>JALGQZ010000001.1:20995833-22366666 GCA_023105745.1 Austropuccinia psidii
TTTAACAAGGACACATAGAATAAAATCTGAAATGACTTCCATTGTAAATGTAAGGTGTGTCTATGAAATTGTTGATAATATTACTATTAATCAACAATACTATGACTGTTCTTATGAAATATAATAATAAAATTATTATAGCCACAATTAAATAAATAAATAAATACTTAACTATTTCTTTTACTTGTTATACACTACTAGTGATTATAGCAGTAAGAAGTAATTTTCTACAAGAATCAATTACAAGAAGTATTTAAATAATAAAACTTTTTTTATTAAAATAATGAAATTATTTCAATTTATAATTATCTTTTACAAGAATAATTATAAATACAATTAATAAAGAAAACAAATACTAGACAAAAACTTTAAGAATTAATTATAAGCCACTCACTAATACTCAATGAACCTTGGAAAGAATATGGTGGAGAGATTTGACAGATAAATTGTGTATTTAAGGGATCAAAATTGATTTAAAACAATATTAAAGAGATATATAGCTGATTTCTATTATTTCACGTCTTTCTGATTGATTTTGAAAGAATAAAACACTTAAGAAAATATTCAATCAATTCTTCCTTATTGGAAACAAAGATATAATTGGATAATAAGATGATTTGGAAAAAACAGCAAGAGGAAGCCTTTTTTAAGTCAATAACAGCTCACAGAGGCATGCCATGGAGCAAACTGAAAGACCAGTGAGTGAGAAAGCAATAATCCTTTTTGGATTATTGATAGCATCATCTGTTGTGACATAAGATTATCATAATTACTTAATTAATACTTTCATGTGGCTACCAACCTATTCATGGTTAAGAATAAAAAGAGTAAAAAAATTGAATATTCTTTTATTTCAAAATAAAAATTAATTTATCAAATTTATCAATTTTATTGGAAGTTTCATCACAGGTTGTAGTTTTTGTGAATTTTGGAAGATTCAGTGTTTCCCATAGAATCATCAAAAATGGACTGTGGGTACAGATTTTAATTTTACTTATGAAAACATAATGATTTTTTGTTTAATTATGAGTCATAACATTCTTCATTGTTACAGAAATTTTCAGAAAGATTAATCAAGAATTGTTTTTTAATGAATTTTTGAAGTTTTTACCTCATTTCTACATAAAATTGCAGATTGCACAGTATAGCAGGTTGCTGTGAGGTAAATCAATTGATACTAGTCCAAAAAGGATTTTAATTACTATTTTAAGGTTTATCAATGGAGAATCATTAAGAATTGACATGGTTACAGGTGTCTAGGCTGGTCTTTACCTCTTTGTCATGTCAAAATAGAAACTTATTTGCAATTTTCTTATGATTTAATGAGATTTTAACTTGGCAAAAAAGTTCCCAAAAGGTTTTAGTACACTAATTAGGCCATTATCAGCCATTAATCCAAGCTTTTGAGCTATCCACAACTCATAGGCCTCAGAAGTTGGGTACCTTGGCTCTCTTTGATGTCTTTTGTCCCCCTTAGCTATTTTCACGTCAAAAATAGAAATTCAGGCTTTAAGACTGATATCCACTATGGGTGTATCAAAAATATATGTACAAATACCATGATATTAAGTGCCACAAACATGAATTAAACTATTATTGATGTATATGTAACATGGTGTTTCTCACATTCTCATTATTTTGGCATGAAATTGAGAAAAACAAAAAATTTCACAATTATTTTATGTGGTATTGATGATGTGGTAGTGAATTATTTTCCATATTACCACCTCATAGAGTTAATTTAAGCTTATTCACTGTATGGAGCTACCCTAGGTGAAATTTTGTTTAGAACTCAAATCTGGCCTTAAATCTATTGATTTACTTACTCACAAAAAAGCTATTAATCTCTTCTGAAATGAAAAATGATGAATTTTGAATATATGCATGACTTATAGGTTATTAATAGTTCAGAATTTATTTCAAAAATAATTGTGGCCTATTTTGGTATGTAAAATATACCTTGAGGCTCACAGTAAAGGAAACTTGAGTTGATATGCATGGCTTTCAATCTTCAAAGCTTCAAAAGGTCCAAACCCTCTTTCTGAGAATCTCTTTTGTGGGCCTGGTTGGATTAAGGTTCTTTGATGCTAGCCATAATTTTTACACAGGTTGTAAATTATGTGAAATTCACCTATTCCTATCTGCATAGGTATTGGAGCTTTCTTGATAAATTTCCAGCAGGTGTGTCTTGAGAAATATGTATTTTCAGCCTGTAACTAAAAACCAGACCACAAGCATGACAGCCAAATTCATTAAACCAATGGTAAAGCTAAGATACCACCAGAACATGGGGATGATCCAAAACAGCTCAAAAGGTATCAAAGGAAAGAGGAAACTAACCTCTTTCCAAAAATACAAGTCCCATCATCATAGGACAAAGAATAACAAAGCTATTCCTGATCAAAGTTGTTGCTGAGCATAAACCTTAATTTTGACTGCTCATCTGAAATCCAGAGGAAGAGGCTTAACCCCAGAATATGGGCATTCAAATTAAATCTCTAAGTCGAGGCTATCCAACTGTACTAGCCAAATTGAGCTAACACCAAAACTACAGAAGGTATAGCCAAAATAAGGTCAAATAAGGGTGAATAAAATATTCACCTCTCATCTAACTTCTACAGTTTGGGTGTGAGATTCTTGAAGTGGGATCTTTTTGGAAAGAGAACAATCATGGCTATCTGATGGTTCCATTCATCTACTCATATCTCATCAAGAAAAAAAAGGCTTTGGGGCAAACAAGATCCATACAGATATTGAGAAAATCATATATCTGAATAACTGTCACAGCCAAGGAGGCAGGGGCATTTCCAATCATCATCAGCAAATCATTATATCATGGATACCCTTCAAAACCCAATCAGCAAGGGGGTTTCATTCAACAATTCACCCAATACAGTTTTCATACCTCAATACAGTTCCATACAGGCAAGACTCAAATACAGGATTCACCAAATACAGGCCTGTCATCAATACAGGCGCAAATACCTGTATTGACTGTATCACCTGTATTGGATTCACCAATACAGGATTCAATCCCACATCCAACTTCTTCCAGCATACAGGCAAGTATCTCAACACTCAAACTCCAAGGCTGGCATTTCTCACATATACCAGCCCCTCTTCACCCACCTGGGGGTTTTTCCCCCAGTTAATTAAAATAGTTGATTTATTATTTAATATTATTTTATTCTCACTTTGGAATATTATTTGATTACTTATTAAGTTAGTCTTAGCCTTCCCTCACCTGTTCAGTAGAGTCCTGGTGGCCATATCCTTATTAATCCCTTTTCTCTTTTCTGAACAGGTTGAAACAGTGACTCAGGATTACTTAGTGGTTGGCTCTCTATTTATTACTTATTGTTATTTCTTTTTCTTAGTACTCTTATTCTTTTATCAGGAATTTATCCTTGCATTCTGTCTATCCTGTTCTTGAGTATTTTGAGCCCTCCTTAAGTAAGTCTGTTCACTGAGTGCCAGGCCCTCTTCATTTTAGAAGAGCCCCTGTGACATTATTTTAATTAACTCATAATTGCTTCTTTCTTTTCATTCATTTTATTCATTTCTCTCATTCTTCTATTATGATCTTTTAATGATTATGAACTTTAATGATTTTATGATTTTCATCAATTTTCATCTCTCTCATTTCATTCTCATGAAAATTTATTCTTTCTAATTTCTCTATTCTGCTGACCAATTCACTTTATTCTCTATCATCTTCATTTCTCTTTTGTTTGAATTCAGGTTTATTCAGGTTTTATTGCTTGGAATTAGTTGGGTTAATTGATTCATCATTCAGGGTTATTTGATTTGGGGTATTCAGTGGTTTTGATTGAAATTCTCAAGATTATTGATTGATTGATTGATTCCTCAAGACATTGATTTCACCTCAAGATTTTGAATTGACTTTGATTGATTTTATTTGATTTGATTGACTTTATTTGATTCTTCAAGATACCTGATTTATCCTCAAGATTTGATTTAATTGATTGATTTGAATTTGATTCCTCAAGAAAATTGAATTGATTTTTGAAGATATTGATTGAATTCCTCAAGACTTAATTGATTTGATTTTGATTGACTTGATTTGACTTATTGATTGAAATTGATTATTCATAAGAATTTGACTTTGTCATCTTCACTCTTCAAGATTTATTCATATTGATTCACTTCAATACTATTGATTGATTTCTCAAGTTCATCAAGATTCTTATTTGATTGTTTTGGCCAAGCCTTATTTTATTCAAAGTATCATCAAGTTTTTATTCATTCTTCTTTCATGATGCCAGTTCAGCATAGTCCCCCAGCCAAGCATACTAGATCCCAGAAGATTCCAGCTGTTCTCACTCCTACAGCAAGGGCTCCTCTTGACCGCACACCATCAGTTCATCAACTGAGTGCAAATTTGGACAGAGGACCACCAATGGAAGGAGCAGCACCCTCAAGAAGAGGTGGAATGAAATATAGAAAATCAAGATCCTTTTCTGGACTTTTGGGTGGCTACCCTGGCATGTCTGAAGGTGCAAGAGCAAGATTAGGGGAAGTTGAAGATGAGGAGGGGGAAGAGTCTGTGGAAGAGGATGATTCTGGGGAGACTGAAGTGGCAGATGCCTTGGCAAATGCTCCAGAGGTGCCTCAGGGTTCTAATCTAGCCCTTTCTAGTCAACCTCCTGTCTCTCAAACTGAACCAAGTTTCCTCAAGATGATGGAGCAAATGACTCAGTTCATGGGACAACTCACTCAAGCAGTTGCCCCCAGGGACAATTCCAAAGCCCCTGCTTTCAAGACTCCATCCATGAAGGCACCTGATTCTTTTGATGGTACTCAAGCTCATAAGCTGAGAGAATTTGTCCAATCCTGTCAATTAATTTTCCATAATGATCCAGCAAACTTCTTCTCTGACAGGAAGAAGGTTTTGTACTCAACTTCTTTTCTTACTGGTAGAGCTGGCAAGTGGATTGAACCTTACCTCTCAAATATTTCCAATGAAGACCCTTCCTACCTCCTCAATAATTGGCCATTATTTGAATCTCAATTATTCGTTCTGTTCGGTGACCCCAATGAAGTCAGGAAAGCTGAACAAGAGTTGGACAATTTGAGGATGAAGGAAAGTGGTCATGTTTCCTTGTACATAGCAGATTTCAGAAGCTTAATGTCAAGAATTGGAGATTGGGGGGAAAGAGCTTACATTCATGTGTATAGAAGAGGCTTGGCATCAAGATTGTTGGACCAATTGGCTTCTCACCCTGGAACTTTTGACATTCTTCAAGAACTTATGGATGTCACTTTAGAATTAGACACAAGATATCATGAGAGGAAAAAGGAAAAGGGCAGTCATCAAGAGAAGAAGCCTCCAATCATTGGATCCAATTTCTCCAAGCCTCCTCAAAGTTCATCATCCAAGAAGCCTTATCACAATAAGAATAAGAAGGGGAAGAATTTTCAAATGTCCAAAGACAAGCCTCATGCTTCTCTCCTCAATAAGGGCAACAAATTAATTGGTTCTGAAAAGGAGAGGAGGATTAAAGAAGGCTTGTGCAATTATTGTGGTGGAAAGCACCAATTTGAAAAATGCTTCAAGAGGCCTGAGAATAGGCAAGGATCATCAGAAGGCTTCCCTAGCAAGCAGGGAAAAGCCTGAGTGGGAATCATGATGTGTTCAATGGTTCTCACTTATTTCCTTCAAGAGCACAATTGTGCACTCTGAATACTAGTGTCAAGAAATCTTTAAAATTTCTTATTTTTTCTTCAATCTCTGATATTTTTTATAGTATTCTCATTGATTCTGGTGCTACAAACTCTTTTATTGCAAAGAATTTTGTTCTCAAGTACTCATTGACCATGTCAGAGCTCCCTGAAAAGATTCCTCTTTTCATTCTGGATTCCAGTGAATCCACTTCCCTGTTCATCACCCATTATACCAAGTGGGTTGTTGATTTACCTTCCTTCCCAAGCTTTGAATGGGATTTCTTTATCATAGGTTCACCCAAGGGAGAAGACCTAATATTGGGCTATGATTTTCTTTACCATTTTAATCCCATTATTGATTGGAAAAATGGATTGATCACCTATGATTCTAGTCATAAGGATTCTAGTGGTATTATTTCTTCTACTAGTAATGACTTATCCACTGCTGTTAACAGTGTTGCTCTGGTTGGTGAGCTTAAGACACCTTCCTTTCCTCCTTCTGTCCATAACCCCTCCACTTTTCCCTCTCAGTCATTACTTCCATTAAGAGATGAAGTCTTCAAAGAGATAAAAGATGTTGGAGAAGATGTTGCTATATCTTCACTTCATCTCTTTCAAGGGGATATGGACCTTCCTCCTTTATCTTTTCATGCCTCCCTGGAGGAGCAGTGGGACAAGGAGGAAGAGCCAGAAGAGATTGAAACTGTGCTGAAGGTAGTCCCTCCTGTTTATCACAAATATTTGGATGTATTCTCCAAAGTGAAAGCAGAGAAACTTCCTCCACACCGTGCCTGTGATCATCATATCGAACTGGAGGGTCTTCTACCTCCAGTTGGTGTTATCTACTCTTTATCAAAGAATGAGTCAGAAACACTGCGGGCCTACATTTCAGAGAATGTAGAGAAAGGTTTCATCAGACCAAGCTCCTCCTCAACAGGAGCACCTGTCCTTTTTGTTAAGAAAAAGGATGGTGGTCTTCGTTTGTGTGTTGACTACCGCAAACTTAATGCTGTCACTAGGAAGAACAGGTATCCTGTTCCTCCAATGAATCAGCTTCTTACCGTCTTTAACGGTGCTACTATCTTCTCCAAGATAGATCTGCGTGGTGCTTATAATCTCCTGAGAATTAAAGAGGGGGATGAGCACTTAACTGCTTTTAGAACCAAATATGGCAGTTATGAGTATTTGGTTATGCCATTTGGCTTAACCAATGCTCCAGCTTCATTCCAAAATCTTGTGAATGATATCTTTGCAGATTATTTAGATATTTTTGTTGTAGTGTACTTAGATGATATTATGGTCTTCTCTAGCTCTTTGGATGAACATGTTAAACATGTGGCCTCTGTTCTCCAAAGACTGAGAGACAATAATTTGTTTGCTAAAGCCTCCAAGTGTGTATTCCATGCCTCAAGTGTGGAATACTTGGGCTATGTTGTTTCAAGTGATGGCCTCAAGATGAATTCTTCAAAAGTTCAACAAATACTCAATTGGCCTCAGCCCAAGAACATCAAGGCCCTCCAATCTTTTCTTGGCTTTGCCAACTTTTATCGTCATTTCATTAAAAATTATTCCAAAAAAATCTCTGCTCTCACTTCCCTTCTTAAAAAAGATTCTCCCTTTATCTTCAATGAGGAAGCTCTTAGTCAGTTTCAGATACTCAAAGAAGCTTTCACCACTGCTCCTATCCTCTCTCACTTTAATCCTTCTCTCCCAACTATTGTAGAGACTGATGCCTCTGATTATGCCTTGGGTGCTGTACTGAGTCAGGTGAATGACTCAGGAAAGCATCCCATTGCATTTGATAGTCGCAAGCTCTTACCAGCTGAACTCAACTATGAAATTCATGACAAGGAACTCCTTGGCATAGTTTGGGCTCTCAAGCGCTGGAGAGCCTTTCTCCTTTCTCTTTCTGATTCCTTTGAGGTCTTGACAGACCATTGTTCTCTCCAATATTTTATGTCCTCTAAAGTCCTTACTCGTCGTCAAGCCCGTTGGGCTGAATTTTTGTCTGAATTTCACTTTGTTATCACTTACCGCCCAGGCAGGCTGGCCACTTTACCAGATGCCTTGTCACGTCAGGACGACGTGTACCCAGAGAGGGGGGTGGATTTCATCAGCAAGAATCCTCAAAACTTTCATCAAGTTCTCAAGCAAAATGAAATTCAAGAGTCAAGATTCTTTTCAATTAAAGTTGATGTTTTTTCAGATGTAGTTGATCAAATTCAAAGACAAGTATGGCAAGACAAAGACTATAAGGAGATACTCAAGAAATTAGCAAGAGGAGAATCAGTCCCAGACTATTCTCTTGAGCCTCAAGCAAAATTATTATTGTTCAAAGATAGAGTAGTCATTCGAAGCAATCATGAAATTCAATTGGACATTCTTCAAAAGCGTCATGACTCACCGTTGGCTGGCCATCCTGGCCAGGAGAAGACCCTCAAGCTCATCAAGAGGGATTTTTATTGGGCTGGCATGAATCAAATCATCAAGGACTATGTGTCCTCATGTCAGCAATGTTCAAGAAACAAGAACATCCACCATAAGAAGTTTGGATTACTCAAGCCTCTTCAAATTCCATCTGGTCCTTGGAATTCTTTATCAATGGACTTTATCACTCAATTGCCCTTGTCAAGCAACTTTGATTCAATTTTAGTAGTTGTAGACAGATTTTCAAAAATGGCAATATTTATTCCAACTTATTCAACAATCACTGCTTTGGACTTAGCTCAAATATTCATTAATCATGTGTTTTCCAAACATGGTCTTCCAATCAGTATTGTTAGTGATAGAGGTTCTTTATTTGTTTCATCATTCTGGACCCAGTTATGTCAGCAGCTCAAGATATCAAGAGATCTTTCAACTGCATTTCACCCTGAAACAGATGGACAGACAGAGAGGGTAAATCAGATTCTAGAACAGTATCTTCGGATGTATGTCAGTTACCATCAAGATGACTGGCACACCTGGCTCCCTCTGGCTGAATTTGCCTATAATAATGCAGAACATTCATCCACAAAGCAATCACCTTTTTTCACCATTTATGGAAGAAATCCCAGCTTTGACTCAATCCCTGTTTCTCAAGATTCACCTGCTGGAAAGTTATCAACAAAAATCCAATCAGTACAGCAAGTTGTCAAAGAAGAATTAGAGTCAGCAATAAGAAGATTCAAGAAGTATGCAGATAGAAATAGAGCAATTCCACCTGATTTCCAACCTGGGGACAAAGTATGGCTAGCCTCCAAGAACATCAAGACAACAAGACCCACCAAGAAGCTCTCAGAAAGATGGTTGGGACCTTTTGAAGTTCTGAAGAAGATTGGCAGCCATGCATATCACCTTAAGTTGCCTCAACAATGGAAGTCAGTTCACCCTGTTTTCCATATTTCTTTGTTAGAACAAGTGAAGCAATCAACTATCCCAAATCGACATCAATTGCCACCACCACCAGTAATAGTGGAAGAGCAAGAAGAATGGGAAGTGGCTCAGGTTCTGGACTCAAAACTCAAGAGAGGCTCATTATGGTACTTAGTTGAGTGGAAAGGATTCAGTGAAGACCCAGAAAGAACAACTTGGGAACCAGCTTCCAACCTTACCAACTCTCCAGACCTTGTCAAGGACTTTCACACTTTGTATCCTGACAAGCCTGGACCAAATGCCTCAAGAGTTTGATTTTATGGTGCTTGGTGGGGATTGGAGGTTATGAAAGTAAGTTCCTCTCCTGGCATGCACCTTTAAGGGGGTATTCTACCAAATTTGTTGTAAGCATCACCTTGGCCACTTTGTCAGCACTTGTCAACTTTTTGGACAGGTTCAGAAGGCCTTGAAACATAATACCCTCAAGATTTGGACCTTTCATCAAGATTTGGCCCAATCTTTTCTTTTCTTTTTCTCTTCTTTCTTTAATCATGCCATAAATTATCTTTCAAGACATTCATTATCAAATTCATCTTATGGCATATTTCAATTTTCATTTATGGTGCTTGGTGGGGAGTGGAAGTTATGAAAGTAAGTTCCATCTCCTGGTATGCATCCCTGAGGGGTCTAATTCTTGTAAAAACATTACCTTGGCCACGCTGTGAGCATCAAATGATTGATTTCATCTTTCAGAATCTTTTGGCCAAAATCAAACAACTCACCACAAGAAAGACAACCCCCAGGAATTTCATATTTCTTTCTTTACTCTCTTTCTTTTCTCTCATTTCTTTTATTTTCTTTACTTGTATAATTCCTGTTTTTTTTAATTTCCTTCTTTTAAGCAGCAGTCAATCCTCCCATATTTTGTATTGGGAGGCTAATTCATTTATTTCATGTAAAAAGGGAAATAACAATAGTAATAATGGAGACCAACTACCAGTAATACCCATCAAAATTTCTTCAAGGTTTCTTTAAACTCTATAACCAAGCCATCTCCAAATCACAAAAGGCGGGGAACCAGAGGCAGTGGAGTCAAATATGAATGTCAACTTTGAACTCATTCCTTAAGATCAAAATTGAAAACCAAAACCCAATCAGCAAGGTGTTTATGGCAATTGACCAATCAAGGAGGGGATAAGAAGAAGATATTCAAGAAAAAAAAAATCAAGTTCATAGAAGAAATTGTTTCAAATGGCCCAATTGGCCAATTTCATCAAGATATGCACTTTGGAACAATTGGCCATATCAGACCTCAAAACATCAAAACAGCCATTTTTCATCAATTCTTATCATAATATGCTTAATTAGGAATATTGGCAAATTTGCTCATTTTGCGCATTTTTGCGCACTTTTGCGCAAAAGGGCCTTTTTTCTTGTCAAAATCCTTCAAAAGGCCTTTTTGGCCAAAATCATTATAATTGCGCATTTGCGCACTTTGCGCAAAATGGCCAAAACCCACTTTTAGGCCATTTTTTCACAATAAATCAGTTTTTTCATCATTTTCACCAATTTATGCCAAATATGGCATATTTGCGCATTTGCACATTTTTGCGCATTTTGCGCAAAAATGCGCAAAATGGCCAAAACCCACCTTTAGGCCATTTTTTCACAAGAAATCAGTTTTTTCATCATTTTCACCAATTTATGCCAAATATGGCATATTTGCGCATTTTGCGCACTTTGCGCATTTTTGCGCATTTTGCGCAAAAATGCGCAAAATGGCCAAAACCCACCTTTAGGCCATTTTTCACAAGAATTCATTTTTTTTCAGTATTTTCACCAATTAATGCCACATATGGCATATTTGCGCATTTGCGCATTTTGCGCATTTTTGCGCAAATTGGCCAAAAACCCATTTATTCACACTTTCAGGGATTTTGGCCAGGACTACTCATTTGGTCCAAAATTTCAATTGTTGGCCACCTTATGCCAACACTCTAACATTCAAAATTATGATGATTTCAAGTGGTCTTGGGACAAAAACCCAAATCAACCACCTTTCAAAAGCCATGAGGACTCAAGGAAAATTGATGAAGACACTCAAGACAAGATTAAAGGAATTTTTATGAAGATTGAAGGCAGTTTGGATGGAACAGAGGAAATTCAGAATCAAAATCAAGGGGAAAATACCTACAAATAGTCAAATGAAGATTGGTTTGAGTATTGATTGAAGAAGAAGTTTTAAGGGGAAAATCTTAAGGAATTGGGGAAAGAACTGTTTGAATTGATTGCAAGCTCATCAAGACTCACTATACTTATGGTGCTCAGAGCTCACCACTTTCAAGAGGGGGATAATGTCACAGCCAAGGAGGCAGGGGCATTTCCAATCATCATCAGCAAATCATTATATCATGGATACCCTTCAAAACCCAATCAGCAAGGGGGTTTCATTCAACAATTCACCCAATACAGTTTTCATACCTCAATACAGTTCCATACAGGCAAGACTCAAATACAGGATTCACCAAATACAGGCCTGTCATCAATACAGGCGCAAATACCTGTATTGACTGTATCACCTGTATTGGATTCACCAATACAGGATTCAATCCCACATCCAACTTCTTCCAGCATACAGGCAAGTATCTCAACACTCAAACTCCAAGGCTGGCATTTCTCACATATACCAGCCCCTCTTCACCCACCTGGGGGTTTTTCCCCCAGTTAATTAAAATAGTTGATTTATTATTTAATATTATTTTATTCTCACTTTGGAATATTATTTGATTACTTATTAAGTTAGTCTTAGCCTTCCCTCACCTGTTCAGTAGAGTCCTGGTGGCCATATCCTTATTAATCCCTTTTCTCTTTTCTGAACAGGTTGAAACAGTGACTCAGGATTACTTAGTGGTTGGCTCTCTATTTATTACTTATTGTTATTTCTTTTTCTTAGTACTCTTATTCTTTTATCAGGAATTTATCCTTGCATTCTGTCTATCCTTTTCTTGAGTATTTTGAGCCCTCCTTAAGTAAGTCTGTTCACTGATTGCCAGGCCCTCTTCATTTTAGAAGAGCCCCTGTGACAATAACAAAAATTGTACATGGCATAACTTTTCCATATTGAATTGTACCCATACCAAAAGAGGTACCAGTGTGTAGGTCTCATCCAGGAATACACAAGGAACCAATTTTGAGCTCAATATCTCAAAAAAGAACAGAGTAATAGCAGTTTTAAGGTGAAAATCCCACAATTGGGCCAATACACCTTTTCTGTGAGATACTATCCCATAACTATGATTATGAGGTGTCAAACAGACAAAGAAGAATGTTTATACTTTAATACCTCATAAAAAAGTCAATACTGGGGTCCCATATAGGTTTTGTACAGCATTCTACACGTCATACACATCAGAAGAGGGCTGTGTGGTCCCCAGATGAAACTCTTCACCCTGTATTGGTGAAAACTGCCCAGATGTAGTTTCAAAACCACAGCTGAGCCCAATAATTGGCATACAGGCCTAGTGAAAGCCACAAGCCAGTACTCTGGAGTGAAAAAATCTTCATTTCCCCTAGGTGGATAGTCTAGAGGGCCATTCCACCCCTTTTCAGGATAAAAGGAGGCCTTTTTTCTGCCAGACAAGGAATCCTCATCCTGCTCTTGAACTCATACAAAGTCCAATTGTCAAAAAAAGTTATGCTCTTGACAAACAATCAGGTATTATCATAATCTTAATCATTGTAGACTTCATTATAATGATCTAATTGGTAAATCTGCACCCAGGGATTTCAACAGCACTCACCACCACTAAATTGTTTTACTAAAGCCCTTTATATCAATTCAAAACCTTTTTTTACCATTTTACCCATGTCACAGTCATAGTTAAAGCTGTATATACTGTTATTATCACTTTATCACAGACTCAGCCTGATATTTTTGGTGCCTGGCAATGTTTTTTTTGAATTTTTGGACTATTTTCAAACAGAGAGTGAGTTTTTCTGTTATATTTCTTCTATTGACACCATTGTTTCTTTTTTTAGTGTAAGAATATTGAAAAAAAACAAAATATTATATAATTTATTATTTTTTTGGGTAGTATATATATTTATATACCACTGTGTTTTTTTCACATGGTTTATTAAACATTAATCACCACAATTTCTATTTTGGGTGTGTCTTGCATATTAAAACACTCAAAGCCCTTAATATTATTCTTTTTTAATTAAAAAGAAAACTTCTTTTACTGTAAATAAAAGTATTAGAGGTGTGGTTGGGAATATTGATAATTTCAATTTTGAATTACAGAACCACTTAATATTACACTTGTCAATTACAAGTTAATCTGTGAGATACTGGTATACAAACATTACACCATAAATCCACAAACCAGTCTTTTTGACGTGTAATTGATAATTTCAATCATAAAATCATAATACCAGGGAATAATATAAAAATATATTGCCCAGAGGCCATTCTTAGACATGCAAACAGCATTTTAAGAATTATTAACTGAAATAAGCCCAATTTTTTCTCTTTGGTTCAGTGGAAGAAAATTTCATACCACTTGAAACCCAATCACAAGGCAGTACACCAGTGATACCTTCAGAACCAGAAGGCAAGGGCAAAGGAAAGAGGCATAGTGAAGGCCTCATTTCAACCAAGAAGTGGACACCAATTTCCACTCAGAGAAGCAGAAAACCACAAACATCTGCATCCATACAAGGTAAACAAACCTTGATAACTTTTACAGGGAAGACTACCATAATTAACCCGGTTGTAACCTTTAAAGGAAAATTTCTCAAAGCAGTAGATAGCAAATTTGTACAAGGCACAGTAAAAGGTAAATAACCTAAGAGAATAAAGTTGTTGACTGCTTTAAAACAATGATATGTCACCTGTACACCTCAGGAACCTTGGAATCCCAAGGAACCAGCCAGAGGACAGAGAAGGCCTGTTCAGAACAAAAAGACCTGGAAGAGGACACCTTGGACACAGTGATGGATGGAAAGACACTGAGTGAAATCATACCCACTCTGCCATTAACTTTCCAATTCAACAGAAACCCCAAACCAGAGGACTGGAAGGATATGGATTAAGTTCTTCAGCTACACCAACTCCTCAAAGATCTTTTCCAATGGAGCATGGACAACAAGAGTTTCAACCTAGCATCCCACTGGGCAGAACTTCAAGCAAGTTGCCAGAAGATATGTTTAAAAGAAAAACACTTCAAAGATCTTATGGTAATCACCAAAGGATGGAATCCCACCAGGAAGTTCAGACTCCTGGAGGAGAGGGAAACCAGGATAAGGGAGAATCAAGCCACTATCCAAGCTATAGAAGAACAGCTGAACCAGACAGGGCCTACTCAGATTCCTTCAGGCTCACAAGGAGTAGACAAACCCAGCTCTCCAGTGGCTTCAAAACACTTAGAAACATGTAGATCAGTGGCCAAGAGTCACCATTCTTCCAAATCCCAGGTAGATTCAAGGGAAAAAAAAGACTTATTTCAGACAAAGGCAGAGAGAGTCAGAACCAATGATCCAGAATCTGTTGTAATTGGTGAAAGAAGTGTAAAAGAGCCAGAAATAGTTTTAAATACTTCTAGAATCAAAATCCCCAATAATAGAAATATTACCTACACTCAAAATGAACACAGTGTTTTTACACCTGAGATCAACTTAAACAGTGATGCACTGTGGTTACAAATGTCCCAAAATGCAGAGAAAACTCTAAAACAGTTTGCAGAGCTCCAAGAAAGCCATTTGAGGATGGAAAAATTAACAGCCTCAATGGACAAAATAGTCAAAACCCTTCAAGAAGTCCATGCTCAACTAAGCAAAGCCTCTGAAGGAACCAATAAAAGACAGAATCAATTCTTAGAAGAGCGACACCACTGCAAAATTAACAGGTATTGTATGGACCAAGACTTAACCAAATTGATTAATATCTATCACAAGGCCATATTTTGGATGATCCATACCACCAAGAAGACATCAAAGCAGATGCCTCGGTGGAGAATAAGGCAAGGTATCCATCTCAATGCCAAGATGAAAATAACATGTCTTATTCTGATAATGAAGCATCAAAACAGCTTCCAGAGGCCGCAAGATGGCCCAAATTCTCTGGCACAGGAGAATGTGATCACATGGAGCTCATTGATTCTATTGATGGAATTATAATTGATGTACTAAGCATACCAGATTACTGGATAACTGCTAGTTTGAATACAGAATTCAAAATACATGCTAGTATTTGGTACACAGAGATGAAAGAAATCCATTTCAGAAGGAACTGGCCATGGTGGGAAAGTCAAATAATCCAAAAGTACAGCAATGGTACTTGGATATGGAAAAAGACCATGTCATTTGAAAATGAAAAGTACTCTGTGGACAACAATCCATATGAGTGGTGTCTTAGACAGTCTAAAAGACTTGAAGCCATTGATCCTCAGAAAAATATTCAGATGGGGAATCACAAACTCCTGACACAAATTCCAGGAGAACTAGAGCATGCAGTAAAATTCAGATGCAACAAAAGTTGCACTATAGATGAAATTGCAAACACCTTACAAGATTTAAGGAAAAGAATGAACAAAATAAAATATCTCCAATATAGAAGCATTAGTTTCAAAGAAGAACAACCTTTCAGGGTAGCCTTCAAAGATAAACCCAAAGAAAAAGTGGCAGAAGTTACCAAGAAGAAAAACTCTTGTCACAATTGTGGGTCAACAGACCACTATGCCAATAGCTGTCTAAAGGCAAAGAAGAACGTATATGCCATTGAACAAGTCCCAGAGGAGGAATACCCAACAGAGGATTCTGAATCCGACTCTATGGGTGATGCCAACAGAGAAAAATCTGATGAAGACCAAGACCCAAGGGAAGAACTCCTAGTGGAGTACAAAGAGGAAACACAACTAGAAATTCAGGAAATACAGTTGGTAGCAGGAATGCCACAGGACACTGCAAATAAGAACTTGTGTAAAAACACACAAGATGCACAAACATTCCTAGTTACACCAACTAAAGGAATGGCATATATACATGGCACAGCCACAAAGATGACTGTTTGTATTTACAAGTCTCAACCATCGATCATTGAAAGTGGGGAACACTGCTCAATAGTGGCCAAAGATTATCTGGACAGCCAATTCCCAAATTGGGGGAAGCAGCTCTTGCTGACAAAAGAAAAGAATTTTAAAAGTGCATTAGGGAAGATGACATCCATTGGGACAATTATCAAAGAGATAATTATACCCCATAGAAAAGGTAACATCAGACTCAACCCAGAGTTTGTTGTGCTTGAAGATTTCCACATCCAAGGGCTTTTGCTGGGAACAGACTACCAGAGGATGTATGGAATTGATATTTACAATAGTAAAAACAGCCATATTACAATAGGTACAAACAAGGAAAAGAAATTTGCACTTGATATATACCAAATGTCCACCCATGACACCTTAGAAGAATTACTAAATGAATTCATAAAGGGCCAATTCAGCACCAACCTCACCAGTAAATAGAAGCTGAGTTTACTGAAAATGCTGAGAAACAATAGACCAGAATTTGCTATTGGTGAAGAACCTTTAGGCAAAATCATATTCCGTGATATAGAATTATATCTAGATGTGGAAAGGCCTTATCCACCCATGCTGAGAAGACCTCCATATCCAGAAAGCCTGAAAACTAGGACAGAAATTGAGAAAAACATCAATGAAGTCCTAGATGTGGATGTCATCAGGAAGATAGGAAATACTAAGATAGTGGAAATCACCACTCCTGTCCTTATAACCTGGCATGATGCCAAATCTAGGCTTTGTGGGGACTTCAGAGCCCTGAATAACTACACAAAAGCTGATAGGTACCCTATACCAGGGATATCTAATGCCCTAGACAAGCTGGCAAAAGCCAAATATATAGCCAAAATGGATTGTATGAAAGGCTTTCACCATAATGGAGTTAAAACAAACTTCATGAAGTTACTCAGAATCATATTCCATATGGGTATATATGAGTACACCAGGATGCCATTTGGCATCAAAAATGCACCAGCCCACTTTCAAAGGGTTATGGACACAATATTTCAGGAAGAAATATTGGAAGGCTGGATGGGAGTATACATTGATGAGATCATTATATACTCAGAGACATGGGAAGACCATGTGCAGTACATAGACAGAGTCCTTAGTAAATCTACACACATAAATCTGAAACTTTCACTTAAGAAGTGAAATTTTGGCCAACAAGAACTATTGTCACCAGGACATAAAGTCTCAGGACTTAGTCTGGCCATAGACCAGAATGAATTAGCAGAAGTAATGCAAAAAACAGTACCAAAAACCATCAAAGAGATGCAATATTTCCTTGGGTTTGCTAGCTACTACAGAAACCACATCAGAAACGTTTCCCACATAACTAGTAGTCTATACAAGTTATGTTCAAAAGATGTAGTTTTTGAAATTTCCAAGGAAAGGAGGGATGCATATGAGAGGATCAAACATGAGCTCAGCAATGCACCTGTTCTGATATATCCTGCCTTTGAATTAACATTCAAGTTTTACATAGATGCAGCTTGCATTCATTGATTGGGAGCTGCCCTGCACTAAAGAAAAATTGTGGGTGGTGTACCAAGGGAAGGGGTAATATTTCATATCTCCATGCAACTGAAATATTAATAAGCTAGGTATGGAGAAACCCAGACTGAATGCTTATGCCTATTCTGGGCCCTAGAGAAACTCCATTGCTATATGGAGGGTGCAGTCTTTGACGTCTACACAGACTTCAAAGCACTCAAGTATTTACTTAACATGAAGACTACTAATAGACACATGTTGAGGTGGAAAATAGCCATCCAAGAGTATAGAGGTAATATGACCATCATATACAAAGAAGGCAAAAGCCACACCAATGCAGATGGTCTCAGTAGATGGCCAGTGGCTAATGTAAAGAGCAACCCAGCTTATGACCCTGAGGTAGAAGCCAAGATTCCTATGCATTTTATGGAAATAGACAGGAGGAAAAACTTCAGATTTTCTGAATGGTAACCAGAAAGTGGTACCCCAGACAGTGAAGACACTAAATAAGGAGGAACAGACACTCCCATATTGGGGATACGCTTCTCAGAACTACATAATTAGCTCTTCAGTGCAGTGATGAAGACTTATGACAAACAAAAACAGTGTGGCCTATTGTTACAACTCCTTAAAAAGACATATAGGAGCCCAGAACTGGAATCCCAGTTAGAGGAACCCTGGTTGAGGGACTATAAGGATAACAAGGATAACAAGTTTCTCCTTATAGATGGCTTAATCTATTATAGATAGAAGCATACAAATGCCCTCCCAGTGATAGGAAAGGACCATATATCCCTGATCCTGAAAGAATCTCATGAATTCCCCTATATGGAACACATGAGTGAAAACAGGACCAGAGAGAGGGTAGAAAGCACTGCTTGGTGGCCCAAATGGGAACAAGAGTTTAGTGAATATATCAAAATTTTTTAAAGATGCAAAAAGGCAAACAGAAAGAAGGATAAGAAATATGGGCTACTTCAACACATAGAAGAGCCCAAACACCCATGGGAAACCATTAATATGTAATGGGTCACAGGACTTCTCCCAGGAGGAAAAGAAGATTTCAATTGCTGCCTAGTCATAGTTGATAGGTATAGAAAAGGTGTGAGATGCTTGCCATGTCATAAGGAGGACACAGCAATGGACACAGCTTTGTTATTTTGGAATAAAATCATAGCCACATGTGGAGTCCCAAAAACATCATTATTGATAGGTACCCAAAATTCACATCACAATTTTGGACCAACCTCTATGACATGCTGGGAACAAAACTTGCTTTTTCTACAGCTTACTATGCAAAGACAGATGGTTTAGCTCAAAGGATGATCCAAAAAATGGAGGACATCACTAGAAGGTTCTGTGCATATGGTATGAAATATAAGGACAATGACTGGGTTAAATGTTTCCCAGAATTCCAGCTGGCTTACAACAAAAGACAGCACTCTACAACAGGGAAATCACCCTAACTGGTATAAAAAGGGTGGAACTGCTTATTGCATGTGGATCAACTGAAGAAAAATCTTCTAAAAATCCACCCCAAAGCCAAGGATTTCCATTACATGTAGAAGAGATCTTGTGACACAGCTTCTAAGTGCATAGCTGAAGCTAAAGAATACAACAAGCAGAGGTATGACAAGACACATGTGGAACCAGACTTCAAAGAAGGTGACCAAGTGCTAGTGTCTACACTCAACTTCAATAATATCAAGGGACCAAAGAAAATGAGAGACTAATTTGTGGGACCCCTCACTATCATTAAACTGATAGGAAAAGATGAAATGGAGGTTAGACTCACAGAAGAATTCTCTAGGAAACACCCAGTATTCCCAGTGAGTCTAGTTAAACCATACTTCCAGACAGGAGAGGACAGGTTCCCCTGCAGGAAGAAGACTTCTACTCCACCAGAAATAGTGGAAATAGAATACTCCCCTGGCGCTGTGAAGAAGATCATCAAGGCCAGGAAAGTTAGACTGAATGGTAAAGACCAAAGACAATATTTGGTTAGATCTAAAAGCCAGATAGAAGACAAAGACAAATGGTTGGCAGAGGATGCCATACCAGATGGGAACCTTCATCTAAGGAGGTCCAGGGCCTCTGAGAGGACTTAAAGGCTCATCAATGATAAGAATTTTTTGGAGGGAGGGTTTGTCAACCTGTGACTCAAACCAGAGCACAAGCATGATAGAAAAATACCATAAACCAATGGTAAAGCTAAGATAACAGCAAAACATGGATATGATCCAAACCAGCTCAAAAGGTATTAAAAAAAAGAGTAAACTCACCTCTTTCCAAATATACAAGTCCCATCATCATAGGACAAAGAATAACCAAGTTATTCCTGCTAAAAGTTGTTGGTGGGCCTAAACCTTGTTTTTCACCTCTCATCTGAAATACAGAGGAAGAGGCTTAACCCCAGAAAATGGGTATTCCAATCAAAGGTCTAAGTCAGGGCTATCCAATTTTACTAGCAAAATTGAGCTAACACCAAGACTGCAGACGTTGTAGCCAAAATAAGGTCAAATAAGGGTGAATAAAATATTCACCTCTCATCTAACTTCTACAGCTTTAGTGTGAGATACTTAAAGTGGGGTTTCTTTGGAAGGAGAAAAATCAGGGGTATCCTATGGTGCCATTAAATTCCCCATATCTCATCTAGAACAAAAGCTATGGGGAAAACAAGCTCCATACAGATATTGAGAAATCATATATCTGAATAATAAAAATTGTACATGGAATAACGTTGCCATATTTAATTTTACCCATAGCAAATGAGGTACCATTGTGTAGATCCAGTTCAGGGCTACACAAGGAACCAAACTTGAGCTAAATATCTCAAAAACTGACAGAGGTATAGCAGTTTTAAGGTTCAAATTTCACAATTGGGCCAATACACCTTTTCTGTGAGATACTATCCCATAACTATGATTATGAGGTGTCAAAAAGACAAAGAGGAATGTTTATACTTCAATACCTCATAGTTCGGTCAATACTGGGGTACCATACAGGTTCTGTATAGCATTCTATGTGTCATACACATCAGAAGAGGGCTGTGTTGTCCCCAGATGAAAATCTTCACCCTGTATTGGTGAAAACTTCCCAGATGTGGTTTCAAAACCCCATCTGAGCCCAATACTGGGCATACAGGCCTAGGGAAAACCTCAAGCCAGTACTCGGAAGTGAAAAAATCTTCACTTCCTCTATGTGGATGGTCTAGAGGGACATTCCATCCCTTTTCAGGATAAAAGGAGGCCTTTTCTCTGCCAGAAAAGGAATCCCCATCCTTCTCTTGAATTCCTACATAGTACAACTTTCAAAAACAGTTATACTCTTGGAAAATAGAGAGGTATAATTATAATCTTAGTTATTGTAGACTTTATTATAATAATACAATTGGTAAAGCTGCACCCAGGGCTTTTCACAGCACTCACCACCACTAAATACTTTTAGTAAATCCCTTTATATCAATTAAAAACCTTTTTTTATCATTTTACCCATGTCACAGTCATAGTTGAAGTTTTATATACTGTTGTTATCCCTTTATTACAGACGCAGCCTGACATGGATTTAGTCAGAGCTGAAATTTCTTCCATAAATGTTGAAAAATGGTGATTGTTTTGTTGATGAATTTTATGAATTATTACAGTAATATTCAGCCAGAGAGAGCCAGATGTACCATTCATCTTGATGGTAACTTACATAGGTACACAGATACCCTTCTAGAATATGATTTACCCTCTCTGTCTGTCCATCTTTGTCAGAGTGAAAGGAATTTAAAAGATCTCTTGATATATTGAGCTGCTGACATAAATTGGTCCAGAATGATGAAGCAAAGAAAGAACCTCTACCACTAAGAATACTGCTTGGAAGACCATCTTTGTAAAAGACATTACTTATAAATATTTGAGAAAAGTTGAAGGAAGTGATTGTTGCACAAGTTGTTATTAATATTGCCATTTTTTAAAATCTGTCCACAGCTACTAGAATTGAATCAAAGTTTTTGGAAAGAGTATTTTGATTGATAAAGTCCAAGGACTAAATGAAATTTGAAGAGGCTTGAGTAGTCAAAACTTCTTATGGTGAATTTTCTTGTTTCTTGAAAATTGGAGAAATGAGGACACATAGTCCTTAATGATTTCATTCATTCCACCCGAATAAAAATCCCTCTTGATGATCTTGAGGGTCTTATCCTGACCAGGATGGCCAGCCAAAAATGAATCATGAGACTTTTGAATAATGTTTGATTGGATTGCATGATTTGTTTGAATTACTACTGTATCTTTTAATAATAACAACCTGGCTTGAGGTTCAAGAGACTAATCTGGAACTAATTAACCTCTCTCTCATTCTTTGTATATTTATTTATAAGCCTTGTTTTTCCACACTTTTTTCTAGGTCACCATGAAAAAAAAACCAATCCCCACTGGCAGGGGTAGGAGGTTGAACATAGGTCCAACCCAGATTTCAACTTTCTTCATACTGGGCTGTAAATTCTTATCATTATTTGGTCATCTTCCAAGCCAGATTTTCAAGATTCAGAAGTACCTCACATGATCAATTTAATTATTTGACTTCTAGAAATCTCCAAAATTCCAGTATTCCACAGAATTATTTGCAACCAAAATCATCAATGTTAAAATTAATATGAAGTCATTAATCATTGGATATTCATATTTCAGTATATCAAAATGAAAATAACCTCTTCCCTTATCTCCTATAATATCCTTCTTTTCATGTATATTCTTGCTCTGAAGGTTTATTCATCAGATATAAATATTCTCAATATTGAAAATATTTAAATCAAAATATCTCTCTTAAAAAACCACTACTCATCATTTTATCTCACTAACTCAAAAGGAACTCCACAACTTGTATGTCTCATTGCTTTGTTCTCCCAAAAGCTTAATTAATATTTATTTCTGGAAATAAAGCACAAATCAAGACATATAAGGTCCTCCTTCACTAATTTAGAAAATATTTCTTTGAAATTCTGGTGAATATCAGATTTACAAGAAATATCTCCCAAAAATATTCAACAGGTATAATTCTATCTCTCTCTTATCCCATAAATTCAACATTTTTTGAAGCTTGAGACCAAATATCATTTCCATTTTCCCAAAATTTAATATGAACTGACTGTCTCTCCTTTTTCCCATGAAATAAATAAGCCAAGACTTCTTATGGTTCAAACATTATTCCATGAAATACCCACTTAGATTTGATATATGTGAAAATTTCATAATGAACTACTTGATAG
This sequence comes from Austropuccinia psidii, assembly GCA_023105745.1. Classification (NCBI taxonomy): domain Eukaryota; kingdom Fungi; phylum Basidiomycota; class Pucciniomycetes; order Pucciniales; family Sphaerophragmiaceae; genus Austropuccinia; species Austropuccinia psidii. The sequence goes on from JALGQZ010000001.1 coordinate 21,018,697, forward strand.
CAATATGTTAAAAATTTTTATCCAGTTTATAAAAAGGAGATTTTTTGAAGAGGAATACATCAGAGCCTACTCTGTGGGAAAGTAAGATTGAGCTCAGGCCCTCAGTCGTTTTCTATTTTCCAAACAAAAATAATCAACCATATAGCAATCTTTCCAAATCAGAAGCATGGAAGTAAATTACTAACTTTCCTCCAAAGTACCAATTTTACAAATGAAGATTAAACCTATATGTTTCAATTCTTCAAATGAAAATTATTTCTTTGAATTGAAAATATGTACTCATCTCCCAATAGCACAATAATCAGGAATCTATATGCAAGGTTTTTTTAAGAAATAAATCTCAATTGAGCCCATTTATTGTTTCAATAAAACCTAAGTTTCATGATATTAGTATAAAATATTCTCATACTCATTTTTTACAAGAAAATTATTTGGTTCAAAATATTTATTGCAATTTAGTTGAAAAATTATGCTATATTCCAATTTTGATAGTAATAATGACTCCATTACCATGGTGATATTTTAAAATTCACAATCATAATCTTTACTTTATGAATAATATTAATCAAGTTGAAAAATTCAATTAAAAGCATATATGCCCTTTTTCATGGATATTAGGATGTTTCATTGTAAGAATGAAAATTTAATTAATTTTATAAAATTAATTCACTCTTATTCAAATAAAATCAATGATACGAGTTTAGAACATTGGCTCAAGAGCTTCATAATAATAATAAAGTAGAGAGGTCCCATATGGGTGTGAGAATAATTTACCCACTTTCAAAACTTCCCCTCTAGTTCATAAGGCTTAATAAAAGCTTAATTCATGCCCATCATTTCCAAAAAGCTGTAGGGACTATATTTGAATATATATAATAAGCTCAAGGCTGTAGTAGAGCTTATTGATTCAATCTTTGAGGGGGGGGGGAGATTAAGGCGAATTAGCATGATAGGTCCAATGCTTGCCAAGCGGCTTGAGTATACATTTGCATTAAATCAATGCACATAAATTAAGAAGGAAAATGCACCAGAAATGAACATGAATTGAGGTAATTAATATTTCCAGTTCCAGTAAAGTGTCTCAAGAAAAATCCATTGCATATGTCACATTTAGGGGAATCTTCAGGTTGTTGGGATTGTTCATTTTGATGTAAAATTCCCATAATACCAGGACATAAGAGGAGTATGGCAAGCCAATTTTTGAAAAGCTGATAAGTGAAATGTCTTTTGGGTATGAATGTTTTCTTTATTTTTGTTGTGTTTTGGGTGTGGGCTCAACTAAGTTGATTAATTTTCCTAAAGATCGTGCACAAGGGGGATCATGATCATTTGGTTTATTATGGCTTTTTCAGTGGGGTTGGTCACTTTTTAAAGATTCAGTCAGCCTATTAAGACAGAAAAATTGAGGAAAAATATATAGCTTTCAATCTGTGGCTTCAATTTGAGATATTCAAATATGGTACTGAGATCTTGAGGTACAAGGAATGCGGGAGTAGGGTTACCACCTGAGCTTGAGATAATTTACTTGATCAGTAGTTTCAGGGTGGGGTTGAGAATTCCTGAAGGCCTGAGAGGTAAATTATACCGTAAAGATAGAATGGCAGATATTTTCATTCCAATGTCTTTTGGGGGAAGCTTGTGACTGCAGCTTTATGGTTTCTGTGAAGTTGAATTGAGCCCCACTGAAGTGGATAATGTGTTTTTGGGTTAATTGAGAATAATAATTTAGAAAAATTTGATCCAATAAAGCTTGTGGGCACTCAGATCCTGATTCTGAAGTAGTGACTTTTGGAATAGATTTGGGTTCAATGGCTGATTTGAGCTTTTGAAAGTGCTGTTTATATTGGAAAGGTTTGAAGGAAATTCCCCGCTTATCACCCTCAGGGTGGAGGGAGTTTTTTTTATTTGAGAATTTTTGACACATGCACATACTAATTGAGGAATAGTGGGGGGTGGAAATTTTTTTGGGAATTGTGAATTTGGTTGGATTTTTTATAAGTATCTATGGTTTATGTGCAATTTTTTAGAAGAGTGGTTAATTGGGAAAAAACTGGAGTAATTATTCATCAAGGGGAAGATGAATTGAGCCAGCGGAGTATTTCATCCCATTTGGGAAAAGTGGCTGAGCTTGGGGGGATAAAGCCTAATGTGCCACATTTGGCTGGGGAGAATGGGCTAAGATCCTACTTGGGTGAAATGCCTTGCCATTCAATGCTTGTACATATTATAGTTTATTTATACATGGAGATAAAGTGGATTTGACCACTGAGGTGGGCTCTGTTAGTGACCTGTTACAATTCAACTGAGGGTAGTAACATTTAAATCATATACCCTTGCATGCCATTGTACATGTTTTAAACCCTTTTCCAAACATAAGTATATAACTCTATTACATAATGATTTTGAGTGGAGTTAAAGTCTTGTTATTTTGTTTGAGTGAAGTGGTGCTTTTGATTGGTTCAAATGTGAGTTGGGTATTCAGAAGTCCTGAATTCAAATTTCTTGCCTTTCTTCAAAAGGCTATGTATCTTTTGGTGATAAACCCTTCAGAAATATATCATTATACAGATATAGAATGACTGTAAATTTTGATGAATTCAATGGAAATTTGGATAATAATCAGAATGTGACAATAGGGAGGGGGCATGAAAGATGTTTGGAAATGTTTATGGAATCTGATTACCAATTTGAAATGTGTCCCCTTTGAGATAAGGAAATATCACATTATATTCTGGTGGGCCATGCAGTGTGGTGTCCAAAAAAGCTGAGGAGCTCAAGATTAGGTTGTTTTAATTCTCCTGAGAATAGTCCTACTAAGCTTCCACAAGACAATTGTTTCACACTATCAATTCAATTTCTCTATTATACATTTGAAAACCTTTAATCTGAGATCACTCTATTTTATCATAATATGGAGTTGTTTTATCAATTTAAAGATATTATTGTGGTATCTTACCCATTATGTCATCTTTTGAACCAAATAAATCCTGTTTGGGATATGTTCATGACTCAGATAGTGGATCTAGCATAGAAGATGTTCAAATACAGTCACCAATGGGTCCCAATGTTCCCCCCACAACACCTATTTAAACCTCAATGAATGTATCATGCCTCAAAATTGATGTGGGAAATTCCATGGCTTGAGCCACAATTTCTTGGACAATACCAAATATTTCTCTTTCTCCAGTTCCCCCAAATCCCACTAATACACAATTTCATGTTTCTGAGGGACCAGGAAGCACCTCAGAAAGCTCAAAAAAGGATAATCCACACCAATTTTTCATGTGGCTTCCTCCTTAATACTGGTGGGAATCCTGTGGACTCCCAGGACCCCTTTGGGAAAAGTAAACAGCCATCACTTAATATTCCATAAAGCTCTCAGTTCTATGTGGGATATCTTAAAAGGGTTGATGGTGGGTCACAAAAAAGACCATTGGAAAATGTTACTTGCAGTGGTCTTTTCAAGGGGAATCCTGGTTTGACTGTTCATCAAAGTAAGTCATTTTTATTACTTAATATAACCATTTTTCACAATCTGGTATGTTTGTTTTATTAATTACATATGGAACCTAATGGAAAGACAGTTTGATTTCAGAAGCCAATTGATGATAATGAGTATGTTTAGTTTTTATGAATTTTTTGATTTTTTAACTGATGAGTTGCATGGCAGGTGATTAAATTTATACATCTTAATCTCTGTTCAATGAAAAAAGCCACTGGGCGTCATTATTTGTATTCCTCCTACCCAAGAAAAGGTAATGCTAGTTTATCAAGAGAAAAAACTGTCAATGATGAGGATGAGAACATGTCTCCCACTAAAAGAAAAACAAATGGTGAACTAAGCAGGGATGAATTTATGGAACATGATAAGGACACTCAGTCAAATAGTGAGCTCAACCACTCTCAAATGCCCCTCACCCAGAGTTTCTTCCATCAATATGAGATGAGACAGCAAAGGAACCAGGCTCACAAAGTTCACAATGTGGCAAAACCTGTGAGCCAGGAGGAGAAATAAATATGGCTTAAAGGGGAACTTCCTTATAATGTTCATGGGATGAGATCAGCTGTACATTCATATTTCCTGTTCCTACTCAAAGTGAATGATAGGGCTTCTTCCTCACTACCAGCACCACCAAGCACAGAATAGTGTTAAATTTTGATTCGGTTTGCTGTTCATCTGGGATATATCCCCAAAGATATTTTGAATTAGTCATAAACACAGGTTCAGTCTCAGGGTTTCAAAAGCTACTACAAAAATGAGCACCATAAGTTAGGACTGAAGAAATTCACTTGGGAATGGGAGAGCTATTGGCAACATCTGTTCAACAGGTTGATTTCCATGGTGCTTTAAAATACCTTCTGCCTCAAACTTGTAAGAACAAAGTATCATAATTACTTTTTGAAGAAGGATAATAATAACTATGGTGTGTTTTCACCTTTAATGGAGCTATATTTCACTTTTTTCAAAAGAGAATGGATCTTAATTCAAAATAATTAATAATATTTTGTAAAAAAAGAAGGGGAATCAAAGGCTCTCAAAGATATGTCAAAGGGTGGGTGAGATTATATCTATTATCATTTTGAAGTAAATTGTATAATAATCCAATTGATTATGTGCAGACCTGTGAGTGCTATCATTAATGGTGTGATATTCCTAAATTACCCATATTGGCATCTCAATTCAATGACCCTTGATTATGATTAGATACTTACGAGGTAGTAGAGAATGTACATGAAGTTTACCCCAAAGAGGAAATATGCTGGAGCTCACAATTACTTTCTTAGTTAGTAGTAAGGATTGCTGGGGAAATTGAGTTTTGTAATTTTATTAAAATAGGTAAAAAACTATTGATAAATCTCCATAAATACAATCTATAGATTATGGTCATATTCCTGAAGGGCTATCCTTTCAAGTATTTGATCAAGATTTGCTCACAATTTGTACTAAGATGTAGAGTCTTTCCCTCAAGATACTTGGGATGCCATTTATTAGTAGGAATGGGGATTCTCTACAATAAGTTAGCAAAATGAATGTATAGAACAGTTACATATTATGGTTTTGTGAATAGTTTGTTGAGGAGTAATACAATCTCACTATTATTTCTTTCATGTGCAACAGCCTGATAAATAAATTATAATATAAACAATATAATCTATCATTTACCATGGTGTCCCTTATCAATATTTCACTATTGCTCATTTTAATTGAGGAAATATTGAAGAATTTCAATCCACCTCATGGTGTTGACTATTGTGGACCTATGATGGGGTGGAAAGGAGTCATCAATTTGTCAAGCAAAAATTAGTTAATATCAGGAAGGCTCATGCAATTAATTATTGATCCTTTTATTTGACCTATTTGTAAATTTAATATTGGATTCCAATGGAGTAAGATTCCAGAATAGTAATATGATTTGTGTCACAGACAAGCTTGGAAGGTACCTTCTGCGCGTTGTGGTATTCCATACCAATTATACCAGTCTCAAGCTTACCAAATAATTAAAAAAAGAAAAAGAAATAGAAATTGCAGAATAGCTCCGCAAATGAAAATAAAATTGCAATAATGGCTCTGCAAATGGAAATAAAATTGCAGGAATGGCTCCGCAAATGGAAAATAGGAATTAGGCAATGCCTCACCAAATATAAATAACATTTTGGGAATGGCTCCGCAAATAGAAATAAAATTGTGGGAAGGGCTCTGCAAATAGAAATAAAACTGCAGGAATGGCTCTGCAAATGAAAATAAATTCATGGGAATGGCTCTGCAAATAGAAATAAAATTGTGGGAATGGCTCTGCAAATAGAAATAAAGTTGTGGGAATGGCTCCACAAATGAAAATAAAATCGTGGGAATGGCTCGGCAAATGGAAATAGGAATTAGGGAATGGCTCCACAAATGGAATCAGGAATTAGGGAATAACACCGGAGGTGGAACTCAAACTTAAGAACTCTGGAACTAGGTAAATCAAACTGTAAAGAAGTCCTAGGGCATAATCAAGAATATTAGAGTTTCAACCAGAAGAAATTCAATTACAATTGAAAATACCAATTTCCTCACCTTTTTCAAATATAATGGCAGCACACTCAATAGAAAAACCTTTATTTTCCCACTTCCAATAAAAACCTCACCAGCTAAATTATCTCAAAGACATCACATGATTTTGATAAGAAACAGAAACACCAGCATAATTTTCTCATATGTATCATATGACTAGAAGAAAGCTCAATCGTTAGGAGCTGTATTTTCTCCACTTTCTTGGAAAAAGGAAAACCTCACCAGCCAAATTATCTCAATTATATCACATGATTTTGATAAGAAAAAGTACCACCAGCATAATTCTCTCAGAACATACGTAACTAATAGAAACAAAAAATACTTTCCCCACTTCCAAGAAAAACCTCACCAGCCAAATTATCTCAAAGACATCACATGATTTTGATAAGAAAAAGTACCACCAGCATAATTCTCTCAGAACATAGGTAACTAATAGAAACAAAAAAATACTTTGCCCACCTTCAAGAAAACATCACCAGCCATATTAGCTCAATGACCTCACATGACTTAAAAAAAAAGAAAAAAAAGAAAATCTCACCAGCCAAATTATCTCAATTACATCACATGCTTTTGATAAGAAAAAGCACCACCAGCATAATTCTCTCAGCAAACACGTTGCTACATCAAAATTACACATCTCACCAGCTAAAAAATCTCAACTATAATTTTTTCTAAGTACCATGTTTTGAGAAGCTCTATGGAGGCCCAAAAGCTATAAATAGAGGTCCTCTCTCCCTAATTTTCCCCATCACCATAGAACAAGTTCCCACTATCCAGGATCACCACCATTCCCTAAACTAGCAGGATATCTAGAATAGTAGTAGTGTTTTAGTAGTGAAAAGCTCAGTAGCCTTGCTCAGTAGCTTAGTATTAGTGAAGAATAGTCATATAACCATAGTAAAAAGCTCAGTACCTTAGTATTAGTGAAGAATAGTGGTATAACCATAGTAAAAAGCTCAGCAGCTTATTTTTTTCAAAGAAATAGTAGTATAACCGTAGTTAAAGCTTAGTAGCCTTGCTCAAAAGCTTAGTGTTATTAGAAAAAGTAGTAGTGATATAAACTCAGTATTAAAAAAAAATTCTAAAAGAAGAAAATCCAGTAGTCTTATTATTAGTACTAATATCAAAAAAAATCATCATAATCAACATAAAACCATAAAAAAGAATATATTCTTATCATTCTTATTTAACAAAAAATTAGTTTTATTAAAATAACAGAAAACCAAAACATATATATATATATATATATATTATCATCACTTTTATTAAAATAAAATAAAATAAAAATCTTAGTATTTATTTTATCAGAAATTTTAGATCAGAGTTTTTATGGTAGTGTTATTGATAGGTCTAATTTAGAGACTTCTGATAAGTCTTCTCTATCTGTTAAAGCCACAAATCTTATTTTATTTTGTGATTCTCTGTAGGCTGACTATTCAGTACTATTTAGAGGGGCAGCTAATGCACCTTAGCACCCATGGTTACTGGACAATTGTGAAATTCAAAACAGACTTACCAATAATTTCCCCCTCAAGGTACTGCCTTATTTCATCCCACACCAAAAGGAGTTCCCACAATGTTGACCCCAACTGGATGAGGGCTGATGTAGTGAATAACTTTCATGGGTCATTGTTGTCCAATACAATGGAGACAATCAAAAGCCTGGGGCTCAAAGGCTGGGTTTTAATTGGGGTCCTGGAAAGGTGGATTTCAGGGTTGGAGAATTTGTGTGGAATTTTAGGGGGACCCTTACCATTAAATAGACATTATTAGCACAAGTGATATTGAAGCCAGTTCCAGAAGTGGAAATAAATGCAATGAGTACTTCAAATTTGGAATTATGGAAGAATTACTCCAGAGACTTCTTCTGGCCTCTTTTCCAAAAACTTCCATCCATTTGTGCTGAAATGATAGAGTGATTGGAAAGTACAATACCAATTCTACAAAATATTGGGGTCATAATGATTTAATTTGGAATGTATGTATATTATAGCTTACTCACAAAGCAAGAAATTGAGTCAATATTGAGTAAAAAGCTGATTTGGATGGACCACAGTTTGATTATTTGTTCTTCAATAAATATTTGAGGAAGTGTTCAGTTTTACTACTCATCAAATATGCTTCCACATCCACAATCATTTGGGTTATTGTTGATTAATTCAGAGTGCTCCCACCCTCATGGTCATCCAAATCCATATCTGCCATACTTTTAAGCATTATATTATGGTTAAAACATATCCAGAGGGTATTAATAATTATAGAAGATTCCCATGGTCCTTTACCTTTTGATGATAGGAAATCATCATATAATTAAGAATGTTTTTCTGCATTGTGGGATTAATCAGGAGAAGTTCATAGTGGGTAGGGATTTGAGATGTGTGGTTTTGGTGCGGTGCAAGCTCAAATGGTGAAATGACAAATAAAAGATACCATTTCTACCTTTGGAAAGTCTATTCAGGATGAAAGGTGACTGATTATCTTTATCAGAGCTTTGGGGTTGGGTGATTAATGATATTATTCCCAAAGCTTCATGGATGGTGTTGTGAATGGGTGTGCCCATTAAACATATTCAACAGTATGATTCAAGCCTACTAATGGAATTATTAGTGGGGTTCTATTGAGAGAAGATATATCTATAAAATTTGAGAAAGGTTATTTTATATAATATCCAATTTTATATATTGAAGGAGCAGACACTCACTGTCCTTAATAAACATTAATACAATGCCATCTTATTTCATGAATGTATGATTTGGAGGGATTTGTTTGGTTAAATTATTTTGTGAGAATATTGTAAGAGTTAATGATGATATCAAATTGTGGGATGTCATCCCTGGTTAATTAGTGATGAGTGGGTCCATGGTAGATGTTGGCTTTACGTGCTCAAGCTTAATCATATTTGGAAATTTTTGATTTACAGTTGGTGATTAATAAAGGGGGGCAGATGACAATGGTGGGTGTGGAGAATTGGGGGTTTGTAATTAGATGCTCCTTGGAGGTACCAATTAGTGAAATGGCCTGAATTGATTTACCTAATCCCATATCATCTGCAAGAAGTCCACCCAGAGGTGTATTGGCCAAAAAGAATTAAAATTAGCTGACAACCTTGTTTGTAATTATGTTCCTGGCATTACAGGTGTATCCATGCAAGGTGTGACTATGAAACAATAAGTAAAAATTACTAATATTTTACTTATTGGACTCTTAATGTCCTTATAAATAAAGTAAATAAGATAAAAATAATTATAATAATAAAGAATTATTCTAATTAAGGCGTAAAAATTATTATATTATTGAATAAATAAAATAAAATAAAATAATAAATAAATATATCAATATATAATAACTAATATATTTAAAGGCACTTTATTATTGTTACCAAAAAATAATAAAGGCATAGAAAATTGTTTTTCATTAATAAAAGCCAATTAATAACAATAATATTACTAATATTAAAGTTATAAATTAATATAAATACTATTTATATTAATTAAAGAATTATTAAAAGCAATAATAAAGAGAGATTACTATAATAAGAGAAAATAACCTACTTTTAACACTTAGTATAATAATATTGAATAATTTTACACCAAATAATATAAATAAAACTTCTTTGAATTGTATTTACAATTAAAAATAAGAGAAATTAGAAATTTTCTTGATTTTACGTGGATTTGAGATTTTTAAGAGAATTATAAAAAAACAGCAGAAAAATTGAAGTAATAACGTCAAAAATGATGATTATGAGAAAGATTATCCTTGGTATATAATAATATAAAAGAGTTATATATATAAAATAAAGATTTTAACTTTGATTTAATTGTTTTTAATTTTTTGATATGTCTGAGGTGAAAATGGAGTAAAAGGAGTGCTATTTATAGTAAGTAACTCCCTTCTAGAGTCCAGTAGGCTTCTAGTAGACGTTTCCTGATAATATACACTGTAAATGATCAGTATTTTAAGGTTTAGTGATGAGTAATTCATGATCAAACCATCTTATCTCATTATTACGCCATTATTTAGAGTTATCACTATAAATATAAGTTCAATGACATCATGGGTTTGGAAGAAGCCTAAGCTTTGTGGATTTTATTAGTATTAATCATAATCTAATAGTGCTCACCAGCTTTATCACTTATATGACTGTTAAACCTAAAATAAGATTACAGTGAGTGATCATAAATGATCAAATTTAAGCTTAAACTTTGATCATTAATAACTTTGAATTTATTCACGCTACAGCTATTCTAAGAGTGGATTCTGATAGATTAGAATGTCCTTATTTAACTGCCAAGAGAATTTCATCACATAATCAAAACTCTATTTTTGATGATTTTTCTTGTAACTCATCTTTTCTGTTGAAATTTAATATTTTAAACTTCAAGTCATGATTTCAAGGGGTTATACCTTGAATATTATAATAGAAATTACATCATTATTCACGTATGAACTAGTAGAATCTGACTGTCTACTGCTTTTTAATTTTGAACCACTTTCACAACAAAGTGGTCGACAGCTCCATTGATTTTATTCAATAATCCATTACAATTTTTAACCTTGTTTATAGCTTCTAAAATAAAGTCCATATATGTGGTGACTTTATTTTTGATTTATCTCTCTATCTTGTATATTTCAAGAGATATTAGCTAAAAAACATGAATATATGCATTGACCAAAAAAGTGCATATATTCAGCTTAATTCCTTAAGTATTGACTTTAGAGAATAGCTTTATAATTGTTTTATATGTGGAGATTTATGGAGAATCCAATGGTTTAATTTATTTCACATGTTGATTCATTAGCTTATGAGTTAAATAAGGTTTTATACGTTTTTTAAGGTATTATTACTTATACATTAGTAATTATTGACTTTTCAGATATGCCATAAAAATGACATATGTGTATTGTACCATGAGGAATGTAATGATTTAATTTATTTTAAACATTTACTCATTAGATTCTGAGTTAATCCAGATTTTGTACTTATTTATGGTATTTTTACTAGTCTTTGAGATAATTACTATAAGTATAATTATTACAGAAATTTTGCTGTGACCTTTTTGGATATGTGGTCATATCTCAAAGGATCACAATCCAGGGGGTGAGGTGGCCCAATGGTTACCAGAGGATTGTCCATTGGGGATTTCTAAATCACAGAGAAAAGCTACTCCCATTTTTTGAAGGGGTAGAGGAGGTTTTAATCATTTAATAGGGTGGGCCATCATGGGAAGGTCTGATCCACTGGGTAATTGTATTAGTCTTTCTTGTATGAAAAACAAATGACAGCTGGTTACCAGGGTGTAGTTGATTTTGAGTTGGGAGTAAAAACTTCCCATTGACTATGGGAACTACCATCATATTCTTTAGGCATTTTAAGCTTCAATTATTTTCTTCAAAAACTTTCAATTATGCAAAGAATTTTCAGATAAAATGTGAAGAACATCAATGCAAGATTTGGTTGTTGAGATGAGGAAGGATAATTCTGATAAGTAATAAATACACCCTCAACAAATAATGTTTGAGTGGTATTTGATTGAAAACTTTCAATCCATGCCCCATCAGGACTGCAGGTCATGAAATTTGTGTTTCCCAAGAAATGGTATCAAAATTTTAAAAAGAGGTTCAGGGAGAAAGCCAATATCATTGAGCTCATTGGGGATATATATGAAGATATTTTTTTATTTAGCCATAGGATAATCCAAGAATGTAAGTGGGATTGAACACTAGCTAAGGATATATTGCCATTAACTGACATAAAATCATTAATAATTACAATGAAAAGTGGTTGTGAAGGGGTTTCCATTATGGCTATTATGAATTATTTGGGGGAATTGGGAAATAATATGATCAGGAAGGTTTATCTAAAAGGAATTCAATGTTACAATGTGAGATGGAGAATATTATATGAGAGGCATCAAGGGGTCCAAAGGGGGTTGGCCTATGGTTATGCACATGGTGGTTTGGAACATGGGCTACTTGAATTTAAAGTTTTCATATATAATTTGGGGCATATATCCAGGAATGTTGGCAAGAATGTGGGTGTAACCATATGACTTCTGGATATGCCACCTAGTATTAAAGGATTGGTGTAACAAGGCTCACATTAACATATCAAAAAATTGAATTGGATAGTGGAAAATTGCATACAGTGGAATGCCACCATACATGCCTTTAGGGGCAGTGGCATGAAGCCATGTTTTCTGGTGTGACAGCATACAGTAAATGAATATTCCACAGGTTAACTGTGGTTCAGTAAGCTCCAGTGCAATGGTGGTGGTGGAAATGAAGGTTTCACTGTGGAACTCATTTTATGTGCGGGAAGTTGTGAGTAATGCATGGTGTCATCCCACCAAACATGAGATTTGTTGTTGGTGGAAGCACTTGTGGACTCACACCTCCTGGGATGCCAGGGGTGAATGTGTAAGTTGCTCACGGGGTAATGGGAATTACCCAAGTACAAATTTATCCTGGTTATTGCAAGCTATTGTGTATGAGGCCATACCTACTTCACGTAGATTGGCCTCAAATGTTCTTTCTCACACATATGAGCATCTGTGGTGCATTTGACCACCCTTGCAAGGGAATGGTTTTCCTGTGGGACAGGCCCACAAAGCTCTGGAGGGGATGTGAAAATTTCCTGTGTATGACCTGCAGTGGGGTCTGTGTGAATGCTCAAGCCCTCATTGCCATATGAAACCTCATTAATCACCTGCAGGCACAAGTCATATATTCCTCAGGACTTTACATAAGAACAAGTCCACATTTTTCATATGAGGATCATCATTACTAATTCCAATAAGTTCCCCTCACATTGTGCTTACTGACTCCAGCATCCATGTGGGAGTTAGCATGAGCTCTCAAACAAGGTTCATCAAAAGGATACATTTGAGAAACTTGTGCAAATTTCTCAGCAGGATTGCATGTTACATTCTTGTACTACATTTTCTCAGCCCCACAGCTTCCCCCAATGGTCTACACACTAAGATGTTGGCTGATCTGAAATTTAGGATGGTGTAATGATAGTACAGCTTGCATGCATATTAGAGTTTAGTGTCAAAATTCCAACAGGGTTCATACCTTCAGATGGTGTGCCAAAAGCTCAGGAGTGATTCTCCTGATTTTCACCCACAAGCTTAGCATGTATGCATTTCCCAATTTAGTTGCAAGATCTCAGTGGTGTAGAATTTTGTAATTCCATTATTGGAGGGCTTTTGCAATAGTTTATCAAAAGTCCCATTGCTGTGCAACTGAGAAAAGTTCATGAAATGCACAGCATTTCCTAAATATCACAATATGGTACCAAATGATAAGAGTGGGTGTTTACTAAGGTGGTTTCCCAATAGCTCTACAGGGGAGATTCTTTTCATTTGTGTAGAAATAGTGCTGCAGTCATACAATTCAAATTTTCAGCCACTGAGCATTTAAACTGCGACTCCAAAACACACCTGTGAAATAGTTCAACCCAAGATAATTCTGTATTCACTTGTCATACAGCCTCTTAACCCTTTTTTCACACCCTATCACCTGGCCACAGTGACGTGTGACCATGAAGACATTTACTTTTCTGAATGGTGCTTTTGGGGATTTCAGCCACTGTGCACATTTAACAATGGCCTCAAAAAACCTCACCCAGGAGATTGTGTGGCTTTTTAATGCAACAAAGGGGTTCAAAATGAGTATGAAAATTGAATAAATTTCCATACTCAGTGGGAACCCCTTTTTTCCCCTGCCTCACACAGGAATTTCCCATTTCATCTGAAGCACTGGATAAAAATGAGCTTCCATGACCCCAACTGGCCTTCAAGCTGAGCCCATTTCAGGTGCTGTGACTTCTGAAAATGACTTAGATTTACCATGGTATAAAAGACCATTGTCTTCCAACATGCACTTCTGTTTTTTTTCTCCTGCTTCACCCACATCTCATATTGCTGGGTGTATTCCACTTCATCTTCACTCATTTCTATTCTCTTCCATCTCACCAAACTAACCACTCCCCTTCCCTTTTGTGATATTATTTTTCCAATCATACGTCCAGATCCCCAATTCCATCTACATCTTGCATCATATTCCCAATTCAAAACTTCTGTAGAACTCATCCCCTGCTTTTCATAATAAAACAGTTTTTGCTTACTTTTTTTCAGAGCTTCCAAACCTCCTGACTTGAGATTGATAATGATGATTCTTCCGTACTTTTAATAATCATAATACATATTACTTTCTCCTTGACCTATTAATCTCTATTCAGATACTAACATGATTTGTCTTTTTCCTAGATGGTGTGTACCTTGTGCTACAAGGGGTCTATCCCCTGCATCTTCACCTCCACAATGACCAACACCTGTGACTCTTTCTGACAAGCGCACAGGAAGATTTTCCTTAATTTCATGCCCATTCTGATCACAAGCCCAGAGGGGTTCCTGTGCCAGACACTGTGATATTCCATACCATTAGTATCAGCTTCAAGCTTACCAGAAAGATAAATGAAAATGTAATTCAATATATTCAATTGTTTTGAAGATAAATAGAACACTGAAAATAAGTTATTACTAAAGACAAAGTTACAATTACAGACTAAAAAAGAAAAATAAAACCTTTCTGTCTCAGTCACTACTGGCACATACCTGACCCTGAACTCTGTGGTGTTGTCCTTACAATTCTGAGGTTTGAGTAACATTACATTCATGTTACAATTAGATGATTGAAGAATATTTTCCCTTTGTGAGTCCTGAAAAACATTATCCTTTATGGTTCTCAAATAAAATAAAAAAATTCATTAAATACAATGCACTCTTACAAGGTGTGAAACCCATTTAAATTTTTATAATACCATAAAAGCCTCTTTCAAGAAAAAAACCATGCCCAAATAATTTTAGAATGAAGGTTATTCTAACGATACTCTTTCCAGCTGTAAGATTACCATGACTGGAGTAATTTTCACCCTTGTGTTCTTTGAGTTTGAAAGAAATGTTGAGCATTCAAGTTCTTCCATTATGGGAACATTTGGAGGAGTAAGGGATTTCTCAGGCTCTACCTATGAGTAATTACTGTCATAGATGCTAGTTACCTACTTTTCTCCCTCAGAATAAAGTCCGGGTGCTTTGAGTGATCATTCTAGGACCTCTCCAATCTTCAATTTTAATTTCTGAACGTTTTTGTTGTAATTAATTTTCAAGCCAACTGAACTCATTGATACTATCAATATAGCTACTGGCTTAGATTTTTTTTATTAAAATTCTTATTTTTCTTGAAAAAAACATGGACACAAAACAACATTGTTTTTTAGTTTCATTTTATTTTCAACTGGTACATCTATTTATACCAAATATTTTAGACTTTCTCCTATTCTCTTACAAGCTTGATTATTTTACATCTTAACTACTAAACCAATTGTTCAAAATTAATTTCTCAACTTCTAATCCCTCTAGACCTGTTTCAGAAAGTTCTTCACGCCCTGAAAAGCATGAAGAAATGAGACAGGAAATTTCCCAACACGATGAAGTGATTGCAATATTGATGCAGCAAGCAGAAGATGAGGCTGTGGCTGTAATTATCCCCTTGGGGAACGAGAATATCAAGACAGACAAAGGAAAAGGGAAACTCTTGAGATCTTAAGACTTACTGCATCAATGTAAAATTACAATTAGCAATAGACCACCAGTATCTCAAAAAAGAATAAAATATACTGCAAACAAAAAAGAAGTGTCAGTAAAACATAACCCAATCCAAATGCTCATGCGAAAGGCTCCACCAGACTTCAAATATAACAAGGTTAGAAAACAACTAGAAGACTTGAAGGAGTTCTACCAATGATTCTCAACTGTAGAAGAGGTTCAAAGTTTGGCACAAAACTCACAAGGTGTGAAGCTGAGTAATGAAGCCCAAGTTCAAACCTTGCGTGATGCACATTCTGGAAAAAGAAAAGTTGGCACAAAAATCATCAACATGCAAGTTTTCTATATTACATGCATTGATGCAAGGCCTTCTAAGCTTGGTATTTGGATGTGGGCCCCCGATCTCAAAGAAGCACCCAATTCCCTTTATAACAAGGCATGCCATATTGTTGCATTGATGACTTTTTGACAAATTGCTTTCAGCAGGGCATATAAATATATGCGCACAAGCTTTACTTACTGTAATGACCTTGGTCTGCTTTGTAATTCCTATAATCATTACATGCACTATGCTTCAGCAAAAAAGTATAAAAAAGAAGGTAGAGAGAAAGTATGTAATGAGTGAGATGTGAAGAGGAAAGTATTACAACATGAAAGAGAATGAGTAAATATTTGTTCTTTAGAAGAGCATTATGAGGGAAACCAACTAACCCATTGGCCCTCTTGAAAAAGCTATGTGATAGTCATTACATGTTCTTAATTGCACACAATTATCCTAAAAGATATCAAGTAGTTTAATCAGATTTTAATTCTCATAGCGATGATGAGTACAATTCAAAATAAGTCATTTATGTAATTAAAACTCTCGCATACTGATCAGAAAGTGCCACTTCTTTCTTTTGAAGACTCAACTCAAAAATCAAGGATGTTGATCAGATCATGGATTGCCAATCATACCAATTACTTTGCCAAAGACCAAAAAAACCAATGTTGTCCAAATTTTACAGAACACCTAAAAACATTACAGTTGAGTCTTATAGACCTGAATGGTTTAGCAAAAAAACCATTCACAGAAAATAATGGTGGCTGATCTAGGAGAGTTTTCCTTTTTTCCCACCAAACATTTACCTCCTGGATAAAAAAAACATCCAGATGAATGACTTGGTTATCTTACTTTCAGAAATAAATACTGGGATTCAGTCATCAAGGATTACCAAATTGAGCCTGGCACCCCTGAAAATAGTGTTGGTGATGAGAGTATTGATTTAGATGCTGCAGCTAACGAATTTGACATAGAAAACAACTTGGTGGAGGAGGAGCTCATCAAGAATGAGGAAAGCAAGGTGGAATTTTCAGAGGAAGA
Source organism: Austropuccinia psidii (assembly GCA_023105745.1). Taxonomy (NCBI): domain Eukaryota; kingdom Fungi; phylum Basidiomycota; class Pucciniomycetes; order Pucciniales; family Sphaerophragmiaceae; genus Austropuccinia; species Austropuccinia psidii. The sequence goes on from JALGQZ010000001.1 coordinate 21,035,726, forward strand.
GAGGGATTCAGCGAGTCAAAAAAAAGATGTTCTGATTTCTGATGCTTGGGAAACCAGAAAAAATAACCGCCATGAGAGGAGGAATAGTTTTAAAGATGAAGGTGTGTGGTAATTCAATTGGTGGCCAACAGTTAGAGGAAATTTGGCGTTTGGTGATTTGAGGTACTTGATTTTAATCTCTGTTTAGTTTCTTTTGATTTATGATCATCTCCAATTGGTTTTTGTTTATTTATTCTATTCTATTAAAATCCCTACTCATTACTTTTTAAATTGTGTTGTAAATAATTTTTAAATAGAAATTTTTCTTACTTAGAGTTTTGAATATGTGTGAATAGTGAATAGGTTTCTGGCTGATCTGATCTAAAAAACGAGCAATTTTTGGGATTTTTATACATTTTGTTGTACATGGTTGAAGGTGTGATGTGTAAAAAATTGTAAATTGGTTTCTGGGTGATGGAAGTTGAAAAATGGATTTTGTTTAGAAGTATTGATACATTGATTTTTGAATAGTTCAAATGGTTTGAAAGCGTATCTACATTGTAAACATTTTACTTTTCTGGTAGTTAATTGGAGTGTGATTATGTGATAGCGAGTTTAGGGGAAATTAATTTGTGCTCTGAAAAGTTATTGGAGCTAGTCATAAGTCAGAAAGAATTATTGATTAGGAAATCTTGAACACAAACCAAGTTTTTCCTCTATCAATGACTTTGAGTGGATAGCTTTTTTATCACTTGTACCAAAGTTCTGGGATCTTTGAATCCCAGTGTCCATGCTGGGACTTTCCTAAAGGAACAAGTGCCTAATACTAGGGATGAAGGAACTATTTCAACATAAGCTGTTTGATTTAGATCAACTACTGATAACCGTTCAAAAGCACTTTCCAGCCATTGTTACTCACCCCACTCACTTTTTGCTAGCTTCAAGTGCTTGACCAAAAGACGCATGTATTCTTTTTCTTCATTCATCACCTTCAGAATGTGCAACACTTTTCCAAACCAAATCTGATTGTGGCTAATATATTGAGTCATATTATTTGGTTCTTGTTTTAAAATTAAAGCTCTCCCTTGTAAAAGGATGAGACTTCTTTTGAATAGTTTAACAAGACCTCTTAATATTCTGGGTGAGGTATATGAGAGTAATCCCAAAGATGGGGCTGTCTGATTTGAAAATTTGATAAGATCATGATGTAAGCTTCACAATCCATCTCAAAAACAACTTCATTCTTGTCTTGATGTTTTTCAGGCCCATCCAAGTGTTTCTTCACCATCAGACGTTGGCGTTGAGAAAAAGATCTCATGATTGTTGGCCAAAACTTCCCTTGAGGAAAACAATATGTTAGCAATTCCATCAAAGTAACGCGCTACCTCACTAACGAATTTTACCTGAAGTTTTTATGTGTTGGAGCATCCCATGCAACCTCTCACCTGCAAATTCAGCCACAACTATTAAAGGTCCCTACCACCTCAGTTGCATTTCAATATGAAAGGCATAGTGATGATTTGTATTGATTGGATAGCCTTGAAACAACATTCTTGATGTTTCACAATAACTTCAATATTCTTCACTGAATCGTACACATTTGAAATTTGAGATCAATCGGGCTTCCAAGATGTGTGTACAAACCACCAATGCACAGAAATTTTCCACTAACAGGCATACTTGTGCCACTTCACTTGGCTTGTTTGCGTAATTCTCAATATCCTCAATGAATTTATTGACTGCTTCTAATGGTAAGTATATTGAGAAAAGGGACTTCCATTCACTTTCCTTTATTTTTCCCTCCTTTGCCTGGCCAAGCCATTTTGGGATGCAAGTGACACCCAATGGAACAATTACATTGGACAATGCTACAACCATATTGTGGCCTTGCTCCCATGACAAGCCAGTCTTACCTGATGTACCACCATCTTCCATTTCACAGTTGTCTTCAGATGAAGTGTAATTGGTTTTGGTTTTCTTTGTTTCCAATTTTTCAAAATCCCACATCCATTGATTTCGGAAATGGTTTTGAAGTATTCCTTTAAACAAATTCTGCATGATTCCTACTGGATCCCAATATTCCAGGCGGTTCAGCTCTGACCACCTAATACCAGTTTTCGTAACCATCCTGGTATGTTCTGATTAATTCTGAAATTGCTTGCATGCGTGTGAGTGTTCTTTAACATGGCAATTTTGTAAAAGTCTTCCTATTTTCAGTTTCTGAAGATCTTCCTTTGAAAAATCACACCAAGAATAAAAGAGAGTAGCAGAATGTGAAGCAAAGCCAGCTACCTTGTGGTTAGCTACCAAATCTCCAATCAAGCAACCCAGACATACCACAACTCTGCTACCATTAGGATATGGGGGTGTTTCAATGATGATGCCTGAATCTAGTTGCAAGATATAATAAACAAAAACCTTTAGGATATTATTGATTGTTACCATATTTGGTTGAGTGGGTTCTGGAACAAGGCCATAAAGGAATGTGTTTTCAACCTTCCATCGACTGTTTGGGGGAAGGTTAAGGAATCTTAGCGCAAGAACTCCAAGGGAGACTTGCTTTCCGGATGTATCTTTTGAAATGAGATCAAACCAGTCAGTAAATAAACTAAATGCCAGCTCAAGAGTTTTTGAGTTGTTTTTTTGGTGTTTAGGGTAGAGAGCCTCCCATGCAGGTGATTGTTGATAGTAGTAAGTATCATTGTTTTGGGGTAGGTGCAGATTTCTTCCAATTTTCAATTAATTCTTCAACTTGTGGAATGAACCATCTTAGCCAGTTTGAGAAATCTTGGGTGATGTAGATGGAGAATGGCTGTTGTTGAGACATAGAATAATATGTTAAAATCCTCAAATGTGGCACAAATTTCTGGTAAAGCACCATGGATGGAATAGAGATGCACCACATGGAAGAGATTTTGGAAAGTATTTTTATTTTCAATAATGGGGGCTGTTTCAATCTTGTATGCTGAAATGAATTCTGGGGAACAAATATATTGGTTGAGCTCTGGAGTAAGGTCAAGTTCTTCACAACTGCTTGAACATCTTTGGGAATCTGCTTTCAAATCTTATCAGCATGATTTATTTTCCGCAATAGCTGAATTAAGCACATCAGATACTCCCTTTCAGCTTGACACTTTTGTTGGCTCAGCTCACCAACAACACACAGCAATTCAATGAAGCATAAAATAAGATCTATAGGTTGGAAAGAGTCAGACATACAATCACTAAAAAAGCAGATGAACAGAACTTGAAAATCAATTCCATGAATGTTTCTCCAGTGAAATGATCTAACTTTTGGGTTTCTTGACTGTGATAATTGCTTTCATTATGAGACTCTGATATTTTAGCTTTTGGGATGATTTTCGATTGACAAGAATTTTCCCAATGGCAATTATGAGTCCTCCAAGAAACAAGAACGCCTTGAGTCTTCTTGCCATCTTTGTTTGTAAATTCTAATTTTCTGCACTGATTGCAATCACAGAGTTCCATTTTATCCAATTGAATGGTTGAAGAAAGGTTGTTTCAAAATTTATTTAAAAAGTACTCAGTGATTGAAATAGTTATGAAAATCTGGATTGAGAATGAATTTTTGAGAAAATTGGTTAAAAATAGGTTGAATGGAACTCAAAGAAAGATCAGGGATTATTTATAAAAGGAATTGGTAGTTGAAAATGAAGTTGGAATTTTAAGTAATGGTGCCTAAGGATTGCTATGTGGGGCTTTGGTGATAAGGCAAGGAGGGTCGGAATGACGCCACAGACTTCGGCATCAGGTACACACCAGTAGTGAGTTGACAAGGAGGAGTTGTTCACCTCTGGATTGATCATGTGGCTGGTTCAAGCCACATTGAAGGAAATTTCAATATTATTGTTTGTGGAAGTCTGAAGAAAAATAAAACACAGAATAATGAAGTTCTTTGGAAGAAAACAGCTGATTTTTTTCAAAGAATTATTTTTAACATGACCCATAAGATGGACAGAAAAATGGACAGCTATTTCGCAGAAGCTGACTAATCCTTTCAAATACAAACCACAAATTATTAAAAACTTATCAAAACATCATCTTATTGGTCTGAAATTAAATTAATTCATGGTACATACCTATAATTAAAAATTGATTTCATAAATTAATCTCATTGGTCAGAATTTATGTCCAAAGCCATCAAAATGATAAGACCATCTTATTGGTAAGAATTGAAATCAATTCCAGGTGCTAACCTATAGTTACCAATTGATGTGACAACTCAATCTCATTGAACAGAACTTGGAGCCCATGTCATTTTGCTACACCAAAACTACACATCTCACCAGCTAAAACCTCTCAATTATGATCCTTTATAAGTACCCTGTTTTGAGAAGCTCTATGGAGGCCCAAAATTCATAAATAGAGGTCCTCTCTCCCTCATTTTTCCAATAATCATGGAACAAGCTTCCAATATCCAGGATCACAACCATCCCTGAACTAGCAGGATATCTAGAGTAGTAGTAGTGTTTTAAGTAGTTAAAAGCTCAGTAGCCTGGGTAAGTGGCTTATTATTATTGAAGAATAGTATTATAGCCATAATTGAGGCTCAGTATTTTTAAAAGAAAATAAGTAGTAATATAAACTCAGTATTAAAAAATTATTAGAGAAATATCAAAAGAATCAAGTCTGGTAGTTTTATTATTAAAATTAATATTGGAAGAATCATTATAATCAACATAAAACCATAAAAAAAATTCTTCTCAGTCTCATTAAAATGACAGAAAACCTTAGTATTTATGTTATCATCAATTTTTAGTTTTCAATCAGAGTTTTGACTGTAGTGTTATTGATAGGTCTTATTTAGAGACTGCTGATAAGTCTTCTCTATCTGTTAAAGACAAAAATATTATTTTATTTTGTGATTATCTTTAGGCTGACTATTCAGTATTATTTGGAGGGGCAGGTAATACCCCTTAGAATCCATGTTCATTGGTCAATTATGAAATTCAAAACAGACTTACCAATAATTACCCCCTCAAGGTACTGTTTTATTTCATTCCATACCAAAAGGAATTCCCAAAACACCTTCATGAGGACTCCTTCTAATTTGACAATGATGAAAGTATTCCCAAGCACACATAGACCCTGGGACCTCAAACAGGCATATGGTAATGCTTCTGCATGATTAGCCCTGTTCCCTCAAGTATCAATTTTTCCACCCCACCACCCAATGGTCACTTCACACCCTGACTGGAGAAAAGTAATTATCCTGGAGATGGAAAGAGGACATTAAAGATCAAGCTGATTGTCACCATACCTTGTCATCCATGGGATTCAAATCCCAATTTGAGTTTTATTTCTTATCCTTGACTCATTTTTATTCAAACGATCATACTTACTCTTCTTCATTACCCATAGAGAAAAACCACCCAAAAACCCCATGACAAGATGTTCCTGTTCTGCGGCACCCACTCCCAGCCCAAGTGACAGCTGATTCTGGTAATACTTATTCTGCAATAAGAAACCAATTTTTACTAATAAAATTTGAAATTCAAAAGTAAATAATCCGGCTTTGCCTCCTTTTGTAGACCCCTCCCAACCTAATGAGCAATGGTTTGTACCCCATCCTACCTATTCCAGGCCTGAGTCAAGCCCCAAATTCCCAAATTCCATCACACAAGACCAATTCCACTTGTGAGCCTGAACCTGAGGTGGCTCCAATGAAATAAATGGAAAAAAACTTGGGTAAGTACAGCTTTTCCTATTGATTTCTGCTCCCAACATTACCTCAACCCTCCTTCCCCATCTTCAGCTCAACCTGCCACTCCCTTCTCCTGCATCATTAATGATGATATTCCAGTTGAATCCCCCAATACCTCTTTGGTTGGAACTCTTCCTCCTGTTTCCTAAACTGGAATTCCCCCTGGTGCAAGGCACCCCTCAATCACACAATGAGTCTCTGCAGGAATTCACCAATTTGTGATCCACCCTCATTATTCCTTGAGTATTAATGGAGCATTTAAAATTTCTCCACATGATTCCTTTTTTGGATGCCGCTCATTGAAATTATATTCACTTGGAGTTCCACTAGGAACTAAACTCCCTCCTTGGAAATTCATTGTAGGCCTATCCAAAGGAGCAAATATTGGGAATAGTTTCAATTTTTCTTGAAAAATAGAAATAAAGAAATATTTAGTACAGTATCTTCACTTTCTTTCTCTTGTAATTCACTCATTTGACTAATTTAGCTGTACTTAATGAATGAAATATTCACTTTCTCTTACCTTCTTTGTGTTCTTTACATTTTATTATGTCCTCAATGGTGCAAATAACCTTTTTCTTTAGAATACTTTTTTTGCAATCCTTACCAATTTCATGAAAAACTATTTCTTTTTTTGAACATTTTTTTCAGAAACTTGCCATATAGTACTGATTAACTCCTGCATTTTTCACATCCATGGGCCTATATTCTCTCAGATATTAACTGTAAAAAATCTGTGTCTCCCTGAATGTGAGCAATCCACCTGAGATTCATGAGTCTTTGAAACCTCAAATTTCACATGCATAAGGATTTGTGTGTGAAGTGCAGGAACCCTGGATACGTGTAAGGATTTGCATGAGAAGTGCTTGGATCCTGGACATTTATAGGGATTCGTGTGTGAAGCACATTTACCAGACATGCAGGAGCATTTGTGTGTTACAAGCACGTATACTGGAAGTATGGGAAGATTTGCATATGACAGGAAGGTATACTGGACATTGTAACAACCAGGAAGAATACCCACTTCAATTGGTGTTGCGGCAATGCCAGGCTGAAACCAACTTGGGGCCAATTCGTCACACCATATCTTTTATGGCCAATTGGCCCCCTATGGTTCTCTGTGGCCTTTTGGTCATAGCACCTTTCCCCTGGCCATTTATGGCCTCAGGCCACATCCTGCCATCATTGGCCTCCCTGGCCAACTTCCACCTCACCAACCCCCAGGCCTTTATCTTTGTTTTTGGGCATGAGGGTCATTTCAGTACTCCAAGGGTCTAAGGAACCTCTAGCCACCATCAGGCCTCTTGGCCCAACCCCTTATATTAGGGGGGTTTTGGGCCCTTTAGGCCCCCTACAGCCTCTAAAGCCTGTGGTCTGTGGGCCCTTTAGGCCCCTTCTGGCCTAATCCAATGAGGCCAAAAGGGGCCCAAGGGGGAGGTCCACTGCCTCCCAAGGCCAGGTGGGTCCCAAGCCACAAGTGGGCCCACCTGAGCCAGTTTTTGACCATGGACTCCTATCCACCAATTTTGGCCAAGAACTCAAAGGACCACCTGTGGCCCATTTTCAGCCATGTCCTCTGGTAACCCCCAGAGGCCACCAGCTCAGCTCAAGGGGAAGGTTCCCATTCCTCCATGCACCCTGTACTCAAGGATGCAGGAGTGGTGCATATATGGTATTATATACCATTATGGACCATTTTTGCTCAGCAATCCAATTGTGACATTTTCAGGACCCAACTCCATGATTCCAAATCAAGGTCCCAAAATACATCACCAATCTTGAAGGAAGACTCTTCAGCTCATCAGTCTGGTGATCCATGGCGGCTATCAGAAGACCATTTCAGGACCCCAACCATCTGGCCCTGCAGGAGTTGGGTTGGAAATTCTTCCAGGATTATTCCAAGGGCCATTCTCAGAGGTTATTCATCATTCAATCAGTTCTCAAGGTAGCAAGTACTTCAATACTGCTTGGACAACTCAATTGGTCCATACAGATAGTAATCAAGCATCCTGTATGGCCCTGGCTCAATTGGGCAAATTGATATTCCACTGTCGGAATCCAGTCACACAGTTTCAATTTTCAAGATAGCCAGAACTGTATTGACCCAAGTCAGACAATATAGCTGTATTATTCACCTTCTAGGATCAGCCTCTCAGTGTTTCACATATACTGGCCACCTTTCATCACCTGGGGACTTTTTCCCCAGTTAATTAATATATTGGATTTATTTTTATCCTTATTTTCTTTTACCTTATTGAAGTAAATACTGATAATCTCAAGTAAGTAATTTGCTCCTTTTCTTCTTTGCCTGTAAGTGGATATTGGGGGTCATATCCTTTACTAATTCCATTGTTCTTTCTGGAAGGTTTAAACAGTGAATTGAGGATTCATTTGGTTGGCTCTGTGGCTTTTGGCTTCCTCTTCTTTCATCTTTGGCATACCTGTCTTTATCTTTCAATTCTTCCTTAAGAAATATATTCTTTAATTCCTTTATAATTTTGGAGCCCTCCAAGTGAGTTATTAATTCCTGAGTGCGAGGCCACTCTTACTTTCATAAGAGCCGCTGTGACATTACATTAGCTAACTCATCATTTCTTTTATTTCTGTTTATTCATTCTTTTATCATTATGATTCACTCATTTCCATTGAAATTATGACTCTTTAATGCTTATGAACTTTATGATACTTCATCACCTCTCAATTTTCTCTCATTCATTCTTCATTTTGAAAATTGAAAGCTGACCCAATTTTTATTTCTATTTTCTTCTCAAAATCTTATTTCAAGTAATCAATTTCATTTCATTCTTAATTCAGGCGTAATCTCATTCTTCAATTGATTTTTTTAAATTGGTCATCAAGCTTGTTCAGACACACTCTTCACATCAAGTTTCATTTTGAATTATTCATCAAGAAATTTTTGTTTTAAGGAAGACTTCACTTGAATCAAATTGTTTGAATGATTTGACATAGAATTGATATTGATTTCAAGAAAATTGATTTACCTGAAGGTTTAATTGACTTTGCTGATCTTATCACATCAGGAGTTTTGACATAAATTGATATTTCCTCAAGAAGTCATTTGATTGATTGATTTTGCAAGATTTTGGCTTTTGATTGATTTTGATACATTGATTTATTGACTTGAGGATTTTCATTTGAAATTTATTGACCAATTACTTCAAGATTTTATTTTATTGATTGATATTCCTCAGGATTTTATTGTTGACTTTGGACTTCAAGCAAATTTTGATTTTTTAATTCTTTTAGCTCATTTTCATTCCTGAAATCATACCTATTCAGCATTTACCTCCTGCAAGAAAGACCAGATCTCAGGCCAGGGCTCAAGCTGCTCTTACTCTAACTCCAAGAGCTCCTCTTGATGGCACCTCAGCGGTTCCTCAACTGAGGGCCCCGCATGGAAGGAGCAGCACCATCCATAAGAGGGCCAAGAAGATCAAGCTCATTCTCAGGAGTAGTTGGCCGATTCCCAGGAACTTCAACAACCATTTTCAAGGGTCCAGGTGAAGATGGTGAAGAGGAGAAGGAGAATTCTGTGGAAGAGGAAGGGTCTGAAAGTACTGAAGGTGCTCCTGCTCCTGTAGGGGTACCCCAAGGTACTGGAGGACCAACTCTAGCCCAGTCTGATCAGCCTATCTCTCATCAGTCTGAACCATTCTTTTTGGCCATTATGCATCAGATGACTCAAATTATGGCCAATCTTCAAGCAGCTTCATCTTCTGAGTCATCAAGACCACCAGCATTCAAGACTCCATCTATGAAGGCACCAGAATTCTTTGATGAGAGTCAGCCCTTCAAAGTCAGAAGCTTCATTCAGTCTTTCCAGTTAATCTTTCATAATGATCTGGCAAGCTTCTCTCAAGACAGAAAGAAGGTTCTCTATGCCACTTCATTTCTTATTCGCAGGGCTGCAAAATATATTGAGCCTTATCTTTCCAATCTCACTAATCAAGACCCAAGACACTTTCCTAATTCTTGGACATTATTTGAATCTCAACTCTTTACTTTATTTGGGGACCAAAATGAAGTCAGAAAAGCTGAAGCAGAATTGGATTCCTTAAGAATGAAAGAAGGCGGGCATGTATCTTTATAAATTTCTGATTTCAGAAGTTTGGTCTCAAGAATTGGAGATTGGGGTGAAAGGGCGCTCATTCATCATTTCAGGAAGGGATTGCCACCCAGGATTTTGGATCAGTTGGCCTCCCATCCTTCAAGAATTGACTTTCTTCAATACTTAATGGATGTTACCCTGGAGCTTGATACCAGGTACCATTAGAGGAAGAAGAGAAGCATCATTATAAAGAGAAGAACCCTGAAGCCTCAAAGTCAATTTCTTCTCATCCTCAAAACTCTTCAAGCTCAAGTCATAAGAAGAGGAAGAATCTTCAGAAGAGGGACAAGCCCCATTTTTCTTTGCTGAATAAAGACTTTAAGTTAATGAATTCTGAAAAAGAAAGAAGAACCAAGGAGGTTCTATGTAACTATTGTAGTGGGAAGCATAGTCTTGAGTCCTGTTTCAAAAGGCCTCAAAACAAGCTTACCCTACCATGAGGCAATTTTCCCAGCCAGGGAAAAGCCTGAGTGAAGATCATGTTGTGTTCAATGGTCTTCACCTTTTTCCATCCAGAGAACAACTGTGCATTTTTAATACTGGTTTCAAACATTCTCTTAAATTATTTGTTTTTTCTTCACTCTCTGATATATTCTACAGTATTCTAATTGATTCTGGTGCTACCAACTCATTTATTGCAAAGCAGTTTGTTCACAAGTCTTCTTTGACCATGTCAGAACTCCCAGAGAAGATCCCTCTTATCATTCTTGACTCCTCTGTATCTGCTTCCTTATTTGTGACTCACCATACTGAATATATGGTTGAACTTCCTTCATTCCCAAGCTTTGAATGGGATTTTTTAGTCATTGATACTACCAAGGAAGAAGACCCCATATTGGGCTTTGACTTTCTTAATCAGTTTAATCCTTCTATTGATTGGAGGCAAGGGCTGATCACCTTTAATGCTGATCAAAAGTACTATTCTGATCCTTCAGATTCTTTCTGTAATGACTTTTCTTCTGCCAATCATGCCCAGGCCTGGTTGGGGATTCTAGAAGACCATCATTTCCATCTTCTGTCCATATTCCTTCCCTTAATTGCCATCTGTCATTACTATCTTCTAGAGATGAAGTATTCAAAAAAATTAAAGATGTTGGAGAAGATAATCCTGTATCATCCCTTTGTTGGGAATATGGACCTTCCTCATTCATATTATCTTGACTCCCTAGAGGAGTTGTGGAATGAGGAGGAAGAGCCAGAACAAGTGGAAACTGTGTTGAAGGTTGTCCCTTCTGTCTATCACCAATATTTGGATGTATTCTCCAAGGTGAAAGCAGAAAAACCTCCTCCTCACCACGGCTGTGATCATCATATTGAGCTGGAGGGGTCTCTACCTCCAGTTGGAGTGATCTACTCTTTATCAAACCAAGAGTCAGATACACTCAGGTCCTACATTTCAGATGATGTGGAGAAAGTTTTCATCCCGCCAAGTTCCTCCTCAACAGGAGCACCTGTCCTCTTTGTTAAAAAGAAGGATGGTGGCCTCTGTTTGGGTGTTGACTACTGCAAACTCAATTCTGTGACTGAGAAGAACAAGTATCCTGTTCCACCTATGAATCAGCTTCTCATTGTCTTTAATGGTTCTTTTATCTTCTCCAAGATTGATTTTCATGGTGCATATAACCTGCTCAGAGTCAAGGAGGGTGATGAACATTTGACAGCTTTTAGAACTAAATATGGCAGTTATGCGTACTCGGTTATGCCATTTGGGCTCACCAATGCTCCTGCCTCTTTTCAAAACCTTGTCAATGATATTTTCCAAGATCTTCTTGATGTTTATGTTATGGTTTATTTGGATGACATTATGGTCTTTTCCAAATCTTGTCAATGATATTTTCCAAGATCTTCTTGATGTTTATGTTATGGTTTATTTGGATGACATTATGGTCTTTTCCAAATCTGAGGAGGAACATGTCACTCATGTGTCCACTGTTCTTCCCAGACTCAGAGCCAATAACCTTTTTGCTAAGGCCTCCAAGTGCCTATTTCATGTTTCTAGTGTAGAGTATCTAGGTTATGTTGTTTCTTCTGAAGGCCTGAAGATGGACCAAGCAAAAGCCCTGAAAATTCTCAATTTTCCACCTCCACAAAACCTCAAGGCTCTTCAATCCTTCCTTGGCTTCACCAACCTTTACTGCCGTTTCATCAATAATTATTCCAAGAAAATCAGTTAAGTCACCAGTTTCCTCAAGAAAGATTCCTGTTTCCCCCTCAATGAGGAAGCTCTTAGTTAGTTTCACCAACTCAAAGAGGCTTTCACCACCACTCCAATCCTTATCTACCCACCATTGTAGAGACCAATGCATGTGATTATGCCTTGGGTGCTGTACTGAGTCAGGTCTCTGACTCAGGAAAACATCCCATTGCATTCAACAGCCGCAAGCTTATCCCAGAAGAGCCTAACTATGAGATTCATGACAAGGAACACCTTGGCATAGTCTGGGCTCTCAAGAAATGGAGGGCTTTTCTTCTCTCTCTTTCCTCACCTTTTGAAGTTCTCACCAATCATTCTTCTCTTCTATACTTCATGTCTTCAAAAGTACTCCCTAGCCGTCAAGCCCGCTGGGCTGAATTCCTTTCTGAATTCCACTTCTCAATCACTTCCCACCCTGGCTTCCTAGCTACTCTTCCAGATGCCTTATCATGTTGGGACAATGTCTATCCCGAAGGGGGGAGGATCTCATCAGCAAGAATCCAATAAACTTTCCAAAACTCATTAAGAAAGAGGAACTCCAACCCTCAAGGTATTTTGCAGTCAAGGTGGAATCTTTTTCAAATTTGATTGACTCAATTCAGAAGTTATTATGGCAATATCCTCAGTACAGAAGTATTTTTCAAGAATTGGGAAAAGGTAAATCTGTGAGATATTACTCTTCCCAACTTCTCCTCTTCAAAGATCAGGTGGTGGTCCCAAATTACCCCACAATTCAACTCAGCATTTTTTAAAAGCGTCATGACTCTCCTCTAGCTGGACACCCTGGCCAAGAGAAGACTCTCAAAATTGTCATGCGGGATTTCCACTGGTCTAGCATGACTCAATTCATCAAGGATTATGTCTCATCCTGTCAAAAGTGTTCAAGAAACAAGAATATTAATCACAAGAGGTTTGGATTCCTCAAGCCTCTTCCAATTCCAAATGGTCCTTGGATTTTTCTTTCAATGGATTTTATCACTCAACTGCCACTGTCCAATTCCTTTGATTCAATCTTGGTAATAGTGGACATATTCTCAAAAGTGGTGGTTTTTATTCCAAAAATGTCTTCAATCACTTCATTGGATTTGGCCCATTTATTAATCAAGAATATCTTTTAAAAGCATAGTCTTACTTCAAGCATTGTCAGTGATAGAGGTTCACTTTTTGTTTCTTCCTTTTGGACCAATCTTTGTCAGCAGCTCATGATTTCAAGAGATCTTTCAACTTCTTACCATCCAGAAACTGATGTACAGACAGAGAGGGTAAATCAGATACTAGAACAGTACCTTTAGATGTATGTCAGTTATCATCAAGATGATTGGAACACCTGGCTCCCTCTGGCTGAATTTTCCTACAATAACTCTGACCACTCTTCAACAAAACAATCACTGTTTTTTACTGTTTATAGAAGAGATCCACAATTTGACTCAGTTCACATTACTCAAGATACTCCTGCTGGAAAATCATCAACAGAAATCCAATCAGTACAGCAAGTTGTCAAGAGAGAACTTGAAGTTTCCATAAACAGGTTTAAGAGGTATGCAGATAAAAGTAGTGCAGGTCCACCTGTTTTCAATCCTGGTGACATGGTATGGCTTTCTTCCAAGAGAATCAAATCAACCAGACCAACCAAAAAACTGTCTGAAAGATGGTTGGTTCCTTTTCCAATCTTGAAGAAAGTCAGCATTCATGCCTACCACCTGAAGCTCACATCTGAATAGAAGTCCATACACTCAGTCTTCCATATTTCACTCTTGGAACCAGTCAAGACATCAAAAATCCCAAATAGGAATCAAGAACCTCCCCCTCCAGTCATCATTGAAGAAGGAGAGGAATGGGAAGTCTCTCAAATACTGGACTCAAAGCTCAAGAGAGGAATATTATGGTATTTGGTGGAATGGAAAGGTTTCAGTCAAGACCCAGAAAGATCCACCTGGGAACCAGCCGAAAACCTCAAGAATTGCCCTGAACTTGTCAAGGATTTCCATTCTTTATATCCTGACAAGCCAGGCCCCAATTCTTAAAGAGCTTTATTTTCTATGGTGCTTGGTGGGGAGAGGAATTACCAAAAGTAAGTCCCACTCCTGCTATGCACCTTTACAGGTATTATACTTTTTTCTGTTGTAAGCATCACCTTGGCCACTCTGTGAGCACTTTGCAATTTTGGACCCAGATTTTTTGGCCTGGCGTTCAACATCAAATTCCAATTTATGGCCATTTCCACTTGGCGCAATGGACTTTTTTTTTCTGTTAATCCTTTTTTCCAAGTCATCACTTTTCAATACATTCTTTCATCAACCTCTTTTACTCTATGGCACTGGTGGGAGTGGTAACCATCAAAAGTAAGTTCCTCTCCTGGTGTGCACTTCCCTGAGGGGTCTACAATCTTTCAAAACATCACCTTATCCACTCTGTGAGCATCTGGCATCAAAAATTGTCTTTCCAGGTCCTTGGCTATCTCAAATCAACTGTTAATATCCATGGTGAAGATTGGAATCCCCCTCAAGATTCTTTTTTCTTTCATTTTCTCTTTCTCTTATTTTCAAATTTCTTTGTTATCTTTCTCTTTCTATTTTTTCAAATTGCTTTTCTAGCTTTTATGCCAATCTTTAAGTCAACTAATTCTTCAAAAATTGAAAGCCAAATGTCAAAAGAAGACCAAATCAACCTCATTTCATTTGCCAACCTCTTTACCAGTCTCAGAGTTCTTTCAGAATTCAATACCTCTGGAATCCCTATGTTCAATCCATCTCAACAGCCTCGACAGGCTTGTACCTTATCTTGGTGCTCAGGAGCTCACCATTAAAGGTAGGGGGGTACTGTCACAACCATGAAGAATGACCCTCCTTAATTGGTGTTGTGTAAAGCGCAGCCTGAAACCAAGTTGGGGCTAATTTGTCACACCATATCTTTTATGGCCAATTGGCCCCCTCTGGTTCTCTATGGCCTTTTAGTCATAGCACCTTTCCTCTGGCCATATCCTGCCATCATTGGCCTCCCTGGCCAACTTCCACCTCACCAACCCCCAGGCCTGGGGGTCCTTTCAGTATTCTTGGGGTCTAAGTGTGAGCCTTAGAGGTAATTTCATATACCCAAAAGACCACAAATATAAAAAATAATAACATATTAATATAAATAAAATAAATTTATTTATATTATTAAAATAAAAATCAAAATATAAATATAAAATTATATTAAAAATAAAAAATTAACTATAATTTAAAAATAAAAATACATTAAGTTTTGTAAATATAAAATTACATTTATACTTGAAAAAATTAAGTAAAATTGAAATTTTAACAAAATTGTGAAAAAATAAATAAATTTGGAAAAAAGTTAAATAAAATTTATTATAACTTTTTATCCAATAAATAAACATATAAAATTTATTTCACCATTGGATTCCTCATAAAAAATCAGGTGGGGTCACCTCTGAGTGAAATTCTTGTAACTCAACTCTAAATAAGCTTAAATTAAGTTTTTAGTATTTTCAATACAAAAGTTGAAAATCCTCAAAACCTTAATTTAATTCACACCACATGTGGTTTTAACCATCAATTGTTTTGTTAAAATTGAGGTGTTGTGTTTAGTTTAGAAGTTATGAGGAATTGAAGTATTTTCAATTGAATTCAATTGAAATGTCAAAATGTGCGCGTGTATTACATAAGTGAACTTTGATTTACATATGAGGTGTCAATTATTACTGTATTGTACTGTACAATTGAATTGAATTACATATGTAAAGTATAAGTATAATACATGATGAGGAATTAAAGGAAAAATAAATTGGAAAGATTAAATTTGGGGGGGAAAAGGAACTCCAGCTCTAAGGGGGAGCTAGACCCCCAAAATCCTTGCTGACAGGCGTGGGATGTCAAAATTCACGCAAAAGTTCATCACTTTTGGCCTGGAATTGAGTTACAGGGTCTGTGGACTCAATTGATGATGAGGTTTTGATACCAACTGGGGTAGTTTTAGCTGTTGCCAAGAGCGTAAAACTACCCTTAAGATAAAACCATCATAGTAAAAACAGTTTTAACTGGTTTCTACGTCTCTGAAACACATTCTGACGTGTTTTGAAGGCTCTAGGCCTGGTATTGCTATAGTAATGGCTGATTTAAGGGTCTAAAATGGCTAAAAATGGCTTAAACCAGCCCTTTTTGGTGTAAACCAGGGTTCAATGATGCCATAATTGGCTTTTCTGTTGTCAGACTGTTTTTCACGACTGACAAAAGTAAATTTTACTTTTGGAGTAAGAGAATTGATAGCTATAAAAGAATGTCTTCTTTGCCCCACTTTTCTCTTCATGTTAGAATCTTTTCCTTTTATTAATTAGTTTAAAACTGTTAAACCAATCAATCAAAGATTCCAACCACCACTTTTAAATCATTTTAATCCTTTCAACCACGTGAAAAAATCATTATAATCATTTTTTGTAACTCTTATAATCATTTTTACCCCTGAACCACCCCAAAAGTGAATTAAAGCATCTTTCATCACTGTAAACTTTGTCACTTTGTTTCCAAATTCACTCTGGTCACTTTTGGGCGTGTTTTCTCTTTAATATTCTTTTTAAAGACTTTTTTCTCTAATTAATTGCTTGAAGTTCTTTTCTCAATTAATTCCAATTGAAATTGCTCTTGAAGAAATTTCTTTTGTAGCCTTAAAATATCTCTTGTAGAGTATTTTTTGGATAAATATTTATTGTTGGTAAAAGAATAAATTTTTATAATATTATTGTTTTATACTAATAAAGTTATAAACAATAAAATTGGCGTGTTTTCTCTTAAAAATAATATTTCATACTATTTTTAACTGAATTTTACCTTATACAAATTTTGAGGACAGGAAAAGTACTTGATTTTTAATCAAAGTTTCATATCCACACCTTACACTAAGGAACCTCTAGCCACCATCAGGCCTCTTAGCCCAACCCATTATATTAGGGGGGTTTGGGCTGAATGGCCTTTTTGGGCCCTTTAGGCCCCTTCTGGCCCCATCCAATGAGGCCGAATGGGGCCAAAGGGGGCATTCCACTAGCCCCCAAACCCCAAGTGGGCCCACCTGAGCCAGTTTTTGACCATGGACCCCAATCCACCAATTTTGGCCAAGAACTCAAAGGACCCAATGTTCAACCAAAGAACACCTGTGGCCCATTTTCAGCCATGGCCTCTGGTAACCCCCAGAGGCCACCAGATCAGCTCAAATCCACTCTTCCCCTCAACTCAAGGGGAAGATTTCCCATTCCTCCATGCACCCCGTACTCAACGATGCAGGAGTGGTGCATATATGGTATTATATACCATTATGCACCATTTTTGCTCAGCAATTCAATTTTGATGCTTTCAGGACTCAATTCCATTATTCCAAATCAAGGTCCCAAAATCCATCACCAATTTTGAAGGAAGACTCTTCAGCTCATTGGTCTGGTGATCCATGGCGGCTATCAAAAGACCATTTCAGGACCCCAACCACCTGGCCCTGTAGGAGTTGGGTTAAAAATTCTTCCAGGATTATTCCAAGGGCCATTAATAGAGGTTATTCATCATTCAATTAGTTTTCAAGGCAGCAAGTACTTCAATACTGCTTGGACAACTAAATTGGTCCATACAGATAGTAATCAAGCATCCTGTATGGCCTTGGCTCATTTGGGTGAATTCATATTCCACTGTGGGAATCCAGTCACACAGCTTCAATTTTCAAGATGGCAAGAACTGTATTGACCCAATTCAGAAAATACAGACGGATTATTCACCTTCTAGGATCAGCCTCTCAGTTTTTCACATATACTGGCCACCTTTCATCACCTGGGGTCTTTTTCCCCAGTTAATTTTTTTAGGATTTATTTTTATCCTTATTTTCTTTTACCTTATTAAAGTTAATACTGATAATCTTAAGTGATTAATTGGAACCTTTTCTTCTTCGCCTGTCAGTGGATATTGGCTGTCATATCCTTTACTAATTCCATTGTTCTTTTTGGCAGGCTGAAACAGTGAATTGAGGATTAATTTGGTTTGCTCTTTGGCTTTTGGCTTCTTGTTATCCTGGCCATTGGATTCCTTTTCTTTTATCTTTGGCATACTGGTCTTTATCTTTTAATTATTCTTTAAGAAATATATTCTTTTCTTCCTTTATACTTTTGGAGCCCTCCAAGTGAGCTCTTGATTCCTGAGTGCCAGGCCACTCTTACGTTCATAAGAGCCCCTGTGATAGACAAGCAGGAGTTGTTTCTTATGACACACATGTATACTGGAGATGTCAAAGGATTTGTGTATGACATGCAGGTATATTGAGCATGTGGGAGAATTTGTGTGTGAAGCTCAGGGTTACTGGACATGTGTGTGGTCTTTGGTGTGAACCACGGGGATACAGTATATTCATATAACCCCAAATCCCTGTAGGAATTATATTCCCAATTGTGAAAATGAGTAATACAAAAATAATGACCAGTATTTCCCTGTTTTGGGGATGCCCAGTTGGTCATATTATTAAACACAAGTGAGAAGTGTGTTTATAACCTAATTATATGAACAATCAAAGTAAAGTGGCATTACACTTTACATGAGCCATTTCCACCCCTTTTCATTTGAGCCACGATATATCCCCAATTCCTGACTGTCACAACCATGGAAATTCACTCTTTGTGACCTCAATCTGGCATACTAATGCCATATGCAATTTATGGCAATTTGGCAATATCCATAATTCATTGGCCAAATTTGCCATTTCAGTCTTTTTGGCCTTTTAT
Organism: Austropuccinia psidii; assembly: GCA_023105745.1. Taxonomy (NCBI): domain Eukaryota; kingdom Fungi; phylum Basidiomycota; class Pucciniomycetes; order Pucciniales; family Sphaerophragmiaceae; genus Austropuccinia; species Austropuccinia psidii. The sequence continues at coordinate 21,054,501 of JALGQZ010000001.1, forward strand.
GTCCACTTCTCCTTCTGGGCCTAACCTGGCCCTTCCTGGCCTTTCTCTGCTTTTGGGCACTCTTGGGTATTTCGCAATAAACAGGTGAAATACAGCTCAAAATCCTGTACTTGTCTTCTTAAGCTCTGAATACTGTTTTGCGCATTTTTTCTGTATTCAGCTGTATTCAGCTGTATATGCCATTTTCCCATGTATTATGGGAAATATGCCCAAAGGCTATATCAGGGCTTTTGGGGCTTAATTTCCAGCTTTGTGCATTGTTGCGCACTTTGCGCAAATACAGGTTTAAAGCTGTATAAGCTGTATTTGGACAAAAACCCAAAAGACACTTTCAAACCTTTGAAGCCACTCAAACCCAATTTTCACTTATATCCTCCTGGCATCACCTCAGAAGACCTTTGTCCACTTTCAACCTCCAATAACCAAAATTGCCATAAATGGTGTTATACACCATTGTGCATCTTTTTTCAGCATCAATACAATGGCACCAATATTAAATGGTTATTTGAACTTTTCATCAGGTCATCAAGGCACGTCATCCAGAGGATTAATTAAGGATCAAGGGTAAGTGTCAAAACTCAAATGCCAATGAGTCCATCAAGAAATCATTGGTTATTATCATGCACAGTGTTCCTCCAAGGGAATACTGGCAGTTCATTCCCAAGGGATATTCAAGAGGAAGTTCCAAAACAACCTGTCAAGGGTCAATGCTCCATAAATCCACCTTGAAAGCCACATTCATTCAATACAGTCAGGATTCACCAAGACCTGTACTTCAATCATAAAACCTGGGAAGATCATTCAACACAGTTCATTTCTCAATTTGGCAAGGTATACATTTCATCAGACAATCAAAATAGCTCTTAGTACTCAATACAGGTTAGCTGCTGGACTGAAGGAATCAAGCTCTCAAATTTTCACATATACCAGCCTCCTTTGACCCTAGGGGTTTTTCCCCCAGTTAATTAATATATTTTGTTTTTATTTTATCTCCATTTATCTTATCATTTTTGTTAAGTGAATTCTGATATTATCAAGTCAGTCATTTAGCACCTTATCTCTTTTCTTTCTTTGCCTGTCAATGGATATTTGGTGGTCATATCCTTACTAATTCCATTGTTCCTTTTTGCAGGTTAAGACAGTCATTGAGGACTAACTTGGTTGGATCTTTGGCAATTTTTTTTCTCATTCTTCTTATTGCATCTCATCTTTGTACTTGCGTCCTTCTTAGAGAAATTCGATTCTTTATTTTTATTTTCTTTATTCTTTTGGAGTCTTCCAAGTGAGTTCCCTGATTGCTGAGTGGCAGGCCACTCTTGTTTTTCTGTCCAAGAGCCCCTGTGACATTATATTAATTAACTCATAATTTCTTTTCATTCTGTTCATTCCTTCTTTATAATTTCATTTACTCATTTCATTGAGATTATGACTCTTTAATGTTTATGAGCATTAAAATTCATCATCATATCTCAATTTTCTTTCATTCATTCTTCATTTTGAAAATTGAAAGCTGACCCAATTTTATTTCTGTTTCTCTTTTTGAATCTTATTTAAAATCATCAAATTTTAATCCATTCATAATTCAGGCGTAATCTCAATTTTAATTTGATTTTCAAGTTGCTCATCCAATTATTCAGACACATTCTTCAAATCAAGATTCATATTTGTTTCATTCTTCAAGGATTTTGATTTTTAAGAAGAACGCACTTGATTTTGATTTGATTCATTTTTTTGACATAAATTGATATTAACCTCAAGAAAATTGATTGACCTGAAGATTTAACTGATTTTTCTGATTTTTCACATCAAGAATTTCAACATAAATTGATTTTGCCTCAAGAATGCATTTTATTGACTGATTTTCTGCAATATTTGATTTTGATTTATTGACTTGAAGATTCCATTTGGACATTGATTGATTAGTTTACCTCAAAATTTCATTTTGATTCATTGATTTTGATTCTGATTATGATTTCAAGCTTTCTTTTGATTTGCCTCAAGTTTCACCTCTTCAAATTCTTCATTTTTCTTAATTTAATTTCATATTTTATTCCTGAAATTATTCCTATCCAACATTCACCTCCTGCAAGACAGACAAGATCTCAGGCAAGACCTCAAGCTGTTCTCACTCCAACCCCAAGAGCTCCTCTTGATGGCACCCCAGCAGTTTCTAAACTGAGGGACAAATTGGACAGAGGACCCATTTTTGGAAAGAGCAGCACCATCCAGGAAGGAAGGAAGAGGGCCCAGAAGATCAAGTTCATTTTCAGGAGTAGTTGGCGGATTTCCATGAACTTCAAAGATCACTTTCAAAGGTCCTGGTGAAGATGGTGAAGAGGAGGAGGAGTATTCTGTGGAAGAGAAAGAGTCTGATGGTACTGAAGGTGTTACTGCTCCTGTGGGGGCATCCCAAGGTACTTGAGGACTAACTCTAGCCCACTCTAATAAGCCAGTCTCTCATCAGTCTGAACAATCCTTATTGGCCATTATCCAGAATATGACTCAAATTATGGCCAATGTTCATGCAGCTTCATCTTCTGAGGCATCAAGACCACCAGCCTTGAAGACTCCATCTATGAAGGCACCAGAATGCTTTCATGGGACTCAGACCTTCAAAGTCAGAAGCTTCATTCAGTCTTGCCAGTTAATCTTTCATAATGAGCTAGGAAAATTATCTCAAGACAGAAAGAAAGTCCTATATGCCACCTCATTTCTCATTGGCAGGGCTGTAAAATGGAGTGAGCCTTATCTTTTTAATCTCACCAATCAACATCCAAATTACCTTCTCAATTCATGGAAATTATTTGACTCTCAACTCTTCACCTTTTTTGGTGACCCAAATGAAGTCAGAAAAGCTGAAGCTGAATTGGATTCTTTAATAATCAAAAAAGGTGGGCATGTATCATTATAAATTGCTGATTTCAGAAGTTTGGTCTCAAGAATCAGGGATTGAGGTGAAAGAGCTCTCATTCATCATTTCAGGAAGGGATTTCAATCCAGAATTCCAGATCAATTGGCCTCCCATCCCTCAATAATTGACTCTCTTCAAGACATAATGGAAATTACCCTGGAGCTTGATACCAGGTACCATGAGAGGAAAAATGAAAAAAGTCATCATCAAGAGAAGAATCCAGAAGCCTCAAAGTCAAATTCTTCTCATCCTCAAAATTCTTCAATTTCAAGTCAAAAGAAGAAGAAGAATTTTCAGAAGAGGGACAAGCCCCATTCTTCTTTATTGCATAAAGATTTCAAGTTGATGAATTCTGAAAAAGAAAGAAGGATAAAGGAGGGTTTGTGTACCTATTGTGGTGGGAAGCATAGGCTTGAGTCCTGTTTCAAAAGGCCTGAAACAAGCGTACCCAACCATCATGAAAATTTCCGAGCCAGGGAAAAGTCTGAGTGAAGATCATGTTTTATTCAATGGTCTTCACTGTTTTCCATGCAGAGCACAATTGTACATTCTGAATACTTGTGTAAAGAGTTCTCTTAAATTCTTTGTTTTTCCTTCTCTTTCTGATGTTTTTTACAGTATTCTCATTTATCCTGGTGCTACCAACTCATTTTTTGCAAAGCAGTTTGTTCACAAGTATTCCTTTACTATCTCAGAACTCCCAGAAGAGATTCCTCTTATCATCTTGAACTCCTCTGAGTCCCCTTCGTGATTTGTGACTCACCATACCAAATATATGGTTGAGCTTCCTTCATTCCCAAGCGTTGAATGGGACCTTTTAGTCATTGATACTCCCAAGGGTGAAGACCCCATATTGGGCTTTGACTTTCTTAATCACTTTAATCCATCTATTGATTGGAGTCAAGGGCTGATCACCTTTAATTCTGATCAAAAGTACTATTATAATCCCTCAAAATCTTTCAGTAATGACTTTTCTTCTGCCAAATCATGTGCAGATCTGATGGGTGATTATAGAACCCCATCATTTCCATCTTCTGTCCATATTCCTTCCCTTAACTCCCATAAGTCATGGCTATCATCTAGAGATGAAGTCTTCAAAGAGATGCAAGATTTTGGAGAAGATAATTATGTATCTTCACTCATCTTTTCTTTGGGAATATGGACCTTCCTCCTTCATCATATCATGACTCCCTGGAGGAGTTGTGGGATGAAGAGGAAGAGCCAGGAGAAATAGAAACCGTGATGAATGTTGTTCCTTCTGCTTATCACCAGTAGCTGGATGTATTCTCCAAGGTGAAAGGGGAGAAACTTGCTTGTCACCATGCCTGTGATCATCATATTGAGCTGAAGGGGTCTCCACCTCCAGTTGGGGTGATCTCCTCTTTATCAAACCAAGAGTCAGATACACTCAGGGCCTACATTTGAGAGAATTTAGAGAAAGGTTTCATCCGGCCAAGCTCCTCTTCAGCAGGAGCACCTGTCCTCTTTGTCAAAAAGAAGGATGGTGGCCTCCATTTGTGTGCTTATTACCACAAACTCAATTATTCTACTAGAAATAACAAGTATCCTGTTCCTCCTATCAATCAGCTTATTACTCTTTTCAATTGCTCTTCTATCTTCTCCAAGATTGATTTGTGTGGTGCATATAGCCTGCTCATAATCAAGGAAGGTTATGAACATTTGACACGTTTTAGAACTAAATATGGCAGCTATGAGTATCTGGTATGCCATTTGGGCTCACCAATGCTCTTGCCTCTTTTAAAAACCTTGTCAATAATATTTTCTCTGATCTTCTTCATATTTATGTTGTGGTTTATTTGGATTACATTATAGTCTTTTCCAAATCTGAGGAAGAACATGTCACTCATGTGTCCACTGTTCTTTCCAGACTCAGAGCCAATAAACCCTTTCATAAGGCCTCAAAGTGCCTATTTCATTTTTCCAGTGTAAAGTATTTGAGTTATGTTGTTTCCTCTGAAGGCCTCAAGATGGACCAAGCAAAATTACAGCAAATTCTCAATTCGCCACATCCAGGAAACCTCAAGGCTCTTCAATCATTCCTTGGCTTTGCCAATTTTTACTGCTGTTTCATCAAGAATTATTCAAATAAAATTAGTTCACTCACAAGTTTCCTCAAGAAAGATTCCCATCTTCCCCTCAATTAGGAAGCTCTTAGACATTTTCATAAACTAAAAGAGGCTTTCACCACTGCTCCAATCCTTTTCTTCCCATCATTGTAGAGACTGATGCTTCTGATTATTCCTTGGGTGCTGTACTGAGTCAGGTCTCTGACTCAGGAAAACCTCCAATTGCATTTGATAGTTGAAAGCTTCTTCCAGAAGCGCTCACATATGAGATTCATGACAAGGAACTCCTTGCATATTCTGGGATCTCAAGCGCTGGAAAGCTTTTCTCCTTTGACTTTCTTCCTCTTTTGAAGTTCTCACCAATCATTCTTCACTTCAATATTTCATGACATCAAAGATTCTCACTTGCTGTCAAGCCCGCTGGGCTGAATTTCATTTTTCAATCACGTACCACCCTGGCTACTTGGCTACCCTTCCAGATGCATTGTCACATTGGGACAATGTTTACCCAGAGAGGTGGGAAGATTTCATCAGCAAGAATCCAATTAATTATTAAAAAATAATCAAGCAAGGTTAAATTCAAGCCTCAAAGCTCTTTGTAGTCAAGGTGGAATCATTTTCAAGTTTGATTGACTCAATTCAGAAAGCATAATGCCAAGATTCTCAATATAAAATCATTCTTCAAGATTTGCGTAAAGGTAAATCTGTCCAAGATTCTTTTCTTTATTCCTCTTCCCAACTTCTCCTGTCCAAAGATGGGGTGGTGGTTTCAAATAAACCCAAATAACTCAGAATACTTCAAAAGAAGCATGACTCTCCTCTAGCTGAACACCCCGGCCAAGAGAAGACTCTCAAGCTTGTCAAGCAGTATTTTCACTGGTCTGGCATGAATCAATTTATCAAGGATTATGTCTCATCCTGTCAACAGTGTTCAAGAAACAAAAATATATTCATCACCAGAGGTTTGGACTCCTCAACCCTCTTTCAATTCCAAATGGTCCTTGGATTTGTCTCTCAATTTATTTCATCACTCAATTGCCACTTGTCGATTCATTTGACTCAATCCTTGTCATAGTGGACAGATTGTCAAAAATTGCAGTTTTTATTCCAACAATGTCTTCAATAGCTTCATTAGAGTTGGCCCATTTATTAATAAAGAATATTTTCCCAAAGCATGGTCTTCCTTCAAGAATTTTTAGTGATAGAGGTTTTCTTTTTGTTTCTTTCTTTTGGACCAATCTTTGCCAGGAGCTCAAGATCTCAAGAGGTTGGTCAACTGCTTACCATTCAGAAACTGATGGACAGACGGAGAGGGTAAATCAGATACTAGAACAGTACCTTTGGATGTATGTCAGTTATCATCAAGATGATTGGAACAGCTGGCTTCCTCTGGCTGAATTTGCCTACAATAGCTCTGACCACTTATAAACAAAAAAATCACCGTTTTTCCCGGTTTATAGAAGAGATCCACAATTTGATGCAATTCACATTACTGAAGATACTCCTGCTGTAAAGGTATGAACAAAAGTCCAATCAGTACAGCAAGATGTCAAGAGAGAACTGGAAGTTTCCATAAACAGGTTTAAGAGGTATGCAGATAAAAATAGAGCAAGTCCACCTGTTTTCAATCCTGGTGACATGGTATGGCTTTCTCTCAAGAAAATAAAATGAACTAGACCCACCAAAAAACTGTCTGAAAGATGGTTGGGTCCTTTTCCAATCTTGAAGAAAGTCAGCATTCATGCCTATCACCTGAAGCTCACATCTGAATGGAAGTCCATACACTCAGTCTTCCATATTTCACTCTTGGAACCAGTCAAGACATCAAAAATCCCAAATAGGAATCAAGAACCTCCTCCCCCAGTCATTATTGAAGAAGGAGAGGAATGAGAAGTCTCCCAAATACTGGACTCAAAGCTCAAGAGAGGAAAATTATGGTATTTGGTGGAATGGAAAGGTTTCAGTCAAAACTCAAAAACATCCACTTGGGAATCAGTTGAAAACCTCAAGAATTGTCCTGAACTGGTCAATGATTTTCATTCCTTATATCCTGACAAGCCAGCACCCAATTCTTCAAGAGCTTGATTTTTTATGGTTCTTGGTGGGGAGAGGAATTACCAAAAGTTAGTCCCACTCCTAGTATGCACCTTTAGAGGTATTCTACCCTTTTATGTTGTAAGAATCACCTTGGCCACTCTGTGAGGACTCTGCAATTTTTGAACACAGATCTTTGGCCTGGCTTTCAAAATCAATTCCAAAAATTATGGCCATTTTAACTTGGGAAAATGGACCATTCCTTTTATTAATTTCTTTCCAAGTCATTCCTTCAGCAAATTTATTTTCTCTTTACGGGACTGGTGTGAGTGGTAATTACCAAAAGTAAGTTCCTCTCCTGGTGTGCACTTCCCTGAGGGGTCTATAATCTTTCAAAACATCAACTTGGCCACTCTGTGAGCACCTAGAATCAAATTTCTCTTTCCAGGTCCCTGGCCAATTTCAAAATCAATTATAAACCTCTGTGATGAAGATTTGAACCTCCTCAAGATTCATTTACTTTCATTTCTTTCTTTCTTTTCTTATTTTCATTTTGATTCTTTTATGTTTTATTTTATTTTCGTTTTAAAATTTCCTTTATTTACATCAAAAAAAATCCATGAACAGACATCATTCATTTTCAAAATCATATCAATCATGAAGCCAATGTCAAAAGGAGATCAAGAAAGTCCCACATCATATGTCAAATTCTGATATCAGTTTCAAAATTTTTATTTTCACAATTCCCCTTGAATCTCTCTCTGAAAATCTTTCCAATAGGCTAAACAGGCTTCACCTTGTATTGGTGCTCAGGAGCTCACCATCTCAAGGTGGGGGTGTCACAGCCAAGGAGGCAGGGGCATTTCCAATCATCATCAGCAAATCATTATATCATGGATACCCTTCAAAACCCAATCAGCAAGGGGGTTTCATTCAAGACTCTCCAAATACAGTTTTCATACAGGCAAGATCCAAATACAGTTTCAAACCTCAATACAGTTTCATACAGGCAAGACTCAAATACAGGATTCACCAAATACAGGCCTGTAATCAATACAGGCGCAAATACCTGTATTGACTGTATAACCTGTATTGGATTCACCAATACAGGATTCAATCCCACATCCAACTTCTTCCAGCATACAGACAAGTATCTCAACACTCAAACTCCAAGGCTGGTATTTCTCACATATACCAGCCCCTCTTCACCCACCTGGAGGTTTTTCCCCCAGTTAATTAAAATAGTTGATTTATTATTTAATATTATTTTATTCTCACTTTTGGAATATTATTCTATTATTTATTAAGTTAGTCTTTGCCTTCCCTCACCTGTTCAGTAGAGTCCTGGTGGCCATATCCTTTATTAATCCTTTTCTCTTTTCTGAACAGGTTGAAACAGTGACTCAGGATTATTTGTGGTTGGCTCTTTATTATTGCTTTTGTTTTGTCTCTCTTATCTTTTATGCTTATTATTTTATGACTAGGAATTTATCCTCTTACTCCATTACTCTTATCATTTGAGTATTTTCTTCTGAGCCCTCCATAAGTAAGTCTGTTCACTGAGTGCCAGGCCCTCTTCATTTTAGAAGAGCCCCTGTGACATTATTTTAATTAACTCATAATTGCTTCTTTCTTTTCATTCATTTTATTCATTTCTCTCATTCCTCTATTATGATCTTTGAATGATTATGAACTTTAATGATTTTATGATTTTCATCAATTTTCATCTCTCTCATTTCATTCTCATGAAAATTTATTCTTTCTAATTTCTCTATTCTGCTGACCAATTCACTTTATTCTCTATCATCTTCATTTCTCTTTGTTTGAATTCAGACTTATTCAGGTTTTATTGCTTGGAATTAGTTGGGTTAATTGATTCATCATTCAGGGTTATTTGATTTGGGGTATTCAGTGGTTTTGATTGAAATTTCTCAAGATTATTGATTGATTGATTGATTCCTCAAGACATTGATTTCACCTCAAGATTTTGAATTGACTTTGATTGATTTGATTTGATTTGATTGACTTCATTTGATTCTTCAAGATACCTGATTTATCCTCAAGATTTGATTTAATTGATTGATTTGAATTTGATTCCTCAAGAAAATTGAATTGATTTTTGAAGATATTGATTGAATTCCTCAAGACTTAATTGATTTGATTTTGATTGACTTGATTTGACTTATTGATTGAAATTGATTATTCATAAGAATTTGACTTTGTCATCTTCACTCTTCAAGATTTATTCATATTGATTCACTTCAAGACTATTGATTGATTTCTCAAGTTCATCAAGATTCTCATTTGATTGTTTTGGTCAAGCCTTATTTTATTCAAAGTATCATCAAGTTTTTATTCATTCTTCTTTCATAATGCCAGTTCAGCATAGTCCCCCAGCCAAGCATACTAGATCCCAGAAGATTCCAGCTGTTCTCACTCCTACAGCAAGGGCTCCTCTTGACCGTACACCATCAGTTCATCAACTGAGTGCAAATTTGGACAGAGGACCACCAATGGAAGGAGCAGCACCCTCAAGAAGAGGTGGAATGAAATCTAGAAGATCAAGATCCTTCTCTGGACTTTTGGGTGGCTACCCTGGCATGTCTGAAGGTGCAAGAGCAAGATTAGGGGAAGTTGAAGATGAGGAGGGGGAAGAGTCTGTGGAAGAGGATGACTCTGGGGAGACTGAAGTGGCAGATGCCTTGGCAAATGCTCCAGAGGTGCCTCAGGGTTCTAATCTAGCCCTTTCTAGTCAACCTCCTGTCTCTTAAACTGAACCAAGTCTCCTCAAGATGATGGAGCAAATGACTCAGTTCATGGGACAACTCACTCAAGCAGTTGCCCCAAGGGACACTTCAAAAGTCCCTGCATTCAAGACTCCATCAATGAAGGCACCTGATTCTTTTGATGGTACTCAAGCTCATAAGTTGAGAGGATTTATCCAATCCTGTCAACTGATTTTCCATAATGATCCAGCAAACTTCTTCTCTGACAGGAAGAAGGTTTTGTACTCAACTTCTTTTCTTACTGGTAGAGCTGGCAAATGGATTGAACCTTACCTCTCAAATATTTCCAATGAAGACCCTTCCTACCTCCTCAATAATTGGCCATTATTTGAATCTCAATTATTCACTCTGTTTGGTGACCCCAATGAAGTCAGGAAAGCTGAACAAGAGTTGGACAATTTGAGGATGAAGGAAAGTGGTCATGTTTCCTTGTACATAGCAGATTTCAGAAGCTTAATGTCAAGAATTGGAGATTGGGGGGAAAGAGCTTACATTCATGTGTATAAAAGAGGCTTGGCATCAAGATTGTTGGACCAATTGGCTTCTCACCCTGGAACTTTTGATAGTCTTCAAGAACTCATGGATATCACCTTGGAATTAGATACCAGGTACCATGAGAGGCAGAAGGAAAAGGGCAGTAATCAAGAGAAGAAGCCTCCAATCAGTGAATCCAACTCCTCCAAGCCTCCTCAAAGTTCATCATCCAAGAAGCCTTATCACAATAAGAATAAGAAGGGGAAGAATTTTCAAGTGTCCAAAGACAAGCCTCATGCTGCTCTCCTCAATAAGGACAATAAATTAATCGGTTCTGAAAAGGAGAGGAGGATTAAAGAAGGCTTGTGCAATTATTGTGGTGGTAAACACCCATTTGAAAAATGCTTCAAGAGGCCTGAGAATAGGCAAGGGTCATCAAAAGGCTTCCCTAGCAAGCAGGGAAAAGCCTGAGTGGGAATCATGATGTGTTCAATGGTTCTCACTTATTTCCTTCAAGAGCACAATTGTGCACTCTGAATACTAGTGTCAAGAAATCTTTAAAATTTCTTATTTTTTCTTCAATCTCTGATATTTTTTATAGTATTCTCATTGATTCTGGTGCTACAAACTCTTTTATTGCAAAGAATTTTGTTCTCAAGTACTCATTGACTCTGTCAGAGCTCCCTGAAAAGATTCCTCTTTTCATTCTGGATTCCAGTGAATCCACTTCCCTGTTCATCACCCATTATACCAAGTGGGTTGTTGATTTACCTTCCTTCCCAAGCTTTGAATGGGATTTCTTTATCATAGATTCACCCAAGGGAGAAGACCTAATATTGGGCTATGATTTTCTTTACCATTTCAATCCCATTATTGATTGGAAAAATGGATTGATCACCTATGATTCTAATCATAAGGATTCTAGTGGTATTATTTCTTCTACTAGTAATGACTTATCCACTGCTGTCAACAGTGTTGCTCTGGTTGGTGAACTTAAGACACCTTCCCTTCCTCCTTCTGTCCATAACCCCTCCATTTTTCCCTCTCAGTCATTACTTCCATTAAGAGATGAAGTCTTCAAAGAGATAAAAGATGTTGGAGAAGATGTTGCTATATCTTCACTTCATCTCTTTCAAGGGGATATGGACCTTCCTCCTTTATCTTTTCAGGCCTCCCTGGAGGAGCAGTGGGATGAGGAGGAAGAGCCAGAAGAGATTGAAACTGTGCTGAAGGTAGTCCCTCCTTTTTATCACAAATATTTGGATGTATTCTCCAAAGTGAAAGCAGAGAAACTTCCTCCACACCGTGCCTGTGATCATCATATCGAACTGGAGGGTCTTCTACCTCCAGTTGGTGTTATCTACTCTTTATCAAAGAATGAGTCAGAAACACTGCGGGCCTACATTTCAGAGAATGTAGAGAAAGGTTTCATCAGACCAAGCTCCTCCTCAACAGGAGCACCTGTCCTTTTTGTTAAGAAAAAGGATGGTGGTCTCCGTTTGTGTGTTGACTACCGCAAACTTAATGCTGTCACTAGGAAGAACAGGTATCCTGTTCCTCCAATGAATCAGCTTCTTACCGTCTTTAACGGTGCTACTATCTTCTCCAAGATAGATCTGCGTGGTGCTTATAATCTCCTGAGAATTAAAGAGGGGGATGAGCATTTAACTGCCTTTAGAACCAAATATGGCAGTTATGAGTATTTGGTTATGCCATTTGGCTTAACCAATGCTCCAGCTTCTTTCCAAAATCTTGTGAATGATATCTTTGCAGATTATTTGGATATTTTTGTTGTAGTGTACTTAGATGATATTATGGTCTTCTCTAGCTCTTTGGATGAACATGTTAAACATGTGGCCTCTGTTCTCCAAAGACTGAGAGACAATAATTTGTTTGCTAAAGCCTCCAAGTGTGTATTCCATGCCTCAAGTGTGGAATACTTGGGCTATGTTGTTTCAAGTGATGGCCTCAAGATGGATTCTTCAAAGGTTCAACAAATCCTCAATTGGCCTCAGCCCAAGAACATCAAGGCCCTCCAATCTTTCCTTGGCTTTGCCAACTTTTATCGTCGTTTCATTAAAAATTATTCCAAAAAAATCTCTGCTCTCACTTCCCTCCTTAAAAAAGATTCTCCCTTTATCTTCAATGAGGAAGCTCTTAGTCAGTTTCAGATACTCAAAGAAGCTTTCACCACTGCTCCTATCCTCTCTCACTTTAATCCTTCTCTTCCAACTATTGTAGAGACTGATGCCTCTGATTATGCCTTGGGTGCTGTACTGAGTCAGGTGAATGACTCAGGAAAGCATCCCATTGCATTTGATAGTCGCAAGCTCTTACCAGCTGAACTCAACTATGAAATTCATGACAAGGAACTCCTTGGCATAGTTTGGGCTCTCAAGCGCTGGAGAGCCTTTCTCCTTTCTCTTTCTGATTCCTTTGAGGTCTTGACAGACCATTGTTCTCTCCAATATTTTATGTCCTCTAAAGTCCTTACTCGTTGTCAAGCCCGTTGGGCCGAATTTTTGTCTGAATTTCACTTTGTTATCACTTACCGCCCAGGCAGGCTGGCCACTTTACCAGATGCCTTGTCACGTCGGGACGACGTGTACCCAGAGAGGGGGGTGGATTTCATCAGCAAGAATCCTCAAAACTTTCATCAAGTTCTCAAGCAAAATGAAATTCAAGAGTCAAGATTCTTTTCCATAAAAGTTGAAATGTTTTCAGATTTAGTTGATCAGATTCAAAGACAAGTATGGCAAGACAAAGACTATAAGGAGATCCTCAAGAAATTAGCAAGAGGAGAACCAGTCCCAGACTATTCTCTTGAACCTCAAGCAAAATTATTATTGTTCAAAGATAGAGTAGTTATTCCAAGCAATCATGAAGTTCAATTGGACATTCTTCAAAGGCGTCATGATTCACCATTGGCTGGCCATCCTGGCCAGGAGAAGACCCTCAAGCTCATCAAGAGGGATTTTTATTGGGCTGGCATGAATCAAATCATCAAGGACTATGTGTCCTCATGTCAGCAATGTTCAAGAAACAAGAACATCCACCATAAGAAGTTTGGATTACTCAAGCCTCTTCAAATTCCATCTGGTCCTTGGAATTCTTTATCAATGGACTTTATCACTCAATTGCCCTTGTCAAGCAACTTTGATTCAATTTTAGTAGTTGTAGACAGATTTTCAAAAATGGCAATATTTATTCCAACTTATTCAACAATCACTGCACTGGACTTAGCTCAAATATTCATTAATCATGTCTTTTCCAAACATGGTCTTCCAATCAGTATTGTTAGTGATAGAGGTTCATTATTTGTTTCATCATTCTGGACCCAATTATGTCAGCAGCTCAAGATATCAAGAGATCTTTCAACTGCATTTCACCCTGAAACAGATGGACAGACAGAGAGGGTAAATCAGATTCTAGAACAGTATCTTCGGATGTATGTCAGTTACCATCAAGATGACTGGCACACCTGGCTCCCTCTGGCTGAATTTGCCTATAATAATGCAGAACATTCATCCACAAAGCAATCACCTTTTTTCACCATTTATGGAAGAAATCCCAGCTTTGACTCAATCCATGTTTCTCAAGATTCACCTGCTGGAAAGGTATCAACAAAACTCCAATCAGTACAGCAAGTTGTCAAAGAAGAATTAGAGTCAGCAATAAGAAGATTCAAGAAGTATGCAGATATAAATAGAGCAATTCCACCTGATTTCCAACCTGGGGACAAAGTATGGCTAGCCTCCAAGAACATCAAGACAACAAGACCCACCAAGAAGCTCTCAGAAAGATGGTTGGGACCTTTTGAAGTTCTGAAGAAGATTGGCAGCCATGCATATCACCTCAAGTTGCCTCAACAATGGAAGTCAGTTCACCCTGTTTTCCATGTGTCCTTGTTAGAACCAGTGAAGCAATCAACTATCCCAAATCGACACCAATTGCCACCACCTCCAGTAATAGTGGAAGAGCAAGAAGAATGGGAAGTGGCTCAGGTTCTGGACTCAAAACTCAAGAGAGGTTCATTATGGTATTTAGTTGAGTGGAAAGGATTCAGTGAAGACCCAGAAAGAACAACTTGGGAACCAGCTTCCAACCTTACCAACTCTCCAGACCTTGTCAAGGACTTTCACACTTTGTATCCTGACAAGCCTGGCCCAAATGCCTCAAGAGTTTGATTTTATGGTGCTTGGTGGGGATTGGAGTTTATGAAAGTAAGTTCCTCTCCTGGCATGCACCTTTAAGGGGGTATTCTACCCAAATTTGTTGTAAGCATCACCTTGGCCACTTTGTGAGCACTTGTCAATTTTTTGGACAGATTCAGAAGGCCTTGCAACATAATACCCTCAAGATTTGGACCTTTCATCAAGATTTGGCCCAATCTTTTCTTTTATTTTCTCTTCTTTCTTCAATCATGCCATAAATTATCTTTCAAGACATTCATTATCAAATTCATCTTATGGCATATTTCAATTTTCATTATGGTGCTTGGTGGGGAGTGGAAGTTATGAAAGTAAGTTCCATCTCCTGGTATGCATCCCTGAGGGGTCTAATTCTTGTAAAACATTACCTTGGCCACGCTGTGAGCATCAAATTCTTGGTTTTATCTTTCAGAACATTTTGGCCAAAATCAAGAATCTCACCACAAGAAGGACAACCCTCAGGAATTTCTTATTTCTTTCTTTATTCTCTTTTTCTCTCAATTCTTTTTCATTTTTATTTTTTATTTTTATTTCTTTTACTTGTATCTTTTATTTTTTATTTTTATTTTTCCATTTTTATTTCTTATTTCAAAAAGCAGTAGTCATCACTCCCATATCACGTTTGGGGAGTCAATTCATTCAATAATCAAAGAGCAAAACACTAGTAATGGTAAAGACCACCTACAGATAATCCTCATCAAAACTTCTTCAAGTCAGCCTTGAACTCATCTTCAAGTCAAAATTTCAAATTCAAGACCAAGAGATTTATGGACAATTGCAAGTCAGCAAGGCATTTATGGCAATTGACCAGTCAAGAAGGGGATAAGAAGAAAGAAATTCAAGAAGAAATCAAGAGCAAGAAGAAAACTGTTTCAAATGGCCCAATTGGCCAATTTCATGATTTTATGCACTTTGGCGCAAATGGCCATATCAGACCTCAAAGCTTCAAAATTGCTCCATTTTATCATTTTTCATCAAAATATGCTTAATTATGCATATTGGCAAATTTGCGCATTTTGCGCAATTTTGCGCATTTGCGCACTTTTGCGCAAATTTGCGCATTTTGCGCATTTTGCGCACTTTTGCGCAAAAGGCCCTTTTTTCTTGTCAAAAGCCTTCAAAAGGCCTTTTTGGCCAAAATCATTATAATTGCGCATTTGCGCACTTTGCGCAAAATTTGCGCATTTGCGCATTTTTGCGCATTTTGCGCAAAAATGCGCAAAATGGCCAAAACCCACTTTTAGGCCATTTTCTCACAAAAATTCAGTTTTTTCATCATTTTCACCAGTTATGCCACATATGGCATATTTGCGCATTTGCGCATTTTGCGCAAAAATGCGCAAAATGGCCAAAACCCACTTTTAGGCCATTTTTTCACAATAATTCAATTTTTTCATCAGTTTCACCAAATTATGCCAAATATGGCATATTTGCGCATTTGCGCATTTTGCGCATTTTTGCGCATTTTGCGCATTTCTGCGCAAATTGGCCAAAAACCCATTTTTTCACATTTTCAGGGATTTTGGCCAGGACTACTCATTTAGTCCAAAAATTTCAAATGTTGGCCACCTTATGCCAACACTCTAAATTCAAAATTATGATGATTTCAAGTGGTCTTGGGACAAAAAAACTCAAATCAACCACCTTTCAAAAGCCATGAGGACTCAAGAAAGGTTGATGAAGACACTCAAGATAAGATTAAAGGAATTTTTATGAAGATTGAAGGCAGTTTGAATGAAACAGAGGAAATTCAGAATCAAAATCAAGGGGAAAATACCTACAAATAGTTAAATGAAGATTGGTTTGAGTATTGATTGAAGAAGAAGTTTTAAGGGGAAAATCTTAAGGAATTGGGGAAAAGAACTGTTTGAATTGATTGCAAGCTCATCAAGACTCACTATACTTATGGTGCTCAGAGCTCACCACTTTCAAGAGGGGGATAATGTCACAGCCAAGGAGGCAGGGGCATTTCCAATCATCATCAGCAAATCATTATATCATGGATACCCTTCAAAACCCAATCAGCAAGGGGGTTTCATTCAAGACTCTCCAAATACAGTTTTCATACAGGCAAGATCCAAATACAGTTTCAAACCTCAATACAGTTTCATACAGGCAAGACTCAAATACAGGATTCACCAAATACAGGCCTGTAATCAATACAGGCGCAAATACCTGTATTGACTGTATAACCTGTATTGGATTCACCAATACAGGATTCAATCCCACATCCAACTTCTTCCAGCATACAGACAAGTATCTCAACACTCAAACTCCAAGGCTGGTATTTCTCACATATACCAGCCCCTCTTCACCCACCTGGGGGTTTTTCCCCCAGTTAATTAAAATAGTTGATTTATTATTTAATATTATTTTATTCTCACTTTTGGAATATTATTCTATTATTTATTAAGTTAGTCTTTGCCTTCCCTCACCTGTTCAGTAGAGTCCTGGTGGCCATATCCTTTATTAATCCTTTTCTCTTTTCTGAACAGGTTGAAACAGTGACTCAGGATTATTTGTGGTTGGCTCTTTATTATTGCTTTTGTTTTGTCTCTCTTATCTTTTATGCTTATTATTTTATGACTAGGAATTTATCCTCTTACTCCATTACTCTTATCATTTGAGTATTTTCTTCTGAGCCCTCCATAAGTAAGTCTGTTCACTGAGTGCCAGGCCCTCTTCATTTTAGAAGAGCCCCTGTGACAGGGGGGTACTGTCACAACCATGGCAATGCACTCTTTTGGACCTCAATATGGCATACTCATGCCATATCCAATTTATGGTAGTTTGGACATATCCATAATTCATTGGCCAAATTGGCCATTTCAGTCTTTTTGGCGTTTTATGGCCATTTCTCTTTCTCGGCCTAAATTAGCCATTCACCATCATCAGGCCCTTCCTGGCCTTTCTCTGCTTTTGGGCACTCTTGGGTATTTTCCATTCAACAGGGAAAATACAGCCCAAAAGCCTCTATTTGGCTTTTTAAGCTCTAAATACAGTGTTGTGCATTTTTGCATGCTTTGTGCATTTTTGCTGTATTCAGCTTTATATGCCATTTTCCCATGTATTATGGGAAATATGCCCAAAAGGTCATATCAGGCCTTTTGGGGATTAATTGCCAGTTTTGCGCATTGTTGCACACTTTGCGCAAATACGGCTTTAAAGCTGTATGAGCTGTATTTGGACGAAAACCCAAAAGACACTTTCCCACCTTTGAAGCCACTCAAACCCAATTTTCACTTATATCCTCTTGGCATAACCTCAGAAGACCATTGTCCACTTTCAACCTCCAATAACCAAAAGTACCATAACTAGTTTTATACACCATTGTGCATCTTTTTTCAGCATCAATCCAATGGTGCCAATATCAAATGGTTATTTGCACTTTTCATCAGGTCATCAAGGCATGTCATCCAGAGGATTAATTAAGGCTCAGGGGCAAGTGTCAAAACTCAAATACCAATGACACCATCAAGCAATCATTGGTTTTTCTCATTCACAGTACTCTTCCAAGGGAATACTGGTAGTTCATTCTCAAAGGATATTCAAGAGGCAGTTACAAAACAACCTGTCAAGGGTCAATGCTCCATCAATCCAACTTGAAAACCACATTCATTCAATACAGTCTGGATTGACCAAGACCTGTATTTAATTCATACCACATGGGAAGATCATTCAACACATTTCATTTCTCAATTTGAAAAGGTATACATTCCATCAGAAAATCAATACAGCTTTTAGTACTCAATACAGGTCAGCTGCCAGACTGAAGGAATCAAGCTCTCAAATTTTCACATATACCAGCCTCCTTTGACCCTGGGGGCTTTTCCCCCAGTTAATTAATATATTTTTTTTATTTTATCTCCATTTATCTTATAATTTTTGTTAAGTGAATACTGATATTATCAAGTCAGTCATTGAGCACCTTATCTCTTTTCTTTCTTTGCCTGTCAATGGATATTTGGTGGTCATATCCTTACTAATTCCATTGTTCCTTTTTGCAGGTGGATACAGTGATTAAAAACTTACTTGGTTGGCTCTTTGGCCATTTGGCTTCTCATTTCTCTTATTGCATCTCATCTTTGTACTTGCATCCTTCTTAGAGAAATTCAATTCTTTGTTTTCATTTTCTTTATTTTTTTGGAGTCTTCCAAGTTAGTTACCTGATTGCTGAGTGCCAGGCCACTGTATTTTTCCTTCCCAAGAGCTCCTGTGAAATAAAAATTAAATCCTGGCTTATACTGTACTCCCCATTACCACACCATTATTGTCCAATCACCCTCTAATTCCAACATTCATCAAAATCCCTCAATTCCTATAATTGGGATGAGATTTTATCACCATCCCTGATGTGATTGTAAGCTTCCTTGCCAATTTTATAATAGCCTTGGCTTTTTGGACCCATGGTTTTTCAACTTCCTTGAGCATTGAGAAAACATCCCCACTAAGGTCATAAAATTGTGGCCCTGTTCTGGATCAGTATAATAAAAGATTCTACTACTTTCCCAAACTTTCTGAATGATCCCATGGAATTTGGAAAGATCGATCCAAAAATTCTCATTTGGAAAATTCAATTTTCCCCCAGTACAATGCTTTGAAGAATCCATTTTAATTCAGCCAGTCCACTTATTGACTTTAAACCACCATCCCAAAGCATACAATGAGGTATCCTTATCAAAATGAGGTGAATTTTTGAATCTGTTCATTGTTAAAGTGAGAGGGGAAGCAAACAAAAACTCCCCTGATTTGTGGAAATCTTGGCTTCATAATCGATTTGATCAAAGGAGGGAACTCCTAATTAATTTATTATGTTCAAATCTTTCAAAATAATTTATCCCCAAAGTATTGTAAGGATTGACCTGGAATGCAACCCACCAAGTCCATATTTTAACCTCAGTTCTGCAATTATTCTTTTGTGTCTTCAATTTTCCCAAGACCTGCGCAAATACCACATTTTTTGTTCCTTGTTCTGCATTTGCCCCACCTGATAGTGAACATAACTCCCTTGAGTAATGCCTCATTTGTTTATATTAGATCTTTAAAATTCCTTTTGTGAAATAAAAATTGTGATAATTCATCCCATTGATTTATCTCAACCTCACTCATTGTTGCGAATGGTCTGAATTCAACAAGGGCCATGAGTAATCAGGTCAAAGAAGAAATAGCAATGCAGCCAAATCGATTGTGTTTTATTTGAGTTGAATAACCATGTATTTTAAATTGAAGGAAGTTATATTTTCTGATACTGGGATTGATGTTTGTGCTGTTGGTAGGCTGGAGGAAAAAAACTGATTTTTTTGGGTGCTTTTGGTCCCATTTATATTTTGGGATGTGCCACTATTCACAAGTGGTTGAGGAATCACTGGGTGTTGAAGTAGAAAACAAGATATCAAATTTTGCTGACAAACATTTGCAGAGAGCCCTTTTGGATCCCAAATTTAACCAAATAATCAATAGTTCCTAATGCCCATGTTCCCTCTACCAGGCCCAATGAGCTTCATCCAGAACACATCCATGAGCTCCCTGTTAAAGCCCACATGGCACTAGCTTAATCTAAGCTTACTAAAACCAATGTTCATCCATGGGACCCAATGAGGTTGCCACATGAATTCCGGCCCATGGATATATATATACCTTGAAAGGAACTGAGAAACTTAAATTTTTCTTCCTCCCCCCAATCATTTGCCACAAATTCTGTATTATGCTCCTTGCCTTTTTTTCCTAAATGGCATTCTCATGCAGGAAAATTCAATGAAAAAGAAGGAATAGTAACTGTTGTTTGGACTATGATTTTCACATCAATTTGTTCTCAATTTATGATTGTTTCTGTTGCCCACTAAAAAGAATTGATTTTATCTGACTTTTGCAAATTGGCAATCTTGAGTACCTGGACCAAATCCACTAAAATTCATACTACATTATGCATTTTGATATATTTATTTTGTGATTCAATGAGATTCCGATCAAATTTTCTGTAATATTGCAAGCATGGCCAAGTGTAACATGGGCCCCATGGAAATTCCTTAGTGAACCCTGCTGTGGATGACTGATCCCACCTGTCATGCACTTTCCCCAGGATTTTGTTTGAAAGAAGTAGTGACATTGGGCCCATTATGGGCAGGAGGTGGGTAGTGAAATTCTCCAAATGAAAATCTCAACATCCTGCAATGACACTGTGTATGATATAGCACAGCTCTCTGACTTACTTTGTAACATATTGGGGGATTTCTATGGTGTATGGATCCCAATGCATAAGAGTGAAAGTAGAATTTGTGGTAATGTACAACTGAACTAGTAACCATTTCATATTTGGAAATGCTTACTTGTCAATTCATGGTATAGATATCTATAACAAAAAGGAAATATATTTTACCATAGGAGACAATAAAAGACATAAAGCTTGTTTCTTAAACAGAAAAAAACAAATTACTGTCATAAAAAATGATGAGTGAAGCCCAGAAAGACATTTATTCATGAGTGAAAAACCTATACAGGCAGAATTCAATAAATAATTAACAGAAAAAATGAAAGAAAAATTGATTGATCTCTTATTTAAATGCAAAAATTCCTTTTAAACTGACGAAGAACCACTAGGTGCCCTAATCAAACATGAGGTAGATCTTATTATTGATTTGGGAAAAACTTATCCACCCCCACTACAAAGACACGCTTACCCAGCTATCCCAAGAGCTAGAAAAGCCTTAGAGGTACACATTCAAGAATCAATAGACCTTGGGGTATTAAGGGAAGTAGGGCATAATGAACATATAGAGGTCACTACACCTGTAGTTATAGCTTTTCATAATAGAAAATCAAGGGTGGTAAGGGACCTTAGAGCTTTAAATACCTATACTATCCCTGACAGATCTCCAATACCCATAATCCATGAGAAATTAACACAATTGTCACAGGCTAAGCTCATTAAAGCCATGGATTCTCTAAAGGATTTTAAGAA
This sequence comes from Austropuccinia psidii, assembly GCA_023105745.1. Lineage (NCBI taxonomy): Eukaryota > Fungi > Basidiomycota > Pucciniomycetes > Pucciniales > Sphaerophragmiaceae > Austropuccinia > Austropuccinia psidii. Next base: position 21,075,962 of record JALGQZ010000001.1, read on the forward strand.
AGATTTCTTAACAGAAAATGCTAATAAACTACTGAGGATAATAGTCAATTGTGAATATATGACTATTTAAGGAGTCAATTTGGTATAAAAAATACACCTTCCCATTATCAAAGAAATATTCATACCATATTTTCTGAGAAATTAGCAGGAGGATGGTTAATTATCTACATTGATTATATCATAGTTTGTTCAGAAACTTGGTAAAATCACTGAACAAGACTAGAAAAAGTCTTACAAAAGATATTGCAAGTAAATATCAAAGCTTCCTTGAAAAAAATGTCATTATTTATATAGTGAACTAAAGGCACAGGGACATGTTGTATCTGGACTATGCTTGGGCATATAAAAAACAAAGTAGCAGAATTTCTAATAAAGCCGATTACACAAACCAAGAAATCATCTCTAGGATTTTCTTGTTATTGCAGGAAGCATATAGAATAATTTTCAAGAATTTAATGAGCACTGTGACCAACAGAAAGTCTATGAAATGACTGAGAAAAAGGTTAAAGCATATGAGGAACTGAAAAAGCCCTCAAAAATGCCTGATTCTTTCCAATGCCAGGTTGGAAACTACCTTCAAGCTGTAAATTGATTCTTGTGGAGAAGGATTAGGTGCTGCACTAAACCAAAATCAAACAATCAACGATAAACCTGTTGATGGACCAATTTGCTTCATTTCAAGACAAATTAAGCCAGCATAATCTAAATATTGATAAATATAAATGGAGTTTCTTTGCCTAGTGTGGATTTAGAAAAATTACACCATGATTTGAATGGGACAGTGTTTGATGTAATCACAGACTGTAATTCTGTAAAATTTTTATTAAACATGAAGATACCAAATAGACATATTCTAAGATGGGGGATTTCTATCCAAGAATATACAGGAAATATCACTATAGGTCATAAATCTGGAAATATTTATAAAAATTCAGATGGTCTTTAGCAAATACACCTGAAAGCCCAGCAAGGGTACCACAGGAGGAACATTATATAGAAGGGATATGTGTCATAGAAATTGGCACAGAGTTCTTTAATCAAGTTAAATAAAGCTACAAGATGGAAAAAACTATCATATCTTATCCCAACTCTTAATGAAAGATTGCAAAGACCCATCATTATCTTCAAAACTAGATGAAGTATGGAAAAAAGCATATTATGAAGGAATATTCCACCTCCTTGATGGAATTCCTTATCATAGGACTAAAAACACATGTGTTATGGTCTTGAAAGATAATACTATTATAAGCACTATACTACATGAATGCAATGATAGTGTTGTATCTGGACATTTCTCAGAAGATGGGACACTAGGAAGGGTGAAAACCTGCTCATGGTGGCCAAATTGGAGAAAGAATGTTATAGAGTACTTCAAAACCTGTGACATACTTCAAAGAGCAAACAGAGCCATAGGAAAGAAACTTATAGTTATGATCCAAATCCAACAGCCAAAATCCCCATGAGAAATAGCTCACATGGATTGGGTAACAGCCTTACCTACAGGAGGAGACAGGAGTTTTATTGCATTCCTAGTTTTAGTTGAAAGGTACAGAGAAGCCCCAATTTTCTTACTATTTCATAAAGATGACATAGCTATGGACACAGCCATAATGATACATAATAGAGTAACTAGCCATACAGGCTTATCCCAAAATATGATAAGTGATAGAGATCCCAAATTCACTTCACCATCATGGACAAATCTCCATACCTTGTTTGGAACAAAATTATCATTCTAAACAGCTTACCACCCTCAAAATGATGGTTTAGAAGAAAGAATCATACAAAATTTGGAAGACATGATCAGAATATTTTGTGCTTATGGCCTAGAACTCAGAGCGTTTTATGGTTTTCCCCATGATTTGTGTATCTTGATACCAGCTCTTGAGCTTGCATATAAAATATCAATTCATTCTTGAACTGGCAAAACACCAGATATGTCATAAAAAGGGTGGAATCTAATACTTACTCATGACACTCTCAAAATGGACTCAGTGGATGTACATCCAACAGAAAGCAGTTTCAAAATAATGCTTGATAAAGACATTGTCAGGCTGAGTCTATGATGAAGGTATACAAAGGCTATTTACAGCTTTGACTATGACTTTGACATGGTAAAATGGATTTAAAAGAAGTTTATAATGGATAATAAAAGTTTAAGATTGCATAATAAGGGCTTTACTATTGTGACATAGTGGCAGTGAGTGCTGATGAAAGCCCTGGGTGCAGTCTTACCAGTTGGATTACTATAATAAGAACTACAATACTTAAGAGTTTAAAGTATAACCTTATTACTTTACAAGAGTATAACTGTTTTTGACAGTTGTACTACCTAGGAACTCAAGAGCAGGATGGGGAAACCTTTTCTGGTGGAGAAAAGGACTCGTTTTATCCTAAAATGGGGTGGAATAGCCCTCTAGACCATCCACAGAGGAATTGAAGATTTTTTCACTTCAGAGTACTGGCTTGTGGTTTTCATAGTGCCTGTATGCTCTGTATTGGGCTTTGATGTGGTTTCAAAGCCACATCTGGGCAGTTTTCACCAATACAGGGTGAATATTTTCATCTGGGGACCACATAGCCCTCTTCTGAAATTTATGATGCGTAGAATGCTGTAAAGAACCTGTATTGGACCCCAGTATTTAATGAATTATGAGGTATTGAAGTATGAAAATGCCTCTTCATCTATTTGACACCTCATAATCATACTTATGGGAGAATATCCCACAGTAAGACTGTATTGGTCTAACTGTAGGATTTTGAGCTTAAAGCTGCGATAGCTTTGTCAGTTTTTAGATATCAAGCTCAAGGTTGGTTCATTTTGTAGCCCTGGATGTGCTATACACAATGGTACCTCATTTGATATAGTTATCTTTAAGTATGGAAAGGTTATGCTGTAAGATGTGTCTATGAAACTGATGATAATATTACTATTAATCAACAGTACTATGACTGTTCTTATGAAATATAATAGCAAAATGTTATTATAACCACAATTACATAATCAAAGAATTATTTCTTTCATGTATTAAACACTACTAGTGATTTTAACAGTGAGCAAGTAATTGTCTACAAGAATCAATTACAAGAAGATTTTAATAATAAAACTTCTTTTATTAAAATAATAAAATTATTTTAATATATAATTATCTTTTGCAAGAATAATTATAATGATCATTCTTGAAGAAAACTAATTTTAGAGAAAAACTTTAAGAATTAAAAATAAATCACTCACTAATATTCCAAAGAACTTACTGAAAGATAAGATAGAGAGATTGACATAGAATTGTGGATTTTAAGGATGAAAATGAATTTATAACAGTATTAAAACAATATATAGTTGGATTCTTTGATTTCACGTCTTTCTGATTGATTTTGAAAGATTTAAAACACTTAAGAATAGCTATAACTAATACTTACTTGTTGGTAATAATGTTTTAAATGATAATAAGATGATGATGATGTGGAAAAAACAGCAAGAAGAGGCCTCTTTTAAGTCAACAACAGCTCACAGAGGCGTGCCATGGAGCAAACTGAAAAACCAGTGAGTGAGAAAACAATAAACCCTTTTGGATTATTGATTGCATCATCTGTTGTCATGTAAGATTATCATAATTACTTAATTGATGCTTTTACCTGACTACCAACCCCAATATGGTTAGGAATGAAAGGAGTAACATCTGTAAATCTTAATTTCTTCCAAAATAATCATTTATTTCTAAAAGTTATCAATTTTATTGCCAATTTCATCACAGGTTGTAATTACTGTAAATTTTTGAAGATTCAGTGTTTCACGTAGAATAGTCAAAAATGGACTGTAAGTAAAACGTTGAATTTTACTAGTAAAACTGTAATTATTTGTGGTTTTATCATAGATAATACAGTACTCTATTAGTCCTGAAAGCTTCAGAAAGATTAATTAAGAATTGTATTTTTAATGAATTTTTGAAGTTTTTACCTCATTTCTACGTAGTATTGCAAATATCAGTGTTTAACTGGTTGCTATGAGCTAAATCAATGGATACAAGTCCAAAAAGGGTCTTAATTACTCTTTTTGGGTGTTTATCCATGGAAAATCATTAAGAATCGACATGGTTACAGGAGTCTAAGTAGCTCTTTACCTCCTTGGCATGTCAAAATAACAGGTTATTTGCTATTTTCTTAAGATTTACAGTAGTTGTAACATGGTAACCAAGTTCCCAAAAGGTTTCAGTTTACCAATTAGGCCAAGATAAGCCATTGATCCAATTTTTGGAGCTGTCCACGCCTCTGAGGCCTCAGAAGTTGGGTACCCTGGCTCTCTTTGATGTCTTTTGTCCCCCTTGCTTATTTTTTATGTCAAAATAAAAATTTAAGCTTCAAGTGAGATATCCACTATGGGTGTACCAAACGTCCATGTAAGAATACCATGATATTAAGTGCTGAAAACATGCATAACACTATTCTTAGTGTATATGTAACATGGGATTTCTCACATTCCCATTATTTTGGCGTGAAATTAAGAAAAATGAAACTTTTGACGGATATTTTATGAGGTATTGATGATGTGGTATTGAAATACTTTCCATTTTACCACCTCAAACAGTTAATCTGAGCTTATTCACTCTATGGAGCTACCCTAGGTGAACTGTCGTGTAGAATCCAAATCTGGCCTTAAATCCATGGATTTACTTACTCAATAAAAAGTTATTCATCTTTTCTGAAATCAAAAATGATGAATTTCGGAGATATGCATGATTTATGAGTTATGCATAATTCAAAATTTCTTTTTAAGATAATTTTTGCCTATTTGGGTATGTAAAATATACCTCAAGGCTCACATATGCCTTGTACAAGATTTTTCGTACATATATATGTTTTGCTTAAAAACTGTATGGAGCTTGTTTGCCCCATGACTTTTTGTTCTAGATGAAATCTGGGGAAACAAATGGCCCAATCATATAGCCCTGATTGTGCGATTTCCAAAAAGACCCCACTTTAGGTATCTCACACTAGACATGTAGAAGTTAGATGGGAGGTGAATATTTTCTTCATTCTTATTTGACATAATTTTGCTCATAACTTCTGTAATTCTGGTGATAGCTCAGTTTTTCTAGTACCATTGGATAGCCCTGACATAGAGTTGCATTTTGAATAACCTATTTATGGGGTTAAGCCTCTTCCTCTGTATTTCAGATGGGAGGTGAAAATTAAGGTTTATGCTCAGCAACAACTTTGAGCAGGAATAACATTGTTATTCTTTGTCCTATGATGATTATATTTGTATTTTTGGAAATGGATGATTTTCCTCCTTCTTTTGATACCTTTTCAGCTTATTTGGCTCAGCTCCATGTTTTGGTGGTATCTTGGCTATACCATTGATTTATGGTATTTGGCTGTCATGCTTGTGCTCTGGGTTTGAGTAAAAGCCTAACATACCCTCCCTCTAAAGAAGGCTCATCATTGATGAGACTGATCAGTCATCCTAGATGCCCTAAATCTCTTTAGATGAAGGTTCCTATCTGGTATGGCAACTTCAGCCAACCATTTGTCTTTATCTGCTTTCTGGTTTTTAAATATGCCCAAGTACTGCCTCTGGTCTTAACCATTAAGTCTAATCTTCCTGGCCTTGGGTTTTTTCTTCACAGGGTCACAGGAGTCCCCCACTTCCACTATTTTTGGTGGAGTGGGATTCTTCTTCCTGAGGGGGGAACCTATCCTCCTCTGTCTGGAAATATGGCTTCATCAGAATCACTGGGAATACTGGGTGTTTCCTAGAGAATTCCTCTGTCAGTTTGACTTCTACTGCATTTTTCCCTATCAGCTTAATGATAGTAAAGGGCCTTAAAAATGAGTCTCTCATCTTCTTTGTCCCTTAATATTGTTAAAGTTTAGTGTAGACACCAACCCTTGGTCCTCCTCTTTGAAGTCAGGTTCCATGTGTGATTTGTCCCACCTCTGTTTGTCATATTCCTTTGCCTCAGCTATGCATTTGGCGGCTGTGTCACAAGCCTTCTTCCACATATAATGGAAATCCTTGGCTGTGGGGTGGATAGCTAGAAGATTCTTCTTCAAGTGATCAACAGGCAATAGGGGGTTCCACTGTTTTTCTACCAGTGAAGGTGATTTCCCTGTGGTAGAATGCTGGCTATTATTATAAGCCAGTTGGACTGCTGGTAGAAGTGTAATCAAGTCATGGGTGTATCCTTCATGGTCCTTGTATTCCATTCTATATGCACATAACCTTTTAAGTATGTCCTCCATTGTAAGGTGTGGATATGAAACTTTGATTAAAAATCAAGTACTTTTCCTGTCCTCAAAATTTATATAAGGTAAAAATCAATTAAAAAGAGTAAGAAGTATTATTTTAAAGAGAAAACACGCCTATTTTACTGTTTATATAAACAATAATATTATAAAGATTTAATGTTTTACCAACAATAAACATTTATCCAAAAAAACTCTACAAGAGATATTTAAGGCTACAAAGGAAATTTCTTCAAGAGAAATTTCAATTGTAATTAATTGAGAAAAGAACTGCAAGAAATTAATTAAGGAACAAAGTCTTTGAAAAGAATATTAAAGAGAAAACACACCCAAAAGTGACCAGAGTTAATTTGGAAACAAAGTGACAAAGTCAACAGTGATGAAAGATGCTTTAATTCACTTTTGGGGTGGTTCAGGGGTAAACCTGATTATAAGAGTTACAAAAAATGATTATAATAATTCTTAACATGGTTAAAAGGTTTAAAATGATTTAAAAAAGGTGGTTTGAATCTTTTATTGATTGGTTTAATAGTGTTTAAACTAATTATAAAAGGAAAGGTTCTAACATGAAGAGAAAAGTGGGGCAAAGAAGACATTCTTTTATAGCCATCAATTTTCTTACTCCAAATATGAAATTCACTCTTGTCAGTAGTGAAAAACAGTCTGTCAACAGAAAAGCGAATTATGGCATCATTGAACCCTGGTTCAGACCAAAAAAGGGCTGGTTTAAGCCATTTTTAGCCATTCTAGACCCTTAAATCAGCCATTACTATAGCAATACCTGGGCTAGAGCCTTCAAACCACGTCAGAATGTTTGTAAGAGGTGTAGAAACCAGTTAAAACTGTTTTTAGTAACATTGCTTTAATTTAAGGGTAGTTTTACCCTCTTGGCAGCAGTTAAAACCACCCTGGTTGGTATCAAAACCTCATCATCAATTGAGTCACAGACCCTGTGACTCAATTCCAGGCCAAAAGTAATGAACCTTTGCGTGGATCTTCACATCTCACGCCAGTCAGAAAGGATTTTGGGGGTCTGGATCCCCCTTAGAGCTAGAGTTCCATTCCCCCCACCAATTTTAATCTTTCCAATTTATTTTTTCCTTTAATTCCTCATCATGTATTATACTTGTAATTTACATATGTAATTCAATTGAATTGTACAGTAAAATACAGTAATGATTGATACTTCATATGTAAATTAAAGTTCACTTATGTAATACACACGCACATTTTGACATTTCAATTGAATTCAATTGAAAATACTTCAATTCCTCATAACTTCTAAACTAAACACAACACCTCAATCTTAACACAAAAATTGATGGCTAAAACCACATGTGGTGTGAAGTAAATTAAAGTTTTGAGGATTTTCAATTTTTGTATTGAAAATACTTAAAACTTAATTTAAGCTTATTTAGAGTTGAGTTACAGAAATTTCATCCAGAGGTGACCCCACTTTATTTTTTATGAGGAATCCAATTGTGTGATAATTTCTTTATGTTTATTTATTGGATAAAAAGCTATAATATATTTCATATAACCTTTTACCAAAAATATTTTCATTTCACAATTTTCATTAAAATTTATTTTTACTTAATTTTTACAAGGAAAATATAATTTCATGATTTTAAATTTTATTGTAATTTTATTTTTAAATTATAATTAAACTTTGATTTTTAAATATAAATTTTTATTTATATTTCAATTTTTATTTTTATGATATAAGTAAATTTATTTTATTTATATTTGTATTTTAATTTATCATTTGTGGTTTTTTGGGTATATAAAAATACCTCTAAGGCTCACATTCCCTCCCCCTAAAATAAATTACACTGTGATATTGTTATTTCTAGTGTGCCTGAACCTTCTGGGGGTTTAGTAGCTTCGGGTATGTCTTTTTCTGGCAACCATTCATCTTCACAAGCTGGGTCACTGTACCTAAGAAGGTATTCCCTTAATTTGTTGGTTCTTAACTTTCTTTCTATGAGAGATTTGGTAATTTTCTTACTGCCAGATGGCTCAACAGGAGGTATAGCTTGGGGAACTTTATTCCTCAAGGGGAATGTTTCAGCATCACTAGATTTATATGGCTTTATCAAGCTCACTGGAAATGTAGGATGCTTATTGCTAAGTTCATCAGATAACTCTACTTCAACAGCATTTTATCCATGGAGGGCCTTAATAACAAAAGGTCCTTCAAAGGAGTCTTTCTGATTTTTACATCCTTTGATGTTATTGAACTTAGTAGTGGATGCAAGAACTAAGTCCCCCACTTTGAAATCTGTAGTTGTATGTGATTTATCCCATTTGTCCTTAGCATATGCAAAAGAGTCCTCCATGCACCTTACTGCATGCTTTCTAGCTTTTTCTAGCATTCCTTTGAAGCTAGCAGCTGTGGAATGTATTTCAATCAAATCTTTCCTCAAGGAATCTTGGGGTAATTTGGGGTTCCATCCTTTTTTCTAGGATAGCAGGAGTTTGATTGGTACTGGCATGGATTGATTTTTTATATGCTATTTCCAGTGCTGGCAACAGAGTACACCAATAATGGGTAAATACATCACAATCTTTGAATTCAAGGCCATATGCACAAAATCTTCTTACCATGTCCTCTAAGGTTTGGATCATCCTTTCAGCCAGACCATCAGTTTGTGGGTGGTAGGATATAGAGAAAGACAGCTTAGTGCCAAATAATTGGTGAAGATTTGTCCATAGTGCTGAAGTGAATTTGGGATCCCTATCACTAATGATATTTTTAAATATCCAGGCCATGACACTACTCTATTCCAGATCAGAAGAGCTGTATCCATGTCTGTATCATCCTTGTGACATGGTAGAAAGATTGGAGTTTTACTGAATCTGTCCACACTTACTAGGCAAGCATTATAACTTCTGTCACCTCCTGGTGGTAGCCCAGTTACCCAATCCATATGGACAATTTCCCAAGCTTTGCTTGTTTCTCGGATTTTTATCATATTACCAAGTCTCTTGCCAGTGGATTTATTTGCTTTTTGACGTCTGTAACAGGTTTTTCAATACTCTGCAACATCTTTCTGGCACATTAGCCACCATATACAGGTTTTTACTTTTTCTCTTGTTCTGTCTTCAAAGAGATATCCTGATAAGGGTCTGTGATGGAATTCTTGCAGTACAATATTAATTAATGACCTGTCCACAACTTTCATGACACATGTGTGCTTGGCTTTGTGGTAAGCTATACCATCCAGTAGGTTAAATCTTCCTTTATCATAAGATTTCTTCCATACTTCATCCAAGGCATGTATCAGAGAGTTGTGTCTACAGTCTTTGTTAAGTAATTGCCACAAGATGCTACAATTCTTATCTTGATTTTAACTGTGTCTTACCTCTTCAAAGAAGGTGGTGTTCAAGTCTGTAACACTTATTCCTTCTATTGGTGTCTGTGGTGAAGCTTCTTCTGGAACATAAGCAGGATTATAAATATTATTTGGTAATGGCCATCTGCTTAGTCCATCTGCATTCTTATGAATATTCCCATCCTTATGAACAATAGTCATATTGCCTCTGTATTCTTGTATGGCTATTTGCCATCTGAGCATATGTCTGTTGGGTGTTTTCATGTTGAAAATGATTTGAAAGCTGTACAATCTGTTATCACCTCAAAAGCACATTCCTCTAAGAAGTAGTTCAATTTCTCCAAGGCCCAGACAAGGCATCGAAATTCCATTTGACTTGCCCCATATCTGGCTTCAGTTGGTTTTACTTGCCTGGATATGAAACATATGGGTCCCTCTACAGGTTTGTCATTTATTGTGAGCCTTAGAGGTAATTTCATATACCCAAAAGACCACAAATACAAAATTAACATATTAATATAAATAAAATAGATTTATTTATATTATTAAAACAAAAATCAAAATATAAATATAAAATTATATTCAAAATAAAAAAATTAATTACAATTTAAAAATAAAATTACATTAAATTTGGGAATTATAAAATTACATTTATACTTGAAAAAATTAAGTAAAAATGAAATTTTAACAAAATTGTAAAAAAATAAATAAAAATTATTATAACTTTTTATCCAATAAATAAACATATGAAAATTATTTCACCATTGGATTCCTCATAAAAAATCAGGTGGGGTCACCTCTGAGTGAAATTCATGTAACTCAACTCTAAATAAGCTTAAGTTAAGTTTTTAGTCTTTTCAATACAAAAGTTGAAAATCCTCAAAACTTTAATTTAATTCACACCACATGTGGTGTTAACCATCAATTTTTGTGTTAAAATTGAGGTGTTGTGTTTAGTTTAGAAGTTATGAGGAATTGAATTATTTTCAATTGAATTCAATTGAAATGTCAAAATGTGCGCATGTATTACATAAGTGAACTTTGATTTAAATATGAGGTATCAATTATTACTTTCTTGTACTGTGCAATTCAATTGAATTACATATGTAAATTATAAGTATAATACATGATGAGGAATTAAAGGAAAAATAAATTGGAAAGATTGATTTGGGGGGGGAAAGGAACTCCAGCTCTAAGGGGGAGCTAGACCCCCAAAATCCTTGCTGAAGGGCGTGTGGTGTCAAAATTCATGCAAAGGTTCATCACTTTTGGCCTGGAATTGAGTTACAGAGTCTGTGGACTCAATTGATGATGAGCTTTTGATACCAACTGGGGTAGTTTTAGCTGTTGCCAAGAGGGTAAAACTACCCTTAAGATAAAACCATCATAGTAAAAACAGTTTTAACTGTTCTCTACGTCTCTTACACACATTCTGACGTGTTTTGAAGGCTCTAGACCAGGTATTGCTATAGTAATGGCTGATTTAAGGGTCTAAAATGGCTAAAAATGGCTTAAATCAGCCCTTTTTGGTCTAAATCAGGGTACAATGATGCCATAATTGGCTTTTCTGTTGTCAGACTGTTTTTCATGACTGACAAGAGTAAATGTTCCTTTTGGAGTAAGAAAATTGATGGCTATAAAAGAATGTCTTCTTTGCCCCACTTTTTTCTTCATGTTAGAATCTTTTCCTATTATTAATTAGTGTAAACACTGTTAAACCAATCAATAAAAGATTCCAACCACCTTTCTTAAATCATTCTAAACCTTTTACCACGTGAAAAAATCATTATAATCATTGTTTGTAACTTTTATAATCATTTTTACCCCTGAACCACCCCAAAAGTGAATTAAAGTATCTTTCATCACTGTAAAATTTGTCACTTTGTTTCCAAATTCACTCTGGTCACTTTTGGGCGTGTTTTCTCTTTAATATTCTTTTTAAACACTCTGTTCTCTAATTAATTGCTTGCAGTTCTTTGCTCAATTAATTCCCATTGAAATTGCTCTTGAAGAAATTTGTTTTGTAGCCTTAAATATTTCTTGTAGGGTATTTTTGGATAAATGTTTATTTTTGGTAAAAAAATAAATCTTTATAATATTATTGTTTTATACTAATAAAGTTATAAACAATAAATTTGGCGTGTTTTCTCTTAAAAATAATATTCTTTACTATTTTTAATTGATTTTTACCTTATACAAATTTTGAGGACAGGAAAAGTGCTTGATTTTAATTAAAGTTTCATATCCACACCTTACATTTATGATCTGAACTTGGTGAAGTGCAGCACCCAGCCCATCCCCTGATGCATCAATATACAATTTAAAAGGAAATTTAAAGTCTGGAATCAGTAAGAGTGGAGAAGTGGTCAAGGCTTCTCTTAGAGACTCAAAAGCTTTGACTCTGTCAACAGTCATTTCAAACACTGTGTCTTTGTCACACAATTTATAAAGTGGTCTTGCTATGGATGCAAAATCTTTAATTTGTTGCCTGTAATATACTGCAAAACCTAAAAATGACTGTATTTCCTTTTTGTTCTGATGCATGGGTTTTAGCAATACTGCAGCAACTTTGTTTTTGTCAATTCCCAGGGACAAACCAGATACAACATGTCCTAGTGCTTTAAGCTCTTTAAATCCAAAATGGCATTTCTTCAAGGAGATTTTCATGCTCACTGATTGAACTTTTGTCAAAACTCTGGACAATCTGTACATGTGCTCTTCCCAAGTCTTGGAACAGACAATAATGTCATCAATGTCAATGATTAATCATCCCTCTGAAAGTTATTCAGGGAAGATTTCAGTCATCATTCTTTGGAAGTGTGAAGGTGCATTTTTTATAGCAAAGGGCATCCTCAAGTATTCATACACTCCACAATGAACAATAATCCTCAAGTATTTTCTTGCTCTTGGTGTCACCACATTTTGATGGAATCCTTTAAAGGCATCCATAGTGGTTATATACACTGCTTGAGATATTTGAGTAAGGGCAATTTGGATTTTTGGTATTGGGTATCTGTCTGGAACAGTGTAAGTGTTCAGAGCTCTAAAGTCCCCAACCACTCTGGATTTTCCATTATGCCATGCCACTATGACGGATGTAGTTCTTTCCACTTCTTCATTATGGCCAACCTTTCATATTACAGAAAGGTCTAGAAGTTCTTTGATATGAGTTTCCAGAGCTTCTCTTGACTTGGGACTTGCTGGGTATGCAGGTCTTCTCAAGAGTGGTGGATAAGGTCTTTCAATATTAAGAATGATATTAACTTCATGACCAATAATTGCTCCTAGGGGTTCTTTGTCTGAAGCAAATGCTCCTCTGTGGTCATACCAAAGGGAAGAAAGTTCATTTTATTGTTTATCAGTCAGATGAAGGCTTATTTCAGCCTCACTTAGCTGTTCAGATTTGAATTTTTCTAATTGTAAGTTCACTGGTGATACTTTATTTACTTTAATTTGTCTTTCAAATGGTAAAAACGCAAATTGCTGATGCTTATTGTCTCCAATAGTAAAGTATCTGTCTTTGTTGTTAGGTAAATCTATTCCATACATGATTAAATAGTCATTTCCCAATATAAAATGGGTACTAGAGCAATTTCCCATAACAACAAATTCAACTGTGATTCTTATATTCCCATTAATGTGTGGGAATATGACATTGGTCTCAAAAATACCTAATGTTTTCATTGGATTACTTGCACTATTGAATTTTATACCATCAATTGGTAACAATTGGTCTTCAAAATTTGGTACACAAGTCTTAAGAAAAGATTTTCCAACACAAGAGCAGAAGGCTCCTGGGTCCAGCAAAAGTTTGGTGGGCTTTTTGTCAATTACCACCTCTGTTATACAGGAGTTACCAGCTGTATAACCCTTCCATCTGTTTGGTTTGGTTTTCATAAGTTGTGCATCTTGAATTTTTGATAAATCATGTTGACCATTGCTCAATTGTGCCAAGTGGGAATAAGATTCCATGATGTAAAAAGTGGCATTGATATTTTCTATATCTTTTGAAGATTCAGAAAATATTGATGACTTATCATCTGAATTGTCTTCAATTATGTCATCTTTTTCAACATCAGGGTCCTTTTCAATATCAATTTCATTTATTTTCTGCCTTTTTGGACATGTATTGACTAAATGGGTGGTGCTTTGGCAAATATGGCACTTTCTGACTGTATCTGCAGATTTATGATTAACATTATCAGAATTTTCTTTGGGGTTTTTTTCCACAGAATCTTTCCAAGGTGTATTAAACCTTGTTTTGAGATTCACCCTACTAGAACCAATTCTGGTTCTGGTGGTTACTTCTTCTAATATATTGATAAGATCCTCTGCTGAAGATTTTTCAGTAGTCCTGCTTTTGACAGCATGCTCCAAGTCACCTCCACATTGTATCAGAATTTTTCTATGGATCATGAATTCTGACATGTCAGGATATAATGCTGTTAATCTGTCTTTTTGCTGGCAAAACCATGGTAAATCTTTGTATTTATCAGCATTAAATTTGGCAGATTCAAAGGCTGTTTTCACTTTAAACCTCCGAGAATTCTTGGCCCATTTGTTGATAATTTGGGTTTTCCACCAAGTCCAACTTTGATGTCCATGTGCTTGTCTTATTTTGATGTACCATCTGTGAGCTGATCTGGTAAATAAGGTGTTAAACCTGGCTGTTACCAATCTGTCTGGTAATTAAAAATCTTCTTTAATCATGTCAATTCCTCTGATGAATTCCATATGGTCATATTCTCTTTCACCACTGAAGTGAGGCCATTCCTTAAGTTTTGGAACTTCCTTCAAGAGTGCTTGGCCCATTGATGGTTCCAAGTTATGAAAAGAAGTAGAAAATTCATTTTTTAATTGAGAATTTTCGATATCCAATACTCGTGGATTGGGAAACCCTGTACCCTCATTTTGATTCAGAGGTGTATACATTCTTGGTAAGGGTTTTAGTAGTTTTTCAATATCATTCATTTTACTATTGTTACACCTTAGTTAATTTCTTAATTCTTGTTGTAAGCTTTATATAGAGGTTATGACATTCTTTTTATGATCATCCTCTTTATATGTCAGCTCATTCCATAATTCTGTTTGTTTAGTAGTATCAAAGATAACTTCATTTAACTTGATTGTTAGTTTTGATATTTCCTCTTTTGAGGTATCAAAACACTTTTTCAAGGCAATTATATGTGTCTTTACTTCAGTAAATAATTTTGAAATATCATCAAGAGCTTTTTTATTATCCTCTTTGATATTATTTATGGCTTGTTTTATTATTGTTTCAATTATGTCATCAATATTGAATTTAGAATATCTGTCTGTTAATTCCTTAATAATGGGAGATTGTTCATTTATCTTATTGCCAAAATAATTATCATTATTGGAAGTTTTAATTGTTCTTGAAACCTTTGAAAAACATTTAAGTGTTTCACTGATTTGGCTCAGACTCAAGTTTTGTGTTTTAAGATTGTCACAAATTGATGTATTTTTATCAGAAAGATGACTTTTTAAATCAGTTATAGCTTCATACAACTCTGGAATAGAATCAAAAAATCAGAAATCATTTCTGATATTTTAATCTGGCCTCCTCTTTTTTTTAATTCCATCATTGTTCTGGCCATCTGAAACACATTTTCCATGGCATCCTGAAGCCCTGGCTGTAAGGATTGGTGGCTGGTGCCTTTCCATTGCCCTTGTTTGGAGCTTGTGGCTTCTTTTTCACGTTGGAATTGCTGCTTCTGGCCACTGGGGCTGTTTTTGGCACTTGCTTGGGTGGTGGAGGGTTGGGTTTCCTCAATTCTAGTCTCAAGAGCATCATTTTTTTCTTCTCCATCAATGGATGCCATCTATTGAGCAATTTGCAAGTATTGGGATGGCCCAGGAATTTTTCTCACAGTCAGGTAAGAATTCATGCAGTTTGTCCACAGATCTGCAAGGATCTGGTACTCTTTGTACTGCAGGGAATTGTTGTATGCTTTGTGGCTGGCTTTGTATAGGTCGACTGAGGCTTCTTGTGGTGGTTTCAGCTCTTTGTGAAGGTAAAATGGTAATATCAGCATCAGAATGACCTATTTTAATTGTTTGCAAGTCATAAACTGACCCTTTGCCTTCTGTACCTGGTTGGCTTCTGCCATAATCATGTCTATTACCTTTCTGGGAGCTTCTTGAAGGGTTATAGCTGGCTCCTGATCTAGTTGAAGGCATATTTTATGATTAAAAAGGCTTAAAATAGTATTTTTACGTCAAAAAACTTAATATTGGCCAAACCCTTAGCTTTATGAAGGGTATTCTTATATCCAAGTTAATCAATTCAGAAGATATTGGTTCAGGTTGGTTATTTTGAGTCACAATAACAGTATTATTATGGTCTTAATTAACAGTACTGGCAGGGATAATGCTGGTGACTGTTGAGCCTGTTTCAATGTTTTCTTGTCTTACCACATTGTCAGACACTAAAATTAATGAAAAAAGCCAATTAATTAAGTAAAAAAGAAATAAAAATATAAGCCTCACTTATAATATGAAAAAAATTATTTTTTATGGGTTTTTTGAATTATAAGTATTTTTTATATATTTTTTAAATTTTTCAATATAAGAAAAAAAGGTTTAAAAAAGAGTAAAAAATATTTCACAGGTAAAATATCATGGCTGGGCTCCCAAATGTAAGGTGTGGATATGAAACTTTGATTAAAAATCAAGTACTTTTCCTGTCCTCAAAGTTGTATAAGGTAAAGATCAATTAGAAATAGTAAGGAATATTATTTTTGAGAGAAAACACACCTATTTTACTTTCTATAACTTTATTAGTATAAAACAATAATATTATAAAGATTTATTGTTTTACCAACAATAAAAATTTATCCAAAAATACTCTACAAGAGATATTTGAGGCTACAAAAGAAATTTCTTGAAGAGCAATTTCAATTGGAATTAATTGAGAAAAGAACTGAAAGCAATTAGTTAAAGAACAAAGTCTTCAAAAAGAATATTAAAGAGAAAACATTCCCAAAAGTGACCAGAGTGAATTTGGAAACAAAGTGACAAAGTCAACAGTGATGAAAGATGCTTTAATTCACTTTTGGGGTGGTTCAGGGGTAAAAATTATTATAAGAGTTACAAACAATAATTATATTGATTTTTTCACGTGGTTAAAAGGTTTAAAATTATTTAAAGAAGGTGGTTGGAAGCTTTTATTGATTGGTTTAACAGTTTTTAAACTAATTATAAAAGGAAAAGATTCTAACATGAAGAGAAAAGTGGGGCAAAGAAGAAATTTTTTTATAGACATCAATTTTCTTACTCCAAAAGTAAAGTTTACTTGTGTCAGTCATGAAAAACAGTTTGACAACAGAAAATTCAATTATGGCATCATTGAACCCTGGTTTAGACAAAAAAAGGGTTGGCTTAAGCCATTTTTAGCCATTTTAGACCCTTGAATCAGCCATTACTATAGCAATACCTGGGCTAGAGCCTTCAAAACATGTCAGAATGTGTGTAAAAGGTGTAGAAACCATTCTAAAACTGTTTTTACTAACATTGTCTTAACTTAAGGGTAGTTTTACCCTCTTGGCAGCAGTTAAAACCACCCTGGTTTGTATCAAAACTTCATCATTAATTGAGTCACAGACCCTGTGACTCAATTCCAGGCCAAAAGTAATGAACTTTTGCATGGATTTTGACATCTCATGCCAGTCAGCAAGGAATTTGGGGGTCTGGCTCCCCCTCAGAGCTAGAGTTCCTTCCCCCCAAATTTTAATCTTTCCAATTTCTTTTTTCCTTTAATTCCTCATCATGTATTATACTTGTAATTTACATATGTAATTCAATTGAATTGTACAGTACAATACAGTAATAACTGACACCTCATATGTAAATCAAAGTTCACTTATGTAATACACGTGCACATTTTGACATTTCAATTGAATTCAATTGAAAATACTTCAATTCCTCATAACTTCTAAACTAAACACAACACCTCAATTTTAACACAAAAATTGATGGTTAAAACCACATGTGGTGTGAATTACATTAAAGTTTTGAGGATTTTCAATTTTTGTATTGAAAATACGTAAAACTTAATTTAAGCTTATTTAGAGTTGAGTTACAGAAATTTCATCCAGAGGTGACCCCACTTTAGTTTTTATGAGGAATCCAGTGGTGTGAAAATTTCTTTATGTTTATTTATTGGATAAAAAGTTATAATATATTTTATATAACTTTTTACCAAAAATATTTTAATTTCACAATTTTCATTAAAATTCATTTTTACTCAATTTTTACAAGTAAAAATATAATTTCATGATTCTAAATTTTATTGTAATTTTATTTTTAAATCATAATTAAACTTTGATTTTTAAATATAAATTTGTATTTATATTTCAATTTTTATTTTTATAATATAAATAAATTTATTTCATTTATATTTGTATCTTAATTTATCTTTTGTGGTCT
Source organism: Austropuccinia psidii (assembly GCA_023105745.1). Taxonomy (NCBI): domain Eukaryota; kingdom Fungi; phylum Basidiomycota; class Pucciniomycetes; order Pucciniales; family Sphaerophragmiaceae; genus Austropuccinia; species Austropuccinia psidii. Next base: position 21,093,991 of record JALGQZ010000001.1, read on the forward strand.
TTTGGGTATATAAAAATACCTCTAAGGCTCACATCCATGGTTTGGATCATCCTTTCACCTGGGGCATCTGTTTGTGGATGGTAAGCTGTGGCGAATGCAATTTTAGTACCTAGCATGTCATACAAGTTGGTCCAAAATTCTGATTTGAATTGTGGGTCCCTATCACTAATGATATTTTTAGGGACTCCACAGGTAGATATTATGTTATTCCAACAGAACAAGGCATTATCTGTTGCTGTGTCTTCCTTGTGACATGGCAAGCACCTCACACCTTTGCTGAATCTATCAGCTATGATTAGGCAAGCATTGACGTTTTTATTTCCCCCTGAGACAAGTCCTGTAAACCAGTCCATATTGATAGTTTCCCATGGGTGTTTGGGTTCTACTATGTGTTGAAGTAGTCCATACTTTTTCCCATGTTTTCTATTTTCCTTCTGTAATCTTTCACAAGTGTTGATATATTCACTCAACTCTTGTTCCCATTTGGGCCACCAAGCTGTGCTTGCTACCCTTTCCTTGGTCCTGTCTTCACTCATTTGTTCGATATAGGGGAAGTCATGGAATTCCTGCAGGATCAAGGATATGTGCTCTCTGTCTACTACCGTGAGTGCACTTTTATGTTTCTCTCTATGGTAGAGCAGTCCATTTATAAGGAAAAACTTATTGTCCTTATAGTTCCTCAACCAGGGTTCCTCTAACTGGGATTCCAGTTCTGGGCCCCTGTACTTCTGTTGAAGGAGTTGCAACAGTATGCCACACTGTTTGTGTTTGGCATATGTCTTCATTCCTGCACTGAAAAATTCATTATGCAGTTCTGAGGAGCTTATTACCAATATGGGAGTCTCTTTTACTACTGAATCAGTGTCTTCACTGTCTGGTGTACCACTTTCTGGTTCCCATTCAAAAAATCTGAAGTTTTTCCTCCTATCTATTTCCATGAAATGGATAGGGATCTTGGCTGCTACTTCAGACTCATAAGCTGGGTTTCTTTTGACATTGTCCAGTGGCCATCTGCATTGGTATTACCTTCACCCCCTTTGTATATGATGGTCATACTGCCTATATACTCTTGGATGGCTATTTTCCACCTCAACATGTGTCTATTGGTAGTCTTCATGTTCAGTGAAGACTTGAAGGCTGTGCAGTCTGTGTAGACTTCAAAGACTTCACCCTCCAAATAATAGTGGAGTTTCTCTGGAGCCCAGATTAAGCATAGACATTCAGTCTGGGTTTCCCCATACCTGGCTTCTGAATCTTTCAGTTGCCTAGATATTTAGCATATTACTCCCTCTCTTGGTTCACCATCTACTATTTGTCTCTGGTGAAGGGCTGCTCCTAAGCCTTGACTACATGCTGCATCTATGTATAACTTGAATGGTAGTTCAAAGTCAGCCAAGATGAGTACAGGTGCAGTTGTGATTTCATGTTTGATCCTCTCATATGCACCCTTCCTTTCCTTAGTAATCTCAAAAACTAGATCTTATGAACATAACTTGTATATACTACTAGTTATGTTGGAAAGCTTTGTGATGTGGTTTATATACTAGCTAGCAAAGCCAAGGAAATATTGCATCTCTTTGATGTTTTTGCAGTACTGCTTCTACTTTTTTCTTGTCTATTGCCAGACAAAGACCTGAGACTTTATGCACTAGAGCTAGTAGCTCTTGTTGGCCAAAATTGCACTTCTTAAGTGAAATTCTCAGATTGATGGGTGTGCATTTACTGAGGACTCTGTCTATGTACTGCACATGTTCTTCCCATGTCTCTGAGTATATAATGATTTCATCAATATATACTACCATCCAGCCTTCAAATATTTCATCTTAAAATATTGTATCCATCATCCTTTGGAAGTGGGCTGGTGCATTTTTGATGCCAAATGGAATCCTGGTGTACTCATATATGCCCATATGGCATATGGTTCTAAGTAATTTCATGGATTTTGGTGTAACTCCATTCTGGTGAAACTCTTTCATACAATCCATTTTGGTTATGTATTTGGCTTTTGCTAGCTTATCTAAGGAATGAGGTATCCTAGGTATAGGGTACCTGTCAGCTTTTGTGTAGTTGTTCAGAGCTCTGAAATATACACACAGCCTAGATTTGCCATCATGCCAGGTGATCAGGACAGGAGGGGTTATTTCCGCTATTTCATTGTGTCCAATCTTTCTGATGATATCCATGTATAGGAGTTCATTGATGTGTTTTTCAATTTTGTTCCTAGTCTCCATACTTGCTGGGTATGGAGGTCTCCTGAGCATGGGTGGATAAGGTCTTTCCACATCCAGATAGAGTTCTATATAATGGCCTCTAATTTTTCCCATTGGTTCCTTGCCAATGGCAAGTGCTGGTCTATTCTTTCTCAGCATCTTCAACGACCTTAGTTTATATTCACTGGTGAGGGTATTTCTTAACTGGCCCTCTCTGAATTCATTCAGTAGTTTTTCCAGTGGACCCTGGGCAGATATTTGGTACAAATCAAGTGAAGATTTCTTTTCCTTGTTGGTACCAATGGTAATGTGTCTGTTTTTACTATTGTAAATATCACTGCCATACATCCCCTGGTAATCTGTCCCCAGTAAGAGCCCTTGGATGTGTCCATCTTCAAGGACTACAAACTCTGGCTTGAGTCTGATATTATCCTTCCTGTGGTGTATAATTATCTCTTTGATAATTGTCCCAATGGAATTCATCTTCCCTGAAGCACTTTTGAAGTTCTTTTCCTTGGTTGGCAAGAGTTGTTTTTCCCAATTTGGGAAGTGGTTATCCAGATAACCTCTGGCCACTATGGAGCAGTGTGCCCCACTGCCAATGATCAATGGGTAGTGAGAATTCTCAATGAAAACAGTCATTCTTGCAACTGTCCCATGTATGTATTCCATTCCTTTGGTTGGTGTGACCAGGAATGTCTGTGTATCCTGTGTATGTTTGCACAAGTTTTTATTGGAAGTGTCATTTGGCATGCCTGCTTCCAGCTGTATGTCCTGGATTTCTAGTGGTTTTTCCTCTTGGTATTCCACTAGAAATTCCTCTCTTGGGTCTTGCTGCTCATCAGATTATTCTCTGTTGGCATCTCCCATATAGTCTGATTCAGAATCCTCTGTGGGGGATTCCACCTCTGGGACTTTCTCAATGGCATAGACTTTTTTCCTTCCCTAAGGACAGTTGTTGGAAAAGTGGTCTGTTGAATCACAATTGTGACAAGAATTTATTTTCTTAGTCACTTATTCCACTCTTTCTTTTGGTTTGTCTTTGAAATCCACCTTGAAAAGTTGTTTCTCTTTGAAACCACTGCTTTTGTATGGGGAATATTTTTCTATATTTGTTCTTTTCCTTATGTCTTGTAAGGTATTTGCTCTGTCATCTAGAGTGCAATTTTGGTTGAATCTGCATTTTACTTCATTCTCTAGTTCTCCTAGCATTTGTGTCAGGAGTTTGTTATTCCTCATATGAATGTTAATTTGAGGATCAATGGCTTTAAGTCTTTGAGAATGTCTAAGACAACATTCATATGGATCTTTGTTCACAGAGTATTTGTCATTTGCAAATGAGATGGTCTTTTGCCATATCAAAGTACCATTGCTGTCCTTTTGGATGATTTTACTCTTTCACCATGGCCAGTTTCTCCATCCATGGATTTCTTTCATTTCTGTGTACCAAATACTAGCATGTCCTTTAAATGCTGTATTAAGTCTAGCAGTAATCCAGTAGTCTGGTATGCTTGGTAAAGCAATGAAGAGTCCATCAATATAATCTATGAGCTCCATATTATCATATTCTCCTGTACCAGAGAATTTGGGACAGCTTGAGGCCTGAGGAAGCTGTTTTAAGGCTTCCTTATCAGAATAAGACATATTATCTCCATCCTGGTATTGAGATGGAGATCTTGCCTTATTCACCAACATGGCATGTGGTTTTATGTCCTCTTGGTGATATGGATTATCCATAACATGGCCTTGTGGCTGGTGCTTCATGTTTTGGTAAACTTTGAACAGTTTGTTTATGTCTTGATCCAGACAATCCCTGTCCCTTTTGCTGTGGTGTTGTTCTTCAAAGACTATATTCAGTCTTTTGTTGGTTTCTTCATAGGCTTTGCTCAATTGAGCATGTCCTTCTTGAAGGGCTTTAACAATTTTGTCCATGGAGGGTGTCAATTATTTCATCCTCTCATGGCTTGCTTCAAGCTATGCAAACTGCTTTTGAGTTTTAACAGCATATTGGGACATTTGTAACCACAGTGCATTGCTGTTTAAGCTACTCTAAGGTGTGACAACATTATGTTCAATCTGAGTGGGGACAATATTTCTATTAATTGGACTACCGATTCCAGAGTTATGTACAGCTACTTCTGGTTCTTGTGAACTTATTTCACCAAATCCAACAGATTCTGGAGCATTGGGGCTGACTCTCTCCTCCTTTGGTTGGAGGTGGTCTTGGTTTTTCCCTTGTATCCTTGTCTTCTCCTGGAACCTTCCTGAGATTGTGAAGAATGGTGACTCTTGGCCACTGATCTGTTGGTTCCTGAATGGTTTGAAGCCACTGGAGATCTGGTTTGTTCTACTCCTTTTAAGCCTGAAGTAATCTGAGTATGCCCTGTCTGGGTCCATTGTTCTTCTATAGCTTGGATAGTGGCTTGATTCTCCCTTATCCTTTTTGCCCTCACCTCCAGGAGTCTGAGCTTCCTGGTCGGATTTCAGACTTTGGTGATTACCATAAGGTCTTTGAAGTCTATCTCTTTGCGACAGATCTTCTGGAAACTTTCTCCAAGTTCTGCCCAGTGGGATGCCAGGTTCAACCTCTTGTTGTCCATGCTCCATTGAAAAAGGTCTTTGAGGAGTTGATGGAGCTGAAGAACTTGGTCCATATCCTTCCAGTCCTCTGGTTTGAGGTTTCTGTTGAATTGGAATATGAATGGGAGAGTGTGTATGATTTCACTAAATGTCTTGCCATCCACCACTGTGTCCAACGTGTCCTCTTCCAGGTCTTCTGGTTCTGGACAAGCCTTCTCTGTCGTCTGGCTGGTGCCTTTGGAAACCAAGGTCTCTGAGGTTTATAGGTGACATATCAGGTTTCAAAGCAGTCAAAAACTTTATTTTATTAGGTTATTTACCTTTGAATGTGCCTTGTACAAATTTGTTGTCTGCTGCTTTTGGCAATTTGCCTTTAGAGGTTAAAACTGGGTTAATGACTGGAATTTTCCCTGTACAAACTGTTAAGCTTGGTTTACCATGTATTTATTCAGATTTTTGTTTTTTTCTATTCCTCTTAGTAGCAATGGGTGTCCATGCTTTAGCTGTTATAAGTCCTTCACTGTGCCCCTCTCCTTTGGCCTTGCTTCCCTCTGGTTCTTAGGGTGTCACTGGTATGTTGGCTTGTGAGTGGGTCTCTATGGGATGTGGTTTTCTTCCACTGAATCAGAAAGGAAAAGAGGGTTTATTGTAAGTGTAAGCCTTTTATATATGACCACATATCCAAAAAGGGCACAACAAACTTTTTGTAATAATTATACTTATAATAATTATCTCAAAGACTAGTATAAATATCATCAGTCTGAATTAACTCAGAATCTATTTAGTAAGCATGTGAAATAAATTACACTATTGAATTTCTCATGGTAAAATACACATATGCCATTTTTATGGCATATCTGAAAAGCCAATAATTACTGAAGAATAAGTAATAATACATTAAAAAAAGTATAAAACCTTATTTAACTCAGAAGCCAATGAACCAACATGTGTAATAAATTAAACCATTGGATTAACCATAAACCACCACACATAAAACAATCATAAAGCTATTCTCTAAAGTAAATACTTAAGAAATTAAGCTGAATATATGCATTTTTTTGGCCAATGCATATATTCATGGTTTTTAGCTAATATCTCTTGAAATATACAGGATAGAGAGATAAGCCAAAAAGAAAGTCTCACACTTAATTAAAGTAGGAACCCAGATATGAACTTTATTTTACAAGCTAGAAACAAGGTTAAAACTTTTAATGGATTATTGATTAAAATCAATGGAGCTGTTGACCACTTTGTTGTGAAAGTGGTCCAAAATTAAAAAGAGGTAGACAGTCGGATTCTAATAGCTCATATGTGAAGAATGATTCAGCTTTTATTATAATATTCAAGGTATAACCCCTTGAAATCATGGTTTGAAGTTTAAAATATTAAATTTCAACAGAAAAGATGAGTTACAAGGAAAATCATCAAAAATAGAGTTTTAATGATGTAATGAAATGCTCTTGGCATCTTAATAAAGACATGCCAAGCTATCAGAATCTACTCTCGGAATAGCTGTAGTGTGTATAACCTAAATGTTATGAATTATCAAAGTTTAAGCTTTAATTTGATCATTTATGATCACTCACTGTAATTGTATTTTAAGTTTAACAGTTATATAAGTGATAAAACTGGTGAATACTATTAGATTATGATTAATACTAATAAAATCCACTAATTTTAAGCTTCTTCCAAGCCTATGATGTCATTAAATTTAGAGTTATAGTAATAACTCTAAATAATGGTGTAATAATGAGATAAGATGGTTTGATCATGATGTAATCATCACTAAACTTTAAAATAATGATCATTTCTAGTAGATACCATCTGTAAACATCTACTAGAGGCCTACTGGACTCTATAAGGGAGGTATTTACTATAAATAGAGCTCTTTTTACTCAATTTTCCCCTCAGATGCATCAAAACATTAAAACAATTAAGCCAAAAGGTAAAATCTTCATTCTTTATATATAAATCTTTTATATTATAAAAGAATAAAGATAGTCTTTATTATAATCATCATTTTTGACATGATTACTTCAATTGTTCTGCTGATTTTCTATAATTCTCTTAAAAATCTCATTTCCACATAAAATCAAGAAAATTTGTGATTTCTTCCATTTGTATTTGTAAATACAATTTAAATAAGTTATATTTACATTATTTGGCCTACATTTATCCAAAATTATTATATTAAGTGTCAAAAATAGGTTATTTTCTCTTATTAAAATAATTTCTCTCTATTATTACTATTAATAATTCTTCAATTAATATAAATAGTATTTATAATTAATATATAGCTTTAATATTGGTAATATTAATGTGATTAACTGTTTTTTATTAATAAAAAACAATTTTTCACGCCTTTATTATTTTTTTGTAACAATAGTAAAGCGCTTTTGAATATATCAATATATTTATTTATTATATTATTATATTCATTTAATAATATAATCATTTTTATGCCATAATTATAATAATTCTGTATTATTATAATTATTTTTTATCTACTTTATTTTCTTTATAAGGACATTCATAGTACAATAAGTAAAATATTAGTAATTTTTACTCATTGTTTCATAGTCAAACCTTACATTTGGGGGCCTGGCTGTGATATTTACTTTGAAAGACCCTTAAAAAGATTCTAATTATGTCTATCCAATAATAAATTATAATTATAATCATAAAATTATATAATAGTTTTATATTTATTGACCTTAAGAGCTATTGAGGCATTTGGAAAGCAATTTTGCTGTCTTACACGTGGTTTTTCACATCCTTAGACTTGCAAGAACTTTCTTTGAGTGACTCTAGTGATTAAAAGAGATATTTTATGAATTAAAAATAGCTTTATATTTTGAATTAATTTCATAATAAAATCATATTCATTTTTATTTTATTCTTTGAAAATAAAAATATAAAAAATATTAAGAAATAATAAAAACCAATAAAAAAAGTTCTTTTTATTCATTTTTTTTCATTTCTTTATTAATTTCATTTATTCAAAGATATAAGATCAATTTTTATGTGGAAAATTGCCATATATTGCCAAAAATAACACTTATTATATAAAGGACTTATATTTATTTGTCTTTTTTAAAGCTTGAAGATAATCCAACAGAGGGAAGTCAAGCCACTGTTGAAAGATTGCTGGAAGAAACTTTCCCAAGTTCTCCAACACCAATTGTAACTAAGAAAAAGAAAGCTAAGAAATTAGACTTTCCAGGACCCACTATTCAGGACTCTGAAGGTGAGTACCTCCTTTATAAATTGCCATAAGAAGAATTCTTTTCCTGAAATCTTCTTATTTCTTATTTCTCAAATTATGACTACCAGAAGAGGCTCCCAATACTCCATCCAATCAGATGGAGCTGGACTCAGAGGTAGAATTGATACCTCAAAAGGGAAAAGAAAGGTCAAAGTTCCCAGTGGAACAGAATCCACACAAGGAAGTGCCTTATACCAAAGGCAAGTCCCAGAAATACCCATGATATCTGAAACAGAGTTAGAACTAAGTATGAGTAACTCAAACAGGTACAAATCACATTCTGTGAGCCTTAGAGGTAATTTCATATACCCAAAAGACCACAAATATAAAAAATAACATATTAATATAAATAAAATAAATTTATTTATATTATTAAAATAAAAATCAAAATATAAATATCAAATTTTATTAAAAATAAAGAATTAATTACAATTTAAAAATAAAAATACATTAAATTTTGTAAGTATAAAATTACATTTATACTTGAAAAAATTAAGTAAAAATGAAATTTTAACAAAATTGTGAAAAAATGAATAAATTTGGAAAAAAGTTAAATAAAAATTATTATAACTTTTTATCCAATAAATAAATACATAAAAATTATTTCACCATTGGATTCCTCATAAAAAATCAGGTGGGGTCACCTCTGAGTGAAATTCTTGTAACTCAACTCTAAATAAGCTTAAATAAAGTTTTTAATATTTTCAATACAAAGATTGAATATCCTCAAAACCTTAATTTAATTCACACCACATGTGGTGTTAACCATCAATTTTTGTGTTAAAGTTGAGGTGTTGTGTTTAGTTTAGAAGTTATGAGGAATTGAAGTATTTTCAATTGAATTCAATTGAAATGTCAAAATGTGTGCGTGTATTACATAAGTGAACTTTGATTTACATATGAGGTGTCAATTATTACTGTATTGTACTGTACAATTGAATTGAATTACATATGTAAATTATAAGTATAATACATGATGAGGAATTAAAGGAAAAATAAATTGGAAAGATTAAATTTGGGGGGGGGAAAGGAACTCCAGCTCTAAGGGGGAGCTAGACCCCCAAAATCCTTGCTGACAGGCGTGGGATGTCAAAATTCACGCAAAGGTTCATCACTTTTGGCCTGGAATTGAGTTACAGGGTCTGTGGACTCAATTGATGATGAGGTTTTGATACCAACTGGGGCAGTTTTAGCTGTTGCCAAGAGGGTAAAACTACCCTTAAGATAAAAAAACCATAGTAAAAACAGTTTTTACTGGTTTCTACGCCTCTTACACACATTCTGACGTGTTTTGAAGGCTCTAGGCCTGGTATTGCTATAGTAATGGCTGATTTAAGGGTCTAAAATGGCTAAAAATGGCTTAAACCAGCCCTTTTTGGGTCTAAACCAGGGTTCAATGATGCCATAATTGGCTTTTCTGTTGTCAGACTGGTTTTCACGACTGACAAGAGTAAAATTTACTTTTGGAGTAAGAGAATTGATGGCTATAAAAGAATTTCTTCTTTGCCCCACTTTTCTCTTCATGTTAGAATCTTTTCCTTTTATTAGTTAGTTTAAACACTGTTAAACCAATCAATCAAAGATTCTAACCACCATTTTTAAATAATTTTAATCCTTTTAACCACTTGAAAAAATCATTATAATCATTGTTTGTAACTCTTATAATCATTTTTACCCCTGAACCACCCCAAAAGTGAATTAAAGCATCTTTCATCACTGTAAACTTTGTCACTTTGTTTCCAAATTCACTCTGGTCACTTTTGGGCATGTTTTCTCTTTAATATTCTTTTTAAAGACTTTGTTCTTTAATTAATTGCTTGCAGTTCTTTTCTCAATTAATTCCAATTGAAATTGCTCTTGAAGAAATTTCTTTTGTAGCTTTAAAATATCTCTTGTAGAGTATTTTTTGGATAAATTTTTATTGTTGGTAAAACAATAAATTTTTATAATATTATTGTTTTATACTAATAAAGTTATAAACAATAAATTTGGCGTGTTTTCTCTTAAAAATAATAATTCTTACTATCTTTAATTGATTTTTACCTTATACAAATTTTGAGGACAGGAAAAGTACTTGATTTTTAATTAAAGTTTCATATCCACACCTTACATTTGGGGGCCCAGCCATGATATTTTACCTGTGACATATTTTTTTTACTCTTTTTAAATCTTTTTTCTTATATTGAAAAATTTAAAAACATGTAAAAAATACTTATAATTCAAAAAATCCATGAAAAATAACTTTTTTTCATAGTATAGGTGAGGCTTATATTTTTATTTCTTTTTTGAAATAACCTTTTTTTTACTTAATTAATTGGCTTTTTCATTAATTTTAGTGTCTGACAACATGGTAAGACAAGAAAACATTGAAACAGCCTCAACAGTCACCAGCATTGTTCCTGCAAGCACTATTAATTCAGACCATAATAGTACTGTAATTGTGACTCAAAATAATCAACCTGAACCAATATCTTCTGAATTAATTAACTTGGACATAAGTAATACTCTTCAGAAAGCTAAGAATTTGGCCAATAGTAAGTTTTTTGATGTAAAAATACTATTTTAAGCCTTTTTAAACCATAATTATGCCTTCAACCAGGTCAGGAGCCAGCTAAAACCCCTCAAGCAGCTCCCAAAAAGGTAATAGATGTGATTATGGCAGAGGCCAACCAGGTACAGAAGGAAAAGGGTCAGTTGATGACTTCCAAACAACTAAATTGGGTCATTCTGAAGCTGATAATACTATTTTACCTTCAAAAAGAGCTGACACTGCCACAACAAGCCTCTGTGGACATATACAAAGCCAGCCACAGTGCATACAACAATGCACTTCAATTCAAGGAGTACCAGATCCTTGCAGACCTGTGGAAGAATTGCATGAATTCTTACCTGAAAGTAAGAAAATTCTTGGGCCATCCCAACACTTGCAAATTGCTCAATGGATGGCATCCATTGATGGAGAAGAAAAACATGATGCTTTTGACACTAGAATGGAGGAAAAACAACCCTCCACCACCCAAACCAGTGCCAAAAACAGCCCCAGTGGCCAGCAGCAGCAATTCCAACGTGAAAAAGCAGCCACAAACTCCAAACAAGGGCAAAGGGAAGGCACCAGCCCCAAAACCTTACAGCCAGGGCTACAGAATCCCAAAGATTCAGCAGGATGCCATGGAAAATGTATTTCAGATGGCCAGAACCATTATGGAATTACAGAAGAAGAGGAAGCCAGATTAAGGTTCCAGAAATGATTTCTGACATATTTGATTCCATCCCAGAGTTTTATAATGCTATAAAAGACGTGAAAAAAAAAACATCTTTCTGATAAAAATGAAACCATTTGAAACAACATTAAAACAAACAACCTGAGTCTGTACCAAATTAATGAAACACTTATGTGCTTTGAAAAAGTTTTAAGAACAATTAAAAATTCCAATAATGATAATTCTTCTAACAATAAAATAAATGAACAATCTACCATTACTAAAGAATTAACAGATAAATATTCTAAATTCAATATTGATGACATAATTGAAACAAGAATTAAACAAGCCATAAATATTATCAAAACAGATAACAAGAAAGTCCTTGATGACATTTCAAATTCATTTACTGAAGTAAAGACATATACCATTGCCTTGAAAAAGTGTTTTGATACTTCACAAGAAGAAGTATCAAAATTATCAATGAAATTGAATCAAGTCACTGCTGATAATACAAGACAGACAGAGTTATGGCAAGAACTGACACATAAGGAAGACATGTATAAAATTGAAGTAATAAATTTAATACAAATCTTCCAACATGAATACAGAAATTCCCAAAGGTGTAGCAACAGTAAAATGAATGACATTGAACAAATACTGAATACCTTACCAAGAATGTCTACACCTCTAAATCAAAATGAGGGCACAAGAATTTCAAATCCTCAAGTATTGGATCCTGATAATTCACAATTAAAAAATGAATTATCTACTTCTTTTCATAACTTGGAACCATCAATGGGCCAAGCACTATTGAAAGAAGTTCCAAAACTTAAAGAATGGCCTCACTTCAGTGGTGAAGGAGAGTATGACCATATGGAATTCATTACAGGTATTGTCATGATCAAAGAGGATTTTTAATTACCAGACAGATTGGTAACAGCCAGGTTTAACACCTTGTTTACCAGATCAGCTCACAGATGGTACATCAAAATAAGACAAGCACATGGACACCAGAGTTGGACTTGGTGAGAAACCCAAATCATCAACAAATGGGCAAATGATGCTTGGAGGTTTAAAGTTGAAACAGCCTTTTAATCTGCGAAATTTAATGCTGATAAAGACAAAGCTTTACCATGGTTTTGCCAACAAAAGGACAGATTAACAGCATTATATCCTGACATGTCAGAATTTATGATCCATAGAAAACTTTTGAGACAATGTGGAGGTGACTTAGAGCATGCTTTCAAAAGCAGGACTACTGAACAATCTTCAGCAGAGGATATTATAAATATACTAGAAGAAGTAACCACCAGAACCAAAATTGGTTCTAGTAGGGTGAATCTCAAAACAAGGTTTAATACACCTTGGAAAGATTCTGTGGACAAAAACCCCAAAGAAAATTCTAGTAATATTAAATATAAATCTGCAGATACAGTCAGAAAATGCCATATTTTCCAAAGCACCACCCATTTAGCCAATACATGTCCAAAAAGGGGGAAAATCAATGAAATTGACATTGAAAAGGGACCAGATGTTGAAAAAGAAGACATAATTGAAGACAATTCAGATGATAAGTCATCCATATTTTCTGAATCTTCAAAAGATATAGAAAATATCAATGCCACTTTTGACATCATGGAATCTTATTCCCACTTACCACAATTGAGCAATGGTCAAGTTGATTTATCAAAAGTTCAAGATGCACAACTTATGAAGACAAAACCAAACAGAGGAAAAGGTTATACAGCTGGTAATTCCTGTATAACAGAAGTGGTGATTGACAACAAGCCCACCAAACCTTTGCTGGACCCAGGAGCCTTCTGCTCTTGTGTTGGAAAATCTTTTCTTAAGACTTGTGTACCAAAGTTTGAAGACCAATTGCTACCAATTGATGGTATAAAATTCAACAGTGCAAATAACCCAATGAAAGCATTAGGAATCTTTGAGACAAATGTCATATTCCCACACATAAATGGGAATTTAAGGATCTTAGTTGAATTTGTTGTTATGGAAAATTGCTCTAGTACCCATTTTATATTGGGAAATGACTATTTAATCATGTATGGGATAGATTTACATAATAACAAAGACAGATACTTTACAATTGGAGACAATAAGCGCCAGAAATTTGCCTTTTTACCATTTAAAAGACAAATTACAGTAAATGAAGTATTACCAGTCAACTTAGAGTTAGAGAAATTCAAGTCTGAACAGTTAAATGAGGCTGAGATAAGCCTTCATCTGACTGATAAATAAGAAAATGAACTTTCTTCCCTTTTGTATGACCACAGAGGAGCAGTTGCTACAGACAAAGAACCTCTGGGAGCAATTATTGGTCATGAAGTTGACATCATTCTTAACATTGAGAGACCTTATCCACCACTCTTAAGAAGACCTGCTTATCCAGCAAGTCCAAAATCAAGAGAAGCTCTAGAAATTCATATCAAAGAACTTCTGGACCTTGGTGTAATAAGAAAGGTAGGCCACAATGAGGAAGTAGAAATAAATACACCAGTCATAGTGGCGTGGCATAATGGAAAATCCAGAATGGGTGGGGACTTTAGAGCTCTGAACACTTACACTGTCCCAGACAGATACCCAATGCCAAAAATCCAAATTGCCCTTACTCAAATATCTCAAGCAGTGTATATAACCACTATGGATGCCCTTAAAGGATTCCATCAAAATTTGGTAACACCAAGAGCAAGAAAATACTTGAGAATTATTGTTCATTGTGGAGTGTATGAATACTTAAGGATGCCTTTTGGTATCAAAAATGCACCTTCACACTTCCAAAGAATGATGAATGAAATCTTCCCTGAAGAACTCTCAGAGGGATGGTTAATCATTTACATTGATGACATTATTATCTGTTCAAAGACTTGGGAGGAGCACATGTACAGATTATCAAGAGTTTTGACAAAACTCCAATCAGTAAACATGAAAATCTCCTTGAAGAAATGTCATTTTGGATTTAAAGAACTTAAAGCACTAGGACATGTTGTATCTGGTTTGTCCCTTGGAATTGACAAAAACAAAGTTGCAGCAGTATTGTTAAAACCTGTCACAGGGGCTCTTATGGAAGCAAGAGGGCCTGGCACTCAGGAATCAAGAGCTCACTTGGAGGGCTCCAAAAGATGATGAGAAATACTATGGAATATATTTCTTAAGCAGGAAATAGAGAAAGGACAAATATGCCAAAGATAACAAAGAGTAAGAAGAATGAAGCCAGAGGCCAAAATAAAAAGAAGCCAAAAGCCAAGAGGCCAACCAAGTGAATCCCCAATTCACTGTTTCAACCTGCCAGAAAGAACAATGGAATTAGTAAAGGATATGACCACCAATATCCACTGACAGGCGAAGAAAGAAAAAGGAAAAAGGTGCTAATGACTGACTTAAGATTATCAGTATTAACTTTAATGATGTAAAAGAAAATAAGGATAAAAATAAATCCAATATATTAATTAACTGGGGAAAAAGTCCCCAGGTGATGAAAAGGTGGCCGGTATATGTGAAAAGCTGAAAGATTGATCCTGGAAGGTGGATCAATGACTGTATTGTCCGAATCGGGAAATACAGTTCTGGCCATCTTGAAATTTGAACTGTGTGATGGAATTCACACAGTGGAATAAGAAATGGCCCAATTGGGCCAAGGCCATACAGGTTGATTGAATAAGGCCTGTACGGATGAATTGGGTTGTCCAAGGAGTATTGAATACCTGATGTCTTGACAACTGATTTAAATGATGTAATACCTCTTGAGAATTGACCTTAGAATAATCCTGAATGAATTGTACCAACCCAACTCCTGCAGATACAGGTGGTTGGGATCCTTGAATGATCTTCTGAATTGCCGCCATGGATTGCCAGACTGATGAGCTGAAAAGTCCTCCTTCGAAATGGGCGTTGGAATTATGGACCTTGAAATGGAAAGGTGGAATTGGGTCCTGAAAACATCACCATTGGATTGCTGAGCAAAAATGGTGCATAATGGTATATAATACCATATATGCACCACACCTGCAATCTTGGGTACGGAGTGCATGAAGGAAAGGAAGGAATTCCCCTTAAGTTGAGGGGAAGGCTTTGCTGAGCTGATCTGGTGGCCTCTGGTGGTTGCCAGAGGCCATGGTGGTCCATGGCCAAAATTGGGTCCTACGGGATTTATGGCCAAAACGGTGTCCAAGAGGGATTTGGTCATTTTTGGGTCCAAGGAAGTCATGGCCAAAATTGGCTCAGGTGGGCCCAATTGTGGTTTGGGGCCTAGGTGGCTGGCCCCTTTTGGCCTCATTGGATTAGGCCAAAAGGGGCCTAATTGGCCTACGGACTGCGGCGTACGGACTGCGGCCCACGGTCCGTACGGACCGTAGAAGCCGTAGGGGGCCTAATTGGCCCAAAAAGGCCATTTAGGCCTAAATCCCCATAATGAAAGGGGTTGGCCAGGGGCCAATGATGATGGCTAGGGGGTCCAGAACCCCCTAGAAGATAAAAGGACCCCCCAGGCCCAAAATAAAAGATGAAGGCCTGGGGGTTGGTGAGGCGGAAATCGGCCAAGAAGGCCAATGATGGCAGGATATGGCCTGAGGCCATAAATGATGGTTGAGAGGGTCTATGGCGTAAAATCCATAAAACACCCAAGGGGGCCAATTGGCCATAAAGGACATGACGTGACCAATTGGCCCCATCTGGGCTCCAGGTTGGATTGCCGCAGCCATCAAAGAGGAGGGCCAAAACTCGTGGTTGTGACAGTACCCCCCTACCTTGAATGGTGAGCTCCTGAGCACCAAGATAAGGTAGAAGCCTGTTGAGGCTATTAAGACGGATTGGACGGAGGGATTCCAGAGGTATTTGATCTTTGAAAAGAAAAATTTTGAACTGATAATAGTGTTGGCATATGAATTGAAGTTGACCTAGTCTTCTCTCGACATTTGGCTTTGAAAATGTTGAAGGATTGAATTGACGTAGAATTTTGGCATAAAGATTATAATAAAAGAGAATGGAAATGATAAAGAAAGAAAATAAAATAAAATGAAACAAAACAGAATAAAGAAATACAAAGAAAAATTTTGAGGGGGAGTCCAATCTTCATCACGGATTTTGAGAATTGAATTGAGAGTGGCCAGGGTACCTGGAAAAGAGATTTGATGCCAGGTGCTCACAAAGTGGCCAAGGTGATGTTTTGGACAGATTGTAGACCCCTCAGGGAAGTGCACACCGGGAGAGGAACTTACTTTTGGTAGTTGCCAATCCCGCCAGTGCCATAAAAGAAAAACAAACTTGTTAAGGATTGAATTGCATTGGGAAACTTGGAAAAGAAGTAAAAGGGTGAATGGTCCATTTGTCCAAGTGAAAATGGCCATAATTTTGGAATTGAATGTTGAAAAGCCAGGCCAAGATCTGTGTCCAAAATTGCAAAGTGCTCACAGAGTGGCCAAGGTGATGCTTACAACAGATAAGGGTAGAATACCCCGAAAGGTGCATACCAGGAGTGGGACTTACTTTTGGCAATTCCTCTCCCCACCAAGCACCATAAATGAATCAAGCTTTTGAAGAATTGGGACCAGGCTTGTCAGGGTATAAGGAATGAAAATCTTTGAAAAGTTCAGGACAATTCTTGAGGTTTTTGGCTGGTTCCCAAGTGGATCTTTCTGGGTCTTGACTGAAACCTTTCCATTCCACCAGATACCATAACTTTCTTCTCTTGAGCTTTGAGTCCAGTATTTGAGAGACTTCCCATTCCTCTTCTTCTTCAATGATGATTGGAGGAGGAGGCTCTTGATGCCGTTCTGGGATTGTTGATGTCTTGACTGGTTCCAAAAGTGAGATATGGAAGACTGGGTGGATGGATTTCCATTGAGATGGAAGCTTGAGGTGGTAAGCATGAGAACTGACTTTCTTCAAGATTGGAAAAGGACCCAACCATCTTTTGGATAGTTTTTGGGTGGGTCTGGTTGATTTGATGTTCTTGGAAGAAAGCCATACCATGTCACCAGGATTGAAAACAGGTGGACTTGCTCTACCTTTATCTGCATACCTCTTAAACCGGTTTATGGTGATTTCAAGTTCTCTCTTGACATATTGCTGTACTTATTGGATTTTTGTTGATAACTTTCCAGCAGGAGTATCTTGAGTGATGTGAACTGAATCGAATTGTGGATCTCTTCCATAAACAGTGAAAAACGGTGATTGTTTGGTTGAAGAGTGATCAGAATTATTGTAGGCAAATTCAGCCAGAGGGAGCCAGGTGTTCCAATCATCTTGATGATAACTGACATACATCCGAAGATACTGTTCTAGTATCTGATTTACCCTCTCTGTCTGTCCATCAGTTTCTGGATGATAAGCAGTTGACAAGTCTCTTGAAATCTTGAGCTGCTGACAAAGATTGGTCCAGAAGGAAGAAATGAAGAGTGAACCTCTATCACTGACAATGCTTGATGGAAGGCCATGCTTTGAGAAAATATTCTTGATGAATAAATGGGCCAAATCCAGTGAAGTGATTGAAGACATTGTTGGAATAAAAACCGCCATTTTTGAGAATCTGTCCACTATGACAAGGATTGAGTCAAAGGAATTGGACAGTGGCAGTTGAGTGATGAAATCCATTGAGAGACAAATCCAAGGACCATTTTGAATTGGAAGAGGCTTGAGGAATCCAAACTTCTTAAGATGAATATTATTGTTTCTTGAACACTGTTGACAGGATGAAACATAATACTTGATGAATTGAGTCATGCCGGACCAGTGGAAATCCCGCTTGACAAGTTTGAGAGTCTTCTCTTGGCCAGGGTGTCCAGCTAGAGGAGAATCGTGACGCTTTTGAAGAATGCTGAGTTGAATTGTGGAGTCATTTGGGACTACCACCCGATCTTTGAAGAGAAGAAGTTGGGAGGAGGAATCAAGAGAATAATCTTGGACATATTTACCTTTACCCAGATCTTCAAGGATATTTCTGTACTGAGGATCTTGCCATACTGCCTTCTGAATTGAGTCAATCAGATTTGAAAATGACTCCACCTTGACTGCAAAGAACTTTGAGGGTTGAACTTCATCTTGCTTAATGAGTTGCTGAAAATTCATTGGATTCTTGCTGATGAAATCCTCCCCTTTCTCCAGGTAAACGTCGTCCCGACGTGATAAAGCATCCGGAAGAGTAGCCAGGCGGCCAGGGCAGTAAGTGATTGAGAAATGAAATTCAGACAGGAATTCAGCCCAACGGGCTTGATGGCGAGTAAGGATCTTTGATGACATAAAGTACTGAAGAGAAGAATGATCGGTGAGAAATTCAAAAGGGGAAGACAGAGAAAGAAGAAAAGCCCTCCAGCGCTTGAGAGCCCAGACTATGCCAAGGAGTTCCATGTCATGAATCTCATAGTTGAGCTCCGCTGGAATAAGCTTGTGGCTGTCGAATGCAATGGGATGTTTTCCTGAGTCAGTACAGCACCCAAGGCATAATCGGATGCATCGGTCTCTACAATGGTGGGTAGAGAAGGATTGGAGCGGTGGTGAAAGCCTCTTTGAGTTGATGAAACTGACTAAGAGCTTCCTCATTGAGGGGGAAACAGGAATCTTTCTTGAGGAAGCTGGTGAGTGAACTGATCTTCTTTGAATAATTCTTGATGAAACGCCAGTAAAAATTGGCAAAGCCAAGAAAGGATTGAAGTGCCTTGAGGTTTATTGGAGGAGGCCAATTGAGAATCTGCTGGACTTTTGCTTGGTCCATCTTGAGGCCTTCAGCAGAAACAACATAACCAAGGTATTCAACACTAGAAACATGAAAAAGGCATTTGGACACCTTAGCAAAAAGATTATTGGCCCTAAGTCTGGAAAGAACAGTGGACACATGAGTGATCTGCTCTTCCTCAGACTTGGAAAAGACCATAATATCGTCTAAATAAACCACAACATAAACATCAAGCAAATCTTGGAAGATATCATTGACAAGATTTTGAAAAGAAGCAGGAGCATTGGTGAGCCCAAACGGCATAACCAAGTACTCATAACTGCCATATTTAGTTCTAAAACAAGTCAAATGTTCATCACCCTCCTTGATTCTGAGCAGGTTATATGCACCACGCAAATCAATCTTGGAGAAGATAGAAGAACTATTAAAGACATTGAGAAGCTGATTCATAGGAGGAACAGGATACTTGTTCTTCCTAGTAACAGCATTGAGTTCGCGGTAATCAACACACAAACAGAGGCCACCATCTTTCTTTTTGACGAAAAGAAGAGGTGCTCCTGTTGAAGAGGAGCTTGGCCGGATGAAACCTTTCTCTACATTCTCTGAAATGTAGGCCCTGAGTGTATCTGACTCTTGTTTGGATAAAGAGTAGATCACCCCAACTGGAGGTAGAGACCCCTCCAGCTCGATATGATGATCACAGGCACGGTGAGGAGGAAGTTTTTCTGCTTTCACCTTGGAGAATACATCCAAATATTGGTGATAGACAGAAGGAACAACCTTCATCACGGTTTCTACTTCTTCTGGCTCTTCCTCTTCATCCCACAACTCCTCCAGGGAGTCATGATAGGATGAAGGAGGAAGGTCCATATTCCCAAATAAGAGGTGAAGTGAAGATACAGAATTACCTTCTCCAACATCTTGAATATCTTTGAAGACTTCAGCTCTAGGAGATAGTAATGACTGTGGGGAATTAAGGGAAGGAATATGGACAGAAGATGGAAATGATGGTGTTCTAGAATCACTAACCAGAGCTGCACAAGACTTGGCAGAAGAAAAGTCATTACGGACAGAATTAGAAGGTTCAGAATAGTCCAAATGATCAGGATTAAAGGTGATCAGCCCTTGCCTCCAATCCATAGAAGGATTAAGATGATTGAGAAAGTCAAAACCCAATATGAGTTCTTCTCCCTTCGCAGTATCAATGACTAAAAAGTCCCATTCAAAGCTTGGGAAGGAAGGGAGCTCAACCATATATTTAGTATGGTGAGTCACAAATAAGGAAGGGGACTCAGAGGAGTCCAAAATGATAAGAGGAATCTTCTCTGGAATTTCTGACGTAGTCAATGAGTACTTGTGAACAAACTGCTATGCAATAAATGAGTGTGTAGCACCAGAATCAATGAGAATACTGTAAAAAACATCAGAAAGAGAAGAAAAAACAAAAAATTTAAGAGAATTTTTGACACCAGTATTCAGAATGCACAATTGTGCTCTGGAAGGAAAACTGTGAAGACCATTGAACACAACATGATCTTCACTCAGGCTTTTCCCTGGCTGGGAAAACTGCCTGACAGTTGGGTAAGCTTATTTTGAGGCCTTTTCACACAGGACTCAAGACTATGCTTCCCACCACAATAGGTACACAAGCCCTCTTTGATTCTTCTCTCTTTTTCAGAACCCTTCAACTTGAAGTCCTTATTCAACAAGGAAGAATGGGGCTTGTCCCGCTTTTGAGAATGAAATTTATTCTTATGCCTTGAGCTTGAAGAAACTTGATGATGAGAAGAGTGAGACTTCGAGGCTTCAGGCTTCTTCTCTTGATGATGATTCTCTTCCTTTTGCCTCTCATGGTACCTGGTATCAAGTTCCAGGCTGACGTCCATTAAGTCTTGAAGAGAATCAATATTTGAAGGATGGGAGGCTAATTGATCCAGAATTCTGGAGGCCAAGCCCTTCCTGAAATGATGAATGAGAGCCCTTTCACCCCAATCCCCAATTCTTGAAACCAAACTCCTGAAATCGGCAATATATAAAGCAACATGCCCACCTTCTTTCATCCTAAGGCCATCCAATTCTGCTTCAGCTTTTCTAACTTCATTTGGGTCTCCAAATAAAGTGAACAATTGGGATTCAAACAGTGGCCAGGAATTGAGAAGGTAACTTGAGTCTTGATTATTGAGATTGGAAAGATAAGGCTCAATCCATTTTGCAGCCCTGCCAACTAAGAATGAAGTGGCATAAAGAACCTTCTTTCTATCTTGAGAGAAGTTTGCCGGATCATTATGAAAGATGAGTTGACAAGATTGAATGAAGCTTCTGACTTTGAAGGGTTGAGTCCCATCAAAGCATTCTGGAGCCTTCATAGAGGGAGTCTTGAAGGCTGGTGGTCTTGATGACTCAGAGGAAGAAGCTGCTTGAAGATTGGCCATAATTTGAGTCATCTGCTGCATGATGGCCAATAAAGATGGTTCGGACTGATGAGAGACAGGCTGATCAGACTGGGCTAGAGTTGGTCCTCTGGTGCCTTCAGATGCTCCCACAGGAGCAGGAGCAGCCTCAGTGCCATTAGACTCTTCCTCTTCCACAGAATTCTCCTCCTCCTCTTCATCATCTTCACCTTGAACCTTGGGACTGGTTCTTGAAAGTCCTGCGAATCTGCCAACCACTCCTGATAATGAGATTGATCTCCTTGGCCCTCTTCCTTCCTTCCTGGATGGTGCTGCTCCTTCCAAAGCGGGTCCTCTGTCCAAACTGGCCCTCAGTTGAGAAACTGCTGGGGTACCGTCAAGAGGAGCCCTTGGAGTTGGAGTCAGAACAGCTTGAGTTCTGGCCTGAGATCTGGTCTGTCTTGCAGGAGGTGAATGTTCAACTGGCATGATTCAGGAATAATAAATCAAATAAATGAAAGGAAATTCAAAATTATCTTGAAGTAAAGAATCAACAATCAAATCTTGAGGAAATAAAGGAATCAAGTGAAAATCTTCAAGTACGTCAATAAATCAAAATCAAATGAAGTCTTGAAGTCAAAATCAAATCAATTTCTTGAAGTAAATCAATGAATCAAATCAATCACAATCAAATCAAATCAAAATCTTGCAGAAAGTCAATCAATCAAATGAATTCTTGATGTGAATAATCAGCAAATCAATAAAATCTTCAGGTCAATCAATTATCTTGATGTCAATTTCAGTTATGTCAAATTGGTCAATCAAATCAATTCCAAGTGAATTCTTCCAAAATCAAAATTCTTGAGGAATAAATCAAATGAATCCTGATATGAAGAACGTGTCTGAATAATCTGATAAATAATTTGAGGATCAAGGATAAAAACGCCTGAATTACGGATAAGAGTAAGATTGATGATAATGAAAAATGAGATTAAGATTGAAAAGATGCACAGAAAATAGAATTTGGGTCACCTTTCAATTTTCAGAATGAAGAAATGAGTGAGAGAAAATTGAGAGATGACGAAGAATCATAAATTTTCATAAGCGTTAAAGAGTCATAATTTCGATGAATGAATGAATAGAATGAAAAGAAATTATGAGTTAATTAATATAATGTCACAGGGGCTCTTATGGAAGCAAGAGGGCCTGGCACTCAGGAATCAAGAACTTACTTGGAGGGCTCCAAAAGATGATAAGAAATACTATGGAATATATTTCTTAAGCAGGAAATAGAGAAAGGACAAATATGCCAAAGATAACAAAGAGTAAGAAGAATGAAGCCAGAGGCCAAAATAAAAAGAAGCCAAAAGCCAAGAAGCCAACCAAGTGAATCCCCAATTCACTGTTTCAACCTGCCAGAAAGAACAATGGAATTAGTAAAGGATATGACCACCAATATCCACTGACAGGCGAAGAAAGAAAAAGGAAAAAGGTGCTAATGACTGACTTAAGATTATCAGTATTAACTTTAATAATGTAAAAGAAAATAAGGATAAAAATAAATCCAATATATTAATTAACTGGGGAAAAAGTCCCCAGGTGATGAAAAGGTGGCCAGTATATGTGAAAAGCTGCAAGATTGATCCTGGAAGGTGGATCAATGACTGTATTGTCCGAATCGGGAAATACAGTTCTGGCCATCTTGAAATTTGAACTGTGTGATGGAATTCACACAGTGGAATAAGAAATGGCCCAATTGGGCCAAGGCCATACAGGTTGATTGAATAAGGCCTGTACGGATGAATTGGGTTGTCCAAGGAGTATTGAATACCTGATGTCTTGACAACTGATTTAAATGATGTAATACCTATTGAGAATTGACCTTAGAATAATCCTGAATGAATTGTACCAACCCAACTCCTGCAGATACAGGTGGTTGGGATCCTTGAATGATCTTCTGAATTGCCGCCATGGATTGCCAGACTGATTAGCTGAAAAGTCCTCCTTCGAAATGGGCGTTGGAATTATTGACCTTGAAATGGAAAGGTGGAATTGGATCCTGAAAACGTCACCATTGGATTGCTGAGCAAAAATGGTGCATAATGGTATATAATACCATATATGCACCACACCTGCAATCTTGGGTACGGAGTGCATGAAGGAAAGGAAGGAATTCCCCTTAAGTTGAGGGGAAGGCTTTGCTGAGCTGATCTGGTGGCCTCTGGTGGTTGCCAGAGGCCATGGTGGTCCATGGCTAAAATTGGGTCCTACGGGATTTATGGCCAAAAAGGTGTCCAAGAGGGATTTGGTCATTTTTGGGTCCAAGGAAGTCATGGCCAAAATTGGCTCAGGTGGGCCCAATTGTGGTTTGGGGCCTAGGTGGATGGCCCCTTTGGCCCCTTTTGGCCTCATTGGATTAGCCCAAAAGGGGCCTAATTGGCCTACGGACCGCGGACCGCGGCCCACGGTCCGTACGGACCATAGAAGCCGTAGGGGGCCTAATTGGCCCAAAAAGGCCATTTAGGCCTAAACCCCCATAATGAAAGGGGTTGGCCAGGGGCCAATGATGATGGCTAGGGGGTCCAGAACCCCCTAGAAGATAAAAGGACCCCCCCAGGCCCAAAATAAAAGATGAAGGCCTGGGGGTTGGTGAGGTGGAAATTGGCCAAGAAGGCCAATGATGGCAGGATATGGCCTGAGGCCATAAATGATGGTTGAGAGGGGCTATGGCGTAAAAACCATAAAACACCCAAGGGGGCCAATTGGCCATAAAGGACATGACGTGACCGATTGGCCCCATCTGGGCTCCAGGTTGGATTGCCGCAGCGATCAAGGAGGAGGGCCAAAACTCGTGGTTGTGACAAAACCCATGCCTCAGAATAAGAAGGAAATTCAGTCATTCTTAGGTTTTGCAGGATATTACAGGCAACACATTGAAGATTTTGCATCCATAGCAAGACAACTTTATAAGTTGTGTGACAAAGACACAGTATTTGAAATGACTGTTGACAGAGTCAACGCTTTTGAGTCTCTAAGAGGAGCATTGACCACTGCTCCACTATTACTGATGCCAGACTTTAAATTGCCTTTCAAACTGTATATTGATGCATCAGGGGATGGACTGGGTGCTGCACTTCACCAAGTTCAGATTATAAATGATAAACCTGTAGAAGGACCCATATGTTTCATATCCAGGCAAATCAAACCAACTGAAGCCAGATATGGAGCAATTCAGATGGAATGTCTATGCCTTGTCTGGGCCTTGGAGAAATTGAACTACTTCTTAGAGGGATGTGTTTTTGAAGTGATAACAGATTGTACAGCTGTCAAATCACTTTTGAACATGAAAACACCCAACAGACACATGCTCAGATGGCAAATAGCCATACAAGAATACAGAGGCAATGTGACTATTTTTCATAAGGATGGGAATATTCATGATAATGCAGATGGACTAAGAAGATGGCCATTACCAAATAATATTGATAATCCTGCTTATGTGCCAGAAGAAGCTTCACCACAAATTCCAAAAGAAGGAATAAGTGTTACAGACTTGAACACTACCTTCTTTGAAGAAGTCAGAAGCAGCTACACTCAAGATAAGAATTGTAGCATCTTCTGCCAATTAATTAACAAAGACTGTAAAGACAACTCTCTAATACATGCCTTGGATGAAGTATGGAGAAAATCTTATGATGAAGGAAGATTTCACCTACTGGATGGTATAATTTACCACACAACCAAGCACACATGTGTCATGACAGTTGTAGACAGGTCATTAATCAATCTTGTACTGAAAGAATGCCATGATAGTCCCTTTTCAGGACATCTGTCTGAAGACAGAACAAGAGACAAAGTAAAGACCTGCATATGGTGGCCAATATGGCAGAAAGATGTTGCAGAGTATTGCAAAACCTGTGACAGATGCCAAAAGGCAAATAAATCCACTGGCAAAAGGCTTGGAAATATGATAAAAATCCAAGAACCAAACAGACCTTGGGAAATTGTCCATATGGATTGGGTAACTGGCCTACCACCAGGAGGTGACAGAAGCTATAATGCTTGCCTAGTAATTGTGGACAGATTCATTAAAACTCCAATCTTTTTAACATGCCACAAAGATGATACAGCCATGGATACAGCTCTTCTGATATGGAATAGAGTAGTGTCATGGACTGGGATATTTACAAATATCATCAGTGATAGAGATCCCAAATTCACTTCAGCACTATGGACAAATCTTCACCAATTATTTGGCACTAAACTGTCTTTCTCTACAGCCTACCACCCACAAACTGATGGCCTGGCTGAAAGAATGATCCAAACCTTAGAGGACATGGTGAGAAGAGTTTGTGCATATGGCCTTTAATTCAAAGATTGTGATGGATTTACCCATGATTGGTGTACTCTGTTTCCAGCACTGGAATTAGCATATAAAACATCAATCCATGCCAGTACCAATCAGACTCCTGCTATTCTAGAAAAAGGATGGAACCCCCAAGTTACCCCAAGATTCCTTGAGGAAAGACTTAATTGAAATACATCCCACAGCTGCTAGCTTCAAAGGAATGCTAGACAAAGCTAGAAAGCATGCAGTAAGATGCATGGAGGACTCTTTTGCATATGCTAAAGACAAATGGGATAACTCACATGCAACTCCAGATTTCAAAGTGGGGGACCTAGTTCTTGTATCCACCACTAACTTCAATAACATCAAAGGATGTAAAAAGTTGAAAGACTCCTTTGCAGGACCTTTTGTGATTAAGGCCCTCCATGGAGAAAATGCTGTTGAAGTAGAGTTATCTGAAGAACTTAGCAATAAGCACCCTACATTTCCAGTGAGCTTGATAAAGCCATATAAATCTAGTGATGCTGAGAAATTTCCCTTGAGGAATAAGATTCCCCAAGTTATACCTCCTATTGAGACATCTGGTGCTAAGAAAATTACCAAAGTTCTTAAAGAAAGGAAATTAAGAACCAAGAAAGTAAGGGAATACCTTGTTAGGTACAGTGACCCAACTTGTGAAGATGAATGGTTAGAAGAAAAAGTTATACCAGAAGCTACTAAACTCCTCAGGAGATTCAGACAGACTAGAAACACCAATATTACAAAGTAATGCTCTTTTTTAGGGGGAGGGAATGTGAGCCTTAGAGGTAATTTCATATACCCAAAAGACCATAAATATAAAAAATAACATATTAATATAAATAAAATAAATTTTTATATTATTAAAATAAAAATATAAATATAAATATAAAATCATATTAAAAATAAAAAATTAATTACAATTTAAAAATAAAAATACATTAAATTTTGTAAGTATAAAATTACATTTATACTTGAAAAAATTAAGTAAAAATGAAATTTTAACAAAATTGTGAAAAAATGAATAAATTTGGAAAAAATTTAAATAAAAATTATTATAACTTTTTATCCAATAAATAAATACATAAAAATTATTTCACCATTGGATTCCTCATATAAAATCAGGTGGGGTCACCTCTGAGTGAAATTCTTGTAACTCAACTCTAAATAAGCTTAAATAAAGTTTTTAGTATTTTCAATACAAAAATTGAAAATCCTCAAAACCTTAATTTAATTCACACCACAAGTGGTGTTAACCATCAATTTTTGTGTTAAAATTGAGGTGTTGTGTTTAGTTTAGAAGTTATGAGGAATTGAAGTATTTTCAATTGAATTCAATTGAAATGTCAAAATGTGCACGTGTATTACATATGTGAACTTTGATTTACATATGAGGTGTCAGTTATTACTGTATTGTACTGTACAATTGAATTGAATTACATATGTAAATTATAAGTATAATACATGATGAGGAATTAAAGGAAAAATAAATTGGAAAGATTAAATTTGGGGGGGAAAAGGAACTCCAGCTCTAAGGGGGAGCTAGACCCCCAAAATCCTTTCTGACAGGCGTGGGATGTCAAAATTCACGCAAAAGTTCATAACTTTTGGCCTGGAATTGAGCTACAGGGTCTGTGGACTCAATTGATGATGAGGTTTTGATACCAACTGGGGTAGTTTTAGCTGTTGCCAAGAGGGTAAAACTACCCTTAAGATAAAACAACCATAGTAAAAACAGTTTTAACTGGTTCCTACGCCTCTTACACACATTCTGACGTGTTTTGAAGGCTCTAGGCCTGGTATTGCTATAGTAATGGCTGATTTAAGGGTCTAAATTGGCTAAAAATGGCTAAAAATGGCTTAAACCAGCCCTTTTTGGGTCTAAACCAGGGTTCAATGATGCCATAATTGGAATTTCTGTTGTCAGACTGTTTTTCACGACTGAGAAGAGTAAAATTTACTTTTGGAGTAAGAGAATTGATGGCTATAAAAGAATGTCTTCTTTGCCCCACTTTTCTCTTCATGTTAGAATCTTTTCCTTTTATTAATTAGTTTAAACACTGTTAAACCAATCAATCAAAGATTCCAACAACCATTTTTAAATCATTTTAATCCTTTTAACCACGTGAAAAAATCATTATAATCATTGTTTGTAACTCTTATAATCATTTTTACCCCTGAACCACCCCAAAAGTGAATTAAAGCATCTTTCATCACTGTAAACTTTGTCACTTTGTTTCCAAATTCACTTTGGTCACTTTTGGGCGTGTTTTCTCTGTAATATTCTTTTTAAAGACTTTGTTCTTTAATTAATTGCTTGCAGTTCTTTGCTCAATTAATTCCAATTGAAATTGCTCTTGAAGAAATTTCTTTTGTAGCCTTAAAATATCTCTTGTAGAGTATTTTTTGGATACATTTTTATTGTTGGTAAAACAATAAATTTTTATAATATTATTGTTTTATACTAATAAAGTTATAAACAATAAATTTGGCATGTTTTCTCTTAAAAATAATAATTCTTACTATTTTTAATTGATTTTTACCTTATACAAATTTTGAGGACAGGAAAAGTACTTGATTTTTAATCAAAGTTTCATATCCACACCTTACACATTCAGAGCACTCAGATAGGCATTTACATGATCCAGTACAAGCAGTACTACACAGTGTACAAAGACAAGGACTGGGAAATGTTGCCACAAATACACCAAGGAGTGATGAACTCCTGGCACATCCTCAGAAAGTTCCTCAAAGAGGAGGAAATAGTGAGATACTCCAATGGATGGAATCCACTATCATCCAAACCTCAAATAAAAAAGATCAAGGAGTACCATTCCAAAAAGAAGGAGGCAACCAAGGAAGAAGCCCCAGTAGCTTCTATGAGCAAGCCCCAAGCCAACCCACTTCCCCAAGAAGGGAAGAAGAACAAGAAAAAGAACTGGAGAAAACCATATTCCCCAAGCTACAGGATTCCAAAAATCCTAAAAGATGCCATGGACAATTTCTTCAGCATGGCCAGAACCTTGATGGAATTCAAGGACAAGGAGGAGCAAAGAATGAGACAACCGCATTTCCCAAAGAAATACCCTTGTCCCCAGATGTTGTAAATATCTTAACAGAAATTAAAAATAGTATTTTTCCTCTAAAATAAATTAAAAATAGTTTATTATCATTACAAGAAATAAATAATAGTTTATCTTCTTTAAAAAATTGTTGTACAGAATAAAAAAATAAATGGACAACATTAAATTTATTGTTGAAAATAATAAACCAAAAGTTTTAATTGACAGTACTCAAAAATTAATCCAAGGACAAAACAAATGGTATAAATACACAAAATATATCAAAGATAAAACTTTGAAAATCAATTATGATGTCAGTATTGCTAATCCTACAGAAAAATTGAGCAACTTAAGTATTTCTGTAGAAACATTTGAAGAAAGGACTTCATCACACCAAAAATTACTTTTAAACCATTTGGAAAAAAGTGATGAAGCAAGAATGCATCTGAAAGATGATATTCAAAGTGAAATAAGGTTTATAACTGAAAAAATGGATAAAATTAATGAGGCTAACTTAAATATGCCAAAATTATCAACCCCATTTTCTCACATAAGAAGGCCTGTTGAACCAAAAGAGGAATTAACAAATCCATTCATAACAGACTTTAGTCATCAAGATAACCAGGTCTGAATGAAGGAAGCACCTCAATTAGAAGAGTGGCCAAGATTTACAGGAGAAGGTAAATATGACAATATTTCATTTATTAAAACAATTGACATGTTACAAGAAGATTATGCCATACCAGATTAATTGATCACTGCCAGATTACACTCACTATTTGAGAAATCTGATAAAAGATGGTATTATGGCAAAAGGCAGACAAATGGCAAAAATACCTGGTCTTGGTGGAAACAAGAAATAATCACCAAGTGGGCTAATGATTCCTGGAGGTACAAAATAGAGAAGGCATTTGAAAACTCCTTCTTTGACCCAGACAAAGATAAAACTTTGACTTAGTTCTTAAAACAGGTTGAAAGATTAAATGCACTGTACCCAGAAATGTCACAAAAAATGGTACACATAAAAATACTCAAGAAATGTGGAGGAGAATTGGAGCATGCCCTGAGAAGCAGGTGTATAGAACCATGCTTCACAGAAGAGTATATCAATGCACTAGAAGACATAGTGACAAGGACAAAAATTGGCAGAACTTGGAAGAAATTGGGCATTAAAAGTCCAAACAAGCCATTTAGCAAAAACGATAAACCAAAAGAAACTCTCAAGCCTAATACATCCAGCAATAATGATCAAACAGAGTGCCACAAATGTGGAGGTATTGGACACTTAGCCAATAATTGGCTTAAAAAGGCAAAAATCAAAGAGATTGTGGAAACAGAGGACCACAATGATAAAGAAGAAGAATCTGATTCTGAAAAGGACACTGAAGAATCAGAAACTTCTGAAAGTGATGAAATTAATATAATTAATGCACAAATTAATAATATTGACTTGATATTAGAATTTCTGGATGTCAATTCAAACTTACCACAAGTTGGAACATCTGATACAAGCCTCACAAACATACAAGCTGCTAAATTGTAAAAACCTAAACCAGTAAAGGGGATGGGATATACAGCTGGCAAATAAAGTAAAAGTATTATCATGGTGGAAAACCAAGAGGCAAAATTGAACTTAGATACAGGAGCATATTGTACCTGTGTTGGAAAAAGTTATTTGAAAACAGTTGTACCAGATTGGGAAGAAGAACTCATACCAATAACAGGAGCCAAATTTAGTAGTACAAGTGAAAGTATGGAGCCCCTTGGAATAATTTCCTTAACACTCATTTTTCCTCATCCTTCACAATGTATCAGATGGAAAGTAGAATTTGTAGTAATGAACAGCTGCACTAGTAACCATTTTATACTTGGAAATGACTACTTGTCAATTTATGGAATAGATATCTCTAAAAAAAAAGATAGATGTTCTACTATAGGAGAGAATAAAAGAAAAAAATCTGGCTTTTTCAGTAACAGAAAAGACAAATTACAGTAATCAAGAATGAAGAAAAAAACCCATAAATGGATTTTTTCATAACTGAACAATAAAAAGAGGCAGAATTTAATCATGAATTGACAGTAAAAATGAAAGAAAAATTGACTTACCTCTTATTTAAATATAAAAATGCCTTTGCAACTGACAATGAACCATAAGGTTCCATAATTGGACATGAAGTAGACATAATCCTTAATGTAGAAAAACCTTATCCACCTCTATTAAGAAGACCAGCTTATCCAGCCAGGCCAAGAGCTAGAGAAGCTTCAGAAGTACACATTAAAGAACTAATGGACCTTGGAGTACTAAGGAAAGTAGGACATAATGAACAGGTAGAGGTCACTACACCTGTTATTATAACTTGGCATAATGGAAAATCAAGAATGGTAAGGGACTTTAGAGCTCTTAACACCTATACTATCCCTGACAGATACCCAATACCCAGAATCCATGAGACATTAGCACAATTATCTCAGGCTAAGTTCATCACAGCCATGGATTCTCTAAAGGGTTTTCATCAAAATGTCTTAACAGAAAATTTCAAGAAACTACTAAGGATAATAGTCCACTGTGGAATTTTTGAATATCTCAGAATGCCATTTGGTATAAAAAATGCATCATCCCATTACCAAAGCATGATGAATACCATATTTCCTGAAGAATTATCAGAAGGATGGCTGATTGTTTATATTGATGATATCATAATTTGCTCAGAGACTTGGGACAGTCACTTATGAAGACTAGAAAGAGTCTTGCAAAAAATAGTACAAGTAAACATCAAAATATCTCTGAAAAAGTGTCATTTTGCATACATTGAACTGAAAGCACTAGGACATGTTGTATCTGGACTAAGTTTGGGCATAGACAAGAATAAATTAGCAGCAGTAATATTGAAACCAATGCCCCAAACTAAGAAAGAAATTTAATCATTTCTAGGATTTTCTGGTTATTACAGACGACATATAAAAGATTTTGCAAGAATTTCTAAGTCATTGTATAAGCTCTGTGACCAACAGACAGTCTATTAAATGACTGGAGAAAGAGTTAAGGCATATGAAGAACTGAAAAATTCCTTAACAAATTCCCCATTTCTTCTAATGCCAGATTGGAAGCTACCCTTTAAACCATACATTTATTCTTGTGGAGAAGGACGAGGTGCTGAACTACACCAGACACAAATCATCAATGACAAAAATTTTGAAGGACCAATTTGCTTCATTTAAAGACAAATAAAGCCAGCAGAAGCAAGGTATTTAGCAAGCCAAATGGGATGCCTCTGCTTAGTGTGGGCTTTGAAAAAATTACACTATTATTTACATGGGACATTGTTTGATGTAATTACAGATTGGAATGCTGTAAAAGCTTTATTAAACATGAAAACCCCAAATAGACATATGTTAAGATGGCAAATTTCCATCCCAGAATATAAAGTAAATATGACTATAGTTCATAAATCTGGTAATATTCATAAAAGTGCAGATGGTCTTAGTAGATGGGCTCTATCAAATACACCTGAAAATGCAGCCTGGGTACCACAGGAAGAGCACCATATAGAAGGCATATGTGTAACATATATAGGCACAGAATTCTTTAACCAAGTTAATGAAAGCTATAGAATGGATAAAAACTGCCATATCTTATGCCAAATTCTAATGAAAGACTGTAAAGACCCATCACTTCCATCAGAACTAGATGAAACATGGAAAAACACATATGATGAAAGAAGATTCCACCTTCTTTATGGAATCCTTTACCATATAAATAAACATACATGTTGTGGGAACTCCTCTTGTGTGGGATTAAAATGAGGCTGTACCTGGAGGGGGAAATCACAGGTAACTAGTTTTGAATTGCTAATAACTCCTGTAACCAAGGGTGGCAAGGGTGTATTGCCTGCCCCTCCTAAAATACTGAACAAAATCTTCCTTGGAGCTCACAAACCAAAATAAAATTAGTAAGTGGCTTTACAACTGCAGAAGACAAAATTCAGCAGTCTCAGATCAGACCTATTCAATAAATAATATGAAAAATAATGTCAGTGATTTGGTTAATTTTTAGATTTAATGAAATACTTGTCTGTTTAAATTTTAATATTTTTTTTTTGGTGGAATTGAGGTGAGTTTTTTTTTTCTTCTTGGTTAAAATTCCTTTTGCAAGATGGTTTTTTTTTAAGGTGTTCTGGAAAATTTGATGAGTGTTGATAAGGGTAATTTCTGTTAAGGTAAAGTTATAATAGAGTAAAATAATTTTTTTAAAGTTTTGTTATTATTTTTTTTAAGAGTGTTTAATAATAAAATTGTATTTGTTAATTTTAAGAGGTAAGATTCTTTGATATTGGATTTTTAAAGGGGTAAGTTATTTTTAAGTCTTGATAAGTGGTGTTAATTTTACTGGATAAAATATTTTAATAGAGTAGTAGCCCTAATCTTGGGTACTAGGTAATTTTTTTAATAATAATATTTTATTTTAATAATAAGATTCCACTGAGCTTAGCTACTGGGTAATCTTCAACACTATACTTCCACTGAGCTTAGCTACTGGGTAAGTAATTTTTAATATAATATACTGGACTACCTCCCAAGTGAGGGATGAATTATTCCTATGCTCCTACTGTGCAGTGGATATAATTTGCATGGGGGGATTTTGAAATTTGGGGGAAGAGAGCCCCTCTATTTATACCTTTTGGGAGCCCAGGGGGACCTCCATGGGAACTGTCTTTTTCCACTTTAATTCCTCTTGATTTCATCATGTGACTCCATTTTTGGTGAGGACCTTTCTTGCATGGGTCAGGTGATTTAAGGTTTGGTGATAATTTTCTTTCTGCACAGCCTCCATTTATCACGTCATTGTCTTTTGGTGAACTAATTGTGATGTGATATTCTTGAATTTTCCTTGCATACATGAGGTGATTCAATTTTGGCTGGGGACTTTTGTTGTGCACAGCCTCTTTCCTGTCACATGATATTATGTTGGTGGATGCAGTATCACATGATGACCTTGTAATTCCTTTGCATATGTCCAATTTTAGGTTGGGTAGAAGTGGCTGTGTAATTTATGCAGGTGTCATGTTTGTTTTTCTTCTTTTTGAACTTTAAAATGAATTCAGGTGATAACTTCTTGCACTGGTGAATTTACTGTTTTTATGAGATGATGTGATTTTTGATTTTGACACATGCTGTGCATAGTCATGTGGTTGAGATTTAATTGGAATTGTGTACTGCATGCAACCTGTTGTAACTAGCTTTGGTTTGCATGAGGTGATGAGTGGTGTAAATAATTTTGATTCTGTTTTAAGGTTTTAAGTGGGGTTACTGTGGATATAAGATAAGGTACTCCTGGGGCTGTGTTGTAAATGAATTGCAGGAATTCCATGGAGTTGAACTTTGCATCATGTGACTTTTCTATGTTAAGTTCTAGGTTGCTGTGTAATTCATGCAGGTGTCCTTTTCTTGCTGCATGAGTCCTGTGGCTATAAGGGGGTGTAATTTAAAGGGTGGTCCCCTTTTTTTTGTAACTAGTTTACTATATGTAACTTGATTTTTACATATGCATAATGAAAATGAATAATTTATTTAAACACATACACTGCCCTTTGGTGCCTGTGCCATAGTTTTATGAGTTAAATCCAGATTCTTGCTGTAAAATTGACCTTTTGGTGTAAAATTTGAGTGTAAGTTTGCCTGTAGGCTGGATTTACTGCTGTTATGGGGTACTATGAGCTTGAGCCTGGTGAAAAAAATGGTATGGAATACCACAATTTGCTATTCCTTTCACAGATATAACTCTAATAAGAACTATAATACATGAATGTCATGATAGTATTGCAGCTAGACATCTCTCAGAAGACAGAACACTAGAGAGGGTAAAAACCTGCTGATGGTGGCCAAATTTGAAGAAAGATGTTGCAGAATACTGCAAAACTTGTGAAAGATGCCAAAAAGCAAACAGAGCCACAAATGAAAAAATTTTAATGATGGTCCAAATACAACAACCAAAATCCCCTTGAGAAATAGTTCACATGGATTGGGTAACAGCACTACCTCCAGGAGGAGACAGAAGCTACAATTCTTTCCTAGTATTAGTTGACAGATACAGCAAAACCCCAATGTTTTTACCATGTCACAAGGATGATACAGCTATGGATACAGCCATAATTATATGGAATAAAGTTATTAGCCAGACAGACGTATTCCAAAACATCATAAGTGATAGAGACCCAAAAATCACCTCAGCATTATAGACAAACTTCCATAACCAGTTTGGAACAAAACTAACATTCTCAACAGCTTACCACCCCCAAACTGATGGTCTAACAGAAAGAATGATGCAGACCTTAGAAGACATTATCAGAATATTCTGTGCTTATGGCCTAGAATTCAAGGATTCTGATGGTTTTACCCATGATTGGTGTACTGTCACAGGGGCTCTTGGACAGAAAACAAGAGTGGCCTGGCACTCAGCAATCAGGGAACTCACCTGGAAGACTCCAAAGAATAAAAAAGATAAAAATAAAAGAATAAATTCCTCTAAGAAATATGCAGGTACAAAGATGAGATGCAATGAGAGGAAAGAGAAGCCAAATGGCCAAAGAGGCAACCAAGTAAGTCCTTAATCACTGTTTCAACCTTCCAAAATGAACAATAGAATTAGTAAGAATATGACCACCAAATATCCATTGACAGGTACAGAAAGAATAAGAGAAAAGGTGCTAAATGACTGACTTGATAATATCAGTATTCACTTAACAAAATGATAAGATAAATAAAGATAGAATAAAATCAAATTAAATTAATTAACCGGGGAAAAACCCCCCCAGGGTGGAAAGGGTAGCTGGTATATGTGAAAAGTTGGGAGCTTGAGTTCTTCAGGCTGAAAACTTATCTGTATTGATCCTTGAGGCTGTATTGATTGTTTTGGGAATTGATACAGCTGGCTAATATTGAAATTGAACTGGGTTGAATGAATTTCCCATGCTTGAAAATGAAATACAGTTCTTGATGGATCCAGACTGTATTGAAATGAATATGGTTGCCAAGATGGATTGAGTGGAGCTTTGACACTTGAAAATTGAATAAATGAATGAACTGCCTCTTGAATCCCTTGAGAATGGTTGAACAGTATTGCCTTGGAGGAATACTGTGAATGGAATTATCCAATGACGTCTTGATAGCGTGATTGGTCTTTGACGCTGAAACACTTTCTCTTGAGCCTTGATGAGTCCTCTGAATGATTGGGTGCCTTTATGACGTGATGATATGTTGGAATGTCAAAATGTCCATTTGATTTTGCCACAATTGAATTTCTGTTGAAAAATGATGCAAAATTATATATAACATCATTTATGGCATATTGGTTCATTGGAAAGAAGATTATGTCCAAAGGTCTTGAGATGGAAAGACAGAGGGGAAAAGATGGATGTGATGGCTTCAGAGATTGGAAAGGTGTTTCTGGGTCCTTTGGGGTTTTTGGCTACTTTTGGGCTCTGAGCCAAAAACTGGCCCAAAGGGCGGTAAAGTGTCTTTTGGACACTTTGCGTCAAAGTGCGCAAAAGTGCACAAAATGCGCAGAAATGCGCAAAAGTGCGCAAATGCGCATTATGAGCCCAAATGGCCAAAAACAGCCATTTGGGCCATTTCCCCTGGTTTTGAGGGAAATGACCAGAAATACCCATTTGGGCATAAATTACAGCTATGGCTTCTGGATTGAGGTGAAGGGCCATGAAGGCCCCAAAAGACAAATGGCCATAAATGGGCCATAAGATGATGACGTGGACATATTGGACACTGGTGAAGGATATGGCCAATTGGCCATAAAAGGACTGTGGCTTGATATGCCATACGGAGATCCAAGGATGGAATTGCCATGGTTGTGACATGTACATTAATACCAGATCTTGAACTGGAATATAAAGCATCAATCCATTCTTTAACTGGCAAGACACCTGCAATGCTAGAAAAAGGCTTGAATCCAAGACTCCCTTATGATACCCACAAAAAGGACTTAGTGGATATACACCCAACAGCAAGTAGCTTCAAGTTAATGCTTGACAAAGAAGGACACCATGCAAACAGATTTATGCAAGATTCTTTCAAGTATGCAAAAGAAGGATGGGATAAAAGGCATAAACCACCTGACTTCAAAATAGTAGACTTGGTCCTAGTTTCAACTCTAAATTTCAATAAAATAAAAGGCCCAAGGAAATTGAAATATTCCTTTGCAGGACCATTTATGATAAAAGCACTACATTGACCTAATGCTGTGCAACTAGAGCTCACAGGTAGACTAATGAACAAACACCCAACTTTCCCTGCAAGTCTGATAAAACCTTACAGCTCATGTGAAAAGGAATTATTTCCACTAAGAAATAAACCCCCTTTAGAAGAAGGAGAAGAAAAGAAAATTGTGAAAGTCCTTAAAGAAATAAGGACAGGAAACAAAAAAGAAAGGGAATACCTTGTAAGGTATAAAAATCCAGCTCAAGAAGATGAATGGCTACTTGAGAAGGATATAACAAATGCTGATAAACTAGTAAGAAGGTTAAGAGATGAAAGAATGCCTAAAGAATAGAAAAATCAAGCATTATTGAGCTTCAAGACTAACAAAGCCAATTGAAGAGGTAGGACAGTGGGTGATACCCTAATTAACTATATCAGATTGTGGTACAATCTTTTTTGGTGGTAGGGAATGTGAGCCTTTGAGATATGACCACATATCCAACAAGGTCACAACAAACTTTCTGCAATAATTATACTTATAATAATTATCTCAAAGACTAGTAAAAATACCAGAAATATAAATTAACTCATATTCTAATGGGTAAAGATGTCAAATTAATTACACCATTATATTCCTCATGGTAAAATACAGATATGTCATTTTTATGGCATATCTGCAAAGTCAATAATTACTGGAGAATAAGTAATAATAGCTTAAAAAAGATATAAAACCTTATTTAACTCAGATGCCAATGAAGCAACATGTAAAATAAGCTGTACCATTGGATTCTCCGTAAAGTTCCACATATAAAACAATTATAAATCTATTCTCTAAAGTCAATATTTAAGGCATTAAGCTGAATATATGCACCTTTTTGGTCAATGCATATATTCATGGTTTTTAGCTAATATCTCTTGAAATATACAAGATAGAGAGATAAACCAAAAATAAGGTCACTACGTAATTACTTTAAGAACACAGATATAAAGTTTACTTTACATGCTGTAAAAAAGGTTAAAACCTTTAATGGATTATTGATTAAAATCAATGGAGCTGTTGACCAATTTGATTTGAAAGTGGTCCAAGCCTAAAAGAAATGGACAGTAAGATTCTACTAGCTTATAAGTGAAGAATTATGTAATTTTCACTATGATATTCAAGGTATAACCCCTTGAAATCATGGCTTGAATTTTAAAATATTAAATTTTGACATAAAAGATGAGTTACAAGAAAAATCATCAAAAATAGAGTTTTGATCATGTAGAAAAATGCTCTTGAAGATTTACTAAGGATAGGCCCATCTATAAGAATATACTCTCAGAATATCTGTAGCATGTAACTTAAAAGTTATTAATTATCAAAGTTTAAGCTTAACTTTGATCATTTATGATCACTCACTGTAATCTTATTTTACCTCTAACAGGTATGTAAGTGATGAAACTGGTGAATACTATTGAAATATGATTAATACTAATAAAATCAATGAAGTTTAAGCTTCTTCCAAGCCTATGATGTCATCAAATTTACAGTTGTAGTGATAACTCTAAATAATGACATAATAATGAGATAACATGGTTTGATCATGATGTAATCATCACAAAACCTTCAAATACTGATGATTTATAGTAGATACCATTGGCCTATGTCTACTAGAAGCCTACTTGACTCTAGAAGGCAGGTATTTACTATAAATAGAGCTCTTTTTACTGTATTTTTCCCTCAGACACATCAAAACATTAGAACAATTAAATCGAAAGTGTGAGCCTTGAGGTATATTACCATACCCAAATAGGCAACAATTATCTTAAAAAGAAATTTTGAATTATGCATAACTCATAAGTCATGCATATATCCAAAATTCATTATTTTTGATTTCAGAAAAGATGAATAACGTTTTATTGAGTAAGTAAATCCATAGATTTAAGGCCAGATTTGGATTCTACACAAAAATTTACCTGGGGTAGCGCCATGGAGTGAATAAGCTCAAATTAACTCTTTGAGGTGGTAAAATGAAAAATACTTCAATACCACATAAAAGATCCATGAAAATTTTTGTTTTTCTTAATTTCATGCCAAAATAATGGGAATGTGAGAAATCCAATGTTACATATACACTAAGAATAGTGTTATGCATGTTTTGAGCACTTAATATCATGGTATTCCTACATGGACTTTTTGTACACCCATAGTGGATATCTCACTTGAAGCTTAATTTTCTATTTTGATGTGAAAAATAGGCAAAGGGGACAAAAGACATCAAAGAGAGCCAGGGTACCCAACTTCTGAGGCCTCAGAGGTGTGGACAGCTCCAAAGCTTGGATCCATGGCTGATCTTGGCCTAATTGTTAAACTAAAACCTTTTGGGAACTTGGTTACCATGTTACAACTACTGTAAATCTTAAGAAAATAGCAAATAACCTGATATTTTGACGTGCCAAGGAGCTAAAGAGCTACTTAGACTCCTGTAACCATGTTAATTCTTAATGATTTTCCATCGATAAACCCCAAAAGAGTAATTAAAACCCTTTTTGCACTTGTATCCATTGATTTACCTCATAGCAACCAGTTAAACACTGATATTTGCAATTCTACATAGAAATGAGGTAAAAAATTCAAAAATTCATTAAAAATACAATTCTTAATGAGTCTTTCTGAAATATTCAGGACCAATGGAGAACTGTATTATTTATTGTACAACCAAAAATAATTACAGTTCTACTAGTAAAATTAAAAGTTTTACTTACAGTCCATTTTCGACTATTCTACATGAAACACTGAATCTTCAAAAATTCACAGTAATTACAACCTGTGATGAAATTGGCAATAACATTGATATATTTGAGAAATCAATGATTATTTTAGAATAAAAGAAGATTTACAGATGTTAATCCTTTTATTCTTAACCATATTGGGGTTGGTAGTCATGTAAAAGCATCAATTAAGTAATTATGACAATCTTACGTGACACCAGATGATGCAATCAATAATCCAAAAGGGTTTATTGTTTTCTCACTCACTGGATTTTTAGTTTTCTCCATGGCATGCCTCTGTGAGCTGTTGTTGACTTAAAAGAGGCCTCCTCTTGCTGTTTTTTCCACATAAAATCATCTTATTATCATTTAAATCATTATTACCAACAAGTAATTATTAGTTATAGCTATTCTTTAGTGTTTTAAATCTTTCAGAATAAATCAGAAAGACGTGAAATCATAGAATCCAACTATATATTGTTGTAATAATGTTATAAATTCATTTTGATCCTTAAAATCCACAATTCTACGTCAATCTCTCTATCTTATCTTTCAATAAGTTCTTTGGAATATTAGTGAGTGATTTATTTTTAATTCTTAAGTTTTTTCTCTAAAATTAGTTTTTTACAAGAATTACCATTATAATTATTCTTGCAAAAGATAATTATATATTAAAATAATTTTATTATTTTAATGAAAGAAGTTTTATTATTAAAATCTTCTTG
Source organism: Austropuccinia psidii (assembly GCA_023105745.1). NCBI lineage: Eukaryota > Fungi > Basidiomycota > Pucciniomycetes > Pucciniales > Sphaerophragmiaceae > Austropuccinia > Austropuccinia psidii. Next base: position 21,134,438 of record JALGQZ010000001.1, read on the forward strand.
TAATTGATTCTTGTAGACAATTACTTGCTCACTGTTAAAATCACTAGTAGTGTTTAACATGTGAAAGAAATAATTCTTTAATTATTCAATTGTGGTTATAATAACATTTTGTTATTATATTTCATAAGAACAGTCATAATACTGTTGATTAATAGTAATATTATCATAAGTTTCATAGACAAATCTTACATTTGGGGCCTGGCCGTGATTTTATCCATAGACTTGGCTTTAATCATATTCTAGACTTCATTTTTGTGTTCTAAAAACCACCATACCTACCACATCTTACATTTGGGGGCCTGGCCCTGTTTTTTGAACCTTGTACCCTTGATTAATATACTGTTAAGCTCTAAAATATATTAATTTAATAATTTTTTTTCTTTCATTTTGAAGTTAAAATAATTTTTAATTTTGAAATTGCTGTGGAAATCTTTTCATTGAGGAATTTGGTCTAATTTTATACTGTTTTTACACATGGCTTTTTCACATCCAAAAACTTCTAAAATCATTCTTTGAGCTACTCTGAATTAATTTTCTTTCAAAATTTTAAATTTGAATTTTTTTTTTCTTTAAAAAGAATAATTTTTTAATATTAAAAAACAAATATAAAGCTTATAAAAAATCTTTGAAAATATTTTAAAATAAAGTATAAAAAATATTTTTTTTTTCTCTTTTATAATTTTTTTCTAGTGTCTTTAATCAAATACTGTGCAGCTGGCAATAGACTTGGTAAAAGATATATCACTAGTCCAGAATCTTCAGAGACAGAATTTGAAGACAGTATTGAGGTGCAAATTGCTAAAAGAGGCACCTTATTTAACTCAGAAAAGACTAAATTACCACCAAAAGGTGTGTATTTTATGTTATATTTTCACCTTTTATCTTTAAATTGACGTGAAAATGGTGCATACCAGAAATGGAAGCAACTATTCAGTCCAACCAGATGGATGTAGACAAGGAAGAGGCAAGACCAAATCCAGAAGTGCCAAGTCTTCCTCAAAAAAGACACATTTGGAAGATGCCAGAGTTGCCCCCCATTCCCAAAGGTCTGTACCCACAGATTATGACATGAATTCTGCGCCTGAACTGATTCATGACAATATTTCCAGGGCTGAACCATTTTCAAGTGGCAGCAATAGAAATATATCAATGCCAGTATAAAAATTGGTTCAGAGCAGCCAAAGAAGAGGAGTGGGAAATATGCCCAAGCCTTTGGCAGGGGGCCATGAACTCCTACTTACACATCAAGAGCTTTCTGGGTCAGGAGAAGACCATAGAACTCTTAGGAGGATGGAGCCCCCTGTCTTGCAAAGACAAAGTCAAAAAGATAAAGAATTGGTTGAAGAACCAAAGTCTTTTATCCATAGACCAGAAGAAGGAACTGGAAATGACTCCAGCTTTGCAGACAGAAGCCCCAGTGGCGTCTACCAGCTCCAAACCAGCTCCAGAAATGTCCAAAGACAAGCCCAAAGGACCTCAGAAGAAGCAGAGACGTCCCAAGAACCACCAAGGCAAGGCCAATTGGCACAGACCTTACCCAAAGGGGAACAGGATCCCCAAATTGGAGCCTTCAGCTGTGGACAGTGTGCTCAACATGGCCAGAACTCTCATGGAATTCACAGCCATGGAGCAGGAAAGGATGAACAGAACCTTTCCACACAAATAGATCATGTACAAAGAAGTATTCATGTAGAAATTGGTAAACCTGTTTCAAAGCTAAGTAAAATAACATTGGATATTAATGATTTGACAAAACATGACAAGAAATATACTGAATGGTATGAATTAACAAATGCCAAATTTCATTCAATTATCAATGCTTGTAGCAGAATTGAGAGTACATGTCAGATTCAGAATGATGAAATGGAAGATCTTTCTAATTTTAAAATGAATGATCAACTTGAAATTCTACAAGATCATGTCTTGAAGATAGTTGAAAATACCAATCAGTTTGCTACACATTTAGAAAAAAGTGACAGTGAAAGGCAGAAGTTAAAAAATTAAATCATTGCAAATGTGGAACAAATTCATAAGAATTATGAACCACATATGCCAAGACATTCTACACCTTTTACTGAAGAAAACCCTTCTGTCAAAGGAAGTTTTACACCACTTTTAGGAGAAAATATTGTCGCTCCTAAAGATATTCCCAAATTGGAGGGATGGCCAACCTTCTCTGGTGAAGGATAATATAACCACATGGAGTTCATCAGGACTATTGATATGTTGCAGGAAGACTTTAATATAGCTGATGGAATCATAGTGGGTAAATTACACTGTCTGTTTACCAAGACTGCAAAGAAATGGTATTACAAGATGAGGATAGATCATGGAAAACATGATTGGTCTTGGTGGAAATCTGAAGTGATTACCAAATGGGCCAATATTTCTTGGAGGTTTGAAAAGGAGAATGCTTTTGAGAGTGCCATTTTTAACTCAGACAAAGATAAATAACTTACTTGGTTCTTCAAGCAAAAAGACAGATTATCTGCTTTACACCCAGATATGTCTGACACTATGATTAATATAAAAATATTAAGAAAGTGTGGAGGAGAACTGGAACATGCTATCAAAAGCAGATATGTAGAACCCTGTTCACCAAAGGGCTACAATAATGCAATGGAAGATATCATTACCACAACAAGAATTGGTAAAACTTGGAATAAAATCCCTATGGAATCCAAGATGGTCCCAAAGATTCCCAGAGAAGATAAAAGACCAGAAGGACCTGTCTCGAAGTGTCATAAATGTGGAAGTAATTCACATTTAGCAAACACTTGCACCAAAAAGACCAAAATCAATGAAGTTCCAGTCATTGAAGAAATTCAGTGTACTGAAGAGAAAGAGGAATCTTATCAGGATTCTGCAGTCTCTGAAGATACACCAGTGGAGGACTATCCCATTGAAAACATTACAGCTTTCTTTGAGGTCACAGAAGTCCATACCCACTTGCCACAGTACAGTGAGGATTTCTGCAACCTGATTAATATCCATGCCAGAATTTTTGAAACAAAACCTGCTAGAGGAAAGGGTTACACTGCTGGAGCATCCTGTATCACATCAATTTTGATGAGTGATATTGAAGCCAAAGGGAATTTGGATACAGGGGCATTTTGCACTTTTGTGGGCAAAGATTATCTCCAAGTTATACTTACTGAATGGAAAAACCATCTGTAACCAATAGGAGGTGTGCAATTTAGTAGTGCCAGTTACAATATGTACCCCTTGGGTATATTAGACACTAATCTTGTATTTCCACGCCCAGCAGGAAGTGTGAGGATGAAAACTGAGATTGTGGTGATGGATAATTGCACATCTCAGCACATCATTCTTGAAAATGATTACTTAAATATTTATGGTATTGACATCAATAACCAAAAAGACAGATATTTCACAATTGGGGATAACAAAAGACAAAAATTTGCTTTTTCCAATATGCCAAAACAAATATCTGTGGTATCTTCTGTCAAGGATGCTTATAAAGATTAATTTGTGTCTAATCAACTTGTTTAAGCACAGATTAATCCATCATTGTCACCAAAAATGAGGAATGAACTAGTTGATGTGTTATACACATACAATAATGCATTTTCCTCTGATAATGAACCATTAGGTGCTATAAGAGGACATTAAGTTGATGTTACCCTTAATATTGACAGACCATATCCTCCAGTACTTAGAAGACCAGCTTATCCAGCCAGTTGTAGAGCTAGAGAAGAATTGGAAAAACATATCCAAGAGTTGATCCAGCTTGGTGTACTAAGGAAAGTAGGCAATAATGAGGAAGTTGAAGTGACAATACCTGTTATTATTGCCTGGCATAATGATAAGTCAGGAATGGTTGAAATTTTAAGAGCATTGATTACCTACACAGTTCCAGATAGGTATCTGATCCCTAGAATTCAAGAAACTTTGACTGAATTGTCTAAAGACAAGTATATAACATCAATGGATGCATTGAAAGGCTTTCATCAAAATGTTTTGAGGCCTAAAGCTAAGAAATTACTTAGAATTATCACTCACTGTGGTACTTATGAGTATCTTAGAATGCCATTTGGCATTAAAAATGCTTCATCCCATTATCAAAGAATGATGAATACCATCTTTCCCACAGAATTGTCTGACGGATGGCTTATCATGTATATTGATGATATTATCATATGTTCTGATTCATGGTCCTTGCACCTTGAAGGACTTGCAAGGGTACTTCACAAGATTGCAGAAGTGAACATGAAAATTTCACTTAACAAATGCAATTTTGGTTTTGAAGAACTCAAATCATTAGGACATCTTGTTTCTGGTTTAAGCTTGGGTATTGACAAAAACAAAGTAGCAGAAGTGTTACTTAAGCCAATACCCCAGAATGAAAAATAAATGATGTCTTTTCTTGGGTTTGCCAGTTATTATAGGCAACACTTGAAAGACTTTGCAGTTCTGGCCAAGTCACTTTATAGAATCTGTGATCAACAGACTGTATTTGAGATGACACAGGAGAGAATTAAAGCTTATTAGAAGATAAGGAGAGCTCTTACAGAAGCACCTTTACTCCTCATGCCTGACTGGAATATTCCTTTTAATTTGTACATTGATGCATGTGGAGATGGATCAGGGGCAGCCCTACGGCAAGTCCAAATTATTGATGACAAACCTACAGAAAGACCAGTTTGTTATATCTCAAGACAAATCAAACCAACAGAGGCCAGATATGGTGCAAGCCAAATGGAGTGCTTATGCTTGGTATGGGCACTGAAAAATCACACTATTATCTTGGTGGCAGTGTTTTTGAAGCGATAACTGACTGTAATGCAGTAAAATCACTTCTTAACATTAAAATTCCCAACAGACATATGTTGAGATGGCAAATAGCCATTCAGGAATATAGAGGAAACATGACTATAGTCCACAAAGAAGGAAACATTCACAAGAATGCTGATGTACTTAGCAGGCGGGCATTAGCCAACACTCTTGATAACCCAGCTTATGTACATTTGGAAGCTGAACCACAGATTCCAATTGAAGGGATTAACATAACTGATATTGGGACTTAATTCTTTGAAGAGGTCAGGGAATCGTATAAGCAGGACAAGAATTGCCATATCTTGACTTCTTTATTAGATAAAGACTGCAAAGATACATCTTTGGTCAATGCACTAGATAAAGTTTGGAGGAATTCCTATTCTGAAGGAAAATCTCACTTGTTTGATGGGATCATTTACCACAGAGCCAAACATTCTTGTGTAATGACATTATGCAGCAGATTGCTTATCAATACAATTCTTCATGAATGCCATGATAGCATCTACTCTGGACACCTGTCAAAGGACAGAACACTTGAAAAAGTAAAGAACTGTGCATGGTGGCCATCTTGGGGAAAAGAAACCATTGAATATTGCCATACCTGTGACAGATGTCAAAAAGCAAACAGGAGTACAGGCAAGAAATTTGGACTTATGATCCATATTCAAGAACCAAAATCCCCTTGGGAAGTTGTTCACATGAATTGGGTGACAGCACTTCCTCCAAGTGGTGACAAAAGTTATAATGCTTGTTTACTCATTGTAGACAGATATAGCAAGACTCCGATATTCTTACCATGTCATAAAGATTACACTGCTATGGATACAGCTCTTCTTCTAGGGAGTCGAGTTATTTCTCATACAGGATTATTTAAGAATATCATAAGTGACAGAGATCCCAAGTTCACATCTGCACTTTGGACCAATCTTCATAGATTGTTTGGGACTAAGCTATCATTCTCTACAGCATATCACTCTCAAGCAGATGGGCTAGCAGAGAGGATGATTCAAACTTTAGAAGACATGATCGGGAGAGTTTGTGCTTATGGGTTAGAATTCAAAGACTCAGATGGCTTTACCCATGACTGGTGCACTCTGATACCTGCACTAGAATTGGCATACAAGACATCAGTCCATTCTTCCACAGGACAAACTCCTGCTACGTTAGAAAAAGGATGGAATCCAAGACTCCCAGCAGACACACTGAGGAAAGACTTGATTGATATTCATCCTACAGTTTCCAGCTTCAAGATAATGCTTGATAGAGTAAAACATCATGCAAAAAAAAGTATTAATGATGCTTTTTATTATGCAAAACAGAAGTGGGACAAGATTCATAAAGTACCAGACTTCAAAGTAGGGGACTTAGTTCTAGTTTTAACCTTGAATTTTAATAATATCAAAGGCCCTAATAAACTTAAATATTCTTATGTAGGACCTTTTTTTATTTTTGGCTTACATGGAACCAATGCAGCTCAAGTGGAATTGAGTGGTGAATTGAAAAATAAACACCCCACTTTTCCAGTCAGCTTGATAAAGCTTTATCAACCAGCTAATAAAGGATTGTTTCCTTTAAGGAACCCAACTCCTTTAACTGTTCCACCAGTGGAACATAATGAAGACAAAAAGATAAAGAAATTCATTAAATAAAGGACACTTAGGGGTAAAAATCAGAGAGAATATCTTGTCAGATATAGAAATCCAGTACATGAATATGAATGGGTGGCAGAATCAGACATACCTGACTCAGATAAGCTCTTGAGAAGATTTAGACATGAAAGAAGGCCGCAAGCCTGAATATGTGTATAAATGTGCTTTAAATTAATTGATCTGAGTGATGTAAAGAGGTTGGACAGTGGACATTAACCCCCCTTTGGGGCTTTTATTATTTATACCATTGATAAAATTGTAGTAAAATTGTATTTTTTGGTGGGAGGGAATGTGAGCCTTGACGTATATTTTATGTACCCAAATAGGCCACAATTATCTTAAAAAGAAATTTTGAATTATGCATAACTCATAAGTCATGCATATATCCAAAATTCATCATTTTTGATTTCAGAAAAGATGAATAACTTTTTATTGAGTAAGTAAATCCATGGATTTAAGGCCAGATTTGGATTCTACACAAAAATTCATCCAGGGTAGCTCCATAGAGTGAATAAGCTCAAATTAACTCTTTGAGGTGGTAAAATGAAAAATACTTCAATACCACGTAAAAGATCCGTGAAAATTTTTGTTTTTGTTAATTTCACGCCAAATTCATGGGAATGTGAGAAATCCAATGTTACATATACACTGAGAATAGTGTTATGCATGTTTTGAGCACTTAATATCATGGTATTCTTACATCGACTTTTGGTACACCCATAGTGGATATCTCACTTGAAGCTTAATTTTCTATTTTGATGTAAAAAATACGCAAAGGGGACAAAAGACATCAAAGAGAGCCAGGGTACCCAACTTCTGAGGCCTCAGAGCTGTGAACAGCTCCAAAGCTTGGATCCATGGCTGATCTTGGCCTAATTGGTAAACTAAAACCTTTTGGGAACTTGGTTACCATGTTACAACTACTGTAAATCTTAAGAAAATAGCAAATAACCTGCTATTTTGACGTGCCAAGGAGGTAAAGAGCTACTTGGACTACTGTAACCATGTCAATTCTTAATGATTTTCCATGGATAAACCCCAAAAGAGTAATTAAAACCCTTTTTTCACTTGTATCCATTGATTTACCTCATAGCAACCAGTTAAACACTGATATTTGCAATTCTATGTAGAAATGAGGTAAAAACTTCAAAAATTCATTAAAAATACAATTCTTAATAAATCTTTCTGAAACATTCAGGACCAATGGAGAAATGTATCATGTAAGGTACAAGCCAAAAGAATTACAGTTTTACTAGTAAAATTCAAATTTTTGCTTACAGTCCAATTTTTACTATTCTTTGTGAAACACTGAATCTTCAAAAATTCACAGTAATTACAACCTGTGATGAAATTGGAAATAACATTGATAACTTTGAGAAATCAATGATTGTCTTAGAATAAAAGAAGATTTACAGATGTTACTCCTTTTATTCTTAACCATATTGGGGTTGGTAGTCACATAAAAGCATCAATTAAGTAATTATGACAATCTTACGTGACAACAGATGATGAAATCAATAATCCAAAATGGTTTATTGTTTTCTCATTCACTGGTTTTTCATTTTTCTCCATGGCACGCCTCTGTGAGCTGTTGTTGACTTAAAAGAGGCCTCCTCTTGCTGTTTTTTCCACATGAAATCATCTTATTATAATTTAAATCATTGTTACCAACAAGTACGTATTAGTTATAGCTATTCTTAAGTGTCTTGAATCTTTTAGAATCAATCAGAAAGACGTGAAATCATAGAATCCAACTATATATTGTTTTAATACTGTTATAAATTCATTTTGATCCTTAAAATCCACAATTCTACGTCAAATCTCTCTATCTTATCTTTCAATAAGTTCTTTGGAATATTAGTGAGTGATTTATTTTTAATTCTTAAAGCTTTTCTTCAAGAATTACCACTATAATTATTCTTGCAAAAGATAATTATATATTAAAATAATTTTATTATTTTAATAAAGAAGTTTTTATTATTAAATTCTTCTTGTAATTGATTCTTGTAGACAATTACTTGCTCACTGTTAAAATCACTAGTAGTGTTTAACACATTAAAGAAAGAATTCTTTAATTATTTAATTGTGGGTATAATAACATTTTGTTATTATATTTCATAAGAGCAGTCATAGTACTGTTGATTAATAGTAATATTATCATCAGTTTCATAGACAAATCTTACAAAAAGTTAAATTATTTATTCTTTATATATAAGTCTTTTATATTATCAAATCCCAAAGATATTATTTATTATAATAATCATTTTTGAAGTGATTACTGCAATTGTTCTTCTGTTTTGCTATAATTCTCTTAAGAATCTCATTTCCATGTAAAATCAAGAAAATTTGTGATTTCTCTTATTTTATTTGTTAATACAATTTCAAGAAGTTGTATTTCCATATTTGGCGTAAATATATCCAAAACTATTATATTAAGCGTCAAAAGTAGGTTATTTCCTCTTATTATAATAATTTCTCTCTATAATTACTATTAATAATTCTTCAATAAATATAAATATTATTTATATTAATATACAGCTTTAATATTGGTAATATTATTGTTATTAATTGTTTTTTTAATCAAAAACAATTGTTTATGCCTTTATTATTTGTTGGTAGCAATAATAAAGTGCTTTTAAATATATTAATTATCTTATATTGATATATTTATCTATTATAATATTATATTCATTTAATAATATAATAATCTTTATGCCATAATTATAATAATTCTTTATTATTAGAATTATTTTTTACTTATTTCTTTTATTTATAATAATACAATAAGTAAAATATTGTTAATTTTATCTATTTTTTCATAGTCAAACCTTACAGTCAGTTAAGACTTCTTAAAATGCTGTTTGCATGTCTAAGAATTTCCTCTAGCCAATATATTTCTATATTATTCCCTTGTATTATGACAGTGTAATTAAATTAACAATTCTACATCAGAAATATGGCTTACAGATATCTTGCACACTGTTTTTATACCAGTATCTCACAGATTAACTTGTAATTAGCAAGTATAATCTAAAAAAGTGGTTATGTAAGAGGGTAATTGGTTGACAATGTACCCAACCACACCTCAACTGTTGGTTTTTCAGTAAGAGGTGCCCTTATTCAACTAAAAAAGGACTATATTAATGGCTTAATGTGTTCAAAGATGTAAAACACACCAAAAATAGGGGCTTTGTGGTGATTAAAGTATAATCAACCATGCAACAAGGCAAAAAATAGAATAAAACACAGTGGTATACAGCATATACCACTCAAAAAATAAATAAAAGATATATATTTTATTCATTTTTAAATGAATTTTACACCTAAAAAACAAACAAAAGTGTCATAATGAATAAAACAAGAGAAAAAACTCACTTATAAGGTCCAAAAATGTTTAAAAACACGGCCAGGCCCCCAAAATGTCAGGCTGAGTCTATGATGAAGGTATAATAAGGCTATTTACAACTTTAACTATGACTGTAACCTGCTAAAATCAATTTAAAAGAAGTTTAAGATGGAATATTAAGGGCTTTACGTTTGTGAAATAGTGGTGGTTAGTGCTATTGAAAGCCCTGGGTGCAGTCTTACTAGTTGAATTACTCTAATGAGAACTACAATACTTAGGTATTTAATGTATAACCTGATTATTTTCCAAGAGTATAAGTATTTTTGACGGTTGTAATACGTAGGAATTCAAGAGCAGGATGGGTAAACCTTTTCTGGTGGAGAAAAGGCCTCCTTTTATCCTAAAAGGGGGTGGAATGGCCCTTTAGACCATCCATGTAGAGGAAGTGAAGAGGTTTCCACTTCTGATTACTGGCTTGTGGTTTTCATAGTGCCTGTATGCTCTGTATTAGGCTCAGATGTTGCTTTGAAACCACATCTGGGCAGTTTTCACCAATACAGGGTGAAAATTTTCATCTGGGGACCACATAGCCCTCTTCTGACATGTATGACGTGTAGAAGGCTGTACAGAACCTGTATGGGACCACAGTATTGAAGTATAAACATGCTTATTCATCTGTTTGACACCTCATAATCACACCTATGGGAGAATATCCCACAGTAAGACTGTATTGGTCTAACTGTGGGATTTTGAGCTTAAAGCTGCCATAGCTTTGTCAGCTTTGAGATATCAAGCTCAACGTTGGTTCATTGTGTAGCCCTGGATGTGTTCTACAAAATGGTACCTCATTTGATATGGTTATCATTAAGTATGGCAATGTTATGCCTTGTACAATAGTTTTTGTACATATATATGTTTTGCTTAAAAACTGTATGGAGCTTGTTTGCCCCATAACTTTTGTTCTAGATGTGATATGGGGAAATAGATGGCACAATAAGATAGCCCTGATTGTTCCCTTTCCAAAAATACCCCACTTTAGGTATCTCACACTCAAACTGTATAAGTTAGATGAGAGGTGAATATTTTATTCACGCTTATTTGACCTTATTTTGGTCATAACTTCTGTAATTCTGGTGCTATCTCAGTATGGCTAGTACCACTAGATAGCCCTGACTTAGAGCTTCATTTCCAATACCCATTTGATGGGGTCAATCCTCTTTCTCTTTATTATAGATGAGAGGTGAAAATTAAGGTTTATGCTCAGCAACAACTTTGAGCAGGTGTCAACCTGTGACTCAAACCCCAAGCACAAGCATGGCAGCCAAATACCATAAATCAATGGTATAGCCAAGATATCACAAAAACATGAAGCTGAGCCAAATTAGCTCAAAAGGTATCAAAAAAAGAAGAAACTCGCCTCTTTCCAAATATACAAGTCCCATCATCATAGGACAAAGAATAAAAAAGTTATTCCTGCTCACAGTCATTGCTGAGCATAAACCTTAATTTTCACCTCACATCTGAAATACAGAGTAAGATGCTTAACCCAATAAAAGGGGTATTCAAAATGAAGCATTAAGTCAGGGCTATCCAATGGTTCCAGCCAAACTGAGCTAACACCAGTATCACAGAAGTTATGGTCAAATTCAGGCCAAATAAGGTTGAATAACATATTCACCTCCCATCTAATTTCTATAGTTTTAGTGTGTGTGAGCCTTGAGGTATATTTTACATACCCAAATAGGCCACAATTATCTTAAAAAGAAATTTTGAATTATGCAAAACTCATAAGTCATGCATATATCCAAAATTCATCATTTTCAATTTCAGAAAAGATGAATAACTTTTTATTGAGTAAGTAAATCCATAGATTTAAGACCAGAGTTGGATTCTACACGAAAATTCACCTAGGGTAGCTCCATAGAGTGAATAAGCTCAAATTAAGTATTTGAGGTGGTAAAATGGAAAATACTTCAATACCACATCATTAATACCACATAAAAGATCCATGAAAATTTTTGTTTTTCTTGATTTTTAGCCAAAATAATGGGAAAGTGAGAAATCCCATGTTATATATACACTAAGAATAGTGTTATGCATGTTTTGAGCACTTAATATTATGGTACTCTTACATGGACTTTTGATACACCCATAGTGGATATCTCACTTTAGGCTTAAATTACTATTTTGACGTAAAAAATAAGCAAGGGGGACAAAAGACATCAAAGAGAGCCAGGGTACCCAACTTCTGAGGCCTCAGAGGCGTCGATAGCTCCAGAGCATGGATCCATGGCTCATCTTGGCCCAATTGGTAAACTAAAACTCTTTGGGAACTTGGTTACCAAGTTACACCTACTGTAATCATAAGAAAAACAGCAAATAACCTGCTATTTTGACGTGCCAAGGAGGTAATGAGCTACTTAGACTCCTGTAACCACGTCAATTCTTGATGAATTTCCATGACTAGACCCTAAAAGAGTAATTAAACCCTTTTGGGATCCATATTCATTGATTTACCTCATAGAAACCAGCAAAATACTGCTATTTGCAATTCTACGTAGAAATGAGGTAAAAACCTCAAAAATTCATTAAAAATACAATTCTTAATGAATCCTTCTGAAACTTTCAGGACCAATGAAGAACTGTATTATCTATGGTACAACCAAAAAGAATCATGGTTTTACTAGTAAAATTAAAAGTGTTACTTACAGTCCATTTTTGACCATTCTATGTGAAACACTGAATCTTCAAAAATTCACAGTAATTACAACCTGTGATGAAATTGGAAATAACATTGATAACTTTGAGAAATCAATGATTATTTTAGAATAAAAGAAGATTTACAGATGTTACTCCTTTTATTCTTAACCATATTGGGGTTGGTAGTCACGTAAAAGCATCAATTAAGTAATTATGATAATCTTACGTGACAACAGATGATGCAATCATTAATCCAAAAGGGTTTATTGTTTTCTCACTCACTGGTTTTTCAGTTTGCTCCATGGCACGCCTCTGTGAGCTGTTGTTGACTTAAAAGAAGCCTCTTCTTGCTGTTTTTTCCAATCATCATCTTATCAATTTATTAAATCATTATTACCAACAAGTAAGTATTAGTTAAAGCTATTCTTAAGTGTTTTAAATCTTTCAAAATCATCCAGAAAGACGTGAAATCATAGAATCCAACTATATATTGTTGTAATACTGTTATAAATCCTTTTGATCCCTTAAATCCACAATTCCACGTCAAATTTCTCTACTCTTATCTATCAATAAGTTCTTTGGAGTATTAGTGAGTCATTTATTCTTAATTCTTAAAGTTTTTCTCTAGTAATAGTTTTCTTCAAGAATTATCTTTATAATTATTCTTGCAAAAGATAATTATATATTAAAATAATTTTATTATTTTAATAAAGAAGTTTTTATTATTAAATTCTTCTTGTAATTGATTCTTGTAGACAATTACTTGCTCACTGTTAAAATCACTAGTAGTGCTTAACACGTGAAAGAAATAATTTTTTAATTATTTAATTGTGGTTATAATAATATTTTATTATTATATTTCATAAGAACAGACATAGTACTGTTGATTAATAGTAATATTATCACCAGTTTCATAGTCACATCTTACATTTGGGGGCCTGGCCGTGTTTTTTGAACCTTGTACCCTTAATTAATATATTTTTAAGCTCTAAAATATATTAATTGAATATTTTTTTCTTTCATTTTAAAGAAAAAATAATTCTTATTTTTGAAATTGTTTTGGAAATCTTTTTCATTGAGGAATTTGGTTTAATTTTATACTGTTTTACACGTGGCTTTTTCACATCCAAAAACTTATAAAATTATTCTTTGAGTTACTCTGAATTAATTTTCATTCAAAATCTTAAATTTTAATTTTTTTTCTTTAAAAAGAATACTTTTTTAATATTAAAAAATAATAAAATTTATAAAAAATCTTTTAAAAATATCTTAAAACACAAAAATAATTTCTTTTATCATATTTTTTTCTCTTTAAGTGTCTTTAATCAAATACTGTGCAGCTGGTAACAGACTCAGTAAAAGATACATCAATAGTACTGAATCTTCAGAAGCAGAATCTGAAGACAGTATTGAGGTGCAGATTGCTAAAAGAGGCACCTTATTCAACTCAGAAAAAGCTAAATTACCACCAAAATGTGTGTATTTTATCTTATATTTTCACCTTTTATCTTGAAATTGACGTGAAAATGGTGCATACCAGAAATGGAAGCAACTATTCAGTCCAACCAGATGGATGTGGACAAGGAAGAGGCAAGACCAAATCCAGAAGTGCCAAATCTTCCACAAGAAAGACACATCTGGAGGATTCCAGAGTTGCCCCCCATTCCCCAAGGTCTGTACCAACAGATTTTGACGTGAATTCTGAGCCTGAACTGATTTATGGTAATATTTCCAGGGCTGAACCACTTTCAGGTGGCAGCAATAGAAATATATCAATGCCAGTACAAAAACTGGTTCAGAGCAGCCAAGGAAGAGGAGTGGGAAATCTGCCCAAGCCTTTGGCAGGGGGCCATGAACTCTTACTTACACATCAAGAGCTTTCTGGGTCAGGAGAAGACCATAGAACTCTTAGGAGGATGGAGCCACCTGTCTTGCAAAGACAAGGTCAAAAAGATAAAGAATTGGTTGAAGAACCAAAGTCTTTTATCCATAGACCAGAAGAAAGAGTTGGAAATGACTCCAGCTTTGGAGACAGAGGCACCAGTGGCATCTACCAGCTCCAAACCAGCTCCAGAAGCATCCAAGGACAAGCCCAAAGGACCTCAAAAGAAACAGAGAGGTCCCAAGAACCATCAAGGCAAGGGCAAAGGCAAAGCCAATTGGCACAGACCTTACCCACAAGGGTACAGGATCCCCAAATTGGAGCCTTCAGCCATGGACAGTGTCTTCAATATGGCCAGAACTCTTATGGAATTCACAGCCAAAGAGCAGGAAAGGATGAACAGGACTTTTCCACGCAAATAAATGATGTACATAGAAGTATTAGTGTAGAAATTGGCAAACTTGAGTCAAAGTTGAAGCAAATTACATTAGACATCAATGATTTAAAGAAAAATGACAAGCAACATTCTGATTGGCATCAATTGACAAATGTCACCCTTGAGTCAATTAGCAATGCTTGTGAAAGAATTGAAAACCAATGTCAAAATAATGACACAGAGGATCCTTCCATTTTCAAAGTAAATGATAGACTTAAAACTCTTGAAGACCATGTCTTACAAATAGTTAAGAACACCAATCAATTTGCTATACATTTAGCAAAAAGTGACAGTGAGAGGCAGAAATTGAAGAATGATATAATTGCAAGTGTGGAGCAAATTCATAAGAATCATGAACCACATATGCCAAGACATTCTACACCCTTGACTGAAGAAAAACTTTCTGTCAAAGAAAGTTTGACTCCATTCTTAGGAGAAAATGCCTACTCTGCAAGAGATATTCCCAAAATAGAAGAATGGCCAACATTCTCTGGTGAAGGAGAATACAACTATATTGAATTCATCAGGACTATTGATATGTTGCAAGAAGACTTCAATATACCTGATGAAATCATAGTGGGGAAATTACACTGTTTGTTTACCAGAACTGCAAAGAAATGGTATTACAAAATGAGGATTGATCATGGTAAACATGACTGGTCTTGGTGGAAATCTGAAGTGATTACCAAATGGGCTAATAATTCTTGGAGGTTTAAAATGGAAAATGCTTTTGAAAGTGCCATTTTTAACTCAGAAAAAGACAAACCACTTACTTGGTTCTTCAAACAAAAAGACAGATTATCTGCTTTACACCCAGATATGTCTGACACTATGATTAATATGAAAATATTAAGAAAGTGTGGAGGAGAACTGGAACATGCTATCAAAAGCAGATGTGTGGAACCCTGTTCAACAGAGGACTACATTAATGCTATGGAAGATATCATTACCAGGACAAGAATTGGTAAAACTTGGGTTAAAAACCCAATATAGTCCTAAATAGTCTCAGAGATTCCTAGAGAAGAAAGAAGACCAGAAAGACCTCTCTTGAAGTGTCATAAATGTGGAAGTACTTCACATTTAGCCAACACTTGCCCTAAGAAGACAAAAATCAATGAAGTTCAAGTCATTGAAGAAATTCAGTGTACTGAGGAGAAAGAAGAGTCTGATCAAGATTCTGCAGTCTCTGAAGATACACCAGTGGAGGACTATCCCATTGAGAACATTTCAGCTTTCTTTGAGGTCACAGAAGTCCATACCCATTTGCCACAGTACAGTGAGGATTGCTGCAACCTGATCAATATCCAAGATGCCAGAATGTGTAAAACAAAACCTGCTAGAGGAAAGGGTTATACTGCTGGAGCATCCTGTATCACATCAGTTCTGATGAGTGATATTGAAGCCAAAGTAAATTTGGATACAGGGGCATTTTGCACTTGTGTTGGCAAAGATTATCTCCAAATTATACTTCCTGAATGGAAAAACCAACTATTACCAATAGAAGGTGTACAATTCAGTAGTGCCAGTAACAATATGTACCCCTTGGGCATATTGGACACTAATATTGTATTCCCACATCCAGAAGGAAGTGTAAGAATGAAGACTGAGATTGTAGTAATGGATAATTGCACATCTCAGCACATCATTCTTGGAAATGATTACTTAAATATTTATGGTATTGATATAAATAATCATAAGGACAGATATTTCACAATTGGAGATAACAAAAGGCAAAAATTTGCTTTCTCCAATATGCCAAAACAGATATCTGTAGTATCTTCTGTCAAAGATACTTACAAAGATGAATTTGTGTCTAAACAACTTGTTGAAGCACAAATTAATCCATCATTGTCACCAAAGATGAGGAATGAACTTATTGATGTATTATATACATACAATAATGCATTTGCATCTGATAATGAACCATTAGGCGCTATAAGGGGACATGAAATTGATCTTACTCTTAATATTGATAGACCATATCCTCCAGTACTTAGAAGACCAGCTTATCCAGCCAGTCCCAGAGCTAGAGAGGCCTTGGAAAAACATATCCAAGAGTTGATCCAACTTGGTGTGCTAAGGAAAGTAGGCCATAATGAGGAAGTTGAAGTGACAACACCTGTTATTATTGCATGGCATAATGATAAGTCAAGAATGGTTGGAGATTTTAGAGCTTTGAATACCTACACAGTTCCAGATAGGTACCCAATCCCTAGAATCCAAGAAACCTTGACTCAATTGTCTAAAGCCAAGTATATAAAATCAATGGATGCATTGAAAGGCTTTCATCAAAATATTTTGACACCCAAAGCTAAGAAATTACTTAGAATTATCACTCACTGTGGCATTTTTGAGTATCTTAGAATGCAATTTGGCATTAAAAATGCCCCATGTCATTATCAAAGAATGATGAATACCATCTTCCCCACAGAATTGTCTGAAGGATGGCTTATCATTTATATTGATGATATTATTATATGTTCTGACTCATGGTCTTTGCACCTTGAAAGACTTGCAAGAGTACTTCATAAAGTTGCAGAAGTGAACATGAAAATTTCACTTAAGAAATGCAATTTTGGTTTTGAAGAACTCAAAGCATTAGGACATGTTGTTTCTGGTTTGAGCTTGGGTATTGACAAGAATAAAGTAGCAGCAGTGTTACTTAAGCCAATACCCCAGAATAAAAAAGAAATGATGTCTTTTCTTTGATTTGCTAGTTACTATAGGCAACACTTGAAAGATTTTGCAATTCTAGCCAAGTCACTTTATAGAATCTGTGATCAACAGACTGTATTTGAAATGACACAGGAAAGAATTAAAGCTTATGAGAAGATAAAGAAAGCCCTTACAGAAGCACCTTTACTCCTCATGCCTGACTGGAATATTCCTTTTAAATTGTACATTGATGCATGTGGAGATGGATTAGGGGCAGCCCTACACCAAGTCCAAATTATTGATGACAAACCTACAGATAGACCAGTTTGTTATATCTCAAGACAAATCAAACCAACAGAAGCCAGATATGGTGCAAGCCAAATGGAGTGCTTATGTTTGGTATGGGCACTTGAGAAATTACACTATTAACTTGATGGCAGTGTTTTTGAAGCGATAACTGACTGTAATGCCGTGAAATCACTTCTTAACATGAAAACTCCCAACAGACATATGTTGAGATGGCAAATAGCCATTCAAGAATATAGAGGAAACATGACTATAGTTCATAAAGCAGGAAACATTCACAAAAATGCTGATGGGCTTAGTAGATGGGCTTTAGCCAACACTCCTGATAACCCAGCTTATGTACCTTTGGAAGCTGAACCACAGATTCCAATTGAAGGAATTAACATACCTGATATTGGGACTGAATTCTTTGAAGAGGTCAGAGAGTCTTATAAACAAGACAAGAATTGCCATATCTTGACTTCTTTATTGGATAAAGACTGCAAAGACACATCTTTGGTTAATGCACTAGATGAAGTTTGGAAAAATTCCTATTCTGAAGGAAGATTTCACTTGTTTGATGGGATTATTTACCATAGAACAAAACATTCTTGTGTAATGACACTGTGTAGTAGATTGCTCATCAATACCATTCTTCATGAATGCCATGATAGCATTTACTCTGGACACCTATCAGAAGACAGAAAACTTGAAAAGGTGAAGAACTGTGCATGGTGGCCATCTTGGAGAAAAGAAACCATTGAATATTGCCATACCTGTTATAGATGCCAAAAGGCAAACAGGAGTACAGGCAAGAAATTTGGATTGATGATCCATATTCAAGAACCAAAATCCCCTTGGGAAGTTGTTCACATGGATTGGGTCACAGCACTCCCTCCAAGTGGTGACAGAAGTTATAATGCTTGTTTAGTCATTGTAGACAGATATAGCAAAACTCCCATATTCTTACCATGTCATAAAGATGACACTGCTATGGATACAGCTCTTCTTTTATGGAGTAGAGTTATTTCTCATACAGGGTTATTTAAGAATATCATAAGTGACAGAGACCCCAAATTCACATGTGCACTTTGGACCAATCTTCATAGATTGTTTGGGACTAAGTTATCATTCTCTACAGCATATCACCCTCAAACACATGGGCTAGCAGAAAGGATGATTCAAACTTTAGAAGACATGATCAGGAGATTTTGTGCTTATGGATTAGAATTCAAAGACTCAGATGGCTTTACCCATGACTGGTGCACTCTGATACCTGCATTAGAATTGGCATACAAGACATCAGTCCATTCTTCTACAGGACAAACTCCTGCTATGTTAGAGAAAGGATGGAATCCAACACTCCCAGCAGACACACTGAGGAAAGACTTGATTGACATTCATCCTACAGCTTCCAGCTTCAAATTAATGCTTGATAAAGTAAAACACCATGCAAAACAGAGTATGGATTATGCTTTTGATTATGCAAAACAGAAGTGGGACAAGAGTCATAAAGTACCAGACTTCAAAGAAGGGGACTTAGTTCTAGTTTCAACCTTGAATTTTAATAATATCAAAGGCCCAAAGAAACTTAAAGATTCTTATGTAGGACCTTTTGTTATTGTTGCTTTACATGGAACCAATGCAGTTCAAGTGGAATTGAGTGGTGAATTGGAAAATAAACACCCCACATTTCCAGTCAGCTTGATAAAACCTTATCAACCAGCTAATAAAGAATTGTTTCCTTTAAGAAATCCAACTCCTCTAACTGTACCACCTGTGGAACAGAATGAAGACAAAAAGATAAAGAAAGTCATCAAAGAAAGGAGACTTAGGGGTAAAAATCAAAGAGAATATCTTGTCAGATATAGAAATCCAGTACATGAAGATGAATGGAAGCCAGAATCAGAAATACCTGACTCAGATAAACTCTTAAAAAGATTTAGACATGAAAGAAGGCCACAAGCCTGAATATGTCTATAAATGTGCTTTAAATTACTTGATCTGAGTAATGAAAAGAGGTTGGACAGTGGACATTACCCCCTTTGGGGCCTTATTCTTTTATCACTAAAAAAATTGTAGTACAATTTTATTTTTTGGTGGGAGGGAATGTGAGCCTTGAGGTATATTTTACATACCCAAATAGGCCACAATTATCTTAAAAAGAAATTTTGAATTATGCAAAACTCATAAGTCATGCATATATCCAAAATTCATCATTTTCAATTTCAGAAAAGATGAATAACTTTTTATTGAGTAAGTAAATCCATGGATTTAAGACCAGATTTGGATTCTACACAAAAATTCACCTAGGGTAGCTCCATAGAGTTAATAAGCTCAAATTAAGTATTTGAGGTGGTAAAATGGAAAATACTTCAATACCACATCATTAATACCACATAAAAGATCCGTGAAAATTTTTGTTTTTCTTGATTTTTAGCCAAAATAATGGGAAAGTGAGAAATCCCATGTTATATATACACTAAGAATAGTGTTATGCATGTTTTGAGCACTTAATATCATGGTATTCTCACATGGACTTTTGATACACCCATAGTGGATATCTCACTTAAAGCTTAAATTACTATTTTGACGTAAAAAATAAGCAAGGGGGACAAAAGACATCAAAGAGAGCCAGGGTACCCAACTTCTGAGGCCTCAGAGGTGTGGATAGCTCCAGAGCATGGATCCATGGCTCATCTTGGCCCAATTGGTAAACTAAAACTCTTTGGGAACTTGGTTACCAAGTTACACCTACTGTAATCATAAGAAAAATAGCAAATAACCTGCTATTTTGACATGCCAAGGAGGTAATGAGCTACTTAGACTCCTGTAACCACGTCAATTCTTGATGACTTTCCATGACTAGACCCTAAAAGAGTAATTA
The DNA here is from genome assembly GCA_023105745.1 of Austropuccinia psidii. NCBI lineage: Eukaryota > Fungi > Basidiomycota > Pucciniomycetes > Pucciniales > Sphaerophragmiaceae > Austropuccinia > Austropuccinia psidii. The sequence goes on from JALGQZ010000001.1 coordinate 21,155,075, forward strand.
AACCCTTTTGGGATCCATATTCACTGATTTACCTCATAGCAACCAGCAAAATACTGCTATTTGCAATTCTACGTAGAAATGAGGTAAAAACTTCAAAAATTCATTAAAAATACAATTCTTAATGAATCCTTCTGAAACATTCAGGACCAATGAAGAACTGTATTATCTATGGTACAACCAAAAAGAATCATGGCCTTACTAGTAAAATTAAAAGTCTTACCTACAGTCCATTTTTGACCATTCTATGTGAAACACTGAATCTTCAAAAATTCACAGTAATTACAACCTGTGATGAAATTGGAAATAACATTGATAACTTTGAGAAATCAATGATTATTTTAGAATAAAAGAAGATTTACAGATGTTACTCCTTTTATTCTTAACCATATTGGGGTTGGTAGTCACGTAAAAGCATCAATTAAGTAATTATGATAATCTTACGTGACAACAGATGATGCAATCATTAATCCAAAAGGGTTTATTGTTTTCTCACTCACTGGTTTTTCAGTTTGCTCCATGGCACGCCTCTGTGAGCTGTTGTTGACTTAAAAGAAGCCTCTTCTTGCTGTTTTTTCCAATCATCATCTTATCAATTTATTAAATCATTATTACCAACAAGTAAGTATTAGTTAAAGCTATTCTTAAGTGTTTTAAATCTTTCAAAATCATCCAGAAAGACGTGAAATCATAGAATCCAACTATATATTGTTGTAATACTGTTATAAATCCTTTTGATCCCTTAAATCCACAATTCCACGTCAAATTTCTCTACTCTTATCTATCAATAAGTTCTTTGGAGTATTAGTGAGTAATTTATTCTTAATTCTTAAAGTTTTTCTCTAGTAATAGTTTTCTTCAAGAATTATCTTTAGAATTATTCTTGCAAAAGATAATTATATATTAAAATAATTTTATTATTTTAATACAGAAGTTTTTATTATTAAATTCTTCTTGTAATTGATTCTTGTAGACAATTACTTGCTCACTGTTAAAATCACTAGTAGTGCTTAACACGTGAAAGAAATAATTTTTTAATTATTTAATTGTGGTTATAATAATATTTTATTATTATATTTCATAAGAACAGACATAGTACTGTTGATTAATAGTAATATTATCACCAGTTTCATTGTCACATCTTACAGTGTGAGATACCTGAAGGGGGGTCTTTTTGGAAAGGGAACAATCAGGGCTATCTTATGGTGCCATTCATTTCTCCATATCCCATCTAGAACAAAATTTATCAGGCAAAAAATCCCAATACAGATTTTTGCCTAAAACACACATATGTACAAAAAGGTTGTACATCAGATACCTTTGCCATATTCAATGATGAACATATCAAATAAGGTACCATTGTGTAGAAAACATACAGGGCTACACACTGAACCAATTTTGAGGCTTATATCTCAAAAACTGACAAATTTATGGCTTTTTTAAGGTCAAAATCCCACAGTTTGGTCAATACAGCCTTACCATGGGATAATATCCCACAACCATGATTATGAGGTGTCAAACAGAAAAATAAGCCTGTTTTTACTTCAATACATCATAGTTAATTTAATACTGGGGTCCCATACAGGTTCTGTACAGCATTCTACATGTCATACACGTCAGAATCAGGTTGTGTGGTCCCCAGATGAACGCTTTCACCCTGTATTGGTGATAACTGCCCAGATGTGGTTTCAAAACCACATCTAAGCCCAATACAGGTTATACAGGCCTTTTGCAAACCACAAGCCTGTCCTGGAGAGTAAAAAATCTTAACTTCCTCTACCTGAAAAGGTCTAGCAGCCTTTTCACCCCATTTCAGGATAAAAAGAGGCCTTTTCGTTGCCAGAAAAGGAATCCCCATCCTGCTCTTGAATTCCTACGTAGTAAAACTGTCAAAAACAGCTATACTCTTGAAAAATAATCAGGTTATACTATAAACTTTAGTATTGTAACCCAACAGATAAAGCTGCACGCAGGGCTTTCAACAGCGCTCACCACCACTAATTCTCATTAGTAAATCCCTCTTAATTTATAATTAAAACCTTTTTTCATACTTTTTATCCATGTCACAGTCATATTTAAAGTTGTAAATAGCCTTATTGCTCCTTTATCATAGACTCATCCTGACAGCAGGAATAACTTGGCTATTCTTTGTCCTATGATGGGACTTATATTTTTGGAAAGGGGTGAGTTTCCTCTTTCTTTTGATACCTTTTGAGCTTATTTGGCTCAGCTCCATTTTTGGGGGATATCTTGGCTATACCATTGATTTATGGTATCTGGCTGTCATGCTTGTGCTCTGGTTTTGAGTCACAGGCTGATAGAGATAATGCCAAAAGATGTATGCAAGATCTTTGCAAATATTAAAAAGAAAGTTGGGACAAGATTCATAAGCCACCTGATTTTAAATTAGGAGACTTGGTCTTAGTATCAACTCTAAGCTTTAATAACATAAAAGGCCCAAATAAATTGAAAGATTCCTTTGCAAGACCCTTTATTATAAGAGAAATGCATGGCCCTAATGCTATGCAACTAGAATTGACTGGTTAATTGATGAGAAAACACCTAGAATTCCCTGTAAGTCTGATGAAACCTTGAACACCAAGTGATGAGGAGTTATTTTCCCTAAGAAATAAACTACCACTTGCAATTCCCCTCTATAGGAAGGAGAAGAAAAGAAAATTTTGAAACTCCTTAAACAAAGGGGGAAAAGAAGCAATAAAGAAAGGGAACACCTTTTGAGGTACAGAAATCCAACTCAAGAGGATGATTGGCTACTTGAGAACTATATAAATAGTGCTACTAAGCTATTAAGGAGGTCTATAAATGAAAGAATACCTAAATAATAGAAAATTGGAGCATTATTGATCTTCAGGACTAAAAACCTCTATTGAAGAGGTGGGACATTGGATGATACCCTAATTAACTATATCAGATTGTGTGTCAGCCTGCGACTAAAACCAGAGCACAAGCACAACAGCCAAATACCATAAACCAATGGTAGAGCAAAATACCACCAAAACATGTAGTTGAGCCAAACCAGCTCAAAAAGTATCAAACAAAAGAGAAAAATCACCTTTTTTCAAATATACAAGTCACATCACCATAGTACAAAGAATAACAAATTTATTCCTGCTCAAAGAAGTTTCTGATCATTAACCTTAATTTTTACCTCTCATCTGAAATCCAGATGAAGAGGCTTAACCCCAGAAAATGGGTATTCAGATTGAATCTCTAAGTCAAAAAATTCAATGCTACTAGTTAAATTGAGCTATCAGAAAAACTAAAGAAGCTATGACCATATTGAGTGTAAGATGTGACTATGAAACTGATGATAATATTAATATTAATCAACAGTACTATGTCTGTTCTTATGAAATATAATAATAAAATATTATTATAAACACAATTAAATAATTAAAAATTATTTCTTTCACGTGTTAAGCACTACTAGTGACTTTAACAGTGAGCAAGTAATTGTCTACAAGAATCAATTACAAGAAGAATTTAATAATAAAAACTTCTGTATTAAAATAATAAAATTATTTTAATATATAATTATCTTTTGCAAGAATAATTATAATGATAATTCTCGAAGAAAACTAAATTTTTAGAGAAAAACTTTAAGAATTAAAGATAAATCACTCACTAATATTCCAAAGAGCTTTTTGAAAGATAAGATAGAGAGATTTGGCGTAGAATTGTGGATTTAGAGGATCAAAATGAATTTATAAATGTATTACAACAATATATAGTTGATTTCTATGCTTTCACGTCTTTCTGATTGATTTTGAAAGAATAAAACACTTAAGAAAAGTTTTAACTAATACTTACTTGTTGGTAATACTGATATAAATGATTAATAAGAAGATGATACGGAAAAAACAGCAAGAGAAGGCCTCTTTTAAGTCAACAGCAGCTCACAGAGGCGTGCCATGGAGCAAACTGAAAAACCAGTGAGTGAGAAAGCATTAAACCCTTTTGGATTAGTACTTACATCATCTGTTGTCACATAAAATTGTCATAATAGCTTAATTGATGCTTTTACGTGACTACCAACCCCAATATAGTTAAGAATAAAAGGAGTAACATTTTTAAATCTTCTTTGATTCCAAAGTAATCATTGATTTCCCAAAGTTATCAATGTTATTCATAGTTTCATCACAGGTTGTATTTACTGTGAATTTTTGGAGATTCAGTGTTTCACGTAGAATAACCAAAAATGGACTGTAGGTAAAGCTTTTAATTTTACTAGTAAAACTGTAATTCTTTTTGGTTGTACCATGGATAATACAGTTCTCAATTGGTCCTGAAAGCTTCAGAAATATTCATTAAGAACTGTATTTTTAATGAATTTTTGAAGTTTTTACCTCATTTCTACGTAGAATTGCAAATATCAGTGTTTGACTGGTTGCTATGAGGTAAATCAATGGATACAAGTCCAAAAAGGGTTTTAATTACTCTTTTGGGGTTTATCCATGAAAATTCATTAAGAATTGACATGGTTACAGGAGCCTAAGTAGCTTTTTACCTCCTTGGCACGTCAAAATAGCAGGTTATTTGCTATTTTCTTAAGATTTACAGTAGTTGTGACATGGTAACCAAGTTCCCAAAAGGTTTCGGTTTACCAATTAGTCTAAGGTCAGCCATGTATCCAAGCTTTAGAGCTGTCCACGCCTCTGAGGCCTCAGAAGTTGGGTACCCTGGCTCTCTTTGATGTCTTTTGTCCCCCTTACTTATTTTTCACGTCAAAATAGAAATTTAAGCTTCAAGTGAGATATCCACTATGGGTGTACCAAAGGTGCATGTAAGAATACCATAATATTAAGTGCTCAAAACATGTATAACACTATTCTTAGTGTATATGTAACATGGGATTTCTCACATTCCCATTATTTTGGCGTAAAATCAAGAAAAACAAAACATTTCACGGATCTCTTATGTGGTATTAATGATGTGGTATTGAAGTATTTTCCATATTACCACCTCAAAGAGTTAATTTGAGCTTATTCACTCTATGGAGCTACCCTAGGTGAATTTTTGTGTAGAATCCAAATCTGGCCTTAAATCCATGGATTTACTTACTCAATAAAAAGTTATTCATCTTTTCTGAAATCAAAATGAAGAATTTTGAATATATGCATGATTTATGTAAAATTCAAAATTTCTTTTTAAGATACTTGTGGCCTATTTGGGTATGTAAAATATACCTCAAGTCTCACATTCCCTCCCACCAAAAAATAAAATTGTACTACAATTTTATTAGTGATAAAAGAATAAGGCCCCAAAGTGGGTTAACGTCCACTGTCCAACCTCTTTACATTACTCAGATCAAGTAATTTAAAGCACATTTATAGACATATTCAGGCTTGTGGCCTTCTTTCATGTCTAAATCTTCTTAAGAGTTTATCTGAGTCAGGTATTTCTGATTCTGCCATCCATTCATCTTCATGTACTGGATTTCTATATCTGACAAGATATTCTCTTTGATTTTTACCCCTAAGTCTCCTTTCTTTAATGACTTTCTTTATCTTTTTGTCTTCATTCTGTTCCACAGGTGCTACAGTTAAAGGAGTTGGGTTTCTTAAAGGAAACAATTCTTTGTCAGCTGGTTGATAAGGCTTTATCAAGCTGACTGGAAAGGTGGGGTTTTTATTTTCCAATTCACCACTCAATTCCACTTGAACTGCATTGGTTCCATGTAAAGCAACAATAACAAAAGGTCCTACATAAGAATTGTTAAGTTTCTTTGGGCCTTTGATATTATTAAAATTCAAGGTTGAAACTAAAACTAAGCCCCCTACTTTGAAGTCTGGTACTTTATGACTCTTGTCCCACTTCTGTTTTGCATAATCAAAAGCATCATCCATACTTTGTTTTGCGTGGTGTGTTACTTTATCAAGAATTATCTTGAAGCTGGAAGCTGTAGGATGAATGTCAATCAAGTCTTTCCTCAGTGTGTCTGCTGGGAGTCTTGGATTCCATCCTTTTTCTAACATAGCAGGAGTTTGTCCTGTGGAAGAATGGACTGATGTCTTGTATGCCAATTCTAGTGCAGGTATCAGAGTGCACCAGTCATGGGTAAAGCCATCTGAGTCTTTGAATTCTAATCCATAAGCACAGAATCTCCTGATCATGTCTTCTAAAGTCTGAATCATCCTCTCTGCTAGCCCATCTGTTTGAGGGTGATATGCTGTAGAGAATGATAACTTAGTCCCAAAAAATCTATGAAGATTGGTCCAAAGTGCAGATGTTCACTTGGGATCTCTGTCACTTATGATATTCTTAAATAATCCTGTATGAGAAATAACTCTACTCCATAAAAGAAGAGCTGTATCCATAGCAGTGTCATCTTTATGACATGGTAAGAATATGGGAGTTTTGCTATATCTGTCTACAATGACTAAACAAGCATTATAACTTCTGTCACCACTTGGAGGGAGTGCTGTGACCCAATCCATGTGAACAACTTCCCAAGGGGATTTTGGTTCTTGAATATAGATCATTAATCCAAATTTCTTGCCTGTACTCCTGTTTGCTTTTTGGAATCTGTCACAGGTATGGCAATATTCAATGGTTTCTCTTCTCCAAGATGGCCACCATGCACAGTTCTTCACTTTTTCAAGTGTTCTGTCTTCTGACAGGTGTCCAGAGTAGATACTATCATGACATTCATGAAGAATGGTATTGATAAGTAATCTACTGCACAATGTCATAACACAAGAATGTTTTGTTCTGTGGTAAATGATTCCATCAAACAAGTGAAATCTTCCTTCAGAATAGGAATTTTTCCAAACTTCATCAAGTGCATTAACTAAAGATGTATCTTTGCAGTCTTTATCTAATAAAGTGGTCAAGATATGGCAATTCTTGTCTTGTTTATAAGATTCTCTGACCTCCTCAAAGAATTCAGTTCCAATATTGGTTATGTTAATTCCTTCAATTGGAATCTGTGGTTCAGCTTCCAAAGGTACATAAGCTGGGTTATCAGGAGTGTTGGCTAAAGCCCATCTACTAAGTCCATCAGCATTCTTGTGAATGTTTCCTGCTTTATGAACTATAGTCATGTTTCCTCTATCTTCTTGAATAGCTTTTTGCCATCTCAACATATGTCTGTTTGGAGTTTTCATGTTAAGAAGTGATTTTACTGCATTACAGTCAGTTATCACTTCAAAAAAACTTCCATCAAGGTAATAGTGTAATTTCTCAAGTGCCCATACCAAACATAAGCACTCCATTTGGCTTGCACCATATCTGGCTTCTGTTGGTTTGATTTGCCTTGAGATATAACAAACTGGTCTTTCTGTAGGTTTGTCATCAATAATTTGGACTTGATGTAGGGCTGCCCCTAATCCATCTCCACATGCATCAATGTACAACTTAAAAGGAATATTCCAGTCAGGCATGAGGATTAAAGGTGCTTCTATAAGGGCTTTCTTTATCTTCTCATAAGCTTTAATTCTCTCCTGTGTCATCTCAAATACAGTCTGTTGATCACAGATTCTCTAGAGTGATTTGGCTAGAATTGCAAAGTCTTTTAAATGTTGCCTATAGTAACTAGCAAATCCAAGGAAAGACATCATTTCTTTTTTATTCTGGGGTATTGGCTTAAGTAGTACTGCTGCCACTTTATCTTTGTCAATACCCAAGCTTAAACCAGAAACAACATTTCCTAATGCTTTAAGTTCTTCAAAACCAAAGTTGCATTTCTTAAGTGAAATTTTCATATTCACTTCTGCAACTTTGTGAAGTACTTTTGCAAGTCTTTCAAGGTGCAAAGACCATGAGTCAGAACATATGATAATATCATCAATATAAATGATAAGCCATCCTTCAGACAATTCTGTGGGGAAGATGGTATTCATCATTATTTGATAATGAGATGGAGAATTTTTAATGCCAAATGGCATTCTAAGATACTCAAAAATACCACAGTGAGTGATGATTCTTAGTAATTTCTTAGCTTTGGGCGTCAAAACATTTTGATGGAAGCCTTTTAATGCATCCATTGATGTTATATACTTGGCTTTAGACAATTGAGTCAAGGTTTCTTGGATTCTAGGGATTGGATACCTATCTGGAACTGTGTAGGTATTCAAAGCTCTAAAATCTCCAACCATTCTTGACTTATCATTATGCCAAGCAATGATAACAGGTGTTGTCACTTCAACCTCCTCATTATGTCCTACTTTCCTTGGTACACCAAGTTGAATTAACTCTTGGATATGTTTCTCCAAGGCTTCTCTAGCTCTGGGACTGGCTGGATAAGCTGGTCTTCTAAGTACTGGGGGATATGGTCTGTCAATATTAAGAGTAATATCAACTTCATGTCCTCTTATAGCACCTAATGGTTCATTATCAGAGGCAAATGCAGTATTGTATGTATATAACACGTCAATAAGTTCATTCCTCATTTTTGGTGAAAAAGATGGATTAATCTGTGCTTTAACAAGTTGATTAGACACAAATTCATCTTTATAAGTATCTTTGACAGAAGATACCACAGATATTTGTTTTGGCATATTGGAAAAGGCAAATTTTTGTCTTTTGTTATCCCCAATTGTAAAATATCTGTCTTTATGGTTATTGATGTCAATACCATAGATATTCAAGTAATCATTTCCAAGAATGATGTGCTGAGATGTGCAATTATCCATCACAACAATCCCAGTTTTCATCCTTACACTTCCTGCTGGGTGTGGGAATTCAAGATTAGTGTCTAATATACCCAAGGGGTACATATTGTTACTGGCACTACTAAATTGTACACCTGAAATTGGTAATAGGTGGTTCTTCCATCCAGGAAGTATAATTTGGAGATAATCTTTGCCCACACAAGTGCAAAATGCCCCTGTATCCAGATTTACTTTGGCTTCAATATCACTCACCAAAACTGATGTGATACAAGATGCTCCAGCAGTATAACCCTTTCCTCTAGCAGGTTTTGTTTCACACATTCTGGCATCTTGGATAGTGGTCAGGTTTCAGCAATCCTCACTGTACTGTGGCAAGTGGGTATGGACTTCTTTGATTTCAAAGAAAGCTGTGATGTTTTCAATGGGATAGTCCTCCACTGGTGTATCTTCAGAGATTGCAGAATCTTGATCAGACTCTTCTTTCTCTTCAGTACACTTAATTTCTTCAATGACTTGAACTGCATTTATTTTTGTCTTTTTTGTGCAAGTGTTGGCTAAATTTGAAGTGCTTCCACATTTATGACACTTTAAGACAGGGTTTTCTGGTCTCTTATCCTCTCTGGGAATCTTAGAGGTCATCTTGGATTCTGTTGGGATTTTAGACCAAGTTTTACCAATTCTTGTTCTGGCAATGATATCTTCCATAGCATTAATGTAGTCTTCTGTTGAACAGGGTTCTACACATCTGCTTTTGATAGCATGTTCCAATTCTCCTCCACACTTTGTTAATATTTTCATATTAATCATAGTTTCAGACATATCTGGTTGTAAAGCAGATAATCTGTCTTTTTGTTTGAAGAACCAAGTAAGTGGTTTATCTTTCTCTGAGTTAAAAATGGCATTTTCAAAGGCATTTTCTATCCTAAACCTCCAAGAATTATTGGCCCATTTTGTAATCATTTCAGATTTCCACCAAGACCAATCATGTTTACCATGATCAATCCTCATTTTGTAATACCATTTCTTTGCAGTTCTGGTAAACAGACAGTGTAATTTTCCCACTATGATTTCATCAGGTATATTAAAGTCTTCTTGCAACATATCAATAGTCCTGATGAATTCAATATGGTTGTATTCTCCTTCACCAGTGAATGTTGGCCATTCTTCTATTTTGGGAATATCTCTTGCAGAGTAGGCATTTTCTCCCAATAATGGGGTGAGACTTTCTTTAACAGAAAGTTTTTCTTCAGTCAAAGGTGTAGAATGTCTTGGCATATGTGGTTCATGATTCTTATGAATTTGTTCCACACTTGCAATTATTTCATTCTTCAACTTCTGCCTTTCACTGTCACTTTTTTCTAAGTGTATAGCAAATTTGTTGGTATTCTCAACTATTTTCAAGACTTGGTCTTGTAAAATTGTAAGTTGATTATTCACCTTGAAAATGTAAAGTTCTTCCATCTCATCATGCTGAACTTGGCACATGTTTTCAATTATTTTGCAAGAATTGGTAATTGAGTCAAGTCTGGCATCTGTCACTTGGTGCAATTCAATGTATGTCTTGTCATCTTTCTTTAATTCAACTATATCTGATGCAATTTTAGTTAACTTTCTATCAAGTTTACCAATTTCTACATTAATACTAGTCTGTACACCAATTATTTGCGTGGAAAGGTTCTGTTCATCCTTTCCTGCTCCTTGGCTGTGAATTCCATCAGAGTCCTGGCCATATTGAAGACACTGTCCACGGCTGAAGGCTCTAATTTGGGGATCCTGTACCCTTGTGGGTAAGGTCTGTGCCAATTGGCTTTGCCTTTTCCTTTGCCTTGATGGTTCTTGGGACCTTTCTGCTTCTTCTGAGGTCCCTTGGGCTTGTCCTTGGACACTTCTGGAGCTGGTTTGGAGCTAGTAGACGCCACTGGTGCCTCTGTCTCCAAAGCTGGAGTCATTTCCAACTCTTTCTTCTGGTCTATGGATAAAAGACTTTGGTTCTTCAACCAATTCTTTATCTTTTTGACCTTGTCTTTGCAAGACAGGGGGCTCCATCCTCCTAAGAGTTCTATGGTCTTCTCCTGACCCAGAAAGCTCTTGATGTGTAAGTAGGAGTTCATGGCCCCCTGCCAAAGGCTTGGGCATATTTCCCACTCCTCTTCCTTGGCCGCTCTGAACCAATTTTTGTACTGGCATTGATATATTTCTATTGCTGCCACTTGAAAATGGTTCAGCCCTGGAAATAATATCATTAATTAGTTCAGGCTCAGAATTCACGTCAAAATCTGTTGGTACAGACCTTGGGGAATGGGGGGAAACTCTGGCATCCTCCAGATGTGTCTTTCTTGTGGAAGATTTGGTACTTCTGGATTTGGTCTTGCCTCTTCCTTGTCCACATCCATCTGGTTGGACTGAATAGTTGCTTCCATTTCTGGTATGCACCATTTTCACGTCAATTTAAAGACAAAAAGTGAAAATATAAGATAAAATACACACCTTTTGGTGGTAATTTAGCCTTTTCTGAGTTAAATAAAGTGCCTCTTTTAGAAATTTTCACCTCAATACTTTCTTCAGATTCTGCTTCTGAAGATTCAGGACTATTGATGTATCTTTTACTGAGTCTGTTGCCAGCTGCACAGTATCTGATTAAAGACACTTAAAGAGAAAATATGATAAAAGAAATTATTTTTTATGATTTAAGATATTTTAAAATATTTTTTATAAGTTTTATTATTTTTTGATATTAAAAAAATTCCTTTCAAAGAAAAAGGTATTAAAATTTAAGAATTTGAATAAAAAATTAAGTCAGAGTAACTCAAAGAATAATTTTATAAGTTTTTGGATGTGAAAAAGCCACATGTAAAAACAGTACAAAATTAAACCAAATTCCTCAATGAAATAAGATTTTAAGACAATTTCAAAAATGAAAATAATTTTTCTTTAAATTGAAGAAAAAAAATATTAAATTAATATATTTTAGAACTTAAAAATATATTAATTAAGGGTACAAGGTTCAAAAAAACACGGCCAGGCCCCCAAATGTAAGATGTGACTATGAAACTGATGATAATATTAATATTAATCAACAGTACTATGTCTTTTCTTATGAAATATAATAATAAAATATTATTCTAACCACAATTAAATAATTAAAAATTATTTCTTTCACGTGTTAAGCACTACTAGTGATTTTAACAGTGAGTAAGTAATTGTCTACAAGAATCAATTACAAGAAGATTTTTAATAATAAAACTTCTTTTATTAAAATAATAAAATTATTTTAATATATAATTATCTTTTGCAAGAATAATTATAATGGTAATTCTTGAAGAAAACTAATTTTAGAAAAAAACTTCAAGAATTAAAAATAAATCACTCACTAATATTCCAAAGAACTTATTGAAAGATAAGATAGAGAGATTTTGCATAGAATTGTGGATTTAGAGGATCAAAATGAATTTATAAATGTATTACAACAATATATAGTTTATTTCTATGATTTCATGTCTTTCTGATTGATTCTGAAAGAATAAAACACTTAAGAAAAGTTTTAACTAATACTTACTTGTTGGTAATACTGATATAAATGATTAATAAGAAGATGATACGGAAAAAACAGCAAGAGAAGGCCTCTTTTAAGTCAACAACAGCTCACAGAGGCGTGCCATGGAGCAAACTGAAAAACCAGTGAGTGAGAAAGAATCAAACCCTTTTGGATTAGTACTTACATCATCTGTTGTCACATAAAATTGTCATAATAGCTTAATTGATGCTTTTACGTGACTACCAAACCCAATATGGTTAAGAATAAAAGGAGTAAAATTTGTAAATCTTCTTTTATTCCAAAGTAATCATTGATTTCCCAAAGGTATCAATGTTATTGATAATTTCATCACAGGTTGTATTTACTGTGAATTTTTGGAGATTCAGTGTTTCACGTAGAATAACCAAAAATGGACTGTAAGTAAAAAGTTTAATTTTACTAGTAAAACTGTAATTCTTTTTGGTTGTACCATAGATAATACAGCTCTCAATTGGTCCTGAATGTTTCAGAAAGATTCATTAAGAATTGTATTTTTAATGAATTTTTGAAGTTTTTACCTCATTTCTACGTAGAATTGCAAATATCAGTGTTTGACTGGTTGCTATGAGGTAAATCAATGGATACAAGTCCAAAAAGGGTTTTAATTACTCTTTTGGGGTTTATCCATGGAAAGTCATTAAGAATTGACGTGGTTACAGGAGCCTAAGTAGCTTTTTACCTCCTTGGCACGTCAAAATAGCAGGTTATTTGCTATTTTCTTAAGATTTACAGTAGTTGTGACATGGTAACGAAGTTCCCAAAAGGTTTTGGTTTACCAATTAGTCTAAGATCAGCCATGTATCCAAGCTTTAGAGCTGTCCACGCCTCTGAGGCCTCAGAAGTTGGGTACCCTGGCTCTCTTTGATGTCTTTTGTCCCCCTTACTTATTTTTCACGTCAAAATAGAAATTTAAGCTTCAAGTGAGATATCCACTATGGGTGTACCAAACGTGCATGTAAGAATACCATAATATTAAGTGCTCAAAACATGTATAACACTATTCTTAGTGTATATGTAATATGGGATTTCTCACATTCCCATTATTTTGGTGTAAAATCAAGAAAAACCAAAATTTTCACGGATCTTTTATGTGGTATTAATGATGTGGTGTTGAAGTATTTTCCATATTACCACCTCAAAGAGTTAATTTGAGCTTATTCACTCTATGGAGCTACCCTAGGTGAATTTTTGTGTAGAATCCAAATCTGGCCTTAAATCTATGGATTTACTTACTCAATAAAAAGTTATTCATCTTTTCTGAAATCAAAAATGATGAATTTTGAATATATGCATGATTTATGTATAATTCAAAATTTCTTTTTAAGATAATTGTGGCCTATTTGGGTATTTAAAATATACCTCAAGGCTCACATTGAGCTAGCACCAAAACTACAGAAGTTATGGCCAAAATAAGTTCAAATAAGAGTGAATAAATTATTCTCCTCTCAAAAAACCTCTACACCTTTAGAGTGAGATACCTAAAGTGTGGTCATTTTGGAAAGAGACCAATGAGGGCTATCTTGTGGTGCCATCCATTTTTCCATATCTCATCTGAAACAAAATTTATGGGGAAAACAAGTTCCATACAGATTTCGAGAAAATCATATATCTGAATAACAAAAATTGAACATGGAATAACTTTGCCATAGTCAATGTTACACATACCAAATGAGGTATCATTGTGTATATCATATTCAATGCTACTCAATGAACCAACTTTGAGCTCAATATATTGGAAATGGAAAAAGGTAGAGCAGTTTTAAGGTTAAAATTCCACAGATTTTCCAATACACCTTTACTGTGGGATCCTATCCCATAACCATTATGATGAGGTGTCAAGTAGACAACAAAGCTTTTTTATACTTCAATACCTCACAGTTCATTAAATACTGGGGTCCCATACAGGCTCTGTACAGCCTTCTACCCATCATACATGTCAGAAGAGGGCTGTGTGGTCCCCAGATGAACATTTTCACCCTTTATTGGGGAAAACTACCCAGATGTGGTTTCAAAACCTGTCTAATCCCAATACAGAGTATGCAGGCCTTTTGCAACCAACAAGCCAGTACTCTGAAGTGAGAAATCTTCACTTTCTCTATGCAAATGGTCTAGAGGACCTTTCCACCCCATTTCAGGGTAAAAGGAGGCCTTTTCTCTTCCAGAAAAGGAATCCCCATCCTTCTCTTGAATTACTATGTAGTACAACTGTCAAAAACAGCTATACTGTTGGGAAAAAATCAGGTATACCTTAAATCTTTGTGTATTGTAGCTCTTATTATAGTAACCCAACTGGTAAGACTGCACCCAGGGCTTTCCACAGCACTCACCACCACTCTTCCACAATAGGAAAGCACTTGTATCTTTATTTAAAACCTTTTTAAATCACAATTATCCACTTTACAGTCATATATAAAGTTGTAAATACTATTCTTACCACTTTATCATAGACTCAGCTTCACATTGTGGTACAATATTTTTTGGTGGTTGTAAGATGTGTCTATGAAACTGTTGATAATATTACTATTAATCAACGGTACTATGACTTTTCTCATGAAATATAATAATAGAAATTATTATAACCACAATTAAATAGTTAATTAATTATTTTTTTTACTTGTCGTACACTACTAGTAATTATAACAGTAAGCAGTAATTGTCTACTAGAATCAATTACAAGAAGTATTTAATAATAAAACTTCTTTATTGAAATAATAAAATTATTTTACTATATAAATATCTTTTTCAAGAATAATTCTAAATATAATTCTTGAAGAGAACAATTACTAGAGAAAAACTTTAAGAATTAAGATGAATCACCCACTGATACTCCAAAGAACTTGTGAAAGATAATAGCAGACAAATTTGACGGATAATTGTGGATTTAAAGGATCAACATGGATTTAGAACAGTATTACAACAAGATATAGTTTATTTCTATGCTTTCATGTCTTTCTTATTGATTCTGAAAGATTTAAAACACTTAAGAAAATATCTAACTAATACTTACTGGTTGGTAATGAAGGCATAATTGAATAATGTGATGATTTGGAAAAAACAGAAAGAGGAGGCCTCTTTTAAGTCTAAGACAGCTCATAAAGGAGTTCCATGGAGAAAACTGAAAAATAAGTGAGTTAGAAAACAATAAACCTTTTTGGATTATTAATTGCATCATCAATTGTCACATAACATTATTATAATTACTTAATTGAAGCTTTTACGTGAGTGCCAACCCAAATATGGTTGGGAATAAAAGGAGTAACAACTGTGAATATTCTTCTATTTCTAAATAAGCATTCATTTCTCAAATTTATCAATTTTATTGGAAATTTCATCACAGAGTGTATTTTCTGTGAATCTTTGAAGATTCAGTGTTTCACGTGGGATCATCAAAAATGGACTGTAAGTAAACCCTTTAATTTTACTTATAAAAGTATAAATATTTTTGGTTTTTATATGAATCATGCTGTTCTCAATTGTTCCTGAAAGTTTCAGAAAGATTCATTAGGAATTTTATTTTTGATGAATTTTTGAAGTCTTTACCTTATTTCTAGGTAGAATTGCAAATAGCACTATATGGCTGGTTGCTATGGGGTAAATCAATGGATACTAGTCCAAAAATGGCCTTAATTAATCTTTTAGGGTTTCTCCATGGAAGATCATTAAGAATTGATATGGTTACAGCAGTCTAAGCTGCTCTTTACCTCCTTGGCATGTCAAAATAGAAGCTTATTTGCTATTTTCTTATGATATAATGAAGTTTTGACTTGGTAACCAAGTTCCAAAAAGGTTTTAGTATACTAATTGGGCCAAGATCAGCCATGGATCCAAGCTTTAGATCTTTCCATGCCTGAGAGGCCTCAGAAGCTGGGTACCCTGGCTCTCTTTGATGTATTTTGTCCTCCTTGACTATTTTTTACATCAAAATAGAAATTCAGGCTTAAGTGAGATATCCACTATGGATGTACCAAAGGTGTATGTAGGAATACCATAATATTAAGTGCCACATACATGCATGACACCATTCTTAGGGTATATGTAACATGGGATTTCTCACATTCCCATTATTTTGGCATCAAATTGAGAAAAACAAAAATTTTCACAATTCTTTTATGTGGTATTGAAGTATTTTCCATATTACCACCTCAAAGAGTTGATTCAAGCTTCTTCACTCTATGCAGCTACCCTAAGTGAAATTTTGTGTAGAATCCAAATCTGGCCTTGAATCCATGGATTTACAAACTCAACAAAAATTTATTCATCTTTTCTGAAATCAAAAATGATGAATTTTGAATATATGCATTACTTGTGGGTTTTGCATAGTTCATAATTTGTTTTAAAGATAATTGTGGCCTCTTTGGGTATTTAAATTATACCTCAAGACCCACAGTTGTAAGGAATTTGAGCCTTTGATATATTACCACATATTTGAAAACATCATAAAAAAACTATACAATACTCATTTTAATAATTATTGAAATTATTATCTTAAAATAAGTAAGAATTCCATAAAAAAGCAGAAAGCTTTGATTATCTGAGAGACAAATGAATAAATGTGTGAAATAAATTACACCATTGGATTCCCCATAAAAAACTACACATATTAAATTTTTATTTCATATCTGAAAATTCAATATGTTCTGAGATAACCTTGATATATGCACTTTTATGATCACCACATATATTCGTATTTTTAAACTCATATCTTTTGAAATATGCATGATAAAGAGTTGAACCAAAAATAAAGTTACAATGTAGTTACTAAAGAAATATGGATATAAGCTTTATTTGACAAGCTATAAACACATTTATATCTTACAAGGGTTTATTGAGAAAAATCATTATAGCTGTTGACCACTTTGTTGTGAAAGTGGTCCAACTTTAAAAAAGTAGATACTTAGATTCTACAAGTTCATATTTGAAGAAGTATGTAATTTCCATCATTATATTCAAGCTATAACCCCTTAAGATCATGGTTTGAGGTTGAAAAGTGTAAATTTCAAGAGTAAATATGAGCTACAAGAAAAATCATCAAAAATATAGTTTTGATGATTTGATGAAATTCTCTTTGCAGCTTAGTAAGGACATTCCAAGCTATCAGAATTCACTCTCTAAATTTCTGTAGTGTGTATATCACAAACATTATTAATGATAAATGTTCAAGCTTAAATTATATCATTGATGATCACTCACTGTAATCTTATTTTAAGCTGAACAGTCACCATGAAAAAATAGCTATCCCCACAGGCAGGGGTAGTAGGTCCAACCTAGGTTCAATGCAGCTTCCAAATATCTGGATACTGGGCTGTAAATTTATTTTAATATTTGGTCATCTTCCAAGCTGGATCTTTAAGTGTCACAGGGGCTCTTTGAATTGAAGAGGGTGTGGCGCTCAGTAAACTGGACTCACTAATGGAGGGCGAAAGGATGGAATAATATTGAGTACACTTAAGTGTGTAATCAAGATAGAAGTTAAAATAAAAGAAAGATAATAAAGCAGAAACAATAAGAGTAAGAGTAAGTAATAAAAGAGCCAACTGCAAACAAGTCCAAGTCCACTGTTTCAACCTTTCAGAAAGAAAGAGAAGGGTTAATGAGGATATGGACACCACAGATTCACTGAACAGGTGAGGAAATGAAAAGACCAAGTTAATACCAATAAATATAATACTCAAAATAAATAATAAGATTCTTTATTAAAGAAAAATCAAATATATTAATTAACTGGGGAAAAGTCCCCAGAGGGAGAAAGAGGGGCTGGTATATGTGAGAATCCACAAGCCCTGATCCAAAGAGTAAATGTTTTTGAGATAATTTTCATTTGATGTTATTATGGATGTACAGGGGCTGTAAAAGAGGTGTGGTAGAGCTGGGTGATAATAAAGTTTCAGTCTTTTGAATCCAAAACTGTATTTGTAATATCCAGCCTGTACAAGCATTAACAGGCTGTATTGATGAACCAAGCTGTATTCATGTTTCAGAAGGAAGATTTTCTGAAGCTGATTCCTGATACACATACTGGATTTTCTGATTTCATGAGCTTGAGTGGGTTTAAGGTTGTATACCCTTACCCCTGATAGTGGCTGTGACATCAAGATTAATAAATAATTCCTGAGGTTAATTTAATTATTGAAATTCTGGAAATCTAAAGCAATCCTCTATTCCACAAAATTCTTTGTTGAAAGAAAAATAAACAACTTTGAAATGAATATTAAGCCATTAGTCATGAATCTTTTCTTACAATTTTTAAAATAAAAACACCCATTTTCCTCATCTGCTATCATGTCCTTCCTTTCATGTATTTTCTTTCTCTGAAGGTTCATTTTTCAGACTTAAATATTTTTAATTTTTAAAATCTTCACATCAAAATATATCCTTTCAAAAAATTACCCATCATCATTTCTTCTAACTCACTCAAAAAAACAGCAAAATTTATATGTTTAATTATTATGTTCTCCTAAAAGCTGAATTAATCTTAATTTCTTGAAATTAAAAACAAATTAAGATATATAATGTCCTTCTTTCTTCTTTGGGTAATACTTTGGAAATTTTCTTGTGAATATCAGATTCAAAAGAAATTTACCAAGTATTTTTCTCTCTTATCCTAGAAATCCAATATTTTCTTCCAACTTGCAACCAAATATAATTCCACTTTTCCTAGAATTTAACATTCAATAACTCTCACACCGTCTTGGCATGATAGAAATGACCCAAAGTGTATTTCTTTCCATATTACACAACATTCAATGTATCCAAAAATTTGGGAAAAACAACTTGATAGAAATATATTATTAAGTATTATGTAATTCATACAAAGGTTATTATTCAAGGAGGAGTTAATAATACCCTACTGTTGTTGGTCAATAAGATTGACCTCAGGCTCTCAATATTTTCTTACTTTTGAGAAAAAATGTAGCAATCCTATAAAGACTTTTTTGAGCAAGAAGCATTCTAAATAATTACTAACTCTCCATCAAAATACCAATTCAAAAATTTAATTTTACATTTAAATGTTCCAATTATGCATATCAAAAATAATTTACATTCAATGTAAGGTATGTCATAACCTCCCATAGTATGAAAATCAGGAACAAATATCTAAGGTTTTTTAAAGCCTCAAAGATAAAATGATTGAAGTGGATATTTAAATACAAATTATCCCTCATGATATGAGTCTTAGATCTTTTCATTCCTACTTTTTTTAATAAAATTATTTGTTTCCAAATAATCCTTGGAATGAAGCTTGCAATATATTTTATATTTCTGTAAGGTGTGGATATGAAACTTTGATTAAAAAATCAAGTACTTTTCCTGTCCTCAAAATTTGTATAAGATAAAATTCAATTAAAAATAGTATGAAATATTATTTTTAAGAGAAAACACGCCAATTTTATTGTTTATAACTTTATTAGTATAAAACAATAATATTATAAAAATTTATTGTTTTACCAACAATAAAAATTTATCCAAAAAATACTCTACAAGAGATATTTTAAGGCTACAAAAGAAATTTCTTCAAGAGCAATTTCAATTGGAATTAATTGAGCAAAGAACTGCAAGCAATTAATTAAAGAACAAAGTCTTTAAAAAGAATATTAAAGAGAAAACACGCCCAAAAGTGACCAGAGTGAATTTGGAAACAAAGTGACAAAGTTACAGTGATGAAAGATGCTTTAATTCACTTTTGGGGTGGTTCAGGGGTAAAAATGATTATAAGAGTTACAAACAATGATTATAATTATTTTTTCACGTGGTTAAATGGATTAAAATGATTTAAAAATGGTGGTTGGAATCTTTGATTGATTGGTTTAACAGTGTTTAAACTAATTAATAAAAGGAAAAGATTCTAACATGAAGAGAAAAGTGGGGCAAAGAAGACATTCTTTTATAGCCATCAATTCTCTTACTCCAAAGGTAAATTTTACTCTTGGCAGTCGTGAAAAACAGTCTGACAACAGAAAAGCCAATTATGCCATCATTGAACCCTGCTTTAGACCAAAAAGGGCTGGTTTAAGCCATTTTTAGCCATTTTTAGCCATTTTAGACCCTTAAATCAGCCATTACTATAGCAATACCAGGCCTAGAGCCTTCAAAACACGTCAGAATGTGTGTAAGAGGCGTAGGAACCAGTTAAAACTGTTTTTACTATGGTTGTTTTATCTTAAGGGTAGTTTTACCCTCTTGGCAACAGCTAAAACTACCCCAGTTGGTATCAAAACCTCATCATCAATTGAGTCCACAGACCCTGTAGCTCAATTCAAGGCCAAAAGTTATGAACTTTTGCGTGAATTTTGACATCCCACGCCTGTCAGCAAGGATTTTGGGGGTCTAGCTCCCCCTTAGAGCTGGAGTTCCTTTTCCCCCCCAAATTTAATCTTTCCAATTTATTTTTCCTTTAATTCCTCATCATGTATTATACTTATAATTTACATATGTAATTCAATTCAATTGTACAGTACAATACAGTAATAACTGACACCTCATATGTAAATCAAAGTTCACTTATGTAATACATGCGCACATTTTGACATTTCAATCGAATTCAATTGAAAATACTTCAATTCCTCATAACTTCTAAACTAAACACAACACCTCAATTTTAACACAAAAATTGATGGTTAACACCACATGTGGTGTGAATTAAATTAAGGTTTTGAGGGTTTTCAACTTTTGTATTGAAAATACTAAAAGCTTAATTTAAGCTTATTTAGAGTTGAGTTACAAGAATTTCACTCAGAGGTGACCCCACCTGATTTTTTATGAGGAATCCAATGGTGAAATAATTTTTATGTATTTATTTATTGGATAAAAAGTTATAATAATTTTATTTAACTTTTTTCCAAATTTATTTATTTTTTCACAGTTTTGTTAAAATTTCATTTTTACTTAATTTTTTCAAGTATAAATGTAATTTTATACTTATAAAATTTAATGTATTTTTACTTTTAAATTGTAATTAATTTTTTATTTCTAATATAATTTTATATTTATATTTTGATTTTTTATTTTAATAATATAAATAAATTTATTTTATTTATATTAATATGTTATTTTTTATATTTGTGGTCTTTTGGGTATATGAAATTACCTCTAAGGCTCACATTCCCTCCCCCTAAAAAAGAATATTACTTTTTAATATTGGTGTTTCTAGTGTGTCTGAATCTTCTGAGGAGTTTGGTAGCTTCTGGTATATCTTTTTCTTCTAACCATTCATCTTCACAAGTTGGGTCACTGTACCTAACAAGGTATTCCCTTACTTTCTTGGTTCTTAATTTCCTTTCTTTAAGAACCTTGGTAATTTTCTTAGCACCAGATGTCTCAATAGGAGGTATAACTTGGGGAATCTTATTCCTCAAGGGAAATTTCTCAGCATCACTAGATTTATATGGCTTTATCAAGCTCACTGGAAATTTAGGGTGCTTATTGCTAAGTTCTTCAGATAACTCTACTTCAACAGCATTTTCTCCATGGAGGGCCTTAATCACAAAAGGTCCTGCAAAGGAGTCTTTCAACTTTTTACATCCTTTGATGTTATTGAAGTTAGTGGTGGATACAAGTACTAGGTCCCCCACTTTGAAATCTGGAGTTGAATGTGATTTATCCCATTTATCTTTAGCATATGCAAAAGAGTCCTCCATGCATCTTACTGCATACTTTCTAGCTTTGTCTAGCATTCCTTTGAAGCTAGCAGCTGTGGGATGTATTTCAATTAAGTCTTTCCTCAAGGAATCTTGGGGTAACTTGGGGTTCCATCCTTTTTCTAGAATAGCAGGAGTCTGATTGGTACTGGCATGGATTGATGTTTTATATGCTAATTCCAGTGCTGGCAACAGAGTACACCAATCATGGGTAAATCCATCACAATCTTTGAATTCAAGGCCATATGCACAAAATCTTCTCACCATGTCTTCTAAGGTTTGGATCATCCTTTCAGCCAGGCCATCAGTTTGTGGGTGGTAGGCTGTAGAGAAAGACAGTTTAGTGCCAAATAATTGGTGAAGATTTGTCCATAGTGCTGAAGTGAATTTGGGATCTCTATCACTGATGATATTTGTAAATATCCCAGTCCATGACATTACTCTATTCCATATCAGAAGAGCTGTATCCATGGCTGTATCATCTTTGTGACTTGGTAAAAAGATAGGAGTTTTACTGAGTCTGTCCAAAATTACTAGGCAAGCATTATAGCTCCTGTCACCTCCTGGTGGTACGCCAGTTACCCAATCCATATGGAAAATTTCCCAAGGTCTGTTTGGTTCTTGGATTTTTATCATATTTCCAAGTCTTTTGCCAGTGGATTTATTTGCCTTTTGGCATCTGTCACAGGTTTTGCAATACTCTGCAACATCTTTCTGCCACATTGGCCACCATATGCAGGTCTTTACTTTCTCTCTTGTTCTGTCTTCAGACAGATGTCCTGAAAAGGGACTATCATGGCATTCTTTCAGTACAAGATTGATTAATGACCTGTCTACAACTGTCATGACACATGTGTGCTTGGTTCTGTGGTAAATTATACCATCCAGTAGGTGAAATCTTCCTTCATTATAAGATTTTCTCCATACTTCATCCAAGGCATGTATTAGAGAGTTGTCTTTACAGTCTTTGTTAAGTAATTGGCATAAGATTCTACAATTCTTATCTTGAGTGTAGCTGCTTCTGACTTCTTCAAAGAAGGTGGTGTTCAAGTCTGTAACACTTATTCCTTCTATTGGAAATTGTGGTGAAGCTTCTTCTGGCACATAAGCAGGATTATCAATATTATTTGGTAATGGCCATCTGCTTAGTCCATCTGAATTCTTATGAATATTCCCATCCTTATGAACAATAGTCATATTTCCTCTGTATTATTGTATGGCTATTTGCCATCTGAGCATGTGTCTGTTGGGTGTTTTCATGTTCAAAAGTGATTTCACAGCTGTAAAATCTGTTATTACTTCAAAAACACATCCCTCTAAGAAGTAGTTCAATTTCTCCAAGGTCCAGACAAGGCATAGACATTCCATTTGACTTGCTCCATATCTGGCTTCAGTTGGTTTGATTTGCCTGGATATGAAACATATGGGTCCTTCTACAGGCTTATCATTTATGATCTGAACTTGGTGAAGTGCAGCACCCAGTCCATCCCCTGATGCATCAATATACAGTTTGAAAGGCAATTTAAAGTCTGGCATCAGTAAGAGTGGAGCAGTGGTTAATGCTTCTCTTAGAGACTCAAAAGCTTTGACTCTGTCAACAGTCATCTCAAACACTGTGTCTTTGTCACACAACTTATAAAGTGGTCTTGCTATGGATGCAAAATCTTTAATGTGTTTCCTGTAATATCCTGCAAAACCTAAGAATGACTGAATTTCCTTCTTATTCTGAGGCATGGGCTTTAACAGTACTGCTGCAACTTTGTTTTTGTCAATTCCAAGGTACAAACCAGATACAACATGTCCTAGTGCTTTAAGTTCTTTAAATCCAAAATGACATTTCTTCAAGGAGATTTTCATGTTTACTGATTGGATTTTTGTCAAAACTCTTGATAATCTGTACATGTGCTCCTCCCAAGTCTTTGAACAGATAATAATGTCATCAATGTAAATGATTAACCATCCCTCTGAGAGTTCTTCAGGGAATATTTCATTCATCATTCTTTGGAAGTGTGAAGGTGCATTTTTGATACCAAAGGGCATCTATAAATATTCATACACTCCACAATGAACAATAATTCTCAAGTATTTTCTTGCTCTTGGTGTTACCACATTTTGATGGAATCCTTTAAGGGCATCCATAGTGGTTATATACACTGCTTGAGATATTTGAGTAAGGGCAATTTGGATTTTTGGTATTGGGTATCTGTCTGGGACAGTGTAAGTGTTCAGAGCTCTAAAGTCCCCAACCATTCTGGATTTTCCATTATGCCACACCACTATAACTGGTGTAGTTATTTCTACTTCCTCATTGTGGCCTACTTTTCTTATTACACCAAGGTCCACAAGTTCTTTGATATGAATTTCTAGAGCTTCTCTTGATTTTGGACTTGCTGGATAAGCAGGTCTTCTTAAGAGTGATGGATAAGGTCTCTCAATGTTAAGAATGATGTCACCTTCATGACCAATAATTGCTCCCAGAGGTTCTTTGTCTGTAGAAAATGCTCCTCTGTGGTAATACAAAAGGGAAGAAAGTTAATTTTCTTGTTTATCAGTCAGATGAAGGCTTATCTCAGCCTCATTTAACTGTTCAGACTTGAATTTTTCTAACTCTAAGTTGACTGGTGATACTTTGTTTACTGTAATTTGTATTTTAAATGGTAAAAAGGCAAATTTCTGGCGCTTATTGTCCCCAATTGTAAAGTATCTGTCTTTGTTATTATGTAAGTCTATCCCATACATGATTAAATAGTCATTTCCCAATATAAAATGGGTACTAGAGCAATTTTCCATAACAACAAATTCAACTGTGATCTTTAAATTCCCATTTATGTGTGGGAATATGACATTGGTCTCAAAGATTCCTAATGCTTCCATTGGGTTACTTGCACTGTTGAATTTTATACCATCAATTGGTAACAATTGGTCTTCAAAATTTGGTACACAAGTCTTAAGAAAAGATTTTCCAACACAAGAGCAGAAGGCTCCTGGGTCAAGCAAAAGTTTGGTGGGCTTGTTGTCAATCACCACTTCTGTTATACAGGAGTTACCAGCTGTATAACCTTTTCCTCTGTTTGGTTTTGTCTTCATAAGTTGTGCATCTTGAACTTTTGATAAATCAGCTTGACCATTGCTCAATTTTGGTAAGTGGGAATAAGATTCCATGATGTCAAAAGTGGCATTGATATTTTCTATATCTTTTGAAGATTCAGAAAATATGGATGACTTATCATCTGAATTGTCTTCAATTATGTCTTCTTTTTCAACATCTGGTCCCTTTTCAATGTCAATTTCATTTATTTTCCCCCTTTTTGGACATGTATTGGCTAAATGGGTGGTGCTTTGGCAAATATGGCATTTTCTGACTGTACCTGCAGATTTATATTTAATATTACTAGAATTTTCTTTGGGGTTTTTGTCCACAGAATCTTTCCAAGGTGTATTAAGCCTTGTTTTGAGATTCACCTCACTAGAACCAATTTTGGTTCTGGTGGTTACTTCTTCTAGTATATTGATAATATCCTCTGCTGAAGATTGTTCAGTAGTCCTGCTTTTGACAGCATGCTCTAAGTCATCTCCACATTGTCTCAGAATTTTTCTATGGATCATAAATTCTGACATGTCAGGATATAATGCTGTTAATCTGTCCTTTTGTTGGCAAAACCATGGTAAAGCTTTGTCTTTATCAGCATTAAATTTGGCAGATTCAAAGGCTGTTTCAACTTTAAACCTCCAAGCATCATTTGCCCATTTGTTGATGATTTGGGTTTTCCACCAAGTCCAACTCTGGTGTCCATGTGCTTGTCTTATTTTGATGTACCATCTGTGAGCTGATCTGGTAAACAAGGTGTTAAACCTGGCTGTTACCAATCTGTCTGGTAATTCAAAATCCGCTTTGATCATGTCAATACCTCTAATGAATTCCATATGGTCATACTCTCCTTCACCACTGAAGTGAGGCCATTCTTTACGTTTTGGAACTTCTTTCAAGAGTGCTTGGCCCATTGATGGTTCCAAGTTATGAAAAGAAGTGGATAATTCATTTTTTAATTGTGAATTATCAGGATCCAATACTTGTGGATTTGAAATTCTTGTGCCCTCATTTTGATTTAGAGGTGTAGACATTCTTGGTAAGGTGTTCAGTATTTGTTCAATGTCATTCATTTTACTGTTGCTACACCTTTGGGAATTTCTGTATTCATGTTGGAAGCTTTGTATTAAATTTATTATTTCAATTTTATACATGTCTTCTTTATGTGTCAGTTCTTGCCATAACTCTGTCTGTCTTGTATTATCAGAAGTGACTTGGTTCAATTTCATTGATAATTTTGATACTTCTTCTTGTGAAGCATCAAAACACTTTTTCAAGGCAATGGTATATGTCTTTACGTCAGTAAATGAATTTGAAATGTCATCAAGGACTTTCTTGTTATCTGTCTTGATAATATTTATGGCTTGTTTAATTCTTGTTTCAATTATGTCATCAATATTGAATTTAGAATATTTATCTGTTAATTCTTTAATAATGGCAGATTGTTCATTTATTTTATTGTTAGAAGAATTATCATTATTGGAATTTTTAATTGTTCTTAAAACCTTTTCAAAACACATAAGTGTTTCATTAATTTGGCACAGACTCAGGTTGTTTTTTTTAATGTTGTTACAAATGGTTTCATTTTTATCAGAAAGATGTTTTTTCATGTCATTTATAGCATTATACAACTCTGGGATGGAATCAAATATGTCAGAAATCATTTCTGGAACCTTAATCTGGCTTCCTCCTTCTTCTGTAATTCCATCATGGTTCTGGCCATCTGAAATACATTTTCCATGGCATCCTGCTGAATCTTTGGGATTCTGTAGCCCTGGCTGTAAGGGTTTGGGGCTGGTGCCTTCCCTTTTCCCTTGTTTGGAGTTTGTGGCTGCTTTTTCACGTTGGAATTGCTGCTGCTGGCCACTGGGGCTGTTTTTGGCACTGGTTTGGGTGGTGGAGGGTTGTTTTTCCTCCATTCTAGTGTCAAAAGCATCATGTTTTTCTTCTCCATCAATGGATGCCATCCATTGAGCAATTTGCAAGTGTTGGGATGGCCCAAGAATTTTCTTACTGTCAGGTAAGAATTCATGCAATTCTTCCACAGGTCTGCAAGGATCTGGTACTCCTTGAATTGAAGTGCATTGTTGTATGCACTGTGGCTGGCTTTGTATATGTCCACAGAGGCTTGTTGTGGCGGTGTCAGCTCTTTTTGAAGGTAAAATAGTATTATCAGCTTCAGAATGACCCAATTTAGTTGTTTGGAAGTCATCAACTGACCCTTTTCCTTCTGTACCTGGTTGGCCTCTGCCATAATCACGTCTATTACCTTTTTGGGAGCTGCTTGAGGGGTTGTAGCTGGCTCCTGACCTGGTTGAAGGCATAATCATGGTTTAAAAAGGCTTAAAATAGTATTTTTACGTCAAAAAACTTACTATTGGCCAAATTCTTAGCTTTCTGAAGAGTATTACTTATGTCCAAGTTAATTAATTCAGAAGATATTGGTTCAGGTTGATTATTTTGAGTCACAATTACAGTACTATTATGGTCTGAATTAATAGTGCTTGCAGGAACAATGCTGGTGACTCTTGAGGCTGTTTCAATGTTTTCTTGTCTTACCACATTGTCAGATACTAAAATTAATGAAAAAGCCAATTAATTAAGTAAAAAAAAGGTTATTTCAAAAAAAGAAATAAAAATATAAGCCTCACTTATAATATGAAAAAAAAAATATTTTTATGGATTTTTTGAATTATAAGTATTTTTTTTATATGATTTTAAATTTTTCAATATAAGAAAAAAGATTTAAAAAGAGTAAAAAAATATGTCACAAGTAAAATATCACGGCTGGGCCCCCAAATGTAAGGTGTGGATATGAAACTTTGATTAAAAAATCAAGTACTTTTCCTGTCCTCAAAATTTGTATAAGGTAAAATTCAATTAAAAATAGTATGAAATATTATTTTTAAGAGAAAACACGCCAATTTTATTGCTTATAACTTTATTAGTGTAAAACAATAATATTATAAAAATTTATTGTTTTACCAACAATAAAAATTTATCCAAAAAATACTCTACAAGAGATATTTTAAGGCTACAAAAGAAATTTCTTCAAGAGCAATTTCAATTGGAATTAATTGAGCAAAGAACTGCAAGCAGTTAATTAAAGAACAAAGTCTTTAAAAAGAATATTAAAGAGAAAACACGCCCAAAAGTGACCAGAGTGAATTTGGAAACAAAGTGACAAAGTTACAGTGATGAAAGATGCTTTAATTCACTTTTGGGGTGGTTCAGGGGTAAAAATGATTATAAGAGTTACAAACAATGATTATAATGATTTTTTCACGTGGTTAAATGGATTAAAATGATTTAAAAATGGTGGTTGGAATCTTTGATTGATTGGTTTAACAGTGTTTAAACTAATTAATAAAAGGAAAAGATTCTAACATGAAGAGAAAAGTGGGGCAAAGAAGACATTCTTTTATAGCCATCAATTCTCTTACTATAAAAGTAAATTTTACTCTTGTCAGTTGTGAAAAACAGTCTGACAACAGAAAAGCCAATTATGCCATCATTGAACCCTGGTTTAGACCAAAAAGGGCTGGTTTAAGCCATTTTTAGCCATTTTAGACCCTTAAATCAGCCATTACTATAGCAATACCAGGCCTAGAGCCTTCAAAACACGTCAGAATGTTTGTAAGAGGCGTAGAAACCAGTTAAAACTGTTTTTACTATGGTTGTTTTATCTTAAGGGTAGTTTTACCCTCTTAGCAACAGCTAAAACTACCCCAGTTGGTATCAAAACCTCATCATCAATTGAGTCCACAGACCCTGTAACTCAATTCCAGGCCAAAAATGATGAACTTTTGCGTGAATTTTGACATCCCACGCCTGTCAGCAAGGACTTTGGGGGTCTAGCTCCCCCTTAGAGCTGGAGTTCCTTTTCCCCCCCAAATTTAATCTTTCCAATTTATTTTTCCTTTAATTCCTCATCATGTATTATACTTATAATTTACATATGTAATTCAATTCAATTGTACAGTACAATACAGTAATAATTGACACCTCATATGTAAATGAAAGTTCACTTATGTAATACACGTGCACATTTTGACATTTCAATTGAATTCAATTGAAAATACTTCAATTCCTCATAACTTCTAAACTAAACACAATACGTCAATTTTAACACAAAAATTGATGGTTAACACCACATGTGGTGTGAATTAAATGAAGGTTTTGAGGATTTTCAACTTTTGTATTGAAAATATTAAAAACTTTCTTTAAGCTTATTTAGAGTTGAGTTACAAGAATTTCACTCAGAGGTGACCCCACCTGATTTTTTATGAGGAATCCAATTGTGAAATAATTTTTATGTATTTATTTATTGGATAAAAAGTTATAATAATTTTATTTAACTTTTTTTCCAAATTTATTTATTTTTTCACAATTTTGTTAAAATTTCATTTTTACTTAATTTTTTCAAGTATAAATGTAATTTTATACTTATAAAATTTGATGTATTTTTATTTTTAAATTGTAATTGATTTTTTATTTCTAATATAATTTTATATTTATATTTTGATTTTTTTATTTTAATAATATAAATAAATTTATTTTATTTATATTAATATGTTATCTTTTATATTTGTGGTCTTTTGGGTATATGAAATTACCTCTAAGGCTCACAATTTCCATTCCTGTGGTAATAATAAATTAATTACAATGTTGATGATTTATCATTCACAATTATAATCTTCCATCTTTGAAGAAGATTCATCAAGCTCCAAAATTTCTTTGAAACATATATTTACTTGTTATGAATATTCTTGTCTTATTTGGTACAATAAAAATTAATGCTACTGATAAAGTCAATTTACCATTATTCAAATTTAATGAATTTTTTGAATTTTTAGCACCATACCAAGAGCTTCAAAATAATAATCAAATACAAATCTCACTTCTAATGTGAATAATATAGTTACTTTTGAAAATACCCCTGAAATTCATATGTTTTTATAGAAGATTCATTCATGATTGTCATTTCCCAAAACCTGCAGGGACTATATTCAGATGAATAGAATAAAATAAAATTTGTGGACCAACTAATATCTTCAAACAAGCCCATTAAATTCCTAAATTTCAAAGAGCTGTCACATGGCATTTCTTTCTGGAACCTGAAATCTCCAATTTATTATGCTTGCATGAATCCACCTCCAAGATACTTTGAAGGTTTGAATACCTTCCATTATAGCTCATAAGCAGACAGCTTTAAATATATTTTTCTCTCTCATTTGAGAGATAAAGAATATATTCAATATTATCAATTCAAATATTTATATGTTCTTCTAGAATTTTTGGTATCTAGAAAAGATAGCATTACAGCTCTGAATCACCTGAAAAGGGGACTTGAGGAGAATCTTCTAATGCTATATTCCTGTTGAATTTTTTGAATTCTTAATTTAAGCTAGTAATTTTAATAATAATTTTCATAATTCAAATGTATATAAGCTTATGTATATTTCTGACTTATAGGTTTGTGCTAGATTTTGATTGAAAATTTTCTCATCAACTTTTAATTAAGCACATTTATATGAAATACTTAAACATGTCAGAAACACATATAATTTTATTCCATCATTATAAAATTGTTTCCATTAATTTTTCCAATAATGGAAGATTTCAAGCTGAAAAGCTATATTTTCACCATTTACAAAAGTTTCATACAAAACTTTGTTTCAGCACAGAAAATTCTCAACTTTATCTTTGAAGGAATATTGCTTTTTCAATATTTTTTACTTAATTGGGAAAAAAGAAAAAAGAATCCCACCGTAATAGTCTAAAGCATTTTTTTTATTTATTGAGAAAAACAATACTCAAACCAATTTAAGTCAATTTTCAAACCCATTTTTTTGGTTTTTTATCCCAGTAAAAATACTCATCAAATTATGATCATTCTTCTATCTAGAGTCGGAGATTAAAATAAAGCTCATTGAAGGTTCCTTTGAAGCGGAAGATTTGAAGGAATTTAAGGAGTTGATATTGATTAAAATGTCTCTATTCAAGAGCTTATAATCTGATAAAAACATTTTATATCAATAAATACATGTAGTATGAATTATTCAGCTATCTAAGTCAAGTCAGATAAGAGTATCATTTGCAATTTTCTTATAAATTGTTAAATGAACTGGTAAGTGATCATATTTTCTGTTAATTCTTGAAAAAAACATACCTTTAGAAGTGATCATATTTTAAATCGGCTCTTACATACCTCTTGGTGGTGGGTTTTTGTTTCTTTAAAGCTTTGGGTGAAACTTATCCCTACCTTCATTCAAATCTGGCTAAAACCTTTGTCCAATGTACATTCACTGGCTAGGTTTTAGTCAAGTCGGAAACAAGTTGGATAAGGGATTTTTCAACTATCCACTATTGTTATAAATTCCTGAATTGAAAAAATACTAAGTGCATGTTTGAGGTTATCAATTCAAATCACTTACACATAACATTTTTTGAAACACTTCAAATAAGAATCCTCTGTAAAATTGTCAATAATTTTGAAAATAGTGATATTATTGGCCTTTGAGCTTTTTCCAATGTCTTTTGGCGATGATGAGTTACAGCTCTGGAAAATGAAGTCAATTTTAAATTAAATATCATTCAATATACAGTAGCTTATTACATAAAAGTTCATTGTTTTTGATATATGTGACAATTGATAAAAACCATTCTGCCTCATTATTATACATTATTTTCAACCAGTTTGTAATTTATGTCATCTTAATTTTAATTTTTCATTAAATTTTTATCTAGTTTCCTGTTGCAATATTTCCATATTTCGTCCAAACAATTGCAATCATATTGATCTTTGTGATTTCAGTGTGGTTATGAATACATTTATGGCTTGCTTTGATTCTTCATTTTACTTCATTCTCTCATGATTCCTGTTTTAGTTTATTTAGAATTCTTTTCCTATCCTTCTTTTATTGTTTTTTCAATTACAACTTTTTTGAACTTTTTGATTTTACAATTTACACTTTCTATTTTGTATTTGCTTTTCTTTGAAATTGTTGTAAAATTCAAATTTTTTAATTTGAACATTAATAAAAATATTCCTTAATTTCTACTTTCTGTTTTTCTTTTGTAATTGTTTCATTTTATTTTTATTTTTCCTTTTTTTTATGGGTGTAGACACTCCAAATCAGTGCAAAAAGCACTCATTTGCAGTTTTATTTTGCCATTTGTGCACAATAGTTCTATTGAAAACGAATGGCCAAATAAAACTCCAAATAAGTGCTTTTGCACTTATTTTGAGTTTCTGAACCCCTGAAAAAAAATCATAAAAAGAAAAAAAGAAAAAAACATAAAAAACATGAAAATCACATATCATTTGAGAAGGACATTTGAAAAAAAAATGAGAAGAAAGAATAACTAAAAATGAGTTTTTTCATAAAATAATAAATAAAAATTATAAAATAAAAAAATAAAAAAATACAAAAATTTTGACACAATCACAAAAAGTAAAAAAAATAGCAAAAACTTGAAAAAAAATTGTTTTTTTCCAATTCCTGCAAAACAACTCAGCATGAATATATAGCAAAAACCCAAAGCTTAATTAGAAACTCAAGTTCATAAAAAAAGGAAAAATTAAAACCTCAGAAGGAAATTATTTTGCCTTTTAATCAAAGTTCCTCAGGATGTTTATTTGCACTATTTTTGAAAGAAGTTTTACAATTAATAAAATTTCAAAAACTAACTAAAATTCAAAAGAAGAAATCAACATTTATGGCGATTAATATCTGATGTGAGTGCTGAAAAATGTTGAACCACAAATGGAAACTTTTAAAACTCAATAATTCCATTCTTTGCAAACTTGTATATAGCACCTTTTTTAGATAATGGATTGAATTCTAATGATGGTGAGGTATTCAAAACAACATGTAAGAATTTTCGGAAAAAATAAAGTTAAATTTCATAGGCATTATTCCAATTTGTTTGAAAGATTATTAAGCTGAAAAAACTTGGACATTTAAATTGGGAAATATATGTAATATAAAGAACTTCTCAATCCATTGAAAAATACTTATGAATCTTTAAGAATAGACTTTGATGAATATTTTCAATAATTAAAACAAGTGTACAAATTTTTCAAAAAATGTTGACTACTACTGATTTACAGGAAGTAATGGCTAGAATTCAAGCACAAACCAGTTTTGGAAACAGTTTTTTCATGATAAATATAGGATATTAATGAGTAATAGAAATAAAAATCATTTATAAAGAAAAAATTTAATCCTTGGGTTATACCATTTTGAACAAATTGAAATACTTTAAGATGGTACAAAAAATGATATTGTGCAAGAATTTTTTGGATAATGTTCCATTTCTTTAGATATTTCTTTTCTTACATTGGAGTTTTTCATTAAAAAAAGACCAAAAATGATGTTTGGTAAATTATGGCCCATGTGAAGTCAGTTGAGTCTTTCAATTAGAGAAGACAATGGAATTTAAATGAATATTCTACACAGATCTCAATCAGAGACATGTCATTTAAGACCCCCTTGAATCAATAAATAGTGAATATGGTGTGTATGAGGAGACAAACAAAGTTCATGAAAAATCTATAATCTTCTATTTTAATTTAGTAACATGTTTAATGTCCAAATCTGTGGCTGAAAGTATCTGAAAAAGTATTTGAAGGTTAAAACCAAGGCTGGGACCCAGTTTGGAAGCAGGTTGGACCTGCTACCCCCACCAGTAGGGATAGCTTTTTTTTATGGTAGGTTATATAAGTGATAAAACTGTTGAATATTAGTATATTATGATTAATAATAATAAAATCCACAAATCTTAGACTCTTACAAGCCTATGATGTCAGCAAACTTGGAGTTACAGTGATCATTCTAAATAATTGTTTAATAATGAGATAAGATAGTTTAATTATGATTTGATAACCACAAAAACTTAAAATTATGATCAATTCCAGTGGATATCATCAATACACGTCTACTAGAAGCCTTCTGGACTCTAGGAGAGAGGATTTTAGTATATATAGAACTCTTTTTACCTCTATTTTCCCCTCAGACGCATCAAAAACATTAAAATATTAAACCCAAAGGTAATAACTTTATTCTTTTTATATAATTATATTATATTATCAAAGACTCACATTAATTTTCATTTTATTCATAAATTTTGATGTGATTAAACCACTATTTAATTGTTTTTGTTGAATTTCTCTCTAAAATCTTCAATTCCATGTAAAATCAAGAATATTTGTAATTTCTTTTATTTTGAATTGTAAATACAATTTAAAGAAGTTGTATTTACATTATCTGGCATACAATTATTTAAAATTATTATATTAATTTTTTAAATAGTTTATTTTCTCTTTCTTATTATTTTCAATAATTCTTTTCTTAATATAAATAGTAGTTATATTAATAATAACTTTAATATTGGTAAAATTCCTGTTATAAATTGTTTTTCATTATTAAATAACAATTTTTACACATTTATTATTTTCTTTAACAGTAACAGATTCCATAAATATATTAATATATTCATTTTTATTAGATTATTTAATTTATTTAAATAATATAAATATATTTTTATGCCATACTTATAATATTTCTCCACCCATTGTATCATTCTTAAGCTTCTTACTTTATTGGGATGCTTGAATATTTTGAGGAGAGGCAGGAGGGGTTTCATTTTGTGGATCTTAATTATTATAATGGTTTACTCCAGGATTGATAATGTCATCACCTTGATCAAGAGAATCTTTTTCAGCTTCAAAGGTACAGTGTTTTTTGGTGGCATTTCTATTTGGTTTTTTTCCTAAATCTTTTCCTAGAACTCCAATCACAACTTGAGATCCTTCAGGTAGGGATTCGCCCACCTCCCCACCTATCCATATAGTTTAATCAGCTGTTTTTATCAATTTTGTATGCAATTAGTAATAGATTTACAATTAAAATCCATCTTGAGTAGGCACATTGCTTCACCAATCTTTTGACCTCCATAATCAGGAATTTTACTATCCTTTTGAATTTTCTCCATCCTGTGGATTTTTTGTGTTATGTTTTAGAGAAATTTTTCCTTTGATAAGATTTAAACTTTTCCCTTGAAAACTACCTCATCTTGTTCAACATCTTCTGTTGGTGGACAAGGTTCAAAAATCTTTTCCTTCTCATAGCTTTTCAACTTTGGTTTTTGAGAGCTTGGAGGCTGAGCGGAAAAAAAAGGCTATTAATAATATAAGGTTTTGAGATATTACAATTATTAAAGATGAATTCATGCTCAAATTCTGGAAGAGCCAGTTGATCTTGAATTTTTTTCATGTTCCAGGCTCTCTACTTCAATTTCTAATTAATTACTACTCTCCATATCAGAGATGTTACTTCCACTCTCTGGGGAAGAAGTCTTTTGAAATTCTTGGGTTTTTTATTGTTTGGGGCATGCAGTGGTAATTTTATTGAGTATATAGATGGTGACAAATTGATTCTCAACTCGAGTGAAAATTTTAGAATAAAAAGATCAAACTTTAAGAAAAAAAGGTGGGAGTTATGATATTGGTGAAAGTAAATTAAATTGAAGATATTAATTATTGATTCT
Organism: Austropuccinia psidii; assembly: GCA_023105745.1. Taxonomy (NCBI): domain Eukaryota; kingdom Fungi; phylum Basidiomycota; class Pucciniomycetes; order Pucciniales; family Sphaerophragmiaceae; genus Austropuccinia; species Austropuccinia psidii. Next base: position 21,190,556 of record JALGQZ010000001.1, read on the forward strand.
TTTTTAGGTAATATCAATATTGGAGAATTTTTCAAAGGTTGAAAGAAGTTAAATATCAATTTAAAGCACTTTCATATGTAGTGAGTTTTCTAGAAAAAAATAATTTCAGAACCACAAGCTCACCAAAAGAAACCTTCCCATGCACAGCCTTGGAATCTTCCATCAATATCTATTGAACTTGTAATTCATTTTCAAAATTTGATTTGTCAGTGAGCTCAAAGAGGTTATTTGTTTAAAATTATTTCATCCCATTCAAATGCAATCAATTCCCTGTGAGAAATTGAATAAAATTGACTAGTGAGAAACCTACTAAAGTCAATTTTTGTACTATTTAACCCTCATGAGGTAAGGACTAAGAAAAGTCTTACATTTGAATGTTATTAAATAAAGTGGTTTTTCTGGACAAAAAAAAACAAAATTCTGGTTTTAAATATTCCACTTATTAGTTTCCAATTTTGAAAAATCACATGGTTTAAACCCCAACCACAAAATTGTGAATATCCCCACCAATTTCCCCCTAGAAGATGTTGGGGGAGAATGCCACTCAGCATATTTCTGTTATTGGGTTCATCATTCACACCAACAAGCCACCATACCCTATGGCTCTAAACACTTACTATTATGAAATGTCACTCATATACTACTTTACCTGCTCCTCATGTAATTTAAACTCATTGAGGGAGAGAATTGGGGATTAGGTGAGACAGGAGGATCCTGAAATGAAATACTTTTGTGGAAAAATTTCAACACTTTAAATTAGCATTAAAGCATTTCATATCAATTAAGGGTGGGAATTATCCAATGGAAACAATGTGTAATAAACTTTTTTCATGAGAATGAGCATAAGTCATTGGTGGATATGTACCATGGTGGTGTAGTACTAATTTCCCTGTGAGCCTGCATAAAAAAACTGTGAAGGCCCAGTAATTTACAGAAACAATTCTGGGAAAAAAAATGAGGATAAGGATGGTAAATTTTGGAAATGATAAGCCAATGATTTCATGATCATAAGGATTGTAAAGTGAGAACATGAGAGGATATAGTGCAGGAGAGTAATAATAATAAGTTGTGAAGATGATGAGGCAGGGGTGCAGGAGTGTGAGGATGGTAAATTTTGGAGCTGATCAGGAAGTGGAGCACAAGCAAATATTTGCATGAGAAGAAGGATGGTAAATTGGAGAAATTAACAGCCATTGTTGTGGAAGCAAATTACTTCATGAGGGTAAGGGTGGTAAATTGAGAACATTATAGGGAAGTGCAGGAGCTTAAGCATGGTAAGTTGTGGAGATGATGAGGTTGCAGTGTGGAAACATAAGGATGGTATATGGCAGAGATGTTGAGTTGGTGGTTCTGAAGCCAATATTTGAATAAAAATCAGAATTTTCAGCTGCAGAGATGATGAGCAGGTGGTGTGGAAGCCAATTCATTCATTACAGTAAGTGTGGTAAAGGGGGGAGATGATCAGCCATTGGTTTGGAATTCATTTCTTACATGAGAATGAGAATGCCAAACTGATGGGTTGCACCATGAGTTCCAATTACCCAAATATTAAGAATAGTGCTTATAAGGGCTTTTTCTTTGAGTTAAATACTCATGTGAAATACTTGATTATTGACATTGTCTTGATGCAGACATAATGTGTCAGGTTGACTCTATGTAGAAGTAGTGATTAGGCTATTTAAAACTTTAACTGTGAGTTTGACACGTGATAAAAGATTTAAAATAAAGTTATTGACAGAGAATAAAGATTTTATAATAAAATTGAAAGGGCTTTACTATTATAAAATAGTGGTGGTAAGCACTGTTGAAAGCCCTGTGTGAGCCTGTGAGGTATGTTTAACATACCCATAAGGCCACAAATGATTTTATAAACAATTAAATTTGTCTTAAACAGACTTTTTAGTTGAATTTAAAATAAAAAATAATAAAAAATAAGTATAACTTTTTTTTGGATAAACAAAGTTATAATTATTATGTCATTTTTGGATTCTACACCAAAAATAACCTAGGGTACACCCATAGAGTGTTATACCCAAAAACACTTATTTCTTGTGTTATTAGAAGATTTAAGAATCTCACAGTACTAATGTAACTTTTTAACATTTTTTTAAAATTGTTAAATTTAAGCTTAATTAAGCTTAAATTTAAAGTTACATAAGGTTTATGCAACTTTACCAAAATTTTAGTTAAAATTAAGGTGTGGTGTATATTTACTGAATTGGCTAAGGATTTGCCATACAGAATGTAAATCCTGCGTGAGCTCAATTTAAAAGGGTTTAAGGCCATAGTATGGCTTTAAATAAATAAAAGGGCAAAATCCACGCAAAAAGGTGGGACAAAGGAAAAAGACCAAATAGAGCTGGGGTACCCAACTTTTTGGATCTGCAAGGATTCAATTAAGGTTGTCCACCTGTATTGGAGGATTTTCAACCTTATTTAAACTTTAAGATTAGACTTTGATCCAACCTTAAGGTTTAAACTGGTTTTATCCTAAATTGGACAGGAATTTCAAGCTGCCAAGAGGGTAAATCCCAATAAGCAGGCTTGGAATCAAGGTTTTAAGAACTGTCAAAGCTTAATCAAGCTTAAAAAGCTTAAATAAGCTTAAAACTTTAAGGTTTCAATCATCAAAACCTTATCAAAACTTAAGGTTTTGTGTGTATTGCTATTTTACGTGGAAAAATAGTAATAACTTCAAAAATTCATTAAAAATCCAAATCTTAATGGATTTGCTTGAAAATTTCACACAGCTTAGAATTTAATATTATCAATATATAAATTAAATTTTAAGTATCTTTTATTAATAAGTTTCCTGGGTAATTAGCCTGGAAAATTACTTTTTTAATTAAGCTTAAAGAAAATTATGATTTCTTTAAAAATTAATTAAAAATTCAGTTTAAGAGATTTCTGCTTGAAACTCTGATTTTATGTTGTTCATGTGATGAACTTTAATATAAATAAACTTATTTTATATTAAAACTTAAAATAATTAAACTAAATGAGGATTAAAGTTACTTGGAGTTAAGAATAACACTGGTAACTTTAAATTGGAAGTAAAAATAAGTTGCCTTAAGTTAAGAACTTAATTTTTAAGCATGGTTTTTCAGTTTTGACCTGAGCACGCCCTCTACATCCATTATGAATCATGAGAGCTGCTCTGTAGACATAAAAAGAGTCTTTTCATCACTGTTTTTGTCCATCATTCATAATCAATCCAATCATATTAGACATTTAAACAGGTAAAGTTTTATTAAATATAAAATCTTATTATTAAAAGTAATTCTTAAGTTATTTTTATTCTTTATTTATTAAATTAAAGAATTGAAGTCATAGAATTCAGATTATTGTTGTAATCATCTATAATAACTTTTATTATATAAAATTATCATCTTAAATATCTTTTAAAATCCACAAATTCCTCTCAAAAACTCTTTAATCATAAATTTTAGTATAAAAAGTTGTTTTATCTTTGATTTTATTGATTTTTGGCGTGTTTTTAACTTATAATCATTATTTAATATAATAACTGTTGTTTTATAACTTGTTGTATTAAATAAATATTATAAGTAAGTTTTCTTTAAAGTTCTATATTTTTTTTATCTATTATTAGTTTTTTTATATAGAATTTTATTCTATAAATAATTATTTCTGCACAGTGTGTGATTAATTCTTTTTTTATAAATAATATTTATATTATTTATAAGTGGTTAATATTCTTATTTTCCACGTGTAATTGTCTCATTAAGAGCTTTACACTTCCTATTGTTATAACTGTCAGTGACTATAACAATAATAGAATAATTATAATTTATTATAATTATTATATTTTTTTTTATTATTATATTTTTATAATAATAATTAAATTTATTTTTTTTATATAATTATTTTTTAATTATATTTAAATTTGTGGTTATAATATTTCATTATATTATATTTTTCTACTGAGGACAGTCATAGTACTCTTGATATTGTCACTATTATCAAGAGTTTCATAGACAAACCTTACATTTGGGGGCCTGGCCGTGATTTTAAACCAATTTTTGGGACATAAATCATATTCTAGACCTTATTTTACTATTTTTTGACGTAAAATTGCCATATTTGTCTTAATATTGGCTTTTTTGGGACTTATCCCTTATAAATAATCTTTATAATATTGATAAAGTTATTTTTTTCTTAAGAATATTGTTTGAAACAATATACTATTGAGTGACTTGGAATAAATTTCTTTTGTCTAACTAGTGGCTTTTTCACATCACAGACTTGAAATTTATTCTTTGAGTTATTCTAGTATAAAGTGAATAATAAATATAAATTTTATTAATAACTTATTGATTGAATAATTATTATTTCTTTAAAGAATAAATCAAATAAAAAATCTTTTAAAAAAATAAAAATCTTTACTAAAAATATTTTTCTTTTATCTTAGAAATTTTTCTTTATTTTTGACGTAATTTGCCATAAAATTACATAAAAACAACTTTGTTTAATAAGTTGAGTTTATAAGTTATTTTCATTGTTTGATAAAATAACTTATATTTTTAATTTCTCTAGTGTCTTCCATCAGAGAAAATTCTTCAGACTCTGAAGCCTCAGAGTCAAGTATTGAAATTCAAACCAGCCCAGCACCAAGGGGTTTAATAACCAAAGAGCCCTTTAAAGGTCCTGCAGGTGAATTCAATCCACTTTTACTCTAATTTTTATTAAAATTGACGTGAAATGACTCCTACTAGAAGTGGAAGCAACTACTCCATCCAATCAAATGGATCTGGACCAGGACATTCCAGCCATAAATCCAAAAGGCAAGAATGTCCTCCCAGAGGAGAGGCACAAATGGAGGATGCCAGAACTTCCACCAGTTCCCAAAGGTTAGCCAGCACCTTTGAACCTCTTATTGAGAGTCCAGAAGCTGACATAACTGCTATTGCTGTTAGACCTGAACCATTTCCAACAGGCAACTGTGGAAATTTATCAATCCCAATGGAAAAACTGGTTCCTGGCGTCAAAACAACAAGAGTGGGAACTCCTTCCAAGTCTTTGGATAGGCACCATGAACTCTTATCTTCAAGTGAAGAAGTTCATGGGGCCAGAAAAGACAGAAGATCTTCTATTGGGTTGGACACCAATGTCTGTCAAAGGACAAGTCCAACAGATAAAAGCTTGGTTGAAAAACCAAAGCATGTTATCAGAAGACCAGAAGAAGAAGTTGGCCCAGGGCAAGGACAACAGCCAAGTGGAAGCTCCTCAAGCATCCACCAGCAAAAATCCGCCTCAACAAGTGCCAAACAAGCCCAAGCAAACCCCAAAGACCAACCAGAAGGGCAAGCAAAAGGCAAAGGGAAAGGCAAAGCCCAAGTGGAACAAGCCCTACCCTGAGAATTACAGAATTCCAAAGAAGGAAAAGACAGCCATGGACAATGTGTTCAATATGGCAAGAACTTTGATGGAATTCAAAAACAAGGAGGAGGAAAGATTGAACCAATCCTTTCCAAAGAAATAGACCCTGTAAAGCTTGTAACTTACTTTGAATCTTGTAATAAAGAAATTATGGCAAAATTTAAAGCATTTGATCATGTCCAACAAAAGCTGGGCAATGAGATAGTACAAGTTAAAGACCAACAAAAGACCATTATTGGCCTTGAAAATGTTAATAAGGCAAATATTTTGTCTTTGACGCAAATTTGTGAAAGACTTGAGCATAAAGTTACCTTACTCAATCAACCAGATGAGAATTCAATTTCTTTTATAACTGGACAGTTAAGAGAATTGAAAATTCAAGTTCAAAACTTGGAAAATTCAACTGGCCACAATGCAGCTCTTTTTCAAGAACAATTGGAAAAAAGTGATAAAGCAAGACTTGAATTGAAAGAAGATATTCAATCAATTATTAATAATATATCACTAAAAAATGAATTGCCAAGGCAATCCACACCATTTCTTGACAGAAATGATCTTAACTTGAATAATGATTTACATCATACAATTTCAAGTAATGATGTGGAAACTGCTTGCAATTTCAAGGACATTCCAAGATTAGAGGAATGGCCAACCTTCAGTGGTGAAGGAGAATATAATCATATGGAATTTATGAAAACAATTGATATGTTCAAAGAAGACTTTAACATACCAGATGAATACATAAGTGCCAGATTACACTCATTATTTACCAAATCAGCTAAGAAATGGTATTATAAAATGAGACAAGACCATGGAAAACATTCCTGGCCTTGGTGGAAAGAACAAGTTATTTCCAAATGGGCAAATGATTCCTGGAGATTTAGAATGGAAAATTCTTTTGAGGAAGCCATTTTTAATATTGAGAGGGACAGGCCCATGACTTGGTTTCTTAAACAGAAGGACAGATTAACTGCCCTTCATCCTGATATGTCTGAACCAATGGTACATAAAAGGATATTAAGAAAGTGTGGTGGTGACCTTGAGCATGCTATAAGAAGCAGATGTATTGAGCCTTGCTCTACAGAAGATTATATCAATGCTATGGAGGATATCACTACTAGAACAAAAATTGGAAGAAATTGGTATAAACCCCCAATAGACAACAAGACTAGTGGGAAACCAATTTCAAAACCAAATAAACCACATGACAGACCTCCTTTGAAATGTCATAAATGTGGAAGCACATCTCATTTAGCAAACACTTGTCCAAAAAAGACAAGAGTCAATGAGATAAGTGTTGAAAAAGTGGAAGACACAAAAGAAACTGAGGTAGCTTTACATGAAAGTGATTCTGAACCTTCAGAAGAAGAAGAAACATCAGAAGAACTTAGTATAGAGAATATTAATGTTTCTTTTGAGGTCACTGAGGTACATACTCACTTACCACAGTACAGTGATGAATGTATGGATCTCATACATGTGCAAGATGCCAGAATGCAAAAAACCAAACCTGCCAGAGGTAAAGGTTATACAGCTGGGTCATCTTGTATCACTAATATTGTGATAAATAACACAGAAGCCAAGATACATCTTGACTCAGGTGCTTTTTGCACTTGTGTTGGGAAAGATTATCTTGACAAAATTTATACCAATTGGCAAGACAAGTTGATGCCAATTGAAGGTGTAAAATTCAGCAGTGCTAGCCAGAATATGCATCCTTTGGGTATATTTGAAGCTACAATAATATTTCCTCACCCTGCAGGAAGTATGAGATTGAAAGCTGAATTTGTTGTTATGAGTAATTGTACTTCACCACACTTTATACTTGGGAATGATTATCTCAATATCTATGGTATTGATATTAATAATTATAAGGACAGATATTTCACTATAGGGGAAAATAAAAGGCAAAAATTTGCTTTTTCTCCAGAAAGAAAAGAAATTACTGTCATTCAACAAGTAAAAACTGTTAATAAAGAAAAATTTGTGTCAGATCAATTAAGTGAAGCACAAATTAGTCCTGAATTAACACCAGAAATGAAAGAAGAACTTATTGAAATTTTATTTCAATTTCAAAAAGCCTTTGCTTCTGATGATGAACCACTTGGGGCTATAAAAGGCCATGAAGTGGATATCATGCTTAACGTGGAGAGACCTTATCCCCCACTATTAAGAAGACCAGCTTACCCAGCTAGCCCTAGGGCTAGAGAAGCATTAGAAAGTCATATTCATGAACTAATGAAACTGGGAGTTCTTAGAAAAGTTGGACACAATGAGGAAGTGGAAGTCACAACTCCAGTAATCATTACTTGGCATAATGATAAGTCAAGGATGGTTGGGGATTTTAGGGCATTGAACACCTATACTATTCCAGACAGGTATCCAATCCCTAGAATCCATGAGACTTTGACTCAATTATCCAAAGCAAAGTTTATTACTTCCATGGATGCTCTTAAAGGCTTCCATCAGAATGTTTTAACACCTCATGCAAGGAAATTATTGAGAATAATAGCTCATTGTGGTATTTATGAATATTTGAGGATGCCTTTTGGTATTAAAAATGCACCCTCTCATTATCAAAGAATGATGAATACCATATTCCCACATGAATTGTCAGAGGGATGGTTAATCATTTATATTGATGACATTATCATTTGTTCAGAAACCTGGCAATCACATTTAGAGAGACTTTCATTAGTACTTAAGAAAATTCTACAAGTGAACATGAAAATTTCTCTTAAAAAATGTAATTTTGGGTTTCATGAGTTGAAAGCTCTGGGACATGTAGTATCAGGACTAAGCCTTGGTGTTGACAAAAACAAAGTGGCTGCAGTTTTACTGAAACAAATGCCCCAGAACAAAAAAGAGATGATGTCTTTCTTAGGATTTGCCAGCTATTACAGGCAACACCTTAAAGATTTTGCAATCCATGCCAGATCATTATACAGAATTTGTGATCAACAAACTGTTTTTGAAATGACACAGGAGATAATTCAAGCATATGATAAAATCAAGTATGCCTTGACCAATGCACCATTATTATTGATGCCAGACTGGAAACTTCCTTTTAAGCTGTATATTGATGCATGTGGTGATGGTTTAGGAGCTGCTCTTCATCAAGTTCAAATTGTCAATGACAAACCTTATGAAGGTCCAGTTTGTTTTATTTCAAGACAAATTAAACCTACTGAGGCAAGATATGGAGCTAGCCAAATGGAGTGCCTTTGCCTTGTTTGGGCTCTGGAAAAACTTCATTATTATCTTGATGGTAGTGTGTTTGAAGTAATTACTGATTGTAATGCAGTAAAATCACTTCTTAACATGAAAACTCCAAACAGACACATGTTAAGATGGCAGATTGCTATACAGGAGTATAGAGGCAATATGACCATAGTACATAAAGCTGGAAATATTCATAAGAATGCTGATGGCTTAAGTAGATGGGCATTACCCAATACACCTGATAATCCTGCCTATGTTCCTACAAGTGCAGAACCTCAAATCCCAATTGAAGGAATTAATATCACAGATGTTGGAACAGAATTCTTTGAAGAGGTTAGAGAAAGCTACAAGCAAGATAAAAATTGTCATATTCTTACTGCTCTACTTGACAAAGATTGTAAAGATGTAGCCTTGGCTAATTCTCTGGATGATATTTGGAAAACATCTTATGATAATGGAAGATTTCATTTGTTTGATGGTATACTATATCATAGATCTAAACACACATGTGTCATGGTCCTATGTAGTAGAATGTTGATTAACACAATACTACTAGAATGCCATGATAACATTTATTCTGGACATCTGTCTGAAGACAGAACAATGGAAAGAATTAAGACATGTGCCTGGTGGCCATCTTGGAGAAAAGATGTCATTGAGTACTGTCATAGTTGTGATAGGTGCCAGAAAGCCAATAAAGCTACTGGTAAAAGATTTGGTTTAATGATCCATATTCAAGAACCAAGTACCCCATGGGAAGTGGTTCACATGGATTGGGTAACTGCTTTACCACCTGGAGGTGATAAAAGTTACAATGCATGTCTTGTTATTGTGGACAGATATAGCAAAACACCAATCTTTTTACCATGTCATAAAGATGACACAGCTATGGATACAGCTCTTTTGATTTGGAACAGAGTCATATCCCATACTGGTCTCTTTAAAAATATCATTAGTGATAGAGACCCAAAATTCACATCAGCCTTATGGACTAATCTACATAGGCTTTTGGGTACAAAATTATCATTTTCAACAGCCTACCATCCACAGACAGATGGACTGGCAGAAAGAATGATTCAAACCCTTGAGGACATGATCAGAAGATTTTGTGCTTATGGCCTGGAGTTTAAAGATTCTGATGGCTTTACCCATGACTGGTGTACTCTTATACCAGCATTGGAATTAGCCTACAAAACCTCCATCCATGCTTCAACAGGCAAGACTCCTGCAATGTTAGAAAAAGGATGGAACCCCAAACTTCCAGTTGATACTTTGAAAAAGGATTTGGTTGACATTCATCCAACTGCTTCAAGCTTTAAGCTGCTGCTTGATAAAGTGAGACATCATGCAAATCAAAGCATGAATGATGCCTTTGAATATGCTAAGCAGAAGTGGGATAGAAGTCATAAGACACCAGAATTCAAAGTAGGGGACTTAATACTAGTTTCAACCTTGAACTTTAATAATATTAAAGGTCCAAAGAAATTGAAAGATTCCTTTGCAGGACCATTTATTATTAAAGCCCTCCATGGGACAAATGCAGTACAAGTAGAACTGTCAGGAGAGTTAGAAAATAAACACCCAACTTTCCCTGTCAGTCTTGTAAAGCATTACCCATCAAGTGATAAGGAATTATTTCCTTTGAGAAATGAAACACCCTTAGAAGTACCCCCACTTGAACCAAGTGAGGAAAAGAAAGTACTGAAAGTCTTAAAAGAAAGAAGACTTAGGGGTAAAAATGAAAGAGAATACTTAGTCAGGTACAGAAATCCACAACATGAAGATGAGTGGGTTGAAGAAAGTAGAATACCTGATTCCCAAAAGTTTCTCAGAAGATTCAGACATGAGAGAAGACCAATTCCTCAATAAAAGTTTGAATTGTGTGCTTTACATACTTGAACAGTATAAGTAGAGAGGTTGGACAGTGGATTATACCCCCCCCCAAATAACTTGGGGGTATACTACAAAGGAAAATTGTGGTACAATTTTTTTTGGTGGTAGGGAATGTGAGCCTGTGAGGTATGTTTAACATACCCATAAGGCCACAAATGATTTTATAAACAATTAAATTTGTCTTAAACAGACTTTTTAGTTGAATTTAAAATAAAAAATAATAAAAAATAAGTATAACTTTTTTTTGGATAAACAAAGTTATAATTATTATGTCATTTTTGGATTCTACACCAAAAATAACCTAGGGTACACCCATAGAGTGTTATACCCAAAAACACTTATTTCTTGTGTTATTAGAAGATTTAAGAATCTCACAGTACTAATGTAACTTTTTAACATTTTTTTAAAATTGTTAAATTTAAGCTTAATTAAGCTTAAATTTAAAGTTACATAAGGTTTATGCAACTTTACCAAAATTTTAGTTAAAATTAAGGTGTGGTGTATATTTACTGAATTGGCTAAGGATTTGCCATACAGAATGTAAATCCTGCGTGAGCTCAATTTAAAAGGGTTTAAGGCCATAGTATGGCTTTAAATAAATAAAAGGGCAAAATCCACGCAAAAAGGTGGGACAAAGGAAAAAGACCAAATAGAGCTGGGGTACCCAACTTTTTGGATCTGCAAGGATTCAATTAAGGTTGTCCACCTGTATTGGAGGATTTTCAACCTTATTTAAACTTTAAGATTAGACTTTGATCCAACCTTAAGGTTTAAACTGGTTTTATCCTAAATTGGACAGGAATTTCAAGCTGCCAAGAGGGTAAATCCCAATAATCAGGCTTGGAATCAAGGTTTTAAGAACTGTCAAAGCTTAATCAAGCTTAAAAAGCTTAAATAAGCTTAAAACTTTAAGGTTTCAATCATCAAAACCTTATCAAAACTTAAGGTTTTGTGTGTATTGCTATTTTACGTGGAAAAATAGTAATAACTTCAAAAATTCATTAAAAATCCAAATCTTAATGGATTTGCTTGAAAATTTCACACAGCTTAGAATTTAATATTATCAATATATAAATTAAATTTTAAGTATCTTTTATTAATAAGTTTCCTGGGTAATTAGCCTGGAAAATTACTTTTTTAATTAAGCTTAAAGAAAATTATGATTTCTTTAAAAATTAATTAAAAATTCAGTTTAAGAGATTTCTGCTTGAAACTCTGATTTTATGTTGTTCATGTGATGAACTTTAATATAAATAAACTTATTTTATATTAAAACTTAAAATAATTAAACTAAATGAGGATTAAAGTTACTTGGAGTTAAGAATAACACTGGTAACTTTAAATTGGAAGTAAAAATAAGTTGCCTTAAGTTAAGAACTTAATTTTTAAGCATGGTTTTTCAGTTTTGACCTGAGCACGCCCTCTACATCCATTATGAATCATGAGAGCTGCTCTGTAGACATAAAAAGAGTCTTTTCATCACTGTTTTTGTCCATCATTCATAATCAATCCAATCATATTAGACATTTAAACAGGTAAAGTTTTATTAAATATAAAATCTTATTATTAAAAGTAATTCTTAAGTTATTTTTATTCTTTATTTATTAAATTAAAGAATTGAAGTCATAGAATTCAGATTATTGTTGTAATCATCTATAATAACTTTTATTATATAAAATTATCATCTTAAATATCTTTTAAAATCCACAAATTCCTCTCAAAAACTCTTTAATCATAAATTTTAGTATAAAAAGTTGTTTTATCTTTGATTTTATTGATTTTTGGCGTGTTTTTAACTTATAATCATTATTTAATATAATAACTGTTGTTTTATAACTTGTTGTATTAAATAAATATTATAAGTAAGTTTTCTTTAAAGTTCTATATTTTTTTATCTATTATTAGTTTTTTTATATAGAATTTTATTCTATAAAGAATTATTTCTGCACAGTGTGTGATTAATTCTTTTTTTATAAATAATATTTATATTATTTATAAGTGGTTAATATTCTTATTTTCCACGTGTAATTGTCTCATTAAGAGCTTTACACTTCTTATTGTTATAACTGTCAGTGACTATAACAATAATAGAATAATTATAATTTATTATAATTATTATATTTTTTTTCATTATTATATTTTTATAATAATAATTAAATTTATTTTTTTTATATAATTATTTTTTAATTATATTTAAATTTGTGGTTATAATATTTCATTATATTATATTTTTCTACTGAGGACAGTCATAGTACTCTTGATATTGTCACTATTATCAAGAGTTTCATAGACAAACCTTACACCCTGAGTGCAGCTTTACCTGTTGGATGACAACAATAAAGACTACAATAATTAATATTATAATTATACCTGGTTATTTTCCAAGAGTATAACTGTTTTTGACAGTTGTACTAAATAGTAATTTAAGAGAAGGATGTGGAAAGCTTTTCTGGCTGTGAAAAGCCCTCTTTTTATCCTGAAATGGGGTGGAAAGGCTACTAGACCTTTCCACATGGAGGAAGTGAAGATTTTTCAGTCTCTGAGACAGGCTTGTGGTTTTCAAAAGGCCTGTATAGCCTGTATTGGTCTCAGATATGGTTTTGAAACCACATCTGGGCAGTTTTCACCAATACAAGGGGAAAACTTTCATCTGGGGATCACATACCTTCTTCTGACGTGTATGATGTGTGGAATGCTGTACAGAAACTGTATGGGACCCCAGTATTGACTGACCTATAATGTATTGAAGTATAAACATGCTTTGTTGTCTGTTTGACACCTCATAATCATGGTTATGGGATATTATCCCATGGTAAGGCTGTAGTGGCCAGAATGTGGTATTTTGACCTTAAAACAGCCATACCTTTGTCAGTTCTTGAGATATCAACCTCAAAATTGGCTTGGTGTAGAGCCCTGTATGTGTTCTACACAATGCTACCTTATTTGATATGGTTAACATTAAATATGGCAAAGTTATCCCATGTACAAGATATTTTGTACATATGCGTGTTTTAGGCAAAAGCTGTATTGGGCTTGTTTGCCCCATAGGTTTTGTTCTAGTTGAGATATGAGGAAATGGATGACACCATCAGATAGCCCTGATTGTGCTCTTTCCAAAAAGACCCCACTTTAGGTATCTCACACTAAAACTGTAGGAGGTAGATGAGAGGTGAATGTTTTGTTCACCCTTTTTTGGCCTGAATTTGGTCATAACTTCAGTAATACTGGTGCTAGCTCAGTTTGGCTGGCACCATTGGATATCCCTGACGTGGATCTTCATTTTTAATACCCATTTGATGGGGTTAAGCCTCTTACTCTGTATTTCAGATGAGAGGTGAAAATTAAGGATTATGCTCAGCAACAACTTTGAGCAGGAATAACTTTGTTATTCTTTGTCCTATGATGATGGGACTTGTATATTTGGAAAGGGGTGAGTTTCGCCTTTCCTTTGATACCTTTTGAGCTAATTTGGCTAAGCTCCATGTTTTGGTGGTATCCTGGCTATACCATTGGTTTAGGGTATTTTGGCTGTCATGCTTGTGCTCTGGTTTTGAGTCACATGATGACATACCCTCCCTCTAAAAAATTCTCATCATTGATGAGACTTTTCAGTCCTCCTAGAGTCTCTTAATCTCCTTAAATGAAGGTTCCCATCTGGTATGGCATCTTCTGCCATCCATTTGTCCTTATCAGCTGTTTGGTTCTTGAATTTGACTAAGTATTGTCTTTGATCCTTCCCATTAAGTCTGATCTTCCTGGCCCTGATTATTTTACTCACAGGTCCAGGGGAATCCTCCACTTCCACCATCTCTGGTGGTGTGGGGTTCCTCCTCCTGGAGGGGAATTTGTCCTCCTCTGTTTGGAAGTATGGCTTGACTAAGCTTACTGGAAAGACTGGATGCTTCCTGGAAAATTCCTCTGTAAGTTTGACTTCCACTTCATTCTTTCCTATCAACTTAGTGATAGTGAAGGGCCCTACAAAGGAGTCTCTCATCTTCTTGGGTCCTTTAAGATTATTAAAGTTTAGTGTAGACACTAGCACCTGGTCCCCTTCCTTAAGGTCAGGTTCCATGTGTGTCTTGTCCCACCTCTGCTTATTATATTCTTTTGCCTCAGCTATGCATTTGGCAGCTGTGTCTCAAGCCCTCTTCCACATGTCATGGAAGTCCTTGGCTGTGGGGTGGATGGTCAGAAGATTCTTCTTCAAGTGATCCACAGGCAACAGGGGATTCCACCCTTTCTCTACCAGTGCAGGTGTTTTTCCTGTGGTAGAGTGCTGACTTGTATTATAAGCCAGTTGAACAGCTGGTAGAAGGGTAACCCAGTCATGGGTTTATCCCTCATGGTCCTTGTATTCCATGCCATAGGCACAGAACCTTCTAAGGATGTCCTCCATTGTCTGGATCATCCTTTCAGCTAGGCCATCTGTTTGTGGATGGTAAGATGTGGAAAATGCAAGCTTGGTTCCAAGCATGTCATACAAGTTGGTCCAAAACTCAGATGTGAATTTTGGGTCCCTATCACTAATGATGATTTTAGGGACTCCACAGGTAGATATGATGTTATTACAGAATAACAGAGCAGTGTCCATGGCTTTTTCCTCTTTATGGCATGGTAGAAACCTCATACTCTTGCTGAACCTATCAACTATGATTAAGCAGGCATTGTAGTTTTCTTTGCCCCCTGGGACAAGTCCTGTAACCCAGTCCATATTGATGGTTTCCCATGGGTGTTTGGGTTCCTCTATATGTTGAAGTAACCCATACTTCTTCCCCTGTTTCCTATTTGCCTTTTGGCATCTTTCACAAGTGTTGATGTATTCACTCAACTCTTGTTCCCACTTGGGCCACCAAGCTGTGCTTTCTACCCTCTCTTTGGTCCTGTCCTCAATCATGTGTCCCATATAGGGGCAGTCATTGCATTCCTGCAGGATCAGAGAGTTGTGGTCTCTGTCTACCACTGTGAGTGCACTTGTGTGCTTCTCTCTGTGGTAAAGCAGGCCATCTACAAGGAAGAACTTGTTATCCCTATAGGCCCTCAACCAGGGTTCTTCCAGCTGGGATTCCAGTTCTGGACTCCTGTATTTTTGCTGAAGGAGTTGTATTAATATGCCACACTGTTTGTGTTTGGCATAAGACTTCAGTACTGCACTGAAAAATTCATTGTGCAGCTCTGGGGAGCTTATTGCCAGTATGGGAGTTTCTGTTCCTTCTGAATCAGTGTTTCTACTGTCAAGGGTACCACTTCCAGGTTCCTATTCAGAGAGTCTGAAGTTCTCCATCCTATCTATTCCCATGAAATGTGTAGGGATCTTGGCTGAAACTTCAGGGTCATAAGCTAGATTGCTCCTGACATTATCCAGTGGCCATCTGCTAAGGCCATTGGCATTGGTATTCCTTTTACCTTTTTTGTTAATGATGGTCATATTCTCTCTATACTCCTGGATGGCTATTTCCCATCTAAGCATGTGTCTATTTGTAGTCTTCATGTTCAGTAAAGACTTCAAGGCTGTGCAGTCTGTGTAGACTTCAAAGACTGCACCCTCCAGATAATAATGGAGTTTTTCCAGAGCCCAGACTAAGCATAGACATTCAGTCTGGGTGGCCCCATACCTGGCTTCTGAATCTTTCAGTTGCCTAGAGATGTGACATATTACTCCCTCTCTTGGTTCACCATCTACAATTTGTCTTTGGTGAAGGGCTGCTCCTAAGCCTTGGCTACATGCTGCATCTATGTATAACTTTAATGGTAGTTCAAATTCAGGCAAGATGAGCACAGGTACATTTGTGAGTTCATATTTGATCCTCTCATATGCATCTCTCCTTTCCTTGGTAATTTCAAAAACTAAATCTTTTGAACATAACTTGTATAAACTACTATTTATGTGGGAAAAATTCTTGATGTGGTTTCTATAGTAGCTAGCAAACCCAAGGAAAGATTGCATTTCTTTGATGCTATTTGGTACTGGCTTTTGCAGTACTGATGCTACTTTATTCTGGTCAATTGCCAGACTAAGACCTGAGACTTTATGTCCTAGAGCTAGTAGCTCTTGTTGGCCAAAATTACACTTTTTCAGTGAAATTTTCAGATTTATGGGTGTATATTTACTTAGCACTCTGTCTATGTATTGTACCTGGTCTTCCCATGTCTCTGAGTATATAATGATATCATCAATATATACCACCATCCAGCCTTCCAATATTTCTTCTTGAAATATTGTGTCCATCATCCTTTTGAAGTGGGCTGGTGCATTTTTGATGCCAAATGGCATCCTGGTATACTCATATATGCCCATATGGCATATTATTCTGAGAAATTTCATGGAGTTTGGTTTAACTCCATTTTGGTGGAAGCCTTTAATACAATCCATTTTGGTTATGTATTTGGCTTTTGCCAGTTTATCCAAGGCATGAGGTATCCTTGGTATAGGGTACCTGTCTGCTTTTGTGTAGTTATTCAGAGCTCTGAAGTCTCAACACAGTCTAGACTTCCCATCATTCCAGGTGA
Source organism: Austropuccinia psidii (assembly GCA_023105745.1). Lineage (NCBI taxonomy): Eukaryota > Fungi > Basidiomycota > Pucciniomycetes > Pucciniales > Sphaerophragmiaceae > Austropuccinia > Austropuccinia psidii. Next base: position 21,207,575 of record JALGQZ010000001.1, read on the forward strand.
TTAGAACAGGAGTGGTTATTTCCACTATTTCATTATGTCCAATCTTTCTGATGACATCCATGTCCAGGAGTTCATTGATATGTTTTTCAATTTCTTTCCTGGTTTCCAGACTTGCTGAATAAGGAGGTCTCCTGAGCATGGGTGGATAAGGTCTTTCCACATCCAGATATATTTCTATATCATGGCCTTTGATCTTGCCTAGTGGTTCTTCACCAATGGCAAATGCTGGTCTGTTCTTCCTCAGAATCTTCAGTAAGCTTAGTTTTTGTTTACTGGTGAGGTTAGTGCTAAACTGGCCCTCTCTGAATTCATTCACTAACTCCTCCAATGGGTCATGGGTAGAGAATTGGTATATATCAAGTGATAATTTCTTCTCCTTGTTGGTACCAATGGTAATATGCCTGTTTTTACTATTGTAAATATTTATGCCATACATCCTTTGGTAATCTGTTCCCAGCAAGAACCCTTGGATGTGGGCATCATCAAGCACTACAAACTCTGGGTTGAGCCTGATATTACCCTTCCTATGAGGTATAGTTATCTCTTTAATAATTTTACCAATGGAAGTCATCTTTCCTGATGCACTCTTGAAGTTTTTTGCCTTGGTTGGCAAGAGCTGTTTTTCCCAATTTGGGAAGTGGTTATCCAGATAGTTTCTGGCCACTATGGAGCAGTGTGCTCCACCATCAATGATCACTGGATGTTGAGCATTTTCAATACAGACAGTCATTTTTGTGGCTGTTCCATGTATATATGCCATTCCTCTGGCTGGTGTGACCAGGAATGTTTGTGCATCTTGGGTATGTTTGCACAGGTTTTTGTTGGAAGTATCCTGTGGCATCCCTGCTTCCAACTGTATGTCCTGAATTTCTAGTGGGGTTTCCTCTTGGTATTCTACTAGAAACTCTTCTCTTGGGTCTTGGTCATCATCAGATGGTTCTCTGATGGCATCACCTGTGGAGTATGATTCAGAATCCTCTGTTGGGAATTCCTCCTCTGGGACTTTCTCAATGGCATATACTTTTTTCTTTGCCTTTGGACAGTTGTTGGCATAGTGGTCTGTTGCACCACAATTGTTACAAGAATTTCTCTTCTTTGCCACTTCTACCACCCTTTCTTTGGGTTTTTCTTTAAACTCTCCCCTGAAAGGTTGTTTCTCTTTGAAACCACTGCTCTTATATGGGGTGCATTTCCCTATATTAGTTCTTTTCCTTATGTCTTGTAAGGTATTAGCAATGTCATCCAGAAAGCAATTTTGGTTGCATCTGCATTTTACTGCATGCTCTAGTTCCCCTGGCAGTTGTGTCAGAAGCTTGTGATTCCTCATTTGGATGTTCATCTGAGGATCAATGGCTTTAAGTCTTTTAGACTTTCTAAGGCACCACTCACATGGATCTTTGTCCACAGAGTATTTGTCATTGTCAAATGACATGGTCTTTTGCCATATCCAATTACCATTACTGTACTTTTGGATGATTTGACTCTTCCACCATGGCCAGTTTCTTCTGCCATGGATTTCTTTCATTTCTGTGTACCATATACTAGCATGACCTTTAAATTCTTTATTTAGTCTAGCAGTAATCCAGTAATCTGGAATGCTTGGTACATCAATGAAGAGTTCATCAATATAATCTATGAGGTCCATATGATCATATTCTCCCGTTCCAGAGAGCTTGGGCCAGCTTGAGGCCTCAGGAAGCTGTTTCAAGGCTTCCTTCTCTGAATAAGACATATTATCTCCATCCTGGTATTTTGATGGGGATCTTTCCTTATTCATCAACATGGCATCTGGTTTGATGTCATCGTGGTAATATGGATTATCCATAACATGGCCTTGTGGTTGGGGCTTCATGCTATGGTAGACATTAAACTGTTTTTTTATGTCTTGATACAGACAATCCCTATCCCTTTTGCTGTGGTGTTGTTCTTCAAAGACTATATTCAGTCTTTTGTTGGTCTCTTCAGAGGCTTTGCTCAATTTATCATGTCCTTCTTGAAGAGTTTTAACAATTTTATCCATGGAGGCTGTTAATTTTTTCATCCTCTCATGGCTTGCTTCAAGTTCTGCAAACTGCTTTTGAGTTTGCTCAGCATATTAGGACATTTTTAACCACAGTGCATCACTGTTTAAGTTACTCTCAGGCATGACACCATTATGTTCAATCTGAGTAGGGGTAGTATTTCTATTAATGGGACTACTGATTCTAGAGTTATTTACAACTACTTCTGGTTCTTGTGCACTTCTTTAACCAAATCCAACATCTTCTGAATCATTAGGTCTGACTCTCTCTTCCTCTGGTTGAAGGAGGTCTTGTTTTTGCCCATTTTTCCTTGTCTTCTCCTGGAAACTTCCTGGAATTGTGAAGAATGGTGACTCTTGGCCACTGATCTGCTGGTTTCTGAATGGTGTGAAGCCACTGGAGAGCTGATTTGGCCTGCTCCTTGTGAGCCTGAAGGAGTCTGAGTATTCCCTGTCTGGGGCAGCTGTTCTTCTATAGCTTGGATAGTGGCTTGCTTCTCCCTTATCCTGGTTGCCCTGGCCTCTAGGAGTCTGAACTGCCTGGTAGGATTCCAACCTTTGGTGATCACCATAAGGTCCTTGAATTCTATCTCTTTGAGACAGATCTTCTGGAAACTTGCTCCAAGTTCTGCCCAGTGAGATTCCAGGTTGAACCTCTTGTTGTCCATGCTCCATTGGAATAAATCTTTGAGGAGTTGGTGGATCTTAAGAACTTGATCCATGTCTTTCCAGTGCTCTGGTTTGGGGTTCCGGTTGAAATGGAGTGTGAATGGAAAGGTTGATATTATCTCCCTCATTATTTTGCCATCCACCACTGTGTCCAAGGTGTCCTCTTCCAGGCCTTCTGGTTCTGGACAATCCTTCTCTGTCCTCTGGTTGGTTCCTTTGGAAGCCAAGGTCTCTGATGTATACAGGTGACATGTCAGTGTTTGCAAGCAGTCAAAAACTTTATGTTCTTAGGGTATTTACCTTTGACTGTGCCTTGTACAAATGTTTTGTCTGCTGATTTGGGCAATTTACCTTTAGAGGTTACAACTGGGTTAATTATAGTAATTTTCCCTGTACACACTGTTAAGCTTGGTTTACCTTGTATTGAAGCAGAATTTCATGGCTTTCTACTCTTCTGAGTGGCAATAGGTGTCCACTTCTTTGCTGTAATCAGGCTTTCACTGTCCCACTTTCCTTTTCCCTTGCTTCCCTCTGGTTCTGAGGGTGTCACTGGTATGTTGGCCTGTGACTGGGTTTCAAGTGGTATGAAGTTATCTTCCACTGAATCAAACAGGAAAAGAGGGCTTAATTTCAGTTAAGACTTCTTAAAATGCTATTTGCACGTCTAAGAATGGCCTCTGGGCTTGTATATTACTACAATATGCCCTTGTATAATGTCAGTGTAATTGAATTAACAATTTCACGTCCGAAATACAGCTTACAGATATGTGGTATACTGTTTGTATACCAATATCTCACAGAATAACTTGTAATTAGCAATTATAAAATGATAAAAGTGGTATGTAAGAGGGTAATTGAATTAAGAATATGCCCAACCATGCCTCAACTGTTGGCTTTTCAGTAATAGGTGTCTTTATTTAATTAAAAAAAGACTGTATTAGTGGCTTAAAGTGTTTTTATATGTAAAACACACCAAAAATAAAGGTCCTGTGGTTGTTAGCCATGTGACAGGTACTCTTATAATATGAGTATAAAATGGTGTGTACACCAATTAATACAGAAAATATATAATATATATATATTTTTAAGAAAAATTACGCCCTCACTTTTAAGGTCCAAAAAAGGTTAAAACACGGCCAGGCCCCCAAAATGGCAGGTTGAGTCTATGTAGAAGTAGTAATTAGGCTATTTACAGCTTTAACTGTGACTGTGACACGTGATAAAAGATTTAAAATAAAGGTATTGACAGAGAATAAGGATTTTATAATAAAATTTAAAGGGCTTTACTATTATAAAATAGTGGTGGTGAGTGCTGTTGAAAGCCCTGTGTGTAGCTTTACCTGTTGGATGACAATAATTAAGATGATAATTATAACTGCTTCTTTTCCATAAATATAATTGTTTTTGACAGCTTTACTATGTAGTAATTTAAGAGCAGGATGTGGAAAGCTTTTCTGTCTGTGAAAAGCCCTCTTTTTATCCTGAAATGGGGGCAAAAGGCTACTAGACCTTTCCACATAGAGGAAGTCAAGATTTTTCACTCTCTGAGACAGGCATGTGGTTTTCAAAAGGCCTTTATAGCCTGTATTGGGCTCAGATGTGGTTTGAAGCCACATCTGGGCAGTTTTCACCAATACAGGGTGAACATTTTCATCTGGGGATCACATAGCCTTCTTCTGACGTGTATGATGCATAGAATGTGGTACAGAAACTGTATGGGACCCCAGTATTGACTGACTTATAAGGTATTGAAGTATAAACATGCTTTTTTGTCTGTTTGACACCTCATAATCATGGTTATGGGATATTATCCCATGGTAAGGTTGTATTGGCCAGAATGTGGGATTTTGACCTTAAAACAGCCATACCTTTGTCAGTTCTTGAGATATAAACCTCAAAATTGGTTCTGGGTGTAGCCCTGTATGTGTTCTACACAATGCTACATTATTTGATATGGTTAACATTAAATATGGAAAAGTTATCCCATGTACAAGATATTTTGTACATATGTGTGTTTTAGGCAAAAGCTGTATTGGGCTTGTTTGCCCCATAACTTTTGTTCTAGTTGAGATATGAAGAAATGGATGAAACCATCAGATAGCCCTGATTGTGCCCTTTCCAAAAAGACCCCACTTTAGGTATCTCACACTAAAACTGTAGAAGTTAGATGAGAGATGAATGTCTGGTTCACCCTTATTTGGCCTGAATTTGGTCATAACTTCAGTAATACTGGTGCTAGCTCATTTTGGCTAATATCATTGGATAGCCCTGACTTAGAGCTTCATTTTTAATACCCATTCGATGGGGTTAAGCCTCTTAATCTGTATTTCAGATGAGAGGTGAAAATTAAGGTTTATGCTCAGAAACAACTTTGAGCAAGAATAACTTTGTTATTCTTTGTCCTATGATGATGGGACTTGTATATTTGGAAAGGGGTGAGTTTCCTCTTTCTTTTGATACCTTTTGAGCTAATTTGGCTCAGCTCCATGTTTTGGTGGTATCTTGGCTATACCATTGGTTTATGGTATTTTGGCTGTCATGCTTGTGCTCTGGTTTTGAGTCACAGGCTGACATAATGTGAACCACAAATTCCAGTGACTATAATGCAACACTTAATCAGCTTCAATAAGATCTTATACTGAAAGTGGTGGGACATGAAGTCAATCACCTGAAATTGATGTGACATTCTCCCTGGTGAGTAAAGTCAGAATTGTGGTTTTGGGGTCACAAATGATCCTTCTGGATCAATAAAGAATAAAATATTTCTTCACAGACCAAGTAAACAATTTTAGAATGCTGCAGGGGTGTTTGTATTACTAATATTAGTCATTATGGGTGGGTATAAGCCATAGAGAACTATTATTTTAAGTATTTAGATAGTACTGGTTGGTATATGTTTGGTACAGACCAGTATTGACCAGAAAACATCCAACCCAGATATCATAGTAATTTTGAGATATAAATAATCTAAGACCACAGGATCAAAGGTCTCTATGAGCTCTTCAATTTGGTATTCTACATTTTTACCCTCCTCATAAATAGTAAAGGTTATAAGAGCTCTGAGTGTGAGCCTGTGAGGTATGTATAACATACCCATAAGGCCACCAATAACTTTATACACAGTTAAAAATGTCTTCAACAGAATTTTCAATTGAATTCAAAATAAAAAATGACAAAAAATAAGTATAACTTTTTTTTGGATAAACAAAGTTATAAATATTATGTCATTTTTGGATTCTACACCAAAAATAACCTAGGGCACATCCATAAGGTGTTATACCCAAAAACACTTATTTGTTATGTTATTAGAAGATTTAAGAATCTCACAGTACTAATGTAATTTTTTTAACATTTTTTTTAAATTGTTAAATTTAAGCTTAAATAAGCTTAAATTTAAAGTGGCATAAGGTTTATACAAACTTACCAAAATTTTAGTTAAGATTGAGGTGTGGTGTATATTTGCTGAATTGGCTAAGGATTTGCCATACAGAATGTAAATCCTGCGTGAGCTCAATTTAAAAGGTTTAAGGCCATAGTATGGCTTTAAATAAATAAAAGGGCAAAATCCACACAAAAAGGCGGGACAAAGGAAAAAGACCAAATAGAGCTGGGGTACCCAACTTTTTGGATCTGCAAGGATTCAATGAAGGTTTCCCACCTGTATTGGATGATTTTCAACCTTATTTAAATTTTAAGATTAGACTTTGATCCAAAATTAAAGTTTAAACTGGTTTTATCCCAATTTAGACAGGAATTTCAAGCTGCCAAAGGGTAAATCCCAATATGAAGGCTTGAATTCAAGGTTTTAAGAACTGTCAAAGCTTAATTAAGCTTAAAAAGCTTAAATAAGCTTAAAAATTTAAGGTTTCAAGCATTAAAACCTTATCAAAACTTAAGGTTTGGTGTGTATTGCTATTTTACGTGGAAAAATAGCAATAACTTCAAAAATTCATTAAAAATCCAATTCTTAATGGATTTGCTTGAACATTTCACACAGCGTACAATTTAATATTATCTACGTATAAATCAAATTTTAGGTATCTTTTATAAATAAACTTCCTGGGTAATCAGCCTGGAAATTTACTCTTTTAATTAAAGCTCAAAGAAAATTATAATTTCTTTAAAAATTAATTAAAAATTGGGTTTAAGAGATTTCTGCTTGAAACTCTATTTTTAGGTTGTTCATGTGATACAATTTAATATAAATAAGCTTATTTCTATTAAAAACTTAAAAGAATTAGCTTAAATGAGGATTAAAGTTACATGGAGTTAAGAATAACCCAGTTAACTTTAAATTGGAATTAAAATTAAGTTACCTTAAGTTAAGAACTTTATTTTTAAGCATGGTTTTTCAGTTTTGACCTGAGAACGCCCTCTATATCCATTATGAATCATGAGAGCTTCTCTGAAGACATAAAAAGAGTCTTTTCATCACTTTTTTTGTCCATCATTCATTATCAATCCAATCATATTAGAAATTTAAACAGGTAAAGTTTTATTAAATATAAAATCTTATTATTAAAGTAATTCTCAATTTATTTTATTCTTTATTAATTAAAATTAAAGAATTGAAATTATAGAATTTAGATTATTGTTTTAATCACCAATAATATATTTTATTATATAAAATTATCATCTTAAATATCTTTTAAAAATCCACAAATTCCTCTTAAAAACTCTTTAATCTTAATTCTTATTATAAAAAGTTTTTTATCTTTAAAATTATTGATTTTTGGCGTGTTTTTAACTTATAATTATTATTTAATATAATAGCTGTTGCTGTTTGACTTGTTGTATTAAATAAATATTATAAGTAAGTTTTCTCTGAAGTTCTATATTTTTTTATCTAGTATTAGTTTTTTTATATAGAATTTTTATTCTATAAGAATTATTTCTGCACATTGTGTGTTTAATCCTTTTATAAATAATATTTATATTATTTATAAGTGGTTAATATTCATATTTTCCACGTGTAATTGTCTCATTAAGAGCTTTACAATTCTTATTATTATAACTGTCAGTGACTATAACAATAATAGAATGATTATAATTTATTATAATTATTATTTTTTTTATTATTATATTTTTATAATAATAATTAAATTATTTTTTTGTATAATTATTTTTAATAATTATATCCAAATTTGTGGTTGTAATATTTCATTATATTATATATTTCTACTGAGGACAGTCATAGTACTCTTGATTTTGCTACTATTATCAAGAGTTTCATAGACAAACCTTACACTAAGCTTTTTGATGTATTTTTGTGCATCATTGTTTGGCTTCAAAAACCTCCAAGGCAGTTATCTTTTCCCATTTAGTATATATTTGTATTATGATGATACATTATTATACACCTTGATGAGCTCTAAAGTCTGACATACTTCAGAATACAGCTATATTAATATATGGCAAAGATATAGGAGTTTCTTTATATTGCTATTTTCAAAAATTCTGTATTTTGAGTAATAGACCTTTGAAGAAAGATCCCTCTGCCAATTTTAGTTATAAAAAGCTCCAAGATATCTCAAATTAAATCTCTTATTTATATTTTCAATTTTTTTATACCTTTGTACAGTTTTGTACCAGTCCTCTTAGACTTTAAAGGGATTTGTTTGGTAAGAAATGGGTTATTATGTTATTTCCTGAAGCAAGAGTGCTACAGGAAAATTGATGGCACCATTGAATAGCTCTGAGTTAGAAGTTTAAGAAAAATGACATTTTTCTGGGGGTTTCATTAAGTTTACATAAGCTAGATGAGAGGTGGAAATAAGGTTTTTTACTTATTTTGTCTTATCATTAAGCTTTTGTATCTTTGTTTTTTCTTATCCTATTTGGATAAGGTTGGTATTACTGTACTTAGAAATTTTTCCTCTTTGTATTTGTGCCTTTATTTGTAATGTTTGTCCAATGATTTCTATACCATTACTTATGTTAATTGGATTTCATGCTGGTGCTATGTTTGGAGGCACAGGCTGACAAGCCAATACTTAGCCCAATCTGCTCCATTATCAAAATTCTGAAAGTCCCTTGGAAAGTGAATATCAAGCTATTAAGTTCATTCCTAAAATAAATGGGGTTCTTTCCAGCCTTTTCTTATTCCCTCAAAATGACCAATTTTGTAGAAATTTGAAGCAGCAAAGTGTTTTTTCCAACACTTTATTATCTCTCCAAATTCTCCAATAAGTCATTTAATTGGTAGCTAAATTGTCAGTGCATACAAAGGGAATCTACTAAGTTGGAAATTGTTCATTACATGTTCTTACTGGTATTTCCATTTGAAGATAAATAATTTCAATTCTTGATATAATTTCCAAACAATACTTAGACCATTCTAAATTTCACTTCTTTCATAGCTGTTACTTTTCATTTTTTGGAATGAAAGTTTCATATATTATCACTTCTGTTAGGCTTGAATTAAGCTTAAGTTATTTTTTTCTCTTGAGAGTTTTTATATTCAAGCTTAGGTAATCATTTGCATGTTTCCTTGGAAACCTTCTTTCTTAAGTTACCTCCACCTTGATATTTTGATCAACATATCACTTGCATAGCCAGGTACAATCTCTCAGCCAATAATATAATGGAAAAACAAATCACACTTAAAATTCCAAAACTATCTTATTAAAAGGATGTGATTGATTACATGGAAAACTTTCTTCACCTTGTGTCTTGTGATGGACTCACTTTGTTTGGTGATGTTAGAGCCAATATGTTTGAAAAAATGAATGAGAAAATTAGTCTAATTCTGACTTGCAATTCAATCTACCCACAAAATGGAATAAAAAAATAATTTAATTTAATTTTTTAGATATTTGAACTTCAATAGGAAACAGGTCCATCAGATTTATGACAAAAACCTCATTCATGATACAGTTGAGAATATCAAAACTAATTCTTTTGAAAAATCTATATACTTTATTTAATGAATATTATAATATTTTTTGAGAAAACTTTTTTCTGAATGAATGAAGTAAATTTCAGATTTTAGCCCATAAAAAATGAATTAATATCATCTTGCCCCTGTTTCATGGTAAAAATGGAAATTATTTTTTGAATTTATTTAGCCTTTATAACATCTAATCTTCATAGGATGTGGACTTAGATAGCTAAAAAAAAATATATGAATCACACTTATGCATTCTATTGATAAAACCTATTTTCTTAATTACATGAAATCTCTTTCTTTTTTCTTTATTTTTGAGGCTCAAACTGCTACTCTTATTGTAGTAATATTAACAGTAGAATTCCAGTAAAATTGAGTCATCTCCTGTTACTATGAAAGAAAATCTTTTGAATTATTTAACAGTCCTAATTCCTCATACTCTATTTTTGTTTACCTCTATAATTGATCCATGATTTTAGCTGAAATCTTTTTTCCAGGTTATGACTCCAGTTTTAATTTCTTTTGTACATCATTAAAAAATTCCACCAGAACTTCAGGTACTGAGATCCAATGAAATATTTTTTTAGAATTTATTATATGTTGATAATCAGTTTAGGACCAAATTCAAACTTTTTTTTATTTAATCATATGTATCATTCTAGTTCTCAATAGGGGTCCACTTTGGAAATTGAAATTTTCAAATACTTTTTTTTTGAAATTTCAAGATTCAATAAGTTCACATTACATTATTTTTGAAATTCTGATTTTTTCAATTGCTTAGATGAATAGTAAATAAATACCTGTATATACCTGGAACAAGCTCAAATTCTTAATACTTTTTATAGATTGGTATAAAAAAATCAGCTGCCAGATTTTTCCACTATCTGGAATACAAAGTGAGAAGTTTTGATTTATAAAAAATGGAGCTCATCCATTTGGACCTATTTTCTCTTAGGAAACATATCTTTGATACTTTCATTTTATTTTTATTTTCAAATTTCACAAGGAGTGTTTTCAAATAGTAATAACCTTAATTGATGTTCTCAATGGGGTATATCTATCATCATGGAGCTCATATCAATGTGGGTTGTAAATATTCTCTCTTTATACAAGTTTTATCTTTTGCCTTTCTATAATAAGATAACAATTTGAGATTCCTAAAAAATACTCAAGTCAGTTTTTTGACCAATTAAACTTGATTTTTGAACTAAAACCAGGAATAAAATTTTATTGAATACTTTTGAAGAGATGAACTAAATGAAATACAAAGAATTAATTTGAAAATCTCAAGAAACTATCTAGCAATCGCTGATAACTTTACTTATTCATTCAGAAGAAATTACAGGTTATTTATGGATAATTATGCAATATGAAATGGAATAAAAGAAAAAAACTTCAAAAACCACATTTTTTCTATATAAAAGAAGGAAATAACAATAGAAAAAAATATGAATTTCTTTTTATAATTCAAGAACAGCTATTAATAATCAAAAGATAAAAATTCAAAAGGATCATATCCAAATTAATTCTTAGAATGAGTTAATTTGATTGAATCATTATTATAAGTGATAAACAAATCGACCAAAATTATCTCAAATAAATTTTTTAAAAGAAAATTATAAGCCTAAAAAAATTCTTTTGGGTTATATTTTTCAAATTTAAGTCCTTGAATAGTTAAGAGTAAATTTCATTTATTCAAACAATTACTTATTGAATAAAACTTATGATAGATTATTTTCAAAAAAAATGATTAATTGAATTAAATTTCAATGTATTGAGGCTCTACTATAGTTTTAAACACAAGTATTTTCAAAAATATTAATCATGTTAAGGAATTTTTAGCTATATCTTATAAATGATAAATTCACTTATTGAATTTTTGGAAGAAAAAAGTGTACTTGATATTCTTTGAGTTTTGATACAATTTTGAATGATATCAATTAAGATTTCATCCTTATTAATAATTAAATTTCAGGAAGCATATTTATAAAAAATTAATTTCAATTTCTTGTAATTCACATTACATTTTTTTTTCTGGAAAATGTAAATAAAAGGAATTGTGCTTTGAAATATATTTCTTTTTTTTTCAATTTTGCTAAAAAATTAAATTTCAATGAAAATATATAATTTTAAATTTTTTAAATAATATTTTTTTTTGAGCTTTTATAAAGTATGAAAGTTTTTGTAAAATTAAGCTAAGAAAATCACCTTTTTTGTTCTTTTGAAATTTCATTATTTGTGTTTTTCTGTGCTTTAATATTTTTTTCATCCAAAGAAATTCCTCTTAAAAAAAATCAATTTTATTTCTCAAAAGGATATCAATTTTTGCATTTATTTTTAAAAAAACTGCAAAACATTAATTTGACATATGGAATTCCTCTTTTTGTCAGAAAGATAAAGGTATTCATATTTTTGTCTTACAAAAAAAATAACATGGTAGTTGTAAGGTTTGTCTATGAAAAAATAAGTGAAAATTACTAATATTTCACTTATTGTACTCTGAATTTCCTTATAACTATAATAAATAAGATAAAAATAATTCTAATAATAAGGAATTATTATAATTCTGGGGTAAAAATAATTATATTATTAAATTTTTACACACAAATAATAAAGGCATAAAAAATTGTCTTTTATTAATAAAAACCAATTAATAACTAAAATATTACTAATATCAGAGTTATATATTAATATAAATACTATATATATTAATGGAAGAATTATTAATAGTAATAATAGAAAATAGCCTACTTTTGACACTTAATATAATAATTTTGGAAGAATTTATTCCAGATAATGTAAATACAACTTGTTTAAATTGTATTTACAAATTAAAATGAAATAAATTACAAATTTTTTGATTTTTACATGGAAATAAGATTTTTAAGAGATTTATAACAAAACAAGAGTAAAATTGAAGTAATCACGTCAAAATTATGACTATAAATAAAGATAGCTTTTGGTCTTTGATAATATAAGAGATTCATATATTAAGAATAAAAGTTTTACCTTTTTGATTTAATTTTTTAATTGGTTTGATGCGTCTGAGGGGAAATAGAGTAAAAAGAGCTCTATTTATAGTAAATACCTCCCTTCTAGAGTCCAGTAGGCTTCTAGTAGATGTGTACTGATGGTATCCACTGGAAATGATCAGTATTTTAAGGTTTAGTGATGATTACGTCATGATCAAGCCATCTTATCTCATTATTACACCATTATTTAGAGTTATCACTATAACTCCAAGTTTAATGACATTATAGGCTTGGAAAAGGCCTAAACTTTGTGTATTTAATTAGGATTAATCATAATCTAATAGTATTAACCAGTTTTATCACTTTTATAACTGTTAAACTTAAAATAAGATTACAGTGAGTGATCATAAATGATCAATTTTAAACTTGAGCTTTGATCATTAATAACTTTGAGGTTATACATACTACATCTATTCAGAGAGTGAATTTTAATAGCTTGGCATGTCCTTATTGAACTTCCAAGAGCATTTTATTACATCATCAAAACTCTATTTTTGATGATTTTTCTTGTAACTCATCTCTTCTGTCTAAATTCAATTTTTTAAACTTCAAACCTTGATTTCAAGAGGTTATACCTTGAATATTATAATAAGAATTACATCATTCTTCATGTATGAGAAATTAGAATATGACTATCTACTTTTTTGTAAGTTTGGACCACTTTCACAACAAAGTGGTCAACAGCTCTAGTGATTTTGTTCAATAAACCTTTATAACTTGTAAAATAAAGGTCATATCTGTATTTTTACAGTAATTATGTGGTGAATTTATTTTTGGTCTAACTCTCTATCTTTTATATTCCAAGAGATATCAGCTGAAAACCATTAATATATGCATTGACCAAAAAAGTGCATATATTCAGCTTAATTCCTTAAGTATTGACTTTACAGAATTGGCATATAATTTTTTTATGTGTAATTATTTATGGGTAATCCAATGATACAGCTTATTTCACATGTTTTTTTATTTGTTTCTGAGTTAAATAAGATTTCATGTCCTTTTTAAGGTATTGTTACTTATTCTTCAGTAATTATTGACTTTTCAGATATGCCATAAAAATGACATATGTGTATTTTACCATAAGGAATCTAATGGTGTAATTTATTTCACATTTTTACTAATTATATTCTGAGTCAATTCAGATTTTGTACCTATTTATTGTATTTTCACTAGTTCTGAGATAATCATTATAAGTATAATTATTATAGAATTTTTCTTGTGACCTTTTTGGATATGCGGTCATATCTCAAAGGCTCACAGTAGTAAGTGATTCTTGTGATAAGATACATGATCAAAATTTTCTTGGTGAGTTATTTGAAAAAAACTAAAGAGAAGATTTTTCCATAAATATTTTCATCAAAAAGCTCTACTCAAGGCTTGAAATTTATTCATTCATTTAAAAAAGGAATATTTTCCCTGTATAAATAAAATTAAATCCCATAATCTTGATTAATTTCTACATTTTCTTTCTTGTAAATTGGATAAAAATGGCTAATTTTTTTTCAAATTTAATTTTGAAGTAAAAAATATCAAGACTTCTATGGGCTTATTTTAGATTCCAAAAAAACAAAAAAGAATTGAAATTGGCAAAAGAAGTTCAAAAAAAATATGACTGCTTACCTCAAATCACCAAAGCTGTGAGCCTTAGAGGTAATTTCATATACCCAAAAGACCACAAATATAAAAAATAACATATTAATATAAATAAAATAAATTTATTTATATTATTAAAATAAAAATCAAAATATAAATATAAAATTATATTAAAAATAAAAAATCAATTATAATTTAAAAATAAAAATACATCAAATTTTGTAAATATAAAATTACATTTATATTTGAAAAAATTAAGTAAAAATGAAATTTTAACAAAATTGTGAAAAAATAAATAAATTTGGAAAAAAAGTTAAATAAAATTTATTATAACTTTCTATCCAATAAATAAACATATAAAATTTATTTCACCATTGGATTCCTCATAAAAAATCAGGTGGGGTCACCTCTGAGTGAAATTCTTGTAACTCAACTCTAAATAAGCTTAAATTAAGTTTTTAGTATTTTCAATACAAAAGTTGAAAATCCTCAAAACCTTAATTTAATTCACACCACATGTGGTGTTAACCATCAATTTTTGTGTTAAAATTGAGGTGTTGTGTTTAGTTTAGAAGTTATGAGGAATTGAAGTATTTTCAATTGAATTCAATTGAAATGTCAAAATGTGCGCGTGTATTACATAAGTGAACTTTGATTTACATATGAGGTGTCAATTATTACTGTATTGTACTGTACAATTGAATTGAATTACATATGTAAATTATAAGTATAATACATGATGAGGAATTAAAGGAAAAATAAATTGGAAAGATTAAATTTGGGGGAGAAAAGGAACTCCAGCTCTAAGGGGGAGCTAGACCCCCAAAATCCTTGCTGACAGGCGTGGGATGTCAAAATTCACGCAAACTTTCATCACTTTTGGCCTGGAATTGAGTTACAGGGTCTGTGGACTCAATTGATGATGAGGTTTTGATACCAACTGGGGTAGTTTTAGCTGTTGCCAAGAGGGTAAAACTACCCTTAAGATAAAACTATCATAGTAAAAACAGTTTTAACTGGTTTCTACGTCTCTGAAACACATTCTGACGTGTTTTGAGGGCTCTAGGCCTGGTATTGCTATAGTAATGGCTGATTTAAGGGTCTAAAATGGCAAAAAATGGCTTAAACCAGCCCTTTTTGGTCTAAACCAGGGTTCAATGATGCCATAATTGGCTTTTCTGTTGTCAGACTGTTTTTCACGACTGACAAGAGTAAATTTTACTTTTGGAGTAAGAGAATTGATGGCTATAAAAGAATGTCTTCTTTGCCCCACTTTTCTCTTCAGGTTAGAATCTTTTCCTTTTATTAATTAGTTTAAAACTGTTAAACCAATCAATCAAAGATTCCAACCACCACTTTTAAATCATTTTAATCCTTTTAACCACGTGAAAAAATCATTATAATCATTGTTTGTAACTCTTATAATCCTTTTTACCCCTGAACCACCCCAAAAGTGAATTAAAGCATCTTTCATCACTGTAAACTTTGTCACTTTGTTTCCAAATTCACTCTGGTCACTTTTGGGCGTGTTTTCTCTTTAATATTCTTTTTAAAGACTTTGTCCTTTAATTAATTTCTTGCAGTTCTTTGCTCAATTAATTCCAATTGAAATTGCTCTTGAAGAAATTTCTTTTGTAGCCTTAAAATATCTCTTGTAGAGTATTTTTTTGGATAAATTTTTATTGTTGGTAAAACAATAAATTTTTATAATATTATTGTTTTATACTAATAAAGTTATAAACAATAAAATTGGCGTGTTTTCTCTTAAAAATAATATTTCATACTATTTTTAATTGATTTTTACCTTATACAAATTTTGAGGACAGGAAAAGTACTTGATTTTTAATCAAAGTTTCATATCCACACCTTACATTTGGGGGCCCAGCCGTGATATTTTACCTGTGACATATTTTTTTTACTCTTTTTAAATCTTTTTTCTTATATTGAAAAATTTAAAAACACATAAAAAATACTTATAATTCAAAAAATCCATAAAAAATAACTTTTTTTCATATTATAAGTGAGGCTTATATTTTATTTCTTTTTTGAAATAACCTTTTTTTACTTAATTAATTGGCTTTTTTCATTAATTTTAGTGTCTGACAACGTGGTAAGACAAGAAAACATTGAAACAGCCTCAACAGTAACCAGCATTATCCCTGCCAGTACTGTTAATTCTGATCATAATAGCACTGTTATTGTGACTCAAAATAACCAGCCTGAACCAATATCTTCTGAATTAATTAACTTGGACATAAGTAATACCCTTCAGGAGGCTAAAAATTTGGCCAATAGTAAGTTTTTGACGTAAAAATACTATTTTAAGCCTTTTTAACCATAATTATGCCTTCAACCAGGTCAGGAGCCAGCTACAACCCCTCAAGCAGCTCCCAAAAAGGTAATAGACTGGATTATGGCAGAGGCCAACCAGGTACAGAAGGAAAAGGGTCAGTTGATGACTTCCAAACAACTAAAATGGGTCATTCTGAAGCTGATAATACCATTTTACCTTCAAAAAGAGCTGACACCGCCACAACAAGCCTCTGTGGACATATACAAAGCCAGCCACAGTGCATACAACAATGCACTTCAATTCAATGAGTACCAGATCCTTGCAGACCTGTGGAAGAATTGCATGAATTCTTACCTGACAGTAAGAAAATTCTTGGGCCATCCCAACACTTGCAAATTGCTCAATGGATGGCATCCATTAATGGAGAAGAAAAACATGATGCTTTTGACACTAGAATGGAGGAAAAACAACCCTCCACCACCCAAACCAGTGCCAAAAACAGCCCCAGTGGCCAGCAGCAGCAATTCCAACGTGAAAAAGCAGCCACAAACTCCAAACAAGGGCAAAGGGAAGGCACCAGCCCCAAAACCTTACAGCCAGGGCTACAGAATCCCAAAGATTCAGCAGGATGCCATGGAAAATGTATTTCAGATGGGCAGAACCATGATGGAATTACAGAAGAAGGAGGAAGCCAGATTAAGGTTCCAGAAATGATTTCTGACATATTTGATTCCATCCCAGAATTGTATAATGCTATAAATGACGTGAAAAAACATCTTTCTGATAAAAATGACACCATTTGTAACAACATTAAAACAAACAACCTGAGTCTGTGCCAAATTAATGAAACACTTATGTGTTTTGAAAAAGTTTTAAGAACAATTAAAAATTCTAATAATGATAATTCTTCTAACATTAAAATAAATGAACAATCTGCCATTATTAAAGAATTAACAGATAAATATTCTAAATTCAATATTGATGACATAATTGAAACAAGAATTAAACAAGCCATAAATATTATCAAAACAGATAACAAGAAAGTCCTTGATGACATTTCAAATTCATTTACTGACGTAAAGACATATACCATTGCCTTGAAAAAGTGTTTTGATGCTTCACAAGAAGAAGTATCAAAATTATCAATGAAATTGAACCAAGTCACTTCTGATAATACAAGACAGACAGAGTTATGGCAAGAACTGACACATAAGGAAGACATGTATAAAATTGAAATAATAAATTTAATACAAAGCTTCCAACATGAATACATAAATTCCCAAAGGTGTAGCAACAGTAAAATGAATGACATTGAACAAATACTGAACACCTTACCAAGAATGTCTACACCTCTAAATCAAAATGAGGGCACAAGAATTTCAAATCCACAAGTATTGGATCCTGATAATTCACAATTAAAAAATGAATTATCCACTTCTTTTCATAACTTGGAACCATCAATGGGCCAAGCACTCTTGAAAGAAGTTGCAAAACGTAAAGAATGGCCTCACTTCAGTGGTGAAGGAGAGTATGACCATATGGAATTCATTAGAGGTATTGACATGATCAAAGAGGATTTTGAATTACCAGACAGATTGGTAACAGCCAGGTTTAGCACCTTGTTTACCAGATCAGCTCACAGATGGTACATCAAAATAAGACAAGCACATGGACACCAGAGTTGGACTTGGTGGAAACCCCAAATCATCAACAAATGGGCAAATGATGCTTGGAGGTTTAAAGTTGAAACAGCCTTTGAATCTTCCAAATTTAATGCTGATAAAGACAAAGCTTTACCATGGTTTTGCCAACAAAAGGACAGATTAACAGCATTATATCCTGACATGTCAGAATTTATGATCCATAGAAAAATTCTGAGACAATGTGGAGGTGACTTAGAGCATGCTGTCAAAAGCAGGACTACTGAACAATCTTCAGCAGAAGATATTATCAATATACTAGAAGAAGTAACCACCAGAACCAAAATTGGTTCTAGTAGGGTGAATCTCAAAACAAGGTTTAATACACCTTGGAAAGATTCTGTGGACAAAAACCCCAAAGAAAATTCTAGTAATATTAAATATAAATCTGCAGATACAGTCAGAAAATGCCATATTTGCCAAAGCACCACCCATTTAGCCAATACATGTCCAAAAAGGGGGAAAATCAATGAAATTGACGTTGAAAAGGAACCAGATGTTGAAAAAGAAGACATAATTGAAGACAATTCAGATGATAAGTCATCCATATTTTCTGAATCTTCAAAAGATATAGAAAATATCAATGCCACTTTTGACATCATGGAATCTTATTCCCACTTACCACAATTGAGCAATGGTCAAGTTGATTTATCAAAAGTTCAAGATTCACAACTTATGAAGACAAAACCAAACAGAGGAAAAGGTTATACAGCTGGTAACTCCTGTATAACAGAAGTGGTGATTGACAACAAGCCCACCAAACTTTTGCTTGACCCAGGAGCCTTCTGCTCTTGTGTTGGAAAATCCTTTCTTAAGACTTGTGTGCCAAATTTTGAAGATCAATTGTTACCAATTGATGGTATAAAATTCAACAGTGCAAGTAACCCAATAAAAGCACTGGGAATCTTTGAGACTAATATCATATTCCCACACATAAATGGGAATTTAAGTATCACAGTTGAATTTGTTGTTATGGAAAATTGCTCTAGTACCCATTTTATATTGGGAAATGACTATTTAATCATGTATGGGATAGATTTACATAATAACAAAGACAGATACTTTACAATTGGGGACAATAAGCGCCAGAAATTTTCCTTTTTACCATTTAAAAGACAAATTACAGTAAACAAAGTATCACCAGTCAACTTAGAGTTAGAAAAATTCAAGTCTGAACAGTTAAATGAGGCTGAGATAAGCCTTCATCTGACTGATAAACAAGAAAATGAACTTTCTTCCCTTTTGTATGACCACAGAGGAGCATTTGCTACAGACAAAGAACCTCTGGGAGCAATTATTGGTCATGAAGTTGACATCATTCTTAACATTGAGAGACCTTATCCACCACTCTTAAGAAGACCTGCTTATCCAGCAAGTCCAAAATCAAGAGAGGCTCTAGAAATTCATATCAAAGAACTTCTAGACCTTGGTGTAATAAGAAAAGTAGGCCACAATGAGGAAGTAGAAATAACTACACCAGTCATAGTGGCGTGGCATAATGGGAAATCCAGAATGGTTGGGGACTTTAGAGCTCTGAACACTTACACTGTTCCAGACAGATACCCAATACCAAAAATCCAAATTGCCCTTACTCAAATATCTCAAGCAGTGTATATAACCACTATGGATGCCCTTAAAGGATTCCATCAAAATGTGGTAACACCAAGAGCAAGAAAATACTTGAGAATTATTGTTCATTGTGGAGTGTATGAATACTTAAGGATGCCCTTTGGTATCAAAAATGCACCTTCACACTTCCAAAGAATGATGAATGAAATCTTCCCTGAAGAGCTCTCAGAGGGATGGTTAATCATTTACATTGATGACATTATTATCTGTTCAAAGACTTGGGAGGAGCACATGTACAGATTATCAAGAGTTTTGACAAAAATCCAATCAGTAAACATGAAAATCTCCTTGAAGAAATGTCATTTTGGATTTAAAGAACTTAAGGCACTAGGACATGTTGTATCCGGTTTGTCCCTTGGAATTGATAAAAACAAAGTTGCAGCAGTATTGTCAAAACCCATGCCTCAGAATAAGAAGGAAATTCAGTCATTCTTGGGTTTTGCAGGATATTACAGGCAACACATTAAAGATTTTGCATCCATAGCAAGACCACTTTATAAGTTGTGTGACAAAGACACAGTATTTGAGATGACTGTTGACAGAGTCAAAGCTTTTGAATCTCTAAGAGAAGCATTGACCACTGCTCCACTCTTACTGATGCCAGACTTTAAATTGCCTTTCAAACTGTATATTGATGCATCAGGGGATGGACTAGGTGCTGCACTTCACCAAGTTCAGATCATAAATGACAAAACTGTAGAAGGACCAATATGTTTCATATCCAGGCAAATCAAACCAACTGAAGCCAGATATGGAGCAAGTCAAATGGAATGTCTATGCCTTGTCTGGGCCTTGGAGAAATTGAACTACTTCTTAGAGGGATGTGTTTTTGAAGTAATAACAGATTGTACAGCTGTGAAATCACTTTTGAAAATGAAAACACCTAACAGACACATGCTCAGATGGCAAATAGCCATACAAGAATACAGAGGCAATATGACTATTGTTCATAAGGATGGGAATATTCATAAGAATGCAGATGGACTAAGCAGATGGCCATTACCAAATAACATTGATAATCCTGCTTATGTTCCAGAAGAAGCTTCACCACAAATTCCAATAGAAGGAATAAGTGTTACAGACTTGAACACCACCTTCTTTGAAGAAGTCAGAAGTAGTTACACTCAAGATAAGAATTGTAGCATCTTATGCCCATTACTTAACAAAGACTGTAAAGACAACTCTCTAATACATGCCATGGATGAAGTATGGAGAAAATCTTATAATGAAGGAAGATTTCACCTACTGGATGGTATAATTTACCACAGAACCAAGCACACATGTGTCATGACAGTTGTAGACAGGTCATTAATCAATCTTGTACTGAAAGAATGCCATGATAGTCCCTTTTCAGGACATCTTTCTGAAGACAGAACAAGAGAGAAAGTGAAGACCTGCATATGGTGGCCAATGTGGCAGAAAGATGTTGCAGAGTATTGCAAAACCTGTGACAGATGCCAAAAGGCAAATAAATCCACTGGCAAAAGACTTGGAAATATGATGAAAATCCAAGAACCAAACAGACCTTGGGAAATTGTCCATATGGATTGGGTAACTGGCCTACCACCAGGAGGTGACAGGAGCTATAATGCTTGCCTAGTAATTGTGGACAGATTCAGTAAAACTCCAATCTTTTTACCATGTCACAAAGATGATACAGCCATGGATACAGCTCTTCTGATATGGAATAGAGTAGTGTCATGGGCTGGGATATTTACAAATATTATCAGTGATAGAGATCCCAAATTCACTTCAGCACTATGGACAAATCTTCACCAATTATTTGGCACTAAACTGTCTTTCTCTACAGCCTACCACCCACAAACTGATGGCCTGGCTGAAAGAATGATCCAAACCTTAGAAGACATGGTGAGAAGATTTTGTGCATATGGCCTTTAATTCAAAGATTGTGATGGATTTACCCATGATTGGTGTACTCTATTACCAGCACTGGAATTAGCATATAAAACATCAATCCATGCTAGTACCAATCAGACTCCTGCTATTCTAGAAAAAGGATGGAACCCCAAGTTACCCCAAGACTCCTTGAGGAAAGACTTAATTGAAATACATCCCACAGCTGCTAGCTTCAAAGGAATGCTAGACAAAGCTAGAAAGCATGCAGTGAGATGCATGGAGGACTCTTTTGCATATGCTAAAGACAAATGGGATAAATCTCATGCAACTCCAGATTTCAAGGTGGGGGACCTAGTTCTTGTATCCACCACTAACTTCAATAACATCAAAGGATGTAAAAAGTTGAAAGACTCCTTTGCAGGACCTTTTGTGATTAAGGCCCTCCATGGAGAAAATGCTGTTGAAGTAGAGTTATCTGAAGAACTTAGCAATAAGCACCCTACATTTCCAGTGAGCTTGATAAAACCATATAAATCTAGTGATTCTGAGAAATTTCCCTTGAGGAATAAGGTTCCCCAAGTTATACCTCCTATTGAGACATCTGGTACTAAGAAAATAACCAAAGTTCTTAAAGAAAGGAAATTAAGAACCAAGAAAGTAAGGGAATACCTTGTTAGGTACAGTGACCCAACTTGTGAAGATGAATGGTTAGAAGAAAAAGATATACCAGAAGCTACCAAACTCCTGAGGAGATTCAGACACACTAGAAACACCAATATTACAAAGTAATATTCTCTTTTTAGGGGGAGGGAATGTGAGCCTTAGAGGTAATTTCATATACCCAAAAGACCACAAATATAAAAAATAACATATTAATATAAATAAAATAAATTTATTTATATTATTAAAATAAAAATCAAAATATAAATATAAAATTATATTAAAAATAAAAAATTAATTATAATTTAAAAATAAAAATACATTAAATTTTGTAAATATAAAATTACATTTATACTTGAAAAAATTAAGTAAAAATGAAATTTTAACAAAATTGTGAAAAAATAAATAAATTTGGAAAAAAGTTAAATAAAATTTATTATAACTTTTTATCCAATAAATAAACATATAAAATTTATTTCACCATTGGATTCCTCATAAAAACTCAGGTGGGGTCACCTCTGAGTGAAATTCTTGTAACTCAACTCTAAATAAGCTTAAATTAAGTTTTTAGTATTTTCAATACAAAAGTTGAAAATCCTCAAAACCTTAATTTAATTCACACCACATGTGGTGTTAACCATCAATTTTTGTGTTAAAATTGAGGTGTTGTGTTTAGCTTAGAAGTTATGAGGAATTGAAGTATTTTCAATTGAATTCAATTGAAATGTCAAAATGTGCGCGTGTATTACATAAGTGAACTTTGATTTACATATGAGGTGTCAATTATTACTGTATTTTACTGTACAATTTAATTGAATTACATATGTAAATTATAAGTATAATACATGATGAGGAATTAAAGGAAAAATAAATTGGAAAGATTAAATTTGGGGGGGAAAAGGAACTCCAGCTCTAAGGGGGAGCTAGACCCCCAAAATCCTTGCTGACAGGCGTGGGATGTCAAAATTCACGCAAAAGTTCATCAATTTTGGCCTGGAATTGAGTTACAGGGTCTGTGGACTCAATTGATGATGAGGTTTTGATACCAACTGGGGTAGTTTTAGCTGTTGCCAAGAGGGTAAAACTACCCTTAAGATAAAACCATCATAGTAAAAACAGTTTTAACTGGTTTCTACGTCTCTGAAACACATTATGACGTGTTTTGAGGGCTCTAGGCCTGGTATTGCTATAGTAATGGCTGATTTAAGGGTCTAAAATGGCAAAAAATGGCTAAAAATGGCTTAAACCAGCCCTTTTTGGTCTAAACCAGGGTTCAATGATGCCATAATTGGCTTTTCTGTTGTCAGACTGTTTTTCACGACTGACAAGAGTAAATTTTACTTTTGGAGTAAGAGAATTGATGGCTATAAAAGAATGTCTTCTTTGCCCCACTTTTCTCTTCAGGTTAGAATCTTTTCCTTTTATTAATTAGTTTAAAACTGTTAAACCAATCAATCAAAGATTCCAACCACCACTTTTAAATCATTTTAATCCTTTTAACCACGTGAAAAAATCATTATAATCATTGTTTGTAACTCTTATAATCATTTTTACCCCTGAACCACCCCAAAAGTGAATTAAAGCATCTTTCATCACTGTAAACTTTGTCACTTTGTTTCCAAATTCACTCTGGTCACTTTTGGGCGTGTTTTCTCTTTAATATTCTTTTTGAAGACTTTGTTCTTTAATTAATTGCTTGCAGTTCTTTGCTCAATTAATTCCAATTGAAATTGCTCTTGAAGAAATTTCTTTTGTAGCCTTAAAATATCTCTGGTAGAGTATTTTTTTGGATAAATTTTTATTGTTGGTAAAACAATAAATTTTTATAATATTATTGTTTTATACTAATAAAGTTATAAACAATAAAATTGGCGTGTTTTCTCTTAAAAATAATATTTCATACTATTTTTAATTGATTTTTACCTTATACAAATTTTGAGGACCGGAAAAGTACTTGATATTTAATCAAAGTTTCATATCCACACCTTACAAAAGCTTCAAATGTGTTTACCAAACCCTTTTATAAAACCCTTAATTTTTTTCAGAAATATCCAAGAATTATTCAGAATTCTCTTTTTTATCTTTTAATTGAAGATATATTTTTAATTGATTTTTATTTTATTTTTTAACCTCTTTAAAATGTATCAATTAAAATGTAAAATCCTGAAAAAAAAACCATCCTTTATAATAAGAATCGATATTTTACAATTTTTTTGTCTCATTAAAATGAATATTCATTTGTATTTTTTTTTTCTGGTAATCCTTGACAAATTTATTATCATTATAATTAACCAACAAATTCCAACTATCATCTTCTCTCAAAAAAACAGAAAAGATATTAACTTGGAACAACTTAATCCACTGCACATACATAAATTGATAAAATGATGATAAAATAAAAAAAGAACAATAATAAATTTTTATTTTTAATTTCAATTTCCTATTTTTCAATAAAATAATCAAATGACTAGAGATTATTATTGATATTTCCACAATCTATAATAAATTTGATAAATTTTAATCAGTATTTTTCACCTTCAAGTATGGATTTAAGCGTCAACTGATTGATTGATTTTTTTTTCCCAGTCCCTCAAATTCAAGTTAAATATTCCCTTTCAGAAGTTGAAAATGAGAATGTATCAATTGGGGAATCACTCATTAAGTTGAGACCAATCTTTCACGGTAGGCATAAGAGTCTTCAAGTTTCACCAGTCATTCTTGCGCTTGTTGGAGATCGATGAAAGTGACTGGTGACATGTCTGGTTTACACCGGGCATATATTCAAAATGAAATTCATATTGAATAATAGTTTTAAATTCCCAAAGTTTTAGCGTCACCCTTTGAGAATTCTTGTCTGCAAATTTTTTTACCAATGACAACTCAAGAATCTCGGCCGAATCATCAAACCAACTCAAACCAAAAGGATAAAATGAAAGAAAATATTAATGATTCGGGCTCTCCCTCTACCTCCAACCTTGCTTCCGCTGAGGAATCGTCTCAAGAGCAAAAAAATCACAATGCAGTCTGTATCATACTTATTGGTATGGCCGGAAGTGGAAAAACAACATTTTTGCAAGTTAAGTATTGCATTGATTATAAACTGATCGCTCTTATTTATGAGAAACTGATATTGTTATTTTTGGTTGCATGGACTTGATATTTTAGAGATTAAATTCTTACTTGCATACAAACAAAAAATCACCCTATGTTTTGAATCTTGATCCAGCTGTCTCCAAACTTCCCTTTCAAGCTAATATTGATATAAGAGATACTGTAGATTACAAACAAGTTATGAAACAGTCGAGTTGACTCCTTTTCTTTGCTCTTTTTTCCTCCTGTCAGACCATTCATTGACGTGGTCATCTTTTCTAGATATAATCTTGGGCCTAATGGTGGTATCTTAACTGCATTAAATTTGTTTACAACTAAATTTGATCAAGTATTAAATTATATTGAAAAGAGAATTGAATCAACAGAGTAATGATTTTTCTTTTTGCATATTTTCATCAAGCTTACGGTTTATGGAGCAATAATCGTAATTTATTTTTGTTTCTAATCAGTTATATCATTATGGATACACCAGGTCAAATTGAAATCTTTACTTGGTCAGCATCAGGCACTATCATTACAGATGCCGTAGCATCTTCGGTCCCATCTGTAGTTGCTTATATCATCGATACCCCACGAACAACCTCCCCAGCAACTTTTATGAGTAACATGTTATATGCTTGCTCGTATGTATGACCCAACCATCTTATTTTATCTTTTTCGTTCTCACTGCTTTCATCAACATTTTGCTGAATCGATGTATACCTTTTAGCATTTTGTATAAAACTAGACTTCCTTTCCTCTTGGTCTTTAACAAAACCGATGCGCAACCTCATGATTTTGCCCTAGAATGGATGCAAGATTTTGAAAGTTTTCAACAAGCTTTAGCTAACCAAAAAGACACAAATGACCTGGAGGGTGGGAGTGGCTACATGAGCAGTTTGATGAATAGCATGAGCTTAGTGTTGGATGAATTTTACAAAAACCTTCGAGTTGAGCTTCATTAAATTCACACAATCTCCCCTTCCTCTGGTTCATTAACCTTTATTTCATCATTTTTCAATGATTGAACAGGCCGTTGGATGCAGTGCCATGACTGGGGCCGGTATGAAAGAGTTCTTTGACGCAGTTGAACAGGCTAGGCAAGAATACGAAACGTAAGACTCGAGATCATTAAGCCAGTATTTTCAGCACGTGTAGTGTTTCACTCAACCCTTAATTTACTTTTGGTGGCGGTGCACTGATTTTCATTTAGCGATTATCGGCCTGAGCTCATCAAGCGACAAGAGGAGCGCCAGAAATTAAAGGAAGCTCAAAAAGCTGAAAACCTCAACAAATTAGTTCAAGACATGCGGCTATCCAATTCTAAAAACCTACCGATAGACCCTGCTGCACTCCGACCAGAAGAAGAAAACGAATGGCAGGAACCTGATGGTGAAACATTAGATCGACGTGAGTTCCAGCAGGTTTGCCTGCGCACTTTGTTCCATCTGATCCTAAATCTTTTTTTATTTTATGCTTAACAATTAATAGGCGATGTTGCCGAGCTCCCGATTCCTGGAGATGAATGGCCTCGCAAATCTAAATTGAATAGTTTTGGAACGGAAGATGATTGTATGGGAGGTAGTTGGCCCACCCCTCGTTAAATTTCAATCTTTCAAAATGAAGTTTCCTTCACCTACTCTAAAAAAACCCTGACAACACCCTATTTTCTGGAAAGAGTGTTTGTACTTTTTGTGAAATGCAAATAAATGCAAATCTTGTGAAATTAAGCTTGATTATTGTAAGCTACTGGGGTTTATCTCTGCTTCCCCCTTGAAGTTGCTCTTTTCCTTTCACATCGTCCTCATCTATTCTTTCGCTTTTTGTTGCCATTTTGAGTTGGAACCCCACCAAGATCAGTTTTCTCACAGCATTCTCATTGATAGTTCAAATCAATCCAATTTTTAACAAAAAGCGTGCGCTTCTTATATTCCAATATTAAAACCTATAATTGCTGTGATTTCAGAGGAAAATCTACAGTTGAAAAGATTATTATAGGTGAAAAATCCTAAAAAATGACAATAAAAACTATCTTATGGAAAATAAACTTATATAATAATATGATATCATTATTAAATAATAATAATAATCATAATAAATCTTTATTTAATTTCGATTTGAAATTATTATTATTTTTAAAATTTTAATCATTTTATTTATTTATATAAATTCTTAGCTTTTAGCTTTTCTTTTCTTTTTTTACAATCATCTTTTATTATTATTATTTTATTTTTTATTTATATTATTAATTTATTTTTAGTTTGGTTTTGATTTTTTTTTCTTTTTAATATAGTAATCAATTTTGACTTGAAAAAAAAATATAACAGAGACTTGATAGGATAAGCAAGGTAACAATTAAAATGATTAAGCTGAAGAGGGATCGTCACCACTAAATGACCTTTTGAAGTCTGATCCTGACATACTTAATAACACAATGTAAAGTCTATTGACCAAAGAGCTAAGGGTTAGGATGGTTATAATGTAGGGTCAGTGAAACCTGCAGCAAGAGTTTGGTCAAATCTCATGATACCATTTTTATTACAATTGCTGTTTCGCATTACTTTTTTTTGGGGAACATTTTTTTGTTTCATTAAGTGCTTTGTCAGTTTGTTTCTTAATAATGTACTTAAAACAAAATCTCCAGAGGAAACCTCTTTTGAATAATAAGTTCAGCTCTTTACATAAAAAAAAGAACAATAAAGAGTAGAAGATAATTGTGTTCATTCATCTGAAAAAAACAACATTTTAGGCGTCTTCTTGTCAACAATTGGGCCTTATTTATCTAATTCCATACCCTCAGCTGCACTTGCACCTGTATCTGGTCCACCATCTGCCGTCCCACTACCAATTTGTGTTACAGTCTCCGAGACGACTAATTTCTTAATGTCTTGTTTCTATTGAATGATAGGATTGGGGATATGAAGAAAGCAGAAAGCACATAAAGTGTAAAATTCAATTTCAAGAGACCTAGCATTTTTAATCTGTAGGCTTCAAAAAGGAGAGACAAGACTTACGATCCAAGCTGTAGTGCCTCTGCGCATCTTATAACTAAGCTCTTTTGGGGCTCTCTCATTAGGCATTGCATAGTTCCTAAGCATCTCAGTCCCCTTAGCCTCAATCACGCATACATCACAATTACTACCGGAGCCAAGGTCGTTGAAAATCCCAGCAAAAATTGCTTGGACAACGAGATCAATGGCCTCTTCTCTTGAAAGGTTTGGTTTCCACTTGGACTCAAACACAGCCATTGCTGCCAGTGAACCTGAACCCATAGTGACATAGGGTAACTTGTCCGTTGAACCATGAGGCGCGACTGTGAAAAGGTGAGGCCCAGTTGGATCAACGCCTCCGATCACCAATGCCGCACCTACGTGACCTTGGTACCTAATTAAATAAGCATTAGCCTCAAAATTATTTGCTTAAATTCCCAAAACGCTATTTTTTTATTGGAAGTCCTGACGCACTTATAAAGGTGCTGTTTGAGCATCGTCATCGCGGTCACTACTCTTGGCTGTCGACCGCTGTTGAGCGCATGGAGTTGAACACTAGCTCGTTTGAAAAGAGAGAAAAACCAAATGCGGGATCAGTAAACAAAATCTTACATTAGAGCCTTGCTTATGATCTAAAATAATAACGAAAGCCGTTTCAAAGAGTTTATATTTCCTTTCTTGCTCTTGATTTGTGGCATTTGACTCAACTTGCTAGAAATCATTGCAGTAACAAACTCAGTATCTGCTGCCGTTCCAGCTCCACAACATCTAATATTATCAGAAATAAAGTGAATCTTTTCGCAACTACATTTAAAAAAAAGAAATGATTAGTGAATTAAAGCAAGTAAAGTTATTATAATGACGTCACAAAACATCAATCAAGTCGATTTAAAAGCAAACTTTTTATCAGCAACGATTGGACCTTCTGTTGCTCTAGTATCAGCACCTAAACAAACTCCACCCGACCAAACTAAACCAACAATAGTTGTACCGGTACTAGTAGCCTTTGGTAATGAAAGTTTTGATGGACCAGATCTAGAGGTAAGATATGAATTTCTGAGATGATTCGAAAAATCAAATCCAAGCGGATAATTTTCGACTTCTGACGATGTCATGATTCCTGATAAACGATGTGTTTTAATAAGTATGGAGTGATGGATCTTGGTTGAATGATGAATGTCGAATGGCGTTGATCGAAGGAAGGGGATGAGGCTTGGCCGACGTCAGCGCTGAGTCAATAACACTCAACTGAAATCTTGAGATGAGGTGTCACGCTCTCAACTTGAAAAGCAATCACTTCAGCAAATTTATGACAGAAATTAAGCCATAGACATCTTGGAAGATTTGACTGATTCCAAACATTTTAAAGTAGTAAAATAGATTTTATTAATAATTGAAAATGAAAAAGTCACACAAAATTAAGGTCACAAAGGACACCTTTCAGAACAAAACTTAAAACATCATACTTTTTTTCTGTAGAGAAACTCATAAGAATATTTCCTCTAGATGAGACCTAAAATAAGGAATGATTAAAATTTAAAAAAAAATTACATAAATCAATTAAAATACAATTTTGAATATTGAAGAATTTAAGTAAAAAGAACCTTTTGTATAAAAAGAAACTATGGCACTAACAAAAAAATTTCTAAGTTTCTATTGATTAAATATATAGATATGTATTTTTCGCTTTAGGGAATGATATTTTTTGAATTTATTTTGAGCTTTAAATTATTTTAAAAACTGTTGGAAAATTTTATATTAATAAATTTTTGCTTTTTTAACTCAAGTTTTTATTGAATGATCTTGAAAAAAATATTCATTTATGCCAAAAAATGATAAAACTTTAATATTCAAAAAATAATATTAAGAATTTTTAAAGTTTCTTTTAGGATCAACTAAGAATGTTTCCTTCAGAATATTTTTATTAAGAAACAAACAATAATAATACGCATTTGAAATTTGGAGTTTTTACACATTGAACAAGAAAGATCCAAAAATATACCCCAACTTAGATTCTATCTTGATCATCTCCTTTTTCAACTAGATATTTGGAAAATACAAACATTGATTTTTTATTTTATAATATATAACATTAATACAAAACTCTTTGAAATTCCTACCATTGATAAATTAAAAGATATCATTCTTATTTTGTAATAATTTGAAAAATACAGTTATACTATTCTCATTGAAATTTCTCTGTCATTCCTTACAAATACTCTTGAATTTTTGGTGTAATTTTTCAAATTAGAATATGTGAATTCTAAGCTTATTTTTTCATATATGTAGCTTAATTTTACTGAAGTAGTTTATATTCCATTTTTGTTCAAATAATTACAATATAAAGCCAATATTAATCTAATGGCTTCAGAAATTGAATTAAAACTTGTATCAATTTTAATTCTTAATAATTTCTCTAGAAATCAAATAACATTTATTAAGTCAGCTTATTATAATAAATACTTAATCAACTTCCAAGATTGTTTAAGTGATGTGATTACCTTATAAGAGATAAGAGATCTTTAAGCAACCATAAAATATGTAGGTCATATAGATTTCTTATTGACCTCTGATATTTCTTCAAAAATACCTTACCTTAAGCTCTTGGTTATTGAATCAATATAACTCCAATTTTTCTTCTACCCTTGTTTTTCAATATCTTCCTATAGATAATTAGAAATATATTCTAAAGCTAAATAATCATAAGTACAATGAAATTGTGATAAACAAAATATATATCCATAGCTCTTAATATAACTCTATTTTATTATTCCATAATACCTCAGATTTATTTTCATTGATAAAAATGTATATCCATATATATTAATTTAATTTATGGATTTTTTTTCAAAATTTATGATTTACTTAGTTTTTAAAAAGAGCTTTATTTTATATGAGCTATTTTTAAATTATCTTTGAAAAAAAAAATTTCATTCTAAATATTATTACTTTTTTCTATTCTTCTCAAAATCATATTTTTAATTATTCTCTAGTTTGATCAAATGAAATGGAAATTCCAATTTATTATATAATATATAATATATAATATATAATATATAATATATAATATATAATATATAATATATAATATATAATATATAATATATAATATATAATATATAATATATAGTATATAATATATAATATATAATATATAATATATAATATATAATATATAATATATAATATATAATATATAATATATAATATATAATATATAATATATAATATATAATATATAATATATAATAAGATATAAAGGAAAATATTCGCTTAACTCACCAATATCTGATGGTGAAAAGAAATAGAACTATGATCTCTCCACACTTAATTAATAATATGGGGCTATCTGAATAATATAAGTCTACTAGAGAGATATTAAGTCTTTAAAAATAGATAAATAATAAATTATTTATTTGAGATCTAATATAAAAATAAAAAATTATCCTTTTTTGAATAAATTAAACATGTATTTTTAATATTAAATTAATTAAAAAGTTGATTATTTGATATTTTTGAGATAGAAATGATACAAATATTCAAGAGTCGTTATAAATTATTGTTTTTTCGAGTGAAACTTTATTTTAAGAAAGGCTTATTTTGATTTTATAGCTTAAATTAGATACTAGTTGGCAACCCTCCCCCAAGGAGATTTAAAGATGACCAATTTCATTCAAATCAAGAGAGCTAAATTTTATCATTAAATATAAAGCTAAAATGAATCATAATAATGATCTAAAGATAATTCAAATCAAATATGGAATTAGATTTAGATTTTTCTATCTATATAATATGTACTTCTCTTCCGGTAACATATCTAAATATAGTTTTTTTTTTTGAAAAAAAGAGAGATTTAGTTGGCTTTTATCAAATTCATAGCCTATATCAACACTATTTCTTTCTCAATAGATTCTGAAATTGAGTGTTTTAAAGAGATCGGGGGAACTAGAAGGCCCAAAAAAGAAGTTTTATCCTTGTAATTTGATGCTGAGTTGGCCGGAAATACAAAAAAAAACTAAATAGGGTTTTAAAGCCCTAAATATATTTCTTAAGAGAAGAAAGGCCATGAAAGGAAAGGAAAATGTCTCCTCTTAGCACAAGAATATCATCGAGAAATTTTTCATAATGACAAAAATTAGCCATTATTAAACCTCTTACCGCCTTTGTTGAAAAATTATCTTATAAAAGGGGCTTATAGCTTTGTTTTAACATGGATTATGTAAAGAGAGCTACTAAATTCATATTGGGGCCCGTATAATATTATTTTTGGGTATTAATGTCCAAAAATGAGATTTATAAGATAGTTCTGGAATAAAGGGAATACTTGGACCCAATTTTTGAATAAAAATGGGTTTTTAGGGAATTTTGAAAAAATAAAGACAAGTATAAGTAGAAAGTCAAAAAGAATAAATTGAAAAAATCATTGGAGATGATTTTGACATATTATTATTAGAAAACTCTTTTAAATACAACAATGTCTGTTATGGAATACTTCACTACCTTTTAAGGAGAAATTCAAATCAAATATGTTTTTGAAAAAAAAACTGAACTATTTATCTTGTTTGAATATTTTTAAGAGCTTTGATGAAATCGGTATTTTATTTTATTGGTCATTGAATCCAGATTGGCTCCGCAAAGAGCTCTTGAAGAAAGAAAGCTATATAAATCAATCTTCAAAGAGAAGAAATATTCTTATAATTTATTTTTGGTTGGGCATAAGATAAACCAATTAGTCCATAATTCATGAAAAGGTTCATGTTAAGAAATTTGGTCCCTATAATTGAAAATTAAAAGAAGAAGGAATCAAAAATTACCATTTCAAGAAGGAGTTTTGGACAGAAATAGATTTCAAAAAAAAATCTCAGAAATATCTCTAAATTTTCCTTAGTAAAATTTAGAATTCTTTGATATTGGTCTCTTTTAGAGATTTTACTCCTAGTTTCATTTTGAAGCCAATATGGGAAGCTCAAAAAAAGAATCATTTATCTGCATATTATTTAGGGTTTCATGAGTCCTCAAAATTTCAAATACAAGAAATTATCACAAAACGTTTCTAACTTTTTGCAGTTTTTGATGTACTTTACATTGTTTTTTATTTGAAAAGTGTGATTTTTTTTGACTTTAACTATAATTTCTTAATTTCAAATGTATTTAATTAGTTGTTATTCCAATTTTCTCAAAAATAAAGAATCACTCAACTTAGTGTTTTGGCCTGAACATGAGGACAAAAAACCCCCATGAAGAATACTGCTATCAATGTGGCACCATATGTCACAGGGCTCTTTGGGATAACAAGAGTGGCCTGGCACTCAGGAATCAGGGACTCAGTTGGAGGGCTCCAAAAGATAAAGAAAAAAAAGAAGAATATATTTCTTTAAGAGGAAATGAGAGCAGTAAAAGAAATGCCAAAGATAAGAATGAAGCCAAAGGCCAAAGGGTAATAAGAAAAGCCAAAGGCCAAAGAGCCAACCAAATGAATCCTCAATTCACTGTTTCAACCTGTTGGAAAGAACAATGGAATTAGTAAATGATATGACCACCAATATTCACTGACAGGTGAAGAAGAAAGTGCAAATGACTGACATAAGATGATCAGTATTTACTTTCAATGATGAAAAAGAAACTCCAAACAAAAATAAATCCAATATATCAATTAACTGGGGAAAAAGTCCCCAGGGAAGAAAAGGTGGCCAGTATATGTGAAACATTGAAGACTGATCCTGGAAGGTTAATCACCCAGCTATATTGACTATTCTGGGTCAATAAAGATCTGGCCAACTTGAAAAATGAACTGTGTGCCTTGAATTTCCACAGTGGAATATGAACTGGCCCAAATGGGCTAATGCCATACAGATTGTCCAAATACTGCTTGTGTGGACCGATAAAGCTGTCCAAGGAGTTCTTGATTCCTTGAAAACTGATTTGAGTGATTAAAAACCTCTGGAAATTGCCCTTGAAGAATGCTGGGCCAGTATTACCTTGGGGGAATACCTTTGGACTGAGATAACCAACACATGGAAAGGCAGGGAGTTGGGGTCCTTGAGTGGTCTTCTGGTAGCCACCATGGATTGTAAGACTGAGGGGCTGAAGCCTTCCTTCAAAATAGGTGATTGGCTTGAAGAATTCATTTCAAATGGAACAATAGAGTCTTGAAACCATCACCATTGAGTTTCTGAGGAAAAATGGTGCATAATAGTATATAATATCATATATGCACCACTCCTGGTTCTGGAAGACTTGGGTCCATTGAGCTGGGCCAAGGGTTTCCCTGATCTTGGGGGGAAACCCCTTATTCAAGTTGGCTGGTGACCTCTGGTTATTTCCAGAGGCCATGGCTTGAATCCTTGAGGGCTATGGCCATTTACAGACATTATGGGTGTCTTGTGTGAGCCTTGAGGTATATTTTACATACCCAAATAGGCCACAATTATCTTAAAAAGAAATTTTGAATTATGCAAAACTCATAAGTCATGCATATATCCAAAATTCATCATTTTCAATTTCAGAAAAGATGAATAACTTTTTATTGAGTAAGTAAATCCATGGATTTAAGACCAGATTTGGATTCTACACAAAAATTCACCTAGGGTAGCTCCATAGAGTGAATAAGCTCAATTTAAGTATTTGAGGTGGTAAAATGGAAAATACTTCAATACCACATCATTAATACCACATAAAAGATCCGTGAAAATTTTTGTTTTTCTTGATTTTTAGCCAAAATAATGGGAAAGTGAGAAATCCCATGTTACATATACACTAAGAATAGTGTTATGCATGTTTTGAGCACTTAATATCATGGTATTCTTACATGGACTTTTGGTACACCCATAGTGGATATCTCACTTTAAGCTTAAATTACTATTTTGACGTAAAAATAGGCAAGGGGGACAAAAGACATCAAAGAGAGCCAGGGTACCCAACTTCTGAGGCCTCAGAGGCGTGGATAGCTCCAGAGCATGGATCCATGGCTCATCTTGGCCCAATTGGTAAACTAAAACTCTTTGGGAACTTGGTTACCAAGTTACAACTACTGTAAAACATCAGAAAATAGCAAATAACCTGCTATTTTGACGTGCCAAGGAGGTAATGAGCTACTTACACTCCTGTAACCATGTCAATTACTAATGACTTTCCATGGATAAACCCCAAAAGAGTAATTAAAACCCTTTTGGGACCCATATTCATTGATTTACCTCATAGCAACCAGCAAAACACTGCTATTTGCAATTCTACGTAGAAATGAGGTAAAACCTTCAAAAATTCATTAAAAATACAATTCTTAATGAATCTTTCTGAAACTTTCAGGACTAAAGGAGAACTGTATTATCTATGGTACAACCAAAAAGAATTACAGTTTTACTAGTAAAGTTAAAAGTTTTACTTACAGTCCATTTTTGGATATTCTACGTGAAATACTGAATCTTCAAAAATTCACAGTAATTACAACCTGTGATGAAATTGGCAATAACATTGATAACTTTGAGAAATAAATGATTATTTTAGAATAAAAGAAGATTTACAAGTGTTACTCCTTTTATTCTTAACCATATTGGGGTTGGTAGTCACGTAAAAGCATCAATTAAGTAATTATGATAATCTTACATGACAACAGATGATGCAATCAATAATCCAAAAAGGTTTATTGTTTTCTCACTCACTGGTTTTTCAGTTTGCTCCATGGCACGCCTCTGTGAGCTGTTATTGACTTAAAAGAAGCCTCTTCTTGCTGTTTTTTCCGTATCATCATCTTATCAATTTATTAAATCTTTATTACCAACAAGTAAGTATTAGTTCAACTATTCTTAAGTGTTTTAATTCTTTCAGAATCAATCAGAAAGACGTGAAATCATAGAATCCAACTATATATTGTTGTAATACTGTTATAAATACTTTTGATCCCTTAAATCCACAATTCCACGTCAAATTTCTCTACTTTTATTATCAATAAGTTCTTTGGAGTATTAGTGAGTCATTTATCTTTAATTCTTAAAGTTTTTCTCTAGTAATAGTTTTCTTCAAGAATTATCTTTATAATTATTCTTGCAAAAGATAATTATATATTAAAATAATTTTATTATTTTAATAAAGAAGTTTTTATTATTAAATTCTTCTTGTAATTGATTCTTGTAGACAATTACTTGCTCACTGTTAAAATCACTAGTAGTGTTTAACACGTGAAAGAAATAATTTTTTAATTATTTAATTGTGGTTATAATAATATTTTATTATTATATTTCATAAGAACAGACATAGTACTGTTGATTAATAGTAATATTATCATCAGTTTCATAGTCACATCTTACATTTGGGGGCCTGGCCGTGTTTTTTGAACCTTGTACCCTTAATTAATATATTTTTAAGCTCTAAAATATATTAATTTAATTAATTTTTTTTCTTTCAATTTGGAGTTAAAATATTTTTATTTTTGAAATTGTTTTAAAATCTTTTTCATTGAGGAATTTGGTTTAATTTTATATTGTTTTTACACGTGGCTTTTTCACATCCAAAAACTTATAAAATTATTCTTTGAGTTACTCTGAATTAATTTTCATTCAAAATCTTAAATTTTAATTTTTTTTCTTTAAAAAGAATAATTTTTTTAAAAAATATAAAACTTATAAAAAATCTTTAAAAAATATTTTAAAAAGTATAAAAAATAATTTTTTTCTTTTATAATTTCTTTTAGTGTCTTTAATCAAATACTGTGCAGCTGGCAACAGACTCAGTAAAAGATATATCACTAGTCCAGAATCTTCAGAAGCAGAATCTGAAGACAGTATTGAGGTGCAGATTGCTAAAAGAGGCACCTTATTCAACTCAGAAAAAGCTAAATTACCACCAAAAGGTGTGTATTTTATCTTATATTTTCACCTTTTATCTTTAAATTGACGTGAAAATGGTGCATACCAGAAATGGAAGCAACTATTCAGTCCAACCAGATGGATGTGGACAAGGAAGAGGCAAGACCAAATCCAGAAGTGCCAAATCTTCCACAAGAAAGGCACATCTGGAGGATGCCAGAGTTGCCCCCCATTCCCCAAGGTCTGTACCAACAGATTTTGACGTGAATTCTGAGCCTGAACTAATTTATGATAATATTTCCAGGGCTGAACCATTTTCAAGTGGCAGCAATAGAAATATATCAGAGCCAGTACAAAAATTGGTTCAGAGCAGCCAAAGAAGAGGAGTGGGAAATCTGCCCAAGCCTTTGGCAGGGGGCCATGAACTCCTACTTACACATCAAGAGCTTTCTGGGTCAGGAGAAGACCATAGAACTCTTAGGAGGTTGGAGCCCCCTGTCTTGCAAAGACAAGGTCAAAAAGATAAAGAATTGGTTGAAGAACCAGAGTCTTTTATCCATAGACCAGAAGAAAGAATTGGAAATGACTCCAACTTTGGAGACAGAGGCACCAGTGGCATCTACCAGCTCCAAACCAGCTCCAGAAGCATCCAAGGACAAGCCCAAAGGACCTCAAAAGAAACAGAGAGGTCCCAAGAACCATCAAGGCAAGGGCAAAGGCAAAGCCAATTGGCACAGACCTTACCCACAAGGGTACAGGATCCCCAGATTGGAGCCTTCAGCCGTGGACAGTGTCTTCAATATGGCCAGAACTCTTATGGAATTCACAGCCAAAGAGCAGGAAAGGATGAACAGGACTTTTCCACGCAAATAATTGATGTACATAGAAGTATTAGTGTAGAAATTGGCAAACTTGAGTCAAAGTTAAAGCAAATTACATTAGACATCAATGATTTAAAGAAAAATGATAAGCAACATTCTGATTGGCATAAATTGACAACTGTCACTCTTGAGTCAATTAGCAATGCTTGTGAAAGAATTGAGAACCAATGTCAAAATAATGACACAGAGGATCTTTCCATCTTTAAAGTAAATGATAGACTTAAAACTCTTGAAGACCATGTCTTACAAATAGTTAAGAACACCAATCAATTTGCTATACATTTAGCAAAAAGTGACAGTGAAAGGCAGAAATTGAAGAATGAAATAATTGCAAGTGTGGAGCAAATTCATAAGAATCATGAACCACATATGCCAAGACATTCTACACCTTTGACTGAAGAAAAACTTTCTGTCAAAGAAAGTTTGACTCCATTCTTAAGAGAGAATGTTATTTCTGCAAAGGATATTCCCAAATTAGAAGAATGGCCAACATTCTCTGGTGAAGGAGAATACAACCATATTGAATTCATCAGGACTATTGATATGTTGCAAGAAGACTTCAATATACCTGATGAAATCATAGTGGGGAAGTTACATTGTTTGTTTACCAAGACTGCAAAGAAATGGTATTACAAGATGAGAATAGATCATGGAAGACATGACTGGTCTTGGTGGAAATCTGAAGTGATTACCAAATGGGCCAACAATTCTTGGAGGTTTAAAATGGAAAATGCTTTTGAAAGTGCCATTTTTAACTCAGAAAAAGATAAACCACTTACTTGGTTCTTCAAACAAAAAGACAGATTATCTGCTTTACATCCAGATATGTCTGACACTATGATTAATATGAAAATATTAAGAAAGTGTGGAGGAGAACTGGAACATGCTATCAAAAGCAGATGTGTGGAACCCTGTTCAACAGAGGACTACATTAATGCTATGGAGGATATCATTACCAGAACAAGAATTGGTAAGACTTGGATTAAAAACCCAATAGAGTCAAGAATGGTCTCAAAAATTCCTAGAGAGGACAAAAGACCAGAAAGACCTGTCTTGAAGTGTCATAAATGTGGAAGTACTTCACATTTAGCCAACACTTGCCCTAAAAAGACAAAGATCAATGAAGTTCAAGTCATTGAAGAAATTCAGTGTACTGAAGAGAAAGAAGAGTCTGATCAAGATTCTGCAGTCTCTGAGGATACACCAGTGGAGGACTTTACCATTGAAAACATTTCAGCTTTCTTTGAAGTCACAGAAGTCCATACCCACTTGCCACAGTACAGTGAAGATTGCTGCAACCTGATCAATATCCAAGATGCCAGAATGTGTAAAACAAAACCTGCTAGAGGAAAGGGTTATACTGCTGGAGCATCCTGTATCACATCAGTTCTGATGAGTGATATTGAAGCCAAAGTAAATTTGGATACAGGGGCATTTTGCACTTGTGTTGGCAAAGATTATCTCCAAATTATACTTCCTGAATGGAAAAACCATCTATTACCAATAGAAGGTGTACAATTTAGTAGTGCTAGTAACAATATGTACCCATTAGGCATATTGGACACTAATATTGTGTTCCCACATCCTGCAGGAAGTGTAAGAATGAAAACTGAGATTGTAGTAATGGATAATTGTACATCTCAGCATATCATTCTTGGAAATGATTACTTGAATATTTATGGTATTGATATAAATAACCATAAAGACAGATATTTCACAATTGGAGATAACAAAAGGCAAAAATTTGCTTTCTCCAATATGCCAAAACAGATATCTGTAGTATCTTCTGTCAAAGATACTTACAAAGATGAATTTGTGTCTAAACAACTTGTTGAAGCACAAATTAATCCATCATTGTCACCAAAGATGAGGAATGAACTTATTGGTGTATTATATACATACAATAATGCATTTGCATCTGATAATGAACCATTAGGCGCTATAAGGGGACATGAAATTGATATTACTCTTAATATTGATAGACCATATCCTCCAGTACTTAGAAGACCAGCTTATCCAGCCAGTCCCAGAGCTAGAGAGGCCTTGGAAAAACATATCCAAGAGTTGATCCAACTTAGTGTGCTAAGGAAAGTAGGCCATAATGAGGAAGTTGAAGTGACAACACCTGTTATTATTGCATGGCATAATGATAAGTCAAGAATGGTTAGAGATTTTAGAGCTTTGAATACCTACACAGTTCCAGATAGGTATCCAATCCCTAGGATCCAAGAAACCTTGACTCAATTGTCTAAAGCCAAGTATATAACATCAATGGATGCATTAAAAGGCTTCCATCAAAATGTTTTGACGCCTAAAGCTAGGAAATTACTTAGAATTATCACTCACTGTGGTATTTATGAGTATCTTAGAATGCCATTTGGCATTAAAAATGCTCCATCTCATTATCAAAGAATGATGAATACCATTTTCCCCACAGAATTGTCTGAAGGATGGCTTATCATTTATATTGATGATATTATTATATGTTCTGACTCATGGTCTTTGCACCTTGAAAGACTTGCAAGAGTACTTCATAAAGTTGCAGAAGTGAACATGAAAATTTCACTTAAGAAATGCAATTTTGGTTTTGAAGAACTCAAAGCATTAGGACATGTTGTTTCTGGTTTGAGCTTGGGTATTGACAAGAATAAAGTAGCAGC
Source organism: Austropuccinia psidii (assembly GCA_023105745.1). Taxonomy (NCBI): domain Eukaryota; kingdom Fungi; phylum Basidiomycota; class Pucciniomycetes; order Pucciniales; family Sphaerophragmiaceae; genus Austropuccinia; species Austropuccinia psidii. The sequence continues at coordinate 21,248,336 of JALGQZ010000001.1, forward strand.
AGTGTTACTTAAGCCAATACCCCAGAATAAAAAAGAAATGATGTCTTTTCTTGGATTTGCTAGTTACTATAGGCAACACTTGAAAGATTTTGCAATTCTAGCCAAGTCACTTTATAGAATCTGTGATCAACAGACTGTATTTGAAATGACACAGGAAAGAATTAAAGCTTATGAGAAGATAAAGAAAGCCCTTACAGAAGCACCTTTACTCCTCATGCCTGACTGGAATATTCCTTTTAAATTGTACATTGATGCATGTGGAGATGGATTAGGAGCAGCCCTACACCAAGTCCAAATTATTGATGACAAACCTACAGAAGGACCAGTTTGTTATATCTCAAGACAAATCAAACCAACAGAAGCCAGATATGGTGCAAGCCAAATGGAGTGCTTATGTTTGGTATGGGCACTTGAGAAATTACACTATTACCTTGATGGCAGTGTTTTTGAAGTGATAACTGACTGTAATGCCGTGAAATCACTTCTTAACATGAAAACTCCCAACAGACATATGTTGAGATGGCAAATAGCCATTCAAGAATATAGAGGAAACATGACTATAGTTCATAAAGCAGGAAACATTCACAAGAATGCTGATGGACTTAGTAGATGGGCTTTAGCCAACACTCCTGATAACCCAGCTTATGTACCTTTGGAAGCTGAACCACAGATTCCAATTGAAGGGATTAACATAACTGATATTGGGACTGAATTCTTTGAAGAGGTCAGAGAGTCTTATAAACAAGACAAGAATTGCCATATCTTGACTTCTTTATTGGATAAAGACTGCAAAGACACATCTTTGGTTAATACACTAGATGAAGTTTGGAAAAATTCCTATTCTGAAGGAAGATTTCACTTGTTTGATGGGATTATTTACCATAGAACAAAACATTCTTGTGTGATGACATTGTGTAGTAGATTGCTCATCAATACCATTCTTCATGAATGCCATGATAGCATTTACTCTGGACACCTATCAGAAGACAGAACACTTGAAAAGGTGAAGAACTGTGCATGGTGGCCATCTTGGAGAAAAGAAACCATTGAATATTGCCATACCTGTGATAGATGCCAAAAAGCAAACAGGAGTACAGGCAACAAATTTGGATTAATGATCCATATTCAAGAACCAAAATCCCCTTGGGAAGTTGTTCACATGGATTGGGTCACAGCACTTCCTCCAAGTGGTGACAAAAGTTATAATGCTTGTTTAGTCATTGTAGACAGATATAGCAAAACTCCCATATTCTTACCATGTCATAAAGATGACACTGCTATGGATACAGCTCTTCTTTTATGGAGTAGAGTTATTTCTCATACAGGGTTATTTAAGAATATCATAAGTGACAGAGACCCCAAGTTCACATCTGCACTTTGGACCAATCTTCATAGATTGTTTGGGACTAAGTTATCATTCTCTACAGCATATCACCCTCAAACAGATGGGCTAGCAGAGAGGATGATTCAAACTTTAGAAGACATGATCAGGAGATTTTGTGCTTATGGATTAGAATTTAAAGACTCAGATGGCTTTACCCATGACTGGTGCACTCTGATACCTGCATTAGAATTGGCATACAAGACATCAGTCCATTCTTCCACAGGACAAACTCCTGCTATGTTAGAAAAAGGATGGAATCCAAGACTCCCAGCAGACACACTGAGGAAAGACTTGATTGACATTCATCCTACAGCTTCCAGCTTCAAATTAATGCTTGATAAAGTAAAACACCATGCAAAACAAAGTATGGATGATGCTTTTGATTATGCAAAACAGAAGTGGGACAAGAGTCATAAAGTACCAGACTTCAAAGTAGGGGACTTAGTTCTAGTTTCAACCTTGAATTTTAATAATATCAAAGGCCCAAAGAAACTTAAAGATTCTTATGTAGGACCTTTTGTTATTGTTGCCTTACATGGAACCAATGCAGTTCAAGTGGAATTGAGTGGTGAATTGGAAAATAAACACCCCACATTTCCAGTCAGCTTGATAAAACCTTATCAACCAGCTGATAAAGAATTGTTTCCTTTAAGAAACCCAACTCCTTTAACTGTACCACCTGTGGAACAGAATGAAGACAAAAAGATTAAGAAAGTCATCAAAGAAAGGAGAATTAGGGGTAAAAATCAAAGAGAATATCTTGTCAGATATAGAAACCCAGTACATGAAGATGAATGGATGGCAGAATCAGAAATACCTGACTCAGATAAACTCTTAAGAAGATTTAGACATGAAAGAAGGCCACAAGCCTGAATATGTCTATAAATGTGCTTTAAATTACTTGATCTGAGTAATGTGAAGAGGTTGGACAGTGGACATTAAACCCCTTTTGGGGCCTTATTCTTTTTATCACTAATAAAATTGTAGTACAATTTTATTTTTTGGTGGGAGGGAATGTGAGCCTTGAGGTATATTTTACATACCCAAATAGGCCACAATTATCTTAAAAAGAAATTTTGAATTATGCAAAACTCATAAGTCATGCATATATCCAAAATTCATCATTTTCAATTTCAGAAAAGATGAATAACTTTTTATTGAGTAAGTAAATCCATGGATTTAAGACCAGATTTGGATTCTACACAAAAATTCACCTAGGGTAGCTCCATAGAGTGAATAAGCTCAATTTAAGTATTTGAGGTGGTAAAATGGAAAATACTTCAATACCACATCATTAATACCACATAAAAGATCCGTGAAAATTTTTGTTTTTCTTGATTTTTAGCCAAAATAATGGGAAAGTGAGAAATCCCATGTTACATATACACTAAGAATAGTGTTATGCATGTTTTGAGCACTTAATATCATGGTATTCTTACATGGACTTTTGGTACACCCATAGTGGATATCTCACTTTAAGCTTAAATTACTATTTTGACGTAAAAATAGGCAAGGGGGACAAAAGACATCAAAGAGAGCCAGGGTACCCAACTTCTGAGGCCTCAGAGGCGTGGATAGCTCCAGAGCATGGATCCATGGCTCATCTTGGCCCAATTGGTAAACTAAAACTCTTTGGGAACTTGGTTACCAAGTTACAACTACTGTAAAACATCAGAAAATAGCAAATAACCTGCTATTTTGACGTGCCAAGGAGGTAATGAGCTACTTACACTCCTGTAACCATGTCAATTACTAATGACTTTCCATGGATAAACCCCAAAAGAGTAATTAAAACCCTTTTGGGACCCATATTCATTGATTTACCTCATAGCAACCAGCAAAACACTGCTATTTGCAATTCTACGTAGAAATGAGGTAAAACCTTCAAAAATTCATTAAAAATACAATTCTTAATGAATCTTTCTGAAACTTTCAGGACTAAAGGAGAACTGTATTATATATGGTACAACCAAAAAGAATTACAGTTTTACTAGTAAAATTAAAAGTTTTACTTACAGTCCATTTTTGGATATTCTACGTGAAATACTGAATCTTCAAAAATTCACAGTAATTACAACCTGTGATGAAATTGGCAATAACATTGATAACTTTGAGAAATCAATGATTATTTTAGAATAAAAGAAGATTTACAAGTGTTACTCCTTTTATTCTTAACCATATTGGGGTTGGTAGTCACGTAAAAGCATCAATTAAGTAATTATGATAATCTTACATGACAACAGATGATGCAATCAATAATCCAAAAAGGTTTATTGTTTTCTCACTCACTGGTTTTTCAGTTTGCTCCATGGCACGCCTCTGTGAGCTGTTATTGACTTAAAAGAAGCCTCTTCTTGCTGTTTTTTCCGTATCATCATCTTATCAATTTATTAAATCTTTATTACCAACAAGTAAGTATTAGTTCAACTATTCTTAAGTGTTTTAATTCTTTCAGAATCAATCAGAAAGACGTGAAATCATAGAATCCAACTATATATTGTTGTAATACTGTTATAAATACTTTTGATCCCTTAAATCCACAATTCCACGTCAAATTTCTCTACTTTTATTATCAATAAGTTCTTTGGAGTATTAGTGAGTCATTTATCTTTAATTCTTAAAGTTTTTCTCTAGTAATAGTTTTCTTCAAGAATTATCTTTATAATTATTCTTGCAAAAGATAATTATATATTAAAATAATTTTATTATTTTAATAAAGAAGTTTTTATTATTAAATTCTTCTTGTAATTGATTCTTGTAGACAATTACTTGCTCACTGTTAAAATCACTAGTAGTGTTTAACACGTGAAAGAAATAATTTTTTAATTATTTAATTGTGGTTATAATAATATTTTATTATTATATTTCATAAGAACAGACATAGTACTGTTGATTAATAGTAATATTATCATCAGTTTCATAGTCACATCTTACATCTTGGGTCCTTGGGCCAATTTGGATTTTTTTGGGTCTTTTGGCAAAAATGGGCTCAGGTGGGCCCACATGGAATTGGGGGCTGCTGGACTACCCCCTTGGCCCCTTTTGGCCTCATTGAAAATAGGCAAAATGTGGCCTAAGATTTCCCATAGCCCTTGGGACGTAGGAGGGCTAAATTGCCCAAATCTGACATTTAGGCCATAAACCCCTTAATCAAAGGGGATGGGCCAATGGCCCTAGAAATGGCTAGAGGTGCCAGATCCCCCTGTAAGAATTAAATACCCCCCAGGACTCAATTCAGAGATATTGTTCTGGGGGTTGGTGAGGTTGGGAATTGGCCAAAAGGACCAATGAAGCAGGATATAGCCTGAGGGCCATAATTGAGGTTTGGGGCCATGAATGACCATGTGCAGTGGACATGGCAAAAAGGCTTTTATGCAATGAGTGTTCAATTGGCCTAGGGTTGATAATATGGCCAATGGGCCATTTATTGGTGGAGGCTTGAATTGCTGTAAACAACAATTGGGAGGCATTTTTTCCATGGTTGTGACACCATATTAGCATAGATTTGGAGCTCCCTTATGTTATAAATCCCATTTAAAAGAGTACATGTTTTTATTTTAAGATTTTAAAAAGGTCTTTTGTTTAAATTTTGAGGCTAAGAAGATTACACAAGAATAAAAGATTTCATAAAATAAATCCATTTTTAATTCAAGTTATTATTTGAAAAATTGGTCCTAATATCTTTCAGAAGAAGAATCAGAACCTATCACTAAGTAAGCACTGTTAGAAAACTTGGATAATAGGATTTTCTACCAAAGGTTTTTTAATATTTGTGTTTCAGAAATCTTTGGTAGCTTAAATGTCCAATTTTACCAAAGTTTTTTCTTGTTAATTATCTGAAACAAAAATACCTGTCATGAGAGTTTCTTTAAATTTGGCTTTAAGATTTTGAAAATATGGATGTATTTCAGACATGGTGGAAAATTCAAAGCTCAAATTAAACAGAATGTAAATAAAGATTCTTCAATGGGAGATATTACCTATTTATCACTCAATTGATCTCTATGGGAACTATATAGTTAATAATCTATTTTTAGGTATTCAAACCTTTCTTCAAAAAACTCTCAATTGATAGTAATAAATAAGCTTCAGAATTTTTATTCGGTATGGTTTATTTTTCTTTCCTAGCCTTACTTGGGCTATATCTGGAAAGCTGAAGTCTTGGGAAAAACTTTCACAGGGATGTAAGACTTGAACATAAAGCAACATCATCCTACCTCATACTTATAATGTGGATTTCTTCCCCTTCATGGTATTGAGAAATAATGTTTCATTTGTCACAAGAATTTATTATAATAAGCTATTCCAAAAAAGAAATGGACATGATATTATTGGTAAGAAACATCAGAATGGATTATTACTTTTTTATATCAACGAAAATTGTTTGTATCACTTGACTCCACTTTCTGGGAAGCTATAAAAGTAAAAATAACATTAAGATTTGGTTTTGGAAATTTGGAGTTTCTGTTGTAGTGAGAATTATAATACTTCTAAGAATAGCCACCAATAATGAACAAAATTTGCCTCATCTGAACATGAGAATGTTCATGCTAAAATGCTAAGGGGATTGTTAGAATAATGTAAGATTTTTGTAAAATGTCATAAGTGTTTATGGAAAATTCCAATTTTATCACATTTTTATAATATTTTCTCATCTTTTTCTCATTTCAACTGTTAGGCTGACTCTATGATATAGCTTTGAGATAATGATAATAAGCTATAAATGTGAGTGGAACATGATTATAATGGTGAAAAATGAGTTAAAAGATGGTAGAAAGGGCTATAATAATGAATATTAGTGATGGTGAGTACTACTGATAGCCTTGGATGCAGTGTTTATCTGCTGGCTTAAAATAATAAAACCCATAATAATTCAAGTTATAATTATACCTGCTATATTCTAAGGTTGAATGTTATTGAGGAGCTATACCACATAAGAATGCTAAGAAAAGGATGATTAATTTTCCTTTGGGGAGGAAAAGACTCCTTTTATCTTTTTAAAGGGTGGTGCAAGGTTGTTGTTTACCTCTGCACACGACCAAAGGGTGAAGGATTTCACAGGTATAGGCTGGAATGTGGTCCTGAACACTGAATACATACTTATATTGGATAGAAATGGGGTTTTAGAACCACACGTTGTCATTTTTACCCAATACAGGGCTAAGATTTTCACCAATAGAGTTTACAGATGTGCTCTACTGGCTCTTATGCATTATAAGATGTACCGGAAAAATATCTAGGACTCCTATGAGTCAGATTATGAGTAATAAAAGAATAAAAAGAATTCAATTTGATTGGTTAGCTGCTAATTCAATTATATGGACAGCTGTCCTACAGTAAGATCACATACTGGCTAGAGTGAAGTCATAATCTTAAATACTGAATAAATTTGTCTACTTAAAATATAGAAAGCTCAAATGGTTATTTATTTTTTGCCTGTAATTAGATCTACACAATGGCTACTAATTTGGTATAGCTAGAATTAAGTATGGAAAAGCTACACAGAGTTTGAATTCCATCATTAGAATTTGAATTTTGATAAAACCCATATTAAGTTCTTATCTTTAATAACTTCTGTTCTAGACATGATAAAAGAATATGGCAAGAAAATTTAGAAATTTGAGGGTCCACTCTTTCTAAAAAGACCCAGATTTGGGTATCTCAAACTAAAAATATAGATGTTAGATGAGAGGTGAATATTTTGTTCACCCTTATTTGGCTTATATTTGGCCATACCTTTTGTGGCTTTAATTCTAGCTCAATTTGGCTAGTACCATTTGATAGCCCTTACTGAGAGCTTCAATTGTAACACCCATTTGATGGGGTTCTTCCTTTTTATATAGATCTTAGATGAGAGGTGGAAATTTAGGTTTATGCTCAGTTATTTTTTTAGCTGGAATAACTTTGTAATTCCTTGTCCTATGGTTGTGGGAGTTTTGTATTTTTAGAGAGATGAATTTCCTCCTTCTTTTGAATGACATTATGAACTATTTTAACTAACATCACTTACAATGTGAATTTTTCTCTAGCATTGGTTTATGGTATTTTGAGGTAATGCTTGTGCTCTGTGTTTTAGTCACACTGACCTCAAGTGTCAGGCTGAGTCTATGATGAAGGTATAATAAGGGTATTTACAACTTTAACTATGACTGTGACATGGTAAAATTAATTTAAAAGAGGTTTATTGTAGATAATCAAAGTTTAGAATAGAGTTATAAGGGCTTTACTGTTATTAAATAGTGGTGGTGAGCACTGTTGAAAGATGTGTGCCTTTGAGATATGACCACAGATCCAAAAAAGTCACAAGAAAAATTCTATAATAATTCTACTTATAATAATTATCTTAAAACTTGTGAAAATACCATAAATAGGCACAAAATCTGAATTACCTCAGAATATAATGAGTAAACATGTAAAATAGATTACATCATTAGATTACTCATGGTAAAATACACATATGTCATTTTTATGGCATATCTGAAAAGTCAATAATTACTAAAGAATAAGCAATAAGACCCTAAAAAAGACATAAAATCTTATTTAACTCAGAAACCAATGAAACAACATGTGAAATGAATGTCACCATTGGATCCTTCATAAAACACTACACATAAAAAAACTATATGACAATTCTCTAAATTCAATACTTGATGAATTAAGCTGAATATATACACTTTTTTGGTCAATGCATATATTCATGGTTTTTAGCTAATATCTCTTGAAATATATATGATAGAGAGTTAAACCAAAAGTAAAGTCACCACGTAATTACTGTAAGAACACTGATATTAACTTTATTTGACAAGCTATAAACAAGGTTATAACGTGTAAGGGTTTATTGAACAAAAATCACTAGAGCTGTTGACCACTTTGTTGTGAAAGTGGTTCAAACTTGAAAAAAAATATATTCAGATTATACTAGTTCATAAGTTAATAATTATGTAATTGTAATTATACTATTCAAGGTATAACCCCTTGAAATCAAGGTTCGAAGTCTAGAATATTGAATTCCGACAGAAAAGATGAGTTACAAGAAAAATCCTCAAAAATTGTGAGCCTTAGAGGTAATTTCATATACCCAAAAGACCACAAATATAAAAAATAACATATTAATATAAATAAAATAAATTTATTTATATTATTAAAATAAAAATAAAAAATATAAATATAAAATTATATTAAAAATAAAAAATTAATTATAATTTAAAAATAAAATTACTTTAAATTTTGTAAATATAAAATTACATTTATACTTGAAAAATTTAAGTAAAAATGAAATTTTAACAAAATTGTGAAAAAATAAATAAATTTGGAAAAAAGTTAAATAAAATTTATTATAACTTTTTATCCAATAAATAAACATATAAATTTTATTTCACCATTGGATTCCTCATAAAAAATCAGGTGGGGTCACCTCTGAGTGAAATTTTTGTAACTCAACTCTAAATAAGCTTAAATTAAGTTTTTAGTATTTTCAATACAAAAGTTGAAAATCCTCAAAACCTTAATTTAATTCACACCACATGTGGTGTTAACCATCAATTTTTGTGTTAAAATTGAGGTGTTGTGTTTAGTTTAGAAGTTATGAGGAATTAAAGTATTTTCAATTGAATTCAATTGAAATGTCAAAATGTGCGCGTGTATTACATAAGTGAACTTTGATTTACATATGAGGTGTCAATTATTACTGTATTGTACTGTACAATTGAATTGAATTACATGTGTAAATTATAAGTATAATACATGATGAGGAATTAAAGGAAAAATAAATTGGAAAGATTAAATTTGGGGGGGAAAAGGAACTCCAGCTCTAAGGGGGAGCTAGACCCCCAAAATCCTTGCTGACAGGCGTGGGATGTCAAAATTCACGCAAAAGTTCATCACTTTTGGCCTGGAATTGAGTTACAGGGTCTGTGGACTCAATTGATGATGAGGTTTTGATACCAACTGGGGTAGTTTTAGCTGTTGCCAAGAAGGTAAAACTACCCTTAAGATAAAACAATCATAATAAAAACAGTTTTAACTGGTTTATACGCCTCTGACACACATTCTGACGTGTTTTGAAGGCTCTAGGCTTGGTATTGCTATAGTAATGGCTGATTTAAGGGTCTAAAATGGCTAAAAATGGCTAAAAATGGCTTAAACCAGCCCTTTTTGGTCTAAACCAGGGTTCAATGATGCCATAATTGGCTTTTCTGTTGTCAGACTGTTTTTCACGACTGACAAGAGTAAATTTTACTTTTGGAGTAAGAGAATTGATGGCTATAAAAGAATGTCTTCTTTGCCCCACTTTTCTCTTCATGTTAGAATCTTTTCCTTTTATTAATTAGTTTAAAACTGTTAAACCAATCAATCAAAGATTCCAACCACCACTTTTAAATCATTTTAATCCTTTTAACCACGTGAAAAAATCATTATAATCATTGTTTGTAACTCTTATAATCATTTTTACCCCTGAACCACCCCAAAAGTGAATTAAAGCATCTTTCATCACTGTTAACTTTGTCACTTTGTTTCCAAATTCACTCTGGTCACTTTTGGGCGTGTTTTCTCTTTAATATTCTTTTTAAAGACTTTGTTCTTTAATTAATTGCTTGCAGTTCTTTGCTCAATTAATTCCAATTGAAATTGCTCTTGAAGAAATTTCTTTTGTAGCCTTAAAATATCTCTTGTAGAGTATTTTTGGGATAAATCTTTATTGTTGGTAAAACAATAAATTTTTATATTATTGTTTTATACTAATAAAGTTATAAACAATGAAATTGGCGTGTTTTCTCTTAAAAATAATATTTCATACTATTTTTAACTGAATTTTACCTTATACAAATTTTGAGGACAGGAAAAGTACTTGATTTTTAATCAAAGTTTCATATCCACACCTTACATTTGGGGGCCCAGCCGTGATATTTTACCTGTGACATATTTTTTTTACTCTTTTTAAATCTTTTTTCTTATATTGAAAAATTTAAAAACATATAAAAAATACTTATAATCCAAAAAAATCCTTAAAAAATAATTTTTTTCATATTATAAGTGAGGCTTATATTTTTATTTCTTTTTTGAAATAACCTTTTTTTTACTTAATTAATTGGCTTTTTCATTAATTTTAGTGTCTGAGAACGTGGTAAGACAAGAAAACATTGAAACAGCCTCAACAGTAACCAGCATTATCCCTGCCAGTACTGTTAATTCTGATCATAATAGTACTGTTATTGTGACTCAAAATAATCAACCTGAACCAATATCTTCTGAATTAATTAACTTGGATATAAGTAATACACTTCAGAAAGCCAAAAATTTGGCCAATAGTAAGTTTTTGACGTAAAAATACTATTTTAAGCCTTTTTTAACCATAATTATGCCTTCAACCAGGTCAGGAGCCAGCTACAACCCCTCAAGCAGCTCCCAAAAAGGTAATAGACGTGATTATGGCAGAGGCCAACCAGGTACAGAAGTAAAAGGGTCAGTTGATGACTTCCAAACAACTAAAATGGGTCATTCTGAAGCTGATAATACCATTTTACCTTCAAAAAGAGCTGACACCGCCACAACAAGCCTCTGTGGACATATACAAAGCCAGCCACAGTGCATACAACAATGCACTCCAATTCAAGGAGTACCAGATCCTTGCAGACCTGTGGAAGAATTGCATGAATTCTTACCGGACAGTAAGAAAATTCTTGGGCCATCCCAACACTTGCAAATTGCTCAATGGATGGCATCCATTGATGGAGAAGAAAAACATGATGCTTTTGACACTAGAATGGAGGAAAAACAACCCTCCACCACCCAAACCAGTGCCAAAAACAGCCCCAGTGGCCAGCAGCAGCAATTCCAATGTGAAAAAGCAGCCACAAACTCCAAACAAGGGCAAAGGGAAGGCACCAGCCCCAAAACCTTACAGCCAGGGCTACAGAATCCCAAAGATTCAGCAGGATGCCATGGAAAATGTATTTCAGATGGCCAGAACCATGATGGAATTACAGAAGAAGGAGGAAGCCAGATTAAGGTTCCAGAAATGATTTCTGACATATTTGATTCCATCCCAGAGTTGTATAATGCTATAAATGACGTGAAAAAACATCTTTCTGATAAAAATGACACCATTTGTAACAACATTAAAACAAACAACCTGAGTCTGTGCCAAATTAATGAAACACTTATGTGTTTTGAAAAAGTTTTGAGAACAATTAAAAATTCCAATAATGATAATTCTTCTAACAATAAAATAAATGAACAATCTGCCATTATTAAAGAATTAACAGATAAATATTCTAAATTCAATATTGATGACATAATTGAAACAAGAATTAAACAAGCCATAAATATTATCAAGACAGATAACAAGAAAGTCCTTGATGACATTTCAAATTCATTTACTGAAGTAAAGACATATACCATTGCCTTGAAAAAGTGTTTTGATGCTTCACAAGAAGAAGTATCAAAATTATCAATGAAATTGAATCAAGTCACTGCTGATAATACAAGACAGACAGAGTTATGGCAAGAACGTACGCATAAAGAAGACATGTATAAAATTGAAGTAATAAATTTAATACAAAGCTTCCAACATGAATACAGAAATTCCCAAAGGTGTAGCAACAGTAAAATGAATGACATTGAACAATTACTGAACACCTTACCAAGAATGTCTACACCTCTAAATCAAAATGAGGGCACAAGAATCTCAAATCCACAAGTATTGGATCCTGATAATTCACAATTAAAAAATGAATTATCCACTTCTTTTCATAACTTGGAACCATCAATGGGCCAAGCACTCTTGAAAGAAGTTCCAAAACTTAAAGAATGGCCTCACTTCAGTGGTGAAGGAGAGTATGACCATATGGAATTCATTAGAGGTATTGACATGATCAAAGAGGATTTTGAATTACCATACAGATTGGTAACAGCCAGGTTTAACACCTTGTTTACCAGATCAGCTCACAGATGGTACATCAAAATAAGACAAGCACATGGACACCAGAGTTGGACTTGGTGGAAAACCCAAATCATCAACAAATGGGCAAATGATGCTTGGAGGTTTAAAGTTGAAACAGCCTTTGAATCTGCCAAATTTAATGCTGATAAAGACAAAGCTTTACCATGGTTTTGCCAACAAAAGGACAGATTAACAGCATTATATCCTGACATGTCAGAATTTATGATCCATAGAAAAATTCTGAGACAATGTGGAGGTGACTTAGAGCATGCTGTCAAAAGCAGGACTACTGAACAATCTTCAGCAGAGGATATTATCAATATACTAGAAGAAGTAACCACCAGAACCAAAATTGGTTCTAGTAGGGTGAATCTTAAAACAAGGTTTAATACACCTTGGAAAGATTCTGTGGACAAAAACCCCAAAGAAAATTCTAGTAATATTAAATATAAATCTGCAGATACAGTCAGAAAATGCCATATTTGCCAAAGCACCACCCATTTAGCCAATACATGTCCAAAAAGGGGGAAAATCAATGAAATTGACATTGAAAAAGAACCAGATGTTGAAAAAGAAGACATAATTGAAGACAATTCAGATGATAAGTCATCCATATTCTCTGAATCTTCAAAAGATATAGAAAATATCAATGCCACTTTTGACATCATGGAATCTTATTCCCACTTACCACAATTGAGCAATGGTCAAGTTGATTTATCAAAAGTTCAAGATGCACAACTTATGAAGACAAAACCAAACAGAGGAAAAGGTTATACAGCTGGTAACTCCTGTATAACAGAAGTGGTGATTGACAACAAACCCACCAAACTTTTGCTTGACCCAGGAGCCTTCTGCTCTTGTGTTGGAAAATCTTTTCTTAAGACTTGTGTACCAAATTTTGAAGACCAATTGTTACCAATTGATGGTATAAAATTCAACAGTGCAAGTAACCCAATGAAAGCATTAGGAATCTTTGAGACCAATGTCATATTCCCACACATAAATGGGAATTTAAGGATCACAGTTGAATTTGTTGTTATGGAAAATTGCTCTAGTACCCATTTTATATTGGGAAATGACTATTTAATCATGTATGGGATAGATTTACATAATAACAAAGACAGATACTTTACAATTGGAGACAATAAGCGCCAGAAATTTGCCTTTTTACCCTTTAAAAGACAAATTACAGTAAACAAAGTATCACCAGTCAACTTAGAGTTAGAGAAATTCAAGTCTGAACAGTTAAATGAGGCTGAAATAAGCCTTCATCTGACTGATAAGCAAGAAAATGAACTTTCTTCCCTTTTGTATGACCACAGAGGAGCATTTGCTACAGACAAAGAACCCCTGGGAGCAATTATTGGTCATGAAGTTGACATCATTCTTAACATTGAGAGACCTTATCCACCACTCTTAAGAAGACCTGCTTATCCAGCAAGTCCAAAATCAAGAGAAGATCTAGAAATTCATATCAAAGAACTTCTAGACCTTGGTGTAATAAGAAAAGTAGGCCACAATGAGGAAGTAGAAATAACTACACCAGTCATAGTGGCGTGGCATAATGGAAAATCCAGAATGGTTGGGGACTTTAGAGCTCTGAACACTTACACTGTTCCAGACAGATACCCAATACCAAAAATCCAAATTGCCCTTACTCAAATATCTCAAGCAGTGTATATAACCACTATGGATGCCCTTAAAGGATTCCATCAAAATGTAGTAACACCAAGAGCAAGAAAATACTTGAGAATTATTGTTCATTGTGGAGTGTATGAATACTTAAGGATGCCCTTTGGTATCAAAAATGCACCTTCACACTTCCAAAGAATGATGAATGAAATCTTCCCTGAAGAACTCTCAGAGGGATGGTTAATCATTTACATTGATGACATTATTATCTGTTCAAAGACTTGGGAGGAGCACATGTACAGATTATCAAGAGTTTTGACAAAAATCCAATCAGTAAACATGAAAATCTCCTTGAAGAAATGTCATTTTGGATTTAAAGAACTTAAGGCACTAGGACATGTTGTATCTGGTTTGTCCCTTGGAATTGATAAAAACAAAGTTGCAGCAGTATTGTTAAAACCCATGCCTCAGAATAAGAAGGAAATTAAGTCATTCTTAGGTTTTGCAGGATATTACAGGCAACACATTAAAGACTTTGCATCCATAGCAAGACCACTTTATAAGTTGTGTGACAAAGACACAGTATTTGAGATGACTGTTGACAGAGTCAAAGCTTTTGAGTCTCTAAGAGAAGCATTGACCACTGCTCCACTCTTACTGATGCCAGACTTTAAATTGCCTTTCAAACTGTATATTGATGCATCAGGGGATGGACTAGGTGCTGCACTTCACCAAGTTCAGATCATAAATGACAAACCTGTAGAAGGACCAATATGTTTCATATCCAGGCAAATCAAACCAACTGAAGCCAGATATGGAGCAAGTCAAATGGAATGTCTATGCCTTGTCTGGGCCTTAGAGAAATTGAACTATTTCTTAGAGGGATGTGTTTTTGAAGTAATAAAAGATTGTACAGCTGTGAAATCACTTTTGAACATGAAAACATCTAACAGACACATGCTCAGATGGCAAATAGCCATACAAGAATACAGAGGCAATATGACTATTGTTCATAAGGATGGGAATATTCATAAGAATGCAGATGGACTAAGCAGATGGCCATTACCAAATAACATTGATAATCCTGCTTATGTTCCAGAAGAAGCTTCACCACAAATTCCAATAGAAGGAATAAGTGTTACAGACTTGAACACCACCTTCTTTGAAGAAGTCAGAAATAGTTACACTCAAGATAAGAATTGTAGCATCTTATGCCAATTACTTAACAAAGACTGTAAAGACAACTCTCTAATACATGCCTTGGATGAAGTATGGAGAAAATCTTATAATGAAGGGAGATTTCACCTACTGGATGGTATAATTTACCACAGAACCAAGCACACATGTGTCATGACAGTTGTAGACAGGTCATTAATCAATCTTGTACTGAAAGAATGCCATGATAGTCCCTTTTCAGGACATCTTTCTGAGGACAGAACAAGAGAGAAAGTAAAGACCTGCATATGGTGGCCAATGTGGCAAAAAGATGTTGCAGAATATTGCAAAACCTGTGACAGATGCCAAAAGGCAAATAAATCCACTGGCAAAAGACTTGGAAATATGATGAAAATCCAAGAGCCAAACAGACCTTGGGAAATTGTCCATATGGATTGGGTAACTGGCCTACCACCAGGAGGTGACAGGAGCTATAATGCTTGCCTAGTAATTGTGGACAGATTCAGTAAAACTCCAATCTTTTTACCATGTCACAAAGATGATACAGCCATGGATACAGCTCTTCTGATATGGAATAGAGTAGTGTCATGGACTGGGATATTTACAAATATCATCAGTGATAGAGATCCCAAATTCACTTCAGCTCTATGGACAAATCTTCACCAATTATTTGGCACAAAACTGTCTTTCTCTACAGCCTACCACCCACAAACTGATGGTCTGGCTGAAAGAATGATCCAAACCTTAGAGGACATGGTGAGAAGATTTTGTGCATATGGCCTTGAATTCAAAGATTGTGATGGATTTACCCATGATTGGTGTACTCTGTTACCAGCACTGGAATTAGCATATAAAACATCAATCCATTCCAGTACCAATCAGACTCCTGCTATTCTAGAAAAAGGATGGAACCCCAAGTTACCCCAAGATTCCTTGAGGAAAGACTTAATTGAAATACATCCCACAGCTGCTAGCTTCAAAGGAATGCTAGACAAAGCTAGAAAGCATGCAGTGAGATGCATGGAGGACTCTTTTGCATATGCTAAAGACAAATGGGATAAATCTCATGCAACTCCAGATTTCAAAGTGGGGGACCTAGTTCTTGTATCCACCACTAACTTCAATAACATCAAAGGATGTAAAAAGTTAAAAGACTCCTTTGCAGGACCTTTTGTGATTAAGGCCCTCCATGGAGAAAATGCTGTTGAAGTAGAGTTATCTGAAGAACTTAGCAATAAGCACCCTACATTTCCAGTAAGCTTGATAAAGCCATACAAATCTAGTGATGATGAGAAATTTCCCTTGAGGAATAAGATTCCCCAAGTTATACCTCCTATTGAGACATCTGGTACTAAGAAAATAACCAAAGTTCTTAAAGAAAGGAAATTAAGAACCAAGAAAGTAAGGGAATACCTTGTTAGGTACAGTGACCCAACTTGTGAAGATAAATGGTTAGAAGAGAAAGATATACCAGAAGCCACCAAACTCCTGAGGAGATTCAGACACACTAGAAACACCAATATTACAAAGTAATATTCTTTTTTAGGGGGAGGGAATGTGAGCCTTAGAGGTAATTTCATATACCCAAAAGACCACAAATATAAAAAATAACATATTAATATAAATAAAATAAATTTATTTATATTATTAAAATAAAAATAAAAAATATAAATATAAAATTATATTAAAAATAAAAAATTAATTATAATTTAAAAATAAAATTACTTTAAATTTTGTAAATATAAAATTACATTTATACTTGAAAAATTTAAGTAAAAATGAAATTTTAACAAAATTGTGAAAAAATAAATAAATTTGGAAAAAAGTTAAATAAAATTTATTATAACTTTTTATCCAATAAATAAACATATAAAATTTATTTCACCATTGGATTCCTCATAAAAAATCAGGTGGGGTCACCTCTGAGTGAAATTTTTGTAACTCAACTCTAAATAAGCTTAAATTAAGTTTTTAGTATTTTCAATACAAAAGTTGAAAATCCTCAAAACCTTAATTTAATTCACACCACATGTGGTGTTAACCATCAATTTTTGTGTTAAAATTGAGGTGTTGTGTTTAGTTTAGAAGTTATGAGGAATTAAAGTATTTTCAATTGAATTCAATTGAAATGTCAAAATGTGCGCGTGTATTACATAAGTGAACTTTGATTTACATATGAGGTGTCAATTATTACTGTATTGTACTGTACAATTGAATTGAATTACATGTGTAAATTATAAGTATAATACATGATGAGGAATTAAAGGAAAAATAAATTGGAAAGATTAAATTTGGGGGGGAAAAGGAACTCCAGCTCTAAGGGGGAGCTAGACCCCCAAAATCCTTGCTGACAGGCGTGGGATGTCAAAATTCACGCAAAAGTTCATCACTTTTGGCCTGGAATTGAGTTACAGGGTCTGTGGACTCAATTGATGATGAGGTTTTGATACCAACTGGGGTAGTTTTAGCTGTTGCCAAGAAGGTAAAACTACCCTTAAGATAAAACAATCATAATAAAAACAGTTTTAACTGGTTTCTACGCCTCTGACACACATTCTGACGTGTTTTGAAGGCTCTAGGCCTGGTATTGCTATAGTAATGGCTGATTTAAGGGTCTAAAATGGCTAAAAATGGCTAAAAATGGCTTAAACCAGCCCTTTTTGGTCTAAACCAGGGTTCAATGATGCCATAATTGGCTTTTCTGTTGTCAGACTGTTTTTCACGACTGACAAGAGTAAATTTTACTTTTGGAGTAAGAGAATTGATGGCTATAAAAGAATGTCTTCTTTGCCCCACTTTTCTCTTCATGTTAGAATCTTTTCCTTTTATTAATTAGTTTAAAACTGTTAAACCAATCAATCAAAGATTCCAACCACCACTTTTAAATGATTTTAATCCTTTTAACCACGTGAAAAAATCATTATAATCATTGTTTGTAACTCTTATAATCATTTTTACCCCTGAACCACCCCAAAAGTGAATTAAAGCATCTTTCATCACTGTTAACTTTGTCACTTTGTTTCCAAATTCACTCTGGTCACTTTTGGGCGTGTTTTCTCTTTAATATTCTTTTTAAAGACTTTGTTCTTTAATTAATTGCTTGCAGTTCTTTGCTCAATTAATTCCAATTGAAATTGCTCTTGAAGAAATTTCTTTTGTAGCCTTAAAATATCTCTTGTAGAGTATTTTTGGGATAAATCTTTATTGTTGGTAAAACAATAAATTTTTATATTATTGTTTTATACTAATAAAGTTATAAACAATAAAATTGGCGTGTTTTCTCTTAAAAATAATATTTCATACTATTTTTAACTGAATTTTACCTTATACAAATTTTGAGGACAGGAAAAGTACTTGATTTTTAATCAAAGTTTCATATCCACACCTTACAAAAATAGAGTTTTGATTATATAATAAGATACTCTTGAAAGTATAATACAGACATTCGGAGCTATCAGAACTAATTATCAGAATAGCTGTAGCATCCATAAGTCAAAAGTTATTAATGATCAAAGTTTAAGCTTAAAATTGATCATTTATGATCACTCACTGTAATCGTATTTTAGGTTTAACAGTCATAAAAGTGATGAAACTGGTGAAAACTATTAGATTATTATTAATAATAGTAAAATACACAAAGCTTAGGCTTCTGCCAAGCCTATGATGTCATCAAACTTAGAGCTATAGTGATAAATCTAAATAATGGTGTATGTCACAGCCAAGGAGGCAGGGGCATTTCCAATCATCATCAGCAAATCATTATATCATGGATACCCTTCGAAACCCAATCAGCAAGGGGGTTTCATTCAAGATTCTCCAAATACAGTTTTCATACAGGCAAGATCCAAATACAGTTTCAAACCTCAATACAGTCATACAGGCAAGACCCAAATACAGGCCTGTAATCAATACAGGCGCAAATACCTGTATTGACGGTATAACCTGTATTGGATTCACCAATACAGGATTCAATCCCACATCCAACTTCTTCCAGCATACAGACAAGTATCTCAACACTCAAACTCCAAGGCTGGTATTTCTCACATATACCAGCCCCTCTTCACCCACCTGGGGGTTTTTCCCCCAGTTAATTAAAATATTTGATTTATTATTTAATATTATTTTATTCTCACTTTTGGAATATTATTTTATTATTTATTAAGTTAGTCTTTGCCTTCCCTCACCTGTTCAGTAGAGTCCTGATGGCCATATCCTTTATTAATCCTTTTCTCTTTTCTGAACAGGTTGAAACAGTGGTACAGGATTATTTGTGGTTGGCTCTTTATTATTGCTTTTGCTTTGTCTCTCTTATCTTTTATACTTATTATTTTATGACTAGGAATTTATCCTCTTACTCCATTACTCTCATCATTTGAGTATTTCCTTTTGAGCCCTCCATAAGTAAGTCTGTTCACTGAGTGCCAGGCCCTCTTCATTTTAGAAGAGCCCCTGTGACAGTGTAATAATGATATAAGATGGTTTGATAATCACATAATCATCACTGAAACTTAGAAAACTGATTATTTCCAGTTGATACCATCAGTAAGCGTCTACTGGAAGCCTACTGGACTCCAGAAGGGAGGTATTTACTATAAATAGAGCTCTTTTTACTCTATTTTCCCCTCAGATGCATCAAAACAATAAAACAATTAAATCAAAAAGGTAAAATCTTTATTCTTTATATATAAAGCTCTTATATTATCAAAGACCAAAAGCTATCTTTATTATAATCATCATTTTTGACATGATTACTTCAATTGTACTCTTGTTTTGTTAAAAATCTCTTAAGAATCTCATTTCCACGTAAAAACAAGAAAATTTGGAATTTCTTTTATTTTTAATTGTAAATACAGTTTAAATAAGTTGTTTTTACATTATTTGGCATAAATTCTTCCAAAATTATTATATTAAGCATCAAAAGTAGGTTATTTTCTCTCATTATAATAATTTCTCTCTATTATTGTTATTAATAATTCTTCAATTAATATAAATAGTATTTATATTGATAAATAACTTTAATATTAGTAATATATTAGTTATTAATTGTTTTTTATTAATAAAAAACAATTATTTACACCTTTATTATTTGTTTGTAACAATAATAAAGTTCTTGTGAATATATTAATTATGAAATATCAATATATTCATTTATTATATTATTTTTTCATAATATAAATTATATTATTATATTTATTTAATAATATAGTTATTTTTACACCTTAATTATAATAATTCTTTATTATCATAATTAATTCTATCTTATTTGTTTATTTATAAGGACATTCAGAGTATAATAAGTGAAATATTGGTAATTTTTACTCATTGTTTCATATTCAAACCTTCCAAAAGCCCTGGGTGCAGTCTTACCAGTTAGATTACTATAATAAGAACTACAATACTAAGAGTTTATAGTATAAGGTGATTATTTTCCGAGAGTATAACTATTTTTGAAAGTTTTACTATATAGGAATTCAAGAGCAGGATGAGGAAACCTTTTCTGGTGTAGAAAAGGCCCCTTTTTATCCTAAAATAGGGTGAAAAGACTACTAGACCTTTCCACATAGAGGAAGTGAAGATTTTTCACTTCCAAGGACTGACTTGTGGTTTTTCAAAAAGCCTTTATAGCCTTTGTTGGGCTCAGATGTGGCTTTGAAACCACATCTGGGCAGCTTTCACCATCACAGGGTTAAAATTTTCATCTGGGGACCACATAGCCCTCTTCTGACATGTATGACACATAGAATGCTGTACAGAACCTGTATGGGATCCCAGTATTGAATGAAGTATGAGGTATTTAAGTATAAAAATTCTCCTTTGTCTGTTTGACACCTTGTAATCATAATTATGGGATATAATCCCATGGTAAGGCTGTATTGGTCAGACTGTGAGAATTTGACCTTAGAACTGCCATAACATTGTCAGTTTTTGAGATATAAAGCTCAAAATTGGTTCATTGTGTAGCCCTGAATGTTTTACACAATGGTCCTTTATTGGATATAGTTATAATTAAATATGGGAAAGGTATGCCATGTACAAGATTTTTTGTACATATGTATGATTTGCTTAAAATCTGTATGGAGCTTGTTTTCCCCATAGCTTTTGATCAAGATGAAATATGGGGAAGCTGATGGCACCATAAGATAGCCCTGATTGTTCCTATTCCAAAAAGGCCCTACTCCAAGTATCTCCCACTAAAGCTGTAGAAGTTAGATGAGAGGTGAATATTTTATTCCCCCTTATTTGATCTTATTTTGGCCATAACTCCTATAATTCTGATTCTAGCTCAATTTGGATAGTATTGGATAGTATCATTGGATAGAACTGACTTAGGGATTCATTTTGAATACCCATTTGATGGGGTTAAGCCTCTTCCTCTGGATTCCAGATGAGAGGTGAAAATTAAGGTTTATGCTCAGAAACAACTTTGAGCGGGAATAACTTTGTTATTACTTGTCCTATGATGGTGGGACTTGTGTGTTTGGAAAGTGGTTGGTCCCCTCTTTCTTTTGATACCTTCTGAGCTGATTTGATTTAGATCCATGTTTTGGTGGTATCTTGGCCATACCATTGATTTATGGTATTTGGCTGTCATGCTTGTGCTCAGGGTTTGATTGACAGGCTGACATTCCCTCCCTTTAAAAAAGGCTCATTCTTTATGAGACTTTTCAGTCCTCCTAGAGGCTCTGAACCTTTTCAGGTGAAGGTTACCATCTGGAATGGCATCCTCTGCCAACCATTTGGCTTTATCTGCTGTCTGGTTTTTAAATCTGACCAAGTATTGCCTTTGGCCTTTACCATTCAGTCTAATCCTCCTGGCCTTGATGATTTTTTCACAGGGAAAGGTGAGTCTTCTACTTCCACTATTTCTAGTGGAGTGAGATTTTTCCTCCTGGAAGGGAACTTGTCATCCTCTGTCTGGAGGTATGGCTTCACCAAACTCACTGGGAATACTAGTTGCTTCCTAGAAAATTCCTCTGTGAGTTTGACTTCCACTACATTTTTCCCTATCAGCTTAATGATAGTGAATGTCCCTAAAAATGAGTCTCTAATTTTATTTTGTCCCTTAAGACTGTTGAAGTTAAGTGTAGACACTAGCACTTGGTGCCTTTACTTGAAGTCAGGTTTCATGTGTGATTTGTCCCACCTCTGTTTGTTGTATTCTTTTGACTCAGCTATTCATTTGGCAGCTGTGTCACAAGCCTTCTTCCACATATCATGGAGGTCCTTGGATGTGGGTTGGATGGTTAGAAGATTCTTCTTCAAGTGATCCACAGGCAATAGGGGGCTCAACCCTTTTCTACCAGTGAAGGTGTTTTTCCTGTGGTAGAGTGTTGGCTTGTGCTATAAGCTAGCTGGACTGCAGGCAGAAGGGTAACCCAGTCATGGGTGTAGCCTTGATGGTCCTTATATTCCATTCCATAAGCACAGAATCTTCTAAGGATGTCCTCCATTGTTTGGATCATCCTTTCAGCTAGTCCATCTGTTTGTGGATGGTAAGCTGTAGAAAAAGCCAGTTTTGTACCCAGCATGTCACAGAGGTTGGTATAAAACTCCGATGTGAATTTTGGGTCCCTATCACTAATTAGGATCTTAAGGACTCCATATTTGGATATAATGTTATTCCAAAATAACAAGGTTGTGTCAATTGCTGTATCCTCTTTATGAAATGGTAGGAATCTCATACTTTTACCAAACCTGTAAACTATGATCAGGCAAGAATTGAAGTTCTCTTTTCCTCCTGGGACAAGTCCTGTGACCCAGTCCATGTTGATGGTCTCCCATGGGTGTTTGGTTTCTTCTATGTGTTGAAGTAACCCATATTTCTTCCCATGTTTTCTATTTGCCTTCTGGAATATTTCAAAAGTGTTGATATATTCACTCAACTCTTGTTCCCATTTGGGCCACCAAGCTGTGCTTGCTACCCTTTCCTTGGCCCTTTCTTCAGTCATGTGTCCCATATAGGGGCAGACATTGCATTCTTGCAGGATCAAGGGTATATGGTCTCTGTCTATTACTGTGAGAGCACTTGTGTGCTTCTCCCTATGGTAGATCAGGCCATCTATAAGGAAAAATCTATTATCCTTATAGTCCCTCAACTAGGGTTCATCTAACTGGGACTCCAGTTCTGGGCTCCTGTATTTTTGTTGAAGGAGTTGCAACAATATGCCACACTATTTGTGTTTAGCATATGTCTTGATCACTGCATTGAAGAAGTCATTATGCAGTTCTGAGCAGCTTATTCTCAATATGAGAGTTTCTTTTCCTTCTTTTCCAGTGTCTCCACTGACTGGGGAGCTAAATTCTGGTATCCATTCAGAAAATTTGAAGTTTTTCCTCCTATCTATTTCCATGAAACGGAGAGGGATCTTTGCTGCTACTTCAGGGTCATAAGCTGGATTGCTTTTGACATTGTCCAATGGCCATCTGCACTGGTGTGGCTTTTTCCTTCCATGTATATGATGATCATATTACCTCTATACTCTTGGATGGCTATTTTCCACCTCAGCATGTGTCTATCGCTAGTATTCATGTTCAGTAAAGACTTCAAGGCTGTGCAGTCTGTGTAGACTTCAAAGACTGCACCCTCCAAATAATAGTGGAGTTTCTCTAGAGCCCAGACTAAGCATAAAGATTCAGTCTGAGTGGCCTCATACCTGGCTTCTGAATCTTTCAGCTTCCTAGAGATGTAACATATTACTCGCTCTCTTGGTTCACCATCTACAATTTGTCTCTGGTGAAGGGCTGCTCCCAAGCCTTGACTAACTGCTGCATCTATATATACCTTGAATGGTAATTCAGAGTCAGGTAAGATGAGCACAGGTGCATCCGTGAAATCATTTTTGATCCTCTCATATGCATCCCTTCTCTCCTTGGTAATTTCAAAAACTACATCTTTTGAACATAACTTGTATAGGCTAATAGCTATGTGTACAAAAGGTTTGATATGGTTTCTGTAGTAGCTAGCAAATCCAAGGAAGGATTGCATCTCTTTCATGTTCTTTGGTACTGAATTTTGCAGTACTTCTTCTAATTTATCCTGGTCTATGGCCAGAATAAGACCTGAGACTTTATGTCTTAGAGCTAGTAACTCTTGTTGGCCAAAATTGCACTTTTTGAGTGAAATTTTCAGATTGATGGGTGTGCATTCACATAGCACTTTGTCTATGTACTTCACATGGTCCTACCATGTATCTGAGTATATAATGATGTCATCAATATATACTACCGTCCAGAATTCCAGTATTTCTTCTTGAAATATTTTCTCCATCATCCTTTGGAAGTGGGCTGGTGCATTTTTGATGCCAAATGGCATCCTGGCATACTCATATATGCCCATATGGCATATGATTCTGAGTAGTTTCATGGAGTTTGGTTTAGATCCATTATGGTGTAAGCCTTTCATAAAATCTATCTTGGTTATGTATTTGGCTTTTGCCAGTTTTTCTAGGGAATGAGGTATTGTTGGTATAGGGTGAGTTTCAGCTTTTGTGTAGTTATTCAGGGCTCTGAAATCCCCACACAACCTAGATCTGCCATCATACTAGGTGATAAGGACAGGAGTGGTGATTTCCACTATCTCATTGTGTCCTATCTTCCTGATTAAATCCATTTCTAGGAGTTTATTGATGTGTTTCTCAATTTCCTTCCTAGTTTCCAGACATTCTGGATATGGAGGTGTAAGGTTTGTCTATTAAACTCTTGCTAATAGTAACAATATCAAGACTACTATGACTGTCCTCAGTAGAAAAATATAATATAATAAAATATTATAGCCATAAATTTAAAGATAATTATTAAAAATAATTATATAAAAGAAATAAATTTAATTATCATTATATAAAATAATAATTAAAAAAATATGATAATTATAAAAAAACATAATTATTCTACTATTGTTATAGTCACTGACAACTATAACAATAAGAAATGGAAAGCTCTTAATGAGACAATTACATGTGAAAAATATAAATATTTAACCACTCATAAATAATATATAAATATTATATATGAAAGAAGTAAAACACACACTGTGCAGAAATAATTCTTATAGAAAAAATCTATATAAAGAAAATAATAATAGATAAAAAAGATATAGAATTCTAGAGAAAACTTACTTATAATATTTATTCAATACAACAAGTCAAATAAACACAGTTATTATATTGAATGATAATTATAAGTTAAAAACACGCCAGAAATCAATATTTTAAATGATAAAACAACTTTTTATGATAAAAAATATGATTAAAGAGTTTTTGAGAGGAATTTGTGGATTTTAAAAGATATTTTAAAGACAATAATTTTATGAAATAAAATATATTATAGGTGATTACAACAAGAATCTTTTTCTATGATTTCAATTCTTTAGTTTAAGACTTATAAAGAATAAAATACTTAAGAAATACTTTAATAATAAGATTTTATATATAATAAAACTTTAATTGTTTAGATGTCTAATACGATTGGATTGATAATTGATGATGGACAAAAACAGTGATGAAAAGACTCTTCTTATGTATAGAGAGCAGCTCTCATGATTCATAATGGATATAGAAGGCGTGCACAGGTCAAAACTGAGAAACCATGCTTAAAAATAAGGTTCTTAACTTAAGGTAACTTATTTTTAATTCCAATTTTAAGTTACCAGTGTTATTCGTAACTCCAAGTAACTTTAATCCTAATTTAAGCTAATCATTTTAAGTTTTAATATAAAATAATTTTATTTATATTAACGCTCATCACATGAACAGCTTAAAAATAGAGTTTCAAGCAGAAATCTCTTAAACCCATTTTTTAATTAATTTTTAAAGAAATCTTACTTTTCTTCAAGTATAACTAAAAGAGTAAATTTCCAGGCTAATTAACCAGGGAATTGGTTTATAAAAGATACTGAAAATTTGATTCATATATAGATAATATTAAATTGTGAGTTGTGTGAAAAGTTTAAGCCAATCAAATAAGAATTAGATTTTTGATGATTTTTTGAAATTATTGCTATTTTTGCATGTAAGATAGCAATACACACTAAACCTTAACTTTTGATAAGGTTTTAATGCTTGTAAATTTGAAGTTTTAAGATTATTTAAGCTTTTGGAGCTTTTTTAAGCTTTGGAAGGTCTCAAAACTTTAATTTATAGCCTGCATATTGGGATTTACCCTTTGGAAACTTGAAATTCCTGTCCAGATTGGGATAAAACCAGTTCAAACTGTAAGGTTGGATCAAAGTCTAATCTTAAAGTTTAAATAAGGTTGAAAATACTCCAATACAGGTGGAAAACCTCAATTGAATCCTTGCAGATCCAAAAAGCTGGGTACCCCATCTCTGTTTGGTCTTTTTCCTTTGTCCCACCTTTTTGCATGGATTTTGCCCTTTTATTTATTTAAAGCCATACTATGGCCTTAAACACTTTTAAATTGAGCTCACACAGGAGTTACATTCTGTATGGCAAATCCTTAGCCAATTCAGTAAATATACACAACACCTCAATTTTAACTGAAATTTTGGTAAGTTTGCATAAACCTTATGCAACTTTAAATTTAAGCTTATTTAAGCTTAAATGTAACAATTTTAAAAAAATGTTAAAAAGCTACATTAGTACTGTGAGATTCCTAAATCTTCCGATAACATAGGAAATAAGCTTCTTTGGGTATAACACCCTATGGGTGTACCCTAGGTTATTTTTGGTGTAGAATCCAAAAACAAAATAATATTTATAACTTTGTTTATCAAAAAAAAGTTATACTTATTTCTTGTTATTTTTTATTTTAAATTAAATTGAAAAGTCTGTTGAAGACTAAATAAGCTATATATAAAGCTATTTGTGGCCTTATGGGTATGTTATACATACCTCACAGGCTCACAGGAGGTCTCCTCAGCATGGGTGGATAGGGTCTTTCCACATCCAAATATAATTCCATATCATGGCCTCTGATTTTTCCCAAGGGTTCTTCACCAATGGAAAATGCTAGGATATTTTCCCTCAGCATCTTCAATAAACTAAGTTTATGTTTACTTTTAAGGTTAGTGCTAAATTGGCCCTCTTTGAATTCATTTAATAATTCCTCCAGAGGGTCCTGGGTAGATATTTGGTATATGTCAAGTGAAAATTTCTTCTCCTTTTTTTTAACAATAGTTATATGCCTGTTTTTAATGTTTTAAATATCAATTCCATAAATACTCTGGTAATGTGTTCCCAGTAAGAATCCTTGGATGTGGGCATCTTCAAGCACAACAAACTCTGGGTTGAGTCTGATATTACCTATCCTATGGGGTATAGTTATCTCTTTGATAATTGTCCCAATGGAAGTCATCTTCCCTGATGCATTTTTGAACTTCTTTGCCTTAGCTTCTAAGAGCTGGTTTTCCCAATTCAGGAAGTGGTGATCCAGATAATTTCTGGCCACTATTGAGCAGTGTGCTCCACTGTCAATGATCAATGGGTGCTTAGAATTGTAAATGCAAAAAGTCATCTTTGTGGCTTTCCCGTGTATATAAGCCATCACTTTGGTTGTTATAACCAGGAATGTCTGTGCATCCTATGTGTGTGTACACAAGTTTTTATCTGCAGTATCCTGTGGCGTGCCTGCTTCTAACTGTATGGCCGCAGCTTCTAGTGGTGTTTCCTCTTGGTATTCTACCAGAATTTCCTCTCTTGGGTCTTGGTCTTCATCAGAATGTTCTCTGATGTAATCACCCTTAGAGTCTGATTCAGAATCCCCTGTGGGGGATTCCTCCTCTGGGTCTTTCTCAATGGCATAGACTTTCTTCTTTGCCTTTGGACAGTTTTTTGCATAATGGTCTGTTGAACCACAGTTGTGACAAGAGTTTTTCTTCTTGGTCACTTCTGCCACTTTTTCTCTGGGTTTGTCTTTGAAATCCACCCTGAAAGATTTTTTCTATTTAAAACTACTGCTCTTATTTGGGGAATATTTCCCTATATTAGTTCTTTTCCTTACATCTTGTAAGGCATTTGCAATGTCATACAGAGTGTAATTTTGGTTGCATCTGAATTTCAATGCATGCTCTAGTTCTCCTGGCATTTGTGTCAGGAGTTTGTGATTACTCATTTGAATTTTCATTTGAGGATATATGGCTTTGAGTCATTTAGACTGTCTAAGACACCATTCATATGGATCTTTGTCCAAATGATACTTTTCATCTTCAAATGACATGGTTTTTTGCCATCTCCAAGTACCATTAATGTACTTTTGGATGATCTTACTCTTCCACCATGGCCAGCTTCTCCTGCCATGGATTTCTTTCATTTATGTGGTCCAAATACTAGCATTTCCTTTGAATGTTGTATTCAGTCTAGCAGTAAGCAAGTAGTCTGGTATGCTTGGTACCTCAATGAAGAGTCCATCAATATAATTAATGAGCTCCATATGATTGTATTCTCCTGTTACAGAGAATTTAGGCCAGATTGAGGCCTCTGAAAGCTGTTTCAAGGCTTCCTTCTCACAATAAGACATATTCTCTACATCCCGGTATTGAGATGGAGATCTTGCCTTATTAAATGATATGGCATCTGGTTTGATGTCCTCTTGGTGATATGGATTATCCATAACATGGCCTTGTGGTTGGTGCTTCATGTTTTAGTAGACATTAAAAAGTTTGTTTATGTCTTGATCCAGAAAATCCCTTTACCTTTTGCTGCGGTGTTGTTCTTCAAAGACTTGATTCAGTCTTTTGTTGGTTTCTTCAGAGGCTTTGCTAAATTGAGCATGTTTCTCTTGAAGAAATTTGACAATTTTGTCCATGAAGGCTGCCAATGTCTTCATCCTCTCATGACTTGCTTGGAGTTCTGAAAACTGTTTTTGAGTTTGCTCAGACAATTGGGACATTTGTAACCACAGTAAATCACTGTTCAAGTTATTCTCAGGTGTCACAACATTATGTTCAATCTGAGTGGGGGTAATATTTCTATTAATGGGGCTACTGATTATAGAATAATGTAAAACTACTTCTGATTCTTGTGTACTTCTTTCAACAAGTCCAACAGCTTCTGGATCATTGGGTCTGACTCTTTCTTCCTTTGGCTGAAAGAGGTCTTCTTTTTGCCCCTGTATTCTTGTCTTTTCCTGGAAATTACATGGGATTGTGAACTATTGACTACTGATCTGCTGGTTCCTGAATGGTGTGAGGTCACTGGAAAGCTGGTTTGTCCTATTTATTGTGAGCCTTAAGGAATCTGAGTACTCCCTGTCTGGGTCATCTGTTCTCCTATAGCTTGGATAGTGGCTTGATTATCCCTTATCCTGGTTGCACTCACCTCCAGGAGTCTGAACTGCCTGGTGGGATTCCAACCTTTTGTGATTACAATAAGGTCTTTGAAGTCTATCTCTTTGACAAATATCTTCTGGAAGCTTTCTCCAAGTTCTTCCCAGTCGGATGCTAGGTTGAACTCTTGTTGTCCATTCTCCATTGAAAATGGTCTGTGAGGAGTTGGTGGAGCTGAAGAACTTGATCCATATCCTTCCAATCCTCTGATTTGAGGTTTCTGCTGAATTGGAATGTGAATGGCAGAGCGGGTATGATTTCCCTCAATTTCTTGCAATCCACCACTGTGTCCAAAGTGTCCTCCTCCAGGGCTTCTGGCTCTAGACAAGTCTTCTCTGTCCTCTGGCTGGTTCCTTTGGAAGCCAAGTTTTCTGAGGTGTACAGGTGACATATCAGTGTTTGCAAGAAGGCAAAAGCTAAATTTTCTTGGGGTATTTACCTTTGACTGTGCCTTGTACAAATTTGTTGTCTACTTCTTTTTTGAAATTCTCCTTTAGAGGTTACAACTGCATTAATGATTGTAATATTCCCTGTACAAATGGTTAAGGTTGGTTTGCGTTGTATTGATGCAGAGTTTTGTGGTTTTCTATTCCTCTGAGTGGAGATTGGTGTCCAATTTTTAGCTGTGATAAGGCCTTCACTGTGCCTCTTTCCTTTGCCCTTGCTGCCCTCTGGTTCTGAGGGTGTCACTGGTGTGCTGGCCTGTGACTGGGTCTCAAGTGGGATGTAGTTTTCTTCCACTGAATCTAACAGCAGAAAGAGGGTTTAATGTAAGTTGAGCATTCTTGAAAGGCTGTTTACACATCTAAGAATGGCCTCTGGGAAACATATTTCTATATTATGCACTTGTATTATTACAGTGCAATTGAAATCAACAATTACATGTCAGAAATGCAGCTTATGGATATCTGGTACACTGTTTGTATACAAGTATCTCAAATATTAGATTGTGATTAGCAAGTATAATCCAAAAGTGGTTCTGTAAAGGGTAATTAAAATTATCAATATACCCAACCATGCCGCTAAGACTGTTGGTTTTACAGTAAGAGGTGTCCTTTTTAATTAGAAAATGGACATTATTGATGGCTCAAAGTGTTTTGATATTTAAAAAATGCCAAAAATAAAGGCTTTGTGGTGATCAAATTATAATCAACCATGCAACTAGGCAATTAAAAAATAAAAAAAAGTGGTATGTAACATATACCCCTCAAAGAATAGATATAAGATATATATTATACTTTATTTTTTAAGAAAATTACACCTAAAAAAAAGAAACAAAATGTCATAAATAAAATAAAAGTAAGAAAAAACTCACTTTTATGCATAAAAAAGGTCCAAAAATCCAAAAACATGGCCAGGCCCCCAAAAATATCAGGCTGAGTCTATGATGAAAGTGTAATAAGGCTAATTGAAACTTTAACTATGACTGTGACATGGTAAAATTAATTTGAAAGAGTTTTATTATAGATAATAAAAGTTTACCATAGAGTAATAAGGGCTTTACTATTATGAAATAGTGGCGGTGAGCACTGTTGAAAGCGCTGGGTGCAGTCTTACCAGTTGGATTACTATAATAAGAACTACAATACTAAGAATTCAAAGTATAACCTGATTATTTGCCAAGAGTATAATTGTTTTTTACAGATTTACTACATGAGAACTCAATAGCAGGATGAGGAAACCTTTTCTGGTGGAGAAAAGGCCCCTTTTTATCCTAAAGTGGGGTGAAAAGGCTGTTAGACCTTTCCACATAGAGGAAGTGAAGATTTTTCACTTCCAAGGACTGAATGTGGTTTTCAAAACTCCTGTATAAATTGTATTGGGCACAGATGTGGTTTTGAAACCACAACCAGGCAGTTCTCACCAATACATGGTGACAATTTTCATCTGGGGACCACATAGCCCTCTTCTGACGTGTATCACATGTAGAATTCTGTACAGAACCTGTATGGGACCCCAGAATTGAATGAATAATGAGGTATTAAATTATAAAAATGCTTTTTTGTCTATTTTACATGCCATAATCATAATTATTGAATATTATCCCATGGTAAGGCTGTATTGGTCAGAGTGTGAGAGTTTGACCTTAAAACTGCCATAACGTTGTCAGTTTTTGAGATATAAAACTCAAAGTTGGTTAGTTGTGTATCCCTAGATCTGTTAAACACAATGTTAACTTATTGGATATGGTTATAATTAAATATGGCAAAGTTATGCCATGTAAAAGAGATTTTGTACATATGTATGATTTGCTTAAAATCTGTATGGAGCTCATTTTCCCCATGACTTTTGTTCAAGATGAGATATGGGAAAGTGGATGGCACCATGAGATAGCCCTGATAGTGCTCTTCCCAAAAAGGCCCCACTTTAGGTATCTCACACTAAAACTGTAGAAGCTAGATGGGAGGTGAATGTTTTATTCCCCCTTATTTGACCTTATTTTGGCCACAACTCCTGTAATTCTGATGCTAGCTCAATTTGGCTAGTATCATTGGATAGCCCTGACCTAGGGATTCATTTTGAATACTCATTTGATGGGATTAAGCTTCTTCCTCTGGATTCCAGATGAGAGGTAAAAATTAAGGTTTACGCTCAGCAACAACTTTGAGAAGGAATAACTTAGTTATTATTTGTACTATGATGGTGGGACTTGTGTATTTGGAAAGTGGTGGGTTTTCTCTTTTCTTCGATACCTTTTTTTTTGTGGTGATCAAATTATAATTGACCTTGCAACAAGGCAATTAAAAAATAAAAAAAAGTGGCATATAACATATACCACTCAAAGAATAGATATAAGATATATATATTATACTTCATTTTTAATAAAATACACCTAAAAAAAAGAAACAAAATGTCATAAATAAAAGAAAAGTAAGAAAATACTCACTTTTATGCATAAAAAAGGTCCAAAAATCCAAAAACATGGCCAGGCCCCCAAGATATCAGGCTGGGTCTATGATGAAGGTGTAATAAGGCTATTTAAAACTTTAACTATGACTGTGACATGGTAAAATTAATTTAAAAGAGTTTTATTATAAATAATAAAAGTTTACAATAGAGTAATAAGGGATTTGCTATCATGAAATAGTGGTGGTGAGCGCTATTGAAAGCCCTGGGTGCAGTCTTACCGGTTGGATTACTATAATAAGAACTACAATAGTAGGAATTTAAAGTATAGCCTGATTATTTTCCAATGGTATAATTGTTTTTTACAGATTTACTACATAGGAACTCAATAGCAGGATGAGGAAACCTTTTCTGGTGGAGAAAAGGCCCCTTTTTATCCTAAAATGAAGTGAAAAAGCTGTTAGACCTTCCCACATAGAGGAAGTGAAGATTTTTCACTTCCAAGGACTAAATGTTGTTTTCAAAAATCCTGTATAACCTGTATTAGGCGCAGATGTGGTTTTGAAACCACAACTGGGCAGTTTTCACCAATACAGGGTGAAAATTTTCATCTGGGGACCACATATCCCTCTTCTGATGTGTATGACATGTAGAAATCTGTACAGAACCTGTAATGGACCCCAGTATTGAATGAAACATGAGGTATTAAATTATAAAAAGGCTTCTTTGTCTGTTTTAAACCTCATAATCATAATTATTGGATATTATCCCATGGTAAGGCTGTGTTGGTAAGACTGTGAGATTTTGACCTTAAAACTGCCATAACATTGTCAGTTTTTGAGATATAAAGCTCAAAGCTGGTCAATTGTGTATTCCTGGACGTTCTTTCATCAATTGTAACTTAATGGATATGGTTATAATTAAATATGGCAAAGTTGTGTCATGTACAAGAGTTTTTGACATATGTATGATTTGCTTAAAATCTGTATGGAGCTCATTTTCCCCATAACCTTTGTTCAAGATGAGATATGGGAAAGTGGATGGCACCATCAGATAGCCCTGATAGTGCTCTTCCCAAAAAGGCCCCACTTTGGGTATCTCACACTAAAACTGTAGAAGCTAGATGGGAGGTGAATGTTTTATTCCCCGTTATTTGTCCTTATTTTAGCAACCACTCCTGTAATGCTGATGCTAGCTCAATTTGGCTAGTATCATTAGGTGGCCCTGACCTAGGGATTCATTTTGAATACTAATTTGATGGGATTAAGCTTCTTTCTTTGGATTCCAGATGAGAGGTGAAAATTAAGGTTTATGCTCAGCAACAAGTTTGAGCAGGCATAACTTTGTTCCCATTTGTACTATGATGGTGCGACTTTTCTATTTGGCAAGTGGTGGGCTTCCTCTTTTCTTCAATACATTTTGAGCTGATTTGGCTCAGATACATGTTTTGGTGGTATCTTGGCTATACCATTGATTTATGGTATTTGGCTGTCATGCTTGTGCTCTGGCTTTGCGTCATAGGCTGACATCAAGAAATTTTATGCCTGTAAGATGTGACTATGAAACTGATGATAATATCACTATTAATCAACAGTACTGTGTCTGTTCTTATGAAATATAATAATAAAATATTATTATAACCACAATTAAATAATTAAAGAATTATTTCTTTCACGTGTTAAGCACTACTAGTGATTTTAACAGTGAGCAAGTAATTGTCTACAAGAAGATTTTAATAATAAAACTTCTTTTATTAAAATAATAAAATTATTTTAATATATAATTATCTTTTGCAAGAATAATTATAATGATAATTCTTGAAGAAAACTAATTTTAGAGAGAAACTTCAAGAATTGAAAATAAATCACTCACTAATATTCCAAAGAACTTATTGAAATATAAGATAGAGAGATTTGACGTGGAATTGTGGATTTTAAGGATCAAAATGGATTTATAACAGTATTACAACAATATATAGTTGGATTCTATGATTTCACTTTGTTCTGATTGATTCTGAAAGATTTAAAACACTTAAGAATAGCTGTAACTAATACTTACTTGTTGGTAATAATGATTTAAATGATAATAAGATGATAATTTGGAAAAAACAGCAAGAGGAGGCCTCTTTTAAGTCAACAACAGCTCACAGAGGCATTCCATGGAGCAAACTGAAAAACCAGTGAGTGAGAAAACAATAAAACGTTTTGGATTATTGATTGCATCATCCGTTGTCATGTAAGATTATCATAATTACTTAATTGATGCTTTTATGTGACTACCAACCCCAATATGGTTAAGAATAAAAGGAGTAACATCTGTAAATGTTCTTTTATTCCAAAATAATCATTTCATTTATCAAAGTTATCAATGTTATTGCCAATTTCATCACAGGTGGTAATTACTGTGAATTTTTGAAGATTCATTGTTTCATGTAGAATAGTCAAAAATGGACTGTATGTAAAACGTTGAATTTTACTAGTAGAACTGTAATTATTTTTGGTTATACCATAGAAAATACAGTTTTCCATTAGTCCTGAAAGTTTCACAAAGATTCATTAAGAATTGTATTTTTAATGAATTTTTGAAGTTTTTACCTCATTTCTACGTAGAATTGCAAATATCAGTGTTTCACTGGTTGCTATGAGGTAAATCAATGGATACAAGTCCAAAAAGCGTTTTAATTACTTCTTTGGGGTTTATCCAAGGAAAATCGTTAATAGTTGACATGGTTACAGGAGTCTAAGTAGCTTTTTACCTCCTTGGCACCTCAAAATAGCAGGTTATTTGCTATTTTCTTAAGTTTTACTGTAGTTGTAACATGGTAACCAAGTTCCCAAAAGGTTTTAGTTTACCAATTAGGCCAAGATCAACCATGGATCCAAGCTTTGGAGCTGTCCACGCCTCTGAGGCCTCAGAAGTTGGGTACCCTGGCTCTCTTTGATGTCTTTTGTCCCCCTTACCTATTTTTCACGTCAAAATAGAAATTTCAGCTGTAAGTGAGATATCTACTATGGGTGTACCAAAATTAAATGTAAAAATACCATGATATTAAGTGCTCAAAACATGCATAACACTATTCTTAGTGTATATGTAACATGGGATTTCTAACATTCCCATTATTTTGGCATGAAATTAAGAAAAACAAAAGTTTTCACAGATCTTTTATGTGGTATTGATGATGTGGTATTGAAGTATTTTCCATTTTACCACCTCAAAGAGTTAATTTGAGCTTATTCACTCTATGGAGCTACCCTAGGTGAATTTTTGTGTAAAATCCAAATCTGGTCTTAAATCCATGGATTTACTTACTCAATAAAAGGTTATTCATCTTTTCTGAAATCAAAAATGATTAATTTTGGATATATGCATGACTTATGAGTTATGCATAGTTCAAAATTTATATTTAAGATAATTGTGGCCTATTTGGGTATTTAAAATATACCTCAAGGCTGACATTCCCTCCCATCAAAAAATAAAATTGTACTACAATTTTATCAATGGTAGAAATAATAAAAAGCCCCAAAGGGGGGTTAATGTACATTTTCCAACCTCTTTACATTACTCAGATCAAGTAATATAAAGCACATTTATAGACATATTCAGGCATGTGGCCTTCTTTCATGTCTAAATCTTCTCAAGAGTTTATCTGAGTCAGGTATATCTGATTCTGCCAGCCATTCATCTTCATGTACTGGATTTCTATATCTGACAAGATATTCTCTCTGATCTTTGCCCCTAAGTCTCCTTTCTTTTATGACTTTCTTTATATTTTTGTCTTCATTCTGTTCCACTGGTGGGACAGTTAAAGGAGTTGGGTTCCTTAGAGGAAACAATTCCTTATCAGCTGGTTGATAAGGTTTTATCAAGCTGACTGGAAAAGTGGGGTGTTTATTTTCTAATTCACCACTCAATTCCACTTGAACTGCATTGGTTCCATGTAAGGCAACAATAACAAAAGGTCCTACATAAGAGTCTTTAAGCTTCTTTGGGCCTTTGATATTATTAAAATTCAAGGTTGAAACTAGAGCTAAGTCCCCTACTTTGAAGTCTGGTACTTTATGACTCTTATCCCACTTCTGTTTTGCATAGTCAAAAGCATCATTCATACTTTTTTGTGAATGATGTTTTACTTTATCAAGCATTATCTTGAAGCTGGAAGATGTAGGATGGATGTCAATCAAGTCTTTCCTCAGTGGGTCTGCTGGGAGTCTTGGATTCCATCCTTTTTCTAACATAGCAGGAGTTTGTCCTGTGGAAGAATGGGCTGATGTCTTGTATGCCAATTCCAATGCAGGTATCAGAGTGCACCAGTCATGGGTAAAGCCATCTGAGTCTTTGAATTCTAACCCATAAGCACAAAATCTCCTGATCATGTCTTCTAAGGTTTGAATCATCCTCTCTGCTAGCCCATCTGTCTGAGGGTGATATGCTGTAGAGAATGATAACTTAGTCCCAAACAATCTATGAAGATTGGTCCAAAGTGCAGATGTGAGCTTGGGATCTCTGTCACTTATGATATTCATAAATAATCCTGTATGAGAAATAACTCTACTCCATAGAAGAAGAGCTGTGTCCATAGCAGTGGCATCCTTATGACATGGTAAGAATATGAGAGTCTTGCTATATCTGTCTACAATGACTAAACAAGCATTATAACTTTTGTCACCACTTGGAGGAAGTGCTGTGACCCAATCCATGTGAACAACTTCCCATAGGGATTTTGGTTCTTGAATATGGATCATATATCCAAATTTCTTGCCTGTGCTCCTGTTTGTTTTTGGCATCTGTCACAGGTATGGATTTTCAATGGTTTCTTTTCTCCAAGATAGCTACCATGCACAGTTCTTCACTTTTTCAAGTATTCTGTCCTCTGACAGGTGTCCAGAGTAGATGCTATCATGGCATTCATGAAGAATTGTATTGATAAGCAATCTGCTGCATAATGTCATTACACAAGAATGTTTGGTTCTGTGGTAAATAATCCCATCAAACAAGTGAAATCTCCCTTCAGAATAGGAATTTCTCCAAACTTCATCTAGTGCATTGACCAAATATGTATCTTTGCAGTCTTTATCTAATAAAGAAGTCAAGATATGGCAATTCTTGTCTTTCTTATAAGATTCTCTGACCTCTTCAAAGAATTCAGTCCCAATATCAGTTATATTAATCCCTTCAATTGGAATCTGTGGTTCAGCTTCCAAGGGTACATAAGCTGGGTTATCAGGAGTGTTGGCTAATGCCCACCTGCTAAGTCCATCAGAATTCTTGTGAATGTTTCCTGCTTTGTGGACTATAGTCATGTTTCCTCTATATTCTTGAATGGCTATTTTCCATCCCAACATATGTCTGTTGGGAGTTTTCATGTTAAGAAGTAATTTTACTGCATTACAGTCAGTTATCACTTCAAAAACAATGCCATCAAGATAATAGTGTAATTTCTCAAATACCCATACCAAACATAAGCACTCCATTTGGCTTGCACCATATCTGGCTTCTGTTGGTTTGATTTGCCTTGAGATGTAACAAACTGGTCCTTCTGTAGGCTTGTCATCAATAATTTGGACTTGATGTAGGGCTGCCCCTAATCCATCTCCACATGAATCAATGTGAAATTTAAAAGGAATATTCCAGTCAGGCATTAGTAGTAAAGGTGTTTCTGTAAGAGCTCTCCTTATCTTCTCATAAGCTTTAATTCTCTCCTGTGTCATCTCAAATACAGTCTGTTGATCACAGATTCTATAAAGTGACTTGGCTAGAATTGCAAATTCTTTCAAGTGTTGCCTATAATAACTGGCAAGCCCAAGAAAAGACATCATTTCTTTTTTATTCTGGGGTATTGGCTTAAGTAACACTGCTGCTACTTTGGTTTTGTCAATACCCAAGCTTAAACAAGAAACAATATGTCCTAATGCTTTGAGTTCTTCAAAACCAAAATTGCATTTATTAAGTGAAATTTTCATGTTCACTTCTTAAACCTTGTGAAGTACTCTTGCAAGTCTTACAAGGTGCAAACACCATGAATCAGAACATATGATAATATCATCAATAAAAATGATAAGCCATCCTTCACACAGTTCTGTGGGCAAGATTGTATTCATCATTCTTTGATAATGGGATGGAGCATTTTTAATGACAAATAGCATCCTAAGATACTCATAAATACCACAGTGAGTGATAATCCTAAATAATTTCTTAGCTTTAGGCGTCAGAACATTCTGATGGAAACCTTTTAATGCATCCATTGATGTTATATACTTGGCTTTAGACAATTGAGTCAAGGTTTGTTGAATCCTAGGGATTGGATACCTATCTGGAACTGTGTAGGTACTTAATGCTCTGAAATCTCCAACCATTCTTGACTTGTCATTATGCCATGCAATAATAACAGGTGTTCTCACTTCAACTTCCTCATTATGGCCTACTTTTCTTAGTACACCAAGTTGGATTAACTCTTGGATATGTTTTTCCAAGAATTCTCTAGCTCTGGGACTGGCTGGATAAGCTGGTCTTCTAAGTACTGGAGGATATGGTCTGTCAATATTAAGAGTAATATCAACTTCATGTCCCCTTATAGCACCTAATGGTTCATTATCAGAGGCAAATGCATTATTGTATGTGTATAACACATTAATAAGTTCATTCCTCATCTTTTATGACAATGATGGATTAATTTGTGCTTCAACAAGTTGATTAGACACAAATTCCTCTTTGTAAGTATCCTTGACAGAAGATACTACAGATATTTGTTTTGGCATATTGGAAAAAGCAAATTTTTGTCTTTTGTTATTCCCAATTGTGAAATATCTGTCTCTATGGTTATTGATATCAATACCATAGATATTTAAGTAATCATTTCCAAGAATGATGTGCTGAGATGTGCAATTATCCATTACCACAATCTCAGTTTTCATCCTCACACTTCCTTCTGGATGTGGAAATACAATATTAGTGTCTAATCTACCCAAGGGGTACATATTGTTACTGGAACTACTAAATTGTACACCTTCTATTGGTAATAGATGGGTTTTCCATTCAGGAAGTATAATTTGGAGATAATTTTTGCCTACACAAGTGCAAAATGCCCCTGTATCCAAATTTACTTTGGCTTCAATATCACTCATCAAACCTGATGTGATACAGGATGCTCCAGCAGTGTAACCTTTTCCTCTAGCAGGTTTTGTTTTACACATTCTGGCATCTTGGATATTTATCAGCTTGCAGCAATCTTCACTGAACTGTGGCAAGTGGGTATGGACTTCTCTGACCTCAAGGAAAGCTGTAATGTTTTCAATGGGATAGTCCTCTACTGGTGTATCTTCAGAGACTGCAGAATCTTGATCAGACTCCTCTTTCTCTTCAGTACACTGAATGTCTTCAATGACTTGAGCTTCTTTGATTTTTTTCTTCTTGGTGCAAGTGTTTGCTAAATGTGAAGTACTTCCACATTTATGACACTTCAAGACAGGTCTTTCTGGTCTTTTATCTTCTCTGGGAATCTTTGGGACCATCTTGGATTCCATAGGGATTCTAGTCCAAGTTTTACCAATTCTTGTTCTGGTAATGATATCTTCCATTGCATTAATGTAGTCCTCTGTTGAACAGGGTTCTACACATCTGCTTTTGATAGCATGTTCCAGTTCTCCTCCACACTTTCTTAATATCTTCATATTAATCATAGTGTTGGACATATCTGGGTGTAAAGCAGATAATCTGTCTTTTTGTTTGAAGAACCAAGTAAGTGGTTTATCTTTCTCTGAGTTAAAAATGGCACTTTCAAAAGCATTTTCAATTTTAAACCTCCAAGAATTTTTGGCCCATTTTGTAATCACCTCAGATTTCCACCAAGACCAATCATGTCTTCCATGATCCATTCTCATCTTGTAATACCATTTCTTTGCAGTTCTGGTAAACAGAGAGTGTAATTTCCCCACTATGATTTCATCAAGTATATTAAAGTCTTCCTGTAACATATCAATAGTCCTGATGAACTCAATATGGTTATATTCTCCTTCACCAGAGAATGTTGGCCATTCTTCTAATTTGGGAATATCTTTGACAGAGACAAAATTTTCTCCTAGAAGTGGGGTAAAACTTCCTTTAACAGAAAGTTTTTCTTCAGTCAAAGGTGTAGAATGTCTTGGCATATGTGGTTCATAATTCTTATGAATTTGTTCCACATTTGCAATGATTTCATTCTTTAACTTCTGCCTTTCACTGTCACTTTTTGCTAAATGTGTAGCAAACTGATTGGTATTTTCAACTATCTTCAAGACATGATCTTGTAGAATTTTAAGTTGATCATTCATTTTAAAAATAGAAAGATCTTCCATTTCATCATTCTGAATCTGACATGTACTCTCAATTCTGCTACAAGCATGGATAATTGAATCAAATTTGACATTTGTCAATTCATACCATTCAGTATATTTCTTGTCATGATTTTTCAATTAATTAATATCTGATGTTATTTTAGTTAACTTTGAATCAAGTTTACCAATTTCTACATTAATACTACTTTGTACATGATTTATTTGTGTGGAAAGGTCCTGTTCATCCTTTCCTGTTCCTTGCCTGTAAATTCCATGAGAGTTCTGGCCATGTTGAACACACTGTCCACTGCTGAAGGCTCCAATTTGGGGATTCTGTACCCTTGTGGGTAAGGTCTGTGCCAATTGGCTTTGGCTTTG
This sequence comes from Austropuccinia psidii, assembly GCA_023105745.1. Lineage (NCBI taxonomy): Eukaryota > Fungi > Basidiomycota > Pucciniomycetes > Pucciniales > Sphaerophragmiaceae > Austropuccinia > Austropuccinia psidii. The sequence goes on from JALGQZ010000001.1 coordinate 21,289,285, forward strand.
CCCTTGCCTTGATTGTTCTTGGGACCTCTCTGCTTCTTCTGAGGTCCTTTGGGCTTGTCTTTGGACACTTCTGGAGCTGGTTTGGAGCTAGTAGACACCACTGGGGCCTCTGTCTCCAAAGCTGGAGTCATTTCCAGTTCCTTCTTCTGGTCTATGGATAAAAGACTTTGGTTGTTCAACCAATTCTTTATCTTTTTGACCTTGTCTTTGCAAGACAGGGGGCTCAATCCTCCTAAGAGTTCTATGGTATTCTCCTGACCCAGAAAGCTCTTGATGTGTAAGTAGGAGTTCATGGCCCCCTGCCAAAGGCTTGGGCATATTTCCCACTCCTCTTCTTTGGCTGCTCTGAACCAATTTCTGTACTGGCATTGATATATCTCTATTGCTGCCACTTGAAAATGGTTCAGCCCTGGAAATATGAATCAGTTCAGGCTCAGAATTCACATCAAAATCTGTGGGTACAGACCTTGGGGAATGGGGGGCAACTCTGGCATCCTCCAAATGTGTCTTTCTTGTGGAAGACTTGGCACTTCTGAATTTGGTCCTGCCTCTACCTTGTCCACATCCATCTGGTTTCACTGAATAGTTGCTTCCATTTCTGGTATGCACCATTTTCATGTCAATTTAAAGATAAAAGGTGAAAATATAAGATAAAATACACACCTTTTGGTGGTAATTTAGTCTTTTCTGAGTTGAATAAGGTGCCTCTTTTAGCAATTTGCACCTCAATACTGTCTTCAGATTCTGGACTAGTGATATATATTTTACTGAGTCTGTTGCCAGCTGCACAGTATTCTATTCAAGACACTAGAAAAAATTATAAAAAAGAAAAAATTATTTTTTATACTTTTTAAAATATTTTTGAAGATTTTTTATAAGTTTTATATTTTTTAATATTAAAAAAATTATTCTTTTTCAAGAAAAAAAAATTAAAATTCAAGATTTTGAATGAAGATTAATTCAGAGTAACTCAAAGAATAATTTTATAAGTTTTTGGATGTGAAAAGTCATGTGTAAAAACAATATAAAATTAAACCAAATTCCTGAATGAAAAATATTTCCAAGACAATTTCAAAAATGAGAATTGATTTAACTTTGAAATGAAAGAAAAAATTATTAAATTAATATATTTTGGAACTTAAAAATATATCAATTAAGGGTACAAGGTTCAAAAAACAAGGCCAGGCCTCCAAATGTAAGATGTGACTATGAAACTGATGATAATATCACTATTAATCAACAGTACTGTGTCTGTTCTTATGAAATATAATAATAAAATATTATTATAACCAAAAGTAAATAATTAAAGAATTATTTCTTTCACGTGTTAAGCACTACTAGTGATTTTAACAGTGAGCAAGTAATCCTCTACAAGAATCAATTACAAGAAGATTTTAATAATAAAACTTCTTTTATTAAAATAATAAAATTATTTTAATATATAATTATCTTTTGCAAGAATAATTATAATGATAATTCTTGAAGAAAACTAATTTTAGAGAGAAACTTCAAGAATTGAAAATAAATCACTCACTAATATTCCAAAGAACTTATTGAAAGATAAGATAGAGAGATTTGACGTGGAATTGTGGATTTTAAGGATCAGAAGGGATTTATAACAGTATTACAACAATATATAGTTGGATTCTATGATTTCACGTCGTTCTGATTGATTCTGAAAGATTTAAAACACTTAAAAATAGATGTAACTAATACTTACTTGTTGGTAATAATAATTTAAATGATAATAAGATGACGATTTGGAAAAAACAGCAAGAGGAGGCCTCTTTTAAGTCAAAAACAGCTCACAGAGGCGTGCCATTGAGCAAACTGAAAAACCAGTGAGTGAGAAAACAATAAACCTTTTTGTATTATTGATTGCATCATCTGTTGTCACGTAAGATTATCATAATTACATAATTGATGCTTTTACATGACTACCAACCCCAATATGGTTAAGAATAAAAGGAGTAACATCTGTAAATATTCTTTTATTCCAAAATAATTATTGATTTCTCAAAGTTATCAATGTTATTTCCAATTTCATGACAGGTTGTAATTACTGTGAATTTTTGAAGATTCAGTGTTTCACGTAGAATAGTCAAAAATGGACTGTAAGTAAAACTTTTAATTTTACCAGTAAAACTCTAATTCTTTTTGCTTGTATCATAGAAAATACAGTTTTCCATTAGTACTAAAAGTTTCAGCAAGATTAATTACGAATTGTATTTTTAATGAATTTTTGAAGTTCTTACCTCATTTCTATGTAGAATTGCAAATATCAGTGTTTCACTGGTTGCTATGAGGTAAATCAATGGATAAAAGTCCAAAAAGGGTTTTAATTACTCTTTTGGGGTTTATCCAAGGAAAATCATCAAGAATTGACATGGTTACAGGAGTCTAAGTAGCTTTTTACCTCCTTGGCACATCAAAATAGCAGGTTTTTTGCTATTTTCTTAAGTTTTACTGTAGTTGTAACATGGTAACCAAGTTCCCAAAAGGTTTTAGTTTACCAATTAGGCCAAGATCAACCATGGATCCAAGCTTTGGAGCTTTCCACGCCTCTGAGGCCTCAGAAGTTGGGTACCCTGGCTCTCTTTGATGTCTTTTGTCCCCCTTGCCTATTTTTCACGTCAAAATAGAAATTTAAGCTTAAAGTGAGATATCCACTATGGGTGTACCAAAGGTCCATGTACAAATACCATGATATTAAGTTCTCAAAACATGCATAACACTATTCTTAGTGTATATGTAACATGGAATTTCTCACATTCCCATTATTTTGGCGTGAAATTAAGAAAAACAAAAATCTTCACAGATGTTTTATGTGGTATTGAAGTATTTTCCATTTTACCACCTCAAAGAGTTAATTTGAGCTTATTCACTCTATGGAGCTACCCTAGGTAAACTTTTGTGTAGAATCCAAATCTGGTCTTAAATCCATGGATTTACTTACTCAATAAAACGTTATTCATCTTTTCTGAAATCAAAAATTATGAATTTTGGATATATGCATGACTTATGAGTTATGCATAATTCAATATTTATTTTAAAGATAATTGTGGCCTATTTGGGTATGTAAAATATACCTCAAGGCTCACAATGCCCTTCTCTCACCTTGGTGAAGTTACTCAGAGTTCTTGGTTCCAACAGAACTGAGGCTTTCAAAATTTGTGGAAACATTTTGTTGCTGAAGCTCAAAGATGTATATAATCAGATTCCATCAATCAAAATTAAAAATTTATTCCTCAAATTGAATAAAGGGTACTTGTAAAAGGATTTAAGCGCTCAATTTCTTTAACCAATTTATGACCAAAAAATTTAAATGAACCAATTTTCTTCCCAAAATTCTTCAGGATGAGTTTTGAGAAAACTTTTTTTTGCCACATTTTTCCAAAATGGGATGTCAAGATCCCCAAATTCTTTCAATGGTCTTTTTGTCAAATTTCTCCAGCTTGGCCAGTTTTCTTCATAAATTAGTTCAAAATATACCCACTTATGATTTTCCATATTTTTCTTTCAAAGCGGAGTGCAGAATCTTGAGACACATAAGCCAGAAGCCTATAATTTGAGGAATTTCTTTGAGTTGGACAAGTGAAGGACCAAAAAGCTGTATTTTTCTATTTGTGTTCGAATGTTTTAATATGACTATTTGTAAGTAAAAAAGTGCTATCTTTTTGATAACAGAAATACTGAGGGGGCATTTAAGCAATCAATATAACTTCTGAGGGGGATAATTGGCGTAAATTGTATATGACAAAAAATAAATCCAAATCAACCTCTAAGCTATTGGGTCTTGTCTGGAAGGGGGAGGAAGATTGGAAAAATCCAAAAATCTGTGTTTGTTGAATTTATCTGCCCACCCCAGGGCTTATAGTTGGGCAATAAATTCCCAATTCAATTTAAGAAAGGGATGGGTTAAAAATTGGAAATGATAACATCCAAGGGAACAAAATGAGAATGGATATCCAAAAAACAGATGAAAACTGGTTCTGTAAGGTTTGTGTATGAAACTCTTGATGATAGTATCAAATATCAAGAGTACTATGACTGTCCCCAGTTGGAAATATAATATAATTAAATATTGTAAACACAAATCTATATAATTATTAAAATAATTATAATAAAAAAAAGAAATTTAATTATTATTAAATAATTTGATAATAATAATAAAATCTTAATAATTATAATGAATTATAATTATTCTATTATTGTTATAGTCACTGACAATTATAACAATAAGAAGTGTAAAGCTCTTAATGAGAGAATTAAACATGGAAAATAATGACATTTATTCAATTATAAATAATATTAATATTATTTATAAACAATTATCACACACACTGTGCAGAGATAATTCCTGAAGAAAAATTCTATAAAAAAAACCAATAATAGATAGGAAATATAGAACTTTGGAAAAAAACTTACTTATAATATTTATTTAATACAACCAGTCAGGAAACAATAATTACTACATTGTAAATGATCATAAGCTGAAAAAATGCCAAAAATTGATATTTTGAAAGATAAAAAAACTTTTTATGATAAAAAATATGATTAAAGAGCTTTTAAGAGGAATTTGTTGATTTTAAACAATATTTAAGATAATGATTTTATATGATAAAAGTATTATTGGTGATTATAACAATAATATTAATCCTATAATTTCAATTCTTTAATTAAAAATTTATAAAGAATAAAATAAATTGAGAATTATTGTAATACTAAGATTGTATATTTAATAAAACTTGATCTGCTTGAATGTCTGATATCATTGGAAAGATTGATTGGTTATAGATGAAAACAGTGATGTGAAGGCTCTTTTATTCCTTCAGAGAAGCTCACATGATTCATAATGGATATAGAGGGTGTTCTCAGGTCAAAACTGAAAACAATGCCTAAAAATAAGGTTCTTAACTTAAGGTAACTTATTTTCAATTCCAATTCAAAGTTAACAGTGTTATTCTTAACTCCAAGTAGCTTGAAACCTCTTTTGGATTAATTGCTTTGAGGTTTAGTATAAATTAAGTCTATTTAAATTAAAATTTATCACATGAAAATTTAAAAATAGAGTTCCCAGCAAAAATATTTTAAGCTCAATTTTTAAAGAAATCTTAATTTTCTTGAAGTATAATTAAATGAGTTCTTTAACAGGCTAATTACAAATAGAACCTGTTTAGAAAAGATACTCAAGATTTGATGTATACATAGAGAGCATCAATTTGTGAGCTGTGTCAAAATTTCAAGCAAATCCATTAAGAACTGGATTGCTGATGAATCTATGAAGTATTTGCTATTTTCCCATGTAAAATAACAATGCACATCAAAGATTAACTTTTAATAAGGTTTTAATGCTTGTAAATTTAAAGTGTTGAGCTTAATTAATCTTTGAAAGCTCTCGAAACCTTGATTTCAAGCTTGCATATTGGGATTTACCCTTTGGCAGCTTGAAATTCCTGTCCAACCCGGGATTAAACCAGTTGTGAGCCTTTTAGATATGACCACATATCAAAAAAAGCCACAAGAAAAGCTTTATGATGATTATACTCATAAGAGTTATCTAAAAAATAGTGAAAATGCCATAAATAGGTATAAACTCAGAATTAACTCAGAATATAATGGGTAAACATGTGAAATAACTTACACAATTAGATTCCGTATGGTAAAATACACATATATCATTTTTATGGCATATCTGTAAAGTCAATAATTCTGGAATAATAAGTCATAATATGCTAAAAATACATAAAATCTTAGTTAAATCAGAAATCAATGAAACAAAATGTAACCTAAATTGCACAATTGGATTCCCCATTAAAAACTACACATAAAACAACTTTATGACAATTCTCTAAAGTCAATACTTAAGGAATTAAGCTGAATATATGCACTTTTTTGGTCAATGCATATATCCATGGTTTTTAGCTAGTATCTCTTGAAATATACATCATAAAGAGTAAATCAAAAATAAATTCACCACTTGATTACTGTAAGCACACAGATATGAACTTCATTTGACAAGCTATAAACAAGGTTATAACTTGTAAGGGTTTATTGAACAAAATTACTAGAACTGTTGACCACTTTGTTGTGAAGGTGGTCCAAACTTAAAGCTAAGTACATAGTAAGATTCTACTTGTTCATATGTGAATAATGATGTACTTTTTACCATAATATTCAAGGCATAACCCCTTGAAATCAAGGTTTGAACTTTAAAATATTGAATTTTGACAGAAAAGATGAGATAGAAATAAAAAAAATCAAAAAGAGAGTTTTGATGATTTAATGAAATTATCTTGGAAGTTTAATGAGGACATGCCAAGCTATAATAATTAACTCTCAGAATAGCGGTAGCATGTATAACTTGAAAGTTATTAATGATCAAAGCTTAAGCTCAAAATTAATCATTTATGATCACTCACTGTAATCTTATTTTAAGTTTAACAGCTATATAAGTGATGAAACTGGTGAATACTATTAGATTATGATCAATAATAAGAAAATTCACGAAGTCTAGGCTTCTGACAAGCCTATGATGTCATTAAACTTAGAGTTATAGTGATAACTCTAAGTAATGGCATAATAATGAGCTAAGATGGTTTGATCATGACATAATCATCACTAAACCTTAAACTACTTATCATTTCCAGTGAATACCATCAGTAAGCGTCTACTAGAAGCCTACTGGACTCTAGAAGGAAGGTATGTACCATAAATAGAGCTCTTTTTACTCTATTTTCCCCTCAGATGCATCAAAACAATAAAAAAATTAAATCAAAAGGTAAAATCTTTATTTTTTATATATAAGTCTTTTATATTATCAAATAACAAAGTTAATCTTTACTATAAACATTTTCTTGATGTGATTACTTCAGTTGTTCATTAGTTTTGTTATAATCCTCTCAAAAACCTAATTTACATGTAAAATCAAGAAATGTTTTAATTTATTTTATTTTTATTTGTAAATAAAGTTTAAATATGTTGCATTTACATTATTTGGCGTAAATTGTTCAAAAATTATTATATTAAGAATCATAAGTAGGTTATTTTCTCTTATTATAATAATGTCTCTCCATTATTACTATCAATAGTTCTTCAATCAATATAAATAGTATTTATATTAATATATAAATTGAATATTAGTAATATTATACTTATTAATTGTTTATTATTAATAAAAAACAATTTTTTACACCTTTATTATCTGTTGTTAACAATAATAAAGTGCTTTTAAATATATCAACTATCACATATTGATATATTTATTTATTATATTATGTTTTTTATAATATAAATTATATTATTAAATTTATTTAATAATATCATTATTTCTTATGCCTTAATTATAATAAATATTTATTATTATGACTATTTTATCTTATTTATTTTATTTATAAGGACATTCAGAGTACAATAAGTAAGATATTAGTAATTTTTACTTATTGGTCATAGTCAAACCTTATACCACTTTGAACTTTAAACTTGGATCAAAGTCTAACCTCAAAGCTTAAATAAGGATGAAAATCCTCCAATACAGGTGGAAAAACTTAATTGAATCCTTGCAGATCCAAAAAGCTGGGTACCCCATCTCTGTTTGGTCTTTTTCCTTTGTCCCACCCTCCTGCATTGTTTTTTCCCTTTTATTCATTTAAAGTGATGCTATAGCCTCAAACCCTTTTAAATTGAGCGCATGTAGGATTTACAACCTTTATGGGAAATCCTTAGCCAATTCAGTAAATATACACAACACCTCAATCTTAATTAAAATTTTGGTAACTTTGCATAAAACGTATGCAGCTTTAAATTTGAGCTTATTTAAGCTTAAATTTAAAATTATAAAAAAAAAAGCTAAAGAAATTGCAATTTTACTGTGAGATTCTTAGATCTTCTACTAACATAGGAAATAAACATTTATTGGTATAACACCCTATGGGTCTACCCTAAGTTATTTTTAGTGTAAAATCCAAAAATGACATAAGAATTATAGCTTTGTTTATGCAGAAAAGTTATACTTATTTTTTGTTATTTTTCATTCTAAATCCAATTGATAAGTCTGTTCATTACCAAATCAACTGTTTATAAAGCTATTTGTGGTCTTATGCATATGTCATACATACCTCACAGGCTCACAGGTGAATTGTAATTTTAAAGACAGAGATAAGGGCAAAAAGAGCAAGATTGAACTGTGGGATAAAATAAAACTGTTCTTTTCTACTTATCTGAAATTGGTACCCCATATCAGGCATGGACTTCCACATGCTCTTTAGATCATGGCCATCATCTTCATACCACTCAATTATATCCAAATAGGAGGATACTGCTGGTACAGAGGTATTCATGGACTCATAAAGGTCTTGGATTTTTTGAATTTCTTTGGCAAAGTCACACCCGATGTGAGCCTGTGAGGTATGTATAACATACGCATAAGGCCACAAATGATTTTATATACAGCTGATTTAGTCTTCAACAGACTTTTCAATTGAATTGAAAATAAAAAAAAACAGGAAATAAGTATAACTTTTTTTGGATAAACAAAGTTATAAATATGATGTCATTTTTGGATTTTACACCAAAAATAACCTAGGGTACAACTATAGGATGTTATACCAAAAAAGGCTTATTTCTTATGTTATTGAAAGATTTAGGAATCTCACAATGCTAATTTAGCTTTTTAACATTTTTTTAAAATTGTTAAGTTTAAGCTTAAATAAGCTTAAATTTAAAGTTGCATAAGGTTTATGCAAACTTACCAAAATTTTAGTTAAAATTGAGGTGTTGTGTATATTTACTGAATTGGCTAAGGATCTCCCATACAGAATGTAAATACTGCATGAGCTTAATTTGAAAGTGTTTAAGGCCATAGTATGGCTTTAAATAAATAAAAGGGCAAAATCCACACAAAAAGGTGGGACAAAGGAAAAAGACCAAACAGAGCTGGGGTACCCAACGTTTTGGATCTTCAAGAATTCAATTAAGGTTGTCCACCTGTATTGGAGGATTTTCAACCTTATTTAAACTTTGAGATTAGACTTTTATCTAGCCTTAAAGTTTAAACTGGTTTTATCCCAATTTGGACAGGAATTTCAAGCTGTCAAAGGGTAAATCCCAATATGCAGGCTTGAAATTAAAGTTTTGAGACCTGTCAAAGCTTAAATAAGCTTGAAAGTATAAGTTTACAAGCATTACAGCCTTATCAAAAGTGAAGGTTTAGTGTGTATTGCTATTTCACATGGAACAATAGTAATAACTTCAAAAGCTCATTAAAAATCCAATTCTTAATAGATTTGCTTGAATGTTTCACACAGATTACAATATGATATTATCTGTATATAAATCAAATTTTAAGTATCTTTTATAAACAGATTTCCTGGGTAATTAGCCTGGAAACTTACTCTGTTAATTATACTCCAAGAGATTTAAGATTTCTTCAAAAATTAATTAAAAATTAAGTTTAAGGGATTTCTGCTTGAAACTCTATTTTTAAGTTGTTCATGTGATGAACTTTAATATAAAGAGACTTATTTTATATTAGAGCTTAAAATAAGAAACTTAAATGAGGATTCAAGTTACTTGGAGTTAAGAATAACACTGGTAACTTTAAATTGGAATTAAAAATAAGTTACCTTAAGTTAAGAACCTTCTTTTTAAGCATGGTTTTTCAGTTTTGACCTGAGCACGCCCTTTATATCCATTATGAATCATGAGAGCTGCTCTGTAGACATAAAAAGAGTCTTTTTATCACTGTTTTTGTCCATCATCAATTTTCAATCCAATCATATTAGACATTTAAACAGGTAAAGTTTTATTATATACAAAATATTATGATTCAAGTATTTCTTAAATATTTTATTCTTTATAAATCTTAAATTAAGGAATTGAAGTCATTGAAATTAGGTTATTTTTGTAATCACCTATAATATATTTTATTTTATAAAATTATTGTTTTTATAATATCTTTTAAAATACACAAATTCCTCTCAAAAATTGTTCAATCATTTTTTTTATCATAAAAAGTTGTTTTATCATTTAAAATATTGAATTTTGGTGTTTTTTTAACTTATAATAATTATTTAATATAATAACTGTTGTATTTTACTTGTTGTATTAAGTTTATATTATAGGTAAGTTTTCTCTAAAATTCTATATCATTTTTATCTATTATTAGTTTTTTTTATATAGAATTTTTCTATAAGAATTTTTTCTGCACAGTGTGTGTTATAATTCCTTTATAAATAATATTTACATATTATTTATAAGTGGTTAAATATCTATATTTTCCATGTGTAATTGTCTCATTAAGAGCTTTACACTTCTTATTGTTATAATTGTCAGTGAATATAACAATAATAGAATAATTATAATTTATTATAATCATTATTATTTTTGTATTATTTTATATAATAATAATTAAATTCATTTCTTTTATAGCTATTTTTAATAATTATATTTAAATTTGTGGTCATAATATTTTATTATATTATATTTTTCTACCAAGGACAGTCATGGTACTCTTGATATTGTTACTATTATCAAGAGTTTCATAGACAAACCATACACCAAACATCAGCCCATTGATGTTGTGCGTTTTAAATATAATAAAAACTGTTGTATAGCCACTGTTTCAATCACACTGGACATTTATGGGCTTGAAGGTATATGACAAAATAAAATCTTGAAAATATTCTGAGCCAGATACCTAAAAGAAATGGGTCAAAATGAATCAACAGATCAAAAAGAGCTTGGAGCATTCATTACTCATGAAATAGTTAATTTGTAAATGCTTGCAGGTTAACCAAATTGAATCATAAAGCTTCAGAGTGTTTGCAGGCTTGTGGAACTCCTGATTTTCCATATTAATTTGATTCAGCTGCTGAGGGTGGAAAATCTGATGAAGTGATTGATTTGAATAGTGAGGCCTCATACTCATCAGGTGGATACACTTCCATACTTGTGGGGGGTAAATTGATTGAGATAATGAAGTTGTTTTACTGGTGAATTTTGATGGTGGTCTTCCTTTTCTATTAGATTGACTTCCAATTATTTAAAATATTGAGGGATCTCTTGTTTTTGTTATTATTTTGATTTTTGGATCCTTGAAATTTTCCATGGTATTTTTGAATTCAAGTGGGCCTTCATAGTATTCTTGATCCTGTTGAATCTTGGTAGTTTTATAGAAAGCTACCTTTACAGTCAAAAAATCTTAAAAATGATGGAGAATTGGGGTGATTTATGCCATTGGTCTTTTGACAAGGTCTTCCCCAATATCTTCAAATATTTTTTTGGCTTCATTCATTCATTCTTTCTAAGCACCTTGCTCATCTCCTTGATAGAACGTCTTAAAATAATATTAAAAATAAAACTGGTTAATGTAAAAGAAAACCAAGAAGCTGAAGATTAAAAAATCCTCACAGATAAACTCAAAGGCCACAGTTGATGGAAGTCTGATAGCTGGAGATTTTGATGCTTGGAAAATTACTGTTGTGTATTGTTCTTTCAAGGTATTCCTTGATAATTTTTCTATTTATTGGTGCATTTCTTGTTGGGTTGAAACTTTGTTTTGAAGCTTTCAAAGGCCATGTGAAGGGCATAATGAAAAAACTTGTAATTGAGAGCACAGATGTGTGGAGGTAAATTTTTGAAATGGAAAATGATCTCTTTATAGATTCTGTTGATAATTTTGATGAATGTTTTGGTGAAAGCCATTTGAAGGGCTCTAATGAACTTCAGGAGAGGACCAGTGGACCTTTGGAAACAAAGTTGAACCATGGCATGGGAACCTTAAACTATTGAGTTGGGCCCACACCCAGGTGACAATGGTAATTGGCCCAGGATAGCAAATAACTCTCCTTTAGAGGAAGCCAGGTTCTTTCCAAATATTAAAACACTTCAGGATTTTGACTTGCATCCAAAGCCTCTTCCAGTTATATTTGAAAGAATTTTCAGTTGATGAATACATAACCTGAGAAATGAGCTTCAAAGTCATTAATAAAAAAATAATTTGAATACAAGTGAAAATAAAAAGTGAGTTACTTGATGTCAGCATATGACTAAAACCAGAGCACAAGCATGAAAGCCAAATACCATGAAACCAATGGAAGAGAAAAAATCCACAAGAAGGTTCCCTGAGCCAAAATGGCTCATTATGGAATCCAAAAGAAAAAGGAAAACAAACTATTTTCAAATATATAGCTCCCATAGCCATAGGACAAAGAATAATAGAGTTATTTGGTCTTAAACCAAGAACTGAGCATAAACCTTAATTTTCACCTCCACTCTAAAATCCAAGGAAAGAGTACTAAACCAACCAAGGGGGTATTCAAAATAGATCTCTCAATGAGGGATATCCAATGATACTAAAAACATTAAGCTAGAATACAAATTAAAGAGGTTATGGTTCAACAAAGACCAAATAAGGGTGAAAAAAATATTCATCTCTGATATAGCTTTTACAGCCTAGTGTGAGATAGTTAGGATGTGGTCTTTTTAGAAAGAGAACAATTAGAGATATTTGATGGTGCCATCCATATACCTATATCTCAACTGTATAGAAATTTACTGAGAAAATTAGCTTGATACAGGATTTGAAAAAATCCATATCTGCAAAATGAAATTTAAAATGGGTATCTCACAGCCATGGAGACAGGCAGGATATTACCATTCATTAATAATGGAAAATATTCCAATGCCTAATCAGCAAGCAGTTTCATGGCAGATTAACAAAATACAATTTCAAACCTCAATACAGCTCAATACAGGCTTGTCCTCAATACAGGCGCAAATACCTGTATTGATTGAAAAAACTGTATTTGATACACCAATACATTTTAACATCTCAAATACAGGTTCTTCAATCATACAGTCATGTTTTCTCAACACTCAAACTCCAGGCTGGCATTTTTTCACATATACCAGCCCCCTTTCAGCCACCTGGGGCTTTTTCCCTTGTTAATTAAAATATCTGATTTATTATTTAATATTATTCTATTTCTTATTGAGAGTTATTACTTTATTAATTATTAAGTTGGTATTTGCCTTCCCTCACCTGTTTCAGTGGAGTCCTGGTGGCCATATCCTTTATTTATCCTGTTCTCTTTTCTGAACATGTTGAGACATTGATACAGGATTATTTGTGGTTTGATCTTTATTATTGCTTTTGTTTTTCTCTCATGTATATAAATGCTATTATTTTATGACTGGGAATGTACTTCTCTTATTTCATTACTCTTATCAATTGAGTATTTATTCTGAGCTCTCCATAAGTAAGTCTGTTCACTGAGTTCCAGGAACTCTACAATTAGAAGAGCCCCTGTAGCATTATTTTAATTAACTCATAATTTCTTCTTTTATATCATTCATTCTTATTCATTTCTCTCATTCTCAATTATGACTTTTATGATCTCCTGCTTTTATGATTTCAATATCTCTCATAAATGTTCATCTGATTCAAATAAAAATTGATTCTCTTTCTCATTTCAAACCTTTTGCTTACCATTTCCCTTTCTTCTTAATGATCAATAAAATTTTATTTTCATTTTGTGTCTGAATTCAGGTTCTTTTATCAGGCTTAATTGATTGGAATTTGGGATTAAGTGATTCATCATGTAAGGAGTTTTATTGAATTGGGGTTATGATTGTTGATTTGAAATTCTCAAGAATTATTGATTGATTGATCTGATTATTCAAGAAACTGACCTTACCTCAAGTTTCTGATTTGATTCCTCAAGATAGCTGATTTATCCTTAAGATTTGATTTAATTGGTTGATTTGAAGTTTATTCCTCAAGAGATTGAATCAAATTTTAAAGATATTGATAGAATTCCTCAAGACATAATTGATTTGATTTTGAATTGTCTTTATTTATTTGATTTGATTTATTGATTTACTTTATTTGACTTATTTGTTGAAATTGATTATTCATAATAATTTGACTTTGTCATCTTCATCCTTCAAGATTTATTCATATTGATTCACTTCAAGACTTCTGATTGATTTCTCAAGTTCATCAAGATTCTCATTTGATTGATTTGGTCAAAAATTGTCTTATTCTCAATTATCATCAAATTTTATTTTATTTACTCAATAATTCCAGTTAAGAATTGCCCTCCAGCCAAGAATACAAGATCTCAAAGACAGAAAGTTGTTCTTACTTCTACAGCAAGGGCTCCTCTTGACTGCACACCATCAGTTCATCAACTGAGTGAAGGCTTTGACAGAGGACCACCAATGGAAGGAGCAGCACCCTCCAGGAGAGGTGTTGTGAAGTCAAGTAGATAAAGATACTTCTCTGACTTGTTGGGTGGCTATCCAAGCATTTATCAAGGGCCTAGAAGCAGATCAGGGGAAGCTGAAGATGAAGAGGGAGGAGTCTGTGTAAGAGATGGGTTCTGAAGAAACTGAAGGAGCAGCTGCCTTGGAAGGTGCCCCTGAGGCTTCTGAAGCTCCACATCTAGCCCCTTCTAATCAACCTCTTGTCTCTCAAGCTGAACCAAATTTTCTCAAAATGATGGATAAGATGAGTCAGTTAATGGGAAGAATAACTCAAGGAGTTGCCCCATGGAACACTTCAAAATCCCCAGCATTCAAGATTCCATCAATGAAGGCACCTGATCTCTTTGATGGTACTAAAGCTTATAAATTGAGAGGATTTATTCAATCTTTTCAGTTAATTTTCCATAATGACCCAGTAAACTTCTTCTCTGACAGAAAGAAAGTTTTTTACTCAACTTCTTTTCTCACTGGAAGAGTTGGAAAATGGATTGAACTATACCTCTCAACTATATCCAATGAAGATCCTTCTTATCTCTTCAATAACTGGCAGTTATTTGAAACCCAGTTATTCGCTCTGTTTGGTGACCCTAATGAAGTCAGGAAGTCTGAAAAAGAGTCAGACAATGTAAGGATGAGAGAAAGTGGTCAAGCTTCCTTGTACATAGCAGATTTCAGAAGGTTAATGTCAGGAATTGGAGACTGGGGAGAAAGGGCCTATATTCAGGTGTATAGAAGAGGCTTGGATCGAGCTTGTTGGACCAATTGGCTTCTCACCCTGGAAACTTTGATAGACTTCAAGAGCTCATGGAAATCACTTTGGAATTGGATCCCAGGTACCATTAGAGGCAGAAGGAAAAGGGTAGTAATCAAGAGAACAACCCTCCAATCAATAGATCCAACTCCTCCAAGCCTTCTCAAAGTTCATCATCAAAAAAGCCTTCTCACAGGAAGAATTTTCAAGTGTCCAAAGACAAGCCTCATGCTCCTCTCCTCACTAAGGACAACAAACTAATTGGTTGCGAAAAGGAGAGGAGGATTAAAGAAGGCTTACGCACTTATTGTGGTGGCGAGCACCCACTTGAAAAATGCTTTAAGAGGCCTGAAAATAGGCAGGGGTAATCAAGAGGCTTCTCTAACAAGGAGGGAAAAGCCTGAGTGGGAATCATGATGTGTTCAATGGTTCCCACTTATTTCCTTCAAGAGCACAATTGTGCACTCTGAATACTAGTGTCAAGAAATCTTTAAAATTTCTTATTTTCTCTTCTCTTCCCTTTTTTATAGTATTCTCATTGATTCTGGTGCTACAAAATCTTTTATTGCAAAGAATTGTGCTCTCAAGTACTCATTGACCATGTCAGAGCTCCCTGAAAATATTCCTCTTTTCATTTTAGATTCCAATGAGTCCACTTCCCTGTTCATCACCCATTATACCAAGTGGGTTGTTGACTTGCCTTCATTCCCAAGCTTTGAATGGGATTTCTTTATCATGGATTCACCCAAGGGAGAAGAGATAATATTGGGCTAGAGTTTTCTTTACCATTTTGATCCCATTATTGATTGGAAAAATGTATTGATCACCTATGATTCTATTCATAAGGATTCTAGTGGTATTACTTCTTCTACTAGTAATAAATTTACCACTGCTGTCAACAGTGTTGCTCTGGTTGGGGAACTTAAGACACCTTCCCTTCCTCCTTCTGTCAATATAGCTTCCATCAATCCCTGTCATTCATTACTTCCATCAAGAGATGAAGTCCTCAAAGAGATAAGATATGTTGGAGAAAATGTTGCTATATCTTTACTTCATCTCTTTCAAGGGGATATGGACCTTCCTCCTTTATCTTTTTATTCCTCCCTGGAGGAGCAGTGGGATGAGGAGGAAGAGCCAGAAGAGATCAAAGCTCTGCTGAAGGTAATCCCTCCTGCTTATCACCAATATTTGGATGTATTCTCCAAGGTGAAAGCAGAGAAACTTCCTCCACACCGTGCCTGTGATCATCATATCAAACTGGAGGGTTTTCTACCTCCAGTTGGTGTTATCTACTTTTTATCAAAAAATGAGTCAGAAACACTACGGGCCTACATTTTAAAGAATGTATAGAAGGGTTTCATCAGGCCAAGCTCCCCTTCAACAGGAGAACCTTCCCCTTTTGCTAGGAAAAAGGATGGTGGCCTTTGTTTGTATGTTGACTACCGCAAACTTAATGCTGTCACTAGGAAGAACAGGTATCCTGTTCCTCCAATGAATCAGCTCCTTACCATCTTTAACAGTGCTACTATCTTCTCCAAGATGGATTTGTGTGGTGTTTATAACCTGCTGAGAATCAAAGCAGGGGATGAGCACTTAACTGCCTTTAGAACTAAATATGGTAGCTATGAATATTTGGTTATTCCATTTGGATTGACCAATGCTCTTGCTTCATTCCATAATCTTGTGAATGATATCTTTGCAGATTTCTTGGATATTTTTGTTGTAGTCTACTTAGAAGATATAATGGTCTTCTCTAGTTCAGAGGAGGAACATGCCCAACATGTGGCATCTGTCCTCCAAAGACTGGGAGACAATAATCTGTTTGCCAAAGCCTCAAAGTGTGTATTCCATGCCTCAAGTGTAGAATACTTGGGATATGTTGTTTCAAGTCAAGGCCTAAAGATGGATTCTTCAAACGTTCAGCAAATCCTAAATTGGCCTCAGGAAAAGAACATCAAGGCACTTCAATCTTTTCTTGGCTTTTCCAATTTCTATCTTTGCTTCATTAAGAATTATTCCAAAAAAACTCTGCTCTCACTTCTCTCCTTAAAAAAGATTCTCCCTTCATCTTCAATGAGGAAGCTCTTAGTCAGTTTCAAATACTCAAAGAAGCTTTCACCACTGCTCCTATCCTATCCCATTTAAGTCCTTCTCTGCCAACTATTGTAGAGACTGATGCTTCTGATTATGCCTTGGGTGCTGTACTGAGTCAGGTGAATGACTCAGGAAAGCATCCCATTGAATTTGATGGTCGCAAGCTCCTTCCAGCTGAGCTCAACCATGAAATTCATGACAAGAAACTCCTTGGCATAGTTTTGGCTCTCAAGCTCTGGACAGCCTTTCTTCTTTCTCTTTCTGATTCCTTTGAAATGTTGAAAGACCACTCTTCCCTTCAGTTTTTTATGTCTTCCAAAGTCCTTACTCACCATCAAGCCTGTTGGGAAGAGTTTCTGTCTGAACTGCATTTTTATATCACTTACCACCCAGGCAGACTGGCCACCTTACCAGATGCCTTGTCACATTGAGACAACGTGTACCTAGAGAGGGGGGTGGACTTCATCAGTAAGAATCCTCAAAGCTTTCATCAAGTTCTCAAGCAAAATGAAATTAAAGTGTAAAGATTTTTCTCAATCAAAGCTGAAGTTTTCTCATATTTATTTGATCGAATTCAGAAGGAAGTATTGCAAGACAAAGATTATAAGGGAATTCTCAAGAAGTTAGCAAGAGGTGAATCAGTATCAGATTATTCTCTTGAATCTCAAACAAAATTGTTATTATTCAAAGATAGAGTAGTCATCCCAAGCAATCATGAATGTCAATTGGATATCCTTCAAAAGCATCATGACTCACCATTGGCTGGCCACCCTGGCCAGGAGAAGACCATCAAGCTCATCAAGAGGGATTTTTCTTGGTCTGGCATGAATCAAATTATCAAGGACTATGTGTCCTCATGTCAGCAATGTTCAAGAAACAAGAACATTGAACATAAGAAGTTTGGATTACTCAAGCCTCTTCAAATTCCATCTGGTCCTTGGAAGTCATTATCAATGGACGTTATCACTCAATTGCCTCTGTCAAGAAAAATTGATTCAATTTTAGTAGTTGTAGACAGATTCTCAAAGATGGGAATACTTAGCCCAGCTTATTCAGTAATCACTGTTTTGGACATAGCTCAAATCCTTATTGTTCATGTCTTTTCCAAACATGGTCTTCCAATAAGTATTGTTAGTGATAGAGGTTCATTATTTGTTTCATCATTTTGGGCTCAATTGTTTCAGCAGCTGAAGATATCAAGAGATATTTCAACCGGCTTTCACCGTGAAACAGATAGACATAAAGAGAGGGTAAATCAGATTCTAGAAAAGTATCTTTGGATGTATGTCAGTTACTATGAAGATGACTGGTACACCTGTCTCCCTCTGTCTGAGTTTGCCTATAATAATGCAGAACATTCATCAACAAAACAGTCACCTTTTTTCACCATTTATGGAAGAAATCCCAGTGTTGAATCAATTCACATTTCTCAAGATACACCTGCTTGAAATTTATCAACAAAACTCCAATCAGTACAGCAAGTAGTCAAAGAAGAATGAGAGTCAACAATTGTAAGGTGGGGATATGAGACTTTGATCAAAAATCAAGTACTTTTATTGTCCTCAAAATTTGTATAAGGTAAAATATAATTAAAAAGTAATATGAGATAGTATTTTTAAGAGAAAACACGCCAATTTTATTATTTTTAACTTTATAAGTATAAAAGAATAATACTATAAGGATTTATTGTTTTACCAACAATAAACATTTATCCAAAAATACTCTACAAGAGATATTTAATGCTACAAAAGAAATTTCTTCAAGAGCAATTTCAATTGGAATTAATTGAGCAAAGAACTGCAAGAAATGAATTAAAAAAAAAGTCTTTAAGAAGATATTTTAAAGATAAAACATGCCCAATAGTTACCAGAGTGAACTTGGAAACAAAGTGACAAAGATAACAGTGATGAAAGATGCTTTAATTCACTTATGGGGTGGTTCTAGGGGTAAAAATGATTATAAGAGTTACAAACAATGATTATAATAATTTTTTGACGTGGTTTACAGCTTCAAAATGATTTAAAAAGGGTGGTAAGAATCTTTCATTGATTGGTTTAACAGTGTTTAAACTAATTATAAAAGGAAAAGATTCTAACATGAAGAGAAAAGTGGGGCAAAGAAGACATTCTTTTATATCCATCAATTTTCTTACTACAAAAGTAAAATTTACTCTTGTCAGTCATGGAAAGAGCTCTGACAACAGAAAAGCCAATTATGGAATCATTAAACCCTGGTTTAGCCATTTTAGACCCTTAAATCAGCCACTACTATAGTAATACCTGGTCTAGAGCCTTCAAAACACGTCAGAATGTGTTTAAGAGAGGTAGAAACCAGTTCAAACTGTTTTTACTGATATTGTTTTCACTTAAGGGTAGTTTACCATCTTGGCAACAGCTAAAACTGCCCTGGTTGGTATCAAAACCTCATCATCAATTGAGTCACAGAACCTGTGACTCAATTCCAGGCCAAAAGTGATGAAACTTTGCGTGGATTTTGACATCCCATGCCTGTCAGCAAGGACTTTGGTGGTCTGGCTCCCCTTTGGAGCTAGAGTACCTTTCCCCCCAGAATTAATCTTTCCAATTTATTTTTTCTTTAATCCCTCATCATGTAATACATTCATAATTTACACATACAATTCAATTGAGCTTTACAAGACAAAACTGTAATAATTGATACCTCATATGTAAATTACAGGTCACTTATGTAATAAACGCGCACATTTTGACATTCCAATTGAAAATCCTTCAATTCCTCATAACTTCTAAACTACACACAAAACCTCAATTTTAACACAAAAATTGATCGTTAACACCAATTGTGGTGTGAATTAAATTAAATTTTTGAGGATTTTAAACTTTTGTACAGAAAATAATAAAGACTTAATTTAAGCTTATTTAGAGTTGAGTTACAGAAAGTTTACCCAGAGGTGACCCCACCTTATTTTTTTACAAGTAATCCAATGGTGAAGTAATTTTCTTAAGTTTATTTATTGGATAAAAAGCTATAATATATTTTATGTAACCTTTTACCAAAAATATTTTAATTTCCTTAATTTCAATAAAAATTCATTTTTACTTAATTTTTCCAAGTAAAAATGCTTTTTCATAATTTTAAAATTTAATGTAATTTTTGTGTTAAATTATAATTAAATTTTTAGTTTTTTATATAAATTTTTATTTATATTTCAATTTTCATTTTGAAAATATAAATAAATTTATTTTATTTATATTTGTATCTTATTTTGTTATTTGTGGTTTTGTGAGTATGTGAAAATACCTCTAAGGCTCACAGCAATAAAGCATTTAAGAAGTATGCAGATAGAAATAGAGAAATTCCACCTTATTTCCAACCTGGGGACAAATTATGGATAGCTTCCAAGAACATCAAGACATCAAGACCCACCAAGAAACTTTCAGAAAGATGGTTGGGACCTTTTGAAGTTCTGAAGAAGATTGCCAGCCATGCATATCAATTCAATTTACCTCAACTATGAAAGTCAGTTTACCCTGTCTTTCATGTGTCCTTATTAGAACCAGTGAAGCAATCAACTATCCCAAATTCAAATCAATTGCCACCACCACCAGTAATAGTGGAAGAGCAAGAAGAATGGGAAGTGGCTCAGGTTCTGGACTAAAAACACAAGAGAGGTACATTATGGTATCTAGTGGAGTGGAAAGGATTCAATGAAGACCCAGAAAGAACAACTTGGGAACCAGCTTCTAACCTTACCAGCTTCCTAGACCTTGTCAAGGATTTTCACACCTTGTATTGAGACAAGCCTGGCCCTAATGCCTGAAGAGTTTGATTTATGGTGCCTGGTGGGGATTGGAGTTTATGAAAGTAAGTTCCTCTCCTGGCATGCACCTTTAAGGGGGTATTCTACCCAAATATGTTGTAAAAATCACCTTTGTCAATTTGTGAGCACTTGTCCATTTCTTTGGACAGGTTCAGAAGGCCTTGAAACATCAATACCCTTGGATTTGGACTTTTTATCAAGATATGGCAAAATTCCCTCTTTCATTTACTATTTTATTTTCTTTCATATTTTATTATTCCAAATTATGCCATTTAATATTATTCAAGACATTACTTAGCTCAAAATACATTATGGCAAAGCTTTCCATTTGTTTTATGATGCTTGGTGGGGAGTGGAAGTTATGAATGTAAGTTCCATCTCCTGGTATTCATCTCTGAGGGTTCTACTTCTTGTAAAACAACACCTTGGCCATGCTGTGAGCATCAAATTTTTGGTTTTATCTTTTCAGGAGAATTATTGAAAGTTATGGCCAAAATCAAGCAAATCACCACTAGAAGATCACTCCTCAGATGTTTCTTTATTTTCTTTTCTTTACTCTCTTTTTCTCTCAATTATTTCTTTTAATTTTATTTCATTTTCTTTTACTTGTATGATTTTATTTTTTATTTCTTGTTTTCAAAAGGAGCAGTCATCACTCCAATATCTTGTTTGGGGAGTCAGTTTATTTGATCATAAAAGAGCAAGACACTAGTCCTGATAAAGACCAACTACAGATAATCCTCATCAAAATTTCTCCAAGCCTTCTCTGAAATTAACAACCAAGGCATCTTCATAAGCAACTGCCTGCCTGGCCAAAGGCCTAGTGGGTTCACCTGGAATAGCACTCTTCATAGCCTTATCAACAAACACCTCCATCAAAGAATCCACTTCAGAAAATAGGGATTCGACAACCTTCTCATTCACCTTCTTCTGATAAGTTAAATTTACAGTGATATTCCAGCGTCAACAGTTGTCAAAGATTGATTCAGGTTCTGGAGAAATCAGGTCTCTAGAAGTGCTGGCCACAGGTGGTTGAATATTGGTGGAGGTAAAGGAAAGTGTGGATGGCCTGGTTGGGGATCTAATTGGAGATTGAGGTGGTTGGGGGGACCTGATCACTTCATGGGTGGTGGTACTGGCTTGGACTGAGGATAGTGAAGTGGATTGGATTCTTCTTTTTTGGGTGGGTGTATTAATTTAAAGTTCTTCTCCATCAAGCCCATCACTGCCTTCAGAATCAGTATCATTTTCATCTTGAACCACCAAATTTCTCTTCAATTTTCCAAGTCTTCCATCCTTTCTGGTGACCAAAAGAGGAACCACTGGGGCAACTCTAATGGGGTTGCCTTGGGGGTGAATGGGTACTGCAGTGTTGGCCCAAGAACCGCTGGTGTTAGTCCATTCTTGAATACCTCTCATTCTGGATCCAGTCACTGAAGCAGAAGAAAAGAAAACAACAGAAGCTAGTAACCCAGAAATTCCTTGATCATTCAGCTCACAATTGGTGTAAGGTTTGTCTATGAAACTCTTGATAATAGTAACAATATCAAGAGTACTATGACTGTCCTCAGTAGAAAAATATAATATAATATTATAACCACAAATTCAAATATAATTCTCAGAAATAATTATATAAACAAATAAATTTAATTATTGCTATAAAATATAATAATATAAAAAAATATAATAATTGTAATCAATTATAATTATTCTATTATTGCTATAGTCACTGACAATTATAACAATAAGAAGTGTAAAGCTCTTAATGAGACAATTGCCCATGGAAAATATAAATATTTAACCACTTATAAATAATAGAAATATTATTTATAAAAGAATTAAAACACACACTGTGCAGAAGTAATTCTTATAGAGAAATTTTATATAAAAAACGAATAATAGATAAAAAAATATAGAATTTTAGAGAAAAACTTACTTATAATAGAAATTAATACAACAAGTCAAATACAACATTTAATATATTAAAAGAGTATTATAAGTTAAAGACACGTCAAAAATCAATAATTTAAAAGATAAACAACTTCTTATGATTAAAATTATGATCTTGAATACCCTACATAGTAAACTGTCAAAAACAGTTTTACTCTTGGGTAATAATCAGGTATACTCTTAATTTAAAGTATTGTAGTCTTTATTATTGTAATTCAACAGGTAAAGCTGCACCCAGGGCTTTCAACAGCGCTCACCACCACTATATTGCTTATAGTAAAGCCCTCTTATTATTAAATTGAAACATCTTTAACCCTTATAGAATTATTTTAAACTATTTTCTATGTGTCACAGTCATAGTTTTAGTTGTAAATAGCCTTATTACCACTTCAACATAGACTCAGCCTGACATATTTGATCATGCTGATGATTATTTTTAATTGATTTTATTTTTTTGTTTTTTCATATTTTTTAATTATTTTTCAATATAAGGGTGGAGTATATATAAGGGTTATTTCTGAAATTTCATTAAATTTTACCTCCCTTCCATCATCATTTAGATTCAAAAAAACCCTCCTCCTCTCTCTCACTCTGAAAATCATTCTGATGATGTAATTGTTAGGACTAAACCAGATTCAACACATCATTAGAATTATTTAAAAGATTATGAAACTATTATTCTGCCTCTTCATCTTATTGTTAGGAAATAACCAAATATACAACATTATGATGACAATAATACCAAAATCATCATAAAATAAAACTTACCAAAAGCCAAAGACAACAAATCCATTATTAGAAACAGATCATGTCTCACATTGGGAATTCAAACAGAGAATATAAAAACTTCTCAACCATCTCAATTGAAATGAAAGAAGCCAATGCCTCATGGTTAAAACTTCCAAAATTAAACACTTTACCATTTCCTTATGTAATCATTGATAAGAACAGCAATTTTTACCTGCTATCATTTATGAAATAACCCCTTTTGAAAATTCATCTGGCCACTATAAACTCCCAAAAGACCTTATTATGACATTAAGGAACTTATTTCAACATTGCCAAGAAATTATAACCAATAAACAAGTAAAAGGTGGAATTATGAAAGTGATTGTCTTTCATCCTAGTTCTGATTCTGGAAGATCTGAAGGTGTGTGATATCTTTTCTTTTCTACTTTAGTAATTACTAGTTAATTTCAAAAATTTTAGGTCTTTACTCCAAAAAAACTGGTTTGACTCCTCATCAAATTGAAACTGATAATAAGAAATGGTCAAAAATTCAACAATATGATGAATTAATTTACTCAATAATATATAATTTTTATAAAGTAGCTGAAAATAAAAATTAATTATTAATGGAAGAAGGCAAATTAACAGACTTCAGTAAACTGTAATGGACTTCTGACAATCCAAAGGAAGAATTCAAATCTTTGATAAATGTCATTGTCACTAAAGATAGATTTTTCAATAAGCCGCATCAAGCTTTAAATGATCTCAATTCCTGGACTTATGTTATATTTTCTTTTGTCTCCAAAAAGGATTTTAATCCCCTTCCAACTGTCTTTACCCCATCTGCACATGGCTTGCACTTCCCTAAATTGAAAATGGAGATCAATTTTTCCAAAGAAACCTGGCATAATCGAAATCCTTTGAAAGAAAACAACAATGGTTCATCATACAGAAAAAAATACTCCAGAAATTGTCAATAATTAAAAAATAACTTATTTTGAATGTTCTTTTCAAATAAACCATAAATTATTTAATGTAGGTGACAAATTCTTAAAAATGACACCTACAAAAATTAATTCAAAAGTACATGGGTACTTTGAAAAAAATATACAGGACCAAAAAAGAGCTAAAAAAGTATTAATTTTAAGTAGTTTTTATTTTAGAAATAACATCTCCACTCTATTGTATGCCATTAAACTAAGTAAATAATTCAATGGTAATGATGCAATTCACAATTGATTCTCTTTCTATGAAAATGTAATTGTCTTAATTTCTCACATATATTTACAAAATCTTCCCCATTGCTGTTATTGTAAATATTTTCTTCTTGTGGTGGATCATAATCTTTATATAAATCAAACCATTCATCTTTGATTTGTGCAAGAAACAACCCAACTAAAAAGTATTCAATTTAATCATTATTCCTCATTTTATTTCTTATTTCCCTTAGAGAAAACCCTACCCCTTCAAAATTACAATTTCATGCTCAATTCTGACCCTTTATTTTTCTAGACAGTAATTGAAAGTATGGTTGTCTTCATTCTGTGCAACAACTCACTTATATGCTGGAACAACCCAAGGAGAGATTGCATATGATTAATTGAAAAGTAAGTACTGATATTTTTCATAAAATTCTTGAGGTGTTTGTCAAATTTTCATATGTTGATATACATTTGAATCATGAAGCAACCCACTACAGCCCACTTGTAGAGAATTGAACTGTTTGTTTATAATGCAAACCAGTTGTATTGACATAGAATAACTTAATTGTAAACAATAAGTAAAAATGAAATAAATAATGAAAATTGAAAAGCTTACCTCTTTTTGCAATCAAAATAGGATTCACCATCATTTGGGGGACATTGTGATAATGGTATTAGACTCCCATCAATAAATTCAATACACCCAGAGAAGCCTTCCACCTGCATAACTTATGAAATCTCTCTGAATTCTTCAATTTTTGGCCAAATAATCAATTTTAGCTTCAACTTCATTAATATCTGGATCACTCTTTGAGTGTACAACACATTAGCCCCATGGCTAATTCCAAATAACATTCCAATCTTTCCAAAAGAAGACCCATTGCCATTTTATCCTAACCTTAATAGTTCCACAGCCAATTGTATGGAAGGATTGTGTTTTTTGTTTTGTGATGAGTTTTGAAAGGGTTTTTCATATTGAATTTGTGAAACCAATTTTTCAAATGATTCATGTGTGGTCCTACAAATCTGGCAAAAATTTTCAGATGATAATTTTTGTAAATCATTCATTGTATACATGTAATGTTATGGATATCTTCTACAAGAATTTATTTATATTTGTGATTTCATCATATCTAATAAGATTATATCTTCCTGGATATAAGAATAACTATCAGAGCTGAAAGAATTGATGAACTTTAGTGAGTTTAATGTCTGAAGTAAAGGTAGCCTTTGCAATGATATTGGCATGGTAAATGAAGAAAAGATATGTAGAAAATGCAATTTGAAATCAAATACTTTAATAAAAAACCAGTTTATTCAGATTTTATGCAATTTAAAATTTCCTTACTGAGTTGTGTGTTGTAAAAATGTGCCTTTAAGTGAACCTAAAGGTGGTATTTTAGTATTTAAAAATGGGATTTGGTACAAAAAAAACATAAGTTTTTGTACTTCAAAATACCTGGGATTTCCCAAATCCCAAAAAAAACTAATGTGGGATTTTGCAAGAAAAAATTGGGATTTTGAGTGTGAGATTTGGTAACTTTGAAACCCCCCAGTTATTATTATTAGAAAAAAAACCAAAAAAATTAAAATTATTGAAAATAATCTCCTTTTTAATTTAATGAGTTTTTATCTTTAAAAAAAAAAGTTTCAATTAATAAAAGAAAATAATATTACTTAAATATTATTGAAAAATCAAATACATAAATTATATATATATATATATATTTCTTAAAGTAATGATAAGGATTCATCATATGAGAAAAGAATATCAAATAAATTACTTAATTCTTAATTATTTATATCAAAAATATAAGTGAGTAAAAGAATTTCTTTTTATATTTTTAAGAAATAAAACATTTAAGAATTTGCAAAAACAATCAGTACAATAAGTTCAAAAAAAATATAGGATATTAAAATTTCAGGATGATTTAATGATGGAGTGATACATTGAGTATAGATTTGAGTTTTAAATTGAATTATCATTGAAAAT
Source organism: Austropuccinia psidii (assembly GCA_023105745.1). Classification (NCBI taxonomy): domain Eukaryota; kingdom Fungi; phylum Basidiomycota; class Pucciniomycetes; order Pucciniales; family Sphaerophragmiaceae; genus Austropuccinia; species Austropuccinia psidii. Next base: position 21,316,071 of record JALGQZ010000001.1, read on the forward strand.
ATAAATTTTAACATTTAATAATGGGTTTTTGATTATAGTGAATAATATTCAGAGGCCTTAGTGAATTATTTAATATTGAGGAAATTAAAATAAAAAATTGAAATTATTTTTGAATATTTAAATTGATAGGTACTACTATTTAATATAGAGATATAAAAAAAAGAAATAGCTTTCTAAATCATAAGTTTTGTGTATATTAAAAAGGTTTTTATAGTTAAAATATTAATGCTTATAATATTATTAAGAAGAGTTATTCAAAAAAATTGTTTCAAAAAATCTTAACAATAAAAAAAATAATTATAAATATAGAGTTAAAATAAAAATAAATTATAAATAACAATAATAATTTTAATCATAAAAATTTTCATTTATAATAATAAAAATATTGAAATATCATTTCTTTTTAAAAAAAATTATAGTTTGAAAATTAATATTTTTAACTCAAACATTAACATAAAAATATAGTCTTTGGTAAACCCATGTAAGCCCTTATGTTGTTTTTGCCATAAATTAGTGAAAACACATAAGAAATACCATTTGAACCTTTTTGATTCAATTTATGGCATTGTTTATGCCATAAATCTCACTGATGACATTTTTGATGCCATAAATTACACTCATGAAATTTTTTATTCCATTAATATCACTTATAAAATTCTTGATGCCATAAATGTCATTTATGGAACTTTTGATGCCATTAATGCCATTGATTATGATGTAAAAGCTATTTATGGCATTGTTGATATCATAAATGTTATTTATGGCCGTTTTGATACCATAAATGTTATTTATGGCATTGTTGATTCTATAAATTTTATTTATGGAATTTTTAATTCTGTCAGGCTGAGTCTATTATGAAGGTGTAATAAGGCTATTTACAGCTTTAACTATGACTTTGAAATGGTGAAGTTAATTTGAAAGAGGCTCATTATAGATGATAAAAGCTTACAATAGAGTAATAAGGGCTTTACTATTATGAAATAGTGGTGGTGAGTGCTGTTCAAAGCCCTGGGTGCAGTCTTACCAGTTGGATTACTATAATAAGAACTAAAATACTTAAGAATTCAAAGTATAACCTGATTATTTTCCAAGAGCTTAACTTTTTTGACAGTTTTAATAAGCAGGAATTGAAGAGCAGGATGAGGAAACCTTTCCTGGTGGAGAAAAGGTCCCTTTTTATCCTAAAATTGGGTGAAAAAGGCTCATAGACGTTTCCACGTAGAGGAAGTGAAGATTTTTCACTTCCAAGGACTGGGTTGTGGTTTTCACAAGGCCTTTACAGCCTTTATTGGGCTCAGATGTGGGTTTGAAACCACATCTGGGCAGTTTTCACCAATACAGGGTGAAACTTTTCATCTGGGAACCACATAGCCCTCTTCTGACATGTATGACGCATAGAATGCTGTACAGAACATGTATGGGATCCCAGTATTGAAGTATAAACATTTTTTTTTGTCTATTTGACACCTCATAATAATACTTATGGGAGAATATCCAACAGTAAGGCTGTATTGGTCTAACTGTGAGATTTTGAGCGTAAAACTGCCATAACTTTGTCGGTTTTTGAGATATAAAGCTCACAGTTGGTTCATTGTGTATCCCTGGATGTGTTATACACGATTGTACCTCATTTGATATGGTTATTATTAAATATGGCAAAGCTGTGCCATGTACAAGATTTTTTGTACATATGTATGATTTACTTAAAATCTGTATGGAGCTTGTTTGCCCCATACCTTTTGTTCTAGATGAGATATGGGGGAATGAATGGCACCATCAGATAGCCCTGGCTGTACTGTTTCCAAGAAGACTCCAATTTAGGTATCTCACACTAAAACTGTAGAACTTAGATGAGAGGGGAGTATTTTATTCATCCTTATTTGACCTTATTTTGGTGATAACTTCTGTAATTCTGGTGCTAGCTCAATTTGACTAGTACCATTGGATAGCCCTGTCGTAGAGCTTTATTTGAATAAAAATTTGATGGGGTTAAGCCTCTTCCTCTGGATTTCAGATGAGAGGTGAAAAACAAGGTTTATACTCAGCAGAAACTTTTAGCAGGAATAACTTTGTTATTCTTTGTCCTATGATGATGAGACTTGTATATTTGGAAAGGGGTGAGTTTCCTCTTCCTTTTGGTAATTTTTGAGCAGGTTTGGCTCAGCTCACTTTTTTTGGTGGTATCTTGTCTCTACCATTGGTTTATGGTATTTGGCTGTCATGCTTGTTTGTGCTCTGGGTTTGAGTCACAGGCTGAAAAATTCACTCAAAAACATGGATATATATATATATATATAAACGCTTTTTGGGCCTACAATTTTACCACCCAAAAATTCTCCCAAAAATATTGGCTTTGGGTTTTTAATTCTGATAATCAAAACCTCCATTTTTTGAAAAAAATTAAGGAAATTAATAAATGGGAAGGTTTTTAATAAATTTTTGAAAAAACCAGGCCAATCTAGAGAATTTTGGGAAAAATAAATAAATAAATTCGAGGCTATTAACATCCCAAAATGAAAGAAATATGGCCAAAAAAAATTGTTAAGTTCCGCAAAACTTTTTTCTGATGTTTTTTTTGGAAAAGACATGTCACTTATGTGTTTTGGCCATAAATTGGTGAAAAAATGTAATGTCTTGTATGTTTTTTACTACAATATTACATGAGTTTACCAGAACTGCAAAAATAATTTTACCATTATTATAATTAAAATTGACTCATATTATTTTAAATACTATAGAGGAAATAGAAATGAAGAATATTCAGAACTTGGAATAATAATTTTGTATGAACTTATGATCTTATTAATATTAAATAAGAATAAAAAATATTTTCTATTTTATAAAGAACTTAATGATGTAACAAACCAATATTTCATGTGGAAACTTGAATAATTTGACTCAATCATAGATAGAGTAAGAATACAATAAAAAATGATATCTATAAAACAGAGTGGAATAAAAATATCTTTCTTTTATCAAATTGAATAATGAAATCACAAGGTCATGTTTAACAAAAACCAGTGGAAAAAAGCAAATTATGTACACATAATAATGTGAAATAAGAAAATTACCACCTGAAAATAGACAATTTCTATAATTAAAAAATAATAATAAATAACAAAGCTAATAGATCTTTAAGCTAATACTTATCATGAAACTTGAATTCAACCCCTCATATAAAAATCTTGGTTTGTATCAAAAAAGAAAATTGTCACAGGGGATCTTGGGTAAAAGAAGAGTGGCTTGGCACTCTAGAATCAAAAAATAACTTGGAGGGCTCCAAAAGAATAAAGAAATAACTGAAGATTAGATTTTTTCAATAAAGATTAAGAGCAGTACTAATATTCCAAAAGATAAGAGAAAGGAAGCCAGAGGCCAAAGATAATAAAGAGAATCCAAAAACCAAAGAGCCAATCAAATGAATCCCAAATTCACTGTTTCAACCTTCCAGAAGGAACAATCGAATTAGTAAGGGATATGACCACCAATGTCCACTGACAGGCAAAGAATAAGGTGAAAATGACTGACCTATAAATATCAGTATTCAATTTCAAGAATAAAAATAAAAATAAATCTAATATATTAATTAACTGGGGAAAAAGTCCTCAGGGGTGAAAAGGTGGCCAGAATATGTGAAAAAATGAAAGACTGATCCTGGATGGTTGATCTCCCAGCTGTATTGACTTTTTTGGGAAAATACAAAATCTGGGAATATTGAGAGCTGAAATGTGTGTCTTGACTTTCCACAGTGGAAAATTAATTGACCCAAAAGGGTCAATGCCATACAGATAGCTTCAATACAGCCTGTATGGACTGATAAGGCTTTCAAAGGAGTGCTGGAGCTCTTGATGCCTTGACAACTGATTTGGTAAACAACAACATCTTGAAATTTCCCTTGTAGAATCCTGGCCCAGTATTCCCTTGGGGGGAATACTTTTGAATCAAAATGACCAACAGCCAAAGAGCCAGGTGATTGGTGTCCTTGAATGGTCTTCTGGATACCACCATGGATTACAAGATTGAGTGAATGGGACTTTCCTTTAAATTTGATTGATGGACTGGTGAATCAATGTGAAATGAAGAAATGGAATATGGAAAATGTCACCATTGGATTTCTGAGGAAAAATGGTGCATAATGGTATATAATACAATATATTCCCCATTCAATATTCTTCATCCCATTCTCCTAAGCTTGGGGAAGGCCCTGGTAAGGGTGACTGACAGAGGGCATTACTTGATTATGAAGTTTTCACAGTAAAATATGGCCAAACTGAGGTTTTGGACCCACTGGGGATTGGGGGCAAAGGTTTGTCCCCTTGTCCCCTTTCTGCCTCATTGAATTTAGGCCAAAAGGGGCATAAAGGGTCCCATGGTCCTCTTTCTGTAGAAGCCATAGGCGGGTTAAATGGCCCAAAGCCCCCTAATAAAAGGGGGTGGGCCAGAGTCTACAGGCCCTGGAAGGATCTTAATACTCCCCATGCCCAATTCCAATGGGATGGCCTGGGGGCATAGATAAAGGAAATGACCTGAAAGGCCATTTGATGCTGGAAATGCCCCAAGGTTACTTCACACCACAAGGGGCCAGTTAGACATGTATTGTTTCAGGAAATAATTACCGTAAACCACCTATTGGGTGGGTGGGGTCTTTCCCATGGTTGTGACAGTACCCCAACATTGAATGGAGAGATTCTGAGCACCAGGACATGGTAAAATTACTGTTTAGGCTGTTGAAATGGTTTGGATGGTGGGGTTACAGAGGCATTGGTTTTTGAAACATAAAATGACATCTGATAGAGGTGTTGGAATATGAAGTGGGGGTGATTTGGTCTTCTTTTGAAGTTTAGCTTTGTACTTGTAAGATTTCACGTTTTGATGTGGAATTCTTTATGGAGAGTATAAAAAAAATGAAAGAAAAACAAAATAAAGAAAAGAAAAGAAAAAGAAAAAGAGTGGTTGAGAAGGTTTGCAATATTTATCATGAAGTTGAATGATGAAATGATTTTGGCCAAGGACCTGGGAAAGAAAATTATGCCAGTTACTCACAAAATGGACGAGGTGATTCTTTTACAGATTGTGGAGAACTCAGGGAAGTGAAAACCAGGAGAGAAACTTACTTTTGGTAGTCCCCAATCCCTCCAGTACAATAAAATTAAAACAAAAGACAAAATGATGATTGAATTAAAGTATGAAAGCCTTGGGAATTGAATAGAAAACTGAATTGTCTATTTTCCCAAGTGAAAATGGCCATAAGGATTGAATAGAAGTATACAAGCCTCGAAAATTTGATAGAAAAATGAATGGTCAATTTGGACAAGTGAAAATGGCTATAAGGATTGGAATTTATGTCCAAAATTGACAAGTCCTCACAAAGCTTCCAAGGTGATGCTTATGAAAAAAAGGGTATAATATCTTTAAAGGTGAATACCAGGAGTGGGAACCTACTGTGATAAAATCCTCTCCCCACAAAGCACCATAAAAATAAAGCTCTTGAAGAATCTTGTCCTGGATTTTCATGATAAAATTGATGAAAATATTTTTTGAGTTCAGGGCAGCTCTTGTGTAAGGTGTTGATATGAAAATTTAATTAAAAAAAAAGTACTTTCCCTGTCTTCAAAATTTTTATAAGGTAAAATTTGATTAAAAATAGTAAAATCAAGATTTTTAAGAGAAAAAACACCAAATTTACTGTCTTCAAATTTTTTAGTATCAAAAATAATATTTTAAAGATTTATTGTTTTAGCAACAATAAAAATTCATCCAAAAATACTCTACAAGAGATATTTGAGCCTACAAAAAAAATTTCTTCAAGAGCAATTAAAAATGGAATTAATTGAGCAAAGGACTGCAGAAAGTTGACACAAGAACAAAGTATTTAAAATAATTATCAAAGAGAAAAAATGCCCAAAAGTGACCAAAGTGAATTTGGAAACAAAGTGACAAATTTAACAGTGATGAAAGATGCTTTAATTCACTTATGGGGTGGTTCAAGGGTAAAAATGATGATAATGATTTTTCATGTGGTTAGAAGGTTCAAAATGATATGAAAGTGGTGGCTGGAATCTTTGATTGATTGGTTTAACAGTGTTTAAAATAATTATAAAAGGAAAAGATTCTAACATTAAGAGAAAATTGGGGAAAAGAAGAAATTATTTTATAGGCAGTAATTGTCTTACTTAAAAGGTAAAATTTGCTCTTTTCTGTTGTTAAAAAAACTCTGACAACATGTCAGCCTGTGACTCAAAACGGGAGCATAAGCATGACAGCCAAATACCATTAATAAATGGTATAGCCAAGATACCACCAAGACATGAAACTGAACCAAATCAGCTCAAAAGGTATCAAAAAAAAGAGGAGATTAACCCTTTTCCAAATATACAAGTCCCATCACCATAGGGCAAAGAATAACAAAGTTATTCCTGCTCAAGGTTGTTTATGAGCATAAACCTTAACTTTCACCTCTCATCTGAAATACAGAGTAAGAAGCTTAACCCCATCAAATTGGTATTCAAATTAAATCTCTAGGTCAGGGCTATCCAATGGTACCAGCCAAACTGAGCTAGAACCAGTATTACAAAAGTTATGGCCAAATTCAGGCCAAATTTGGGTGAATTGAATACTCACCTCTCATCTAGCTTCTACAGTTTTAGTGTGAGATACCTAAAGTGGGGTATTTTTGGAAATAACACAATCAGAGCTATCTGATGGTGCCATTCATTTCCCCATATCTCATCTAGAACAAAGGCAATAAGGCAAACAAGCCCAATACAAAAACACACATATGTACAAAAATCTTGTACATGGCATAATTTTGCCATATTTAATGATAACCATATCAAATGAGGTACCATTGTGTATAACACATACCGGGCTACACACTGAACCAATTTTGAGGTTGATATCTCAAAAACTGACAAATTTACAGCTGTTTCAAGGTCAAAATCCCACAGTTTGGCCAATACATCCTTACCATGAGACAATATCCCATAACCATGATTATGAGGTGTCAAACAGACAAAGAAGCTTGTTTTTACTTCAATACCTCATAATTCATTCAATACTGGGTCCCATGCAGGTTCTGTACAGCATTCTACGCGTCATACATGTCAGAATCAGGCTGTGTGGTCACCAGATGAAACTTTTCACCCTGTATTGGTGAAAACTTCCCAGATGTGGTTTCAAAAACGCATCTGAGCCCAATAAAAGCTATACAGGCCTTTTGAAAACCACAATCCTGTCCTTAAGAGTGAGAAATATTCACTTTCTCTATGTGAAAAGGTTTAGCAGCCTTTTCACCCCATTTCAGGATAAAAGGAGGACTTTTCACTGCCAGAAAAGGAATCCCCATACTTCTCTTGAATTCCTACATAGTAGAACTGTCAAAAACAGTTATAATCTTGGAAAAGGAACAGGTTATACTTCAAAATTAAGTATTGTAGCTGTTATTATAGTAATCTAGCCCGTAAGACTGCACCCAGGGCTTTCAGCAGCGCTCACCACCACTATAATACTATATTAAACCCCTTGATATCTTAGTTTAATAATTTATTATTAAAAATAAACTCTCTTTAAAATATTTTCACCGTGTCACAGTCATAGTTAAAGTTGTAAATACTCTCATACACCTTTTATCATAGACTCAGCCTGACATTTTGGGGGCCTGGCTGTGTTTTTTTAACTTCTTGGACCTTATAAGTGAGGTTTTTTTCTTATTTTCTCTATTCTGACAAATTGTTTTATTTTTTAGGCATAATTTTTAATAAAAATATATATAATATACATCTTATATATATTTTTACAGTGGTATATGTCATATACCACTACTATTTATCTTCTTAACATCAATTGTGGCATGGTTGATTATAGTTTAATCACCACAAAAACCCTTATTTTTGGCATGTTTTACATATAAAAACACCTTGAGCCATTAATAAAAGTCCTTTTTTTTAATTGATATAAGGACACCTCTTACTGTAAAACCAAAGTTTAGGTGTGGTTGGGTGTATTGTTTATTCAATTACCATCTTATATACTGCTTTTATCAGAGTATAGTTTCTAATTACAAGTTATTCCATGAGATACTTGCATAAAAACAGTGTACCAGATATCTGTAAGCTGTATTTCTGACGTGAAATTGTTAATTTAACTACACTGTCATTATACAAGGGCATATTGTAGTAACATACAAGCCCAGAGGCCATTCTTAGACGTGAAAGCAGCATTTTAAGAAGTCTTAACTGACATTAAGCCCTCTTTTTCTGTTTGATTCAGTGGAAGAAAACTACATTCCACTTGAGACCCAGTCACAGGCCAACACACCAGTGAAACCCTCAGAACCAGAGGGCAGCCAGGGAAAGGGAAAGAGGCACAGTGAAGGCCTGATTACAGCAAAGAAGTGGACACCCATTTCCACTAAGAGGAATAGAAAACAATGAAACTCTGCTTCAATACAAGGTAAACCAGCCTTAACCACTTGTACAGGGAAGATTACCATAATCAACCCAATTGTAACCTCTAAAGGTAAATTGCCAAAATCAGCAGACAACAAATCTGTACAAGGCACAGTCAAAGGTAAATACCCTAAGAACATAAAGCTTTTGACTGCTTGCAAACACTGATATGTCACCTGTACACCTCAGAAACCTTGTCTTCCAAAGGAACCAGCCAGAGGACAGAAAAGGCTTGTCCAGAGCTAGAAGACCTGAAAGAGGACACCTTGGACACTGTAAGGTTTGACTATGAAACAATAAGTAAAAGCTACTAATATTTTACTTATTGTACTCCAAATTCCCTTATAAATAAAGTAAATAAGATAAAAAAAATTATATTATTGAATAAATGAAATAATATAATGAATAAATATATGAATATATAATAATTAATATATTTAAAAGCACTTTATTATTGTTACCAAAAAAGAATAAATGCGTAAAAAATTGTTTTTTATTAATAAAAGCTAATTAATAACAATAATATTACTAATAATAAAGCTATAAATTAATATAACTACTATTTATATTAATTAAAGAATTATTAAAGCAATAATAAAGAGAAAATTATCCTAATAAGAGAAAATAACCTACTTTTAACACTTAGTATAATAATATTGAATGAATTTACGCCAAATAATATAAATACAACTTGTTTAAATTGTATTTACAATACAAAATCAGAGAAATTACAAATTTTCTTGATTTTATGTGGATTTGAGATTTTTCAGAGAATTATAACAAAACAGCAGAACAATTGAATTAATCACGTCAAAAATGATGATTTTGATAAATATTATCTTTGGTCTATACTAATGTAAAAGATTCATACATATAGAATAAAGACTTTTACCTTTGGTTTAATTGTTTTAATGTTTTGATGCATCTGAGGGGAAAATAGAGTAAAAGGAGCTCTATTTATAGTAAATACCTCCCTTCTAGAGTCCAGTAGGATTCTAGTAGGCGTGTAATGATGGTATCCACTGGAAATGATCAGTATTCTAAGGTTTAGTGATGATTACGTCATGATCAAACCATCTTATCTCATCATTACGCCATTATTTAGAGCTATCACTATAACTCTAAGTTTGATGACATCATAGGCTTGGAAGAAGCCTAAGATTTGTGGATTGTATTAGTATCAATCATAATCTGATAGTATTCACCAGTTTCCTCACTTATATAACTGTTAAACTTAAATAAGATTCCAGTGAGTGATCATAAATGATCAAATTTAAGCTTAAGATTTGAGCATTAATAACTGTTAAGTTATAAACCCTAAAGCTATTATGAGAGTGAATTCTTATAGAATGGCATTTCCTTATTAAACTTCCAAGATAATTTTATTACATCATCAAAACTCTATTTTTGATTATTTTTCTTGTAACTCATCTTTTCTGTCAAAATTTAATATTTTAAACTTTGAACCATGATTTCAAGGGGTTATACCTTGAATATTATAGTACAAATTACCTCATTCTTCACTTATGAGCTGATACAATCTGACTGTCTACTTTTTTTGAGTTTGGACCACTTTTACAACAAAGTGGTCAACAGATCCATTGATTTTATTCAATAATCTATTACACGTTTTAACCTTTTTATAGCTTGTGAAACAAAGTTCATATATGTGTTCTTACAGTAATTACGTGGTGACTTTATTTTTGGTTTATCTCTATATCTTGTGTATTTAAAAAGATATTAGCTAAAAACCATGAATATATGCATTGACCAAAAAAGTGCATATATTCAGCTTAATTCCTTAAGTAGTGACTTTAGAGAATATCTTTATAGTTGTTTTATATGTGGATTATCATGGGGAATCCAATGGTACAATTTATTTTGCATGTTGTTTTATTGGTTTCTGAGTTAAAGAAGGTTTTATACCTTTTTTAAGGTATTATTACTTATACTTCAGAAATTATTGACTTTTCAGATATTCCATAAAAATGACATATGTGTATTTTACCATGGGGAATCTAATAGTGTAATTTATTTCACATGTTTACTCATTAGATTCTGAGTTAATTGGGATTTTGAACTTATTTATGGTATTTTTACTAGTCATTAAGATAGTTATTATAAGTATAATTATTACAGAAATTTTCCTGTGACCTTTTTGGATATGTGGTCATATCTCAAAGGCTCACAGACACAGTGGTGGATGGCAAGACACTGAGGGAAATCATACCCACCCTGCCATTCACTTTCCAATTCAACAGGAACCTCAAGCCAGAGGACTGGATAGACATTGATCAAGTTCTTCAGCTCCACCAATTCCTCAAAGATTTATTTCAATGGAGCATGGACAACAAGAGGTTCAACCTGGCATCCCACTGGGCAGGACTTGGAGAAAGTTGCGAGAACATTTGTCTCAAAGAGATAGAATTCAGAGGCCTTATGGTAATCATCAAAGGTTGGAATCCTACCAGGCAGTTCAGACTCCTGGAGGTGAGGTCAAACAGGATAAGGGAGGATCAAGCCACTATCCAAGCTATAGAAGAACAGCCAATCCAGACAAGGCATACTAAGATTCCTTCAGGCTCACAAGGAGCAGGCCAAATCAGCTCTCCAGTGGCTTCACACTGTGGTATACCATGACAGTTCAGCTGAATAAATTTCTTATTTTTATGGTAATTATTTATATAAAAGAGGATATCAATAGTATGAAATCACCTTTGAGGGAAAATAACAGTAAAATAAGCATAGAATAACACAAATGATATATTCATTAAGGAAAATTGACCACAGGTTTGCTCTTCCAGTGTCACCCCACTGCACTATCCAACATATAATTGTGATGGACAGTACCCAAATCAAAGACATTTTTCAATTTTCTCCATAAATATTTTTTTAATATGCTTAAATATAAGCAATTGGGTGATTAATATAAGCAGATTCACAATGAGGATGCCCATTAATAAAGAGAAGAGTTTTAGGCATCATAGGGGACATAGAAGATTGAAGGTGTGGAACAAAACACTTTTGAAGTATCAATTTTGGGAAATTTCATGTATTTTTGCTGTTATGAACCACCCAAAGAGGGGAGAAGCATCAATGAGTTCCTTTAGATAATTAAATGATTAATTTTTGAAGACCAAAATAATTTATTGTTGAATTGGAAAGGCCATATTACATCAACATTTCTGTTAATGTAACCCCCAAATTTCTCATTGAAGCTGCAAAAATGAAGAGTGGGACTGGATGTCGGAAGGGATATGTGTTAGAATTTTTCAGGAATAATACAGGTAATACAGGCCAAAAAGGAATACAGGTAATCAGTCCTATGTGAATTTTCATAAAAAGGTGAAAACTAACCCACAAGTCAGCCCTTAAAGGCCCAAGAACTATAATCCAGTAAAATCAGCTTACAGATTAGTAATCAATTGAGTAATACATGGAAATAAGGGTTCCAGGGCCAGAAATTAAGGTTTGAATGTATTTCACAGCCACATGTCACAAACACGTCATGTGAATAGTTTGCACAGCTTTGCATAGCCACAAGAGGCTGAAAATTTCTAAGACCCCTCTTTTTTTGCACTTCTATGGAGAGCCTATGGATATAAATAGAGGCCCCCTCTTCCACTTTTTCTCTTTTCCCCATCTAGAAATTATAAATTGAATTCATTTTTTCTGATTCCTCTTCTAGGAGGTATACTAGAAGTGTTTGATAAATTAAGCCTAGTAACTGAGGTTTGTTTTTGACATAGATCAAGAGAACCAATATTTTGAAAAGACTTTAATTCATCCCTTACTAGCAGGTAGACTAGTGCCTTATTTAATTAGGATCCTAAAGCTTGCAGCTCATGAGCAAGGCATCTCTGGAGCTTAGTGTTTAAATCCTTAAAAGTAATTTTTAGAGAGTTGTAAAATAAAACCATCAAACCAAAGTAATTTTGTAGGATTTAAAATAAAACCTAACCATTATAATTAGTTTTGGGCTAGTTTTTGTTGTAAACTTCCTCAAAGAGAGTAATTTTTCTTGTTTTAAAACAAAACCTGCACAACCAAAGTAATTTTACTAATTTGAAAATAAAAGTGGATTTGTATTTATTGGGTAATACCTAACAAATTATCATAAAGGAACAAACTCAAATTTAAAATACTTGAGTGTTTTAATTAAGATTGATATTAAAACTATAGCAACTAGCTAGTATTATTATCAAAAAAAAACCAGAAGAGATCATATAATATATTATTACATCACAACACAAAACATAACATTAAACTACCCATATTATACTATATCATTAACAATTATTAGATTAGTAGCCTACCCATCACATCACAAAGGGCTTGAAATATATTTTTATCCTTTTCAATTTTATTATTTCAGAGAATTGAAGATTGTTGTTATCCTAGCTATTAGTTTCTATATTTATCCAAGAATTATCAAGAAAAGAATATTTTGTGGTTTTGTATTAGAAGATAGTGTTTCCTGTTATTTTTTGTTTATTTTAGTTGTTATATTATTTTTTATATTGTTGTACTATCATCTGGTGGAATCCACTCAGCCTGATGAAGGTTTTAAAAAGAATTTATTTGTTACGGTTTTAAGTAATCATTGTTTTGAGTAGAGAAAAGTCTGATTAGAGATTGTTGAGTACAATACTTTCTGATCAAGCCACTATCAATAATAAAATTGATTTGGCAAACTCAGTAAAGATAACTTAGCATATTAGGAAGGGAAGTCTAGATTATTCTAGCACACGAGCAGAGAAAGGGTTACAAGTCTAAAACAGAAATTCAAAGCTTTTTTCTTGTAATTTCCCCTTCCAGGTACTGCCTCATTTTATCCCACATGCAGAGGAGTTCCCACATCTGGTGTCCCAACAGTGGCATGTCAGATAGGAATACCCTTAGCATCTCTTCAGCTTGATCTCAAAACAATCAAATCAACAAAATAAATATCCTTTAAAAAACTGAATCAACCAATTAAAAATCATCATATCATAATTCACCATCATCTAATCAATCATCATCATCCTCATATCATTATTATTATCCACTTAAAAACTCAATACCATCAGCACAAGAATCTCAAGTAGAATATAGTGATCTTATCCCAACATCAAGAACAGAAGAAAAGGAAGTTCCTCTTCAATATCATTCAAGAATCAAGAAAAGGAATAAATAAATCAAAGGAGCTAGAAGGGAAATATTATAAGGTAGAAATGGATCAACAATCCACCTCAAATTTACCACCATTACCACCTTAGGATACTGGGGAAGAACAGTATGCTGAGGAAAGTGAAGAAGAAGATCAAAATGAACAAATTCAAAGTCTTATGAAACAAATGCAAGATCTATTATTAACTCAAGCCAAAAAGAGAGGAAATAGAAGACAATAAACATCATTCACACCTGGAGATAGTCCCAGTGAACCCAGTTTACCTAGACATGTTAGACCTGAGGAATCACCAATATCACAAACCCCTGGACCTAGAGCAACATCTACTCCAGCAACAGAGTCAAGACCATCAAATATCCCAAGGAGAGTTTTTGTTTCTACATCAACAAATCCAAGTCCACTACAACAACAGATCCCAAGGAAAGGAAGATCAGTAGTACAAATTGAAGCAAAGAATTATAACCTCAATTTCAATGGTCAGGAAGTTGAGAAATTTATCAAGAAGATTGAAAGAATATCCCAAATTGAAGGTTCAACAGAAGAAGATCTGGCAATTCAGATGGCATTTTGGACAACAGATTCCAAAATTAGTGATGCAATAGAAGCTATGCCAGGATATGAAGAAGGAAATAGGATGCAGCTTAAAAAGGACCTTATAACAAAATGGGGGAGAGTTGATCCTGAAAGGAGATATAGAAAGGATTCCCTTGTACAGCTATTCAATGATACACAGGATGAAGGTGGAATCAGTAATCTTTCACAGCATAAGAGATTTTTGGGAGAATATGAGACAATTATTACATACCTTTTAAGATATAAATATATTCCTCAAGATAATATGTTTCATGAGGATCTGTTTGACTGTATCTCTGCAGACATAAAAGGAGCTATCAGTAAAGAAATGATAAAGGAGAATGTCATGGTTAGAGCAGAAGATGGAGGATATATCATACCACCAATGAAGATCTTGAAGAAATACATTGAACAGGAATTGGAAGCAAGAGTATTAGTCACCAAAAGACTTTCACCCTCAAGGATGGCTGAACAGAAAGAATCAAAGAATAAGGAAAGGAGAGTTTAATTCAAGGAAGAGGTATTTCCAGGAATGCAAGAAGCCCTCAAGAAAATGAAAGAACTTACAAGAACCTTAAAAGAACAAAAGGAAGTAGTCAAGGAGGAGGCACCTACTGAAAATGAAGATGTCAAAAAGTTCATGGATCAATTAAATGAATTAACTAATGTGGCTACACCCCAAAATAGAATAATTAGTAACACTCAGTCAAACAATCAAGGATTCAGACCAAGAGATAATGTTTCTCCATGTGAGCCTTAGAGGTAATTTCATATACCCAAAAGACCACAAATACAAAAATAACATATTAATATAAATAAAATAAATTTATTTATATTATAAAAATAGAAATAAAAATATAAATATAAACTTATATTAAAAATAAAAAAAATTAATTACAATATAAAAATAAAAATACATTAAATTTTGTAAGTGTAAAATTACATTTATACTTGAAAAAATTAAGTAAAAATGATATTTTAACAAAATTGTGAAAAAATAAATAAATTTGGAAAAAATTTAAATAAAAATTACTATAAGGTTTTTTCAATAAATAAACATATAAAAATTATTTCACCATTGGATTCCTCATAAAAAATCAGGTGGGGTCACCTCTGAGTGAAATTCTTGTAACTCAACTCTAAATAAGCTTAAATTAAGTTTTTAGTATTTTCAATACAAAAGTTGAAGATCCTCAAAACTTTAATTCAATTCACACCACATGTAGTGTTAAGATTGAGGTGTTGTGTTTAGTTTAGAAGTTATGAGGAACTGAAGTATTTTCAATTGAATTCAATTGAAATGTCAAAATGTGCGCGTGTATTACATAAGTGAACTTTGATTTACATATGAGATGTCAATTATTACTGTATTGTACTGTAAAATTGAATTGAATTACATATTTAAATTATAAGTATAATACATGATGAGGAATTAAAGGAAAAATAAATTGGAAAGATTAAATTTGGGGGGGAAAAGGAACTCCAGCTCTAAGGGGGAGCTAGACCCCCAAAATCCTTGCTGACAGGCGTGGGATGTCAAAATTCACGCAAAAGTTCATCACTTTTGGCCTGGAATTGAGCTACAGGGTCTGTGGACTCAATTGATGATGAGGTTTTGATACCAACTGGGGTAGTTTTAGCTGTTGCCAAGAGGGTAAAACTACCCTTAAGATAAAACAATCATAGTAAAAACAGTTTTAACTGGTTTCTACGCCTCTGAAACACATTCTGACGTGTTTTTAAGGCTCTAGGCCTGGTATTGCTATAGTAATGGCTGATTTAAGGGTCTAAAATGGCTAAAAATGGCTTAAACCAGCCCTTTTTGGTCTAAACCAGGGTTCAATGATGCCATAATTGGCTTTTCTGTTGTCAGACTGTTTTTCACGACTGAAAAGAGTAAAGTCTACTTTTGGAGTAAGAGAATTGATGGCTATAAAAGAATGTCTTCTTTGCCCCACTTTTCTCTTCATGTTAGAATCTTTTCCTTTTATAATTAGTTTAAACATTGTTAAACCAATCAATAAAAGATTCCAACCACCTTTCTCATATCATTTTAAACCTTTTAACCACGTGAAAAAATCATTATAATCATTTTTTGTAACCTTTATAATCATTTTTACCCCTGAACCATCCCAAAAGTGAATTAAAGCATCTTTCATCACTGTTAACTTTGTCACTTAGTTTCCAAATTCACTCTGGTCACTTTTGGGCGTGTTTTCTCTTGAATATTCTTTTCAAAGACTTTGTTCTTTAATCAATTGCTTGCAGTTCTTTGCTCAATTAATTCCAATTGAAATTGCTCTTGAAGAAATTTCTTTTGTAGCCTTAAAATATCTCTTGTAGAGTATTTTTTGGATAAATGTTTATTGTTGGTAAAACAATAAATTTTTATAATATTATTGCTTTATACTAATAAAGTTATAAACAATGAAACTTGTGTGTTTTCTCTTAAAAATAACATCCTTTACTATTTTTAATTGATTTTTACCTTATACAAATTTTGAGGACAGGAAAAGTACTTGATTTTTAATCAAAGTTTCATATCCACACCTTACACTCCACCACCAAACAGAAGTGTACCCTATGTTCCAGCACAGAATGTGCCAACGTTTGCTGTTAAATGTTACTATTGCATGGAAGAAGGTCATTCAGCTGGAAGATGTAGTGAACTAGTGGAGGATCAAAACAAGAAATGGGTTATCAGACAAGGTTTCAATTATTTTTATCCCAATTGGGAAAGGGTCCCCAATGATGGAAAATTTCCACCAAAATATTTAGTCAGAGAATTTCAAAAGGAACAAGAGGAACTCAAAAGAAAGTTAGAGGAAAAGACCAAAGAGGAAGAACAAAAGAAAAAGGAAAAATCAAATGCCTTTATATCAAACAACAATTGGGGTGATTGGGAACCACCATGCATCTCCACAGGATTAGAAGAACCTTTTGGGTATGCTTATGGCCTGAGAAACACAAAGCAAAGGATTGAAAATCAAGAGAGATCTAAAGCCCAATTCCTTCCCTCAGAAGAGACTATTAAACCCAAAGACACCATAAAAAAGAAGACAAGTATTCCTGGTGGATTCATTGAAGAAGAAAAGGTCATAATACCTACAAAATATAAGTCATCAAAATCGGAAGAGGTTATTAAACCACCAGAACTAACCAAAAAAAACCCTAATACATCAGAAAAAGAGAAGGAGACTGATAAGAAAGCTCTAATAAAACTACCAAAGGTGGAAGTGAACAAAAAGCATTTAGTTGAAGAAGAAAGATGAATAATTGAAAAAGTTATGAAGAAGGTAATGGATCAGAAAATTAACCTCACCTTAGAAGAAATAGTCACAATCTCACCCAAGCTTATGAAAGAATTAAAGTTTCTCTCAGATAAAGAAAGGAAATACTTAATGTCTCTTAAATCAATCAATAGTCAGGAGCAAACAACCACCCAAGAAATAATAATTAAAGATAAAATGCATTACTCTTGTCCCCTTGGAATGATTGAGGTCTCAGCTGGACAAGAAGGGCATATAGTAAAGGCATTAGTAGATACTGGAGCTGAACTCAGTATGATACCAGAAGTGGAGTCCATAAAAGCAAGATTACCAATGAGGGTTCTGAACATGAGGCTTAGAGGCATTGGAGGTCACAGCACAGCAATTGTGGGATTATCAGAAAATACCTTGCTTGTCTTACCATCTGGTGATGAAAGAAGAATTCACTTCTTTGTAGCCAGAGGTGCTGTTCACCTAGTTATTGGAAGACCTTTCCTTGCTGACAATGGAATTAGACTTGAACACTCTCAACAACAAGGTGAAATTCTCAGTTACAAAGAATCAGATGGACAAAGATTGTGTATACCTATATGTACACCAGAATCAAAAGGATGGCACACAGGACCACCCAGAGGAATTGAGTTGTGTATTTCTACTCAAATTGAAGAATGGAAGATAAATATACTAAGCAGAGTTAGAAGATTAGAAGAATTACCTCAAGGAAATCCAAGAAAAGAAGAAAATCAAATATCTATGAAACAAATTCAGAAATTTATCTCAAAAATTCCAAAGCTGAAGTAACTAGCAATGTATTGAAAATTAGCACAAAGAATAATTTAAACCCTAATTACCCTCAAACATCTGAGAATACTTATAGCTCTAACATGGAGGATTCCACTCCAGTGAAACTAGTACAAAAGAAAGGCTTTCAGCGAAAACAGCTAGTTAATAGTTTCTCCCCTGTGTGTGGTAAAAATGGTTTTCATTATAATAAGAAACTGAATCCTGTTTCTGAATTCTACAAACCATATGTAGAAGCTATATTTTTAAAACCAAAGCATAGCATTCCACCCATGGATTTGTTGAGAGTGACATCTGGTGCTTCAATAAAATTTACACAAAATTTGTTCAATAAATTCAAAAACAAGAGGATGCAAGAAAAGCTCAAGGAAGATTCAACAGTTGAAAATCAAAATCAGAATAATGAAAAAATAAAGTCAGAATTATCTTATAATAACCCCATTCAAGAAGAAACTCATCAAATAGACAATCCTCCAATTAATCCAAGCCTTGAAGAGCATACACTAAATATGACAAATTCCAATCCCATTGAAAATGAATCTTCATCCCAGGAGGAACAAAAAATAGAAACAAATTATCAGTCATGCAGTGAGGTAAATTACCTTAGTATTAAAGAAGATAAAATAGAAGGAAAAGATAAACATCAAGAATTGAACACCAATAATGAAGATGTAACTCAATTTGAGGAATTCAACTCACCAATTTATGTTAGAGTGGGATGGGAGGAATATCCTGTTATGGAAATTATGAACCCAAGCCTAGAAGAAAATATTTTGCCATTAAAAATTGGATTAAGTATTGGAATGAAGCCCAATAAGAAAAATAAAACAAAAAAAAATTCTAATGAAAGAGGTACAGATTGTTATGCCAACTGATGAAACCATTTATTTACCATTTACAGTTGAAGGATCATTAAACCACTTAATTTTGGGAAAGACGTTTTGTCATTACTTCTCTGTTATAAAGAGTATTCATAAGTCATCAATAGAAGTTGAAGAAAGTGAAAGATCACAAGATATTGGGATAGAAGGAGAAGAAGAGATGAAGAAAAAGGGAGAATTTTACCACTCAAAAGAAGAAGAGGAGGGGAAAAACAGTCTTAATACCTTCAAAGTAAACACTTTCCATTCAGAAGGAATTTATGATATGGAACACACTCATACAGTTAATGAAGACTTTTCAGAAGAAAATCAAAAATCATTCAACATTAGAAAATCAAAAGAACTTAATTTGTTTGAGAGGGACAAGAAACAAATTAAGGAGACATTAGCATCTGAAAATGACTTATTTATAGATGATATTGAAGACCTATTTTCTGGACTTTTTAACCAAGGGAATAACCTAAACAATACACGCACCTTTCCCAAAACAGAAGAAGAAATCCAAGCTCTTCTCGAAGAAATATTCAAAGGAAATCCTCAAGATAATGAAGTGTTATCTCAACCTCAAGAATCAAGTACACATCAGGAGGGTCATCCTATTTCTATTCAAGAACTTAATCAAAATTGGGATATAAATTCTCAAACTCCCCACTTTCAAGTAAAGACTAATGAACCCTCAAATTTCAAGGTCACATTTTCAAAAGAAATGGACAAAAAGCCATTTGAGGGAATTTTGAAGAAAGAAGATGATGAAAACCAACCTTTAACTTCTTCAGAGCAAGCAGGTCAAGACCAGTTAACCTCTGAAGAAAAAGAAATTTTAAAACTGTATGATGCATTCTTTAATATGAAAAACCAAAAAATTGAAACAACAAATTTGGCCCAGAGATTGGAGTCGAATAACTCTCAACTTCCACAAGAAAATACCATTCCTTCAGGCCAGACGTCTGAAATTCTGCAGGATAACATTTTGGCCCAAATAATCCATATTTCTAGAGAGAGAAAAATCACTAGAAATACAAAAATCAGAAAATTATCCATCAGAAATCAAAATAATGAACATACCACAAGAATTAAAAGTGAAGTTAATCTGAAACTTACTTATAATAATCACCAAGAGAAAATCCCTCTTCCTCTCAGAGTTCTCAAGCATAAAGTTAAAAAGCAATTATATAATTTCTTTAATCATAAATTTAAAAGTGAAATGTATTTTAAATTTGAAAGACATAAATCCAAAAGGGGATCAAAGTTTAAGCCCCAGAGGAGTATCATATGGTAACCCATTTATATATATATATATATATGGATTTGTTCTTTATACTTATCATGTAGCTTATTGTCCTGTATTAATTTTTTATGAATCATTTCTTTAATTATGGATTCATTGTGTTTTTTATTTTATTTTTTATTTTTTATTTTTAATTTTTTGACTTAGTCGGGACACTTGAGTTTTACTTATTATACATGATCAAAGACACAATTTATTATTATTATATTTATTATTATTATTATTTTTTTTTTCTCGTTCAATTTTGGGGGCACAGTTTGCTTAAGGGCAAGATATTTTCTTTAATGTCTTTTTTTATTTTTATTACCAAGATAGCTCACTCAAAACAACAAAACAAAAAAAAATAATTGAAGTAAATCGCTCAAGGAGCTTGTAAAAAAAAAACAAACTATAAAATAAAATAATAATTATTATTTTATTGATTAAAATATATACATATAAAAAGAGGCATTTCAATCGATTAATCAACTCTAAAAGCTCTAATGAGCTTACAAATCAAAAAAAATAAACTAAAATAAATATAAATTAAATTAATAATAATTTTGTAAATAAGCCAGCACTCAGCTCAATAGTCAAGATCCGACAAAATAATCAAACCCACAGAATATCAGACCAAAAGACTAAGAAAAAAAGGAGCAAAAAATTGGCTTGATCATAAAAAAAATAAAAGAAAAGAAAATAATAATAATAAATAATTTTCTTTTTTATTTGTCAAACTCGGCTTTGGAAATGTCATTGCAAAATTCAAATCGAATCAGCTTGATTGAAATACTAAAAAAAATAATATATATATTAATTATTTTTCTATTGTTTTAAAAAAAAAGAAAAAACTTACCACTCCATCTGGTTATACCAGTGGAGTATGGTGTGAATCAACAAGACAACCGGCTCATGTGAGTGATAATCGGAAGCATCTTGGGCAACTTTATGGAAAAAACGTTTGTTAAAATGTTTTGTATTGGCCATTTTGTTGCAGAAAAACTCGAAAAAAGGAGGAATTTGGCTTAAAGGCTTTGTTTGGTACAATGGGGAGAAGTTGGATTGAATTCGGATATTGGACTTATAGGAGGGGAATAGGCGGGAAGAGTAGCAATGGGAGAAGTAGGAGGATGGAAGTTGGGGGGAATAGTCGCTGGAATGAATTCGTCGGCCAAAGGATTGAGGGCGGACAAAGAAAGTAATTGAGGATCAACAATTGGCTCTAGATCCTTGGGCACGGAATGGTCGAATTGGGTAATGGTACTATTAATAATGGAGAAAACCAAGGGTTCCAAGGAATGATTACTGGAGGAAGCCTTGAGGAAAGTTAAAAAAACGTTGTCCAAATCAAGTTCGAAGGCATAGAATAGGTTATTTAGAAAGATGGTAAAGGAATATCCTGCATTGCCAGAAGGCTTGATTTCCACATGAAACAACATTTTTTTTAAAAAAAAAGAAATAAAATAAATAAATAAATAAATAAAAATATACTTAATTCATGTATTAGATAAAAAATAAAATAAAAAAAGGAAGCAACTTACGAGAACGACTCCTTAAATCCCAAATAAAGCAGCAAAATCCCTCTATCCATAGAATAAAGCAATCATTGAACAATGAATGGAAAGCAATGACTTGCTTATTAAAATAAACTAAAATAAATAAAAAAACCACAAGTCACCGAATCAAACAACAAGTAACTAAAATAATATAAAAAAACTCACCTTGGCGAATGTATCATGAAAGCAAAGAAAGAAATAACCAACAACAATGACTTGAAGAAGGTGGAAACGGACAATTGAGGAAGTACTGAGGGTCGATGGCGGCAATGGACAATTAGGGTGGTATGGGTGATAGGCAGTGGCAAATTATAATAATAAAAAATATATAAATAATTAAAAAAAAGAAGTGGCAGAAGCTCCACTGCCAAGAGAAAAAATAAATAAAAAAATATAAGGAAGATAAGAAAAGAGATGACTGCAGAAGTGCCATCGTCAAAAGATAAGGAAAAGATGCGACCGCAGCAGTGCAGCATCCGGGCTGGGTAATAACCAAACTACGGTGTACAGTAGTTCAGCCATTTAAAATATATACATATTAAAATTAATTAATTAATTTGAAAAAAAAATTATATATAATTAAATTAATATTAAAAAAAAAATAAAGTTTAAATTAATTGTAAACTTAATTTAAACTCAATTGCAAAAAATAATAATAATATTTATTTAAATTTTATAAATTAATTAATTAATTTTAATAAAAAAATAGTTATTTAAATTCAGTTTAAGTTTAATTAAAAATATATATATAATTGATTAAAAAAAAATATAAAAATAAAATAGAAACTGAAAATAAAATAAAATAAAATAAACAAATGAAATAAAAAGTAAATAAAAAAAATAAATAAAAAATAAAATTAAATTAATAATTATGAATTATACATTAATTAAATTAATTTTAAATTCAAAATTGATTTCTATTTAATTAAGAAAAGGATAATAATAATAAAAAAAACAAGATTGTTTCTAATAAAAATTTAATCAAATTAAAATAAATAAATAAGTAAATGAATAAAAAAATAAAATAACACATTATTAAATAAATATTTCACTTGTAGCTCTAAATAAAAATAATAATAATAAATAAATAAAAAAATAAAATAAAAAATCAAATAAAAAATTAACTAATTAACAGTTTTTTATATATAATTTTAATTTACAATAATATAAATTAATATTCCATTCGTTTAAATTATACTTTGATTTAGCTAAATTGATTGGAATTTTATTTCTTTATTTCTTTATTTTATTTTTTGTTTTTTTTATGAATCCTTTTGATATTCATTTTTTATCTTGTTTAATTATATATATATATTTTAATTGTTTTATTTATTTTTCTCTTAAAAATTGTTTTATTTATTTATTTTAGTTTTTATTTATTTGTTTTTTGGTTTTTTTTGTTATTTTAACTTATTTCCTGTATATATATTCAATAAAAAAAAGGAGGATGATTAAGCCCAGAAAATTCATTGGCAATGAGTTAGATAGTGGCTTTTCTGAAATTGAGGCTTGGATGGAAATTTAATTTCAAGGAGTTTTGATTAGTCAGGATCTGAGTGTGGTTTCTGATTGGTCAGAATTCAATTTTGGTATTTGATTGGTCAGATCTTTCTGAAGATATTTGATTGGTTGGATTTTTTCCTGTATTTCAATACAATGGAATTAAGGTGGACTTGAGATACTGAAAAAGAACATAAATAGAGGGTGCCATTTAACCTCATTGTAGTCCCAAACAATAATTTAAACTGTGATTCATTAATTTATTCTTTTATTTTGTCTGTGTGACTAAATTAATTCATCAGTTTTCTTTTGCATCTGTTATTTTGTCATTATATATATATATATATATATAAGTTTTATATACATTTTATTTATACCTGCAGCTTTAAGAGGGCACTTTTGAAGCTTCTATTACATAAAACATTTATTTTTCTTTTCTTTTATTTGTTTTTTTCAAAGAACTCTACTTATATTACTACAATAAGACTTTCAAATCTTTTTCATAAACTTTGAGTTTGTAGACATTATTGATTCAGAAAGTGATGATCTTTAATGGCCTCCCTGCATTAGGTGGTACTTGGATTGGCAGAATAGGTGTGAATTCATATTGATAAGCACATACTCTAAGCAGCCAAGGTCAGAAATAGTCTGATGAGGGGAAATAACTTTGAGTTGATTAAAGTTCTGTCCTTGGTGACGACCATTATATAGTGTCAGGGTGCTATTTAAAGTTAAAGATTCTCTTGAGTATGATCAATAATAATATGAAAAGAAGTATTAAGTGATATCAAGGGTAATAAAAATGATAAGAAAGACTTGGAGTACCATTTTTAGAGTGTTCAACTATTTTCTGTTTATTGGATATACATATGGTTTTTTTTATCAAATGGAGAGGGGTATGTTACCCTTTCCATAAATATAGGGTCCTGAGCAAGAAATAAAGATGCATCATTGTTTTTTTATATTTTCTCATTCTCTATGGCTTTTTTGTGAGATTATCTTTTGTTTAGAGTAAACAGGGATATACCTTGTGTTTTTTTTGGCTTGAAGTCTGATGTAGTTTGTTTTGGAAGAGGCTATGATTATTTTTTAAATGGAGAGGGGTTTCAACCCCTTCATTCTCAAAAAAGGATATGCTAATGAAGGGATATCCTTTATGTTTAGTGTTATAATTTTTTTTTTATGTATTATTATCAATATTATGGTTGACATGTTATTTTTAATGAAAACATATAAAAACTAAGGGGGGGTGCTTGTTTCTTTACATCACACCTTGCAATCTTAAGTTTTGGGGGATGAGTTGGAATTGCTTAAGGGGATTATTTCTTTTCTTTAATCCTTGAATATATTTTACTGATGGATAAGAAGAAAATAGTGACAGAACATCAGAAGACTATAATGCAGATGTCATAGTATAATTAATTCAGCTTCAATTGGAATTCTGGGGACAGCATTAAATGGTGAGGGGGATGTGGTATACCATGTCAGTTCAGCTGAATAAATTTCTTATTTTTATGGTAATTATTTATATAAAAGAGGATATCAATAGTATGAAATCACCTTTGCAGGAAAATAACAGTAAAATACGCATGGAATAACACAAATGATATATTCATTAAGGAAAATTGACCACAGGTTTTCTCTTCCAGTGTCACCCCACTGCACTATCCAACATATAATTGTGATGGACAATACCCAAATCAAAGACATTTTTCAATTTTCTCTGTAAATGATTTTTTTAATATGCTTAAATATAAGAAATTGGGTGATTAATATAATCAGAGTCACAATGAGGATGCCAATTAATAAAGAGAAGAGTTGTAGGCATCATAGGGGACATAGAAGATTCAAGGTGTGGAACAAAATGTCACATGGTGGAATGTGATCTACAACTTGCCAGTATTAATTGTTCTTTCAACCGGTTTAATAACCTTTTCGGCAAGAGTTCCCTTTTCTGAGGTCTGGCAGACAGCATTGTGACACAAAACACTTTTGAAGTATCAATTTTGGGAAATTTCATGTATTTTTGCTGTTATGAACCACCCAAAGAGGGGAGAAGAATCATTGAGTTCCTTTAGATAATTAAATGATTAATTTTTGAGGACTGAAATAATTTATTGTTGAATTGGAAAGGCCATATTACATCAAGTTTTCTGTTAATGTAACCCCCAAATTTCTCATTGAAGCTGCAAAAATTAAGAGTGGGACTGGATGTTGGAAGGGATATGTGTTAGAATTTTTCAGGAATAATACAGGTAATACATGCCAACAAGGAATACAGGTAATCAGTCCTATGTGAATTTTCATAAAAAGGTGAAACCTAACCCACAAGTCAGCCCTCAAAGGCCCAAAAACTATAATCCAGTAAAATCAGCTGACAGATTAGTAATCAATTGAGTAATACATCAAAATAAGGGCTCCAGGGCCAGAAATTAAGGTTTGACTGTATTTCACCGCCACACGTCACAAACACGGCATGTGAATAGTTTGCACAGCCACCAGAGGCTGAAAATTTCTAAGAAACCTCTTTTTTTGTGCTCCTATGGAGGGCCCATGGATAGAAATAGAGGCCCTCTCTCCCACTTTTTCCCTTTTCCCCATCTAGAAATTATAAATTAAATTTATTTTTTCTGATCCCTCTTCTAGGAGGTATACTAGAAATGTTTGATAAATTAAGCCTAGTAACTGAGGTTTGTTGTTGACATAGATCAAGAGAACCAATATTTTGAAAAGACTTTAATTCATCCCTTACTAGCAGGTAGACTAGTGCCTTATTTAATTAGGATCCTAAAGCTTGCAGCTCATGAGCAAGGCATCTCTGGAGTTTAGTGTTTAAATCCTTAAAAGTAATTTTTAGAGAGTTTTAAAATAAAACCATCAAACCAAAGTAATTTTGTAGGATTTAAAATAAAACCTAACCATTATAATTAGTTTTGGGCTAGTTTTTGTTGTAAACTTCCTCAAAGAGAGTAATTTTGCTTGTTTTAAAACAAAACCTGCACAACCAAAGTAATTTTACTACTTTTAAAATAAAAGTGGATTTGTATTTATTGGGTAATACCTAATAAATTATCATAAAGGAACAAAATCAAATTTAAAATACTTTAGTGTTTTAGTTAAGATTGATATTGAACCTATAGCAACTAGCTATTATTTTTATCAAAAAAAAACCAGAAGAGATCATATAATATATTATTACATCACAACACAAA
The DNA here is from genome assembly GCA_023105745.1 of Austropuccinia psidii. Taxonomy (NCBI): domain Eukaryota; kingdom Fungi; phylum Basidiomycota; class Pucciniomycetes; order Pucciniales; family Sphaerophragmiaceae; genus Austropuccinia; species Austropuccinia psidii. Next base: position 21,342,747 of record JALGQZ010000001.1, read on the forward strand.
ACATAACATTAAACTACCCATATTATACTATATCATTAACAATTATTAGATTAGTAGCCTATCCATCACATCACAAAGGGCTTGAAATATATTTTTATCCTTTTCAAGCTTATTATTTCAAAGAATTGAAGATTGCTGTTATCCTAGCTATTAGTTTCTATATTTATCCAAGAATTATCAAGAAAAGAATATTTTGTGGTTTTGTATTAGAAGATAGTGTTTCCTGTTATTTTTTATTTATTTTAGTTATTATATTATTCTTTGTATTGTTGTACTCTCATCTGGTGGAATCCACTCAGCCTGCTGAAGGTTTTAAAAAGAATTTATTTGTTAAGGTTTTAAGTAACCATTGTTTTGAGTAGAGCAAATTCTTATTAGAGATTGTTGAGTACAATATTTTCTGATCAAGCCACTATCAATAATAAAATTGATTTGGCAAACTCAGTAAAGATAGCTTAGCATATTAGGAAGGGAAGTCTAGATTATTCTAGCACACGAGCAGAGAAAGGGTTACAAGTCTAAAACAGAAATTCAAAGCTTTTTTCTTGTAATTTCCCCTTCCAGGTACTGCCTCATTTTATCCCACACGCAGAGGAGCTCCCACAACACCATTCAGAAACCAGCAGTTCAGTAGCCAAGAGTCACCATGCTTCACAATTCAAGGAAGTTTCCAGGAGAAGACAAGGATACAAGGGCAAAAACAAGAACACCTTCAGCCAGAGGAAGAGAGAGTCAAGCCCTATGATCCAGAATCTGTTGGATTTGGTGAAAGAAGTGCACAAGAACCAGAAGTAGTTGTAAATAGCTCTAGAATAAGTAGTTCCCTTAATAGAAAGATTACCCCCAATCAGATTGAACATAATGTTGTCACACCTGAGAGTAACCTCAAAAGTGATGCACTGTGGTTACAAATGTCCCAATATGCCGCACAAACTCAAAAAATGCTTGCAGAACTTGAAGCAAGCCATGAAAGGATGAAAAAATTAACAGCCTCCATGGACATAATTGCTAAAACCCTTCAAGAAGGACATGCTCAATTGAGCAAAGCCTCTGAAAAAACCAACAAAAGACTAAATATAGTCTTTGAAGAACAACACCAAAACAAAAGGGACAGGGATTGTCTGGATCAAGACATAAAAAAACTGTTCAATGTATAACATAACTTGAAGCCCCAACCACTTGGCCATGTTATAGATAATCCATATCCACAAGATGACATCAAGCCAGATACCATGTTGATGAGTAAGGAAAGATCTCCATCACAATACCAGGATGGAGATAATATGTCTTATTCAGAGAAGGAAGCCTTGGAAAGCTTCCTGAGGCCTCAAGCTGACCCAAATTCTCTGGAACTGGTGGATGAGATCATATGAAACTCATAGATTATATTGATGGAATCTTACTTGTTGTACCAAGCATTCCAGACTACTGGATTACTGCTAGACTCAATAAAGAATTTACAGGACATGCTAGTATATGGTACACAGAAATGAAAGAAATCCATGGCAAGAGAAACTGGCCATGGTGGAAGAGTTAGATCATCCAAAAGTACAGAAATGGTACTTGGATATGGCAGAAGACCATGTCATTTGAAAATGACAAATACTCTTTGGACAGAGATCCATACGAGTGGTGTCTCAGAAAGTCTAAAAGACTTGAAGCCATTGATTCTCAAATAAACCCTCAGATGAGGAATCACAAACTCCTGACACACATTCCAGGAAAACTAGAGTATGCAGTTAAATGCAGATGAAACTACAATTTCACTCTAGATGATATTGAAGATACCTTACAAGATGTAAGGAAAAAAACTAATATAGGGAAATACACCCCATATGAAAGCAGTGGCTTCAAAGAGAAACAACCTTTCAGGGTGTAGTTTAAAGACAAACCCAGAGAAAGGGTGGCAGAAGTGGCAAAGAAGAAACAATCTTGTCACAACTGTGGTTCAGCAGACCACTATGCAAACAACTGTTCAAAGGAAAAGCAGAAAGTATGTGCCATTGAGAAAGTCCCAGAGGAGGAATCTCCCACAGAGTATTCTGCCTCAGACTCTATGGGTGATGCCATCCAAGAACAATCTGATGATGACCAAGACCCAAGAGAAGAACTCCTAGTGGAGTACCAAGAAGAAAACCCACTAGAAATCCAAGACATACAGTTGGAAGAAGGCATGCCACAAGATACTGCCAAAAAAAACTTGTGCAAACACACACAAGATGCACAAACATTCCTGGTTACACCAACCAAAGAAATATCATACATACATGGAAAAGCCACAAAAATGAATGTTTGTGTTTACAATGCTCAACATCCATTGATCATTGACACTGGAGCACACTGCTCCATAGTTGCCAGAAATATCTGGAAAACCACTTCCCAAACTGGGAAAACAAGCTCTTTCCCACCAAGGCAAACAACTTCAAGAGTTCATCAGAGAAGATGACTTACATTGGTACAATTATCAAAGAGATAATTATACCCCATAGGAAAGGTAACATTAGACTTAACCCAGAGTCTGCTGTGCTTAATGATGCCCACAACCAAGGGTTTCTGATGGGAACAGATTACCAGAGGATGTATGGCATAGATATTTACAATAGTAAAAACAGGCAAATTAACATTGGTACCAAAAAGGAAAAGAAATTTTCACTTGATATTTACCAAATATCTGCCCAAGATCCTCTTGAAGAACTACTGAATGAATTCAGAGAGGGACAGCTTAGCACTACCCTCACCAGTAAACAGAAACTAAGCTTACTGAAAATTCTGAGAAAGAATAGACCAGCATTTGGCATTGGTGAAGAACCATTAGGCAAGATTAGAGGCAATGATATAGAACTATATCTGGATGTGGGAAGACCTTATCCACCCATTCCCTGGAGACCTCCTTACCCAGCAAGTCTGGAAACCAGGAAGGAAATTGAAAAACATATCAATGAACTCCTGGATATGGATGTCATCAAAAAGATTGGACACAATAAAATAGTGGAAATAACCACTCCTGTCCTGATCACCTGGCATGCTGGAAAGTCTAGGCTTGGTGGAGATTTCAGAGGTCTGAATCACTACACCAAAGCTGACAGGTACCCTATACCCAGGATACCTCATGCCTTAGACCAACTGGAAAGAGCCAAATATATAACCAAAATGGATTGTATGAAAGGCTTCCACCAGAATGAAGTTGAACCAAACTCCATTAAATTACTCAGAATCATATATCATATGGGAATATATGAGTACACCAGGATGCCATTTGGCATCAAAAATGCACCAGCCCACTACAAAGGATTATGGACACCATGCTTCAAGAAGAGATATTGGAAGGATGGATGGTAGTATATATTGATGACATCATTATATACTCAGAGACATGGGAGGACCATTCTGTCTACCTAAAAAGAGTGCTAAGGAATTGCACACCCATAAATCTGAAAATTTCACTTAAAAAGTGCTATTTTGGCCGACAAGGGCTACTACCTGTAGGACATAAAGTCTCAGGTCCTAGTCTGGCAATTGACCATAACAAAGTAGCAGCAGTACTGCAAAAGCCAGTACCAAGAAACATCAAAGAGATGCAATCTTTCTTTGGGTTTGCTAGCTACTATAGAAACCACATCAAAAGGTTTGCCCACATAACTAGTAGTTTATACAAGTTATGTTCAAAAGATGTAGTTTTTGAAATTACCAAGGAAAAAAGGGATGCATATGAGAGGATCAAATATGAACTCACAAATGCACCTGTGCTCATCTTGACTGACTTTGAGCTACCATTCAAGTTATAAATAGATGCAGCATTTAGCCAAGGCTTGGGAGAAGCGCTTCACCAGAGACAAAGTGTAGATGGTGAACCAAGAGAGGGAGTAATATGTTACATCTCTAGGCAGCTGAAAGATTCAAAAGCCAGGTATGGGGCCACCCAGACTTAATGTCTATGCTTAGTCTGGGCTCTAGAGAAACTTCATTATTATTTGGAGGGTGCAGTCTTTGAAGTCTACACAGACTGCACAGCCTTGAAGTCTTTACTAAAAATGAAGACTACCAATAGACACATGTTTAGGTGGCAAATAGCCATCCAAGAGTATAGAGGGAACATTTCCATCATATAAAAAGAAGGTAAAAGTTATACCAATGCAGATGGCCTCAGCGGTTAGCCACTGGATAATATCAGAAGCAACCCAGCTTATGACCCTGAAGTAGCAGCTCACATTCCTATTGACTTAATGGAAACAGACAGGAAGAAAAACTTCAGATCTTTTGAGTGGGCACCAGAAAGTGGTACCCCAGACAGTGGAAACACTAACTCAGAAGGAACAGAAGCTCCCATATTGGGAATAAGTTCCTCATAGCTGCATAATGAATTTCTCAAAGCATTAATGAAGACATATTACAAACACAAACAATGTGGCATATTGTTGAAACTCCTTCAACAAAAGTACAGGAGCCCAGAACTGGAATCCCAGTTAGAGAAACACTGGTTAAGGGACTATAAGGACAATACATTTTTCCTTATAGATGGCCTGCTCTACCATGGAGAGGAGCACACTAGTGCACTCACAGTAATAGACAGAGACCATATATCTTTGATTCTGCAGAAATGCCATGCTGCCCATATATGGGACACATGAGTGAAGACAGGACCAAAGAATGGGTAGAAATCACTGCTTGGTGGACCAAATGGGAACAAGAGTTGAGTGAATACATCAACAATTGTGAAAGATTCCAAAAGGAAAATAGAAAACATTGGAAGAAGTATGGGTTACTTAAACACATGGAAGAACCCAAACACCCATGGGAAACCATCAACATAAACTGGGTTACAGGACTTGTCCCAGGAGAAAAGGAGAGCTTCAATTCCTTCTTAATCATAGTTGATAGGTTTAGCAAGAGTATGAGGTGCCTACCATGTCCCAAGGAGGACACAGCCATGGATACTTCTCTGTTATTCTGGAACAACATCATATCTACCTGTGGAGTCCCTAAGATCATCATCAGTGATAGGGACCCAAAGTTCACATCTGAATTTTGGACAAACTTGTATGACATGCTTGGCACCAAGCTTGCATTTTACACAGCTTACCATCCAAAAACAGATTATCCAGAAAATGAAGGACATTCTTAGAAGATTCTGTGCCTATGGCATGAAATATAAGGACCATGAAGGTTACACCCATGACTGGGTTACCCTTCTACCAGCAGTCCAACCGGCTTATAACACAAGTCAGCACTCTACCACAGGAAAAACACCTGCACTGGTAGAAAAATAGTGGAATCCCCTATTTCCTGTGGATCACTTGAAGAATAATCTTCTGACCATCCACCCCACAGCCAAAGATTTCCATTAAATGTGGAAGAGAGCTTGTGACACAGCAGCCAAATGCATAGCTGAGGCAAAAGAAGATAATAAGCAGAGGTGGGACAAATCACACATGGAACCTGACTTTAAAGAAGGAGACCAAGTGTTAGTGTCTACAATGAACTTTAATAATATCAAAGGACCTAAGAAAATGAGAGACACATTTTTAGGGCCCTTCACCATCATTAAATTGATAGGGAAAAATGCAGTGGAACTCAAAATCACAAAGGCATTTTCCAGGAAACACCCAGTCTTTCCAGTGAGTATAGTCAAGCCATACTTCCAGACAGGGGAGGATTAATTACCCTCCAGGAGGAAGAACCCCACGCCACTAGGAATAGTGGAAGTGGAGGACTCCCCTGGACCTGTGAAGAAAATTATCAAGGCCAGGAAGATCAGTCTTAATGGTAAGGATCAGAGACAGTACTTAGTCATATTCAAGAACCAGACAGCTGATAAGGACAAGTGGTTGGCAGAAGATGCCATATGAGATTGGAACCTTCATTTAAGAAAATTCAGAGCCTCTAGGAGGACTGAACAGTCTCATCAATGATGAGCCTTTTTTAGAGGGAGGGTATGTCAGCCTGTGACTCAAATCCAGAGCACAGGCATGACAGCCAAATACCATAAATCAATGGTATAGCCAGGATACCACCAAAACATGGAGCTTAGCCAAATAAGCTTGAAAGGAATCAAAAGAAAGAGGAGACTCACCCCTTTCCAAATATACAAGTCCCATCCCCATAGGACAAAGAATAACAAAGTTATTCCTGCTCAAGTTGCTGCTGAGCATAAACCTTAATTTTCACCTCTCATCTGAAATGAATAGTAAGAGGCTTAAAACCATCAAATGAGTATTCAAAATGAATCTCTAAGTCAGGGCTATCCAACGGTATCAGAAAAACTGAGTTAGTACCAGTATTACAGAAGGTATGGCCAAATTCAGGCCAAATAAGGGTGAATAAAATATTCACCTCTCATCTAACTTCTACAGTTTTAGTGTGAGCTACCTAAAGTGGTGTGAACCTTTGAGATATGACCACATACCCAAAAAGGTCACAAGAAATATTTAATATAATTATACATTAAAAATAAGTACCTTAAAACTACAAAAATACCATAAATTGGTATAAAACTTGGTTTAACTTCAAAACCAATGAATAAACATGTGAAATGAATTGTACCATTGGATTCCCCATGGTAAAATACACATATACCATTTTTATGGAATATCTGTAAAGTCAATATTTAATAAGTTATAAGTAATAATACCTTATAAAAAACACAAATCCTTATTTATTTCAAACCCCAATGAAACAACATGTTAAATAGATGGTACCATTGGATTCTCCATAAAGGTCCACACATAAAACAACTAATAAGCTAAGCTTCAAAATCAATACTACAGGAATTAACCTGAATATATGCACTTTTTTGGTCAATGCATATATTCAAGGATTTTAGCTAATATCTCTTGAATTATGCATGATAGAGTGATGAACCAAAAATGAAGTCATCACGTAATTACTGTAGGAATACAGAAATGAAGCTCATTTCAAAAGTTATAAACAAGGTTAAAATCTGTAAGGAATTATTGATTAAAATCAACAGAGCTGTTGACCACTTTGTTGTGAAAGTGGTCCAAACTTAAAAGGAAGTAGACAGTTATATTCTAAGAGTTCATTCGTGAAGAATGATGTATTTGTTATTATAATATTCAAGGTATAACCCCTTGAAATCATAGTTTGAAGCTTAAAATATTAAATTTCAAAAGAAAAGATGAGTTACAAGAAAAATCATCAAAAATAGAGTTTTGATGATGTAATGAAATGCTCGTGGAAGAGTAATAGGGTTATGCTAAGCTATGAGAATTCACTCTCTGAATTGATGTAGCGTGTAAATTCTAAAAGCTATTAAGGATCAAAGTTTGAGCTTAATTTGATCATTTATGATCACTCACTGTAACCTTAAATTAAGTTTAACAGTCCCATAAGTGTTAAAGTTGGTGAATACTATTAGTTTATAATTAAAACTAATAGAATCCACGAAATTTGGGGTCCTGCCAAGCCTTTGACGTCATCAAACGTAGAGTTATAGTGATAACTCTAAATAATGGCGTATTAATGATGTGATGTGGTTTGATCATGATGTAATCATCATGAAACCTGAAAATATTGATCAATTCCAGTGTATATGATCAGTACACGTCTACTAGAAGCCTCTTGGACACTAGAAGGGAGGTATTTACTATAAATAGAGCTCTTTTCGCTCTGTTTTCCCCTCAGACGCATCAAAAACATTAAATCAATACAATTAAAAAAGGTAACATCTTTATTCTTTATATATAAAAATTTTATATTATCAAAGAAAAAAGATCATCTTATTAAAATCATCAATTTTGACATGATTAAACCATTTATTTAATTGTTTTTGTTAAAAATCTCTCTAAAACCTCATTTCCACGTAAAAATCAAGAATATTTGTAATTTCTCTATTTTTTATTGTAAATACAGTTTGTACAAGTTGTATTTACACTATTTGGCGTAAAATAACTTAAAATTATTATATTAAGTATTAAAAGTAGGTTATTTTCTCTTATTATAATAATTTTCTCTTCATTATTCTTTTAATAATTCTTTAATTAATATAAATAGTATTTATATTAATTTATAACTTTAATATTGGTAATATTATTGTTATTAATTGTTTTTTATTAATAAAAAACAATTTTTTACACCTTTATTATTTGTTTGTAACAATAATAAAGTGCTATTAAATATATTAATTATTTTATATTAATATATTTATTTTATTATATTATATTTTATAATATAAATTATATTATCATATTTTATTAATAATATAATTATTTTTACGCCATAATTATAATAATTCTTTATTATTATAATTATTTTTTATCTTATTTATTTCATTTATAAGGACATTCATAGTACAATAAGTAAAATATTAGTAATTTTTACTTATTGTTTCATAGTCAAACCTTACAAGTGGGGTCTTTTTGAAAAGAGAAAAATCAGAGCTATCTGATGGTGCCATTCATTTCCCCATATCTCATCTAGAACAAAAGGTATAAGGCTAACAAGCCCAATACAGCTTTTTGCCTAAAACACGCATATGTACAAAAATCTTGTACATGGAATAACTTTGCCATATTTAATGATAGCCATATTAAATTAGGTACCATTTTGTAGAACACATACAGCGATACACACTGAACCAATTTTGAGATTGATATCTCAAAAATGGACAAAGTTATGGCTGTTTTAAGGTCAAATTCCCACAGTTTGGCCAATACAGCTTTACTATGGGATAACATCCCATAACCATGATTATGAGGTGTCAAACAGACAAAGAAGCTTTTCTTACTTCAATAACTCATAGTTCATTCAATTCTGGGGTCCCATGCAGGTTTTGTACAGCATTCTACGCATCATACACGTCAGAATCAGGCTGTGTGGTCCCCAGATGAAACTTCTCACCCTGTATTGGTGAAAACCGCCCAGATGTGGCTTCAAAACCACATCTGAGCACAATACAGGATATACTGGCCTTGTGAAAACCACAAAAGTATCCTTGAGAGTGAAAAATCTTCACTTCCTCTACGTGAAAAGGTCCAGCAGCCTTTTCACTGCATTTCAGGATAAAAGGAGGCCTTTTCACTGCGAGAAAAGGAATTCCCATCCTTCTCTTGAACTCCTATGTAGTACAAATGTCAAAAATAGCTATACTCTTGGAAAATAAACAGGTTATAATTTAAACTTAAGTATTGTAGCTCTTATTATAGTAATCCAACTGGTAAGACTGCACCCAGGGCTTTTAGCAGCGCTCAACACCACTATAATACTATATTCAAGCCCTTGATATCTTGATTTAATCATTTATTATTTCTTATTTAAACTCAACTCTTTTTGAACTATTTTCACCGCGTAACAGTCATAGCTAAAGTTGTAGATACTATTATACACCTTTTATCATAGATTCAGCCTGACACAACAGAAAAGCCAATTATGGCACTATTGAACCCTGGTTCAGACCAAAAAAGGGCTGGTGCTAGCCATTTTAGACCCTTAAAACAGCCATTGCTATAGCAATACCTGGTTTCAAGCCTTTAAACATGTCATAATGTGTGGAAGAGACATAAAAACCAGTTGAAACTGTTTTTACTAAGATTTTTTAACTTAAAGGTAGCTTTACCCTTTTGGCAACAGCTAAACCTTCCCCAGTTGATATCAAAACCTCATCATCAATTCAGTCACAGACCCTGTGACTCAATTCCAGGCAAACGGTGATGCACTGGGGTGTTAATTTTGAAATATCACAACTTTCAGAAAGTAATTTGGGAAAGTCTGGCACTGCTGAAGCCAATATTATTTTCCCCCCAAAATTAATCTTTCCAATTTATTTTTTCTTTAATTCCTCATCATGTATTATACCAGTAATTTACATATGTAATTCAATTGAGTTTTTACAGTAAAAAACTTTAATAATTGATAGCTCATATGTAAATCAAAGCTCACTTATGTAATACACACTTGCATCTTGACATTTCAATTGAAAATAATTCGATTCCTCACAGCTTCTAGACTACACACCACACCTCAATTTTAACCCAAACATTGATGGTTGACACCACATGTGGTGTGAGTTAACTTAAGTTTCTGAGGAATTTCAAATTTTAATACATAAAGACTCAATAACTTCATTTAAGCTTATTTAGAGTTGAGTTACAGCACTTTCACTCAGAGGTGACCCCACCTAATTTTCATGAGGAATGCTATGGTGAATTAATTTTCATAATCTTATTCATTGGAAAAAAGGTAGAATAATTTTCATTTAACTTTTTCCCAAATTCTTTCATCTTTAATTTTTTTGTTAAAAATTCATTTTTACTTAATTTTTTCAAGTAAAACTGTATTTTAACAATTTTAAATTTCAATGTAATTTTTATTTTATATTATATTAATTTTTTTTAGTTTTTATATGAATTTCATAGTTATATTTTAATTTTTTTTGGATAATATAAATAAATTTATTTATTTATAATCATAACATAACCTGTTATTTGTGGTCTTTTGGGTATATAAAAATACCTCTAAGGCTCACATTCCCCCCCCTAAAAAAGAATACTACTTTCTTGTATTGTTACTTCCAGTGTTTCTGAACCTTCTGAGAAGTTTGGTAGCCTCAGGTATGTCTTCTTCTGCTAACCATTCATCTTCACAGGTTGGGTCACTGTACCTGACAAGGTACTCAAATACTTTCTTAGTTCTCAATTTCCTTTATTTGAGAACTTTGGGAATTTTTTTTAACACCAGATGGTTCAAGAGGAGTTATATTCTGGGGAACTTTACTACTTAAGTGGAATTTTTCAGCATAACCATATTTGTAAGGCTTTATCAAGCTTACTGGAAATGTAGGATTCTTATTACTAAGTTCCTCAGATAACTCTACTTCAACAGCATTTCCCCATGGAGGGCCTTGATAACAAAGTTTTCTGCAAAGGAGTCTTTGAGAGTTTTACATCTTTTGATGTTTTTGAAGCTAGCGGTAGATAGAAGTACTAAATATCCTACTTTGAAGTCTGGAGTAGCATGTGATTTGTCCCCTTTGTCTTTGGCATATGAAAATGGGTATTCCATGCATATTACTGCATGCTTTCTTGCTTTTTCTAGAATTACTTTGAAGCTAGCAGCTGTGGGAGTTATCTCAACAAAATTCTTCCTCAAAAAATCTTTGGGTAGTCTGGGATTCAATCCTTTTTCTAAAATAGCAGGAGTTTGATAGATGTTTTATATGCTAATTCCAGTGCAGGTAGAAGAGTACACCAATCATGGGTTAATTAATCACAATATTTGAGCTCTAGGCCATATGCAAAAAATCTTCGGACCATGTCTCCCAAATCTTGGATCATTCTTTCAGCCAGACCATCAGTTTGAGGGTGGTCAGCTGTAGAGAAGGATAGCTTTCTTTCCAAAGGATTGGTGAAGGTTTGTCCATAGTGCTGAGGCGAATTTGAGATCCCTGTCACTAATTATGTTTGTGAATATGCCAGTCCATTATACGACTCTAGTTCATATAAGAAGAGCTGTATCCATAGATGTACAATATTTGTGACATGGAAAAATGAGTGGAGTCTTACTGAACCTGTCAACAATGACTAGGCAGGAAATATAGCTTCTATCACCCCTGGTGGTAGGCCATTTACCCAATCCATATGGGAAATTTACCAAGGTATACTGGGCTCTTGGATTTTGATCATGTTTCCAAGTCTTTTGCCAGTGGATCTGTCTGCCTTTTGACATCTGTCACAGGTTTTGCAATATTTTGAAACATATTTTTGCCACATTGACCACCATATGCACATGTTGATTTTCTCCTTTTTTCTTTCCTCAAATAGGTGTCCTGAGAAGGGGCTGTCATGGAGCTTTTCAATACAAGATTGATTAAAGATCTGTCTACAGCTGTCATTATACATGTGTGTTGAGTCCTATGGTAAATTATAACATCAAGTAAATGAAATCTTCCCTCATCATAAAATTTATTCCACATTTCATCCACGGCATTTATAAAAGAATTATACTTAGAGTCTTTAGTAAGTAATTGTAATAGTATGCTACAATTCTTATCCTGAGTATAACTTTTCCTTACTTCCTTAAAGAGGGCAGTGCTCAGATCTGTAACACTAATTCCTTCTATTGGTAGTTTTGGGGAAGCTTCTTCTGGCACATAAGCAGGGTTTTCAATGTCAGTTGGTAATTGCCATCTGGTTAGTGCATCTGCATTTCTGTTAATATTCTGATCTTTGTGTAAAATGGTCATATTATCCCTATACACTTGTATGGCTATTTGCCATATGAGCATATGTCTATTGGGTGTTTTCATGTTTAGAAGTGATTTGATAGTGGCACAATCTGTTATAACTTCAAAAACACATCCTTCAATAAAGTAATTAATTTTCTCTAACGCCCAGACAAAGCATAAACATTACATTTTACTTGTCCTGTGAGCCTTAAGGTATATTTTACATACCCAAATAGGCCACAATTATCTTAAGAAGAAATTCTGAACTATGCCTAACCCATAAGTCATGCATATATTCAAAATTCATCATTTTTGATTTCAGAAAAGATGAATAACTTTTCATTGAGTAGGTGAATGCATGGATTTGAGGCCAGATTTGGATTCTACACAAAATTTCACCTAGGGTCGCTCAATAGAGTAAATAAGCTTAAATCAACTCTTTGAGGTGGTAATATGGAAAATACTTCAATACCACATAAAAGAATTTTGATTTTTTTGTCTTTCTCAATTTCACGCCAAAATAATGGGAATGTGAGAAATCCCATGTTACATATACATTAAGAATAGTGTTATGCATGTTTATGGCACTTGATATTATGGTATTCTTACATACAGGTTTGATACACCCATAGTGGATATCAGTCTTTAAGCCTGAATTTCTCTTTTGACATAAAGAATAGTCAAGGGGGACAGAATAGATCAAAGAAAGGCAGGGTATCCAACTTCTGAGGCCTCTTAGGCGTGCACAGCTATAAAGCTTGGATCCATGGCTGATCTGGACCCAATTAGTATATTACTTCAAAAATTCATTAAGAATACAATTCTAGATGAATCTTTCCGAAACTTTCAGAACCAATTGAAAAACGTATACTTCATATAAAAACCAAAAAGAATTATACGTTTATGAGTAAAATTAAAAGTCTTACTCACAGTCTATTTTTGATGATTCCATGTGAAACACTTAATCTTCAAAAATTCACAGAAAATACACTCTGTGATGAAATTTCCAATAAAATTTATAGCCCTGAGGAATCAATGATTATTTTGAAATTGAAGAAGATTTACAGTTGTTAATCCTTTTATTCTTAACCATATTTGGGTTGGTAGTCACGTAAAAGCATCAATCAAGTAATTATGATAATCTTACATTACAACAAATGATGCAATCATTAATCCAAAAAGGATTCTTGTTTTATCACTCACCGGTTTTTCAGTTTGATCCATGGCACGCCTTTGTGAGCGGTCCTAGACTTAAAAGAGGCCTCCTCTTGCTGTTTTTTCCAGAATCATCACATTATTCAATCATACCATTATTACCAACAAGTGAGTATTAGTTAATCTTTTCTTAAGTGTTTTATTCTTTCAAAATAAATCAGAAAGAAGTGAAATCATAGAGATAAACTATATATTGTTGTAATACTGTTATAAATATATTTTGATCCTTTAAATCCACAATTATCCATCAAATTTCTCTACTATTATCTTTAATAAGCTCTTTGGAGTATTAGTGAGCGTTTTGTCTGAATTCTTAAAGTTTTTACCTAGTAATTGTTTTGTTCAATAATTATATTTATAATTATTCTTGAAAAATATAATTATATATTAAAATAATTTTATTACTTTAATAAAGAAGTTTTCTTATTAAATACTTCTTGTAATTTATTCTAGTAGAAAATTACTGCTAACTGTTATAATCACTCATAGTGTATAAAAAGTGAAAAAATAATTAATTAATTAATGATTTAATTGTGGTTATAATAATTTTTATTATTATATTTCATAAGAACAGTCATAGTACTGTTGATTAATGGTAATATTATCAACACTTTCATAGACAAATCTTACATGTCCCATATCTGGCTTCAGTAGGTTTTATCTGCCTAGATATGAAACATATGGGTCCTTCCACAGGTTTGTCATTAATAATATGGACTTTATGAAGTGCAGCCCCTAGTTCATCTCCTGATGCATCAATGTAAAGTTCAAAGGGCAGCTTAAAATCTAGCATCAGGAAAAGTGGATCAGTGGTTAAGGATTGTCTCAGCGATTAAAAGGGATTGACTCTGTAAAAAGTAATTTAAATTACTGTGTCTTTGTCAAAATTTGAAAAGAGGTCTTGCTATGGATTCAAAGTCTTTAATGTGCTGCCTGTAGTATCCTGAAAATCCCAAAAATGACTCTATTTACTTTCTTTTCTGAGGCATAGGTTTCAGTTGTACTACTGAAGCTTTGTTTTCCTTAATTGTAATGGATAGAACAAATACTAAATTTCCCAGTAATTGGAGTTATTCAAATCCAAAATGTCATTCCTTAAAAGAAACTTTCATGCTTGAAGATTGGATTTTCCCCAAACCTTTGGACAATATGTATATATGTTCCTACCTAGTCTTAGAAAAAAAAATAATTTCATCATTGTAAATGACTAACCATCCTTCTGAATGTTCTTCTGAGAATATTTTATTCATCATTTTTTGAAAGTGTGAAGGTGCATTTTCAATACCAAAAGGCATCCTTAAGTATTCATACACTCCACAATGAACAATAATCCTCAAATATTTCATTGCTCTTGGTGTCACTAAATTTTGATGGAATCCTTCAAGGGACTCCATAGTGCTTATGTACACTGCGTGAGATAATTGGGTGAGGGAAATTTGGATCTTTGGTATGGGCTACCTGTATGGGACAGTGTAAGTATTTAGAGCTCTAGGGTCCCCAACCATCCTGGATCTTCAATTATGCCATGTCGCTATGACAGGTGTAGTTATTTCTACCTCTTCATTATGGCCGAAATTTCTTATTACCCCAAGCTCCAGGGCTTTCTGGGTATGCAGACCTTCTCAAGAGCCATGTCACAGGGGCTCTTCTAAATGAAGAGGGCCTGGCACTCAGTGAACAGACTTACTTATGGAGGGCGCAGAAGAAATACTCAAATGATAAGAGTAATGGAGTAAGAGGATAGATTCCTAGTCATAAAATAATAAGCATAAAAAGATGTGAGAGAAACTCAAAAGCAATAATAAAGAGCCAACCACAAATAATCCTGTACCACTGTTTCAACCTGTTCAGAAAAGAGAAAAGGATTAATTGTAAGGTTTGACTATGAAACAATAAGTAAAAATTACTAATATTTTACTTATTGTACTATGAATGTCCTTATAAATGAAATAAATAAGATAAAAAATAATTATAATAATAAAGAATTAGTAAAAATATGGCGTAAAAATAATTATATCATTAATAAAATATAATAATATAATTTATATTATAAAATATAATATAATAAAATAAATATATTAATATAAAATAATTAATATATTTAAAAGCACTTTATTATTGTTACAAACAAATAATAAAGGCGTAGAAAATTGTTCTTTATTAATAAAAAACAATTCATAACAATAATATTACCAATATTAAAGTTATAAATTAATATAAATACTATTTATATTAATTAAAGAATTATTAAAGTAGTAATAAAGAGAAAATTATTATAATAAGAGAAAATAACCTACTTTTAACACTTAATATAATAATTTTGAAATATTTTACGCCAAAAAAATATAAATACAACCTTTTCAAATTGTATTTACAATAAAAATAAAGAAAAATTACTAATATTCTTGATTTTTACATGGAAATGAGTTTTTAGAGAGATTTTTAGCAAAAACAATTAAATAAATGATTTAATCACCTCAAAATAGATGATTATAACAAGGTGGTCTTTGGTCTTTAATAATATAATAGTTTCATATATAAAGAATAAAGAAATTACCTTTGATTTAATTGATTTAATGTTTTTGATGCGTCTGAGGGGAAAATAGAGTAAAAAGAGCTCTATTTATAGTAAATACCTCCCTCCTAGAGTCCAACAGGCTTCTAGTAGACGTGTACTGATCGTATCCACTGGAATTGATCAATAATTTAAGGTTTGGAGATGATTACATCATGATCAAACCATATTGCATCATTATTACACCATTATTTAGAGTTATCACTATAACTCTAAAGTTGATGACATCAGAGGCTTGGCAGAACCCCAAATTTCGTGGATTTTATTAGTTTTAATCATAAAATAATAGTAATCACCAATTTTATCACTCATATGACTGTTAAACTTAATTTAAGGTTACAGTAGGTGATCATAACTGCTCAATTTAAGCTCAAATGTTGATCTTTAATAACTTTCAAGTTTTACACACTACAGCAATTCAGAGAGTGAATTCTGATAGCCTGACATAACCTTATTATTCTACCAAGAGCCTTTCATTACATCATAAAAACTCTAATTTTGATGATTTTTCTTGTAACTCATCTTTTCTGTCGAAATTCAATATTTTAAACTTCAAATCATGATTTCAGGGGGTTCTACCCAGAATTTAATAATACAAATTACATCATTCTTTACTAATGAACTAGTAGAATCCAACTGTGTGCTTTATTTTAAGTTTGGACCCCTTTCACAGCAAAGTGGTCAACAGCTCTGTTGATTTTTATCAATATTTCATCATAGGTTTTAGCCTTGTTTATAAATTGTAAAATAAAGTTCATATCTGTGTTTTTACAGTAATGAAGTGGTAACTTTATTTTTGGCTCATCACTCTATCTTTAATAGTTTAAGAGATATTAGCTATGATCCTTGAATATATGCGTTGACCAAAAAAGTGCATATATTCAGGTTAATTCCTTAAGTATTAGCTTTGGAAATTAGCTCATTAATTGTTTTATGTGTGAATTTTCATGGGGAATCCAATGGTACAATTTATTTCACATGTTGTTTCATTGGTGCTTCAAATAAATAAGGATTTATGCTTTTTATAAGGTATTATTCCTCATAACTCATTAAATATTGACTTTACAGATATGCCATAAAAATGGTATATGTGTATTTTACCATGGGGAATCCAATGGTATAATTTATTTCACATGTTGATTCATTGGTTTTTAAGTTAAACCAATTTTTGTACCAATTTATGGTATTTTTGTATTTTTGAAGTAATTATGTTTAATGTATAATTATTCTAAGTGATTTTAGTATAATTATTTTAAAGGTATAATTATTCTGAGTCTTTCTTGTGACCTTATTGGGTATGTGGTCATATCTCAAAGGCTCACATTCCCTACCACCAAGAAAGATTGTACCACAATCTGATATGTGTAATTAGGGTATCATCCACTGTCCTACCTCTTCAATAGACTTAGTTAGTCTTGAAGCTCAATAATGATTAACTTTTCTATTTTTCAGGCTTTCTTTCATGTCTGAACCTTCTTAGTAGCTTATCAGCATTTGTTATATCTTTCTCAAGTAGCCATTCATCTTCTTGAGTTGAATTTCTATACCTTATAAGGTATTCCCTTTATTTTTTGTTTCTTGTCCTTCTTTCTTTAAGGACTTTTACTATTTTCTTTTCCTCTCCTTCTTCCAAGGGGGGAATTTCAAGTGGGGGTTTATTTCTTAGTGAAAATAACTCCTTGTCACTTGAGCTGTAAGGTTTTATTAGACTTACAGGGACAGTTGGGTGTTTGTTCATTAGTTCACCTGTGAGTTCCAATTGCACAGCATTGGGTCCATGAAGTGCTTTTATCATAAATGGTCCTGTAAAGGAATCTTTCAATTTCTTTGGGCCTTTTATTTTATTGAAATTAAGGGTTGATACTAGAACCAAGTCTCCTATTTTGAAATCAGGTGGCTTATGACTTTTATCCCATCTTTCTTTTGCATATTTGAAAGAATCTTGCATACATCTGTTTGCATGGTGTCTTGCCTTGTCAAGCATTATTTTAAAGCTGCTTGCTGTTGGATGTATATCCACTAAGTCCTTTTTGAGGGTGTCATAAGGAAGTCTTGGATTCCAACCTTTTTCTAGCATTGCTGGTGTTTTTCCAGTAGAAGAATGGATTGATGTTTTATATGCCAGTTCCAGTGCTGGTATTAGTGTACACCAATCATGGGTAAAACCATCAGAATCTTTGAATTCTAGCCCATAAGCACAGAATCTTCTGATCATGTCCTCTAAGGTCTGTATCATTCTTTCTGCTAAACCATCAGTTTGGGGATGGTAAGCTGTTGAGAATGATAGCTTTGTCCCAAATAAGTTATGGAGATTTGTCCATAATGCTGAAGTGAACTTTGGGTCTCTGTCACTTATAATATTCTGGAATAAGCCTGTATGACTAATAACTTTATTCCATATCATTATGGCTGTGTCCATAGCTGTGTCATCTTTGTGACATGGTAAGAACATTGGAGTTTTACTGTACCTGTCAACTAACACTAGGCATGCATTATAACTCCTGTCTCCTCCTGGAGGTAATGCTGTTACCCAATCCATATGAGCTATTTCCCATGGGGATTTTGGTTCTTGGATTTGGATCATCATTCCAAATTTCTTTCCTGTGGCTCTGTTGGCTTGTTGGCATCTGTCACAGGTTTGGCAGTACTCTGCAACATCTTTCTTCCAATTTGGCCACCAAGAGCAGGTTTTCACCCTCTCTAGTGTCCTATCTTCTGAGAGATGTCCAGATGCAACACTATCATGGCACTCATGTAAAATAGTGTTTATTAGTGTTTTATCTGTTAAGGTCATAACACATGTGTGTTTTGCTCTATGGTAGAGGCATCCATCAAGGAGGTGGAATCTTCCTTCATCATATGCCTTTTTCCATGTTTCATCTAGTTTTGATGAAAGTGATGGGTCTTTGCAGTCTTTCATTAGAAGTCGGCTTAAGATATGGCAATTTTTGTCTGTCTTATAGCTTTCTTTAACTTGGTTAAAGAATTCTGTGCCAATGTCTGTAACACATATTCCTTCTATATGGTGTTCTTCTTGTGGTACCCATGCTGGATTGTCAGGGGTATTTGCTAAAGCCCATCTGCTAAGACCATCTGCATTTTTATGAATATTTCCAGATTTATGCACAATAGTCATATTTCCTCCATATTCTTGGATAGCAATTTGCCATCTCAGCATATGTCTATTTGGGGTTTTCATGTTTAATAGAGATTTTACAGCATTACAGTCTGTGATCACATCAAATACTGATCCATCCAAAAAGTAATGTAATTTTTCTAGGGCCCACACTAAGCAGAGGCATTCCATTTGGCTTGCTCCATACCTTGCTTCTGTTGGCTTTATCTGCCTTGAAATGAAACAAATTGGTCCTTCCACTGGTTTATCATTGATAATTTGTGTTTGTTGAAGTGCAGCACCTAGTCCTTCTCCACAAGCATCAATGTAAAGTTTAAAGGGTAGTTTCCAATCTGGCATTAGAAGAAATGGGGAATTTTTTAAGGAATTTTTCAATTCTTCGTATGCCTTGACTCTTTTTTCTGTCATTTCATAGACTGTTTGTTGGTCACATAGCTTATACAAGGATTTAGCAATTTTTGCAAACTCCTTTATATGCTGTCTATAGTAACCAGCAAATCCTAGAAATGATTGCATTTCTTTTCTGTTTTGAGGCATTGGTTTAAGTAGTACTGCTGCTACTTTATTTTTGTCTATGCCTAGACTGAGTCCAGATACAACATGTCCTAGTGCTTTTAATTCACTATATGCAAAATGACACTTTTTCAATGAAATTTTCATATTCACTTGGACTATTTTCTGTAGTACCCTTTCTAGTCTTGTAAGGTGATTTTCCCGAGTTTCTGAGCAGACTATACTATCATCAATATAGATAATTAACCATCCTTCTGATAATTCTTCAGGGAATATGGTATTCACTATTCTTTGATAATGGGAAGGTTAATTTTTTATCCCAAATGGCATTCATAAGTATTCAAAAATTCCACAATGGACTATTATTCTTAGTAGTTTCTTGGCATTGTCTGTTAAGACATTTTGATGAAAACCCTTAAGAGCATCCATAGCTGTAATGAACTTAGCTTGTGACAATTGGGTCAATGTCTCATGGATTCTAGGTATTGGATATCTGTCTGGAATGGTATAGGTGTTCAGGGCTCTGAAGTCTCCTACCATCCTTGATTTTCCATTATGCCAAGCTATAATGACAGGTGTAGTGACTTCTACCTGTTCATTATGTCCTACTTTTCTCAGTACTCCAAGGTCCATTAATTCTTTAATGTGTATCTCTAAGGCTTCTCTAGCCCTTGGACTAGCTGGGTAAGCTGGTCTCCTTAGTAAGGGTGGGTAAGGATTTTCCACATTAAGAACTATGTTTACTTCATGCCCAATTATAGCACCTAGTGGCTCTTTGTCAGTTTCAAAGGCATTTTTGTACTTAAATAAGAGGTCAATTAATTTTTCTTTCATTCTATCTGATAATTCTTTATTGAATTCTGCCTCTTTAAGTTGTTCAGATATAAAAAGATCTTTTTCTGGAATCTTTTCTTCATTCTTAATAACTGTAATTTGTTTTTTGTTATTTAAGAAGCCAAACTTCTGTCTCTTATTGTCTCCTATAGTAAAATATCTATCCTTCTGGTTAGAGATATCTATACCATAGATTGATAAGTAGTCATTTCCCAGGATAAATTGATTACTGGTACAGTTTTCCATTACCACAAATTCCACTTTAATTCTGACACATTATGAAGGGTGAGGAAAAATCAGTGTTAAAGCAATTATTCCAAGGGGCTTCATGCTTTCACTTGCACTACTGAATTTGACACCTTGTATTGGCATAGGTTTTTCTTGCCAGTCTGGGACAATGGCTTTTAAATAACTTTTGCCAACACAGGTGCAATATGCTCCTGTATCTAGGTTAAATTTTCCTTCTTGGTTATCAACCATAACAATACTTATACTTGATTTTCCAGCTGTATATCCCATTCCTCTTGCAGGTTTGGTTCTATACATTTTGGCATCTTGTATATTTGTCAGGTTTGTGTCAGATGTTCCAACTTGTGGTAAGTTTGAGTTGACATCTAGTACCTCATAAATTATATCAATATTATTAATTTCTGCATTAATTATATTGATTTCATCATTTTCAGAAGTTTCTGATTCTTCTGTCTCTTTTTCAGAGTCAGATTCTTCCTCTTTGTCATTGTTGTTTTCTGTTTCCACAATTTCATTGATTTTTGCCTTTTTTAGGCAATTATTGGCTAAGTGTCCAATACCTCCACATTTATGGCATTTTCTTTGCTCATTGTTATTGGATGTACTGGGCTTGAAGGATTATTTTAGTTTATCTTTTTTGATAAATGGTTTATTTGGGCTTTTAATGTCCAATTTCTTCCAAGTCCTGCCAATTTTTGTGCTTGTCACTATGTCTTCTAGTGCATTAATGTACTCTTCTGTGGAGCATGGTTCTATACACCTGCTTCTTAGGGCATGTTCTAGCTCTCCTCCACATTTCTTGAGTATTTTCATATGCACCATTTTTTGTGACATTTCTGGGTACAGTGCATTAAGCCTTTCAACTTGTTTCAGGGACCAAGTTAAAGGTTTGTCTTTCTCTGGGTCAAAGAAAGAATTTTCAAATGCATTTTCTATTTTGTACCTCCAGGCATCATTAGCCCACTTGGTGATTATTTCTTGTTTCCACCAAGACCAGGTATTTTTGCCATTTGTTTGCCTTATGCCATAATACCATCTTTTTTCAGATTTCTCAAATAATGAATGTAATCTTGCAGTGATTAATTCATCTGGTATGGCATAGTCTTCTTGTAACATTTCAATTGTTTTAATAAATGACATGTGGTCATATTCACCTTCTCCTGTGAATGTTGGCCATTCTTTTAATTGAGGTGCTTCCTTCATTAAGACTTGGTTATTATCTTGGTGACTCAAGTCTGTTATGAAAGGATTTGTCAATTCCTCTTTTGTTTTAACAGGGCTTCTTGTATGAGAAATTGGAGTTGATAACTTTGGCATATTTAAATTAGCCTCATTCATTTTATCCATTTTTTCAGTAATAAGCCTTATTTCACTTTGAATATCATCTTTTATATGCATTATTGCTTCATCACTTTTTTCCACATGGTCCAAAAGCAATTTTTGGTGTGATGAAGTCTTTTCTTCAAATTTTTCTACAGAAATACTTAATTTGTTTAATTTATCTGTAAGATTGTCAATACTCACATCATAATTGATTGTCAAAGTTTTTTCTTTGATATCACTTATGTATTTGTACAACTCTTGTTGTCCTTGTAATATTTTCTGAGTATTGTCAATTAATACTTTTGGTTTATTATTTTCAATCATAAATTTTATGTTATCAATTTCTTTTTTATTTTGTACAACAAGGTTGGTTAAAGATGATAAGCTATTATTTATTTCTTGGAAAGATAATAAACTATTTTTAATGTCTTTAAGAGGTAAAATACTATTTTTAAGCTCTGTTAAAGTATTTACAACATCAGGAGACAAGGTTATTTCTTTGGGAAATGGGGTTGTCTCATTCTTTGTTCCTCTTTGTCTTTGAATTCCATCAAAGTTCTGGCCATGTTGAAAACATTGTCCATGGCATCCTTTTGGATTTTTGGGATCCTGTAGCTTGAAGAATATGGTTTCCCCCAATTCTTTGTCTTGTTCTTCTTCCCTTCTCGGGGAGGTGGGTTGGCTTGGGGCTTGCTGGTAGAAGCTACTGGGGCTTCTTCCTTGGTTGCCACCCTTGTTTTGGTGTGGTAATCCTTGATTTTTTTGATTTGAGGTTTGGATGACAGTGGATTCCATCCATTGGAGTATTTCACTATCTCCTCCTCTTTGAGGAACTTTTTCAGGATGTGCCAGGAGTTCATCACTCCTTGGTGTATTTGAGGCAGCATCTCCCAATCTTTGTCCTTGTACACTGTGTAATACTGCTTGTACTGGCTCATGTAGATGTCTATTTGAGCCCTCTGAATGTGATTTGTACCTATTTGAGTTACTCATACTTAGCTCCAATTCAGGTTCAGAAATCATGGGCATTTCTGGGACTTGCCTTTGGGATAAGGCACTTCCTTGTGTGGATTCTGTTCCACTGGGGATATTGCCCTTTCTTCTCCCTTTTGAGGGATCAGCTCTACCTCTGAGTCCAGCTCCATCTGATTGGATGGAGTATTGGGAACCTCTTCTAGTACTCATAGTTTAAGGAATAAGAAAAATAAAAGTATTTTAGAATATAAATTCTTTTTATGGCAATTATAAAAGAGGTGCTCACCTTCAGAGTCTTGAATGGTGGGTCCTGGAAAGTCTAATTTCTTAGCTTTCTTTCTTTTAGTGATAACTGGTGTTGGAGAACTTTGACAAGTTTCTTCGACCAATCTCTCAACAGTAGTTTGGTTATCTTCTGTTGGGTTATCCTCAAACACTAAAAAAGACAAATAAATATAAGTCTTTTTATAAGAAGTGTTATTTTGTGGCAAGATATGGCAATTTTCCAGGTAGAAATTGCTTTTATATCTTTTTTTTAAAAAAAATTGAAATGAATAAAGAAATGAATAAAAATGAATAAAAATAACTTTTTTATTGGTTTTTAATATTTTTTAATATTTTTTATATTTATATTTTTATTTTTAAGGAATAAAATAAAAATTAATATGATTCTTTATAAATATAAATTATAATAGAAATTATTTTTAATTTATAGAATATCTTTTTTAATCACTAGAGTCACTCAAAGAAAGTTCTTGCAAGTCTAAGGATGTGAAAAACCACGTGTAAGACAGTACAATTGCTTTCCAAATGCCTCAATAGCTTTTAAAATCAATAAAATATAAAATTATTATATAATTTATTATTGGATAAACCCAATCAGAATCTTTTCAAAGGTTTTTTAAGTAAATATCACGGCCAGGCCCCCAAATGTAAGGTTTGACTATGAAACAATAAGTAAAAATTACTAATATTTTACTTATTGTACTATGAATGTCCTTATAAATGAAATAAATAAGATGAAAAATAATTATAATAATAAAGAATTATTATAATTATGGCATAAAAATAATTATATTATTAATAAAATATAATAATATAATTTATATTATAAAATATAATATAATAAAATAAATATATTAATATAAAATAATGAATATATTAAAAGCACTTTATTATTGTTACAAACAAATAATAAAGGCGTAGAAAATTGTTTTTTATTAATAAAAAACAATTAATAACAATAATATTACCAATATTAAAGTTATAAATGAATATAAATACTATTTATATTAATTAAAGAATTATTAAAGTAGTAATAAAGAGAAAACTATTATAATAAGAGAAAATAACCTACTTTTAACACTTAATATAATAATTTTGAGATATTTTACGCCAAAAAAATATAAATACAACCTTTTCAAATTGTATTTACAATAAAAATAAAGAAAAATTACTAATATTCTTGATTTTTACGTGGAAATGAGTTTTTAGAGAGATTTTTAGAAAAAACAATTAAATAAATGATTTAATCACGTCAAAATAGATGATTATAACAAGGTGGTCTTTGGTATTTAATAATATAATGGTTTTTATATATAAAGAATAAAGAAATTACCTTTGATTTAATTGATTTAATGTTTTTGATGCGTCTGAGGGGAAAATAGAGTAAAAAGAGCTCTATTTATAGTAAATACCTCCCTCCTAGAGTCCAACAGGCTTCTAGTAGACGTGTACTGCTCATATCCACTGGAATTGATCAATATTTTAAGGTTTGGAGATGATTACATCATGATCAAACCATATTGCATCATTATTACACCATTATTTAGAGTTATCACTATAACTCTAAGGTTGATGACATCAGAGGCTTGGCAGAACCCCAAATTTCGTGGATTTTATTAGTTTTAATCATAAACTAATAGTATTCACCAATTTCATCACTCATATGACTGTTAAACTTAATTTAAGGTTACAGTAGGTGATCATAACTGCTCAATTTAAGCTCAAACGTTGATCTTTAATAACTTTTAAGTTTTACACGCTACAGAAATTCAGATAGTGAATTCTGATAGCCTGACATAACCTTATTATGCTACCGAGAGCTTTTTATTACATCATCAAAAATCTAATTTTGATGATTTTTCTTGTAACTCATCTTTTCTGTCAAAATTCAATATTTTAAACTTCAAATCATGATTTCAGGGGGTTCTACCCTGAATTTAATAATAAGAATTACATCATTCTTCACGAATAAACTAGTAGAGTCCAACTGTGTGCTTTATTCTAAGTTTGGACCACTTTCACAACAAAGTGGTCAACAGCTCTGTTGATTTTTATCAATATTTCATCATAAGTTTTAACCTTGTTTATAAATTGTTAAATAAAGTTCATATCTGTTTTTTACAGTAATTACGTGGTAACTTCATTTTTGGTTAATCACTCTATCTTGTATAGTTTAAGAGATATTAGCTATGATCCTTGAATATATGCGTTGACCAAAAAAGTGCATATATTCAGGTTAATTCCTTAAGTATTAACTTTGGAAATTAGCTCATTAATTGTTTTATGTGTGAATTTTCATGGGAAATCTAATGGTACAATTTATTTCACATGTTGCTTCATTGGTTCTTGAAATAAATAAAGATTTATGGTTTTTATAAGGTATTATTCCTTGTAACTCATTAAATATTGACTTTACAGATATGCCATAAAAATGGTATATGTGTATTTTACCATGGGGAATCAAATGGTATAATCTATTTCACATGTTTATTCATTGGTTTTCAAGTTAAACCAATTTTTGTACCAATTTATGGTATTTTTGTATTTTTGAAGTGATTATTTTTAATGTATAATTATTCTAAGTAATTTTGGTATAATTATTTTAAAGGTATAATTATTCTGAGTCTTTCTTGTGACCTTATTGGGTATGTGGTCATATCTCAAAGGCTCACATTAATAAAGGATATGGCCACCAGGACTCTACTAAACAGGTGAGGGAAGGCAAAGACTAACTTAATAAATAATGAAATAATATTTCTTAATGAGAAATAAAATAATATTAAATAATAAATCCAATATTTTAATTAACTGGGGGAAAAACTCCCAGGTGGGTGAAAGGGGGGTGGTATATGTGAAAAAGTGCCAGCCTGGTGTTTGAGTGTTGAGAAACCATGACTGTATGATTGAGGAACCTGTATTTGAGATTTGAAACTGTATTGGTGTATCCAATACAGTTATTTGAATCAATACAGGTATTTGCGCCTGTATTGAGGACAGGCCTGTATTTGGTGAATCCTGTATTTGGGTTTTGCCTGTATTGAGCTGTATTGAGGATTGGAACTGTATTTGGTGAATCTTCCATGAAACCCCTTGCTGATTAGGTGTTGGAAGATTTTCCATTAGTAATGAGTGGTAATGCCCTGCCTGTCTCCATGGCTGTGACATTATCCCCCTCTTGAAAGTGGTGAGCTCTGAGCACCATAAAAGTAATGACTCTTGACAAGATCAACTGATTTGTTCTTCCCCTGTAACAACCATCCATCCGTGGTAAGGGTATTCATTCATACACCCACTCAAACACCTCAAATCAGCAAATCCAGCATCTGCATCAGCATTCAGTTTCAGCAATCTTCATTCTGAAACATGCATACAGCTTGGTACATCACTACAGCCTGTAAATACCTGTACAGGTTGGATTCACCCAATACAGCTTCAATACACCAGTATGAAACTGTATGATCACTCAAATACACCACACCTCTTGTACAGGTTCTGTACAGCTGTACAGGACCTGTATTGGCCAGACTCAATTCAATCATCAATTATTCTGATGAAAATTCTTCCTCTGGATCAGGGCTGGTGATTCTCACATATACCAGCCCCTCTTTCTCCCCCCTGGGGACTTTTCCCCAGTTAATTAATTTAGTATATTTATTATTTTACAATTATTCTTATCCTTATATTTGGGGTATTATAATTATTTAATTCTAAGTTAGTCTTTGCATTTTCTCTTTGCCTGTACAGTATGAGTTGGGTGGCCATAACCTTATTAACCGTTCTCTTTCCATTCTGACAGGTTGAAACAGTGGACTTGGACTTGTTTGTGGTTGGCTCTTCTATTTCTTACTCTTATTTCTTGTTGCTGCTTTTCTTATATTCATTCTTTTAGCAATTCATCTTTAACACTCTTAAGTGTATCCTGCTTATCATATCTTTGATGTGAGCCTTTGAGATATGACCACATACCCAATGAGGTCACAAAAAAGACTTTAAATAATTATACCTTTAATATAATTATATTAAAACTACTTAGAATAATTATACATTAAAAATAATTACTTAAATATACAAAAAATACCATAAATTGGTACAAAAATTGGTTTAACTTAAAAGCCAATGAATCAACATGTAAAATAAATTATACCATTGGATTCCCCATGGTAAAATACACATATACCATTTTTATGGCATATCTGTAAAGTCAATATTTAAGGAATTATAAGGTATAATACCTTATAAAAACCATAAAACCTTATTTATCTCAAGAACTCATGGAACAACATGTAAAATAAATTGTACCAGTGGATTCCCCATGAACGTCCACACATAAAACAATTAATAAGCTAATTTCCAATGTTAATACTTAAGGAATTAACCTGAATATATGCACTTTTTTGGTCAACACATATATTCAAGGATCATAGCTAATATCTTCTAAACTATACATGATAGAATGATGAACCAAAAATAAAGTTACCACGTAATTACTGTAGGAACACAGATATGAACTTTAGTTTACAAATTATAAACAAGGTTAAAACCTATGATGAAATATTGATAAAAATCAACAGAGCTGTTGACCACTTTGTTGTGAAAGTGCTCCAAACTTAAAAAATAGTACACATTGGATTCTACTAGTTCATTCGTGAAGAATGATGTAATGTTTATTATTAAATTCAGGGTATAACCCCCTGAAATCAAGGTTTGAAGTTTAAAATATTGAATTTCAACAGAAAAGATGAGTTACAAGAAAAATCATCAAAATTAGAGTTTTGATGATGTAATGAAAAGCTCTTGGCAGCATAATAAGGTTATGTCAGGCTATCAGAATTCACTCTCTGAATTTCTGTAGCGTGTAAATCTTAAAAGTTATTGAGGATCAAAGTTTGAGCTTAATTTGAGCAGTTATGATCACACACTGTAACCTTAATTTAGGTTTAACAGTCTTTAGAGTGATACAATTGGTGAATACTATTAGTTTATGATTAAAACTAATAAAATACACGAAATTTGGGGTTCTGCCAAGTCTCTGATGTCATCAAACTTAGAGTTGTAGTGATAACTCTAAATAATGGTGTAATAATGATGTAATATGGTTTGATCATGATGTAATCACCCTCAAACTTTAAAATATTGATCAATTCCAGTGGATATGATCAGTACACGTCTACTAGCAGCCTTTTGGACTCTAGGAGGGAGGTATTTACTATAAATAGAGCTCTTTTTACTCTATTTACCCCTCAGACGCATCAAAAACATTAAATCAATTAAATAAAAGGTAATTTCTTTATTCTTTATATATAAAACTCTTATATTATTAGAGACCAAAGACCATCTTAATATTAATCACTATTTTTACGTGATTAAATCAATTCTTTAATTGTTTTTGTCATAAATCTCTCTATAAACTCATTTCCACGTAAAATCAAGAATTTTAGTAATTTTCTTTATTTTTTATTGTAAATACAATTTGAAAAAGTTGTATTATATTCTTTTGGCGTAAAATATCTCAAAATTATTATTTCAAGTGTTAAAAGTAGGTTATTTCATCTTATTATAATAATTTCTCTCTTATTATTACTCTTAATAATTCTTAATTAATATAAATAGTATTTATATTAATATATAACTTTAATATTAGTAATATTATTGTTATTAATTGTTTTTTATTTATAAAAAACGGTTTTTTTACGCCTTTATTATTTGTTGGTAACAATAACAAAGAGCTTTATAATATATTAATTATTTTATATTAATATATTATTTATAATATTATATAATTTCATATAATATTAATTTATATTATTATATTTATTTAATAATATAATATTTTTACGCCATAATAATAATATTTCTTTATTGTTATTATTATTTTAATCTTATTTATTTCACTTATAGGGACATTCAGAGTACAATAAGTAATAAATTAGTAATTTTTACTTATTGTTTCATAGTTAAACCTTACATTTGGGGGCCTGGCCGTGATATTTACTTAAAAGACCTTGGAAAAGATTCTATTTGGGTTTATCCAATAATAAATTATATTTATAATCATAAAATTATATAATAATTTTATATTTTATTGATTTTAAAAGCTATTGAGGCATTTGGAAAGCAATTGTACTGTCTTACACGTGGTTTTTCACATCCTTAGACTTGCAAGAACTTTCTTTTAGTGACTCTAGTGATTAAAAGAGATATTTTATAAATTAAAAATAATTCTTATTATAATTTAATTTTATAAGAATCATATTCATTTTTTATTTTATTCTTTAAAAATAAAAATAAAAAAATATATAAAAAATATTAAAAAACATTAAAAACCAATAAAAAAGTTATTTTTATTCATTTTTATTCATTTCTTTGTTTATTTCAATTTTTCAAAGATATAAAAGCAATTTCTACGTGGAAAATTGCCATATCTTGCCAAAAATAACACTTCTTATAAAAATACTTATATTTATTTGTCTTTTTTAGTGTTTGAAGATAACCCAACAGAAGACAACCAAGCTACTGTTGAAAGATTGGTGGAAGAAACTTGTCAAAGTTCTCCAACACCAGTTATCACCAAAAGAAAGAAAGCTAAGAAATTAGACTTTCCAGGGCCCACCATTCAAGACTCTGAAGGTGAGCACCTCTTTTTAAATTGCCAGAAAAGAATTTTTATTCTAAAATACTTTTATTTTTTCTTATTCTTTAAAATTATGACTACCAGAAGAGGTTCCCAATACTCCATCCAATCAGATGGAGCTGGACTCAGAGGTAGAATTGATCCCTCAAAAGGGAAAAGAAAGGGCAATATCCCCAGTGGAACAGAATCCACACAAGGAAGTGCCTTATCCCAAAGGCAAGTCCCAGAAATGCCCATGATATCTGAGCCTGAATTGGAACTAAGTATGAGTAACTCAAATAGGTACAAATCACATTCAGAGGGCTCAAATAGACATCTACATGAGCCAGTACAAGCAGTATTACACAGTATACAAGGACAAAGACTGGGAAATGCTGCCTCAAATACACCAAGGAGTGATGAACTCCTGGCACATCCTGAAAAAGTTCCTCAAAGAGGAGGAGATAGTGAAATACTCCAATGGATGGAATCCACTGTCATCCAAACCTCAAATCAAAAAAATCAAGGATTATCATGCCAAAAAGAGGGAGGCAACCAAGGAAGAAGCCCCAGTAGCCTCTACCAGCAAGCCTCAAGCCAACCCACTTCCCCAAGAAGGGAAGAAGAACAAGAAAAAGCATTGGAGGAAACCATATTCCCCAAGCTACAGAATCCCAAGAATCCAAAAGGATGCCATGGACAATGTTTTCAAAATGGCCAGAACCTTGATGGAATTCAAGGACAAGGAAGAGCAAAGAATGAGACAACCTCATTTCCCAAAGAAATAACCTTGTCCAAAGATGTTGTAAATACTTTAACAGAAATTAAAAATAGTATATTACCTCTAAAAGAAATTCAAGACAGTTTATTATCACTACAAGAAATAAATAATAATTTATCTTCTTTAACAAAAATTGTTGTGCAAAACAAAAAAGAAATTTACAACATTAAGTTTATTGTTGAAAATAATAAACCAAAGAACTTAATTGACAATACTCAAAAATTAATTCAAGGACAACAAGAATTGCACAAATACATAAAAGATATCAAAGACAAGACTTTGACAATCAATTATGATGTGAGTATTGACAATCTTACAGAAAAGTTAAATAAATTAAGTATTTCTGTAGAAAAATTTGAAGAAAAAACTTCATCACACCAAATATTACTTCTGGACCATGTGGAAAAAAGTGATGAAGCAAGAATGCATCTGAAAGATGATATTCAAAGTGAAATAAGGCTTATTACAGAAAAAATGGATAAAATTAATGAGGCTAATTTAAATATGCCAAAGTTATCAACACCATTTTCTCATATAAGAAGCCCTGTTAAAACAAAAGAGGAATTGTCAAATCCTTTCATAACAGACTTGAGTCACCAAGATAATAACCAAGTGTTAATGAAAGAAGCACCTCAATTAAAAGAATGGCCAACATTCACAGGAGAAGGTGAATATGACCACATGTCATTTATTAAAACAATTGACATGTTACAAGAAGACTATGCCATACCAGATGAATTAATCACTGCAAGATTACATTCATTGTTTGAGAAATCTGCAAAAAGATGGTATTATGGCATAAGACAAACAAATGGTAAAAATACCTGGTCTTGGTGGAAACAAGAAATAATCACCAAGTGGGCAAATGATGCCTGGAGGTATAAGATAGAAAATGCATTTGAAAACTCTTTCTTTGAACCAGAGAAAGATGAACCTTTAACTTGGTTCTTAAAACAAGTTGAAAGGCTTAATGCACTGTACCCAGAAATGTCACAGAAGATGGTGCATATGAAAATACTCAAAAAATGTGGAGGGGAACTAGAACATGCCCTAAGAAGCAGGTGTATAGAACCATGCTCCACAGAAGAGTATATAAATGCACTAGAAGATATAGTGACAAGAACAAAAATTGGCAGGACTTGGGAAAAATTGGACATTAAAAGCCCAAATAAACCATTTATCAAAAAAGATAAGTCAAAAGAATCCTTTAAGACCAATACATCCAACAATAATGAGCAAAGAAAATGCCATAAATGTGGAGGTATTGGACACTTAGCCAATAATTGCCTTAAAAAAGCAAAGATTAATGAAATTGTGGAAACAGAAAACCACAATGACAAAGAAGAGGAATCTGACTCTGAAAAAGAGACAGAAGAGTCAGAAAGCTCTGAGAGTGATGAAATCAATATAATTAATGCACAAATTAATAATATTGATATAATTTATGAAGTACTGGATGTTAATTCAAACTTGCCAAAAGTTGGAACATCTGACACAAATCTGACAAACATACAAGATGCCAAAATGTATAGAACCAAACCTGCAAGAGGAATGGGATATACAGCTGGAAAATCAAGTATAAGTATTGTTATGGTTGATAACCAAGAAGGAAAAGTTAACTTGGATACAGGAGCATATTGCACTTGTGTTGGCAAAAGTTATTTAAAAACCATTGTCCCAGACTGGCAAGAAAAACTTATGCCAATACAAGGTGTCAAATTTAGTAGTGCAAGTGAGAGCATGAAGCCCCTTGGAATAATTGATTTAACACTAATTTTTCCTCATCCCTCACAATGTGTCAGAATTAAAGTAGAGTTTGTAGTAATGGACAACTGTACTAGTAATCATTTCATACTTGGAAATGACTACTTATCAATCTATGGTATAGATATCTCCAACCAAAAGGATAGATATTTTACCATAGGAGATAACAAAAGACAAAAGTTTGGATTCTTAAATAACAAAAAACAAATCACAGTTATTAAGAATGAAGAAAAAATTCCAGAAAAGGAACTTTTTATATCTGAACAACTCAAAGAGGCAGAATTCAATCAAGAATTAACAGGAAAAATGAAAGAAAAATTGATTGATCTCTTATTTAAGTATAAAAATGCCTTTGCAACTGACAAAGAGCCACTAGGTGCCATAATTAGACATGAAGTGGATATAATTCTTAATGTAGAAAAACCTTACCCACCTTTATTAAGAAGACCTGCTTATCCAGCCAGTCCAAGAGCTAGAGAAGCCTTAGAGGTGCACATTAAAGAATTAATGGACCTTGGAGTATTAAGAAAGGTTGGACATAATGAACAAGTAGAAGTTACTACACCTGTCATTATAACTTGGCATAATGGAAAATCAAGGATGGTAGGAGACTTCAGAGCCCTGAATACCTATACCATTCCAGACAGATATCCAATACCCAGAACCCATGAGACATTAACCCAATTGTCACAAGCTAAGTTCATCACAGCTATGGATGCTCTAAAGGGTTTTCATCAAAATGTCTTAACAGACAATGCCAAGAAACTACTGAGAATAATAGTCCATTGTGGAATTTTTGAATACTTAAGAATGCCATTTGGAATAAAAAATGCACCTTCCCATTATCAAAGAATGATGAATACCATATTCCCTGAAGAATTATCAGAAGGATGGTTGATTATCTATATTGATGATATCATAGTTTGCTCAGAAACTTGGGAAAATCACCTTACAAGACTAGAAAGGGTACTACAAAAAATAGTCCAAGTGAATATGAAAATTTCCTTGAAAAAATGTCATTTTGCATATAGTGAATTAAAAGCACTAGGACATGTAGTATCTGGCCTTAGTCTAGGCATAGACAAAAATAAAGTAGCAGCAGGACTACTTAAACCAATGCCTCAAACCAAAAAAGAAATGCAATCATTTCTAGGATTTGCTGGTTATTATAGACAGCATATAAAGGACTTTGCAAAGATTGCTAAATCCTTGTATAAGCTATGTGACCAACAAACAGTCTATGAAATGACAGAAGAAAGAGTCAAGGCATATGAAGAATTGAAAAATTCCTTAACAAATGCCCCATTTCTTCTGATGCCAGATTGGAAACTACCCTTCAAACTGTACATTGATGCTTGTGGAGACGGACTAGGTGCTGCACTTCACCAAACACAAATTATCAATGATAAACCAGTGGAAGGACCAATTTGTTTCATTTCAAGGCAGATAAAGCCAACAGAAGCAAGGTATGGAGCAAGCCAAATGGAATGCTTATGCCTAGTGTGGGCTTTAGAAAAACTGCATTATTATTTGGATGGCACAGTATTTGATGTAATCACAGACTGTAATGCTGTGAAATCACTATTAAATATGAAGACTCCAAATAGACATATGCTGAGATGGCAAATTGCTATCCAAGAATATAGAGGAAATATGACTATTGTACATAAATCTGGAAATATTCATAAAAATGCAGATGGTCTTAGCAGATGGGCTCTAGCAAATACCCCTGACAATCCAGCATGGGTACCACAAGAAGAGCACCATATAGAAGGAATATGTGTCACAGACATAGGCACAGAATTCTTTAACCAAGTTAAAGAAAGCTATAAGACAGACAAAAATTGTCATATCTTAAGCCAACTTCTAATGAAAGACTGCAAAGATCCATCACTTTCATCAAAACTAGATGAAATATGGAAAAAGGCATATGATGAAGGAAGATTTCACCTCCTTGATGGAATCCTTTACCATAGAACAAAACACACATGTGTTATGGCCTTGACAGATAGAACACTAATAAACACTATTCTACATGAGTGTCATGATAATGTTGCATCTGGACATCTCTCAGAAGATAGGACACTAGAGAGGGTGAAAACCTGCTCTTGGTGGCCAAATTGGAAGAAATATGTTGCAGAGTACTGCCAAACCTGTGACAGATGTCAAAAAGCCAACAGAGCCACAGGAAAGAAATTTGGAATGATGATCCAAATCCAAGAACCAAAATCCCCATGGGAAATAGTTCATATGGATTGGGTAACAGCCTTACCTCCAGGAGGAGACAGGAGCTATAATGCATGTCTAGTGTTAGTTGACAGGTACAGTAAAACTCCCATGTTCTTACCATGTCATAAAGATGACACAGCTATGGATACAGCCATAATGATATGGAATAAAGTCATTAGCCACACAGGCTTATTCCAAAATATTATAAGTGACAGAGACCCAAAGTTCACTTCAGCATTATGGACAAATCTCCATAACTTGTTTGGGACAAAGTTATCATTCTCAACAGCTTATCATCCTCAAACTGATGGTCTAGCAGAAAGAATGATACAGACCCTAGAGGATATGATCAGAAGATTCTGTGCTTATGGGCTAGAACTCAAAGATTCTGATGGTTTTACCCATGATTGGTGTACACTAATACCAGCACTTGAACTGGCATATAAAACATCAATCCATTCTTCTACTGGCAAAACACCAGCAATGCTAGAGAAAGGTTGGAATCCAAGACTTCCTTATGATACCCTCAAAAAGGACTTAGTGGATATACATCCAACAGCAAGCAGTTTCAAGATAATGCCTGACAAAGCAAGACACCATGCAAACAGATGCATGCAAGATTCTTTTAAATATGCAAAAGAAAGATGGGATAAAAGTCATAAACCACCTGATTTCAAAATAGGAGACTTGGTTTTAGTATCAACCCTTAATTTCAATAACATAAAAGGCCCAAAGAAATTGAAAGATTCCTTTGCAGGACCATTTATGATAAAAGCACTTCATGGACCCAATGCTGTGCATTTAGAACTCACAGGTGAACTAATGAACAAACACCCAACTTTCCCTGTAAGTCTAATAAAACCTTACAGTTCAAGTGACAAGGAGTTATTTCCACTAAGAAATAAACCCCCACTTGAGATTCCCCCCTTGGAAGAAGGAGAAGAAAAGAAAATAGTAAAAGTCCTTAAAGAAAGAAGGACAAGAAACAAAAAATAAAGGGAATACCTTATAAGGTATAGAAATTCAACTCAAGAAGATGAACGGCTACTTGAGAAAGATATAACAAATGCTGATAAACTACTGAGAAGATTCAGGCATGAAAGAAAGCCTGAAAAATAGAAAAGTTAAGCATTATTGAGCTTCAAGGCTAAACAAAGTCTAATGAAGAGGTAGGACAGTGGATGATACCCTAATCACACATATCAGATTGTGGTACAATCTTTTTTGGTGGTAGGGAATGTGAGCCTTTGAGATATGACCACATACCCAATAAGGTCACAAAAAAGACTTAGAATAATTATACCTTTAATATAATTATATTAAAATTACTTAGAATAATTATACATTAAAAATAATTACTTAAATATACAAAAAATACCATAAATTGGTACAAAAATTGGTTTAACTTAAAAACCAATGAATCAACATGTAAAATAAATTATACCATTGGATTCCCCATGGTAAAATACACATATACCATTTTTATGGCATATCTGTAAAGTCAATATTGAAGGAATTATAAGGTATAATACCTTATAAAAATCATAAAACCTTATTTATCTCAAGAACTAATGAAGCAACATGTAAAATAAATTGTACCAGTGGATTCCCCATGAACGTCCACACATAAAACAATTAATAAGCTAATTTCCAATGTTAATACTTAAGGAATTAACCTGAATATATGCACTTTTTTGGTCAACGCATATATTCAAGGATCATAGCTAATATCTTCTAAAATATACATGATAGAATGATGAACCAAAAATAAAGTTACCACGTAATTACTGTAGGAACACAGATATGAACTTTATTTTACAAACTATAAACAAGGTTAAAACCTATGATGAAATATTGATAAAAATCAACAGAGCTGTTGACCACTTTGTTGTGAAAGTGCTCCAAACTTAAAAAAAAGTACACAGTTGGATTCTACTAGTTCATTCGTGAAGAATGATGTAATGCGTATTATTAAATTCAGGGTATAACCCCCTGAAATCAAGGTTTGAAGTTTAAAATATTGAATTTCAACAGAAAAGATGAGTTACAAGAAAAATCATCAAAATTATAGTTTTGATGATGTAATGAAAAGCTCTTGGCAGCATAATAAGGTTATGTCAGGCTA
The DNA here is from genome assembly GCA_023105745.1 of Austropuccinia psidii. Classification (NCBI taxonomy): domain Eukaryota; kingdom Fungi; phylum Basidiomycota; class Pucciniomycetes; order Pucciniales; family Sphaerophragmiaceae; genus Austropuccinia; species Austropuccinia psidii. The sequence goes on from JALGQZ010000001.1 coordinate 21,379,539, forward strand.
TCAGAATTCACTCTCTGAATTTCTGTAGCGTGTAAATCTTAAAAGTTATTGAGGATCAAAGTTTGAGCTTAATTTGAGCAGTTATGATCACACACTGTAACCTTAATTTAAGTTTAACAGTCTTTAGAGTGATAAAATTGGTGAATACTATTAGTTTATGATTAAAACTAATAAAATACACAAAATTTGGGGTTCTGCCAAGCCTCTGATGTCATCAAACTTAGAGTTGTAGTGATAACTCTAAATAATGGTGTAATAATGATGTAATATGGTTTGATCATGATGTAATCACCCTCAAACTTTAAAATATTGATCAATTCCAGTGGATATGATCAGTACACGTCTACTAGAAGCCTTTTGGACTCTAGGAGGGAGGTATTTACTATAAATAGAGCTCTTTTTACTCTATTTACCCCTCAGACGCATCAAAAACATTAAATCAATTAAATAAAAGGTAATTTCTTTATTCTTTATATATAAAACTCTTATATTATTAAAGACCAAAGACCATCTTAATATTAATCACTATTTTTACGTGATTAAATCAATTCTTTAATTGTTTTTGTCATAAATCTCTCTATAAACTCATTTCCACTTAAAATCAAGAATTTTAGTAATTTTCTTTATTTTTTATTGTAAATACAATTTGAAAAAGTTGTATTATATTCTTTTGGCGTAAAATATCTCAAAATTATTATTTTAAGTGTTAAAAGTAGGTTATTTCATCTTATTATAATAATTTCTCTCTTATTATTACTCTTAATAATTCTTAATTAATATAAATAGTATTTATATTAATATATAACTTTAATATTAGTAATATTATTGTTATTAATTGTTTTTTATTTATAAAAAACAGTTTTTTACGCCTTTATTATTTGTTGGTAACAATAATAAAGAGCTTTATAATATATTAATTATTTTATATTAATATATTATTTATAATATTATATAATTTCATATAATATTAATTTATATTATTATATTTATTTAATAATATGATATTTTTACGCCATAATAATGATATTTCTTTATTATTATTATTTTAATCTTATTTATTTCAATTATAAGGACATTCAGAGTACAATAAGTAATAAATTAGTAATTTTTACTTATTGTTTCATAGTCAAACCTTACATTTGAGCCCTCCACAAGTGAGTCCCAGTTTACTGAGTGCCAGGCCCTCTTCACTTCGAAGAGCCCCTGTGACATTAAATTAATTAACTCATATTTGATTCCTTCTTTTCATTCATTTATATTCATTTTCTCTCATTCATCAATTATGATCTCTTTTATGATTTAATGATCTTTAATGATTATGATTTTTTCTCTCTCATCAATTTCATCTCATTCATTTCATTCATATGAAATTGATTTTTTCTTCTTTCATAATCATTGCTTACCATTTCATTCATCCCATTTCATTTATCAAATCAATTTTTTCTGTGTTCTCATTCAGGTCTTATTCAGGATTGATTCATTGGTTAAATTGATTGGATTATTTCATTGGGATTCATTGGATTATTGATTCAGCGGCTCAGGATTCTTATTTGGATTGGATTGATTGATTTTGACTTCTCAAGATAATGATTGATCCTCAAGAGCTGATTGATTATTGATTGACTTTGAATCCTCAAGCTATTTTATTGATCCTCAAGAATTGATTTTGATTATTGCCTGATTTTGACTTATCAAGATATTGAATTGATTGATTGATTCCTCAAGACCTTGATTTCATATTGAAGACACTGACTTATTGATTGAGTGATTATTTATTGAATATTGATTGATTGTTGATTTACTCAACATTATTGATATTTGATTTGAATTGATTGTTGATTGCTGAATTGATTTGATTATTGACTGAATTCGATTTCACCTCAAGATTTGAATTGATTCCTCAAGATTCATCAAGATTTTATTGTGATTGATTTGGCCCAGTTCTGTTTATTATTCTCATACCATCAAGTTTTATTTCATTTCATTTAAAATTCCAGTTCAGCATAGCACCCTAGCCAAAAATACTAGATCCCAAAGAATTCAAGCTGTTCTCACTCCTACAGCAAGGGCTCCTCTTGACCGCACACCATCAGTTCATCAACTGAGTGCAAATTTGGACAGAGGACCATCTATGGAAGGAGCAGCACCCTCAAGAAGAGGTGGAATGAAATCTAGAAGATCAAGATCCTTTTCTGGACTTTTGGGTGGCTACCCTGGCATGTCTAAAGGTGCAAGAGCAAGAAAAGGGGAAGTTGAAGATGAAGAGGGGGAAGAGTGTGTGGAATAGGAAGATTCTGGGGAAACTGAAGTGGTAGATGCCTTGGAAAATGCTCCAGAGGTGCCTCAGGGTTCTAATATAGCCCTTTCTAGTCAACCTCTTGTCTCTCAAACTAATCCAAGTCTCCTCAAGATGATGGAGCAGATGACTCAATTCATGGGGCAGCTCACTCAAGCAGTTGCTCCCAGGGAAAATTCAAAAGCCCCTGCTTTCAAGACTCCATCCATGAAGGCACCTGATTCTTTCGATGGTACTCAAGCTCATAAATTGAGAGGATTTATCCAATCCTGTCAATTAATCTTCCATAATGATCCAGCAAATTTCTTCTCTGACAGGAAGAAAGTTCTTTACTCAACTTCTTTTCTCACTGGTAGAACTGGAAAGTGGATTGAACCCTATCTCTCAAATATTTCCAATGAAGAGCCTTCCTACCTCCTCAATAATTGGACATTATTTGAATCTCAATTATTCACTCTGTTTGGTGACCCCAATGAAGTCAGGAAAGCTGAACAAGAGTTGGACAATTTGAGGATGAAGGAAAGTGGTCATGTTTCCTTGTACATTGCAGATTTCAGAAGCTTAATGTCAAGAATTGGAGATTGGGGGGAAAGAGCTTATATCCATGTTTACAGAAGAGGATTGGCATCAAGATTATTGGATCAGTTGGCTTCTCACCCTGGAACCTTTGATACTCTTCAAGAACTTATGGATGTCACTTTAGAACTAGACACAAGATATCATGAGGCAAAACAAAAAGGGTGGAAATCAAGAGAAGAAGCCTCCAGTCATTGGATCCAATCAATCTAGGCCTCCTCAAAACTCATCTTCAAAGAGGTCTCGCCAGAAGAAGAACAAGAAGGGCAAGAAATTTCAATCTTCAAAGGACAAGCCCCATGCTGCTCTCCTCAATAAGGACAATAAATTAATCGGTTCTGAAAAGGAGAGGAGGATTAAAGAGGGGTTGTGTACTTATTGTGGTGGAAAGCACCCAATTGAAAAATGCCTCAAGAGACCACAGAACAAGCCTGGGTCATCATCAAGAGGCTTCCCTAGCAAGCCGGGAAAAGCCTGAGTGGGAATCATGATGTGTTCAATGGTTCTCACTTATTTCCTTCAAGAGAACAATTGTGCACTCTGAATACTAGTGTCAAGAAACCTTTAAAATTTCTTATTTTCTCTTCTGTCTCTGATATTTTTTATAGTATTCTCATTGATTCTGGTGCTACAAACTCTTTTATTGCAAAGAAGTTTGTTCTCAAGTACTCATTGACTCTGTCAGAGCTCCCTGAAAAGATTCCTCTTTTCATTTTGGATTCTAATGAATCCCCTGCCTTGTTCATCACCCATTATACCAAGTGGGTAGTTGACTTGCCTTCCTTCCCAAGCTTTGAATGGGACTTCTTTCTCATAGATTCACCCAAGGGAGAAGACCTGATATTGGGCTATGATTCCCTTTACCATTTTAATCCCATTATTGATTGGAAAAATGGATTGATCACCTACGATTCTAGTCATTAGGATTCTAGTGGTATTATTCCTTCTACTAGTAATGACTTAGCCATCGCTGTCAACAGTGTTGCTCTGGTTGTTGAACTTAAGACACCTTCCCTTCCATCATTCCCTCTAAGTCATTACTTCCATTAAGAGATGAAGTCTTCAAAGAGATAAAGGATGTTGGAGAAGATGTTGCCATATCTTCACTTCATCTCTTGCAAGGGGATGTGGACCTTCCTCCCTTATCTTTTCATGCATCCATGGAGGAGCAGTGGGATGAGGAGGAAGAGCCAGAAGAAATTGAAACTGTGTTGAAGGTAGTCCCTCCTGCTTATCACCAATATTTGGATGTATTCTCCAAGGTGAAAGCTGAGAAACTTCCTCCACACCGCGCCTGTGATCACCATATTGAATTGGAGGGTCTTCTACCTCCAGTTGGTGTTATCTACCCATTATCAAATCAAGAGTCAGAAACACTGCGGGCCTACATTTCAGAGAATGTAGAGAAAGGTTTCATTAGGTCAAGCTCCTCTTCAACAGGAGCACCTGTCCTTTTTGTCAAGAAAAAGGATGGAGGTCTTCGTTTGTGTGTTGACTACTGCAAACTTAATGCTGTAACTAGGAAGAACAGGTATCCTGTTCCTCCTATGAACCAGCTCCTTACCATATTCAACGGTTCCACTATCTTCTCCAAGATAGATTTGCATGGTGCATATAACCTTCTGAGAATCAAAGAGGGGGATGAGCACTTAACTGCCTTTAGAACCAAATATGGTAGTTATGAGTATTTGGTCATGCCATTTGGTTTAACCAATGCTCCTGCTTCTTTCCAAAATCTAGTAAATGATATCTTTGCAGATTTTTTGGATGTGTTTTTTGTGGTATATTTAGATGATATTATGGTCTTTTCCAGTTCTGAGGAGGAACATGTCAAACATGTGGCCTCTGTCCTCCAAAGACTGAGGGACAATAGTCTGTTTGCCAAAGCCTCCAAGTGTGTATTCCATGCCTCAAGTGTGGAATACTTGGGCTATGTTGTTTCAAGTGATGGCCTCAAGATGGATTCTTCAAAAGCTCAGCAAATCCTCAATTGGCCTCAGCCCAAAAACATCAAGGCCCTTCAATCTTTTCTTGGCTTTGCCAATTTTTATCGTCGTTTCATTAATAATTATTCCAAAAAAATCACTTCTCTCACTTCCCTTCTCAGAAAAGATTCTCCCTTCATCTTCAATGAGGAAGCTCTTAGTCAGTTTCAAGCACTCAAAGAATCTTTCACCTCTTCTCCTATCTTATCCCACTTCAATCCATCTCTGCCTACTATTGTAGAGACTGATGCTTCTGATTATGCATTGGGAGCCGTACTGAGTCAGGTGAATGAATCAGGAAAGCATCCCATTGCATTTGATAGTCGCAAGCTCTTACCAGCTGAACTCAACTATGAAATGCATGACAAGGAACTCCTTGGCATAGTTTGGGCTCTCAAGTGCTGGAGAGCATTTCTTCTTTCTCTTTCCAATCCTTTTGAGGTCTTGACAGACCACTCTTCCTTGCAGTATTTCATGTCGTCCAAAGTTCTTACTTGTCATCAGGCCCATTGGGCTGAATTTCTCTCAGAATTCCATTTCACTATCACTTACCGCCCAGGCAGGCTGGCCACTTCACCAGATGCCTTGTCACGTCGGGATGACATGTACCCAGAGAGGGGGGTGGACTTCATCAGCAAAAATCCTCAAAATTCTAATCAAGTAATCAAGCAAGATGGAACTCAAGAGTCAAGATTCTTCTCAATCAAAGTGGAAATTTTCTCAGATTTAGTGGACAAGATTCAAAAAAGAAGTATGGCAAGACAAAGACTATAAAGAAATACTCAAGCAACTAGCAAGAGGTGAATCAGTTCCAGATTATTCTCTTGAACCTCAAGCCAAGTTATTATTATTCAAAGATAGAGTGGTAATCCCAAGCAATGAAGAACTTCAACTCAATATTCTTGAAAAGCGTCATGACTCACCATTGGCTGGCCATCCTGGCCAGGAGAAGACACTCAAGCCCATCAAGAGGGATTTTTATTGGGCTGGAATGAATCAATTCATAAGTACTATGTGTCCTCATGTCAGAAATGTTGAAGAAACAAGAACATTCATCACAAGAAGTTTGGATTACTCAAGCCTCTTTCAATTCCGTCTGGTCCTTGGTATTCATTATCAATGGACTTCATCACTCAATTGCCACTGTCAAACAGCTTTGATTCAATTTTAGTAGTTGTGGACAGATTTTCAAAAATGGCAATCTTCATTCCAACTTATGGAACAATCACTGCTCTGGAATTAGCTCAAATCTTCATTAGTCATGTATTTTCCAAGCATGGCCTTCCAGTCAGTACTTTCAGTGATAGAGGATCCTTATTTGTTTCATCATTTTGGACTCAATTGTGTCAGCAGCTCAAGATATCAAGAGATCTTTCAACTGCCTTTCACCCTGAAACAGATGAACAGACAGAGAGAGTAAATCAGATACTAGAACAGTACCTTTGGATGTATGTCAGCTATCATAAAGATGACTGGTACACCTGGCTCCCTCTGTCTGAATTTGCCTATAATAATGCAGAACACTCATCAACCAAGCAATCACCTTTTTTCACCATTTATGGAAGAAATCCCAGCTTTGACTCAATCCATATTTCTCAAGACTCACCTGCTGGAAAGGTATCAACAAAACTCCAATCAGTACAGCAAGTTGTCAAAGAAGAATTAGAGTCAGCAATAAGGAGATTCAAGAAGTATGCAGAGAGAAATAGAGAAATTCCACCTTATTTCCAACCTGGGGACAAAGTATGGCTAGATTCCAAGAACATCAAGACAACAAGACCCACCAAGAAATTATCAGAAAGATGGTTGGGGCCTTTTGAAGTTCTGAAGAAGATTGGCAGCCATGCATATCACCTCAAGTTGCCTCAGAAATGGAAGACAGTTCACCCTGTATTCCATGTGTCCTTATCAGAACCAGTCAAGCATTCAACTATCCCAAATCGTCATCAATTGCCACCACCACCAGTCTTAGTGGAGGAGCAAGAAGAATGGGAAGTGACTCAGGTTCTGGACTCAAACCTCAAAAGAGGTAAGTTATGGTATCTTGTAGAGTGGAAAGGATTCAGTGAATACCCAGAAAGAACCACTTGGAAACCAGTTTCAAACCTTACCAACTCACCAGATCTTGTCAAGGATTTCCATTCATTATATCCAGACAAGCCTGGTCCAAATACCTCAATAGTTTGATTTATGGTGCTTGGTGGGGAGAAGAAGTTATAAAAGTAAGTTCCTCTCCTGGAATTCACCTTTAAGGGGGTATTCTACCCATATGTTGTTGTAAGCATCACCTTGGACACTTTGTGAGCACTTGTCAATTCTTTGGACAGGTTCAGGAAGCATACAACACCAATATTCTCCAATTTGGACCTTATCAAGATATGGCCAAATGTTCCTTTCTTTGTTTTTCTTTTCTTTCTTTTTATTTATCATTTCAGTTTATGTGTAAGGTTTGACTATGAAACAATAAGTAAAAATTACTAATTTATTACTTATTGTACTCTGAATGTCCTTATAATTAAAATAAATAAAATTAAAATAATAATAATAATAAAGAAATATTATTATTATGGCGTAAAAATATTATATTATTAAATAAATATAATAATATAAATTAATATTATATGAAATTATAATATTATAAATAATATATTAATATAAAATAATTAATATATTATAAAGCTCTTTATTATTGTTACCAACAAATAATAAAGGCGTAAAAAACTGTTTTTTATAAATAAAAAACAATTAATAACAATAATATTACTAATATTAAAGTTATATATTAATATAAATACTATTTATATTAATTAAGAATTATTAAGAGTAATAATAAGAGAGAAATTATTATAATAAGATGAAATAACCTACTTTTAACACTTAAAATAATAATTTTGAGATATTTTACGCCAAAAGAATATAATACAACCTTTTTAAATTGTATTTACAATAAAAAATAAAGAAAATTACTAAATTTCTTGATTTTATGTGGAAATGAGTTTATAGAGAGATTTATGACAAAAACGATTAAAGAATTGATTTAATCACGTAAAAATAGTGATTAATATTAAGATGGTCTTTGGTCTTTAATAATATAAGAGTTTTATATATAAAGAATAAAGAAATTACCTTTTATTTAATTGATTTAATGTTTTTGATGCGTCTGAGGGGTAAATAGAGTAAAAAGAGCTCTATTTATAGTAAATACCTCCCTCCTAGAGTCCAAAAGGCTTCTAGTAGACGTGTACTGATCATATCCACTGGAATTGATCAATACTTTAAGGTTTGAGGGTGATTACATCATGATCAAACCATATTACATCATTATTACACCATTATTTAGAGTTATCACTATAACTCTACGTTTGATGACATCAGAGGCTTGGCAGAACCCCAAATTTCGTGGATTTTATTAGTTTTAATCATTAGCTAATAGTATTCACCAATTTTATCACTCTTAAGACTGTTAAACTTAAATTAAGGTTACAGTCTGTGATCATAACTGCTCAAATTAAGCTCAAACTTTGATCCTAAATAACTTTTAAGATTTACATGCTACAGCAATTCAGAGAGTGAATTCTGATAGCCTGACACAACCTTATTATGCTGCCAAGAGCTTTTCATTACATCATCAAAACTCTAGTTTTGATGATTTTTCTTGTAACTCATCTTTTCTGTCGAAATTCAATATTTTAAACTTCAAACCTTGATTTCAGGGGGTTATACCCTGAGTTTAATAATAAACATTACATCATTCTTCACGAATGAACTAGTAGAATCCAACTGTATACTTTTTTTAAGTTTGGAGCACTTTCACAACAAAGTGGTCAACAGCTCTGTTGATTTTTATCAATATTTCATCATAGGTTTTAACCTTGTTTATAGTTTGTGAAATAAAGTTCATATCTGTGTTCTTACAGTAATTACGTGGTAACTTTATTTTTGGTTCATCATTCTATCATGTATAGTTTAGAAGATATTAGCTATGATCCTTGAATATATGCGTTGACCAAAAAAGTGCATATATTCAGGTTAATTCCTTAAGTATTAGCATTGGAAATTAGCTTATTAATTGTTTTATGTGTGGATGTTCATGGGGAATCCACTGGTACAATTTATTTCACATGTTGTTTCATTAGTTCTTGAGATAAATGAGTTTTTATGGTTTTTATAAGGTATTATACCCTATAATTCCTTAAATATAGACTTTACAGATATGCCATAAAAGTGGTATATGTGTATTTTTCCATGGGGAATCCAATGGTATAATTTATTTTACATGTTTATTCATTGTTTTTTAAGTTAAACCAATTTTTGTACCAATTTATGGTATTTTTTGTATATTTAATTAATTATTTTTAATGTATAATTATTTTAAGCAATTTTAATATAATTATATTAAAAGTATAATTATTCTGAGTCTTTTTGTGACCTTATTGGGTATGTGGTCATATCTCAAAGGCTCACATTATGCCAATCATCATAATTCAAGACATTCATTACTTCAAGTCATTTATGGCAATTCTTTTCAGAAGTCATTTATGGCAATTCATCTCAGAAGTCATTTATGGCAATTCTTTTCAATTTTATGGTGCTTGGTGGGAAGTGGAATTTTTAAAGGTAAGTTCCATCTCCTGATATGCATCCCTGAAGGTTCTACTTCTTGTAAAACATCACCTTGGCCACTCTGTGAGCATCAAATGCTTGGTTTTCATTTTTAAGACACTTTTTGGCCAGAATCAAGCAACTCACCACAAGAAGGACCAACCATCAGGATTTTTCTTTATTTCTTTCTTTACTCTCATTTTCTCTTATTCTTTTATTTTTCTTTCTTTATTTACTTGTATAATTTTCCTTCTTTTATTTCTTTAAAGCAGCAGTATCCCCTCCCAAATCATGTATTGGGAGGTTCCGTTATTTTTCATTTTTTAGTATTTATAAGAGTGGGGATAGAAGTCAAACCAAACACAAACAAGGAAAAGGAAAACTAGTTATCTCTACCCAAATCATCAAAAGTTCTCTGGAAATCATTTATCAACTCATCTTCATACCAGGAAAATTTTGCAGCCATCTCTTCAGAAGCAGTACCTGGAATAGTCCTGTCATTGGCATACATAATTACCTCTCTGCTATTTCTATCAACCCTCCTGAACAATCTGGCCACAGCATCTTGACTTTCACTAGCCGCGTTGGGATCTTCTCTGGTAACCCGGATAGGCCAACGTTCTCTTCTTTGAAAAACTTGAGCGGCAGGAAATGGCAAAGGGGACAATCCATCTCTTCTTCTGCTGGAGCTGGCCACAGGTTGGAGTTGACGGGAGGTGTTTATGGGTGAGTTTCTGGACTGTTGAACTGTTGATGGTTTTACTGCTGGATTCAAGGCAGGCCTGGTGGTGTGGGAAGTAGTTGGTGAAGGAGGAGGAAGGGTTGTAGGAATGGAAGCAAGCATTGGTTGGAAGGTTCTTGGAGTGCTGGGAATAACTTGACTTTGGAATATGGTGTTGGCAAGAGGTTGAGAAGAGGAATTGCTAGATGGATGGCCAATTGAATGAGGAATAACTTGAACTTCTTCACCATCCAACTCATCACTTCCTTCAGCATCTGGATCTGTTGGGGAATCAACAATTCTTCTTAGTTTCTTCACTACTTTCACCACTCCATCAGCATTGGTCCTTGAGATTGGGATTTCTGAGCTGTAGTGTATGGGCCTACCAACGGTTGGAATGGACCCTCCAACATTAGTCCATCTGGCCACATCCCTCTGCCTGGAACCAGTCACTACATCAAAATATCAGCACCAATTCAACCAAAAGATGCAAATCACTCACATTGAGAAAATCCAGAAGTTGCATCAGGGGTAGGTTCCTCAAGAATGGGGAATTCCTGCCCATAAGTGTCTCCTGACCTGGGACAAAGTTGATCCGGTACGGCGGCATGGCTTCTTCCCAACAAAGCAAAAGTGGCATTTTGACAATTGAGGATTGTAATGTTGAAAGAAATCCTCACGCTTGGCCAAACATTCAGTACAGGCAGTATGAAGACCTTCAACTTCTCTGAACCCATCATATGTTTGGGAGGGATCAAAATGGCCAGAAGACGCCATGGAAGGGGAGGACAATTGACTGAAGACGCCAGAACCATGAAGAACAGACAGTGGTGGTGCAGAAGGAGAAGATTCAGTGAGCTCAGTCAGTTTGGAACTCATAACTGAAGAATATGCAAGCAGAAGATTCAAGACGTCAGAATCAATCCACTCCATATCAAGAAAAAGAATTTAACCTCAACGAAATGGGGCCATAACTCAATTATGCCCCCCTCAAAGCCTCTAAGGTGAAGGTTCATACCCCTTTGGGGCTGAGCTCATCACCCAGGGCCTCCCCTGCAGCTTTGGGGAGGCCAGGATCTTGATGGCCCTGGACCCCATCAATGTGTCCAGGCCATGTATGGTGAAATCTGTGATTGGGCCATTTCTGGGCCCCTTGGTCACCCTGGGTCCCCAGCAAATTTGGGCCCAGGGGCTCCATTTTGGTCCTGGGGGCCTCCAATAACCCCCATGGACCACGGACCGTGGCGCACGGCGCACGGCCCATGGACCGTAGGACCCCAAAGGCATAAAAAGGCCAAATATGGCCAAAAATCATAAAATGACCATTTTCACCAGAGCACCCAAAAATGCCCAAAAGGCCATAGAAATGATGATATATCAAGATTCATCAGAGTAGAGGCCACAGCCCAAAAGCACTTTGGAGGGCTGTTTGAGGCCATTTCCATGGATAATGGGGACAAGACCCCTTGGAGGAATTTTTTTCAATTTTTCAATGGATTAAGCCTTGCCCAATGAGTACACTTCATATACTCATTGGGCATCATTTTTTTTTGAGCACAAGAGCTCAGTGGTCCTTATTCTGGGATATATCCCAACGCCACATCCCAAGGGCATGGTTGATTGAATCAGAAGACAAGAAATGCATATTTGAAGTGGAATACTTACTCAAACTTGGAAAAAGGGGGGAATCAATTGAATTTGACAGAGAAGAAGTAATGAAGGATTTTCAGGATAATGGTCAAGAGGAAAAGAAAATTAAAAAGAAATTTTTTTGCAAAAATGTGGGGATAATGAGATGCCACTCAACAGTGGCAGGGTATTATGGTGTTCAGGAGCCCACCAGTTTCAAGAGGGGGATACTGTACCAACCATCCATCAGGGGTAAGGGTATTCATTCATACACCCACTCAAACACCTCAAATCAGAAAATCCAGCATCTGCATCAGCATTCAGTTTCAGCAATCTTTATTCTGAAACATGCATACAGCTTGGTACATCACTACAGCCTGTAAATACCTGTACAGGTTGGATTCACCCAATAAAGTTTCAATACACCAGTATGAAACTGTATGATCACTCAAATACACCACACCTCTTGTGCAGGTTCTGTACAGCTGTACAGGACCTGTATTGGCCAGACTCAATTCAATCATCAATTATTCTCATGAAACAACCTTTTCAAATTGTATTTACAATAAAAATAAAGAAAAATTACTAATATTCTTGATTTTTACGTGGAAATGAGTTTTTAGAGAGATTTTTAGAAAAAACAATTAAATAAATGATTTAATCATGTCAAAATAGATGATTATAACAAGGTGGTCTTTGGTCTTTAATAATATAATAGTTTTTATATATAAAGAATAAAGAAATTACCTTTGATTTAATTGATTTAATGTTTTTGATGCGTCTGAGGGGAAAATAGAGTAAAAAGAGCTCTATTTATAGTAAATACCTCCCTCCTAGAGTCCAACAGGCTTCTAGTAGACGTGTACTGATCATATACACTGGAATCGATCAATATTTTAAGGTTTGGAGATGATTACATCATGATCAAACCATATTGCATCATTATTACACCATTATTTAGAGTTATCACTATAACTCTAAAGTTGATGACATCAGAGGCTTGGCAGAACCCCAAATTTCGTGGATTTTATTAGTTTTAATCATAAACTAATAGTATTCACCAATTTCATCACTCATATGACTGTTAAACTTAATTTAAGGTTACAGTAGGTGATCATAACTGCTCAATTTAAGCTCAAACGTTGATCTTTAATAACTTTTAAGTTTTACACGCTACAGAAATTCAGATAGTGAATTCTGATAGCCTGACATAACCCTATTATGCTACCGAGAGCTTTTTATTACATCATCAAAAATCTAATTTTGATGATTTTTCTTGTAACTCATCTTTTCTGTCAAAATTCAATATTTTAAACTTCAAATCATGATTTCAGGGGGTTCTACCCTGAATTTAATAATAAGAATTACATCATTCTTCACGAATAAACTAGTAGAGTCCAACTGTGTGCTTTATTCTAAGTTTGGACCACTTTCACAACAAAGTGGTCAACAGCTCTGTTGATTTTTATCAATATTTCATCATAAGTTTTAACCTTGTTTATAAATTGTTAAATAAAGTTCATATCTGTTTTTTACAGTAATTACGTGGTAACTTTATTTTTGGTTAATCACTCTATCTTGTATAGTTTAAGAGATATTAGCTATGATCCTTGAATATATGCGTTGACCAAAAAAGTGCATATATTCAGGTTAATTCCTTAAGTATTAACTTTGGAAATTAGCTCATTAATTGTTTTATGTGTGAATTTTCATGGGGAATCTAATGGTACAATTTATTTCACATGTTGCTTCATTGGTTCTTGAAATAAATAAAGATTTATGGTTTTTATAAGGTATTATTCCTTATAACTCATTAAATATTGACTTTACAGATATGCCATAAAAATGGTATATGTGTATTTTACCATGGGGAATCAAATGGTATAATCTATTTCACATGTTTATTCATTGGTTTTCAAGTTAAACCAATTTTTGTACCAATTTATGGTATTTTTGTATTCTTGAAGTGATCATTTTTGATGTATAATTATTCTAAGTAATTTTGGTATAGTTATTTTAAAGGTATAATTATTCTGAGTCTTTCTTGTGACCTTATTGGGTATGTGGTCATATCTCAAAGGCTCACATTAATAAAGGATATGGCCACCAGGACTCTACTGAACAGGTGAGTGAAGGCAAAGACTAACTTAATAAATAATAAAATAATATTTCTTAATGAGAAATAAAATAATATTAAATAATAAATCCAATATTTTAATTAACTGGGGGAAAAACTCCCAGGTGGGTGAAAGGGGGGTGGTATATGTGAAAAAGTGCCAGCCTGGTGTTTGAGTGTTGAGAAACCATGACTGTATGATTGAGGAACCTGTATTTGAGATTTGAAACTGTATTGGTGTATCCAATACAGTTATTTGAATCAATACAGGTATTTGCGCCTGTATTGAGGACAGGCCTGTATTTGGTGAATCCTGTATTTGGGTTTTGCCTGTATTGAGCTGTATTGAGGATTGGAACTGTATTTGGTGAATATTCCATGAAACCCCTTGCTGATTAGGTGTTGGAAGATTTTCCATTAGTAATGAGTGGTAATGCCCTGCCTGTCTCCATGGCTGTGACATTATCCCCCTCTTGAAAGTGGTGAGCTCTGAGCACCATAAAAGTAATGACTCTTGACAAGATCAACTGATTTGTTCTTCCCCTGTAACAACCATCCATCCGGGGTAAGGGTATTCATTCATACACCCACTCAAACACCTCAAATCAGCAAATCCAGAATCTGCATCAGCATTCAGTTTCAGCAATCTTCATTCTGAAACATGCATACAGCTTGGTACATCACTACAGCCTGTAAATACCTGTACAGGTTGGATTCACCCAATACAGCTTCAATACACCAGTATGAAACTGTATGATCACTCAAATACACCACACCTCTTGTACAGGTTCTGTACAGCTGTACAGGACCTGTATTGGCCAGACTCAATTCAATCATCAATTATTCTCATGAAAATTCTTCCTCTGGATCAGGGCTGGTGATTCTCACATATACCAGCCCCTCTTTCTCCCCCCTGGGGACTTTTCCCCAGTTAATTAATTTAGTATATTTATTATTTTACAATTATTCTTATCCTTATATTTGGGGTATTATAATTATTTCATTCTAAGTTAGTCTTTGCATTTTCTCTTTGCCTGTACAGTATGAGTTGGGTGGCCATAACCTTATTAACCCTTCTCTTTCCATTCTGACAGGTTGAAACAGTGGACTTGGACTTGTTTGTGGTTGGCTCTTCTATTTCTTACTCTTATTTTTTGTTGCTGCTTTTCTTATATTCATTCTTTTAGCAATTCATCTTTAACACTCTTAAGTGTCTCCTGCTTATCATATCTTTGAGCCCTCCATAAGTGAGTCCCAGTTTACTGAGTGCCAGGCCCTCTTCACTTCGAAGAGCCCCTGTGACATCCCCCCAAATCACAATTTTCATCTCTCAAAGTTCCTCTTCATAAATCATACTTTCAACCCCTTTCAGCTTCATAACTTGTAGGTCCTTCTTCTTTGTCTTGATTCTGATTCTCCTTCACTTCATAACTGTCTTCACTTCATCAATTTTTCTTCTATTTCTTTGATCTTCTTCTCATTGCAGAGTTCTTCACTCATTTTGTCTTGAGTCCTCATGGCTCATGATAAAAAGTGATTTCAGGTCCATGTCCTAAGAACCCATTGCCATTCCATCAATTTTGTCTTCATTTGGAGATTGGGCCAACTTGGCTTTTTTTTTGTTTGGACCATTTCAGAAGTCCTTGAATTATTCCCCAAAATTTTTGTTTTATAGGTTTTTGGTCAAAATGACCAAAATGCACAAAATGTGCAAAAGTGCGCAAAGGCAAGATAACGAAGTTTTCGATGATTTTTGATTGAAATAGGTGTTTTTGCCTTTTCCACATGATTTGAATTTGAAATAGCCATAATGCGCAAATATGCCCATATCATTAAAATGGCATATTTGGTGAATAATTGAATAAAAATGGGTTTTTGAAGGTTTTGAAGAGAAATGACACCAAATGCGCAAATAGGCCAATATGGTCAAAATGGCATATTTTGCTGAAGAATTGAATAAAACATTGATTTTGATGTTTTGAAGAAGAATAAAGCCAAAATGCGCAAAAGTGCACAAATGCATGAAAATGGCCAATTTGGCCTATGAAACAGTGTTTTCTTGATTTTTCCCTCCTATTTTCTTTGATTCAACTCATTCTTGCAGTTCCAAATTGCCATAATTGTCTTGCTGACTTGCAATTGTCCATAATTCTCTTGGTCTTGACTTGAAGATGAGTTCAAGGCTGACTTCCCTTTGTGATTCCAATCACTCTGATTCCCCACCTTCTGTACTTTATGATCCTGGTGTTTTTGATAACTTGAGGGAGCTTTCTGAAGAGAGTATGGCCCCTACAGAGATTTGGGACATCAAGAAAACCAATAATGGTTTTAAATATGTCAGAGTTATTGAACCACCCTGCACCAATTGTAATAGGAAAGGGATTCCTTGTGTGGAATCTGCTACTGCTAGGTCCACCAGGTGTCAATTTTACAATCTTGGAAAAAGAAATTGTTCTCAAGACCACTATAGCTTTCCTCAAAATCCCAGAAGATTATGGAGCAGCATCAAGAAGGGTGGAAGATCCGACCTCTGATGCCACCTCTGGTCACTCCAATTGTGAGTTGATTGGCCATAAACTTGATGGGTTACTGAATTCTATTTTTTCTATTCTTCTTCTTCAGTGACTGGATCTAGAATGAGAGGTGTCCAACAATGGAATAATACCAGCAGTTCCTGGGCACCCATTGGAGGATAAATTCACCCCCAAGGAAATTCCATTGGAGTAGCCGCAGAGGTTCCCATTTTGGTCACCAGAAAAGATGGAAAACCTGGAAGATTGAAGAGAAATCTGGTGGTTCAAGATGAAATTGATACTGATGCTGAAGGCAGTGATGAGATTGATGGAGAAGAGCTTGAAATGACTAACCCAATCCAGAAAAGAAGAATCCAATCCACTTCACAATCCCCAGTCCAAGCCAGTACCACCAATAATGAAGTGATCAGGTCCTCCAGCCACCTCAACTTCCAATTAGATCCCCAACCATGCCCTCCACACTTTCCTCCACCTCTATCAATATCCAACGACCAGTGGCCAGCACTTCTAGAGACCCAATGTCTCCAGAACCTGAATCGATCTTTGAAAACGGTTGCCGCTGGAATATTACTGGCAGCTTCACTGATCAGAAAAGGGTGAACAAGAAGGTGGTCACCTCTCTATTTGCTGAAGTTGATGCTTTGACTGAGGTGTTTGTTGATAAGGCTATGAAGAGTTCTATTCCAGGGGAGCCCACTGCTTCTTTGGCCAGGGAGGCAGTTGCTTATGAAGATGCCATGGTTTTTAAGCTTAGAGAAGCCTTGAATAAATTTTGATGAGGATTATCTGTAGCTGGTCTTTACCATTACTAGTGTTTGCTCTTGATTATTAAATAAATTGATTCCCCAAGCAAGATATGGGAGTTATGATTGCTGCTTTTGAAACAAGAAATGAAAAATAAATCATACAAGTAAAAGAAAATGAAATAAAAAATGAAAATGAAAAAGAATTGAGAGAAAAAAAAAATCAAGCATTTGATGCTCACAGCGTGGCCAAGGTAATGTTTTACAAGAAGTAGACCCCTCAGGGATGCATACCAGGAGATGGAGCTTACTTTCATAACTTCCACTCCCCACCAAGCACCATAAATAAAAAAGAATTATTCCATAACATGAATTTTGGTAATGAATGTCTTGAAAGAGAATTTATGGCATTATTAAAGAAGGAAAGAATATAAGAGAAAAGATTGGGCCATATCTTGATGAAAGGCCAAAATCATGAGGGTATGATGTTTCAAGGCCTCCAGAACCTGTCCAAAGAATTGACAAGTGCTCACAAAGTGGCCAAGGTGATGCTTACAACAAATTTGGGTAGAATACCCCCTTAAAGGTGCATGCCAGGAGAGGAACTTACTTTCATAAACTCCAATCCCCACCAAGCACCATGAATCAAACTCTTGCGGCATTTGAGCCAGGCTTGTCTGGATACAAAGTGTGAAAATTCTTGACAAGGTCTGGGGAGTTGGTAAGGTTGGAAGCTGGTTCCCAAGTTGTTCTTTCTGGGTCTTCATTGAATCCTTTCCACTCCACTAAATACCATAATGAACCCCTCTTGAGTTTTGAGTCCAGAACCTGAGCCACTTCCCATTCTTCTTGGTCTTCCACTATTACTGGAGGTGGTGGCAATTGGTGTCTATTTGGGATAGTTGATTTCTTCACTGGTTCTAACAAGTACACATGGAAGACAGGGTGAACTGTCTTCCAATTTTGAGGCAACTTGAGGTGATATGCATGGCTTCCAATCTTCTTGAGAACTTCAAAGGGTCCCAGCCATCTTTCTGAAAGTTTCTTGGTGGGTCTTGTTGTCTTGATGTTCTTGGAAGCTAGCCATACTTTGTCCCCAGGCTGGAAATCAGGTGGAATTGCTCTATTTCTATCTGCATACTTCTTAAAATGCTTTATTTCTGATTCTAATTCTTCTTTGACAACTTGCTGTACTGATTGGAGTTTTGATGATAGCTTTCCAGCAGGTGCATCTTGAGAAATGTGAATTGAATCAAAGCTGGGATTTCTTCCATAAATAGTAAAAATGGAGACTGTTTTGTTGATGAATGTTCTGCATTATTATAGGAAAATTCAGCAAAAGGGAGCCAGGTGTGACAGTCATCTTGATGGTAATTGAAATACATGTGAAGATACTGATCTAGAATCTGATTTACCCTCTCTGTCTGTCCATCTGTTTCAGGGTGAAAGGCAGTTGAAAGATCTCTTGATATCTTGAGCTGCTGACACAATTGAGTCCAAAATGATGAAACAAATAATGAACCTCTATCACTAACAATACTGATTGGAAGACCATGTTTGGAAAAGACATTGCTAATAAAGATTTGAGCTAAGTCCAAAGCAGTGATTGTTGAAAAAGCTGGAATAAATATTTCCATTTTTGAAAATCTGTCTACAGCTACTAAAGTTGAATCAAAGCTGCTTGACAAGGGCAATTGAGTGATAAAGTCCATTGATAAAGAATTCCAAGGACCAGATAGAATTTGAAGAGGCTTGAGTAGCCCAAACTTCTTATGGTGGATTTTCTTGTTTCTTGAACATTGCTGACATGAGGACACATAGTCCTTGATGATTTGGTTCATGCCAGCCCAATAAAAATCCCTCTTGATGAGCTTGAGGGTCTTCTCCTGGCCAGGATTGCCAGCCAACGGTGAGTCATGACGCTTCTGATGAATGTCCAATTGAACTTCATGACTGCTTGGAAGGAGTACTCTATCTTTGAGCAATAATAATATTGCTTGAGGTTCAAGAGAATAGTCTGGGACTGATTCTCCTCTTGCTAATTTCTTGAGGATTTCCTTATAATCATTTTCTTGCCATACTTGTCTTTGGATTTGATCAACTACATCTGAAAAAATATCAACTTTTATTGAAAAAAATCTTGACTCTTGAATTTCATTTTGCTTGAGAACTTGATGCAAGGTTTGAGGATTCTTGCTGATGAAATCCACCCCCCTCTCTGGGTACATGTCGTCCCGACGTGCCAAGGCATCTGGTAAAGTGGCCAGCCTGCCTGGGTGGTAAGTGATGATAAATTGGAACTCAGATAGAAATTCTGCCCAACGGGCTTGACGACGAGTAAGGACTTTAGAGGACAAAAAATACTGAAGAGAACAATGGTCTGTCAAGACCTCAAAGGAATCAGAAAGAGAAAGTGGAAAAGCTCTCCAGCACTTGGGAGCCCAAACTATGCCAAGGAGTTCCTTGTCATGAATTTTATAGTTGAGTTCAGCTGGCAAGAGCTTGTGACTATCAAATGCAATGGGATGCTTTCCTGAGTCATTCACCTGACTCAGTACAGCACCCAAGGCATAATCAGAAGCATCAGTCTCTACAATAGTTGGCAGAGAAGGATTAAAATGAGAGAGAATAGGAGCAGTGGTGAAAGCTTCTTTGAGTATTTGAAACTGACTAAGAGCTTCCTCATTGAAGATGAAGGGAGAATCTTTTTTAAGGAGGGAAGTGAGAGAAGAGATTTTTTTGGAATAATTTTTAATGAAATGACGTTAAAAGTTGGCAAAGCCAAGAAACGATTGGAGGGCCTTGATGTTCTTGGGCTGAGGCCAATTGAGGATTTGTTGAACCTTTGAAGAATCCATCTTGAGGCCATCACTTGAAACAACATAGCCCAAGTATTCCACACTTGAGGCATGGAATACACACTTTAAGGGTTTAGCAAACAAATTATTGTCTCTCAGTCTTTGGAGAACAGAGGCCACATGCTTAACATGTTCATTCAAAGAGCTAGGGAAGGCCATAATATCATTTAAGTACACTACAACAAAAATATCCAAATAATCTGCAAAGATATCATTCACAAGATTTTGGAATGAAGCTGGAGCATTGGTTAAGCCAAATGGCATGACCAAATATTCATAACTGCCATATTTGTTTTTAAAGGCAGTTAAGTGCTCATCCCCTCTTTAATTCTCAAGAGGTTATAAGCACCACGCAAATCTATCTTGGAGAAGATAGTAGCACCGTTAAAGACGGTAAGAAGCTGATTCATTGGAGGAACAGGATACCTGTTCTTCCTAGTTACAGCATTAAGTTTGCGGTAGTCAACACACAAACGAAGTCCACCATCCTTTTTCTTAACAAAACGGACAGGTGCTCCTGTTGAAGAGGAGCTTGGCCTAATGAAACCTTTCTCTACATTCTCTGAAATGTAGGCCCGCAGTGTTTCTGACTCATTCTTTGATAAAGAGTAGATAACACCAACTGGAGGTAGAAGACCCTCCAGTTCAATATGATGATCACAGGCATGGTGTGGAGGAAGTTTCTCTGCTTTCACTTTGGAGAATACATCCAAATATTTGTGATAAACAGGAGGGACTACCTTCAGCACAGTTTCAATCACTGCTGGCTCTTCCTCCTCATCCCACTGCTCCTCCAGGGAGGCATTAAAAGATGATGGAGGAAGGTCCATATCCCCTTGAAAGAGATGAAGTGAAGATATAGAAACATCTTCTCCAACACCTTTTATCTCTTTGAACACTTCATCTCTTAATGGAAGTAATGACTGAGAGGGAAAAATGGAGGGGTTATGGACAGAAGGAGGAAGGGAAGGTGTCTTAAGCTCACCAACCAGAGCAAAACTGTTGACAGCAGTGGAAAGGTCATTACTAGTAGAAGAAGTAATACCACTAGAATCAGAGGTGATCAATCCATTTTTCCAATCAATAATGGGATTAAAATGGCAAAGAAAATCATAGCCCAATATTAGGTCTTCTCCCTTGGGTGAATCTATGATAAAGAAATCCCATTCAAAGCTTGGGAAGGAAGGTAAATCAACAACCGACTTGGTATAATGGGTGATGAACAAGGAAGTGGATTCACTGGAATCCAAAATGAAAAGAGGAATCTTTTCAGGGAGCTCTGACATGGTCAATGAGTACTTGAGAACAGAATTGTTTGCAATAAAAGAGTTTGTAGCACCAGAATCAATTAGAACACTATAAAAAAATATCAGAGATTGAAGAGAAAATAAGAAATTTTAAAGATTTTTTGACACTAGTATTCAGATTGCACAATTGTGCTCTTGAAGGAAATAAGTGAGAACCATTGAACACATCATGATTCCCACTCAGGCTTTTCCCTTCTTGCTAGGGAAGCCTTTTGATGACCCTTGCCTATTCTCAGGCCTCTTGAAGCATTTTTCAAATGGGTGTTTACCACCACAATAATTTCACAAGCCTTCTTTAATCCTCCTCTCCTTTTAAGAAACAATTAATTTGTTGTCCTTATTGAGGAGAGCAGCATGAGGCTTGTCTTTGGACACTTGAAAATTCTTCCCCTTCTTATTCTTCTTGTGATAAGGCCCCTTTGATGATGAACTTTGAGGGGGCTTGGAGGAGTTGGATCCACTGATTGGAGGCTTCTTCTCTTGATGACTACCCTTTTCCTTCTGCCTCTCATGGTACCTGGTATCTAATTCCAAGGTGATGTCCATGAGTTCTTGAAGACTATCAAAAGTTCCAGGATGAGAAGCCAATTGGTCCAACAATCTTGATGCCAAGCCTCTCCTATACACATGAATATAGGCCCTTTCCCCCCAGTCTCCAATTCTTGACATTAAACTTCTGAAATCAGCTATGTACAAGGAAACTTGACCACTTTCCCTCATCCTCAAATTGTCCAACTCTTGTTCAGAGTTTCTGACTTCATTGGGATCACCAAAAAGAGTGAATAACTGGGTTTCAAATAACTGCCAGTTATTGAGGAGGTAAGATGGGTCTTCATTGGAGATATTTGAGAGATAGGGTTAACTCCATTTGCCAGCTCTACCAGTAAGAAAAGAAGTTGAGTATAAGACCTTCTTCCTGTCAGAGAAGAAGTTTTCTGGGTCATTATGGAATATTAATTGACAGGAGTGAATGAATCCTCTCAATTTGTGAGCTTTAGTAGCATCAAAAGAATCAGGTGCCTTCATTGATGGAGTCTTGAATGAAGGGACTTTTTAATTTTCCTTTGAGGCAACTGCTTGAGTGAGTTGTCCCATAAACTGAATCATTTGCTCCATCATCTTGAGGAAATTTGGTTCAGCTTGAGAGACAGAAGGTTGATTAGAAAGGGCTAGATTTGGAGCCTCAGGAGCTTCAGGAGCACCTGCCAAGGTAGCTGCTACTTCAGTCTCCTCAGATTCTTCCTGTTCCACAGACTCCTCCCCCTCCTCATCTTCAGCTCCCCCCAATCTACTCCTAGGCCCTTGAGAAACACCAGGATAACCACCCAATAGTCCAGAGAATGATCTTGATCTTCTAGACTTCACACCTCCTCTTCTGGAGGGTGCTTCTCCTTCCATTGGTGGTCCTCTGTCCAAATTTGCACTCAGTTGATGAACTGATGGTGTGCGGTCAAGAGGAGCCCTTGCTGTAGGAGTGAGAACAGCTTGATGTCTCTGGGATCTTGTATTCTTGGCTGGTGGGCTATGCTGAACTGGAATCATGAAAGAAGAATGAATGAAAACTTGATGATAATTTGAATAAAATAAGGCTCAACCAAATCAAATTAAATGAGAATCTTGATGATCTTGAAGAATCAATAAACAGTCTTGAAGTGAAAATTGTGAGCCTTAGAGGTAATTTCATATACCCAAAAGACCACAAATACAACATTAACATATTAATATAAATAAAATAAATTTATTTATATTATTAAAATTAAAATCAAAATATAAATATAAAATTATATTCAAAATAAAAAAATTAATCACAATTTAAAAATAAAATTACATTAAATCTTGGAATTATAAAATTACATTTATACTTGAAAAAATTAAGTAAAAATGAAATTTTAACAAAATTGTAAAAAAATAAATAAATTTGGAAAAAAGTTAAATAAGAATCATTATAACTTTTCATCCAATAAATAAACATAAAAATTATTTCACCATTGGATTCCTCAAAAAAAATCAGGTGGGGTCACCTCTGAGTGAAATTCTTGTAGCTCAACTCTAAATAAGCTTAAATTAAGTTTTTAGTATTTTTAATACAAAAGTTGAAAATCCTCAAAAATTTAATTTAATTCACACCACATGTGGTGTTAACCATCAATCTTTGTGTTAAAATTGAGGTGTTGTGTTTAGTTTAGAAGCTATGAGGAATTGAAGTATTTTCAATTGAATTCAATTGAAATGTCAAAATGTGCGCGTGTATTACATAAGTGAGCTTTGATTTACATATGAGGTATCAACTATTACTGTATTGTACTGTACAATTCAATTGAATTACATATGTAAATTATAAGTATAATACATGATGAGGAATTAAAGGAAAAACAAATTGGAAAGATTAAATTTGGGGGGGAAAGGAACTCCAGCTCTAAGGGGGAGATAGACCCCCAAAATCCTTGCTGACAGGTGTGTGGTGTCAAAATTCACGCAAAGGTTCATCACTTCTGGCCTGGAATTGATTTACAGGGTCTGTGGACTCAATTGATAATGAGGTTTTGATACCAACTGGGGTAGTTTTAGCTGTTGCCAAGAGGGTAAAACTACCCTTAAGATAAAACCATCATAGTAAAAACAGTTTTAACTGGTTTCCACGTATCTTACACACATTCTGACGTGTTTTGAAGGCTCTAGACCAGGTATTGCTATAGTAATGGCCGATTTAAGGGTCTAAAATGGTGAAAAATGGCTTAAACCAGCCCTTTTTGGTCTAAATCAGGGTTCAATGATGCCATAATTGGCTTTTCTGTTGTCAGACTGTTTTTCACGACTGACAAGAGTAAGTTTGACTTTTTTAGTAAGAAAATTGATGGCTATAAAAGAATTTCTTCTTTGCCCCACTTTTCTCTTCATGTTAGAATCTTTTCCTTTTATAATTAGTTTAAACATTGTTAAACCAATCAATAAGAGATTCCAAACACCTCTATTAAGTGATTTTAAACCTTTTAACCACGTGAAAAAATCATTATAATCATTGTTTGTAACTTTTATAATCATTTTTACCCCTGAACCACCCCAAAAGTGAATTAAAGCATCTTTCATCACTGTAAGCTTTGTCACTTTGTTTCCAAATTCACTCTGGTCACTTTTGGGCGTGTTTTCTCTTTAATATTCTTTTTAGAGACTTTGTTCTTTAATTAATTGCTTGCAGTTCCTTGCTCAATTAATTCCAATTGAAATTGCTCTTGAAGAAATTTCTTTTGTAGCCTTAAATATTTCTTGTAGAGTATTTTTGGATAAATTTTTATTGTTGGTAAAACAATAAATCTTTATAAAATTATTGTTTTATACTAATAAAGGTATAAACAATAAATTTAGCGAGTTTTCCCTTAAAAATAATATCCTTTACTATTTTTAATTGATTTTTTACCTTACACAAATTTTGAGGACAGGAAAAGTACTTGATTTTAAATCAAAGTTTCATATCCACACCTTACATTTGGGGGCCCAGCCATGATATTTTACCTGTGACATATTTTTTTACTCTTTTTAAAATCTTTTTTCTTATATTGAAAAAATTTAAAGACATATAAAAAATACTTATAATTCAAAAAAATCCATAAAAAATAATTTTTTTCATATTATAAGTGAGGCTTATATTTTTATTTCTTTTTTAAAATATCCTTTTTCTACTTAATTAATTGGTTTTTTCACTAATTTTAGTGCCTGACAATGTGGTAAGACAAGAAAAAATTGAAACAGCCTCAACAGTCACCAGCATTATTCCTGCCAGTACTATTAATTCAGACCATAATAGTACTGTTATTGTGACTCAAAATAACCAACCTGGACCAATATCTTCTGAATTGATTAACTTGGACATAAGTAATACCCTTCAGAAAGCTAAGAATTTGGCCAATAGTAAGTTTTTTGACGTAAAAATACTATTTTAAGCCTTTTTAACCATAATTATGCTTTCAACCAGGTCAGGAGCCAGCTATAACCCCTCAAGCAGCTCCCAGAAAGGTAATAGACGTGATTATGGCAGAGGCCAATCAGGTACAGAAGGAAAAGGGTCAGTTGATAACTTCCAAACAACTAAAATGGGTCATTCTGAAGCTGATAATACCATTTTACCTTCAAAAAGAGCTGACGACGCCACAACCAGCCCATGTGGACATATACAAAGCCAGCCACAGTACATACAACAATGCACTTCAATTCAAGGAGTACCAGATCCTTGCAGACCTGTGGAAGAATTGCATGAATTCTTACCTAACTGTGAGAAAATTCCTGGGCCATCCCAACACTTGCAAATTGCTCAATGGATGGCATCCATTGATGGAGAAGAAAAACATGATGCTTTTGACACTAGAATGGAGGAAAATCAACCCTCCACCACCAAAGCAAGTGCCAAAAACAGCCCCAGTGGCCAGCAGCAGCAACTCCAACGTGAAAACGCAGCCACAAGTTCAAACAAGGGCAAAGGGAAGGCACCAGCCCCAAAACCCTACAGCCAAGGATACAGAATTCCAAAGATTCAGCAGGATGCCTTGAAAAATGTATTTCAGATGGCCAGAGCCATGATGGAATTACAGAAGAAGGAGGAAGCCAGATTAAGATTCCAGAAATGATTTCTGATGTAGTTGATTCCATCCCGAACTGTATGATGCTATAAATGACGTGAAAAAACATCTTTCTGATAAAAATGAAACCATTTGTAACAACATTAAAACAAACAACCTGAGTCTGTGCCAAATTAATGAAACACTTATGTGTTTGAAAGAGTTTTAAGGAAAATTAAAATTTCCAACAATAATAATTCTTCTGGCAATAAAATAAATGAACAATCTGCCATTATTAAAGAATTAACAGATAAATATTCTAAATTCAATATTGATGACGTAATTGAAAGAAGAATTAAAAAAGCCATAAATATTATCAAAACAGATAACAAGAAAGTCCTTGATGACATTTCAAATTCATTTACTGAAGTAAAGACATATACCATTGCCTTGAAAAAGTGTTTTGATGCTTCACAAGAAGAAGTATCAAAATTATCAATGAAATTGAATCAAGTCACTGCTGATAATACAAGACAGACAGAGTTATGGCAAGAACTGACACATAAAGAAGACATGTATAAAATTGAAGTAATAAATTTAATACAAGGCTTCCAACATGAATACAGAAATTCCCAAAGGTGTAGAAGCAGTAAAATGAATGACATTGAACAAATACTGAACACCTTACCAAGAATTTCTACACCTCTGAATCAAAATGAGGGCACAAGAATTCCAAATCCACAAGTATTGGATCCTGATAATTCACAATTAAAAAATGAATTATCCACTCCTTTTCATAACTTGGAACCATCAATGGGCCAAGCACTCTTGAAAGAAGTTCCAAAACTTAAAGAATGGCCTCAGTTCAGTGGTGAAGGAGAGTACGACCATATAGAATTCATTAGAGGTATTGAAATGATTGAAGAGGATTTTGAATTACCAGACAGATTTGTAACAGTAAGGTTTAACACCTTGTTTACCAGATCAGCTCACAGATGGTACATCAAAATAAGACAAACACATGGACACCAGAGTTGGACTTGGTGGAAAACACAAATCGTCAACAAATGGGCAAATGATGCTTGGTGGTTTAAAGTTGAAACAGCCTTTGAGTCTGCCAAATTTAATGCTGATAAAGACAAAGCTTTACCATGGTTTTGCCAACAAAAGGACAGATTAACAGCATTATATCCTGACATGTCAGAATTTATGATCCATAGAAATATTCGGAGACAATGTGGAGGTGACTTAGAGCATGCTGTCAAAAGCAGGACTACTGAGAAATCTTCAGCAGAGGATATTATCAATATATTAGAGGAAGTAACCACCAGAACCAAAATTGGTTCTAGTAGGGTGAATCTCAAAACAAGGTTTAATACACCTTGGAAAGATTCTGTGGACAAAAGCCCCAAAGGAAATTCTAGTAATATTAAGTATAAATCTGAAGATACAGTCAGAGAGTACCATATTTGCCAAAGCACCCCACATTTAGCCAATACATGTCCAAAAAGGGGGGAAATCAATGAAATTGACATGGAAAAGGAACCAGATGTTGAGAAATAAGACATAATTGAAGACAATTCAGATGATAAGTCATCCATATTTTCTGAATCTTCAAAAGATATAGAAAATATAAATGCCACTTTTGACATCATGGAATCTTATTCCCACTTTCCCCCAATTGAGCAATGGCCAACTTGACTTATCAAAAGTTCAAGATGCACAACTTATGAAAACAAAACCAAACAGGGGAAAAGGCTATACAGCTGGTAACTCCTGTATAACAGAAGTGGTGATTGACAACAAGCCCACCAAGCTTTTGCTTGACCCAGGAGCCTTCTGCTCTTGTGTTGGAAAATCTTTTCTTAAGACTTGTGTACCAAATTTTGAAGACCAATTGTTACCCATTGATGGTATAAAATTCAACAGTGCAAGTAACCCAATGAAAGCATTAGGAATCTTTGAGACCAATGTCATATTCCCACACATAAATGGGAATTTAAGAATCACAGTTGAATTTGTTGTTATGTAAAATTGCTCTAGTACCCATTTTGTGAACCTTTGAGATATTACCACATACCCAAAAAGGTCACAAGAAATATTTTATATAATTATAAGTACCTTAAAAACTATA
Organism: Austropuccinia psidii; assembly: GCA_023105745.1. Taxonomy (NCBI): domain Eukaryota; kingdom Fungi; phylum Basidiomycota; class Pucciniomycetes; order Pucciniales; family Sphaerophragmiaceae; genus Austropuccinia; species Austropuccinia psidii. The sequence continues at coordinate 21,407,590 of JALGQZ010000001.1, forward strand.
AAAATACCATAAATTGGTACCAAATTTGGTTTAACTTAAAAACCAAGGAATAAACATGTGAAATAAATTACACCATTGGATTCCCCATGGTGAAATACACATGTACCATTTTTATGGCATATCTGTAAAGTCAATATTTAATAAGTTATAAGTAATAATACCTTATAAAAGATACAAATCCTTATTTATTTCAAACCCAATGAGACAACATGTAGAATAAATGGTACCATTGGATTCTCCATAAATATCCACACATAAAACAATTAATAAGCTAAGCTTCAATAACAATACTTAAGGAATTAACCTGAATATATGCACTTTTTTGGTCAATGCATATATTCAAGGATTTTAGCTAATATCTCTTGAATTATACATGATAGAGTGATGAACCAAAAATAGAGTCATCACGTAATTACTGTAGGAACACAGATATGAAGTTTATTTTACAAGTTATAAACAAGGTTAAAATCTGTAAGGAATTATTGATTAAAATCAACAGAGCTGTTGACCACTTTGTTGTGAAAGTGGTCCAAAATTAAAAATAAGTAGACAGTTGGATTCTACTAGTTCATTAGTGAAGAATGATGTATTGCTTATTATAATATTCAAGGTATAACCCCTTGAAATCATAGTTTGAAGTTTAGAATATTAAATTTTGACAGAAAAGATGAGTTACAAGAAAAATCATCAAAAATAGAGTTTTGATGATGTAATAAAATGCTCTTGGTAGCATAATATAGTTATTCCAAGCTATCAGAATTCACTCTCTGAATTACTGTAGCGTGTAAATCTTAAAATTCATTAAGGATCAAAGTTTGAGCTTAATTTGATCATTTATGATCACACACTGTAACCTTAAATTAAGTTTAACAGTCATATAAGTGTTGAAATTGGTGAATAATATTAGTTTATGATTAAAACTAATAAAATCCACGAAATTTGGGGTTCTGCCAAGCGTTTGACGTCATCAGAGTTAGAGTTATAGTGATAACTCTAAATAATGGTGCAATAGTGATGTAATGAGGTTTGATCATGATGTAATCATCACCAAACCTTAAAGTAATGATAAACTCAAGTGGATATGATCAGTACACGTCTACTAGAAACCTTTTGGACTCTAGGAGGGAGGTATTTACTATAAATAGAGCTCTTTCTGCTCTTTTTTCCCCCAGACACATCAAAAACATTAAATTAATACAAACAAAAAAGGTAATATCTTTATTCTTTATATATGAAAGCTTTTATATTATTAAAGACCAAAGTTCATCTTTATTATAATCATCAATTTTGACGTGATTAAATCATTTGTTTAATTGTTTTTGTTAAAAATCTCTCTAAAACTCATTTCCATGTAAAAAATCATAAGTATTTGTAATTTCTCTATTTTTTATTGTAAATACAATTTGTATAAGCTGTATTTACATTATTTGGCATAAAATATCTCAAAATTACTATATTAAGTGTTAAAATTAGGTTATTTTCTCTTATATTAATAATTTTCTCTATATTATTCTTTTAATAATTCTTTAATTAATATAAATAGTATTTATATTAATTTATAGCTTTAATATTAGTAATATTATTGTTATTAATTGTTTTTTATTAATAAAAAACAATTTTTTACGCTTTTCTTATTTGTTTGTAACAATAATAAAGTGCTTTTCAATATATTAATTATTTTATATTAATATATTTATTTTATTATATTATATTTTTATTAATAATATAATTATTTTTATGCCATAATTGTTATAATTATCTTTACGCCATAATTACTATAATTATTCTTATCTTATTTATTTCATTCATAAGGACATTCATAGTACAATAAGTAAGATATTAGTAATTTGTACTTATTGTTTCATAGTCAAACCTTACACATTTTATATTGGGAAATGGCTATTTAATCATGTAGGGGATAGATTTACATAATAAAAAAGACAGATACTTTACTATTGGAGACAATAAGCCCCAAAAGTTTGCCTTTTTACCATTTAAAAGACAAATTACAGTAAAAAAAGTATCACCAGTCAACTTAGAGTTAGAGAAATTCAAGTCTGAACAGTTAAATGAGGCTCAAATAAGCCTTCATCTGACTGATAAACAAGAAGATGAACTTTCTTCCCTTTTGTATGACCACAGAGGAGCATTTGCTTCAGACAAAGAACCTCTAGGAGCAATTATTTTTCATGAAGTTGACATCATTCTTAACATTGAGAGACCTTATCCACCACTCTTAAGAAGACCTGCATATCCAGCAAGTCCAAAATCAAGAGAAGCTCTAGAAATTCATATCAAGGAACTTCTGGACCTTGGTGTAATAAGAAAAGTAGGCCACAATAAAGAAGTAGAAATAACTACACCAGTCATAGTGGAATGGCATAATGGAAAATCCAGAATGGTTGGGGACTTTAGAGCTCTGAACACTTACACTGTTCCAGACAGATACCCAATACCAAAAATCCAAATTGCCCTTACTCAAATATCTCAAGAAGTGTATATAACCACTATGGATTCCCTTAAAGGATTCCATCAAAGTGTGGTGACACCAAGAGCAAGAAAATACTTGAGAATTATTGTTCATTGTGGAGTGTATGAATACTTGAGGATGCCCTTTGGTATTAAAAATGCACCTTCACACTTCCAAAGAATGATGAATGAAATTTCCCCTGAAGAACTCTCAGAGGGATGGTTAATCATCTACATTGATGACATTATTGTCTGTTTCAAGACTTGGGAGGAGCACATGTACAGATTGTCCAGAGTTTTGACAAAAATTCAATCAGTCAACATGAAAATCTCCTTGAAAAATGCCATTTTGGATTTAAACAACTTAAGGCACTAGGACATGTTGTATCTGGTTTATCCCTTGGAATTTACAAAAACAAAGTTGCAGCAGTATTTCTAAAACCCATGACTCAGAACAAGAAGGAAATTCAGTCATTCTTAGGTTTTGCAGGATATTACAGGCAACACATTAAAGATTTTGCATCCATAGCAAGACCACTTTATAAATTGTGTGACAAAGACACAGTATTTGTAATGACTGTTGACAGAGTCAAAGATTTTGAGTCTCTAAGAGAAGCATTGACCACTGCTCCACTCTTACTGATGCCAGACTTTAAATTTCCTTTCAAGCTGTATATTGATGCATCAGGGGATGGACTAGGTGCTGCACTTCACCAAGTTCAGATCATAAATGATAAACCTGTAGAAAGACCCATATGTTTCATATCCAGGCAAATCAAACCAACTGAAGCCAGATATGAAGCAAGTCAGATGGAATGTCTATGCCTTGTCTGGGCCTTGGAGAAATTGAAATACTTCTTAGAGGTATGTGTTTTTGAGGTGATAACAGATTGTACAGCTATCAAATCACTTTTAAACATGAAAACACCCAACAGACATATGCTCAGATGGCAAATAGACATACAAGAATACAGAGGTAATATGACTATTGTTCATAACGATGGGAATATTCATAAGAATGCAGATGGACTAAGCAGATGGCCATTACCAAATAATATTGATAATCCTGCTTATGTGCCAGAAGAAGCTTCACCACAAATTCCAATAGAAGGAATAAGTGTTACAGACTTGAACACCACCTTCTTTGAAGAAGTCAGAAGTAGTTACACTCAAGATAAGAGTTGTAGCATCTTATGCCAATTACTTAACAAAGACTGTAAAGACAACTCTCTAATACATGCCTTGGATGAAGTATGGAGAAACTCTTATGATGAAGGAAGATTTCACCTACTGGATGGTATAATTTACCACAGAACCAAGCACACATGTGTCATGACAGTTGTAGACAGGTCATTAATCAATCTTGTACTGAAAGAATGCCATGATAGTCCCTTTTCAGGACATCTGTCTGAAGACAGAATAAGAGATAAAGTAAAGACCTGCATATGGTGGCCAATGTGGCAGAAAGACATTGCAGAGTATTGCAAAACCTGTGACAGACGCCAAAAGGCAAATAAATCCACTGGAAAGAGACTTGGAAATATGATAAAAATCCAAGAACCAAACAGACCTTGGGAAATCGTCTATATGGATTGGGTAACTGGCCTACCACCAGGAGGTGACAGAAGCTATAATGCTTGCCTAGTAATTGTGGACATATTCAGTAAAACTCCAATCTTTTTACCATGTCACAAAGATGATACAGCCATGGATACAGCTCTTCTGATATGGAATAGAGTAGTTTCATGGACTGGGATATTTAAAAATATCATTAGTGATAGGGATCCCAAATGCACTTCAGCACTATGGACAAATCTTCACCAATTATTTGGCACTAAACTGTCTTTCTCTACAGCCTACCACCCACAAACTGATGGCCTGGCTGAAAGGATGATCCAAACCTTAGAGGACATGGTGAGAAGATTTTGTGCATATGGCCTTGAATTCAAAGATTTTGATGGATTTACCCATGATTGGTGTACTCTGTTGCCAGCACTGGAATTAGCATATAAAACATCAATCCATGCCAGTACCAATCAGACTCCTTCTATTCTAGAAAAAGGATGGAACCCCAAGTTACCCCAAGATTCCTTGAGGAAATATTTAATTGAAATACCTCCCACAGCTGCTAGCTTCAAAGGAATGCTAGACAAAGCTAGAAAGCATGCAGTAAGGTTCATGGAGGACTCTTTTGCATATGCTAAAGACAAATGGGATAAATCACATGCAACTCCAGATTTCAAAGTGGGGGACCTAGTTCTTGTATCCACCACTAACTTCAATAACATCAAAGGATGTAAAAAGTTGAAAGACTCCTTTGCAGGACCTTTTGTGATTAAGGCCCTCCATGGAGAAAATGCTGTTGAATTAGAGTTATCTGAAGACCTTAGCAATAAGCATCCTACATTTCCAGTGAGCTTTATAAAGCCACATAAATCTAGTGATGCTGAGAAATTTCCCTTGAGGAATAAGATTCCCCAAGTTATACCTCCTATTGAGACATCTGGTACTAAGAAGATTACCAAAGTTCTTAAAGAAAGGAAATTAAGCAGCAATAAAATAAGGGAATACCTTGTTAGGTACAGTGACCTAACTTGTGAAGATGAATGGTTAGAAGAAAAAGATATACCAGAAGCTACCAAACTCCTCAGGAGATTCAGATACACTAGAAACACCAATATTAGAAAGTAATATTCTTTTTTAGGGGGAGGGAATGCGAGCCTTAGAGGTAATTTAATATACCCAAAAGACCACAAATACAAAATTAACATATTAATATAAATAAAATAAATTTATTTATATTATTGAAATTAAAATCAAAATATAAATATAAAATTATATTCAAAATAAAAAAAATTAATTACAATTTAAAAATAAAATTACATTAAATTTTGGAATTATAAAATTACATTTATACTTGAAAAAATTAAGTAAAAATGAAATATTAACAAAATTGTAAAAAAATAAATAAATTTGGAAAAAAGTTAAATAAAAATTATTATAACTTTTTATCCAATAAATAAACATATAAAAATTATTTCACCATTGGATTCCTCATAAAAAATCAGGTGGGGTCACCTCTGAGTGAAATTCTTGTAACTCAACTCTAAATAAGCTTAAATTAAGTTTTTAGTATTTTTAATACAAAAGTTGAAAATCCTCAAAACTTTAATTTAATTCACACCACATGTGGTGTTAACCATCAATCTTTGTGTTAAAATTGAGGTGTTGTGTTTAGCTTAGAAGTTATGAGGAATTGAAGTATTTTCAATGAATTCAATTGAAATGTCAAAATGTGCGCGTGTATTACATAAGTGAACTTTGATTTACATATGAGGTATCAATTATTACTGTATTGTACTGTACAATTCAATTGAATTATATATGTAAATTATAAGTATAATACATGATGAGGAATTAAAGGAAAAATAAATTGGAAAGATTAAATTTGGGGGGGGAAAGGAACTCCAGCTCTAAGGGGGAGCTAGACCCCCAAAATCCTTGCTGACAGGCGTGTGGTGTCAAAATTCACGCAAACGTTCATCACTTTTGGCCTGGAATTGAGTTACAGGGTCTGTGGACTCAATTGATGATGAGGTTTTGATACCAGCTGGGGTAGTTTTAGCTATTGCCAAGAGGGTAAAACTACCCTTAAGATAAAACCATCATAGTCAAAACAGCTTTAACTGGTTTCTACGTCTCTTACACACATTCTGACGTGTTTTAAAGTCTCTAGACCAGGTATTGCTATAGTAATGGCTGATTTAAGGGTCTAAAATGGCTAGAAATGGCTTAAACCAGCCCTTTCTGGTCTAAATCAGGGTTCAATGATTCCATAATTGGACTTTCTGTTTTCAGACTGTTTTTCACGACTGACAAGAGTAAGTTTTACTTTTGGAGTAAGAAAATTGATGGCTATAAAAGAATGTCTTCTTTGCCCCACTTTTCTCTTCATGTTAGAATCTTTTCCTTTTATAATTAGTTTAAACATTTTTAAACCAATCAATGAGAGATTCTAACCACCTTTATTAAATCATTTTGAACCTTTTAACCACGTTAAAAAATCATTATAATCATTGTTTGTAACTTTTAGAATCATTTTAACCCCTGAACTGAGGAGTTTTAAGAGATAAACAAAATAGAAACACCGTCGAAAGATGGCATTTTAGTTTATTGCAGATATTGAAGCATAAATAGTAATAAAGAGAAAAACTTCACCTGAGGAGTTCTAAGAGATAAACAAAATAGAAACACCGTCGAAAGATGGGGAGATATTACAATGGTCAAATGGTACGGCTTATATACCATAAGACATTAAAATTAGTACAAGATTATGACGGTGTTCTGAAGAGTAACTCCTCGGTGATTACATTAATGAAAAGAAATAAACGATGAGAAAGACAGAACTAAATAAAACTAATAAAGGCCTGATTGAGAAAGCACTGAGAACTACAAGACTTAAAAGGTTTTTCTATTAATTAATCTTCACACGCCCTCTTGCTAGATACTGCAATAGATTTAAAGACCTGATTGAATTCTTGATGCTTGATTTTTCCGAGCCCTTTGGTGAGAATATCAGCCCACATGCTAGAAGTGGGAACATAGTTTAGAGAAACGAATTTAGACAGGACCAGATCTCTTAGCCAGTTAAGACGGATGTTGAAGTGCCTAGTTCTGTGATGATACAGGGGATTATTACACAAGGCAATGGCTCCTTGATTATCGCAGCTCAGCTTGATAATAGGATAAAGCTTTAAGTTGTCCAATAATTTCTTAAACCATAAAATGTCCTGGGTTAGTTCCACCAGACTTCCAAGCTCGGCTTCAGTTGTTGATAAAGCAACCGTTGATTGCTTCTTAGTTTTCCAGGAAATAAGACCCCCGTAAATCATTCCATGACCGGAAAAAGACTTTCCATCAAAATTACTACCCCAGTCAGAATCTGAGTATCCCTGGATTTCATTCGGTACATTACCTCCTAGCGTTAGTTCATAGGATTTTGTTCCTTGTAAATAACGCAGGACTCGCTTAAATGCCGCCACATGGTCTCTTGAAGGTTTTTCCAGGAACTGAGAGAGAGCAGAGGTCACATAGGCAAGATCCGGCCTAGTACATGATGTTAAATAATTGAGCAAGCCGACTGCTTTGCGATATTCAAAGTCGGTGCTCAAGTCCTCCTTATTGGAAGGAACAGGGTGAGTTCCCTGAATCATTGGAGTGACTACTGACTTACAATCCAACATCCCAAATTCGGCGAGTATCTTGTCGACGTATAGTTCTTGAGATAAGCTGATGGTTTTAAGTTTTCTGTCCCGAGAAACCTTAATACCTAACGCATATCGTATTTCACCCAAATCCTCCATCTTAAAATGCGCCTGAATGTTTTCTTTGAACATCTTGATGGATTTGCTGTCCCCTCCTATAATCATATCATCTACATGCAAGAAAACCATCAACGGTATTCCCCCTTCCCAATTCACAAAAACACAAGGATCGGCACTGCTTGCTTTAAACTTAAGTGCTTCGAAAACATCAGTAAGCTTCCTGTACCAGCATCTTGGGCTCTGCTTAAGACCATAAAGAGATTTGACCAGCTTTAAACAAGTCCCAGATTCTTTTGCGTGAGGATATCCTTCAGGGTACTTCATGAACACTTCTTCTTCAGGTACCCCATGCAAAAAAGCTGTCTTGACGTCCATCTGATGTATTTCGAGATCCAAGCTTGCATAGTGGCTTAGTAAGAAACGGAGGGAGGTCATTCTTCCTGTAGGCGCGTAAGTCTCATTAAAATCCACCCCTTCCTTTTGAGAGAATCCCTGCACACATAAACGCGCCTTGTACTTCACAATACTTCCATCTTGATCTTCTTTTTCCCTGAAAACCCATGTTGATCCTAAAATGTTAGCTTTCGAAGGGGTCTTAACTGGTACCCAGACACCATTTTCTTCAATGCTTGAGATCTCGCTCGCAATTGCCTTCTTCCAATCCACTGATTTTTCATGAGAGATCGCCTGAGAGTATCTTTTGGGAATAGAAGCAGCCATAGCAACATTTCGACCTCTATTCCTCTGCGAGTTCAGTATATTTGACGTATCAATTGAAGAAGATATGTTATTCGGAGCTACTACGGGTACATCTTCCATTACCCACCCTTTTGGCAGTGAACAAGCAGGCTCAAGCAACCGACTTTCAGCCGCATCAGCAGCTGGTTCATTATCAGCATGACCTGACTGAGCACAAATGGGAGATGGTGACGAGCCACAAGAAGAACCACTACTACTATCCTCAACCTCTGCAGCAGTCAAGACAGGAACAGGAGCATACGCTTCAACAGACGGAACAGTAAAGACTTCTGCAGGATTTTCAGAGCAATTTTCTAGGCCAACGGATGTATCATGGAAGATGCAGTCATGAGTGATTTGCAGCTTACCAGTAACCATATTAAAAACTTTGTAGTTTTTATGGCCCTTATCGTAACCCAAGAAGAATCCCTTGTTGGAACGGGGGGAAAGCTTAGAAGTGAGGTTGGCCTTATCGATATTGATATAGACAAGACATCCGAAAGGATGAAGATTGTCTGTCTTTGGGGCTTTTCCAAAAAATAGCGAGAATGGTATTTTGAAACCAATCGATGCAACAGGTGTTCTGTTCAGTAAATAAGTTGCTGTGGAGAGGGCTTCTCCCCACCAAGAGTGATCCAATTTCGAGTCCAGAAGTAGACACCTTGTTCTTTCAAGCAGGGTTCTATTAGCTCGTTCAGCAAAGGGGTTTTGTTGCGGTGTATGAGGAGCAGTTAGTAAACATTCAATCCCTTCATTTGCGAATAACGTTTTGAAATTGTTTCCAATGAATTCTCCTCCATTGTCTGTTACCACTTGCCTGACCCTATAGTTAGTTTGGGTTTCAGCATAAGCCTCAAACGCTAAAGATTTTTGACTTAACAAGTAAGAAAACCTGAAACGCGAATAACCATCAATTATTTGAAGAATATACCTGTTCTTCCCTTTTGAAAGTGGAGATACAGGTCCACATAGGTCCATGTGAATACACTCTAAAGGCATTTTTGCCAATGGAAAGGAACCGGAAAAAGGAAGCCGATGAGATTTTGACAGAATACAATTTTCACAATCAATTGAGGAGAAGTCTACGTCTGGCCTCATCCTGGTGGCATACTGCAAGCTAGGATGACCCAATGCTTTATGAATTGCAAGAGCATCATCCCTACAAGAAATTCAATTAGCCTTCGGTTCCACAAGCTTGACACAGACTACCCTATCAGTCAGGGACCCTGCCAACAGCGTTTCCCCATTACTGCTGACTAATTCAACCACCTCCCCCTTGCCGATCAAGCTGCAATTCTTTTTAAGAAAGGGTCCTAGGGCAATTAGAGGAATGGAGATTGAAGGGATGACGAGAGAATTTTCAAGATAAATAGGCTGGCCGTTTTTAGAAAGAATGACTGCTGTTCCAATTTCAGAAGCAGTTATACTGCTTCCATCTGCCAATGAGAGAGAGATTTGGGTTCCTCTCACCGACACAAAACGACTACTGTCCTTGAACATAGAGTAGGATGCTCCACTATCTAAGATGGCGCTACTGGAAATTGCACTAGCAGAGTAAGTTGCAAAGATTTTTGGAGAAGAATCCTTCTCCTTTTCTCTCCCTACTTTCCTGGCCCTAAATGCCTCCAGCTTCTCAGGATGCAGCTCAAAACAATCATTTTCACTATGAGGTGCAGTCGGGTCATCTTTTCCATTTCGACATTTCCATTTTTGGTTTTTGTTTTCTTGAGCTCTTAAAGCATTGAAGCTAACCTTTGATTGCTCATTTTTTCGAGATAGAGAGATTTCAATTTCAGATAAGACTTTGTCGAGGGTAGGGATACTTCCAGATATCTCTGTTGATTGGTAAATGTTGTTGGCAGTCATTTGAAGGGTTGAGGGAAGGGACTGAAGAACATAGAACGCCAGAACCTTAGTGAGAGTATTAACATCAAAAATTTTCTTCCCCACCATTTTTAACAAGTTGAATTGGTGTCGTATTTCTATAATAAAATCTTTAACATTCGATTCATCCATTGACAGGCTGAATATCTTCCTGAAGATGGAAGCACAATTTTCGGCAGAGGAGGCAGAATAGTGATTTTCTATCCTAACCCACATTAGAGCAGGATCATAGAATTTGTCGAAATTTTCCTGATCTAACCGATCCCCCATCCAGCAATATATTTGCTTGCAACTGTTTCTGAGGAAGCAGTTTTCCTCGCTTTCATCCTCTCTAAGGGAAGAGGTCCACTCGGGAATTAGAAAAGCATCAAGATTACGCATGCTTAAAGCAAGCTTCACTTTGTTGCTCCAGACTGCATAGTTTGTTGAAGTAAGATGATCAATTACGCTCATCCTTTCCAAGGATTGAGACAGGCTTTGTTGGGACAGGTCGCGAAGTAGATTAGCATTGATAAGCTTATGTGAGCCAGCAGCTTGCTGCACGTTGGGAGGGATGCCACTTGGATCCATAGTTAAATTTGATTCGTATTCTGAGGAGCTGTCTGAGTTAGGAATGCTCATGTAAAGCTATTACTACTACGATAGTAGTAGGATCTTTCTGAACGGTAAAAGAAACTTATTTCTTTAATTTGATAACGCTTCTGGGCCCATAACCTGAGGAGTTTTAAGAGATAAACAAAATAGAAACACCGTCGAAAGATGGTGTTTTAGTTTATTGCAGATATTGAAGCATAAATAGTAATAAAGAGAAAAACTTCACCTGAGGAGTTTTAAGAGATAAACAAAATAGAAACACCGTCGAAAGATGGGGAGATATTACAACGGTCAAATGGTACGGCTTATATACCATAAGACATTAAAATTAGTACAAGATTATGATGGTGTTCTGAAGAGTAACTCCTTGGTGATTACATTAATGAAAAGAAATAAACAATGAGAAAGACAGAACTAAATGAAACTAATAAAGGCCTGATTGAGAAAGCGCTGAGAACTACAAGACTTAAAAGGTTTTTCTATTAATTAATCTTCACATGAACCACCCCAGAAGTGAATTAAAGCATCTTTCATCACTGTAAACTTTGTCACTTTGTTTCCAAATTCACTCTGGTGACTTTTGGGCGTGTTTTCTCTTTAATATTCTTTTTAAAGACTTTTTTCTTTAATTAATTGCTTGCAGTTCTTTGCTCAATTAATTCCAATTGAAATTGCTCTTGAAGAAATTTCTTTTGTAGCCTTAAATATCTCTTGTAGAGTATTTTTGGATAAATCTTTATTGTTGGTAAAACAATAAATCTTTATAATATTATTGTTTTATACTAATAAAGTTCTAAACAATAGATTTGGCGTGTTTTCTCTTAAAAATAGTATCCTTTACTATTTTTAATTGATTTTTTACCTTATACAAATTTTGAGGACAAGAAAAGTACTTGATTTTTAATCAAAGTTTCATATCCACACCTTACAAAAATACTCTGAGAAATCTTGAAGAATGAAAATGACAGAATCAAATTCTTATGGATAATCAATGTCAATCAATAAATCAATTCAAGTCAATCAAGTCAATCCAAAATCAAATCAATTAAGTCTTGAGGAATTCAATCAATATCTTCAAACTCAATTCAATCAAATCAAATCTTGAGGATAAATCAGCTATTTTGAGGAATCAAATCAAGTCAATCAAATCAAATCAAATTCTTGAGGTGAAATCAATTTCTTGAGGACTCAATCAATAATCTTGAGAACTTTCACAAATCAAAATCACTGAATACCCCAAATCAATAAACTCCCTCAATGATGAATGAATTAACCTAAACAATTCCACTCAAATAACCTGATAAAAACCTGACTTCAGACAAAAATAGAAATGAGAATGATAAAGAATAGAGTGAAATGGTCAGCAGAATATTTGAAATGAGAAAGAGAATCAATTTTCATTTGCATGAAATGAATGAGGAAAATTGATGAGAGATAATGAAATTCTAAAAATCATAAAAATCATAAAATCATGAAAATATCATAATTGAAGAATGAGAGAAATAAATAAAATTAATGAAAGAAAAATAAGCAATTATGAGTTAATTAAAATAATTTCACAGGGGCTCTTCTAAATGAAGAGGGCCTGGCACTCAGTGAACAGACTTACTTATGGAGGGCTCAGAAGAAATACTCAAATGATAAGAGTATTGGAGTAAGAGGATAAATTCCTAGTCATAAAATAATAAGCAGAAAAAAATATGAGAGAAAAACAAAAGCAATAATAAAGAGCTAACCACAAATAATCCTGTACCACTGTTTCAACCTGTTCAGAAAAGAGAAAAGGATTAATAAAGGATATGGCCACCAGGACTCTACTGAACAGGTGAGTGAAGGCAAAGACTAACTTAATAAATAATAAAATAATATTTCTTGATGAAAAATGAAATAATATTAAATAATAAATCCAATATTTTGATTAACTGGGGAAAACCCCCAGGTGGGTGAAAGGGGGCTGGTATATGTGAAAAAGTGCCAGCCTGGTGTTTGAGTGTTGAGAAACCATGACTGTATGATTGAGGAACCTGTATTTGAGATTTGAAACTGTATTGGTGTATCCAATACAGGTATTTGCGCCTGTATTGAGGACAGGCCTGTATTTGGTGAATCCTGTATTTGGGTTTTGCCTGTATTGAGCTGTATTGAGGATTGGAACTGTATTTGGTGAATCTTCCATGAAACCCTTTGCTGATTAGGTGTTGGAAGATTTTCCATTAGTAATGAGTGGTAATGCCCTGCCTGTCTCCATGGCTGTGACAAGCGGTGGATATGGTCTCTCAATGTTCAAAATAATGTCAAATTCCTGACCAATAATTGCCCCAATGATTCTTTATCTGTTGAAAAGGCTTTTTTGTGGTCATGAAGGAAGGTAGAGAGTTCATTTGACTGAATATCAGTAAGATGAAGACTTGCTGTAGCTTCATTCATATTTTCTGCCTTTAATTTCTCTAATTATAACTTGATTGGTGATATGTTATTCAATGTAATTTCTATTTCAAAAGGTAAAAAGGCAAATTTTTCATTCTTACTTTCCCCAATAGTAAAGTATCTGTATTCATTGTTATGTCAATCTGTGCCATAAATGATTAAACAAGCATTTCCCAAAATTAAATGGGTACTAGAGCAGTTTTCCATACAAAAACATTCAAAAGTAATTCTTAAATCTCTATTGATATGTGGAAATATTACCGTGGTCTCAAATATGCCCAATGCCTTCATTGGATTACTTGCACTATTGAATTTTATACCATCAATTGGCAGGAATAAATCTTCAAAATTTGGTACACAGTTCTTGAGAAAGGAATTTCCAACACAAGAGCAGAAGGATCCTAGGTCAAGTGAACATGTTTAGTGGGTTTGTTATCCATTACCACTTCTGTTATACAGGAATTAACAGCTGTATAGCCTTTCTCCCTGTTTTGTTTGGTTTTCATAAGTTGTGAATCTTGGATTTTTGACAAATCAAGTTGACTATTGCTCTATTGTGGCAAGTGGGAATAAGATTCCATGAATTCAAATATAACATTCATATTTTCCATATCTTTTGAAAATTCAGAAAATATTGATGATTTATCATGTGAATTTTCTTCATTTAGATCATCTTTCTCAACATCAGGGTCCTCAATGCCAATTTCATTGATTTTTCCGTTTTTTTGAGCATTTATTAGCTAGATTTGTGGTGCTCTGTAAACTATGGCACTTTCCAATTGTATCCACAGATCTATATGTCATATTATTAGAATTTTCATTGGGATTTTTTTCCACAAAATATTTCCAAGGTGTATTAAACCTTGTTTTAATATTCACCCTACTAGAAACAATCCTGGTCCTGGTGGTTTCTTGATCTAATATATTTATAATATCTTCTGCTGAAGATTGCTGAGTAGTCCTTATTTTGACAGAATGCTCTAAGTCACCTCCACATTTTCTCACAATTTTTCTTTGAATCATAAATTCTGACATGTCAGGATATCATGCTGTCAATCTGTATTTATGTTGGCAAAACCATTATAAAGCTGTGTCTTTGTAAGTATTGAATTAAACAGATTAAAAGGATGTATCAACCTTAAGTCTCCAAGAATCATTGGCCCATTTATTGATAATTTGGGGTTTTCACCAAGTCCAACTCTGGTGTCCATGTGCTTGTCTTAACTTAATATACCATCTATGAGCTGATTTGGAAAACAAGGTGTTAAGTATTGCTTTTACCAATCTTTATTGTAATTCAAAGTATTCTTCAACTATGTAAATACCTCTGATGAATTCCATCTTGTCATATTCTCCTTAATAACTGAAGTGGGGAAACTCTTTAAGTTTTGGTACTTCTTTCAAAAGCTCTTGGCCCATTGATGGTTCCAAGTTAGGGAAATAAGTGGAGAATTAATTTTTCAATTGTTAATTTTCCACATCCAATACTTGTGTGTTTGACTTTCTTTTAGCCTCATTTGGATTCAGAGGTGTAGACATTCTTGGTAAGGTGTGCAGTAATTGTCGAATTTCATTCATTTTACTGGTGCTACACATTTGGAAATTTCTGACTTCATGTTGAAAATCTTTTATTGAATTTATTAACTAAATTTAATACATTTCTTCTTTGATATTAATTTCTTTCCATAAGTCAGTTTGTCTAGTATTATCAGAAATGACTTGATTCAATTTCATTGTTAATCTTTATACTTTCTCTTGTGAGGTGTCAAAAAATGTTTTCAAGGCAATGATGTATGGCTTTGCTTTGGTAAATAAAGTTTAAATATAATCAAGGACTTCTTTATCATCTGATTTTCTAAAAATTATGGCTTGTTTGATTCTTGTTTCAATCATTTCATCAATATTGAACTTGGAATATTTGTCTGTTAATTACTTTAAAAGGGCAGATTGCTCATTTATTTTCTTTCCAAAGGAACTGTCATTATTTGAAGTTTTAATTGTTCTTGAAAATTTTTCAAAACGCATAAGTGTTTCATTTATTTGGCTCAAACTTAGATTATTTGTTTTAAGATTGTTACAAGGTGTTTAATTTTTATCAGAAATATGACTTTTTATGTCATTTATAGCTATATACAAGTTTGGACTGTCATCTAGAATGTCAGGAGTCATTTCTGATATTTTAATCTGGATTCCTCCTTTTCCTGTAATTCAATAATGGTTCTGGCCATTTGAAACAAATTTTCCATGGCATCCTGTTGAATATTTGGGACTATGTAGCCCTGGCTGTATGGTTTTGTGGCTTGTGCTTTGACTTTGACCTTGTTCTGAACTTGTGGTTGTCTTTTCACATTGGAACTGCTGCTAGTTTTGGAACCTGTTTGGGTTATGGAGGGTTATTTTCCCTCCATTATGCTGTTAAAAGCATCATATTTTTCTTTTCCATCAATGGATGCCATAGAGTAACTCTTAAGTGTTGGGATGGCCCAGAAATTTTCTCACAGTCAGGTAAGAGTTCATGCAGATTTTCCAAATATCTTGTCAGCCTGTGACTCAAGCCCAGAGCACAAGCATGACAGCCAAATACCATAAATCAATGTTATAGCCAAGATACCACCAAAACATGGATCTAAGCCAAATCATCTCAAAAGATATCAAAAGAAAGAGGAAAACCACCCCTTTCCCAATATACATGTCCCATCATCATAGGACAAAGAATATCAAAGTGATTCCTGCTCAAAGTTGTTGCTGAGCATAAACCTTAATTTTCACCTCTCATCTGGAGTACAGAGTAAGAGTCTTAACCCCATCAAATGGGTATTCAACATAAATCTCTAAGTCAGGGCTATCCAATGGTACCAGACAAACTGAGTTAGCACCAGTAGTACAGAAGTTATGGCCAAATTCAGGCCAAATAAGGGTGAATAAAATATTCACCTCTCATCTAGCTTCTACAGTTTTAGTGTCAGATACCTAAAATGGGGAATTTTTGAAAATAGAACAATCTGAGCTATCTGATGGTGCCATTCACTTCCCCATATCTCACCTAGAAAAGAAGGTATAAGGCAAACAAGCCCAATACAGCTTTTTTCCTAAAACATGCATATGTACAAAACTCTTGTACATGGGGTAACTTTGCAATATTTAATGATAGCCATATAAAATGAGGGACCATTTTGTAGAAAACATACAGGGATACACACTGAACCAATTTTGAGGTTTATATCTCAAAAACTGACAAAGGTATGGCTGTTTTAAGGTCAAAATCCCACAGTTTGGCCAATACAGCTTTACCAGGGGATAATATCCCATAACCATGATTATGAGTTGTCAAACAGACAAAGAAGCTTTTTCTACTTCAATAACTCATAGTTAATTCAATACTGGGGTCCCATGCAGGTTCTGTACAGCATTCTACACTTCATGCACGTCAGAATCAGGCTGTGTGGTCCCCAGATGAAACTTTTCACCCTGTATTGGTGAAAACTGCCCAGATGTGGTTTCAAAACCACATCTGAGCCCAATACAGGATATACAGGCCTTTTGAAAACCACAAGCCTGTCCTTAAGAGTGAAAAATATTCACTTCCTCCATGTGAAAAGGTCTAGCAGCCTTTTCACCCCATTTCAGGATAATAGGAAGCCTTTTCACTGCCAGAAAAGGAATCCCCATCCTGCTCTTGAATTCCTATGTAGTACAACTGTAAAAAACAGTTATACTCTTGGAAAATAATCATGTTATACTATAAACTTTAGTATTCTTGTCTTTTATTATTGTAACCCAACAGATGAAGCTGCACGCAGGTCTTTCAACAGCACTCACCACCACTAATTCTCATTATTAAAGCCCTTTTTATTTATAATTAAAAACTTTTTAATACCTTTTATCCATGTCAAGGTCATGTTTAAAGCTGTAAATAGCCTTATTACTTCTTTATCATAGACTCATCCTGACATTTTGGGGGCCTGGCCATGTTTTTTGACCTTTTTAGGACCTTACAAGTGAGTTTTTTCTCTTATTTTCTCTATTATGAAAAACTTTTTTTATCTTTTTAGGCAAAGATTTCTCAAAATAAATATATAAAACATATATTTCTCATATATTTAAGTGGTATATGTTATATACCACTAATTTTTCTCTTTTTTACTCATACTGTTGCATGGTTGATTATAATTTAATCACTACAAAAACCATTATTTTTGGTGTGTTTTGCATATAAAAACACCTTGAGCCATTAATACAGTCCTTTCTTTAATTACATAAGGACACCTCATTCTGTAAAACCAACAGTTGAGGCATGGTTGGTTGTATTGTTGATTCAATTACCCTCTTATATACTGCTTTTATAAGAGTATACTTTCTAATTACAAGTTATTCCCTGAGATACTGGCATAATGACAGTGTACCAGATAGCTGTAGGCTGTATTTCTGACGTTAAATTGTTAATTCAATTACACTGTCATTATACAAGGGCATATTGTAGTAGCATACAAGCCCAGAGGCCATTGTTGGACGTGCAAGCAGCATTTTAAGAAGTCTTAACTGACATTAAGCCCTTGTTTTCTGTTTGATTCAGTGGAAGAAAACTCCATACCACTTGAGACCCAGTCACACTCCAACACACCAGTGACACCCTCAGAACCAGAGGGCAGCAAGGGCAAGGGAAAGAGGCACAGTGAAGGCCTGATTACAGCAAAGAAGTGGACACCCCTTGCCACTCAGAGGAATAGAAAACCATGAAACTCTGCTTCAATACAAGGTAAACCAACCTTAACCACTTGTACAGGGAAAATTACCATAATCAACCCTGTTGTAACCTCCAAAGGTAAATTGCCAAAATCAGCAGACACCAAATTTGTACAAGGCACAGTAAGAGGTAAATACCCTAAGAACATAAAGTTTTTGACTGGTTTCAGACACCAATATGTCACCTTTACACCTCAAAAACCTTGGCTTCCAAAGGAACCAACCAAAGGACATAGAAGGCTGGGCCAGAACCAGAAGACCTGGAAGAGGACACCTTGGACACAGTGGTGGATAGCAAGACACTGAGGGAAATCATACCCACTCTGTCATTCACTTTCCAATTCAACAGGAACCTCAAACCAGAGGACTGGAAAGATATGGATCAAGTTCTTCAGCTCCGCCAACTCCTCAAAGATTTATTTCAATGGAGCATGGACAACAAGAGGTTCAACCTGGCAACCCACTGGGCAGAAGTTGGAGCAAGTTGCCAGAATATTTGTCTCAAAGAGATAGAGTCCAGAGAACTTATGATAATCACCAAAGGTTGAAGTCCTACCAGGAAGTTCAGACTGCTTGAGGTGAGGGAAAACAGGATAAGGGAGAATCAAGCCACTATCCAAGCTATAGAAGGACAGCTTACCCAGACAGGGCATACTTAGATTCCTTCAGTCTCACAAGGAGCAGGCCAAATCAGCTCTCCAGTGGCTTCACACCATTCAGAAACCAACAGATCAGTGGCCAAGAGTCACCATGCTTCACAATCCAAGGAAGTTTCCAGGAGAAGACAAGGATACAAGGGAAAAAACAAGAACACCTTCAGCCAGAGGAAGAGAGAGTCATACCCTATGATCCAGAAGCTGTTGGATTTGGTGAAAGAAATGCACAAGAGCCAGAAGTAGTTGTAAATAACTCTAGAATCAGTATCCCCCTTAATAGAAATATTACCCCCACTCAGATTGAACATAATGTTGTCACACCTGAGAGTAACCTAAACAGTGATGCACTGTGGTTACAAATTCCCCAATTTGCTTATAAAGCTCAAAAACAGTTTGCAGAACTCCAAGCAAGCTATGAGAGGATGAAAAAATTAACAGCCTCCATGGACAAAATTGTTGAAGCCCTTCAAGAGGGACATGCTCAGTTGAGCAAAGCCTCTGAAGAGACCAACAAAAGACTGAATCTAGTCTTTGAAGAACAACACCACAGAAAAAGGGACAGGGATTGTCTGGATCAAGACATAAAAAAACTATTTAATGTCTACCATAACATGAAGCTCCAACCACAAGGCCATGTTATGGATAACCCATATCATCAAGATGACATCAAACCAGATGCCATGTTGATGAATAAGGAATGATCTCCATCACAATACCAGGATGGAGATAATATGTCTTATTTAGAGAAGGAAGCCCTGAAACAGCTTCTTGAGGCCTCAAGCTGGCCCAAATTCTCTGGAACTGGAAAATATGATCATATGGAGCTCATAGATTATATTGATGGGCTCTTCATTGATGTACCAAGCATTCCAGACTACTGGATTACTGCTAAACTCAATACAGCATTTAAAGGACATGCTAGTATATGGTACACAGAAATGAAAGAAATCCATGGCAGAAGAAGCTGGCCATGGTGGAAGGGTCAGATCATCCAAAGGTACATCAATGGTACTTGTATATGACAGAAGACCATGTCATTTGAAAGTGACAAATGCTCTGTGGACAAAGATCCATATGGGTGGTGTCTCAGACAGTCTAAAAGACTTGAAGCCATTGATCCTGAAATGAACATTCAGATGAGGAATCACAAACTCCTGACACAAATGCCAGGAGAACTAGAGCATGCAGTGAAGTTCAGATGCAACCACAATTGCAATCTGGATGACATTGCAAATACCTTACAAGATGTAAGGAAAAGAACTAATATAGGGAAATAAACCCCATATAAAAGCAGTGGTCTCAAAGAGAAACAACCTTTAAGGATGGAACTTGAAGACAAACCCAGAGAAAGAGTGGCAGAAGTTGAAAAGAAGAAAAATTCTTGTCACAACTGTGGTTCAACAGACCACTATGGCAACAACTGTCCAAAGACAAAGAAAAAAGTCTGTGCCATTGAGAAGGTCCCAGAGGAGAAATCCCCCACAGAGGATTCTGACTCAGACTCTATGGGTGATGCCATCTGAGAACAATCTGATGATGACCAAGACCCAAGAGAAGAATTCCTACTGGAATACCAAGAGGACACTGCACTGGAAATCTAAGACTTGAAGCTGGAAGCAGGCATGCCACAAGATACTGCCAACAAAAACTTGTGCAAAAACACACAAGATGCACAAACATTCCTGGTTACACCAACCAAAGGAATAGCATACATACATGTAACAGCCACAAAAATGACTTTTTATATTTACAATGCTCAACATCCATTGATCATTGAAAGTGGAGCACACTTCTACATAGTGGCCAGAGATATCTGGATAACCACTTCCCAAATTGGGAAAACCAGCTCTTTCCCACCAAGGCGAAGAACTTCAAACGTGCTTCAGGGAAGATGACTTCCATTAGGAAAATTATCAAATAGATTGTGAGCCTTGAGGTATATTTTACATACCCAAATAGGCCACAATTATCTTAAAGACAGCTCCTGAACTATGCATAACCCATAAGTCATTCATATATTCAAAATTCATCATTTTTGATTTCAGAAAAGATGAATTCCTTTTTATTGAGTAAGTAAATCCATGGAGTTAAGGCAATATCTGGATTCTACACAGCATTTCAACTAGGGTAGCTCCATAGAGTGAATAAGCTCAAATTAACTCTTTGAGGTGGTAATATGGAAAATACTTCAATACCACATAAAAGATCCATGAAGATTTTTGTTTTTATCCATTTCATGCCAAAATAATGGGAATGTGAGAAATCCCATGTTACATATACACTAAGAATATTATTATGCATGCTTTTGGCACTTAATATTATGGTATTCTTACATGCACGTTTGGTACACCCATAGTGGATATCTCACTTTGAGCTTAAATTTCCATTTTGACGTGAAAAATAAGCAAGGGGGACAAAAGGCATCAAAGAGAGCCAGGGTACCCAACTTCTGCGGCCTCTGAGGCGTGAAAAGCTCCAAAGCTTGGATCCATGGCTGATCTTGGCCTAATTGGTAAACTAAAACCTTTTGGGAACTTGGTTACCATGTTACAACTACAGTAAATCATAAGAAAATAGCAAATAACCTGCTATTTTGACGTGCCAAGGAGGTAAAAAGCTACTTAGACTCCTGTAACCATGTCAATTCTTAATGACTTCCCATGGATAAGCCCCAAAATAGTAATTAAAGCCTTTTTTGGACTAGTATCCATTGTTTTACCTCATAGAAACCAGTAATAGACTGATATTTGCAATTCTACATAGAGATGAGGTAAAAACTTCAAAAATTCATTAAAAATACAATTCTTTATTAATCCTTCTGAAACTTTCAGGACCGATTAAGAACTGTATACTTCATATAGAAACCAAAAACAATTAAACTTTTATATGTAAAGCTAAAGGTTTTACTTACAGTCCATTTTTAAGGATTCCACGTGAAACACAGAATCTATTAAAATTTACAGAAAATACATTCTGTGATTAAATTCGCAATAACATTGATACCTTTGAGAAATCAATTATTATTTTGGAATAAAGTAAGATATCCTCATGTTTCTCCTTTTATTCTTAACCATAAATGGGTTGGTAGTCACATGAAACCTCAATTCATTAATTATGACAATCTTACGTGACAACAGATGATGCAATCAATAATCCACAAAGGTTTATTGTTTTCTCACTTACTGGTTTTTCAGTTTGCTCCATGGCACGCCTCTGTGAGCTGTCTTAGACTTAAAAGAGGCCTCCTCTTGCTGTTTTTTCCAAATCATCATCACATTATTCATTTATATCATTGTTACCAACAAGTACGTATTAGTTAAAACTTTTCTTAAGTGTTTTATTCTTTCAGAATCAGTCAGAAAGACGTCAAATCATAGAAATAAACTATATATTGTTGTAATATTGCTATAAAATCATTTTGATCCATTAAATCCACAATTCTATGTCAAATCCCTCTACTTTTATCTTTGATAAATTCTTTGGAGTATTAGTGAGTGATTTATATTTTAATTCTTAAAGTTTTCCTCTAAAATTAGTTTTCTACAA
Source organism: Austropuccinia psidii (assembly GCA_023105745.1). Taxonomy (NCBI): domain Eukaryota; kingdom Fungi; phylum Basidiomycota; class Pucciniomycetes; order Pucciniales; family Sphaerophragmiaceae; genus Austropuccinia; species Austropuccinia psidii. The sequence continues at coordinate 21,429,971 of JALGQZ010000001.1, forward strand.
GAGTTATCTTTATAATTATTCTTGCAAAAGATAATTATATATTAAAATATTTTTATTATTTTAATAAAAGAAGTTTTCACTATTAAATTCTTCTTGTAATTGATTCTTGTAGACAATTACTTCTCACTATTATGATTGCTAGTGGTGTATAACACCTGAAAGAAATAATTCTTTAATTATTTAATTGTGGTTATAATAATTCTTTATTATTATATTCCATAGGAACAGTAATAGTACTGTTGATCAATAGTAATATTATCAACAGTTTCATACACACATCTTACATTTGGGGGACTGGCCGTGTTTTTTGAACCTTGTAACCTTAATTAATATATCTTTAAGCTCTAAAATATATTAATTTAGTAATATTTCTTTCTTGCAATCTGAAGTTAAAATAATTTTATTTTTGAAATTGTATTAAAATCCTTTTTATTGAGGAATTTGGTTTGATTTTATACTGTTTTTACACGTGGCTTTTTCACATCCAAAAACTTATAAAATTATTCTTTGAGTTACTCTGAATTAATTTTGATTCAAAATCTTAAATTTTAATTTTTTTCTTTGAAAAGAATAATTTTTTTTTATATTAAAAAAAAAATTTATAAAAAATCTTAAAAATATTTTAAAAATTTTAAAAAATAATTTTTTATTTTATAATTTTTCTAGTGTCTTTAATCAAATACTGTGCAGCTGGTAACAGACTCAGTAAGAGATATATTACCAGTTCAGAATCTTCAGAAGCAGACTCTGAGGACAGTATTGAGGTGCAAATTTCTAAAAGAGGAACCTTATTCAACTCTGAGAAGACTAAATTACCACTAAAAGGTGTGTTTTATCTTTATATTTTCATTTTTTATCTTAAAATTGATGTGAAAATGGTGCATACCAGAAATGGAAGCAACTATTCAGTCTAACCAGATGGATGTGGACAAGGAAGAGGCAAGACCAAATCCAGAAGTGTCAAATCTTCCTCAAGAAAGACACATATGGAGGATGCCAGAGTTGCCCTCATTCCCCAAGGTCTGTACCCACAAGCTTTGATGCAAATTCTGAATCTGAACTGATTCATGATAATATTTTAAGGGCTGAACCACTTTTAAGTGGCAGCAATAGAAATTTATCAATGCCAATACAAAAATTTGCTCAGAGCATCCAAAGAAGAGTAGTGGGAAATATGCCCAAGCCTTTGGCAGGGGGCCATGAACTCCTACTTACACATCAAGAGCTTTCTGGGTCAGGAGAAGACCATAGAACTCTTAGGAGGCTGGAGACCATTGTTTTTGCAAAGACAAGGTCAAAAAGATAAAGAATTGGTTGAAGAACCAAAGTCTTTTATCCATGGACCAGAAGAAGGAACTGGAAATGACTCTGTCACAATTCTGTCTGCCAGACCTCAACAAAGGGAACTCTTTCCAAAAAGGCTATTAAACTGGTTGAAAGACCGATTAATACTGGCAAGTTGTAGATCACATCCCACCATGTGACAGTACCCCCAGGTTTAGGGCACTGCATCCCGAAGTGCATATATCTTATGGTATTACCCATGTCACCCTCATGGAGTTACATTAGTCACAACAGGAGCCTACAAGGAACCCCCAAGGGGCAGAACCCTTGTATGCCAATGGAGCGGAAAACCCAGTGATTTCTGGTTGTTTGATTGAGACCTCCTCTTGTCTCCAACCGGAATCAAACCCATGATGTTGGTAACTGGTTCATTGTCACAATGCTGTCTGCCAGACCTCAGCAAAGGGAACTCTTGCCAAAAAGGCTATTAAACCGGTTGACAGACCAATTAATACTGCCAAGTTGTAGATAAAATTCCACCATGTGACAACTCCATATGATTATATTCCCCTTCACCACGAAAGGTTGGCCATTCCTCTAATCTTGGAATGTCTTTAAAATTACAAGCAGTCTCCACTTCTGCATTACTTGAAATTTTATGATGTAACTCATTGTTCAAGTTCAGCATATTTCTGTCAAGAATTGGTGTTGACTGTATTGGTAATTCATTTTTCAGTGATATATTATTCATACTTGATTGAATATTTTCCTTCAATTCAAGTCTTTCTTTATCACTTTTTTCCAATTGTTCTTGGAAAAGAGCTGCATTGTGACCAGTTGAATTTTCCGAGTTCCGGAATTGTATTCTTAATTCTCTTAATTCTTTAATAATGAAAGAAATAGAATTTCCATATGGTTGATTGAGTAAGGTAACCTTAGACTAAATTCTTGCACAAATTTGTGTCAAATAAAGAATATTTTCTTTATTAAAACTTTCTAGACCAATAATGGTCTTTTGTGTCACTTTTACTTGTAAAATCTCCCTAACTAACTTTTGTTGGATATACTCATAAGTGTTTAAAATTGCTAAAATCTCTTTATTACAAGTTTCAAAATGATTTACAAGATTTACAAGGTCTTTCTCATCTGAAAGGATTGGTTCATTCTTTCCTCTTCCTTGCTTTTGAATTCCATCAGAGTTCTTGCCATATTGAACACATTGTCCATGGGTGTCTTCTATTTCTTGGGAATTCTGTGGTTCTGTGGGTGAGGCTTGTTCCACTTGGGCTTTGCCTCTCCCTTCTGATTGCTCTTTGGGGTTTTCTTGCCCTTGTTTGGCACTTGTTGAGGCGGAGTTTTTCTTGTGGAGGCTTGGGGGGCTTCCACTCGGCTGTTGTCCCTTCCTTGGGCCAACTTCTTCTTCTGGTCCTTTTACAACATGCTTTGGTCTTTCAACCAAGCTTTTATCTTTTGGAATTTTCCTTTGCAAGCCATGGGTGTCCAACTCTTCAGAAGATCCTCCTTCTTTTTTGGGCCCATTAACTTATTCACTTGAAGATATGAGCTCATTGGGCCTATCTAAAGACTTGACAGAAGTTCCCACTCCTGCTGCTTTGCCGCCATAAACTAGTTCTTGTACTGAGACAGGTATATTTCTAATACCCACTTGATGGGGTTAAGTCTCTTCCTCTGAATTTCAGATGAGAGGTGAAAGATAAGGTTTATGCTCAGCAACAACTTTGAGCAGGAATAACAAAGTTATTCCTTGTCCTATGATGGTGGGACTTGTGTATTTGGAAATTGGTGAGTTTCTTCTTTCTTTTGATATCTTTTGAGCTGGTTTGGCTGAGCTACATGTTTTGGTGGTATCTTGGCTTTACCATTGGTTTATGGTATTTGGTTGTCATGCTTGTTCTCTGGTTTTGAGTCACAGGCTGAGAGACCCTCCCTCCAAAAAAGGCTCATTATTGACAAGACTTTTCAGTCCTATCAGAGGCTGTGAATCTCCTTAGATGAAGGTTTCCTTATGGTATGGCCTCATCTTCCAACCATTTATCTTTGTCTGCTGTCTGGTTTTTAAATATGACCAAGTATTGTCTCTGGTCTTTACCATTCAATCTAATCTTCCTGGCCTTGATGATTTTCTTCACATGGCCAGGGGAGTCTTCCACTTCCACTATTTCTTGTGGAGTGGGATTTTTCTTCCTGGGGGGAATGTATCCTCCTCTGTTTGGAAATATGGCTTAACCAAACTCACTGGGAATACTGGTTGTTAAACAAAGTATGAATGAAGCGTTTGAGTACGCAAAACAGAAGTGGGACAAGAGTCACAAAGTACCAGACTTCAAAGTAGGGGACTTAGTTCTAGTTTCAACCTTGAATTTTAATAGTATCAAAGGCCCAAAGAAACTTAAACATTCTTATGTAGGATATTTTCTTATTGTAGCCTTACATGGAACCAATGCAGTTCAAGTGGAATTAAGTGGTGAATTGGAAAATACACATCCAGCTTTTCCAGTCAGCTTGATAAATCCTTATCAATGTCACAGGGGCTCTTGGACAGAAAAACAACAGTGGCCTGGCACTCAGCAATCAGGGAACTCACTTGGAAGACTCCAAAAGAATAAAGAAAATAAAATAAAGAGTTGAATTCCTCTAAGAAATATGCAGGTACAAAGATGAGATGCAATAAGAGGAAAGAGAAGCCAAATGGCCAAAGAGCCAACCAAGTAAGTCCATAATCACTGTTTCAACCTGCCAAAAGGAACAATGGAATTAGTAAGGATATGACCACCAAATATCCATTGACAGGCAAAGAAAGAAAAGAGAAAAGGTGCTAAATGACTGACTTGATAATATCAGTATTCACTTAACAAAAATGGTAAGATAAATAAAGATAAAATAAAATCAAAATATATTAATTAACTGGGGGAAAACCTCCCCAGGGTCAAAGGAGGCTGGTAGATGTTAAAAGCTGAGAGCTTGGCTCCTTCAGGCTAGAATCGGTCCTGTATTGGATACTGGAAGCTGTATTGATTGTCTGATGGAGTGTATACCTTGCCAGATTGGGAAATGAACTGTGTTGAATGATTTTCCCATGATGTATGATTGAAAATACAGGTCTTGATGAATTAAGACTGTACTGAATGAATTGGGTTGCCAAGGTGGATTGGTGGAGCATTGACCCTTGACACATTGCTTTAGAACTGCCTCTTGAATATCCCGTGAAAATTAACACCCAGTATTCCCTTGGAGGAATACTGTGAGTGAGAATAACCATTAATTGATTGATGGCGTCATTGGTATTTGAGATTATGACACTTGCCCTTGAGCCTTGATGACCTGTTGAAAAATTGAAATAACCATTTGAAATTGCCGCCATTGGATTTCTGCTAAAAAAAGATGCATAATGGTGTATAACACCATATATGGCACTTTTGGTTATTGAAGGTTGAAAAGGGCCAAAGGTCTTTTGAGGATGATGCCAGGAGAATAAGAGTGCAACTTGGGTTTTGGAGGCTTCAGAGGTGATAAAGTTTCTTTTGGGTATTTGGCCATTTTTGGTTTTTGCCTAAATACAGCTAATACAGCTTAAGAACTGTATTTGTGCAAAGTGCACAAAAAATGCACAAAATGCACAAAACTGGCAATTAAGCCCCAAAAGGCCTGATATGGCCTTTTGGGCATATTTCACATAATACATGAGAAATATGGCCTAAATGGCTAAATACAGCCAAATGCACAAAATGCGCAAAAAGTGCGCAAACTGTATTTAAAGCTCAAAGAGCCAAATACAGGCTTTTGGGCTGTATTTTCCCTGTTGTATGGAAAGTACCCAAGATGCCCAAAAGCAAAGAGACAGCCTGAAATGGCTTGATGATGGTTAAGGGGCCAGGGTGGCCCCAGATGATAAAATGACCATTAAGGCCATAAAACATGACAATGGCCAATTTGGCCAATGATTATGGATATGGCCAAATTGCCATATATTGGATATGGAATGGATATGCCATATTGAGGTCCAAGAGGGTGTATTTCCATGGTTGTGATAATCAACCAGCTGACAAACAATTGTTTCCTTTGAGGAACCCCACTCCTTGAACTGTACCACTAGTGTCAGCCTGTGACTCAAAACTAGAGCACAAGCCTGACAGCCAAAATACCATAAACCAATGGTATAGCCAAGATACCACCAAAACATGGAGCTGAGCCAAATTAGCTAAAAATGAATCAAACAAAAGAGGAAACTTACCCCTTTCCAAATATACAAGTCCCATCATCATAGGACAAAGAATAACAAAGTTATTCATGCTCGAAGTCATTGCTGAGCATACACCTTAGTTCTCACCTCTCATCTGAAATACAGAGTAAGAGACTTAACCCCATAAAATGGGTATGCAGAATGAAGCTCTAAGTCAGGGCTATCCAATGGTACCAGCTAAACTGAGCTAGCACCAGTCTTACAGAAGCTATGGTTGAATTCAGGCCAAATAAGGGTGAACAAAACATTCACCTCTCATCTAACTTCTACAGTTTTAGTGTGGGATACCTAAAGAGGGGTCTTTTTGGAAAGAGAACAATAAGGGCTATCTGATGGTGTCATCCATTTCCTCATATCTCAACTATAGCAGAAGGTATGGGGCAAACAAGCCCAATACAGCTTTTTGCCTAAACCACACATATGTACAAAAATCTTGTACATGGCATACCTTTGCCATATTTAATAATAAACCATTGTCAAGAGCACATACAGGGCTACACACGTATTCAGTTTTGAGGTTGATATCTCAAGAACTGACAAAGTTATAGCTGTTTTAAGGTCAAAATCCCACATTCTGACCAATACAGTCTTACCATGGGATAATATCCCATAACCATGATTATGAGGTGTCAAACTGACAAAGAAGCATGTTTATAATTCAATACCTCATAAGTCAGTCAATACTGGGGTCCCATACAGTTTCTGTACAGCATTCTACACATCATACACATCAGAAGAGGGCTATGTGCTCCCCAGAAGAAACTTTTCACCCTGTATTGGTGAAAACTGCCCAGATGTGGTTTCAAAACCACATCTAAGCCCAATACAGGCTATACAGGTCCTTGCAAACCACAAGCCTGTCTCAGAGAGTGAAAAAATCTTCACTTCCTCTATGTGAAAAGGGCTAACAGCCCTTCCACCCCATTTCAGGATAAAAAGGAGGCTTTTCACTGCCAGAATAGCTTTCCTCATCCTGCTCTTGAATACCCTATGTAGTAAACTGTCAAAAACAGTTTTACTCTTGGGTAATAAACAGGTATAATTATAATTTTAATTATTGTAGTCTTTATTATTGTAACCCAACAGGTAAAACTGCACCCAGGGCTTTCAACAGCGCTCACCACCACTATATTTAATATAGTAAAGCCCTTTTATTCTTAATATTAAACCTTTTTTAATCCTTTTTACCATGTCACAGTCAGCCTGACAACTAGTGGAACAAAATGAAGACAAAAGGATAAAGAAAGTCATTAAAGAAAGGAGGCTTAGAGGTAAAAATTGGAGAGAGTATCTTGTCAGATATATAAATCCAGTACATGAAGATGAAGGGCTGGCCAAATTAGAAATACCTGACTCAGATAAACTCTTAAGATTTAGACATGAAAGAAGGCCACAAGCCTGAATATGTCTATAAATTTGCTTTAAATTACTTGATCTGAGTAATGTAAAGAGGTTAGACAGTGGACATTAACCCCCCTTTGGGGCTTTTTTTTCTTTATACCATTGACAAAATTGTAATACAATTTTTTTTTGGTGGGAGGGAATGTGAGCCTTGAGGTATATTTTACATACCCAAATAGGTAACAATTATCTTAAAGACAAATTCTGAACTATGCATAACCAATAAGTCATGCATATATTCAAAATTCATCATTTTTGATTTCACAAAAGATGAATAGCTTTTTATTGAGTAAGTAAATCCATGGATTTGAGACCAGATTTGGATTCCACACAAAAATTCATCTAGGGTAGCTCCATAGATTGAATAAGCTCAAATTAACCCTTTGAGGTGGTAATATGGAAAATACTTCAATACCACATAAAAGATCCGTGAAAATATTTGTTTTTCTCTATTTCACGCCCAAATAATGGGAATGTGAGAAATCCCATGTTACATATACACTAAGGATAGTTTTATGCATGTTTTGGGCACTTAATATTATGGTATTCTTACATTCACTTTTGGTACACCCATAGTGGATATCTCACTTGAAGCTTTAATTTCTATTTTGATGTGAAAAATAAGCAAGGGGGACAAAATGCATCAAAGAGAGCCAGGGTACCCAACTTCTGCGGCCTCTGAGACGTGGAAAGCTCCAAAGCTTGGATCCATGGCTGATCTTGGCCTAATTGGTAAACTAAAACCTTTTGGGAACTTGGTTACCATGTTACAATTACAGTAAATCATAACAAAATAGCAAATGACCTGCTATTTTGATGTTCCAAGGAGGTAAAAATCTACTTAGACTCCTGTAACCATGTCAATTCTTAATGATTTTCCATGGATAAACCCCAAAAGAGTAATTAAAACCCTTTTTGGACTTGTATCCATTGATTTACCTCATAGCAACCAGTTAAACACTGATATTTGCAATTCTATGTAGAAATGAGGTAGAAACTTCAAAAATTCATTAAAAATACAACTCTTAATGAATCTTCCTGAAAATTTCAGGACCAATGGAGAACTGTAGTATCTAAGGTAAAACCAAAAAGGATTACAGTTTTACTTACAGTCCATTTTTGACTATTCTATGTGAAACACTGAATCTTCAAAAATTCACAGTAATTACAACCTGTGATGAAATTTCCAATAGCATCAATAACTTTGAGAAATCAATTATTATTTTGGAATAAAAGAAGATTTACAGATGTTACTCCTTTTATTCTTAACCATAAATGGGTTGGTAGGCACGTAGAAACCTCAATTAAGTAATTATGACAATCTTATGTGACAACAGATGATGCAATCAATAATCCAAAAAAGGTTTATTGTTTTCTCACTCACTGGTTTTTCAGTTTTCTCCATGGCACGCCTCTGTGAGCTGTCTTAGACTTAAAAGAGGCCTCCTCTTGCTGTTTTTTCCAAATCATCATCACATTATTCATTTATATCATTGTTACCAACAAGTAAGTATTAGTTAAACTTTTCTTAAGTGTTTTATTCTTTCAGAATCAATCAGAAAGACGTTGAATCATAGAAATCAGCTATATATTCTTGTAATATTGCTATAAAATGATTTTGATCCATTGAATCCACAATTCTATGTCAAATCTCTCTGCTTTATCTTTCAATAAGCTCTTTGGAGTATTAGTGAGTGATTTATATTTTAATTCTTAAAGTTTTTCTCTAGTAATAGTTTTCTTCAAGGATTATCTTTATAATTATTCTTGAAAAAGATAATTATATATTAAAATAATTTTATTATTTTAATAAAAGAAGTTTTTATTATCAAATTCTTCTTGTAATTTATTCTTGTAGACAGTTACTTCACTTTTATAATCATTAGTAGTGTATAAGACGTGAAAGAAGTAATTCTTTAATTATTTAATTGTGGTTATAATAATTCTTTATTATTATACTTCATAAGAACAGTCATAGTACTGCTGATTAATGATAATATTATCAACAGTTTCATAGACACATCTTACAAAATCAAAAAAATGCAGTTGGATTTTTTTATTTCATCATAATGAGCCAAATATCATTCAAAATAAATACAAATCCAATTTTTCATTGAATTGTGATATTCAAGTAGTCAAAAAATCATACAAATCGCACTTGAAGAATAAGGGAAAGATACCAACCTTCACAAAGAATACAAATTTCAAGTGAAGAATAGAATCATATTCAGGAATTCATGATTAACAAAGAAAATTAAAGATTAAAAATTGAAATAGAAAAAGAAATCAAGGAGAAAGAGGGCCAGAATCAATTCAAAGAAAAAATTATGTACTCTTTGATATAGTATAATTATATATATATCTATATATATATAGGATGATTATGAAGAATAATAGAGTGAAAAATGTTTGAAGACCAGAGTTTGAAATCTGGGGGAAAGAAGGGTTATTGGACTTAAGAGTAAAATAGTCAACTTTTTTCATGGTTCTCAGGAGCACACCATCTTCAAGAAGGGGATATTGTCACATTCATGAAAACAGGGTCAAAGGGATGATGGCATATACTACTGTTACTCAGTGAGGGAGTTTCATGGAATATTCCTCAATACATCTCAAATACACTCATTCACCAAATACAGGTATCAAATCCTTTATTCACACAAAAGGAATAAATCACTATTTATTAAACACCAATACAGGCTTCCAATTCATTCCAGCTCAATTGCTAGTAACTCAATTCAAGTTGATCACTCCAACAGGCTCTTTGCCTCTTACAGCTCCTGCTTTCAGAGGTCAAAATCCAAGCTGGAATTTCTCACTTATACCAGCCCCTCTTAACCCACCTGGGAGTTTTTCCTCAGATAATTATTATATTTGATTTGTCATCAGCCATATTTTATTTCTTATTCATAATGCTATATTATTAATATCTTAATTAAGTCTTTGCCTTGTGTCATATGTTCAATGAAGTGTTTGTGGCTATATCCTAATTATTCCTTCTCTTCTTTCCAAAAAGTTTGAAACAATAATAAAGGATTATTTTGTGGTTGGTTCTTTATTTTTATCCTTTCTTTATTTCATGTTGTTTAATTGATTTTCTTTTATCATGAGGAAATTTATACCTTTTGACTTTCTCTCTCATATTCTTGATTATTTTCATCCTTTGAGCTCACCCTCAGTAAGTCTATTCACTGAGTGCCAGGCCACTCTTCACTTAGAAGATCCCCTGAAAGAATACATAAATTCATCTCTCTACCTATGATATAACTTCTATCCTGAAAAAGCATAAAACACAAAAGAATATTGGAAATCTTTTGGCATTTCTCACCAATGAACGTTGAGTTTATTAATTTAACCATGCACATTCCATCCTTTTAAGATCAATTACATATCTTAATTTTTTTTATGAATTAGAATCAAGAAAGAAAGCTTATAAAATTTATTTTTTTCAAAAAAAAATAATCATTAATTTTCCCAAGGAATTTGTGGGTAAAAATTCTTGTTTGAAAAAATTATAGGAATTCATTCAAGATTAATTCAAGGTTGTAAATGCTTTCTACTTAAATTTTACTTATTTTTTTGTTTCTGGATTATAGGATAAAATCATGACTAATTGAAAGGTATATGGGTAAATTTCATCAATAATGGCTGAGGGATTGTAAAAATTAGTACTTTCTTTTGAAAATTCAAATTGTAAATGAATTTGACAACTTATGCACTTGAGGCAAAAGGCAGTCAATCAGGGAGTTGAGGAATGCTGTTTATTGGCTTTTTTATAAAGATTCGCATGCAAAATATGTACCAACCTTTAGAATTTACAACATATTTTTAATGAACTTCCATTTTTAAGTTGAGAATTAAACGCTTGTGCCGCAGATCCAGGCAGTGTTTGTGGCCCTAGTGTTGATTTTGAAAAGAAAAAAATCTAAATAACGGCTTATTTTTGTTGTATTTAAAAAGAAATGATAAATTTCAACACCAAAACTGGATAAAAACTATTTCAAATAAATTTCAAGCCCCTGATCATAAAGATTTGCTTAATATAGTTTTGTAAAAACCTTTTGCCTGATAAAATTTTATTTAATTTTCCTTTTCTTGAAGACAATAGTGACTGTAAAGTTCTCTTTATAAATCTCAACCTATATAAATAAAGATACACACTTCTTGATACTTTTTCGTTGTAAGTGTTTTAAAGACAATTGTTTTTCGACTTTGAGCAGTTATCCATTAAAAGTAAGATTTCCTCTAAGTTCATGCATTCAACAAACTTGTAAGTGTAGGAGACAATTGTCCAACGATTGTAGCTGTAAAGCCATTTTGCTTGAATCTAAACTTCGATGCCCTTTACCTTGAAAAAACGTACCTTGAGTATTTTAACCGTTTATGTTAGGCGTCCTCAAAGAAATGAGGATTATACTGCCATGTCACGCTGTCAAAATTATTCCTGTAGTACACATAAAAAGGCTAGAATAATTTGGCATAAATATTATAGCTTCAAAAAAAATCTTCTAAGAAATTCGAACTTGACAGATGAATTGAAGTCTTAGCTAGAAGCGCTGACCAGACAAAAAATAACCTTACATAAGTTTTTTCTTAAAAAAAACTTTCTAAATTCAATAGGGTGCAAAAACGAAAACCTTTATCAACAAAAACACTCAAGTAAAACTTGAGATAAGCATAATAAAAGGCAGCATAGCAGTTTTAAGCTCTATTAAAGACAATATACATCAAATCAAAACTTCTCAAAATGACTAGTTGGAAATGTCCTTGGCATCCCGCAAGGGATCGACAATCTCAAATAAGACAAAATCATAAACTTCTTGTTCAAGAACGCTGGCGTATTCCCCAACAAGTAATTCATCGCCGTTATCAAGATTTTTGTTTGATTTATTCCTTCGCTTTTTAGTTGCCCCTTGCGCATTTGATTCAAATGAATCATGAAACAAGATAAGTTGGTTGAGAATCCTTTTCCAGTTTTTAGCCTCAGGTTTGATGATGACTGTACAAAAGTGAGGTGGTAATCCGTATCGCAGTAATGATTCAATGTATGTCTGGATAACTTTCAAATGGACAATAATTTGGAACGTGTCAGAAAAATAAATTCGGGACAGCCGCAATAGTTCCGACTAGATAAGACAGGGAAGTAAATGATACGATCAGAATGGTTATTTAAGACTTGAAAAGCTTTTTGATGAAAAAAGGAGTGTTGAAGAATACCCAAAGTTCCTTCTCCATCTGTTCCAATTCCTTCTGTTCGTTCCTTGTCTTTTCAATCTCCTTCTGATCAAAAACAAAATCTCGAATAATAAATTTTTTTTCCCGACATTTTTGAGAAAAATCTTCTTTAATTTTTTTAAAGACTGTGACGTTGAACAAGGTAAAGTCCTCATCTTGAGTCAATCTGGACGATGACCTGGGAACAACTAATTCAGTTAGTCGCTCATAAGAGTTTTTCCACTCTTTGACCTCATTACTGCCAAAAGATATTTAGGGTGATCAGCTCAGATGAAAGTCGATGGGGTAAAGGTCAAGCGGTGTTCACTAACTTGGGCACCGCAACGAGCAAAGTTTCTAAATATTCGGAATTGGTGTCAACAAAGTGTTCCGGATTAACAACTTCAGCCAGGCTCTTTACGGATAAATTTCCTCTAACATAGAGGAACAAAAACAACAAAAGCCCTTTAGGTTTTATGAACTGAAAAAGATGGCGTGAAGGATTGAAAACCAAATAAAAACTCACGTTCTTTTTCTGAGCAAAGCGTTAGTTTGAGACTTGGCTTGATTATAACTGGTTAACTTGAGCTTATGGGATGTATCAATCGAGTTAATTTCTTTGACTAAAGCTTCTACCAAATCTTCTAAGGACCGATTTTCTACTCGGTTGTACTTTCCTCGGTTCCATTCCCAATTTTTAATTAAGTATGATTCGTAAGGCCTGCCGTCGTCCATCAATAGCTCACTTTGAGGTTCAATTCCATTTACGCCAGCATGAGTTTTTTTGTTAATAAAAGCTGCTGGTTTAGACGCCACGAGAGTCTTTATTGTCTCCACGATTTTATGTAAGGTTTGATTGGCCATAGACTCATTTTTCGAAAGCGTTTCCGAAAGACTAATCAGGGTGGACAGCGGAGAGACCTGAACGAAAAACAACGATAATCAACAAATGAAGATCAAAGGGAAGATGGGGATCCAAAAAATCAAATACCTTGAATTCAGGCAGTGTAAGTTGCGCCAAAGGGACAGGAGTCGGGCCACTAGTAGTTTTGATGGAAGCCAGCCTTTCTGACAGCTCGGCAAATGATTCATCAGAATCTGTTTGAACAGAATGTTTTAGCTTAACAGTTGAAGATGATGATAAAGATGAGATTGACAAATCAAGCTGTTATACCGGGTCTAAAAGACACAATCCAAAATGAGTTTGGGTTGGGCATGCCGATTGTGAGGAGGGATCCAAGATGAAGTTTTGAAGATGATGCAAAGAATTTGAAATGAAACCCAAGAGTGGAAGAAGGAAATCCTTCTGATGATTGAGGAATGGAAGATGGAAAGTGTTGATAAAAATCTGGGAATGAATTTCAAAATCAATGAAATCTTAACTTCAACCATCCCATCTTCCCAAATCAAAACTTTGGGCCTTAAAAATAAAAAAACCATCTTTAACAGACAAAATTAAAATTTTCAAACAAAAAAAACTGAGAATAGCTAAGAATGAGCCATCACACCCTAGGATGAACTCAAAAATGGCCAAAGAAATTAAAGCTGGTGATGGGATGCCATGCCAAGATCAGGGTGAGTGCCTACAAGAAAAATTGGGAAACTGGCTTCAAATCCTTGATGGCACATTGGGATATTCCAAGGAGAGGTTTTGTTGGAGATCCTGACAGAAGACCTCCATCATGGACTTTTCTCAAGATGTTCCAAATTCACATGGCTTAACTGTCTTGAGTCTCAAATTCATCCATACTTTTGAGAGCTGAATCTTATTTCCTTCTGCTATGGGATGGGATTTATCTTTGGTTCATAGCTTCTTCTTCATTCCCTCATCCAGTTTCCTAATTACAGATTGCATGTTGAACACCATGCACTCTGAGTGAACTCATCTCTTATCCTTTGATTTCATGGTGTCCACCTCCTTGCACCTTTCCCAGAAGAAATTCATTTATAAATCATTGTTATCATTCCCAATTCCTTTGGGTCCACCTTACTCATATCCTTGGCCTTCAAACAAGGCATTTATAACCTTCAATTATTTAACTCAGATGGCTCACATATCACCAGCTAACATTGGGTTTTCTATTTTCTGGCTATTATTCTCCTGCTTGAGAAGTAAAATCGGAGTTTCATTATTTGATATTTCTGAGTCACATTTTATATCTGGTACCCTATAATTACTATTTCTTCTCAATTTTAACTTTTGTTTTACTCACTTAAACACTGCCAATCAAAACCTCAGATTGAAAGGGGTTTGTCATAACCAGCTTACTACAACATTGTTGTTACCTTCTTTACAATCAAAATAAAGAAGTTAGACACCTAAACCAACTGATAATAATTGATATTTATAATTTTTATGCGCACTTAATTTGTTTATTTTTGATACATTTAATAGCTTGGTAAAATAAAATGAAATCTTATTTCAGGCTTTTTTACCCCTAAGATTTGTTTTTTTGTCTAGAACTCAATAAGTTTTTAGATAGAAATTTCAAACTATACCAAAGTTGATTTTATTATTTTTTATGTAAAGTTAAATTTCATTATTTCAATTTTCTTTATTTTATGAATCCAATATTTTTTTTAATTATTATAAAATTATTATTATTTACTATTAAAGCTTTTCAGAAATTGTTTTTTTTGAAAGCTCAAACAATAGTAGCTTAATTAAACTAAGAATACGAGAATTAACATTTATTTTTTTAAAATTTTTATTTTAATGCTTTCAGTTTCCATTTAAACTAATTTTAATCGTTCTTAAAACCTGAAAATGAATCTTGATGATATTGGGAAATTTCCCAAAAAAAATCATACATAAACATTTGTCAGAGTATCTCAATCTTAGAAAATCACACATTCATTTAATTGAATATTTGAACAAAATCAAACATCAAAAAAAACCTATTTCACAAATTGAGAAAATTGTTTTTTCAATTCCTTGAACAGTAATTTAATCAAAACTGAAAATTGTTTGAATATTCAAGAATTCTCTTCTCTTTTCAAATATAATTTATTTAAAATTCTTCAACCTGAAAGCCATTTTCTTCCACCTTCCATAAACATCATTTTCAGCTTCAATAAATCTCATTTTGATCTTATTTACTCATTGTTCTTTCAAAAAACAAGGAATTTTAATTCTTTATAAATCAAAAATTCACTAAGATAATTCTTTCAAACCTACTTTCTGAGATTCTTTACAATATTTTTTGCCTCATTTCTCACTAAATAACTTAATTATTCTTTATCCCCTTTTCTCTACTTATTTGTTTCCAAAAACCCTTGATAACTACATTATTTTGATTCTAATTACGTTTTCACTATATAGCAGAATTTATAATTATTTTTATTCCTTAATTAACTATTAGAATTTCTTTCCCTTACTGCATGACTTTGATAAGACCAAATTTTTGAGCCTTGAGATATATCCTGATTATCCAAATAGGCTAAATATACCTCAAAATAACCTTTTGTAATTGCAACACCCATAAGATGTGTGCATATTCAAAATTCATCACTTTTTTACAAAAAAAAAAAACATGAAATAGCTTTTTCTGAGTAAGTAAATCAATCAATTAAAGACCATATTTGGATATTACAGAAAGGTTCACCTAGCTTAACTCCATGGTTTTCATAAGCTTAAATTAACTCTCTTAGGTTTTAAGATGGAAAATACTTCAATGACTCATCATTGATGCCATAGAAAATGGTTCTTTGTATTTTTGTTTTTTATAGTTTATTGTAAGAATGTTGGCATTCTGACAAAGCCCATTTTACACATACACTAAGTTAAGTATTATGAGTTTTTGTGGCACTTTAAATGGCTGTATTCTTACATAAATATCTCCTATTCCCATAGTAAATGTTAGTCCTGAGGCCTAAATTAAAATTTTAATGTTAAAAATAGCTTAGGGGGACAATAAAAGTGAAAAAAGTAAGGGTACCCCAATTTTTGAGGCCTCTGAAGCATAGCCAGCCCCAGAGCTTGTATATGTGGCCAATAATTACCTAATTAGTAAATTAATACCTCTTAAGGCACTTGATACTAAATTTAAGTCCCATCAAATAATGAGAAAATAGAAAATAAACTTCCGTTTTGATGATCCAAGGAGCTAATGAGCACCTCTGACTTGAAGATATAAATTGAAATATTTTCTTACAGTCCATTTTTCATTGCTCCATGTAAAACACTGAGTATTAAAAATTCACATAAATTACAACCTTTAATTAGATTTCAAATAAATTTGATGAATTTTTGAAAATAAGGTTTACTTTTCTATGAAAGAAGACTTACAGTATTGATTGCATTATTTCTTAACCATAAATCAGTTTGTGTCCCTGTAAAATCACATAATTAGGGAATCATCATAATTTTACATGCCAATAAGTAATTTGATCATGAATCACAGTAAATTAATTGGTTATCAATCTATTTTACTTATACTGAATACCTTTTAATGCCTCTTTGAGCTGATAAAGGATTCAAAGACACTTACCTTTGATATTTTTCCCATTATTAATCATCACCATTTAGTGAAATACATATATCATTGATAAAATATTTTATATTATTTTTAATATCATTATTAGATATTTTGAGCTTATAAATCAAACTGAAAGAAATTAAATAATTAAATGATACTTTTTGTAATAGTTTTGTAACAAAATTTGCTATATTACTGATTTTGTATCTACTATTGATTACTTAAATGCACAAATAATATGTGAAATCAATCTTACAAATATTTTCAGGATCTTTTGAAAGTCTTATTGATTTTTTTAATATAATTTTAAATTTTATTATTTCAATTAAATGTTTTTCTTTAAGAACTAAAAATAACTACTCTCTTAAAGAATAATTATTGAAAAAAATAACTTCATACTATTTCAATAGGAATTTTGATTGTTATTACTCCTTGAAACTGATTTTAGTAGAGACTTATTTCTAACTATTATATTAATATTAGTGCATGAAAATTAAAAAAGATCACTAAGAAGCTTTTTAATTATAGCTTAATTATAACAGTCACAATAATCTTGCTTAATAGAAATATTAACCAGGGTTTCATATAAAAATCTTTAATTTGGGGCCTGGCAATGTTTCTTAAATTTAACCCTTAATTAATTTTTTTTTTTGTGGATAATCAAAGAAATTCTTTTGAAATTGATATTTTTTCTTGCTTTTGAAGAGTTTTTTTTTTGAAATTTTGTTAAAACATCTCATTTAGAAATCTATATTAATTTTTAATCATTTTACATATGAATTTTTAACATCAAATAGCTTCTAAGTTTTTGTTTTCAAAATGTTAATATTTAATCATTAATAAGAATCAATTTTTTTTTACAAAAGTAAGAAAAATATTTCAATAGATAAAATTGATTTATTTTATTGATGGTTTTCTTTTCTATCATACTAAATCAATTAATTATCAGCTGGTAATGATCTCAGATATATATACTTAACCAGCTCATAATATTAATAAGCTAAATATGAATAAAGTGTGGAAGTCCATATCTACCTAAAGGGAGCTTTTTTCAAAAAATATCTATCCGAAAAGCCACCAAAAGCTGTGTTTTTCATTTATGTTTGATTAAAGCAATTTATATTAATGTGAAGATGGTTCATACCAGAAATGAAAGCAGCTATTAAGTTCACCCAGAGGTATATAGACAAAAAATGAAAATGTAAGACCAGAGCTAAAGGAAGTATACCCTCCTCAAGAAAGACATATATGGAGGATTCAAGTTTCCCCCCCTTTCCCAAGTTATTTACCCACCAATTTGGATTTAAATTCTGAGAAAGAGATTATTCAAAGTACCTTCTTAATGTCTGAACAGCTTTCAAGTGTAAGACATAGGGACATATGCATCCTGATACAATAATCTATCCAAATCAGCCAAACGGGAATATTGGGAAATCTACTCAACCCTCTGGAAGGGGGCTATGAACTCTTAATTTCACAAGAAAAGATTTCTGGGTCAGGGGAAGACCATATGTCTCTTAGGAGGCTGGAGCTCAATTTCTTTCAAGTAAAAGTCAATAAAATAAAGATTTTCTCAAGAACCAAATTATTTTGTCAGTGGAACAAACAAAAGAGTTGGAGGTGGAAAAAGACTAAACATTTGAGAAAACAGGAGAACCTGTAGCATCAACCAGCTCCAAACCGTGATCAGAAACCCCTGAGGAAAAACAAAAGGGACCTCAAAGCAAGCAGAAAGTTCCTAGGAGAAATGAAATAAAGGGAGAAGGCAAAGCCTACTGTCACATACCTTACTCACAAGGTTAAAGAATTTCCAAATTTGAGTAATCAGCTATGTAAAGTTTGTCCAATGTCTCCAAGCTCTGAAGGAGCTCCCAGACAAGGAAAAGTAATGTATTAATATGAAACTTCCAAAGAAATTATTTGAGAAGTTAAGTATATTAACTCCAACATTATTTCAAAGCTGATAATTTGATAAATAATCAAAGAAATTAAAATTAAATATCAATGAACTGAGAAAAAAGACAGGAAAATCAATTAATGATGTAAACTGACAACTGTGAGGAATGACTCCATTTGAGATGAATGTGATAGAATTTTTAAAAAGAAGACATTTATGGAAGATACCAATTATGAAACAGACAGTCCTTTCATTAATTACATTAATGAGAAACTTCTTTATTGGAAAAAGAATGTATCAAAACTAGAAAGCTACATAAATCAGACTGACAAACTTTCTACTGAGCAATTAGTAAGAAGTTCTAAAGGGAGGAAACAATTGAAGGAATAGATAACTTTATATTTGACTCAAAGGAATCATAAGCTTTATTAAACAAATAAGCATTTTCCTAGACACCCCACAGCTTTTACTAGAGGAAAATTATCTCCAAAATAAAGTGGAAAACTCTCATAAATGGGGATAAATTCATTTCCAATGGATACACATGGTGAGATTCAATTTACTTCCAAAGACATCC
Organism: Austropuccinia psidii; assembly: GCA_023105745.1. Taxonomy (NCBI): domain Eukaryota; kingdom Fungi; phylum Basidiomycota; class Pucciniomycetes; order Pucciniales; family Sphaerophragmiaceae; genus Austropuccinia; species Austropuccinia psidii. Next base: position 21,449,083 of record JALGQZ010000001.1, read on the forward strand.
TCATATTTCAAGACCATCCAGAATTCTTTGGCTAAGGAAAATACAGCCAAATCTAGTCCATCAGCACAGTGGTTAGTTTACAAGAGGACTGTAACATACCAGATAAACTTAGTTTTTCAAGAATTTTCTCTTTTTTTTACCAAAGTTTCATATAAATGGTACCATACAATTAGCGAAAAGAATGGTAAAAATAATTGGCCTTGGTTAAAATCTGAAATTATCACCAAATGGGCTAAAAAATACTTGAGTTCTAAGAAAAATAATTCCATTGAGAGTGAAATCTATAGCTCTGAAATAGATAAAAAAGTCACTTAGTTTCTCAAAAAAGGGACAGAATTTCTACTTTACACCTAGAAAGGTCTTACTCCATGATTAATATGAAAATATTAATAAACGGTTGATGAGAGATAGAAAATGCCATCAATTGCAGATTTTCAAAACACTTCTCCACAAAATACTACATAAATTAAATGGAAGATATCATCAATAAGAGTATAATTTGTGATATATGAACTAAAATCCCTTTTGAAACCATAAATATATCCAAGGATAGAAGGCAGTAAAAATTACCAGAGAGGAAAAGTTGGAAAATGCTTTCTTATCCCTTACACCCACTGAAATACACCAATTTGGTAGGTGTAAGGGACCCACAAACAGTTCCTACATTTCTTTTTCCAGTTAAAAAGATTGAAGAACTCCATTCAAGATTCAAAAATGTTGAAATAAATCCCATTTTCAAAAGCTTTCACCAAAAAGACAAAAATAAATGAAGTGAAAGTCATTGAAGAAGTTCATTGTACTCAAGAAAAAGAACAATCTGATAAATATTACTAGATTTATGAATATACCCCAGTAAAAGAGTGTCATATTGAGAAAATTATAGAGCTCTTTGAGATCTCTAAGGTGCATACTCACTAACCAAAATGTAGTTAAAACTGAAATAAATTTGTTAATATTTGAGATTACAGAATTCAGAGATCCAAACCTTCTAGAGAAAAAGGTTACACTTCTGGATCATCTTGTATCACATTCATTTTGATAAATTATGTAGAATTCAAAGTCAGATTAGGAGTAAGATTATACTTCTCATTTTTAGGGAAAGTACCATGCTTCCTCATTGTAAGAATTTTTGATTACAATTGAGGGGCTCAAACTTAGCAGTGTCAGGAAGGAAATGATCCCACTAGGTATAATTGATACTAGCCTGATATTTATATACCCAGAAAAAAGTGCAAGGATGGAAAATGGGACATTAGTAGTTGATAATTGTGTTTCTAAGATATACATATCTGATTATGACCATTTGGAAGCTTATGGTGTTTATTTGAATGACCAGAAAGAAGTATACTTCATAATTGAAGATAAAAGAAGAAAAAATGTTCCTTTTCCAATATTCCCAGTGAAATATTAGCTTAATAAACCTTTATGAATAAACAGAAGGAAACATTTGTGTGTAAAAGGATTAGTGGAGCATGGAATAATCCATATTCTCCCCCAAAACTGGCCAAATACCTCTTAATGAGCTGTATAAATATAGGAATTATATCTCCTTATATAATGTATCAATGGGAGAAATAAGAGACCATCAATCTGATATTGAACTTGATATTTGAAAAAATAACTTCAAGAATTGAGGATTCCAGGTTATTCTGAAAGCCTAAGAGCTAGATAATCTTTGAATAAACATATCTGTAACAACTACTAGTCAGGGGTAAGGGTATTCAATCTTACACCCACTCAAACACCTCAAATCAGCAATCCACTGTGTGTATCAGCAATCAGTCTCAGAAATTTTCCTTGCTGAAACATGCATACAATCTGGTGCATCAATACAGCCTGTCAATACTTGTACAGGTTGGAATTACCCAATAAAGTTTGGATACATCATCATGAAACTGTATGATCACTCAACACTGCCACTCCTCCTGTACAGATCCTCTACAGATTGTAAAGGACCTGTATTGGCCAGATTCAATTCAATCATCAATCCCTCTAATGAAAACTCTCTGTCTGGATCAGGTCTGGTTGTTCTCACATATACCAGCCCCTCTTTCTATCCCCTGGGGAATTTTTCCCAGTTAATTAATTTAGTTTATTTAACCCATAAATATTCTTACTCTTATTATGGGCATCATATTTATTTGGTATTAAGTTAGTCTTTGAATTTCTGTAAGGTGTGGATATGAAACTTTGATAAAATATCAAGTACTTTTCCTGTCCTCAAAATTTGTATAAGGTAAAATTATTTAAGAATAGTAAGAAATAGTATTTTTAACGAGAAAACACGCCAATTTTTATTGTTTGTAGCTTTTCAAGTATAAAACAATAATATAATAAAAATTTATTGTTTTACCAACAATAAAGATTTATCCAAAAATACTCTACAAGAGATATTTAAGGCTACAAAAGAAATTTCTTCAAGAGCAATTTCGATTGGAGTTAATTGAGAAAAGAACTGCAAGCAATTAATTAAACAAAAAGGTATTTAAAGAGATATTTAAAGAGAAAACCCACCCAAAAAATGACCAGAGTGAATTTGGAAACAAAGTGACAAAGTTAACAGTGATGAAAGATGCTTTAATTCACTTTTGGGGTGGTTCAGGGGTAAAAATGATTATAATGATTTTTAATGTGGTTAAAAGGTTCAAAATGTTTAAAAAAGGGTGGTCGGAATCTTTTATTTATTGGTTTAACAGTGTTTAAACTAATTATAAAAGGAAAAGATTCTAACATGAAGAGAAAAGTGGGGCAAAGAAGACATTCTTTTATAGCAATCAATTTTCTTACTCCAAAAGTGAATCTTAATCTTTTCAGTCGTGAAAAACAGTCTGACAACAGAAAAGCGAATTATGGCATCATTGAACCCTGGTTTAGACCAAAAAAGGGATGGTTTAAGCCATTTTTTGCTATTTTTAGCCATTTTAGACCCTTAGATCAGCCATTACTATAGAAATACCTGGTCTAGAGCCTTCAAAACACGTCAGAATGTGTTTAAGAGGCGTAGAAACTAGTTGAAACTTTTTTTACTAACATTTCTTTAACTTAAGGGTAGTTTTACCCTCTTGGCAGCAGTTAAAACTACCCTTGTTGGTATCAAAACCTCATCATCAATTGAGTCACAGACCCTGTGACTCAATTCCAGGCCAAAAGTAATGAAATTTTGAGTGTATTTTGACATCCCACACCATTCAGAAAGGAATTTGGGGGTCTAGCTCCCCCTTACAGCTAGAGTGTCTTTCCCCCCCAGAATTAATCTTTCAAATTTATTTTTTCTTTAATTCCTCATCATGTAATAAAACTATAATTTAAATATGTAATTAAATTGAGTTTTTAATTACACATCTGTAATAATTGATACCTCATATGTAAATTAAAGTTCACTTATGTAATACACACGCACATTTTGACATTTCAATTGAAAATACTTCAATTCCTCATAACTTCTAAGCTAAACACAACACCTCAATTTTAACACAAAAATTGATGGTTAACACCACATGTGGTGTGAATTGAATTAAGGTTTGGAGGATTTTCATAATTTTGTACGAAAAATACTAAAAACTTAATTTAAGCTTATTTAGAGTTGAGTTACAGAAATTTCATCCAGAAGTGACCCCACTTTATTTTTTATGAGGAATCCAATGGTGTGGTAATTTCTTTATGTTTATTTATTGGATAAAAAGTTATAATATATTTTATATAACTTTTTACCAACAATATTTTGATTTCATAATTTTTATTAAAAATTCATTTTTACTTTATATTTAGAAGTAAAAATGTATTTTCATAATTTTAAATTTTATTGTAATTTTTATTTTTGTATTATAATTAAATTTTGATTTTTAAATATAAATTTGTATTTATATTTCAATTTTTATTTTTATAATATGAATAAATTTATTTTATTTATATTTGTATCTTAATTTATCATTTGTGGTCTTTTGGGTATATGAAAATATCTCTAAGGCTCACAATATCTCTCACCTGTTCAGTATGAGGTGTGGTGGCCATATCCTTATTAACCCTCCTCTTTCCTTCTGACAGTTTGAAACAGTGGACTTGGACTTTTTTGTGGTTGGCTCTTCTATTTCTTACTCTTATTCTTTGTTTCTTCTTTTCTTATATTAGTATTCCTTAGCAATCTTTCTCTCATTAAACTCTTAAGTGTTTTGCCTTATCTTATCCTTGAGCCCTCTGCAGTGAGTCCCAGGCCCTCTTCACTTAGAAGAGCCCCTGTGAAATTAAATTAATTAATTCATATTTTATTCTTTCCTTTCATTCATTTAACTTCATTTATCTCATTCATCAATTATCACCTTTTTATGATTTTTCATGGTTATGATTATGACTTTTCTCTCATGAATTTTCATCTCACTCATTATATTCATATGAAAATTGATTCTTCTCATTTCTTAATAATTGCTTACCATCTCATTTCATTCTCAATTCTATCTCAAATAAAATCTCTTTTTTGGTTGCTTATTCAGGCCGTATCAGGAATTTTATTTATTGGTTAATTGATTAGTTGGGATTCATTTGATTTATTTATTAAGAAGTTCAGGAATTTGTTTTGGATTGGATTGATTGACTGATTCTGGATCCTAAAGATAACTGATTGATCTTCAAGAATTGATTTTGATTATTAATTGACTTTGACTCATCAAGATATTGAATTGAATCCAGAAGATATTTATTTGACTGATTGATTCTTCAATATTTTGATTTTATATTGAATACATTGATTTATTATTGAATTCCTCAAGCTTTTATTGATATTGGCTGTAAATTGATTTTTGATATTGACTGAATTGATTGATTGAATTTGGTTTCACCTCAAGACTGTTGATTGATTCCTCAAGTTCATCAAGATTTTATTGATTATTTATTTGGCCAAGCTTTGCTATCTTATTGTCAAGTATCATCAATTCTTGTTCTTAATTTCTCAATAATGCCAGTTCAGAATAGTCCTCCAGCCAAGAACACTAGATCTTAAAGAAATCCAGCTGTTCTTACTCCTACAGCAAGGGTTCCTCCTGACCACACCCAATCAGTTCATCAACTGAGTGAAAATTTGGACAGAGGACCACCAATGGATGTAGCAGCACCCTCCAGAAGAGGGGGAATGAAATAAAGAAGATCAAGATCTTTCTCTGGCCTTTTGGGTGGCTACCCTGGCATGACTGAAGGTGCAAGAGCAATACTAGGAGAATTTGAAGATGAAGAGGGGGAGGAGTCTGTGGAAGAGGAAGATTCTGGGGAAACTGAAGTGGCAGATTCTTTGGAAAATTCTCCAAAGGTACCCCAGGGTTCTAATCTAGCCCCTACTGATAAACCTCTTTTCTCTCAATCTGATTCAAGTCTCCTCAAGATAATGGAGCAAATGGCTACAATCTTGGGGAAAGTCTCTCAAGCAGCTTCCCCCAGGGACAATTCCAAAGCCCCTGCTTTCAAGACTCCATCAATGAAAGCACCTGATCCTTTTGATGGTACTCAAGCCCATAAATTCAGAGGACTTATCCAATCCTGTCAATTTATTTTCCATAATGATCCAACAAATTTCTTTTCTGAAAGGAAGAAAGTTCTGAACTCAACTTCTTTTATCACTGGTAGAGCTGGAAAATGGATTGAACCCTACCTCTCAAACATTTCCAATGAAGATCCTTCCTACCTCCTCAATAATTTGCAGTTATTTGAAACCCAATTAATCAATCTGTTTGGTAATCCCAAAGAAGTCAGGAAAGCTGAACAGGAGTTGGAAAATTTGAGGATGAAGGGAATTGGTCATGTATCCTTGTACATTGCTGATTTTAGAAGCTTGATTTCAAGTATTGAAGATGGGGGGAAAGGGCTTATATGCATAATTATAGAAGAATACTGGCATCAAGACCTTTGGACAAGCTGGCTTCCTAACCTGGTAGCTTTGATACTCTTCAATACCTCATGGAAATTACCCTGGAATTACATACCAGATACCATTAGAGGCAGAAGGAGAAGGGTAGTCATCAAGAAAAGAAGCCCCCTGTTACTGGATCCAATTTCTCAAGGCCTCCTCAATACTCATCTTCAAAAAGGCATCACCATAAGAAGAACAAGAAGGGAAAGCAATTTCAAGTTTCAAATGACAAACCCCATTCTGCTCTGCTTAACAAGGACAATAAATTAATTGGTTCTGGAAAGGAGAGGAGGATCAAAGAAGGGTTATGTACTTATTGTGGTGGGAAGAACCCAATTGAAAAATTCTTCAAGAGACCTCAGAACAAGCCTGGGTCATCAAGAGGCTTCCCTAACAAGCAGGGAAAAGCCTGAGTGGGGATCATGATGTTTTAAATGGTTCTCACTTATTTCCTTCAAGAGAAAAATGGTGCACTCTGAATACTAGTGTCAAGAAATCTTTGAATTTTCTCATTTTTTCTTCTGTCTCTGATGTTTTTTATAGTATTCTCATTGATTCTGCTGCTAAAAACTCTTTTATTGCAAAGAATTTTGTTCTCAAGTACTCATTGACTATGTCATAGCTCCCTGAAAAGATTCCTCTTTTACTTCTGTATTCAAATGAATCCCCTTCCTTGTTCATCACCAATTATACCAAGTGGGTTGTTGACTTTCCTTCCTTCCCAAGGTTTGAATGGGACCTTTTTATCCTAGGTTCACCCAAGGGATAAGACCTGATATTGGGCTATGATTTCCTTTACCATTTTAATCCCATTATTGATTGGAAAAATGGGTTCATCACCCATGATTCTAGTGGTATTGAATCTTCTTCTAGTAACGCCTTGGCCACTGCTTTCAAAAGTGCTGCTCTGGTTGGTGAACTTAAGACACCTTCACTTCCTTCTTATTTCCATATCCCTTCCATCATTCCCTGTCAGTCATTAATTCAATCAAGAGATAAAAGATGTTGGGGAAGATGTTTATATATCTTCACTTCATCCCTTTCAAGTGGATATGGACCTTCCTACTTTATCTTTTCATGCATCCCTGGAGGAGCAGTGGGATGAGGAGGAAGAGCCAGAAGAAATTGAAATTGTGTTGAAGGTAGTCCCTCCTACATATCACCAATATTTGGATGTATTCTCCAAGGTGAAAGCAGAGAAACGTCTTCCACACCACACCTGTGATCATCATATTGAACTGGAGGGTCTTCTACCTCCAGTCGGTGCTATCTACTCACTATCAAATCATGATTCAGAAACACTTTGGGCCTACATTTAAGAGAATGTAGAGAAAGGTTTCATAAGGCCAAGCTCCTCTTCAACAGGAGCACCTGTCCTTTTTGTCAAGAAAAAGTATAGAGGTCTTCATTTGTGTGTTGACTACTGCAAACTCAATGCTGTCACTAGGAAGAACAGGTATCCTGTTCCTACTATGAACCAGCTTCTTACCATATTCAATGGTTCCACTATCTTCTCCAATATATATCTGCATGGTGCATATATTCTCCTGAGAATCAAAGAGGGGGATGAGAACTTAACTGCCTTTAGAACCAAATATGGCAGCTATGCCATTTGGCCCTACCAATGCTCCTGCCTCTTTCCAGAATCTTTTGAATGATATATTTGCATATTCCTTGGATATTTTTTGTTGTAGTTTATCTAGATTATATTATGGTATTTTTCAGCTCTGAGGAGTAACATGTCAAACATTTGGCCTCTGTCCTCCAAAGACTGAGGGAAAATAATCTGTTTTCCAAAGCCTCAAAGTGTGTATTCCATGCCTAAATTGTGGAATACTTGGGCTATGTTGTTTCAAGTGATGGCCTCAAGATGAATTCTTAAAAAGTTCAGAAAATTCTCAATTGGCCTCAGCCCAAGAACATCAAAGCTCTCCAATCTTTCCTTGGCTTTGCCAATTTCTATTGTTGTTTCATTAAAAATTACTCTAAAAAATCACTGCTCTCACTGCCTGCCTCAAAAAAGACCCTCCCTTTATGTTCAATGAGGAAGCTCTTTGTCAGTTTCAAATATGCAAAGAAGCATTCACCACCACTTCTTTCCTTTCTAATTTCAATCCTTCTCTACCAACTATTGTAGAGACTGATGCTTCTGATTATGCCTTGGGTGCTGTACTGAGTCAGGTGAATGACTCAGGAAAGCATCCCATTGCATTTGATAGTTGCAAGCTTCTTCCAGCTGAGCTTAACTATGAAATTCATGAAAAGGAACTTCTTGGAATAGTTTGGGATCTCAAGCACTGGAGAGCTTTTTTTATTTCTCTCTCCAATCCTTTTGAGGTCTTGACAGACCACTCTTCTCTTCAGTATTTCATGTCTTCCAAAGTTCTTACTTGTTGTCAGGCCCATTGAGCTGAATTTCTTTCTGAGTTTCATTTCACTATCACTTACCACCCAAGCAGGCTGGCCACTTTACCAAATGCCTTCTCACATTGGGATGATGTGTACCCAGAGAGGGGGGTGGACTTAATCAGAAAGAATCCTCAAAATTTTCATCAAATAATCAAGCAATTTGGAATTCAAGAGTCAAGATTCTTCTCAAACAAGGTTTAAATATTCTCAGATGTAGTTGACCAGATCCAAAAAGAAGTATGACAAGACAGAGACTATAAAGAAATACTCAAACAACTAGCAAGAGGTGAATCAGCTTCAGATTATTCTCTTGAACCTCAAGCCAAATTATTGTTATTCAAAGATAGAGTAGTATTCCCAAGAAATGAAGAAATCCAACTGAATATTCTTCAAAAGCACCATGACTCACCATTGGATGGGCATTCTGTCCAGCAGAAGACCCTCAAGCTCATCAAGAGGGATTTTTGTGGGCTGGAATGAATCAATTCATTAAGGACTATGTGTCCTCATGTCAGCAATGTTCAAGAAAAAAGAACATTCATCATAAGAAGCTTGGATTACTCAAGCCTCTTCAAATTCCACCTGGTCCTTGGAGTTCATTTTCACTGGACTTCATCACTCAATTGCCCTTGTCAAACAACATTGATTCAATTTTAGTAGCTGTGGACAGGTTCTCAAAAATGGCAATCTTCATTTCAGCTTATGGAAAAATTACTTCCCTGGAGTTAGCTCAAATTTTCATTAACAATGTCTTTCCCAAACATGGTCTTCCAGACAGTATTGTTATTGATAGAGGATCTTTATTAGTTTCATCATTTTGGACTCAATTATGTCAGAAGCTCAAGATAACAAGAGATCTTTCAACTGCCTTTCACCCTGAAACAGATGGACAGATAGAGAGGGTAAATCAGATACTAGAACAGTACCTTTGGATTTATGTCAGTTACCATCAAGATGACTGGAACACCTGGCTCCCTCTGGCTGAATTTGCCTACAATAATTCAGAACATTCATCAACAAAGAAATCATCTTTTTTCACCATTTATGGAAGATATCCCAGCTTTGACTCAATCCATATTTAACAAGACTCACCTTCTGGAAAGGTATCAACAAAACTTCAATCAGTACAGAAAGTTGTCAAAGAAGAATTGGAGTCAGAAATAAGGAGATTCAAGAAGTATGCAGAAATAAATAGGACAATTCCACCTTATTTCCAACCTGGGGATAAGTTATGGCTAGCTTCCAAGAACATCAAGACTAAACGACCCACCAAGCAGCTTTCAGAAAGATGGCTGGGACCCTTTGAAGTTCTTAAGAAGATTGGAAGCCATGCATATCACCTCAAGTTGCCTCAACAATGGAAGTCAGTTCACCCTGTCTTACATGTGTCCTTATTAGAACCAGTGAAGCAATAAAATATCCCAAATTGAAATCAATTGCCACCACCACCAGTCATAGTGGAAGAGCTAGAAGAATGGGAAGTGGCTCAGGTTCTGGACTCAAAACTCAAAAGAGGTAAATTATGGTATCTTGTAGAGTGGAAAGGATTCAGTGAAGACCCAGGAAGAGGACTTGAGAGCCAGCTTCCAATATTACCAACTCACCAGACCCTTTCAAGGATGTCCACTCATTGTATCCAGACAAGCCTAGCCCAAATACCTCAAGAGTTTGATTTTATGGTGCTTGGTGGGGATTGGAATTTATGAAAGTAAGTTCTTCTCCTGGAATGCACCTTTAAGGGGGTATTTTAACAAAATGCTGCTTCAAGCATTACCTTGGAAACTTTGTGAGCACTTGTCAACTTATTGGACAGATTCAGTAGTCCTTGCAACATCAATACCCCTGAATTTGGACCTTTCATCAAGATATGGCCAAATTACTTCTTTATTTTTTATTTTCTTTCCTTTCCAACGTATTCCAATTATCATTATTCAAGACATTCATTACTTTAAGATCAATTATGGCAAAGTTATCTGTTTTATGGTTCTTGGTGGGGAGTGGGAGTTATGAAAGTAAGTTCCATCTCCTGGTATGCATCCCTGAGGGTTCTACTTCTTGTAAAGCATCACCTTGGCCACTCTGTGAGCATCAAATTCTTGGTTTTTATCTTTCAGACAATTCTTGGCCAAAATCAAGCAGCTCACCACAAGAATTTTTCTATTTCTTTTTCTTAACTCTCATTTTCTCTCATTTTCTTTCTTTTCTTTACTTTTAAATTTCATTTTATTTCTTTATTCTTTAAAGCAGCAGAATCCCCTCCCATATTATGTATGGGAGGTTCCATTTTTTTCATTTTTTATTTTTAGCATTTATGACAGTGGGGATAGAAGTCAAACCAAGCACAAACAAGGACAAGGAAACTAGTTATCTCTACCCATATGATCAAAAGTTTTCTGAAGATCATTGATCAATTCATCTTCATAGCAGGAAACCTTTGCAGCCATCTCTTCAGAAGCAGTACCAAGAATAGTCCTATCATTAGCATACATAATCACCTCCCTACTATTCATATCAACTTGTCTAAACAACCTGGCCACAGCATCTTGATTTTCACTTTCTGTATTTGGATCTTCTTTTGTAACTCAGATAAGCCAAAGATCCCTTTGATGAAATACTTGGGCAGCAGGAAATGGCAAAGGAGAAAGCTCATTTATTCTTCTACTGGAGCTTTTGAGAGGTGACTATAGGTGATGTTCTGGACTGTTGAATGGGGGATGGTCTTACTGCTGGAATCATGGCAGGCCTGGTGTGGGAGGAGCTTGGTGATGCAGGTGGAACGGAAGTAGGAATGGTAGCAAGAGTTGGTTGGAAATTTTTAGGGGTACTAGGAATAAGGCGGCTTTGGAATAATTTGGCAGGAGGCTGAGAAGGAGAAGTACTTGATTGATGGCCAACAGGATTCTTAACCACCTCAACTTCTTCACCATCCAATTCCTCACTACCTTCAGCATCCAGATTAGGTGGGGAATTGGAAATCTGTCTTATCCGTTTCACTACACCTTCAGCATTTATCCTGGATATTGGGATTTCTGAGCTGGAGTAGATTGGCCTACCACCAGCTGGGATGGGCCCTCCAACATTAGTCCATCTTGCCACATCTCCCTTCCTAGAACCAGTTGCTAACTCAAAATATCAGTATCCAATTCAATAAAGAAATTCTCTTTACTCACAACTGGAATATCCTGAAGTACCATAAGGAGTAGGGCCCTCAGAAACTGAGAACTCTTTCCCATAAGGCCCATCTTTCTTCCTCCACAAATACCTTCTGACATTGGAAGCCGCTGGCCCAGGACAATGACATGGCTTCTTCCCAAAAAAGCAGGAATGGCACTTTGAAGATTTTGGAAGAAATCATTTCCCTTGGCCAAACACTCAGTACAAGCAGGATCAAGAACCTCAACTTCCTTGTAAAAATCATAGTTTTGGCCAGGATCAAAGTGGCCAGAGGAAGCCAATCGACTGAGGATGCCAGAACAACAAAGCACAGATGGTGGTGGCGCAGAAGGAGAAGATTTAGTGAGTTCAGTCAGTTTGGAACTCATGGCTAAATATGATGCAGGAATAAGAATTCAAGGCGTCAGAATAATGCAATCCAAGCCTGAAAAGTTCATCAATGAAGTAGGCTCATAATCCAGTTATGGCCACAATTAATCACCCAAGACCTCCCCTTCAACATTGGGGAAGGTAAGATTCTTATGGTCGTGGACCCTCTCAATGGGCCCAGGCCATGGGAGTGAAGATATGGACCCCCTGGAGCCCTGGCATATGGGTCCATTTTAGCCCTGAGGGACTCTAATAACCCCCACAGACCATGGACTATAGGACACTCAAAATACCAAAAGGACCCAAAAAGGCCAAAAGGGCCCCTAATCCCAATATGATCAAGAATGGCCATAGTAATTTCCAGGACCCAAAATGCTCAAGAGGGTTCAAAGTGGCCAAAGTCCATTTTTTAGGCCAAATCTAAAGGACAATGGGGAAAAGCCCCCTCCTTGAATGGTGCCAAAGGTTAATCAAGATAAGGAGTATCCAAGAGGACCAACTGGCTAATCAATAATGGTATACATTCATATAACCATTATTCATCATTTTTTGAGAAGAAGAGCTCTAAGGCCTTCTTTTTGGGATACAGCCCAAGGGCCATGCCTTAAAGGAAAATATTAATTTAAATTCAAAAGAAGAGCATAATTCAAATGATGAAAAACTTACTCAAGAATGAAAGAAGTGGAGACAACAGATAATCAAGAACAATGAAGAGAGTAGAGGATTTTCAGGATAACGGCCAAGAGGAAAGAAAAATCAAAAAGAAAATTTTTGGAAAAAATGTGGGGATGTTGTGATGCCACTCAACAGTGGTAGGGTATTATGGTTTTCAGGAGCCCACCAGTTTCAAGAGGGGGATACTGTAAAAACCACTAGTCAGGGGTAAGGATATTCAATCTTACACCCACTCAAACACCTCAAATCAGCAATCCACTGTGTGTATCAGCAATCAGTTTCAGAAATCTTCCTGGCTGAAACATGCATACAGTCTGGTGCATCAATACAGCCTGTCAATACTGGTACAGGTTGGAATTACCCAATATAGTTTGGATACATCATCCTGAAACTGTATGATCATTCAACACTACCACTCCTCCTGTACAGATCCTGTACAGATCCTGTACAGATTGTACAGGACCTGTATTGGCAAGATTCAATTCAATCATCAATCCCTCTCATTAAAACTCTCTGTCTGGATCAGGGCTGGTGATTCTCACATATACCAGCCCCTCTTTCTTTCTCCTGGGGACTTTTCCCCAGTTAATTAATTTAGTTTATTTATTATTTTAGAAATATCATTACTCTTATCTTGGGTATCATATTTATTTGGTATTAAGTTAGTCTTTGAATTTCTCTCACCTTTTCAGTATGAGGTGTGGTGGCCATATCCTTATTAACCCTCCTCTTTCCTTCTTACAGGTTGAAAAAGTGGACTTGGACTTGTTTGTGGTTAGCTCTTTTACTTCTTACTCTTATTCTTTGTTTCTGCTTTTCTGATATTAGTATTCCTTAGCAATCTTACTCTCATTACAATCTTGAGTGTTTTGCCTTATCTTATTCTTGAGCCCTTTGCAGTGAGTCCCAGTTTACTGAGTGCCAGGCCCTCTTCACTTAGAAGAGCCCCTGTGACAATATCAAAGAGTTAATTAAGCTTAGTATGAGGTTCAAAGTGGGTCAAAATGAATAAGTTGAGAACAGAAGTCCTGTTTTTTTTCTTTGAATGAGATAAATAAAGGATTGCTGGAGTTTATAGAGAAATTGATACCTAGACAGTATCATATAGGTAACCAGTTCATAGAATTTAAGAAATTTTTACACAACTATCCAAAGCCAAGTATATATCTCCCATGGATACACTGAAAGATTTTAATAACAATTTCTTGACACCAAAATTCAAGAAAAGAAATTGAAAAATCACTAATTGTGGTGCTCTTGATAATTTTAGAATTCCTCTTGTAATTCAGAATGCACAGTACCATTATCAGAGTATCATGAAGCATATTTTTCCCACAGAATTTTCTGATGGATCAGTAGCTCTTCATATTGTAATTATTATAATCTGCTATGACTTATGTTATTTACACTTCAAATTCTTGAAAGAGTGCTAGAGAAAGCTTGGAAAAGTTAATACAAATATTTTACTCAATGAATGCAGTTTTGGCTTTGTAAAAGTTGATGAACTTGAACATATTGCTTTAGGCTTAAGCTTGGGTATCAATAATAGCAAAGTTTAAGAAGTTTTACTTAAGCCAATAACCCTGGACAAGAAATTGTTTTTTCTTTCTTTGATATCTGTTACAAGAATAACTGAGAAGATTTTTCAATATTAGCCAAGAAACTCGTCATTATTTGTGATGAAAAAACAGTATTTGAGATAAAACACAAAAATAATTAAAGGATATCAGAAGATAAAATAAACCCTCAAAGAAGCATCTTTACTTCTCATTCCTCATTAAAATTTTCCCTTCAATTTGTGCATTAATTCTTGTGTAAATTAATTAGGGGAAGCCCTATATCAAGCCAAAGTTATTGATGATAAACAAACAGAAGGTTCTAGTTTTATTATCTCAAGAAAACTCAAACCAACAGAATTCAAATATGGTGCAAGCCATATTGAGGGGTTATTTTTGGTATTGTCACTTGAGTAATCGTAGTATTATCTTGATTATAGTTCGTATGAGCTGTTAAATGAATTTAATTCAGTAGAAAAGCTTCTTAAAATGAAGTCCCCCAGAAGACATATGTTTATATGGCAGATAGCTATTCAATGAAACAGAGGTAAGATTCATATAGTACACAAGTCAGGGAAGATACATGAATTTTTTTACTTAATGAGTATATGGGAGTTAGCCAATAACCCTTAATCCCAGCTTATGTTCCCTTTGACACAGAGATTAATATACCAATAGGATAATTTAACATTACTCATATTTTCACTTACATCTTTGAAGAGGTTGGAGATTCATACAAGAAGAATAAGCATCTTGACATCCATATCAGATAGATACTGTAGAGATACAGTCTTATTTGATTAATTTGATGAATGGAGGAAAAAGATTTTTCATGAAGGAATATTTCTCCTGCTTTATGATATAATATATCATAAGGAAAAAATACTTTTCTCATGGCTCTATTGAGTAGAATATTTATCAACGCCATTCCCAAGGATTTTCAGTATGCTACATACTTAAGATATTGGTCAGAAGATAGTACTATTGAGGGAGTCAAAGAGTGTATATGATAGTTATATTGGAGAAAGGAAACCATTTAGTATTTCAAAAACCTATAAATACACCAAAAAAAATAGAATAACTGGAAAGAAGTTTGGACATATGCTCTGTGACCAAGATCCAAAATTTATGTTGGAAGGAGTGCATATAAAGTTGGCCAAGATGCTTCCTCTAAGTGGTGAAAAATGCTATGGCTATTTCCTACTCATGGTGGATAAATATATAAAAACTCACCTATTCTTAACCTTCAATAAAGATGAAACTTCTATACATTCAAATATTCTCCTGTGGAGTAGATTTATCTCTCATGAAGGATTGTTTGAGAATATAATAAGTTACAGTGATCTGAAATTAATTTATTCACTTTGGAAGAATATTCACAGATTTGTTGATACTAATTTGCAATTCTCCACAGCACAAACCCTCAAGCTGGTGGGCTAGCAGAAATCATTATCCAACCCCTCAAAGACCTGAGACAGAGATTCTCTACCTATTGATTATGATTCAAATATTTAGATGGTTTTTCCCATTACATGTGAAACTAAATACCTGAAATATTATTTGAATAAAAAACATTTTTTACTTTTTAAAAAGAAAAAAATACTACAATACTCATGGAAGGATAAAATAAAAGACTCCCAGAAGACACACTCATGAAATAATTAATTGATATTCACCCTACACCTTTAATATTGGATTTAATGCTTTCTCAATTCACAAAACCCAAAACATGAAGCATGGAATATTACTTTGAATATTCTAAACAGAAGTGGGATAAAAGTAATAGAGTACCAGACTTAAAGTTAGATAAATTAGCTCCAGATTCAAATTTGGATCTTAAAGATATTGAAGTAAAAAATAATCTTTAATATTCTTATTAAGAAGCTTATTTTATATTTGCCTTACATGGAATAGATGCAGATTAAGTATAATTGAGTGGTAAGCTGGAAAATAAACTCCCATATTTTCAGAAACGCCTAATTAAACCAAATAAACCATCTTATAAAGAATTTTTTTCCCTCAAAAGCCCCAATCCTCTGGCCGTGCTACCAGTGGAACAAAATGAGGCTAAAATAAATTAGGAAAGTAATGGAAGAAGTGGGTATTAGGGAGAAAACCAAATGGAATTTCTAGTCCTTTATAGAACCCAGTAAATGAGGGTGAATGGCTGGCAGAAACAGATGTACCTGAATCAGATAAGCTCTTGAGAAGACACAGGAATGAAATTAGGCCACAGGATTTAATATGCTTCTAAATGTGCTTTTATTACTTGATATGAGTAATGCAGAGGGGTTTCATAATTAAAATCAGCCCCCTATGGCTTTATTCACACTAATAAAACTGTGGTACACTTCTATGTTTTTTCAGGGGATAATTTGAGCCTTGAGGTATATTTTACATACCAAAATAGGACACAAATACCCTAAATCAGAACATTTGAATATTTAAAACCCATAAGCAATGTGAATTTAAAAATTTCATCATTTGACCCAAATAAAACACAAATCGCTTTTTTGAGTTGGTAGATCTATGTATTATTTCTCAGGGACTTGATTGATATTTCAATGTAAAAATAGCTAAGGGGGACAAAGGTGGGTGAAGAGAGCCAGAGTACCACAATTTTTGAGGCCTCAAAGGCATATTCATCTCTGGAGCTTTCATTCATGACTGGTAATGACCTAATTCCCCAATGAGTACTTTTTTATCTTTTTTACTAATTCTAAGCTCCATTAAATCCTGAGAAAAGAACCAAAAAGCTTCTATTTTGATGTTCCAAAAAGATAATGAGAGCCTCTGACTCCTGTAAACACATCTGTGCTTTCTTTTCTTCCATTGGTATATCAAAACTCTTTTAAACATAGCTCCTTTTGGGTGGTGTCTGTTGAATTACATTGTGATAACCAACTTCAATCATACTATCAGGTGGAGATACATAAAAATTGATGTAAAACTTCAAAAAAATCATTCAATATACAATTATTAATTAAAAAATGAGAGAAATTCAGGACCAATATATGAAGCTGTGATAGACAAATAAAGCCAATTAAGCTGTAGAAAAAATTATTACTCAATAATCTCAATTAAAATTTTTAATTACAGTCCATTTTTAATAATTCTATATGAAAAACTGAATATTCAGCAATTTGCATAAATTACAACCTACTATTAAATTTTCAATAAAACTGAATTATTTCGGAGAAAATGTTTTTTTCATGTAAAGGAAGATTCAAAGTAGTAAAATCCTCACTACCAAAGCATAAAAGGGTTGGTATCAATGTAAAATCAGCTAATTATGTAGTTATGATAATTTTATGTGAAAACAAGTGATTCAATCATGAATTGAAATAGTTTAGCTGGTTTTCCAGCTGTTAATTTTGGTTAGCACCTCTTAATTACTCTATGAGCTTTTTTGGTCCCAGAAGAAGCCTATAATTGCTGTTTTTGGCAATATTCATTATTATAATTCATTAAAATAAATTTATAATTAATATAATATTCTGTATTCTTCATAAACTCATTCACAATTGTTCTAAATGTTCCACTAAACCATGAAGACTATAAGCCAGGGCATATCGCCGTTTTGACCCCGTGAAATAAAACAAGAGAAAAAGTGTGACACCTAAAATACCATAAAATATGGTACTTAATCAAAAAAGTGGAAAACACGTATTTTCCCTTTGTTAAGACAAATAAAGGAGAAATGAAGTCATATATATCAAAAACATAACTGTAAAGATAAAAAATGTGCAATAAAAAATTGGAAATAGTAAGTCTTCTCCTTTCAGAAAACACCATTCTTATCACCAATAAATAAGAAAAAGCTATTTTATCAAGGCTGTAAACCCTTTTTAAGCCTAAGCCCTAATTATTACCTCTCATATAAAATATTCTGCTTGGATTAAAGACCCATCATGTGGGTGAATTATTAAGTATCTCAAATAGGGCTATCCAATGGTACCATCTTCAACACTGTAGCACCATTGGATCAAGGTTTACCATACCATTACTATTTGAGTAAGCAGGAGAAAAATGACACTCATGTTCCACCTCCCATCCATCTTTTACAGTTTCAATGAGAGACCCATTAAGTAGCATATTTTTGGGAGTGGATACTTCAGGTATGCATAAAAATATACCTTTTTTCAGGCTGAGTATATTATAAATCTATTAAAACTTTATTTACAGCTTTAACTATGACTGAAATGCTTATATAATGATAAAAAAGGTTTTGGAAGTATTGTTGGGGCTTTACTATGAGGAAATGTGGTGGTGAGCACTTCTGAAAGCCCAGGGATCACTGATTATCAATTGAATAGCTATAATAATCAATACAATACTTAATATTTGAAGTATACCTTATTTTTCCCAAGAGTATAACTGTTTTGGACAGTTTTAATATTTAGGAGTTCAAGGGCAGAGAAATGTCCCTTTTAATCCTGAATTTTGGTTTAAAGGACCTCTGGTCCTGTAAATGTAGAAGATTTAAGATTTTTAACTTCCAAGGGAATACTTGTGGTTTATACACAGCCTTTATAGCCTTTATTGGGCTCAGATGGGGCTTTGAGACCACATCTGGAAGGTTTTCCACAATAAAGGGTGAAAGTTTCCATTTGGGGTCCTCGCAGATGTGTAGAATGCTGTACAGAACACATCAGTGCACCCTATATTAGTATAACTATGAGTTATTGAAGTATAAACACACTTCTTTGTAGTTTTTAAACCTCATATTCATAGGTGTGGGACACTATCCCAAAGTATTGGATTTTATCCAATATTGTGGGATTTTGAGCTTAAAACTGCCATAACTTTGTCAGTTTTGAGGATACAGAGCTTGAAAGTGGGTCATTTTTTATCCCTTTATGATGTCTACACAATGATTACTTATTTGGTATTACTAAAACTCAATATGTCAAAGGTATACCAAGCTTAACCTCTATTGTTGACTTGTTGATTCAGTATTAATTCTGTAATGGACTGATTTTACCAATAACCATTTGTCTAGATGAGATATGAGTAAATAGAATGAAAACTAAGAAATTCCTGATTGTTCTCTTTCCAAAAGGACACCTTTTGGGGTATATGAAACTCAAACTGTAGAAGCTGGATGAGAGGTGAATATCTTATTTGCCATTATTTGGTCTTTCTTTGGCCATAACTTCAGTAGTTTTGATGCTAGCCCAATTTGGGAAGTACCATTTCATATATTTGACTGAGATCTTCAGTTTGAGAGCCCATTGGATGGGTTCATTCCTCATTATCTGTATTATAGATGAGAGGTGAAAATGAAGTTTTATTCTCAGAAATTACTTTGAGCCTGAATAACTTTGTTATTATTTGTCCTATGGCTATGGGAGTTATATATTTGAAGATGGTTCTATTTCCTCTTTCTTTTGGGACCATTTATCAGATATTTTGGCTAAGTTCACTTTCTGGTGGTATTTTTCTTGACCATTGGTTTATGATATTCTTCTGTAATGCTTGTGCTCTGGTTTTGAGTCACAAGCTGAAAGCTATTATCTATGTATCTTACACATATAAAGAGTTATGAGCACTTTTTTTAAACAAGGAAAGTACTATCTTTTAGAAAATAGAAACTACTTACAGCCTATATAGATTTATAATACCTCATCCAAAGTAGTACAGAGGTGAAATCATACTATAAAGCTCATCTGCAGCTACAATTTGAGCTCTTTATCTTCAAAAATTACAGAGGTAATCAGGATTTAAGGCTATACTCCCACATCAAGTGTTATTGTGGGATAGTATCCCAGATAACTTATTATGATGTTTAAAATCTTCTAAAAGGATTTTTATTCTATAACTCATAACTTCTACCATAAATATCCACTCCTTTCAGTACTGAGTGTTACTGTGGGATACTCTCCAATATAATTGAATTATAAGGTGTCAAAGCCATTCAAATATTTTTTGAGCTTTGATTAGTAATAGAGTGGCTAATTGTAGGGCCACAGAGGTTTACCATATGGTTTCTGACACATCAGAAGCACAAGATCAATAATCAAGGGTCTTTAGAAAGAATTTCTCACCTTGTATGGGGTATAAATGCCAAATTGTGGTCCCAAAGCCATATTTCAGCTCAATTCAAGGCTTTATTGAGACATTAAGACTGAAAGTGGGCTAAAGAAGCAAAATTTTAACCTTGTGGTTCTTTTGAAAGTCAAACCACCTCCAACTACCTTGGAGTAAGATAGAAGGAAATTTTGTCCTTACCAAGATAAAAGATCATCTGGTTTATATTTGTGATTTTTACATAGTAAATGTGAGCCTTAGAGGTAATTTCATATACCCAAAAGACCACGAATATAAAATATAACATATTGATATAAATAAAATAAATTTATTTATAAAATAAAAATCGAAATATAAATATAAAATTATATTAAAAATAAAAAATTAATTACAAAAATACATTAAATTTTGTAAGTATAAAATTACATTTATACTTGAAAAAATTAAGTAAAAATGAAATTTTAACAAAATTGTGAAAAAATAAATAAACTTGGAAAAAAGTTAAATAAAAATTATTATAACTTTTTATCCAATAAATAAACATATATAAATTATTTCACCATTGGATTCCTCATAAAAAATCAGGTGGGGTCACCTCTGAGTGAAATTCTTGTAACTCAACTCTAAATAAGCTTAAATTAAGTTTTTAGTATTTTCAATACAAAAGTTGAAAATCCTCAAAACCTTAATTTAATTCACACCACATGTGGTGTTAACCATCAATTTTTGTGTTAAAATTGAGGTGTTGTGTTTAGTTTAGAAGTTATGAGGAATTGAAGTATTTTCAATTGAATTCAATTGAAATGTCAAAATGTGCGCGTGTATTACATAAGTGAACTTTGATTTACATATGAGGTGTCAATTATTACTGTATTGTACTGTACAATTGAATTGAATTACATATGTAAATTATAAGTATAATACATGATGAGGAATTAAAGGAAAAATAAATTGGAAAGATTAAATTTGGGGGGGAAAGGAACTCCAGCTCTAAGGGGGAGCTAGACCCCCAAAATCCTTGCTGACAGGCGTGGGATGTCAAAATTCACGCAAAAGTTCATCACTTTTGGCCTGGAATCGAGTTACAGGGTCTGTGGACTCAATTGATGATGAGGTTTTGATACCAACTGGGGTAGTTTTAGCTGTTTCCAAGAGGGTAAAACTACCCTTAAGATATAACAACCTTAGTAAAAACAGTTTTAACTGGTTTCTACGCCTCTTACACACATTCTGACGTGTTTTGAAGGCTCTAGGCCTGGTATTGCTATAGTAATGGCTGATTTAAGGGTCTAAAATGGCTAAAAATGGCTTAAACCAGCCCTTTTTGGTCTAAACCAGGGTTCAATGATGCCATAATTGGCTTTTCTGTTGTCAGACTGTTTTTCACGACTGACAAGAGTAAAACTTACTTTTGGAGTAAGAGAATTGATGGCTATAAAAGAATGTCTTCTTTGCCCCACTTTTCTCTTCAGGTTAGAATCTTTTCCTTTTATTAATTAGTTTAAACACTGTTAAACCAATCAATCAAAGATTCCAACAACCATTTTTAAATCATTTTAATCCTTTTAACCACGTGAAAAAATCATTATAATCATTGTTTGTAACTCTTATAATCATTTTTACCCCTGAACCACCCCAAAAGTGAATTAAAGCATCTTTCATCACTGTAAACTTTGTCACTTTGTTTCCAAATTCACTCTGGTCACTTTTGGGCGTATTTTCTCTTTAATATTCTTTTTAAAGACTTTGTTCTTTAATTAATTGCTTGCAGTTCTTTGCTCAATTAATTCCAATTGAAATTGCTCTTGAAGAAATTTCTTTTGTAGCCTTAAAATATCTCTTGTAGAGTATTTTTTGGATAAATTTTTATTGTTGGTAAAACAATAGATTTTTATAATATTATTGTTTTATACTAATAAAGTTATAAACAATAAAATTGGCGTGTTTTCTCTTAAAAATAATATTTCATACTATTTTTAACTGAATTTTACCTTATACAAATTTTGAGGACAGGAAAAGTACTTGATTTTTAATCAAAGTTTCATATCCACACCTTACATTTGGGGGCCCAGCTGTGATATTTTACCTGTGACATATTTTTTTACTCTTTTTAAATCTTTTTTCTTATATTGAAAAAGTTAAAAACATATAAAAAATACTTATAATCCCAAAAATCCATAAAAAATAAATTTTACCTTATACAAATTTTGAGGACAGGAAAAGTACTTGATTTTTAATCAAAGTTTCATATCCACACCTTACATTTGGGGGCCCAGCTGTGATATTTTACCTGTGACATATTTTTTTACTCTTTTTAAATCTTTTTTCTTATATTGAAAAAGTTAAAAACATATAAAAAATAAATTTTTTTCATATAATAAGTGAGGCTTATATTTTATTTCTTTTTTTGAAATATCCTTTTTTTACTTAATTAATTGGCTTTTTCATTAATTTTAGTGTCTGACAACGTGGTAAGACAAGAAAACATTGAAACAGCCTCAACAGTCACCAGCATTGTTCCTGCAAGCACTATTAATTCAGACCATAATAGTACTGTGATTGTGACTCAAAATAATCAACCTGAGCCAATATCTTCTGAATTAATTAACTTGGACATAAGTAATACTCTTCAGAAAGCCAAAGATTTGGCCAATAGTAAGTTTTTTGACGTAAAAATACTATTTTAAGCCTTTTTAAACCATAAATATGCCTTCAACCAGGTCAGGAGCCAGCTACAACCCCTCAAGCAGCTCCCAAAAAGGTAATAGACGTGATTATGGCAGAGGCTGTAAGGTTTGACTATGAAACAATAAGTAAAAATTACTAATTTTTTACTTATTGTACTCTGAATGTCCTTATAATTGAAATAAATAAGATTAAAATAATAATAATAATAAAGAAATATTATTATTATGGCGTAAAAATATTATATTATTAAATAAATATAATAATATAACTAATATTATATGAAATTATAATATTATAAATAATATATTAATATAAAATAATTAATATATTATAAAGCTCTTTATTATTGTTACCAACAAATAATAAAGGCGTAAAAAACTGTTTTTTATAAATAAAAAACAATTAATAACAATAATATTACTAATATTAAAGTTATATATTAATATAAATACTATTTATATTAAATAAGAATTATTAAGAGTAATAATAAGAGAGAAATTATTATAATAAGATGAAATAACCTACTTTTAACACTTAAAATAATAATTTTGAGATATTTTACGCCAAAAGAATATAATACAATCTTTTCAAATTGTATTTACAATAAAAAATAAAGAAAATTACTAAAATTCTTGATTTTACGTGGAAATGAGTTTATAGAGAGATTTATAACAAAAACAATTAAAGAATTGATTTAATCACGTAAGAATAGTGATTAATATTAAGATGGTCTTTGGTCTTTAATAATATAAGAGTTTTATATATAAAGAATAAAGAAATTACCTTTTATTTAATTGATTTAATGTTTTTGATGCGTCTGAGGGGAAAATAGAGTAAAAAGAGCTCTATTTATAGTAAATACCTCCCTCCTAGAGTCCAACAGGCTTCTAGTAGACGTGTACTGATCATATCCACTGGAATTGATCAATATTTTAAGGTTTGAGGGTGATTACATCATGATCAAACCATATTACATCATTATTACACCATTATTTAGAGTTATCACTATAACTCTAAGTTTGATGACATCAGAGGCTTGGCAGAACCCCAAATTTCGTGGATTTTATTAGTTTTAATCATAAACTAATAGTATTCACCAATTGTATCACTCTTAAGACTGTTAAACTTAATTTAAGGTTACAGTATGTGATCATAACAGCTCAATTTAAGCTCAAACTTTGATCCTCAATAACTTTTAAGGTTTTCACGCTACAGCAATTCAGAGAGTGAATTCTGATAGCCTGACATAACCTTATTATGCTGCCAAGAGCTTTTCATTACATCATCAAAACTCTAATTTTGATGATTTTTCTTGTAACTCATCTTTTCTGTTGAAATTCAATATTTTAAACTTCAAACCTTGATTTCAGGGGGTTATACCCTGAATTTAATAATAAAAATTACATCATTCTTCACGAATGAACTAGGAGAATCTAACTGTGTACTTTTTTTTAAGTTTGGAACACTTTCACAACAAAGTGGTCAACAGCTCTGTTGATTTTTATCAATAATTCATCATAGGTTTTAACCTTGCTTATAATTTGTAAAATAAAGTTCATATCTGTGTTCTTACAGTAATTACGTGGTAACTTTATTTTTGGTTCATCATTCTATCATGTATAGTTTAGAAGATATTAGCTATGATCCTTGAATATATGCGTTGACCAAAAAAGTGCATATATTCAGGATAATTCCTTAAGTATTAACATTGGAAATTAGCTTATTAATTGTTTTATATGTGGAATTTTGTGGGGAATCCACTGGTACAATTTATTTCACATGTTGTTTCATTAGTTTTTGAGATAAATAAGGTTTTATGGTTTTTATAAGGTATTTTACCTTATAATTCCTTAAATATTGACTTTACAGATATGCCATAAAAATGGTATATGTGTATTTTTCCATGGGGAATCCAATGGTATAATTTATTTTACATGTTGATTCATTGGTTTTTGAGTTAAACCAATTTTTGTACCAATTTATGGTATTTTTTGTATATTTAAGTAATTATTTTCAAAGTATAATTATTCTAAGTAATTTTAATATAATTATATTAAAGGTATAATTATTATTAATCTTTTTTGTGACCTTGTTGGGTATGTGGTCATATCTCAAAGGCTCACATTCCCTACCACCAAAAAAGATTGTACCACAATCTGATATGTGTAATTAGGGTATCATCCACTGTCCTACCTCTTCAATAGACTTTGTTAGTCTTGAAGCTCAATAATGCTTAACTTTTCTATTTTTCAGGCTTTCTTTCATGTCTGAACCTTCTTAGTACTTCATCAGCATTTGTTATGTCTTTCTCAAGTAGCCATTCATCTTCTTGAGTTGAATTTCTATACCTTACAAGGTATTCCCTTTCTTTTTTGTTTCTTGTCCTTCTTTCTTTAAGGACTTTTACTATTTTCTTTTCCTCTCCTTCTTCCAAGGGGGGAATTTCAAATGGGGGTTTATTTCTTAGTGGAAATAACTCCTTGTCACTTGAGCTGTAAGGTTTTATTAGACTTACAGGGAAATTTGGGTGTTTGTTCATTAGTTCACCTGTGAGTTCCAATTGCACAGCATTGGGTCCATGAAGTGCTTTTATCATAAATGGTCCTGCAAAGGAATCTTTCAATTTCTTTTGGCCTTTTATGTTATTGAAATTAAGGGTTGATACTAGAACCAAGTCTCCTATTTTGAAATCAGGTGGCTGATGACTTTTATCTCATCTTTCTTTTACATATTTGAAAGAATCTTGCATACATCTGTTTTCATGGTGTCTTGCGTTGTCAAGCATTATTTTAAAGCTGCTTGCTGTTGGATGTATATCCACTAAGTCCTTTTTGAGGGTATCATAAGGAAGTCTTGGATTCCAACCTTTTTATAGCATTGCTGGTGTTTTTCCAGTAGAATAATGGATTGATGTTTTGTATGCCAGTTCCAGTGCTGGTATTAGTGAACACCAATCATGGGTGAAACCATCAGAATCTTTGAATTCTAGCCCATAAGCACAGAATCTTCTGATCATGTACTCTAAGGTCTGTATCATTCTTTCTGCTAAACCATCAGTTTGAGGATGATACGCTGTTGAGAATGATAACTTTGTCCCAAACAAGTTATGGAGATTTGTCCATAATGCTTAAGTGAACTTTGGGTCTCTGTCACTTATAATGTTTTGGAATAAGCCTGTGTGGCTAATGACTTTATTCCATATCATTATGGCTTTATCCATAGCTGTGTCATCTTTGTGACATGGTAAGAACATGGGAGTTTTACTGTACCTGTCAACTAACACTAGACATGCATTATAACTCCTGTCTCCTCCTGGAGGTAAGGCTGTTACCCAATCCATATGAACTATTTCCCATGGGGATTTTGGTTCTTGGATTTGGATCATCATTCCAAATTTCTTTCCTGTGGCTCTGTTGGCTTTTTGGCATCTGTCACAGGTTTGGCAGTACTCTGCAACATCTTTCTTCCAATTTGGCCACCAAGAGCAGGTTTTCACCCTCTCTAGTGTCCTATCTTCTGAGAGATGTCCAGATGCAACACTATCATGACACTCATGTAAAATAGTGTTTATTAGTGTTCTGTCTGTTAAGGCCATAACACATGTGTGTTTTGTTCTATGGTAAAGGATTCCATCAAGGAGGTGGAATCTTCCTTCATCATATGCCTTTTTCCATATTTCATCTAGTTTTGATGAAAGTGATGGATCTTTGCAGTCTTTTATTAGAAGTTGGCTTAAGATATGGAAATTTTTGTCTGTCTTATAGCTTTCTTTAACTTGGTTAAAGAATTCTGTGCCAATGTCTGTAACACATATTCCTTCTATATGGTGCTCTTCTTGTGGTACCCATGCTGGATTGTCAGGGGTATTTGCTAGAGCCCATCTGCTAAGACCATCTGCATTTTTATGAATATTTCCAGATTTATGAACAATAGTCATATTTCCTCTATATTCTTGGATAGCAATTTGCCATCTCAGCATATGTCTATTTGGAGTTTTCATATTTAATAGTGATTTCACAGCATTACAGTCTGTGATTACATCAAATACTGTGCCATCCAAATAATAATGCAGTTTTTCTAAAGCCCACACTAGGCATAAGCATTCCATTTGGCTTGCTCCATACCTTGCTTCTGTTGGCTTTATTTGCCTTGAAATGAAACAAATTGGTCCTTCCACTGGTTTATCATTTGTGTTCGGTGAAGTGCAGCACCTAGTCCTTCTCCACAAGCATCAATGTACAGTTTGAAGGGTAGTTTCCAACCTGGCATCAGAAGAAATGGGGCATTTGTTAAGGAATTTTTCAATTCTTCATATGCCTTGACTCTTTCTTCTGTCATCTCATAGACTGTTTGTTGGTCACATAGCTTATACAATGATTTAGCAATCTTTGCAAAGTCCTTTATATGCTGTCTATAGTAACCAGCAAATCCTAGAAATGATTGCATTTCTTTTTTAGTTTGAGGCATTGGTTTAAGTAGTACTGCTGCTACTTTATTTTTGTCTATGCCTAGACTAAGTCCAGATACCACATGTCCTAGTGCTTTTAATTCACCATATGCAAAATGACACTTTTTCAAGGAAATTTTTATCTTTACTTGGACTATGTTCTGTAGTACCCTTTCTAGTCTTGTCAGGTGATTTTCCCAAGTTTCTGAGCAAACTATGATATCATCAATGTAGATAATTAACCATCCTTCTGATAATTCTTCAGGAAATATGGTATTCATCATTCTTTGATAATGGGAAGGTGCATTTTTTATCCCAAATGGCATTCTTAAGTATTCAAAAATTCCACAATGGACTATTATTCTTAGTAGTTTCTTGGAATTGTCTGTTAAGACATTTTGATGAAAACCCTTAAGAGCATCCATAGCTGTGATGAACTTAGCTTGTGACAATTGGGTCAATGTCTCATGGATTCTGGGTATTGGATATCTGTCTGGAATGGTATAGGTATTCAGGGCTCTGAAGTCTCCTACCATCCTTGATTTTCCATTATGCCAAGTTATAATGACAGGTGTAGTAACTTCTACTTGTTCATTGTGTCCAACCTTTCTTAATACTCCAAGGTCCATTAATTCTTTAATGTGCACCTCTAGGGCTTCTCTAGCTCTTGGACTGGCTGGATAAGCAGGTCTTCTTAATAAAGGTGGGTAAGGTTTTTCTACATTAAGAATTATATCCACTTCATGTCCAATTATGGCACCTAGTGGCTCTTTGTCAGTTGCAAAGGCATTTTTATACTTAAATAAGAGGTCAATCAATTTTTCTTTCATTTTTTCTGTTAATTCTTGATTGAATTCTGCCTCTTTGAGTTGTTCAGATATAAAAAGTTCTTTTTCTGGAATTTTTTCCTCATTCTTAATAACTGTGATTTGTTTTTTGTTATTTAAGAATCCAAACTTTTGTCTTTTATTATCTCCTATGGTAAAATATCTATCCTTTTGGTTGGAGATATCTATACCATAGATTGATAAGTAGTCATTCCCAAGTATGAAATGATTACTAGTACAGTTGTCCATTACTACAAACTCTACTTTAATTCTGACACATTGTGAGGGATGAGGAAAAATTAGTGTTAAATCAATTATTCCAAGGGGCTTCATGCTTTCACTTGCACTACTAAATTTGACACCTTGTATTGGCATGAGTTTTTCTTGCCAGTCTGGGACAATGGTTTTTAAGTAACTTTTGCCAACACAGGTGCAATATGCTCCTGTATCCAAGTTAACCTTTCCTTCTTGGTTATCAACCATAACAATACTGATACTTGATTTTCCAGCTGTATATCCCATTCCTATTGCAGGTTTGGTTCTATACATTTTGGCATCTTGTATGTTTGTCAGGTTTGAGTCAGATGTTCCAACTTGTGGCAAGTTTGAATTAACATCCAGTACTTCATAAATTATATCAATATTATTAATTTGTGCATTAATTATATTGATTTCATCACTTTCAGAGCTTTCTGACTCTTCTGTCTCTTTTTCAGAGTCAGATTCCTCTTCTTTGTCATTGTGGCTCTCTGTTTCCACAATTTCATTAATCTTTGCTTTTTTAAGGCAATTATTGGCTAAGTGTCCAATACCTCCACATTTATGGCATTTTCTTTGCTCATTATTGTTGGATGTATTGGGCTTAAAGGATTCTTTTGACTTATCTTTTTTGATAAATGGTTTATTTGGGCTTTTGATGTCCAATTTTTTCCAAGTCCTGCCAATTTTTGTTCTTGTCACTATATCTTCTAGTGCATTTATATACTCTTCTGTGGAGCATGGTTCTATACACCTGCTTCTTAGGGCATGTTCTAGTTCCCCTCCACATTTTTTAAGTATTTTCATATGCACCATCTTCTGTGACATTTCTGGGTACAGTGCATTAAGCCTTTCAACTTGTTTTAGGAACCAAGTTAAAGGTTTATCTTTCTCTGGGTCAAAGAAAGAGTTTTCAAATGCATTTTCTATCTTATACCTCCAGGCATCATTTGCCCACTTGGTGATTATTTCTTGTTTCCACCAAGACCAGGTATTTTTACCATTTGTTTGTCTTATGCCATAATACCATCTTTTTGCAGATTTCTCAAACAATGAATGTAATCTTGCAGTGATTAATTCATCTGGTATGGCATAGTCTTCTTGTAACATGTCAATTGTTTTAATAAATGACATGTGGTCATATTCACCTTCTCCTGTGAATGTTGGCCATTCCTTCAATTGAGGTGCTTCCTTCATTAAGACTTGGTTATTGTCTTGGTGACTCAAGTCTGTTATGAAAGGATTTGACAATTCCTCTTTTGTTTTAACAGGGCTTCTTATATGAGAAAATGGTGTTGATAACTTTGGCATATTTAAGTTAGCCTCATTAATCTTATCCATTTTTTCTGTAATAAGCCTTATTTCACTTTGAATATCATCTTTCAGATGCATTCTTGCTTCATCACTTTTTTCTACATGGTCCAAAAGTAATTTTTGGTGTGATGAAGTTTTTTCTTCAAATGTTTCTACAGAAATACTTAATTTATTTAATTTTTCTGTAAGATTGTCAATACTCACATCATAATTGATTGTCAAAGTCTTGTCTTTGATATCTTTTATGTATTTATACAATTCTTGTTGTCCTTGTATTAATTTTTGAGTATTGTCAATTAAATTCTTTGGTTTATTATTTTCAACAATAAACTTAATGTTGTCAATTTCTTTTTTGTTTTGCACAACAATTTTTGTTAAAGAAGATAAATTGTTATTTATTTCTTGTAGTGATAATAAACTGTCTTTAATTTCTTTTAGAGGTAATATACTATTTTTAATTTCTGTTAAAGTATTTACAACATCTTTGGACAAGGTTATTTCTTTGGGAAATGAGGTTGTCTCATTCTTTGCTCTTCCTTGTCCTTGAATTCCATCAAGGTTCTGGCCATGTTGAAAACATTGTCCATGGCATCCTTTTGGATTCTTGGGATTCTGTAGCTTGGGGAATATGGTTTCCTCCAATGCTTTTTCTTGTTCTTCTTCCCTTCTTGGGGAAGTGGGTTGGCTTGAGGCTTGCTGGTAGAAGCTACTGGGGCTTCTTCCTTGGTTGCCTCCCTCTTTTTGGCATGATAATCCTTGATTTTTTTGATTTGAGGTTTGGATGACAGTGGATTCCATCCATTGGAGTATTTCACTATCTCCTCCTCTTTGAGGAACTTTTTCAGGATGTGCCAGGAGTTCATCACTCCTTGGTGTATTTGAGGCAGCATTTCCCAGTCTTTGTCCTTGTACACTGTGCAATACTGCTTGTACTGGCTCATGTAGATGTCTATTTGAGCCCTCTGAATGTGATTTGTACCTGTTTGAGTTACTCATACTTAGTTCCAATTCAGGCTCAGATATCATGGGCATTTCTGGGACTTGCCTTTGGGATAAGGCACTTCCTTGTGTGGATTCTGTTCCACTGGGGATATTGCCCTTTCTTTTCCCTTTTGAGGGATCAATTCTACTTCTGAGTCCAGCTCCATCTGATTGGATGGAGTATTGGGAACCTCTTCTGGTAGTCATAATTAAAGAATAAGAAAAAATAAAAGTATTTTAGAGTAAAATTCTTTTATGGCAATTTAAAAAAGAGGTGCTCACCTTCAGAGTCTTGAATGGTGGGCCCTGGAAAGTCTAATTTCTTAGCTTTCTTTCTTTTGGTGATAACTGGTGTTGGAGAACTTTGACAAGTTTCTTCCAACAATCTCTCAACAGTAGCTTGGTTGTCTTCTGTTGGGTTATCTTCAAACACTAAAAAAGACAAATAAATATAAGTCTTTTTATAAGAAGTGTTATTTTTGGTAAGATATGGCAATTTTCCACGTAGAAATTGCTTTTATATCTTTAAAAAAATGAAATAAATAAAGAAATGAATAAAAATGAATAAAAATAACTTTTTTTATTGGTTTTTAATATTTTTTAATATTTTTTATATATATTTTTATTTTTATTTTTAAAGAATAAAATAAAAAATGAATATGATTCTTATAAAATTAAATTATAACAAAAATTATTTTTAATTTATAAAATATCTCTTTTAATCACTAGAGTCACTCAAAGAAAGTTTTTGCAAGTCTAAGGATGTGAAAAACCACGTGTAAGACAGTACAATTGCTTTCCAAATGCCTCAATAGCTTTTAAAATCAATAAAATATAAAATTATTATATAATTTTATGATTATAAATATAATTTATTATTGGATAAACCCAAATAGAATCTTTTTAAAGGTCTTTTAAGTAAATATCACGGCCAGGCCCCCAAATGTAAGGTTTGACTATGAAACAATAAGTAAAAATTACTAATTTTTTACTTATTGTACTCTGAATGTCCTTATAATTGAAATAAATAAGATTAAAATAATAATAATAATAAAGAAATATTATTATTATGGCGTAAAAATATTATATTATTAAATAAATATAATAATATAACTAATATTATATGAAATTATAATATTATAAATAATATATTAATATAAAATAATTAATATATTATAAAGCTCTTTATTATTGTTACCAACAAATAATAAAGGCGTAAAAAACTGTTTTTTATAAATAAAAAACAATTAATAACAATAATATTACTAATATTAAAGTTATATATTAATATAAATACTATTTATATTAAATAAGAATTATTAAGAGTAATAATAAGAGAGAAATTATTATAATAAGATGAAATAACCTACTTTTAACACTTAAAATAATAATTTTGAGATATTTTACGCCAAAAGAATATAATACAATCTTTTCAAATTGTATTTACAATAAAAAATAAAGAAAATTACTAAAATTCTTGATTTTACGTGGAAATGAGTTTATAGAGAGATTTATAACAAAAACAATTAAAGAATTGATTTAATCACATAAAAATAGTGATTAATATTAAGATGGTCTTTGGTCTTTAATAATATAAGAGTTTTATATATAAAGAATAAAGAAATTACCTTTTATTTAATTGATTTAATGTTTTTGATGCGTCTGAGGGGAAAATAGAGTAAAAAGAGCTCTATTTATAGTAAATACCTCCCTCCTAGAGTCCAACAGGCTTCTAGTAGACGTGTACTGATCATATCCACTGGAATTGATCAATATTTTAAGGTTTGAGGGTGATTACATCATGATCAAACCATATTACATCATTATTACACCATTATTTAGAGTTATCACTATAACTCTAAGTTTGATGACATCAGAGGCTTGGCAGAACCCCAAATTTCGTGGATTTTATTAGTTTTAATCATAAACTAATAGTATTCACCAATTTTATCACTCTTAAGACTGTTAAACTTAATTTAAGGTTACAGTATGTGATCATAACAGCTCAATTTAAGCTCAAACTTTGATCCTCAATACCTTTTAAGGTTTTCACGCTACAGCAATTCAGAGAGTGAATTCTGATAGCCTGACATAACCTTATTATGCTGCCAAGAGCTTTTCATTACATCATCAAAACTCTAATTTTGATGATTTTTCTTGTAACTCATCTTTTCTGTCGAAATTCAATATTTTAAACTTCAAACCTTGATTTCAGGGGGTTATACCCTGAATTTAATAATACAAATTACATCATTCTTCACAAATGAACTAGGAGAATCTAACTGTGTACTTTTTTTTAAGTTTGGAACACTTTCACAACAAAGTGGTCAACAGCTCTGTTGATTTTTATCAATAATTCATCATAGGTTTTAACCTTGTTTATAATCTGTAAAATAAAGTTCATATCTGTGTTCCTACAGTAATTACGTGGTAACTTTATTTTTGGTTCATCATTCTATCATGTATAGTTTAGAAGATATTAGCTATGATCCTTGAATATATGCGTTGACCAAAAAAGTGCATATATTCAGGATAATTCCTTAAGTATTAACATTGGAAATTAGCTTATTAATTGTTTTATATGTGGAATTTTGTGGGGAATCCACTGGTACAATTTATTTCACATGTTGTTTCATTAGTTTTTGAGATAAATAAGGTTTTATGGTTTTTATAAGGTATTTTACCTTATAATTCCTTAAATATTGACTTTACAGATATGCCATAAAAATGGTATATGTGTATTTTTCCATGGGGAATCCAATGGTATAATTTATTTTACATGTTGATTCATTGGTTTTTGAGTTAAACCAATTTTTGTACCAATTTATGGTATTTTTTGTATATTTAAGTAATTATTTTCAAAGTATAATTATTCTAAGTAATTTTAATATAATTATATTAAAGGTATAATTATTATTAATCTTTTTTGTGACCTTGTTGGGTATGTGGTCATATCTCAAAGGCTCACAGAGGCCAACCAGGTACAGAAGGAAAAGGGTCAGTTGATGACTTCCAAACAACTAAATTGGGTCATTCTGAAGCTGATAATACTATTTTACCTTCAAAAAGAGCTGACACCGCCACAACAAGCCTCTGTGGACATATACAAAGCCAGCCACAGTGCATACAACAATGCACTTCAATTCAAGGAGTACCAGATCCTTGCAGACCTGTGGAAGAATTGCATGAATTCTTACCTGACAGTAAGAAAATTCTTGGGCCATCCCAACACTTGCAAATTGCTCAATGGATGGCATCCATTGATTGAGAAGAAAAACATGATGCTTTTGACACTAGAATGGAGGAAAAACAACCCTCCACCACCCAAACCAGTGCCAAAGACAGCCCCAGTGGCCAGCACCAGCAATTCCAATGTGAAAAAACAGCCACAAACTCCAAACAAGGGCAAAGGGAAGGCACCAGCCCCAAAACCTTACAGCCAGGGCTACAGAATCCCAAAGATTCAGCAGGATGCCATGGAAAATGTATTTCAGATGGCCAGAACCATGATGGAATTACAGAAGAAGGAGGAAGCCAGATTAAGGTTCCAGAAATGATTTCTGACATATTTGATTCCATCCCAGAGTTGTATAATGCTATAAATGACATGAAAAAACATCTTTCTGATAAAAATGAAACCATTTGTAACAACATTAAACAAACAGCCTGAGTCTGTGCCAAATTAATGAAACACTTATGTGTTTTGAAAAAGTTTCAAGGACAATTAAAAATTCCAATAATGATAATTCTTCTAACAATAAAATAAATGAACAATCTGCTATTATTAAAGAATTAACAGATAAATATTCTAAATTCAATATTGATGACATAATTGAAACAAGAATTAAACAAGCCATAAATATTATAGATAACAAGAAAGTCCTTGATGACATTTCAAATTCATTTACTGAAGTAAAGACATATACCATTGCCTTGAAAAAGTGTTTTGATGCTTCACAAGAAGAAGTATCAAAATTATCAATGAAATTGAATCAAGTCACTGCTGATAATACAAGACAGACAGAGTTATGGCAAGAACTGACACATAAGGAAGACATGTATAAAATTGAAGTAATAAACTTAATACAAAGCTTCCAACATGAATACAGAAATTCCCAAAGGTGTAGCAACAGTAAAATGAATGACATTGAACAAATACTGAATACCTTACCAAGAATGTCTACACCTCTAAATGAAAATGAGGGCACAAGAATTTCAAATCCACAAGTATTGGATCCTGATAATTCACAATTAAAAAATGAATTATCTACTTCTTTTCATAACTTGGAACCATCAATGGGCCAAGCACTCTTGAAAGAAGTTCCAAAACCTAAAGAATGGCCTCATTTCAGTGGTGAAGGAGAGTATGACCATATGGAATTCATTAGAGGTATTGACATGATCAAAGAGGATTTTGAATTACCAGACAGATTGGTAACAGCCAGGTTTAACACCTTGTTTACCAGATCAGCTCACATATGGTACATCAAAATAAGACAAGCACATGGACACCAGAGTTGGACTTGGTGGAAAACCCAAATCATCAACAAATGGGCAAATGATGCTTGGAGGTTTGAAGCTGAAACAGCCTTTGAATCTGCCAAATTTAATGCTGATAATGACAAAGCTTTACCATGGTTTTTCCAACAAAAGGACAGACTAACAGCATTATATCCTGACATGTCAGAATTTATGATCCATAGGAAAATTCTGAGAAAATTTGGAGGTGACTTGGAGCATGCTGTCAAATGCAGGACTACTGAACAATCTTCAGCAGAAGATATTATCAATATACTAGAAGAAGTAACCACCAGAGCCAAAATTGGTTCTGGTAGGGTGAATCTCAAAACAAGGTTTAATATACCTTGGAAAGATTCTGTGGACAAAAACCCCAAAGAAGATTCTAGTAATATTAAGTATAAATCTTCAGATACAGTCAGAAAGTGCCATATTTGCCAAAGCACCACCCATTTAGCCAATACATGTCCAAAAAGGGGGGAAATCAATGAAATTGACATTGAAAAGGAACCAGATGTTGAAAAAGAAGACATAACTGAAGACAATTCAGATGATAAGTCATCCATATTTTCTGAATCTTCAAAAGATATAGAAAATATCAATGCCACTTTTTACATCATGGAATCTTATTCCCACTTGCCACAATTGAGCAATGGTCAAGTTGATTTATCAAAAGTTCAAGATGCACAGCTTATGAAGACAAAACCAAATAGAGGGAAAGGTTATACAGCTGGTAACTCCTGTATAACAGAAGTGGTGATTGACAACAAGCCCACCAAACTTTTGCTTGACCCAGGAGCCTTCTGCTCTTGTGTTGGAAAATCTTTTCTTAAAACTTGTGTACCAAATTTTGAAGACCAATTGTTACCAATTGATGGTATAAAATTCAACAGTGCAAGTAACCCAATGAAAGCATTAGGAATCATTGAGACCAATGTCATATTCCCACACATAAATGGGAATTTAAGGATCACAGTTGAATTTGTGGTTATGGAAAATTGCTCTAGTACCCATTTTATATTGGGAAATGACTATTTAATCATGTATGGGATAGATTTACATAACAACAAAGACAGATACTTTACAATTGGGGACAATAAGCACCAGAAATTTGCCTTTTTACCATTTAAAGGACAAATTACAGTAAACAAAGTATCACCAGTCAACTTAGAGTTAGAGAAATTCAAGTGTGAACAGTTAAATGAGGCTTAAATAAGCCTTCATCTGACTGATAAACAAGAAAATGAACTTTTTTCCCTTTTGTATGACCACAGAGGAGCATTTGCTACAGACAAAGAACCCCTGGGAGCAATTATTGGTCATGAAGTTGACATCATTCTTAACATTGAGAGACCTTATCCACCACTCTTAAGAAGACCTGCTTATCCAGCAAGTCCAAAATCAAGAGAAGCTCTAGAAATTCATATCAAAGAACTTCTGGACCTTGGTGTAATAAGAAAAGTAGGCCACAATGAGGAAGTAGAAATAACTACACCAGTTATAGTGGCGTGGCATAATGGAAAATCCAGAATGGTTGGGGACTTTAGAGCTCTGAACACTTACACTGTCCCAGACAGATACCCAATACCAAAAATCCGAATTGCCCTTACTCAAATATTTCAAGCACTGTATATAATCACTATGGATGCCCTTAAAGGATTCCATAAAAATGTGGTAACACCAAGAGCAAGAAAATACTTGAGAATTATTGTTCATTGTGGAGTGCATGAATACTTAAGGATGCCCTTTGGTATCAAAAATGCACCTTCACACTTCCAAAGAATGATGAATGAAATCTTCCCTGAAGGACTCTCAGAGGGATGGTTAATCATTTACATTGATGACATTATTATCTGTTCAAAGACTTGGGAGGAGCACATGTACAGATTATCAAGAGTTTTGACGAAAAACCAATCAGTAAACATGAAAATCTCCTTGAAGAAATGTCATTTTGGATTTAAAGAACTTAAAGCACTAGGACATGTTGTATCTGGTTTGTCCCTTGGAATTGACAAAAACAAAGTTGCAGCAGTATTGTTAAAACCCATGCCTCAGAATAAGAAGGAAATTCAGTCATTCTTAGGTTTTGCAGGATATTACAGGCAACACATTAAAGATTTTGCATCCATAGCAAGACCACTTTATAAGTTGTGTGACAAAGACACAGTGTTTGAGATGACTGTTGACAGAGTCAAAGCTTTTGAGTCTCTAAGAGAAGCATTGACCACTGCTCCACTCTTACTGATGCCAGACTTTAAATTGCCTTTCAAACTGTATATTGATGCATCAGGGGATGGACTGGGTGCTGCACTTCACCAAGTTCAGATCATAAATGATAAGCCTGTAGAAGGACCCATATGTTTCATATCCAGGCAAATCAAACCAACTGAAGCCAGATATGGAGCAAGTCAAATGGAATGTCTATGCCTTGTCTGGGCCTTGGAAAAGTTGAACTACTTCTTAGAGGGATGTGTTTTTGAAGTGATAACAGATTGTACAGCTGTCAAATCACTTTTGAACATGAAAACACCCAACAGACACATGCTCAGATGGCAAATAGCCATACAAGAATACAGAGGCAATATGACTATTGTTCATAAGGATGGGAATATTCATAAGAATGCAGATGGACTAAGCAGATGGCCATTACCAAATAATATTGATAATCCTGCTTATGTGCCAGAAGAAGCTTCACCACAAATTCCAATAGAAGGAATAAGTGTTACAGACTTGAACACCACCTTCTTTGAAGAAGTCAGAAGTAGCTACACTCAAGATAAGAATTGTAGCATCTTATGCCAGTTACTTAACAAAGACTGTAAAGACAACTCTCTAATACATTCCTTGGATGAAGTATGGAGAAAATCTTATGATGAAGGAAGATTTCACCTACTGGATGGTATAATTTACCACAGAACCAAGCACACATGTGTGATGACAGTTGTAGACAGGTCATTAATCAATCTTGTACTGAAAGAATGCCATGGTAGTCCCTTTTCAGGACATCTGTCTGAAGACAGAACAAGAGAAAAAGTAAATACCTGCATATGGTGGCCAATGTGGCAGAAAGATGTTGCAGAGTATTGCAAAACCTGTGACAGATGCCAAAAGGCAAATAAATCCACAGGCAAAATACTTGGAAATATGATAAAAATCCAAGAACCAAACAGACCTTGGGAAATTGTCCATATGGATTGGGTAACTGGCCTACCACCAGGAGGTGACAGGAGCTATAATGCTTGCCTAGTAATTGTGGACAGATTCAGTAAAACTCCAATCTTTTTACCATGTCACAAAGATGATACAGCCATGGATACAGCTCTTCTGATATGGTATATAGTAGTGTCATGGACTGGGATATTTACAAATATCATCAGTGATAGAGATCCCAAATTCACTTCAGCACTATGGACAAATCTTCACCAATTATTTGGCACTAAACTGTCTTTCTCTACAGCCTACCACCCACAAACTGATGGCCTGGCTGAAAGAATGATCTAAACTTTAGAGGACATGGTGAGAAGATTTTGTGCATATGGCCTTGAATTCAAAGATTGTGATGGATTTAACCATGATTGGTGTACTCTGTTTCCAGCTCTGGAATTAGCATATAAAACATCAATCCATGCCAGTACCAATCAGACTCCTGCTATTCTAGAAAAAGGATGGAACCCCAAGTTACCCCAAGATTCCTTGAGGAAAGACTTAATTGAAATACATCCCACAGCTGCTAGCTTCAAAGGAATGCTAGACAAAGCTAGAAAGCATGCAGTGAGATGCATGGAGGACTCTTTTGCATATGCTAAAGACAAATGGGATAATTCACATGCAACTCCAGATTTCAAAGTGGGGGACCTAGTTCCGGTATCCACCACTAACTTCAATAACATCAAAGGATGTAAAAAGTTGAAAGACTCCTTTGCAGGACCTTTTGTGATTAAGGCCCTCCATGGAGAAAATGCTGTTGAAGTAGAGTTATCTGAAGAACTTAGCAATAAGAACCCTACATTACTAGTGAGCTTGATAAAGCCATACAAATCTAGTGATGCTGAGAAATTTCCCTTGAGGAATAAGATTCCCCAAGTTATACCTCCTATTGAGACATCTGGTACTAAGAAAATTACCAAAGTTCTTAAAGAAAGGAAATTAAGAACCAAGAAAGTAAGGGAATACCTTGT
Source organism: Austropuccinia psidii (assembly GCA_023105745.1). Taxonomy (NCBI): domain Eukaryota; kingdom Fungi; phylum Basidiomycota; class Pucciniomycetes; order Pucciniales; family Sphaerophragmiaceae; genus Austropuccinia; species Austropuccinia psidii. The sequence goes on from JALGQZ010000001.1 coordinate 21,488,400, forward strand.
TAGGTACAGTGACCCAACTTGTGAAGATGAATGGTTAGAAGAAAAAGATATACCAGAAGCTACCAAACTCCTCAGGAGATTCAGACACACTAGAAAAACCAATATTACAAAGTAATATTCTTTTTTAGGGGGAGGGAATATGAGCCTTAGAGGTAATTTTATATACCCAAAAGACCACAAATATAAAAAATAACATATTAATATAAATAAAATAAATTTATTTATAAAATAAAAATCAAAATATAAATATAAAATTATATTAAAAATAAAAAATTAATTACAATTTAAAAATAAAAATACATTAAATTTTGTAAGTATAAAATTACATTTATACTTGAAAAAATTAAGTAAAAGTGAAATTTTAACAAAATTGTGAAAAAATAAATAAATTTGGAAAAAAGTTAAATAAAAATTATTATAACTTTTTATCCAATAAATAAACATATAAAAATTATTTCACCATTGGATTCCTCATAAAAAATCAGGTGGGGTCACCTCTGAGTGAAATTCTTGTAACTCAACTCTAAATAAGCTTAAATTAAGTTTTTAGTATTTTCAATACAAAAGTTGAAAATCCTCAAAACCTTAATTTAATTCACACCACATGTGGTGTTAACCATCAATTTTTGTGTTAAAATTGAGGTGTTGTGTTTAGTTTAGAAGTTATGAGGAATTGAAGTATTTTCAATTGAATTCAATTGAAATGTCAAAATGTGCGCGTGTATTACATAAGTGAACTTTGATTTACATATGAGGTTTCAATTATTACTGTATTGTACTGTACAATTGAATTGAATTACATATGTAAATTATAAGTATAATACATGATGAGGAATTAAAGGAAAAATAAATTGGAAAGATTAAATTTTGGGGGGAAAGGAACTCCAGCTCTAAGGGGGAGCTAGACCCCCAAAATCCTTGCTGACAGGCGTAGGATGTCAAAATTCACGCAAACGTTCATCACTTTTGGCCTGGAATTGAGTTACAGGGTCTGTGGACTCAATTGATGATGAGGTTTTGATACCAACTGGGGTAGTTTTAGCTGTTGCCAAGAGGGTAAAACTACCCTTAAGATATAACAACCTTAGTAAAAACAGTTTTAACTGGTTTCTACGCCTCTTACACACATTTGACGTGTTTTGAAGGCTCTAGGCCTGGTATTGCTATAGTAATGGCTGATTTAAGGGTCTAAATGGCTAAAAATGGCTTAAACCAGCCCTTTTTGGTCTAAACCAGGGTTCAATGATGCCATAATTGGCTTTTCTGTTGTCAGACTATTTTTCACGACTGAAAAGAGTAAAATTTACTTTTGGAGTAAGAGAATTGATGGCTATAAAAGAATGTCTTCTTTGCCCCACTTTTCTCTTCAGGTTAGAATCTTTTCCTTTTATTAATTAGTTTAAACACTGTTAAACCAATCAATCAAAGATTCCAACCACCATTCTTAAATCATTTTAATCCTTTTAACCACGTGAAAAAATCATTATAATCATTGTTTGTAACTCTTATAATCATTTTTGCCCCTGAACCACCCCAAAAGTGAATTAAAGCATCTTTCATCACTGTAAACTTTGTCACTTTGTTTCCAAATTCACTCTGGTCACTTTTGGGCGTTTTTTCTCTTTAATATTCTTTTTAAAGACTTTGTTCTTTAATTAATTGCTTGCAGTTCTTTGCTCAATTAATTCCAATTGAAATTGCTCTTGAAGAAATTTCTTTTGTAGCCTTAAAATATCTCTTGTAGAGTATTTTTTGGATAAATTTTTATTGTTGGTAAAACAATAAATTTATATAATATTATTGTTTTATACTAATAAAGTTATAAGCAATAAAATTGGTGTGTTTTCTCTTAAAAATAATATTTCATACTATTTTTAACTGAATTTTACCTTATACAAATTTTGAGGACAGGAAAAGTACTTGATTTTTAATCAAAGTTTCATATCCACACCTTACAGTAAAGCTGCCACAAACAGAAGCACTCTTAGAGGTAGTTAGATATACCTATGATATCTATTATTCTTATCCAGAAGGGAAGTGGGGAAACCTGGGCTTGGAGTAGACTCATCACCACTACTTCATTATAATAGAGGCCTATAAACTTATTTTTTGATGTTAATCTGGTTTCAAAATCATATCTATAGCCTCTTTATTACTATATCATAGAGTCATCCTGATAGCTGTCATATTACTAATCTTCTACCTAATATTGATCCCTGTTATCCATCAAATCACTCTTCCAAATCTTTTTAAGGCCTTTTAGGAGTATTAGTGAGTGTTTTTTCAAATTATTAAAGTTCTTTCTCCCAATTCCATACTTTTGCTCAATGGTTTAGAATAACTACTTGCATCAAATATAAATCTTGATTGAAGAAATTTTATATTACTTGCACAAGGAGTTTTTTTATTAATTCTTCTTTTAACTGACTCTGCTGTAAAATTACTGATCCCTTTAATATTACCAGTGCTATATCAAAATTAATTCAATCACCAAATTTTGGGCTATAAATATTTACTATTATATTTTAATAAAATTACTCCTGGTAAGATTTATTGAAAGCTATATTATCAGGAGTTTTATTGACAAATATTAAAAACTTGATTAAGCTTTGGGGTTTGTTTTTGAAGAAAATGACAATGAAATAATCAGACTTTTTCTTTTCATTACAGTTCTCCATAAGGAATATGTAAGAACTCATATATATCTCAAATTAAATCTTTTTAAGTATTATCACAAAATTATTCCAATGATCATATCTCAAAATTCAGTTTCTGGTGAAATATTATCACTTATCATATAGCTATCAAATATTTTAACATCATAGCTCACAGCAACTTAATCAAGCTTAAAAGTATTTTTTCAATTAAGCTTATCAACTTATAGTTTTTAAAGTAGAAAGGTGAGGAAAACGATTGTCTTTGGACAATTAAGCTTAATAGGTAATTCTGAATTTCTTGATTAGCTCATTGAAAATCAAAAATAAGAAAGTTTTTTTTAGTATCCATACTTTTCCTCAAGTATAGATTGAACCTTATCAAGAAATGTTCATCATTTTTCATTTAGATCAACCCTGATATTTTCTGACAAAGAAATTATTCAGATATGAAAGTAATTATTCCTTAATTCCTGCATAATCAAATTTCTCTTGAATGTTTTTTGTGCAGGATGAGATTTATTATTGGTGATAAATGCAATGTTATGGTAAAAATTGTGTAGTATTTGGTACTAAAAAATATCTTTTATGAAATTAAATTATGTAGAAAAAAAGGTGTGGTGTTTGGTATCAAAAAAATAGTTTTTGGTTTTACCTGAGATACCATATGAAATGAGGTGTGGAATTTATAAAATTGTGGAAATATTATGTGGTATTCAACAAGAAAACATTGGGATCTGTAATGAAGGATATGAAATCTTTCGTAATCCATATTATAAAGATATAGAGGTATTGAATATTATTCAATAAATAGCTCATTTAATCTTCTAAGTGTCACAGGGGCTCTTGGGGAAAACAAGAGTGGCCTGGAACTCAGCAATCAGGGAACTCACTTGGAGGATTCCAAAGGAATAAAGAAATAAAATAAAAGAATAAATCTCTCTAAGAAGATATTCAAGTACAAGATGAGATGTAATGTGAGAAAAGAAGCCAAATGTCCAAAGAGCCAACCAAGTAAGTCCTTAATTACTGTTTCAACCTTCCAGAAAGAGTAATGGAATTGGTAAACGATATGACCATCAATATTCACTGAAAGGAAAAGAAAGAAACGCTACTAAATGTTTGACTTGATAATATCAGTATCAACTTAACAAATGAAAGAGAATCAGGGTAATAAAGAATCAAAGTATATTCATTAAAGGGGGGAAAAAATTCCCCAGGGTTTAAAAGAGGCAGGTATATATGAAAAGTTGAGGGCTTGACTCCTTCAGACTGACAGCTGATCTTTATTGAATTCTTGAAGCTTTATTGATTGCATAATGAAGTGTATACCTTGCTAAATTTGAAATGAACTGAGCTGAATTATCTTCTCAGGGTCTATGGTTGGAATACAGATCTGTTTGAAACAAGAATTTATTGAAATAAATGTGGTTGCCAAGGTGGATTGATTGTGCACTGAAACTTTGCAATTTTCTTGGAAATTCCTCTTCAATATCCCTTGAGAATGAACTTCCAGTATTCCCTTGGAGGAATAATTCATAATTGAAAATATCCAATGACTTATTGATGGCATGATTAGTATTTGATAAGAACATTTGCACTTGAGCCTTGATAAATCCTCTTAATGATGTAATATAATGTTTTAATGACTTTCTTATATTGGCACCATTGCATTTCTGGTGGAAAACGGTGCATAATGGTTTATAACACCATTTATGGAAATTTTGGCTATTGAAGGCAAAAGGTTGCCAAAGGTATTTTGAAAGAATTCCATCAGGATAATGAGAGAAAATGGAGTTTTGGTGCCTTCAGGGCTTGAAGAGGTTTTTTGGGCCCAAAAGAGCCTATACAGGATTAAAACTGTATTTGTGCAAAGTGCGCAAAAAGTGCACAAATATTGAATTGAATCCCCAAATTGCCTAATATAGACATTTTGGGCATATTTACCATATTAAATAGGGGAAAAGAATATTATGGATAAATGCACTAAAAGGTGAAAATTGATCTAATCGTGCACAACTGTATTTAAAGCTTAAAAAGAAAAATACAGTCTTTTGGGATGTATTTCCCCTGTTGGTTGGAAAATCCCCAAAAGTGGCCATGAAGGGCCAGGTTTTCCCCATATGATGGAATGGCCATAAAAGGCCAATAAAGCAAAATTGGCAAATTTGGCCAAGGAATTTTGAATATTTCCAAATAGCCACAAATTGAAAATTGCATTGATATTCCATATAAATCTAAAAGAGGGTGATTGTCTATGGTTGTGACACTAAGCTGATTTAAATTCAATAAATTCAAATATTTCAATTTCTAAAGCATATTTAAACCTTCCATTTCAAAAATAAACATAATATATCAATTTATGAGAAATGGTGTAAATATTCTTCAGGTTTTTTCATACAATGAAATTTAAATTTCTCATTTTGTGAAACCATTTAGTTTACAGAATAAATTTGAATCACAAATGGCTCGAAGCTCTTATATGTTAAGCTAATAATGATGACTCTTTCAGCTCCTGAATCAATAATCAATTGAGTAAATAAATATGAAACAGAATAGGATAATAATTAAAGTTTCTTATTGAACTATGATTTATCACAAAATATGTACTTAAATTACTTTTTAGACAAATTATATTAATTTTAAATCAATTAAAATTTCCTTATCAAAATTTAGGCTCAAAAATTATTAGAAAAGAATAATATTTTCAAGAAAGAAACAAAATTTGCAATTAAAATAACTCCAAATCAAATTTTAATTTCAATTTTCAAATTTATATCGTTAAATAAGATTGAATATTATGAGCCAAAAACTGTATCTCCTAAGTTATATTCAGAAACTTTTGAAATATACCAAAAAATCTAATTCTGTAAAGAATATAATTTCAAATTATTATTTTACAATATTCAAATTTTCATTCAACCAAAGATGAATATTTTCCCAATTCTACTTGAATTTGTTTAATATAAAATAGTTTTCCTATGAATACAAACTTACTATTGAAAAAGCCACACACTTACAAAGTGATTTTATCCATTTGCAATTTAGATTCTATAACATAATTTCTTTTTGTATATAATGAATATTTCATTAATATTTTCAATCCAAAAATTCGAAGGAAAATAATTTTCCCAATTTTCTTAAAAATCCTTATATCTTCAAAAGAGTTAAATTGAGAATTTCTTTAACTTTTTTGATAGGATTCAAAATATCTGTATTTTTGTATTTATATATACCATGATAGTAGGAGATACTCTATATAGTCTTATTTCTAACTCTCATAGAATATATAGCCACATCCTCAATTTATTTTAACCTCCTCTTATCATTATTACTTCATATCCAGATTCTAGGATGAAATTACCTAATATTATCAAAAAGAAATTTTCAAAATTACCATCATTTTTAATAGTTTCCTTACAAGTTACTCCTTAAAATATTCAATTTTCAAAGGGAAGAGCTATTCCATGTCAAATATATATAAGATTAAGCCCTCAAATCCCATATATTATACTATAAAATCTTAAATTTATAATCTTAGTCATCAACTAGGGCTTCAAACCTGGACCAGTGGGCCAGGTTCATAAATAAGTTAATTACCAATTTGGACCGGAAAATGATCATTTAGGTATTCCTGAATTAATATAAAGTGATAAATAATTCGAAGAAGTAATAATAATACCAAAAGAGATCTATTTAAATTTTAAATTAAATGATATCAAAAAAATAATTTTAATGTAATATACATAAAAAGATTAAACAAAGTGAATTAATTCAATAATACCTATGTAATTTCACTGCAGGTATTAGAACAACCCATTAAACCAATTATCCTTTTCTCACATTTAAAATTTTATATTTATTATAAAATTAAATATTTTCTGTTAATCTAATTTGTTGATGGTTAGGAATTTAGGATCTTCAGACCCAGGGATTAAAGGGCTGTATAAAATCTTTCCTTGACAGCTTTAAACAGTTTTATGAGTGTAGAATTTGCAGATATTTAAAGCTCATATTAAAGCTTATATACCAACATTAGAACAATCAAAGCCTGTAGTTTACTCATTTATTGTTAAGAAACATAGTTTAAAACTCTTTCCCCATTTAATAGGTAAATTAAACATGAACCAGATTTCTGACTGATAAATAATTAATTAATTTGATTGTAAAAAATATATTTATCTTAATAGAAAAAATTCCCAAACCGTTTTCAAGGGACATCTAAACATTTGCAAATATACAAAATTTGGATTTATTACAGAAATTATTTAAATTGTTATTTACTTTAGGAAGTTTTTAAATGCATTCCAGTTCCTTTCTTGATTAAACTCGATACAGGAGTTAGTTTGAAAAAAGCTTTCGTGCATACAGAAAACGGATTACTGAAAAAATGAAAGTGACATCATGTTTCAATAGAAGAATACCCCCAAAGAGCTTGGCCCTTGATAGTTCCTAAAAGCCTCTAAATCTCTAAAGAAACTCTTTTTTGAAGTAAAATTGATATAAATGTTTTTTGTTTCAAAGAATGTGTAAATTAATCTAAATTAGTCAAAAAATAACAAGTAAATTGATATTTTTTGTGATATTTCTATTGATTTCCCAAATACTCAAATATCAATCATGCATAATTATATAGCTCATTTTAATTATGGATATTTTTCAGAAGTATAATTGGAAATCCTTTTTTGAGCTACAATAGATTAGATAGAAGTAAATAAAATGTAAGAGAACTAAGACATTTTGGCTGATATAAGGATTCAGGGTTATCTTCCACTATATCAAAACTTAAATAAAAAAAATTATACAGGAAAATTATTCATAATCTTTTCATTTATTGAACTCAAAAATATTTCTTAATTTAAATATTTCTCTTTCTGTAAAATAATATTTTGTTTTGAAATTTTTTATTGATGATTCAATCTAATTATTTGTCTTCTGAATTCCTGGAAATGAAAAATTTGAGATAAAATATTTATAGTTTGATCTTGTGAGGAGGATTCATCCTAAATTTTATAAAAAATCGTTCAAAAAATAATTTTTTTCCAAACCTTAATGTTTTATGTTTAATTAACAAGTTTGGTTTCTTTCCAATAATAAGATGTGACTACATTTTCTTGAATAATTTGAGCACAAGTTCCCCTTTATATGACTGGAAATATCTTCCTAAACTTTCATAAAATTCCTTACCAGAACTATAATCTTCCCACCAAATATCTCACTGAATCTCATAAGATCTTTGAGAAGATAATTTTTGATTTAAATTCATAATCATGAATCATAGGTTCTTCATCGCAGCTAAAAATATTATAATTTAATCAATAGTTCCTCCATCTTTCTATACTCTGTTATTAAAGGATATGAGCACAAAGAAAGCACAAATGGAATTGAAAAAATTCAATTGGAACTTTCCTAATAAAATGAATAATAGAAGCTACTCCCAAATTCATAAAAGATAAGCTATTAAATTTTTAATAATAATTATTCAAATATAAACATCAATATTAATCTTAATCAAAGATACACATGCAATACCCACAGAGCTAAGTGACTAAATATAAGTCAAAATGTATAGATACACAAATATATTTCCAGTTCTGCCTGCTCTCTTCAAAAAGAAGAAACCACTCAATTTTCTTGAGAACAAAATAATAAAATTCTCCAATTTAAGCTTTTTGAAACTACTGATCAATTGAATTCATTCTGATTCTCTTTTTGGTACTTCATATGTTTAATTGTGCCTCAAGAAGGAATTTTTTTCTTTTAGTTTGGCCTGGAAAAAGGATATAATGCATCGAATCGAGAAATAATATCTAATCTATATGTCCATGTTAGAGAATAATAGGCTTTATTGTTGATTTTTAGTTGTTCATAATTTATACCAATACATTATAAATCTTCCACCATATCAAAAAAGAATTTATCTCATAAAGCTTGGTCATTACTTGGCTCATATAATTTTTGTAAGAATCCAAAGAGGCTTCTTAGTGGCCTGCAGAGAACTTTTTGGAAGCTTCTTTGAAGTTTTTTGTAAGATAATAAGCTAATTGAGACAGTCCCAATTATACCCCCGCTTTTCCAAATGTTTGATAAACTCTCCATTGACTGTTCTTGAATCCATAAACAATTTTGCACCTTCTGCTATAAGAAGAAGTAATCCCCAAAACTGATGTTTTTCATCAGAAGAGTATACCATTTAACTTTTCAAAATAAAATTTCTCATTTTTTCTCTTCTTCAAAATCTTTCTTTTCTCAGGGATGTTTAATTCTGAAGGAATAAATGGTACAGTAGACTTCTTTCATGTTTATAAGCTTCATTGAAATTAAAATATTTTGTAGGGGCTACTTTGGCTTCACTTTTGTGTGGAAAATTTTGGAGATTCAGCCCTTCCCAAAATGTAACACAAAGATGATTTGGAGGATTTATGTCAAGAAATACTACTAAAGGGAAAACAATACTAAGACCAAATCCAAATTTGCACCATTAAGCTTGAGAAAGATTGTGATATTTTAGTACTAAATTATATTTTATTTAACTTTTTCATAAAGAAATTATGAATAATTGAGATATAGAGAAAAAAATTAGATAATTTTTTTTCATGGAAATAATTCAAAATGAAGCTCTTTTCAAATAAATTGAAAAAAAGAGTAGAAACTCTTTACAAAAGTGGATTTTTTTACAGAATTTTAAATTTTAAAAACCCTTGCAATTTCAAAAATTCTGTATCTAACTTTCTTTTTTGTTTTTTCAATTGCTATCATTAGTTTTTTCTTCAAATTCAACCTTGAATTTTGTATTGCATGATCATTTTGTTAAAAACATGTGCAATGTGTTTTTTATCTCTCATTACTTTCAGTAATGTTTTGAGCAAACAAAAACTTGATCCTCTGGCTCAGTTTTTATGTGAGAGTTGGGGTCATTGTGGAGTTTTTGGAAAGTCAAATTTTACAGGTAAAGACTCAAAATCAATGGATGATTTTACTTGATAACCTTTCTATGAAGTTCTGTTGCAGAATGTAACTTACTCAAATAGTTGGAGTCATACTGGGTATTTTGCAGGGGAAGTGACATGAAAAGCAACAGACATAATCAAAACCACCAACCAATAACTGTAATTCAATACTTGCCTCATAGCCCTTGAGAAGGAAAAATGCCCTCCTCTATGCATGGGTGTTTCTTTTCTTCATACTTCAAATAGCATTTTTTGTCTACAAGTGTGCAACAATTTGCAATACTAGATAGAGTTTCTCTTTTTATGTTTTCTTGCTTCATGCCTAACATGGTACTTTTTTAATAAAAAACAAGCCTATACTTGATGCTAGCATTGGAAGGCCTGTGCCAATTGTGCTGAAAGCTGTGAGCATGCCTTTTGAACCAGCTCAATATTGAGCTGGAATCCTTGAATTAACCAGAGAGCTCATGAGACAAGCATACAGGAATACTAAGCTTTAAAATGGTCTAACAACATGTGTAATCAATCAAAACAACATCCTTTCCCAAACTCACGCTATGGCTGTCGATTATTGCTATTAGGCCTTCCTCCCATAAGGTTAGCAGCCATTTCTCGTGCAGCCGGATCATTCATGAGCTGGAAAAAGATTTAGATATTAGTGCAAAGATCATGATGGATGAATTATGCCAGTTTGACTTACCTGAGATAGATCAGGCATACCGCCACCGCCACCAGCCCCTCCCAGGCTGCTCATCATTTGTTGAACCATGGGATTTTGCATCATTCGTTCAAGTCCACCGTTAGCCATCAAGCTTTGAGCCCTAAAGTACTTAATTGACATGAGTAAAGCTATACAATGATCATTGTCACAACGCTTACATTTGCGCCATCATTGGATTGTTCATTAAACCTGCCAAATCTGGCATTCCTCCAGCACCACCCAAGCCAGGCATAGAATCTCGAGTGGAATTATTTGAACCAGGTGTCAAATCTTGAGCACCAGAAGCAGATGAAGAGCTTTTAACCTTTGATCTAGCAGTGGCTAATGATTTGCGAATAGTGTCGTTCTGTAACGTTAGAATGGAAGATCAGTTGGTTAAATTGAATGTAGAATATTATGATGAAATAATTGACGAACATCAGGTTCTAATTCTAAGCCCTTCTCATACGCTTCAACAGCTTTCTCGTATTGGCCTGAGCTGAAGTAACCATGACCAAGCCTGGAATAAGCCTTGACAAATCCTGGATCAACTTCTAAAGCTTTTAATGCATCTTCGACAGCTTCTTCATGGGCGCCTAGTTGGCTGTGGGCTGCAGCACGATTAGAATAATATACTGGATTGGTTGGATCAAGTTTGATTGCTTGGGTATACTTATCGATTGCTGCAGAATATTCACGCTGAGAAAGAAGTAGATTGCCAGCTGCTTTCAAGGTATCAGCTTCTTTTCGTGAGGCTTCAGAAGTCGAAGGTTCTGAGGAGCTAGTTTGAGGCAGTTGAGATGTTGAATCAGAAGATGAATTTGACTAAATCATAGATAAGCGGCCCAAACAGTCAGCCGAATTTAAGATAAAGAAATCTGAATGGAGGAAATGATTAGGAGTAACGAACGAGTTTCTTTTGAGTGTTTAAAAAGACTTCAAAGATGTTTAGCAAGCTACTAGGCTTTACTGACAATGCGCTGTTGGGTTTGTCTGAAGACCAATCTATTGAAAATGATTCAGAAATGCATTGCATTGCTACCTAAACCGATTTAAGAAAGATAAGTAACTGAAAAAAAGATAATATAAACCTCTAAGAGCCCACCTCCATTGACTCTTGATCATCAGCACGGATAGTACCATCCTTGATCGAATCATTCAAGAAATCCAAGATGGCATAGACCAATTTCGTTTTGGGTTCGATAGTAGACATCTCCAAGAATTTATTCAATTTCTTTGAATATTTTAGCCGTAATCAATGTCAGTCTATTGAATAATAATCGTTTTCGTTTGATTTTTGGATGATTGAGTGACTGCGATGGATGGAGAGTGATCAGTGGATGGAGGCGGGCCAGAGCGATTTTGGGTGGATCATTGTATTCTTTGTGGGGAAATCTCAAGTCTGCGAGTGTGAGGCCCGACCCGACCCGTCAGCCCGATCTGCAAAGCGGGCCGAAAAAACCTGAAGTGATCTTAAGCTTTCGGGCCGGTTCTTAGGACCAGGTCTTAGGCCCGCTTCACCAACCACTTTGATGAGTTTTTCAAAAAAGTTTTGAATTTTGTTTAAATGTTTTCTTATAGTTAATTAGTCAGCCAAAACTATTTGCAATATCCTTTCAAACTCCTTCCAAGTAGTTTAATTCAAGACCATTTTGACTGAGTTTCAAACACCATTTGACATTGTGTATTCTGTTCAATATTTGTAATTTCTCATCAAGATATCTCTCAACTTACTACATCCTTCCAACATGAAAATTCTTTTTCATTAAAATGAACAGCCTTACCCCTAAGCTGGAAATTTTGGCATATGAATGGGAGCTTTGAGAGTGAATCACAAGAAAGCCCACTAAATGAATCTCAAAATTTGACATTTGAAGTAACACATCACTTAGATAGTAATAATCCAAGTGTGATGGGGGTTGAAAGTGGAATTGAAATGTCACAGAGGCTCTTCTAAGTGAAGAGGGCCTGGCACTCATTTATGGAGAGCTAAAATGGGATAAGATAAAGAGGACACTTAAGAGTGTAATAAGAATGAGATTGCCAATAAAAGAGATATAAGAAAAGCAGAAACAACAAAGAATAAGAGTAAAGTGTGAAAAATCTCACTGTCAAAACTCATCATTCAGAACCTAACCTCAATATTTCTTCTACTCATGACATCCTCAGCACACTCTTCTCATTCCTCAGTCTCTGAGTCTTATTTTATTTTTATTTTTTTACTGAAAAAAATCATCTCTTGTTAATATATATAGTATAATGTTTCTTTCCCATGATAAAGATACAAAAATCACAAAACAAATAGTAATCTAACCACCTTTTTTATCACTTCTTTATCTGATTTTGTGTGACTGGTAAGACTGTTCTCTTCACACATACAAAAATCATATATTAACTTAAAATCACTTCATTCTTTTATTAATTTATCATTGTTCTCAAAATATTACCATTGTTGTTTGAAATTTGTATTATAGGCTTGTCTTTTACGTATGATATACACTCTATTCTTCTTTTGTTCTCTGTGCTAAAAATAAAAGCAAACCATTGAAATAAAATTTTAGTTTTTTTTGTCTGAAGACTTAACAGATTTACAGTCTTGGTTTACTCAAGTATCATCAAACTAAAAGACCTGTCTACAAGATGAATAACAATGATCAAAACAACAAATTACAAAAAATAATTCCAATATTAACTGACAATAACTATTCTGAATGGTAGCTTAAAGAGATCATTTGTTTAAAGCAAAGAAAATTATATCAGCTCTATATCAAACAATGTGTTTCAGGAGATGGTGAAACATGAACACCAGCAGTAGCAGCAAGAGTAGTAGATGCCAATATTAAAGCTTGCAGAATAATTAATAATTTCCTAGATTCAGGAATGTTTTCAACTCTATTAACTTCTGAAGAAATCACACAAAACAGTTACCTACTATGGAACAAGGTTAATGAAAAGTTTGCATCTTCATCATTCAATAGAAAATCCCAAATATGGAGCAAGCTTCAAATATTAACATATCAAGATGGCCTCAAAGATTTTATTGAAAAAACTCAAAAGTGTCTTAGTGACATAGCTGTTGAAGATGAAATTCTTGCTTTCTCAATTCTCACTAAGCTCCCTGAAGAATTTCATTCATTAATAGACAAAGCTATCTTGAACACTGATACTCAAGGAAGCCCAATGCTATTCTCAATGTATTAATTGAAGTGTCACAGCCACTATCAGGGGTAAGAGTATTCAACCTTAACCCACTCAAACTCATAAAACCAGCAAATACAGTATGTGTATCAGGAATCAGTTTCAGAAAATCTTTTTTCTGAAACATGCATACAGCTTGGTTCATCAATACAGGCTGGATATTCTAAATACAGTTTTTGATTAACAATACTGAATCTATATGAACACCCAACTCCACCACACCTCTTGTACAGACCCTGTATACTCATACAGGGCCTGAATTATTCAAACCAATCATGAAGATTCCTCTCAAGAAAATTCACTCTTTGGATCAGGGCTGGTGGATTCTCACATACACCAGCCCCTCTTCCTCCCCCTGGGGACTTTTTTGCCAGTTAATTAATATAGCCGATTTATTATTTAATTAATATTCTTACTCTTATTTTTTGGGTATTATATTTATTTGTATTAAGTTAGTCTTTGCATATTTTCTTGCCTGTTCAGAAGAGTTGTGGTGGCCATATCCTTATGAACCCTTCTCTTTCTTTCTGACAGGTTGAAACAGTGGAGTTGGACTTGTTTGTGGTTGGCTATTTCATTCTTACTCTCATTTTATTTGTTTCTCCTTTTCTTATATTTATCTTATTACACTCTTAAGTGGACTCAATGTTATTCCATCCCCAAGACCTCCATAAGTGAGTTCCAGGCCCTCTTCACTTCAAAGAGCCCCTGTGACATTATATTAATTAACTGCCAATCGATTCTTTCTTTTCATTCTTCAAAAATTCATTTATCTTATTAATCAATTATGACCTCTTTATTATTTTATTATTTTTATGACTTTATGATTTCTCATGAATTTTAATCTTATTCATTTCATTCATATGAAAATTTACCCTTTTTCTTTTCTGCATTCTGCTGAACTTTTCATTTCATTATTAATGCTTAATCAATTCTTAATTTCTTTTGCTGTCTTAATCCAGGTGTTCAGGCTTTGATTTATTGGATATTTACTGATTAGGAATCCTCACGATATTAATTTTCACTTCAATATTTCATTGATTTTATTGACTTGACTTTGATTTCTCAAGATATCTAATTCATCCTCAAGAGTAGATTTGATTCCTCAAGATATTGACTTATTGATTGAATCCCTCAAGACATAATTAATTTTTGTTTTTGATTGACTTGAATTGGATTGATGGACATTGATTTGAAGTTCTTGAAGATTTTGATTGATTCCTCAAGATTCTCATTTAATTTGGTTAAGCCTTTTTTATTCTCAAAGTATCATCAATTTTATTTTCTTATTTTTAAATCATGCCGGTTCAGAATAGCCCTCCAGCCAAGAATAAAAGATCCAAAAGAAATCAAGCTGTTCTCACTCCTACATCAATGGCTCCTCTTGACTTCACACCATAAGTTTGTCAACTGAGTTCAAATTTGTACAGATGACCACCAATGGAAGGCGCAGAGCCATCCAGAACAGGAGGTATGAAATCCAGAAGATCAAGATCATCCTCTGGCTTGTTGGGTGGCTATCCTGGTATGTCTCAATGGCCTAGAAGAAGATTAGGGAAGTCTGTAGATGAAGACAGGGAGGAGTCTGAAGAAACAGAAGTGGCAGCTGCCTTGACAGGTGCCCCTGAGGCTTCTGAAGTTCCAAATCTAGCCCTTTCTAATCAACCTCTTGTCTCTCAAGATGAACCAAATTTTCTGAAGATGATGGAGAAAATGGATCAATTCATGAGGCAGCTCACTCAATCAGTTGCCCCTGGGACAATTAAAAAGCCCCAGCATTCAAGACTCCATCAATGAAGGAACCTTATTCTTTTCATGATACTCAAGCCCATAAATTGGGAGGATTTATCCAATCCTGTCAATTAATGTTCCATAATGAACCAGAAAACTTCTTGTTTGACAGGAAGAAGGTTCTTTACTCAGCTTTTTTTCTCACTGGTAGAGCTGGAAATTGGATTGAACCATATCTCTCAAATATCTCCAATGAAGACCCATCCTATCTCCTCAATGACTGGCAGTTGTTTTAAACAAAATCATTCACTCTGTTTGGTCATCCCAATGAAGTTAGGAAATATGAAAATAGTTGGATAATTTAAGGATGAAGGAAAGTGGTCATGTCTCCTTGTATATTGCTGATTTTAGAAGCTTAATGTCAAGAATTGGGGATTGGGGAGAAAGGGCTTATATTCATGTTTATGGAAGGGAATGGAATCAAGACTTTTGGACTAGTTGGCTTCCCATCCTGGTACCTTTGACAACCTTCAAGAAATAATGAATATCAATTTGGAATTTGATACCAGGTACCATGAGAGGCAGAATGAAAAGGGTAGTTATCAAGAAAAGAAGCCTCCATTAACTTGATCAAATTCTTCCAGGCCTCCTCAAGATTCATCTTCCAAGAAGCCTTATCACAGATAGAGCATGAAGGGGAAGAATTTTCAAGCTCCAAAGGATAAGACTCATGCTTCTCTCCTCAATAAGGAAAATAAAATAATTGTTTCTGAAAAGGAGAGGAGGATTAAATAAGGTTTATTCACTTATTGTGGTGGAAGGCACCCGATTGAAAAATGCTTCAAGAGGCCTCAAAATAGGCCAGGGTCATTAAGAGGCTGCCCTAACAAGAAGGGAAAAGCCTGAGTGATAATAATGATGTGTTCAATGGTTCCCACTCATTTCCTTCAAGAGCAAAATTGTGCACTCTGAATACTAGTGTCAAGAAATCTTTAGTATTTCTTATTTTTTCTTCTGTCTCTGATATTTTTTATAGTATTCTAATTGATTCTGGTGCTAAAAACTCTTTCATTGCAAAGAATTTTGTTCTGAAGTACTCACTAAATATGTCAGAGCTCCCTGAAATGCTCCTCTTTTCATTTTTTATTCTAATTAATCCATTTCCTTGTTCATCACTAATTATACCAAGTGGGTTGTTGACTTGCCTTTTTTCCCATGATTTGAATGGGAATTTTCAAGGTTTGACTATGAAACAATAAGTAGGAATTACTAATATTTTACTTATTGTACTATGAATGTCCTTATAAATAAAATAAATAAGATAAAAAATAATTATAATTATGGCGTAAAAATAATCATATTATTAAAAAAATATAATAATATAATAAATAAGTATATTAATATAAGATAATTAATATATTTGAAAGCACTTTATTATTTTTACCAACAAATAATAAAGGCGCAAAAAATTGTTTTTTATAAATAAAAAACAATTAATAACAATAATATTACTAATATTAAAGTTATTTATTAATGAAAGAATTATTAAAAATAATAATAAAGAGAAAATAACCTACTTTTAAAACTTAATATAATAATTTTGAAAGATTTTATGTCAAAATAATGTAAATAAAATTTATACAAACTGTATTTACAAATAAAAATAGAGAAATTACAAATATTCTTTAATTCTTACGTGGAAATTGAGTTAAAGAGATTTTTGAACAAGAATAATTAAATAATTGATGTAATCACGTCAAGATTGATTATTAGAATAAAGATGGTCTTTGGTCTTTGATAATATAGAAAGTTTTATATATAAGGAATAAAGAATTTACCTTTTGATTCAATTATTTTAGTGTTTTTGATGCGTCTGAGGGGAAAATAGAGCAAGAAGAGCTCTATTTATAGTAAATACCTCCCTCCTAGAGTCCAGTAGGCCTCTAGTAGACGTGTACTGATGCTATCTACTAGAAATTATCAGTATTTTAAGGTTTGGTGATGATTACATCATGATCAAACCATCTTATCTCATTATTACGCCATTATTTAGAGTTATCACTATAATTCTAAGTTTGATGATGTCATATACTTGGAAGAACCCCAAAATTCGTGTATCTTACTATACTTAATCATAAAATAATAGTATTCAACAATTTTATTACTCATATGACTGTTAAACATAATTTAAGATTACAGTGAGTGATCATAAATTATCAAAATTAAGCTCAAACTTTGATCTTTAATAACTTTTAAGCTTTACACACTACAGCTATTAAGAGGGTGAATTCTAATAGCTTGGAATGTCCTTATTAAGCTTCCAATAGCATTTCATTACATCATCACAACTCTATTTTTGATGATTTTTCTTGTAACTCATGTTTTATGTCAAAATTTAATATTTTAAACTCCAAACCATGATTTCAAGGGGTTATACCTTGAATATTATAATAAAAATTACATAATTCTCCACCAATGAGCTAGTTGAATCTGACTGTCTACTTTCTCTTAAGTTTGGACCACTTTCACAACAAAGTGGTCAACAGCTCCAATGATTTTGATCAATAAACCATTACAAGTTTTAACCTTGTTTATAGCTTTTAAAATAAAGTTCATATCTGTGTTCTTAAATTACAAAAGGGGTGACTTTATTTTTGGTTTAACTCTCTATCTTGCATATTTCAAGAGATATTAGCTAAAAACCATGAATATATGCATTGACCAAAAAAGTGCATATATTTGGCTTAATTCCTTAAGTATTAACTTTAGAGAATAGCTTTATAATTGTTTTATGTGTTAAATGTTGTGGGGAATCCAATGGTACAATTTATTTCACATGTTGTTTTATTGGTTTCTGAAATTTGGTTTATGTTTTTTATAAGGTATTATTACTTATAACTCATTAAATATTGACTTTACAGATATGCCATAAAAATAATATATGTGTATTTTACCCTGAGGAATCTAATGGTTTAATTCATTTCAAATTTTTACTTATTAGATTCTGCTTTAATTCAGATTTTGTACTTATTTATGGTATTTTACCAATTTTTGAGATAATTATCATAAGTATAATTATTACAGAAATTTTGCTGTGACCTTTTTGGATGTGGGGTCATATCTCAAATTTTCACATTTTTCATCATAGATTCACCCAAGGGAGATTTGAGACTTTTAGATATGACCACATATCCAAAAAGGTCACAAGAAAAATTTACAATAATAATTCTTTTAAAACAAGTGAAAATGCCATAAATAGGCATAAATTCTTAATTACCTTAGAATATGATTACTAAAGATATAAAATAAGCTACTTCATTACATTTCCAATAATAGAATACACATACATCATTTTTATGGAATATCTGTAAAGTCAATAATTAATGAATAATAAGTAAGAATACCATAAAAAGACATAAATTCTTGATTATCTCAGAAACCAATGGAACAAAATGGGAAAAGAATTGTACCATTGGATTTCCCATGAAAAAATACACGTATAAAACTCTCATTTCATATTTGCAAAGTCAATATTCAAGGAAATAACCTGAACATATTGCCTTTTATGATCAGTGCATATATTCATGGTTTTTGGCTCATATCTCTTAAAAAACACATGATAGACAGTTAAAACAAAAAGAAAGCTAATACATAATTACTGTGGAAATACAGATATGAAAATTATTTTACAGGCTATAAACAAAGTTATAAATTGTAAGGGTTGATTGAATAGAATTGATATAGCTGTTGACCAATTTGTTGTGAAAGTGGTTCAAACTTAAAATAAAGTATATATTCAGGTTCTACCAGCTCATACCTGAATAATTATGTCTTTCTTATCATTATATTCAAGGTAAAAACCCTTGAAATCATGGCTTGAAGCTTAAAATAGTGAATTTTGACAGAAAAGATGAGTTACAAGAAAAATCATCAGAAATAGAGTTTTGATGATGTAATGAAATCCTCTTGGTAGTTTAGTTATAGCATGTTAAGATATCATAATACACTCTATGATTGGCTTTAGCATTTATAACTTGAATTTATTAATGATCAAAGTTTAAGCATAAAATTTATCATTTATGATCACTCACTGTAATCCTATTTTAAGTTTAACAGTAATATAAGTGATAAAACTGGTGAATAATATTATATTATGATTAATAGTAATACAATCTACAAAGTGTAGGCTTCTGCTAAATGTATGAGGTCATCAAACTTAGAGCTATAGTGATAACTCCAAATCATGGCATAATGATGAGATAAATTGGTTTAATTATGATTTAATCATTACTAAACCTGAAAATACTGATTGATTACAGTGGATACAATGAGTAAACATCTACTAGAAGACTGTTGGACTCTAGGAGGGAATAATTTAGTATAAATGAAGCCCCTTTTGTTGTGAATTGGTGATCTTATTGAGGTTAGCTGTGAATCTTTTGACAAATAAGAATCATAGCACATCAGACATCCAAACACTTAGCTCAAAGAGTACAGACATTCTCATGAGCTATTCCTATCACAATGAGGTCTATAAATAGATCACTTAGTAAGTATCAAAAATGAAAACAGAAAAAATAATCTCTCTCTTTCAATTCTATTGTAAACATTATTCTTATCTATAGTTGTTATACTAATTTATACTTACTGATTAGTCACTTGATCTACAAGGCTAGTAGGATTACAGGTATAGTATGAATATCTTATTATTGTTAAGTTCATGATAATAAATCTATTATGTTTGAGATTGACTATTCCTTAAGATACATTAGATATAATATATTAATTTTACACTTTGTTGTACTTGATTAAGTAAATATTTGCGTTTTATTCTATAAATCATTTATATCATATTGACACATATTCCTTCTATTAGTATTACTATTCCTAGTTTTTTATTATTATTTTGTAATCATAGAAATTCTAAACATTTTAACTACAACTCATTGCATGGTAGCAAGAGTTAGTTACTAAAAAAAGCTTTAAAAAGCTAGAATAGAATATACTCAAAGGAAATGTCAACTGAGATTGGTATTCCTATTACTTACAAAGAATCATCTGTTGATGAAATCCATCTTAAAAATAAAATAATTGTACTGGATCAGACAAATTGGTTCCAGTGGAGCTGTCAAATGGAAAATTATCTCACTGCCAGAAAACACAATCATCTTCTCATTCCACCAACTGAAGAAGAAAAAAACACTTCTAAATTCACACAGAAAAATAGTAGTGCATTATTGTTACTCTGGGGATGTGTTAGTAAAGAATTAGAAGGCATACTACTTGACAATCAAACCTCATTCTATGACATGTGGGAAGCCTTAGGGAGAGTATGTGGAAAAAACTCAATTGTAGTCATCTGTGAATCATTTAGGAAGCTTATAAAATTAAGATGTGATACTGAGACATCACTACAAGTTCCAGAAGATCTTGGCGCTCCACAACTCTATTACCACTGATAAAGAGCTGGGCATGTCAGTTCTCCTACAATGGCTGCTGCTGCATTCCTGAGAAGTCTGAATGGCAATAGAGAACTAACTTATAAGATGTGTCTATGAAACTGTTGATAATATTACTATTAATCAACAGTACTATGACTGTTATTATGGCATATAATAATAAAAATTATTATAGACACAATTAAATAATTAAAGAATTATTTGTTTTACATGTTATACACTACTAGTGATTATAACAGTAAGCAGTAATTGTCTACAAGAATCAATTACAAGAATAATTTAATAATAAAAACTTCTTTTATTAAAGTAATAAAATCATTTTAATATATAATTATCTTTTACAAGAATAATTATAAAGATAATTATTGAAGAAGACTAATTTTAGAGAAAAAATTTAAGAATTCAAGATAAATCACTCACTAATACTCCAAAGAACTTATTCAAGATAAAAGTAGAGAGATTTGATGTAGAATTGTGGATTTAATGGATCAAAATTGATTTAAAACAGGATTACAACCATATATAGTTGATTTATTTCATTTAACGTCCCTCTGATTGATTCAGAGAGAATTAAAACACTTAAGAAAAGATTTAACTAATTGTTACTTGTTGGTAATAAAGGTATAATTCATAATGTGATGATGATGATATGGAAAAAACAGCAAGAGGAGGCCTCTTTTAAGTCTGAGACAGCTCACAGAGGCATGCCATGGAGAAAACTGAAAAACAAGTGAGTGAGAAAACAATAAACCCTTTTGGATTATTGATTTTCATCATCAGTTTTCATGTAAGATTATCATAATTGCTTAATTGAGGCTTTTACGTAACTACCAACCCATTTATGGTTAAGAATAAAAGGAGTAACAACTGTAAATCTTCTTTTATTCCAAAATAATCATTGATTTCCCAAAGGTATCAATGTTATTGGAAATTTCATGGCAGAATGTATTTTCTGTAAATTTTTAAAGATTCTGTGTTTCATGTGGAATCCTCAAAAATGGACTGTAAGTAAAACTTTCAATTTTACATATAAGCATATAATTATTTTTGGTTTTTATATGAATTATGCAGTTCCAAATTTTTCCTGAAAGTTTCAGAAAGATTTATTCAGAACTGTATTTTCAGTGAATTTTTGAAGTTTTACTTCATTTCTATGTAGAATTGCAAATAGCAGTCTATGGCTGGTTGCTATGAGGTAAATCAATGGATACTAGTCCAAAAAGGGTCTTAATTACTCTTTTGGGGTTTATCCATGGAGAGTCATTAAGAACTGACATGGTTACAGGAGTCCAAGTTGCTCTTTACCTCCTTGGCATGTCAAAATAGCAGGTTATTTGCTATTTTCTTATGATTTACTGAAGTTGTAACATGGTAACCAAGTTCCCAAAAGGTTTTAGTTTACCAATTAGGATAAGATCAGCCATGGATCCAAGATTTGGAGCTGTCCACACCTCAGAAGCCTCAGAAGTTGGGTACCCTGGCTCTCTTTGATGTCTTTTGTCCCCCTTGCTTATTTTTTACATCAAAATAGAAATTTAAGCTGAAAGTGAGATATCCACTATGGGTGTATCAAAAGTGCTTGTAAGAATACCATAATTTTAATTTCCCAAAAGATTCATAACACTATTCTTAGTGTATATGTAACATGGGATTTCTCACATTCCCATTATTTTGGCGTGAAATAGAGAAAAACAAAAATCTTCACGGAAATTTTATGTGGTATTGATGATGTGGTGTTGAAGTATTTTCCATATTATCACCTCAAAACGTTAATTTGAGCTTATTCACTCAATGGAGCTACCCTAGGTGGGTTTTTGTGTAGAATCCAAATCTGGCCTCAAATCCATGGATTTACTTACTCAATAAGAAGTTATTCATATTTTCTGAAATAAAAAATGATGAATTTTGAATATATGCATGACTTATGGGTTATTCATAATTCAGAATTTATTTTTAAGATAATTGAGGACTATTTGGGTATGTAAAATATACCTCAAGGCTCACATTCCCTCCCACCAAAAAATAAAAGTGTACTACAATTTTATCAATGGTACAAAAGAAGAAAAAGGCCTCAAAGGGGGTTAATGTCCACTGTCCAACCTCTTTACATTACTCAGATCAAGTAATTCAAAGCAAATTTATATAGTTATTCAGGCTTGTGGCCTTCTTTCATGTCTAAATCTCCTTAAGAGTTTATCTGAGTCATGTATTTCTGATTCTGCCAGCCATTAATCTTCATGTACTGGATTTCTATATCCAACAAGATATTCTCCCTGGTTTTTACCCCTAAGTCCCCTTTCTTTTATGATTTTCTTTATTTTTCTCTCTTCACTCTGTTCCACTGGTGGTACAGTCAAAGGAGCTGGGTTCCTTAAAGGAAAAAATTTCTTGTCAGTTGGTTGATAATGTTTTATCAAGCTGACTGGAAAGGTTGGGTGTTTATTTTCCAATTCACCACTTAATTCCACTTGAATTGAATTGGTTCCATGTAAGGCAACAATAACAAAAGGTCCTACATAAGAATCTTTAAGCTTCTTTGGGCCTTTGATATTATTAAAATTCAAGGTTGAAACTAAAACTAAGTCCCCTACTTTGAAGTCTGGTACTTTGTGACTCTTGTCCCACTTCTGTTTAGCATATTAAAAAGCATCATTCATACTATGCTTTGCATGATGTCTCACTTTATCAAGCATTATTTTGAAGCTGGAAGCTGTAGGATGAATGTCAATCAAGTATTTCCTGAGTGTATCTGTTGGGAGTCTTAGATTCCATCCTTTTTCTAACGTAGCAGGAGTTTGACCTATGGAATAATGGACTGATGTCTTATATGCCAATTCTAATGTAGGTATCAGAGTGCACCAGTCATGGGTAAAGCCATCTGAGTCTTTGAATTCTAACCCATAAGCACAGAATCTCCTGATCATGTCTTCTAAAGTTTGAATCATTCTCTCTGCTAGCCCATCTGTTTGAGGGTGATATGCTGTGGAGAATGATAACTTAGTCCCAAACAATCTATGAAGATTGGTCCAAAGTACAGATGTGAGCTTGGGATCTCTGTCACTTATGATATTCTTAAATAACCCTGTATGAGAAATAACTCTACTCCATAGAAGAAGAGCTATATCCATAGCTGTGTCATCATTATGACAAGGTAAGAATATGGGAGTCTTTCTATATCTGTCTACAATGACTAAACAAGCATTATAACTTTTTTCAACACTTGGAGGAAGTGCTGTGACCCAATCCATGTGAACAATTTCCTAAGGGGATTTTGGTTCTTGAATATGGATCATAAGTCCAAATTTCTTGCCTGTACTCCTGTTTGCTTTTTGGCATCTGTCACAGGAATGGCAATATTCAATGGTCTCTTTTCTCCAAGATGGCCACCATGCACAGTTCTTTACTTTTCTAGTGTTCTGTCCTCTGAGAGGTTTCCAGAGTAGATGCTATCATGGCATTCATGAATAATGGTATTGATAAGCATTCTACTACACAATGTCATCACACAAGAATGTTTGGTTCTGTGGTAAATTTTTCCACCTGACAAGTGAAATCTTCCTTCAGAATAGGAACTTTTCCAAACTTCATCCAGTGCATTGACTAAAGATTGATCTTTGCAGTCTTTATCTAATAAGGAAGTCAAGATATGACAATTCTTGTCTTGCTTATAAGACTCTCTGACTTCTTCAAAGAATTCATTCCCAATATCAATTATGTTAATTCCTTCAATTGGAATATGTGGTTCTGCTTCCAAAGGTACATAAGCTGGGTTATGAGGAGTGTTGGCTAATGCCCATCTGCTAAGTCCATCAGAATTCTTGTGAATGTTTCCTTCTTTTTGAGCTATAGTCATGTTTCCTATATATTCTTGAATAGCTATTTGCCATCTCAACATATGTCTGTTGGGAGATTTCATGTTGAGAAGTGATTTCATGGCATTACAGTCAGTTATCACTTCAAAAACACTTCCATCAAGATAATAGTGTAATTTCTCAAGTGCTCATACTAAACATAAGCACTCCATTTGGCTTGCACCATATCTGGCTTCTGTTGGTTTGATTTGTCTTGAGATGTAACAAACTGGTCCTTCTGTAGGTTTGTCATCAATAATTTGGACTTGATGTAGGGCTGCCCCTAATCCATATCCACATGCATCAATGTACAATTTAAAAGGTATATTACAGTCAGGTATGAGGAGTAAAGGTGCTTCTGTAAGAGCTTTCCTTATCTTCTCATAAGCTTTAATTCTCTCCTGTGTCATCTCAAATACTGTTTGTTGATCACAGATTCTATAGAGTGACTTGGCTAGAATTGCAAAATCTTTCAAGTGTCGCCTGTAATAACTGGCAAATCCAAGAAAAGACATCATTTCTTTTTTATTCTGGGGTATTGGCTTAAGTAACACTGCTGCCATTTTGTTTTTGTCAATACTCAAGCTTAAACCAGAAACAATATGTCCTAATGCTTTGAGTTTTTCAAAACCAAAATTGCATTTCTTTAGTGAAATCTTCATATTCACTCCTGCAACTTTGTGAAGTACTCTTGAAAGTCTTTCAAGGTGCAAAGACCATGAATTAGAGCATATGATGATATCATCAACATAAATGGCAAGCCATCCTTCAGATAACTCTGTGGGGAAGATGGTATTCATCATTCTTTGCGAATGAGATGGTACATTTTCAATACCAAATGGCATTCTAAGATACTCATAAATACCACAGTGAGTGATAATTCCAAGTAATTTCATAGCTTTAGGAATCAAAATATTTTGGTGAAAGCCTTTTAATACATCCATTGATGTTATATACTTGGCTTTAGACAATTGGGTCAAGGTTTCTTGAATTCTAGGAATTGGATACCTATCTGGAACTGTGTAGGTATTAAATGCTCTAAAATCAGCAACCATCCTTGATATATCATTATTTCAAGCAATAATAACAGGTGTTGTCACTTCAACTTCTTCATTATGGCCTACTTTCCTTAGTACACCAAGCTGGATCAACTCTTGGATATGTTTTTCCAAGGCTTCTCTAGCTTTAGGAGTGGCTGGATAAGCTGGTCTTCTACATACTGGAGGATATTGTCTATCAATATGAAGAGTAATATCAGCTTCATGTCCTTTTATAGCACCTAATTGCTCATTATCAGAGGCAAATGCATTATTATATGTGTATAACACATCAATAAGTTCATGTCTCATTTTTGGTGACAATGATGGGTTAATTTGTGCTTCAACAAGTTGATTAGCCACAAATTCTTCTTTATAAGTATCTTTAACAGAAGATACCACAGATATTTGTTTTGGCATATTGGAAAAAGAAAATGTTTGTCTTTTGTTTTCTCCAATTGTGAAATATTTGTCTTTTTGGTTATTGATGTCAATACCATGAATATTCAAGTAATCATTTCCAAGGATGATGTGTTGAGATGTGCAATTTTCCATCACTACCATATCTGCTTTCATTCTTATTCTTCCTTCAGGGCGTTGGAACAAAATATTAGTGTCCAATATTCCCAAAGGGTAAATATTGTTACTGGAACTACTAAATTGCACACCTTCTATTGTTAATAGATGGTTTTTCAATTCAGGAAGTATAACTTGGAGATAATCTTTGCCCACAAAAGTGCAAAATGCCCCTTTATCCAAATTTGCTTTGGCTTCAATATCATTCATCAGAATTGATGTGATACAAGATGCTCCAGCAGTATAGCCTTTTCCTCTAGCAGGTTTGGTCTTACATATTCTGCCATCTTGGATATTGATCAGGTGATGACAGTCCTCACTGTACTGTGACAAGTGAGTATGGACTTCTGTGACCTCAAAGAAAGCTGTAATGTTTTCAATGGTACCGTCCTCTACTGGTGTATCCTAAGAGACTGCAGAATCTAGGTCAGACTCTTCTTTCTCGTCAGTACACTGAGCTTCTTCAATGACTTGAACTTCGTTTATTTTTGTCTTTTTGGTGCAAGTGTTGGCTAAATGTGAAGTGCTTCCACATTTATGACACTTCAAGACAGGCTTTTCAGGTCTTCTGGCCTCTTTGAAAATCTTTGGGACCATCTTGGACTCTATAGGGATTTTGGTCCAAGTTTTACCAATTCTTGTTCTAATAATGATATCTTCCATTGCATTAATGTAGTCCTCTGTTGAACAGGGCTCTACACATCTGCACTAGATAGAATGTTTGAGTTCTCCTCCACATTTTCTTAATATTTTCATATTAATCATCATGTCAGACATATCTTGGTGTAAAGCAGATAATCAGTCTTTTTTCTTGAAGAACCAAGTAAGTGGTTTATCTTTTTCTGAGTTAGAAATGGCACTTTAAAAAGCATTTTCCATTTTAAACCTCCAAGAATTATTGGTTAATTTGGTAATCATTTCAGATTTCCACCAAGACCAATGATGTTTTCCATAATCTATCCTCATCTTTTAATACCATTTCTTTGCGGTTCTGGTAAACAGAGAGTGTAATTTGCCCACTATAATTTCATCAGGTATGTGAAAATTGTCTTGCAACATATCAATAGTTCTAATGAGCTCAATATGGTTGTATTCTCCTTCACCAGATAATGTTGGCCATTCTTCCAATTTGGGAATATCTTTTGCAGAGATAATATTTTCTCCTAAGAATGGGGTCAAAATTTCCTTAACAGAATGTTTTTCTTCAGTCAAAGGTATAGAATGTCTTGGAATATGTGGTTCATAATTCTTATAAATTTGTTCTACATTTTCAATGATTTCATTCTTTAATTCCTGTCTTTCACTGTCACTTTTTGCCAAGTGTGTAGCAAACTGATTGGTATTTTCAGCTATTTCCAAGACATGATCTTTCAGAAATTTAAGTTGATCATTAATTTTTAAAATGGAAAGATTTCCTATTTCATCATTTTGAACTTGATATTTACTCTAAATTCTGTTGCATGTATTGGTAAGTAATTCCAGTGTGTTAATTACAGATTTATGCATTTCAGCAGACTGTTTGTCATTCTTTTTCAAGTCATTGATGTCCAATGTTATTTTAGTTAGCTTTGCATCAAGTCTACCAAGTTTTACATCAATATTGGATTGAACAAAATTTATTTCATCTATTATTTGTGTGGAAATGTTCTGTTCATCCTTTCCTGCTCCTTGGCTGTAAGTTCCATGAGAGTCCTGGCCATATTGAACACACTGTCCACGGCTGAAGGCTCCAATTTGGGAATACTATACCCTTGTGGGTAAGGTCTGTGCCAATTGCCTTTGCCTTTGCCCTTGCCGTGATGGCTCTTGGGACCTTCCTGTTTCTTCTGAGGGAATTTGGGATTGTCTTTGACCACCTCTGGAGCTGATTTGGAGATGGTAGACACCACTGGTCCCTCTGTCTCAAAAGCTGGAGTCATTTCAAGTTCCTTCTTCTGGTCTATGGATAAAAGACTTTGGTTCTTCAACCAATTCTTCATCTTTTTGACCTTGTCTTTGAAAGAAAATGGGCTTCAACCTCCTAAGAGTTCTATGGTCTTCTCCTGACCCAGAAAGCTCTTGATGTGTAAGTAGGAGTTCATGGCCCCCTGCCAAAGGCTTGGGCACATTTCCCACTCCTCTTCTTTGGCTGCTTTGAACCAATTTTTGTATTGGAATTGATAAATTTCTATTTCTTCCACTTGAAAGTGGTTCAGCCCTTAAAATATTATCATGAATCAGTTCAGATTCAGAATTTACATCAAATTTTGTGGCTACAGACCTTGGGGAATGGGGGGCAACTCTGGCATCCTCCAAATGTGTCTTTCTTGAGGAAGACTTGACACTTCTGGATTTGGTCTTTCATCTTCCTTGTTCACATCCATCTGGTTGGACTGAATAGTTGCTTCCATTTCTGGTATTCACCATTTTGACGTCAATTTTAAGATAAAGAGTGAAAATATAAAGATAAAACACACCTTTTGGTGGTAATTTAGTCATTTCAAAGTTGAATAAGGTGCCTCCTTTAGCAATTTGCACCTCAATACTGCCTTCAGATTCTGGACTGGTAGTATATCTCTTAACAGGTCTGTTACCAGCTGCACAGTACTTGATTAAAGAAACTAGAAAAATTATAAAAGAGAAGATTATTTTTGATACTTTATTAAAATATTTTTAAAGATTTTTATATAAGTTTTATTTTTTAATATTGAAAAAATTATTCTCTTTAAAGAAAAAAAATTACAATTTAAGATTTTGAATGAAAATTCATTCAGAGTAACTCAAAGAATAATTTTATAAGTTTTTGGATATGAAAAAGCCATGTGTAACAACAGTACAAAATTAAACCAAATTCCTCAATGAAAAAGATTTTAAGTCAATTTCAAAAATAAAAATAATTTTAACTTCAAATTGAAAGAAAAAATATTAAATTAATATATTTTAGAGCTTAAGAATATATTAATTAAGGGTACAAGGTTCAAAAAACATGGCCAGGCCCCCAGATTTAAGATGTGGAAGGTATGGTGGTTTTTTAGAACACAAAAATGAAGTCTAGAATATGATTAGAGAAGTCTATGGATAAAATCACGTCAAGGCCCCCAAATGTAAGATGTGTCTATGAAACTGTTGATAATATTACTATCAATCAACAGTACTATGACTGTTCTTATGAAATATGATAATAAAAATTATTATAAACACAATTAAATAATTAAAGAATTATTTCTTTTATGTGTTATACACTACTAGTGATTATAACAGTAAGCAGTAATTGTCTACAAGAATAAACTACAAGAATAATTTAATAATGAAAACTTCTTTTATTAAAAAAATAAAATTATTTTAATATAAAATTATCTTTTTCAAGAATAATTATAAAGATAATTCTTGATGAAAACTAATTTTGGAGAAAAACTTTAAGAATTAAAGATAAATCACTCACTAATACTCCAAAGAACTTATTCAAGGTAAAAGTAGAGAGATTTGATGTAGAATTGTGGATTTAATGGATCAAAATTGATTTATAACAGGATTACAACAATATATAGTTGATTTCTATGATTTCATGTCCTTCTGATTGATTCAGAAAGAGTTAAAACACTTAAGAAAAGATTCAACTAACAATTACTTGTTGGTAATAAAGGTATAATTAATAATGTGATGATGATGATGGGGAAAAAACAGCAAGAGGAGACCCCTTTTAAGTCAAAGACAGCTCACAGAGGCGTGCCATGGAGCAAACTAAAAAACCAGTGAGTGAGAAAACAATAAAACCTTTTGCATTATTGATTTGCATCATCAGTTGTCACGTAGGATTATCATAATTGCTTAATTGAGGCTTTTACATGCCTACCAACCCATTTATGGTTAAGAATAAAAGGAGTAACAACTGTGAGTCTTCTTTTATTCCAAAATAATCATTCATTTCCCAAAGTTATGAATGTTATTGGAAATTTCATGACAGAATGTATTTTCTGTAAATTTTTAAAGATTCTGTGTTTCACGTGGAATCCTCAAAAATGGACTGTAAGTAAAACTTTTAATTTTACATATAAAGGTATACTTATTTTTAATTTTTATATGAATTATACAGTTCTCAATTGGTCCTGAAAGTGCCAGAAAGATTAATCAAGAATTGTATTTTTAATGAATTTTGAAGTTTTGCCTCATTTCTATGTAGAATTGCAAGTAGCAGTCTATGGCTGGTTGCTATGAGGTAAATCAATGGATACTAGTCCAAAAAGGGTTTTAATGACTCTTTTGGGGTTTATTAATGGAAAGTCATTAAGAATTGACATGGCTACAGGAGCTTAAGTTTCTCTTTACTGCTGTGGCATGTCAAAATAGCAGGTTATTTGCTATTTTCTTATGATTTACTGAAGTTGTAACATGGTAACCAAGTTCCCAAAAGGTTTTAGTTTACCAATTAGGCTAAGATCAGCCATGGATCCAAGATTTGGAGCTGTCCACACCTCAGAAGCCTCAGAAGCTGGGTACCCTGGCTCTCTTTGATGTCTTTTGTCCCCCTTGCTTATTTTTCACTTCAAAATAGAAATTCAAGCTTCAAGTGAGATATCCAGTATGGGTGTATCAAAAGTGCATGTAAGAATACCATAATTGTAATTGCCCAAAACATGTAGAACACTATTCTTAGTGTATATGTAACATGGGATTTCTCACATTCCCATTATTTTGGCATGAAATGGAGAAAAACAAAATTGTTCACGTATCTTTTATGTGGTATTGAAGTATTTTCCATATTACCACCTCAAAGAGTTAATTTGAGCTTATTCACTCTATGGAGCTACCCTACATGAAATGCTGTGTAGAATCCAGATCTGGCCTTAGATCCATGGATTCACTTACTCAATAAAAAGGTATTTATCTTTTCTGATATTAAAAATGATGAATTCTGCACTATGCATAATCCATAAGTCATGCATAGTTCAGAATCCATTTTTAAGATAATTGTGGCCTATTTGGGTATGTAAAATATACCTCAAAGCTCACATAACTGGTCTAATACAAACTCTTTATGATCTCAGACCTTTCAAAATTTCAACAGTTTTTAATTGAGTATCAATAGAACACTCACAACAACAACAGTCCAATGATCAAGCATTGCTTGTTGGAAACTCATCAAACAAATATCAACAAAAACCCAGACAAAAGGAAAGAATCAAAGAAAAATCAAGAAATTTGACAGGAGTACCAGTAATCAGGACTATCAATCAAAAACTGATTTGGATAAAAGACTATATGATCCAGAAAAAACTATTTCCAGACTCCAGGAAAAAATCAACAAACAATCAGTTCACCTGAATACTGAGGATAATAATGGTAAGATTGACTCTGACTCCAACACATTCATTATTCACGAAAAGGATGCCATTTTCAGCACTGATGAAAGTAAAATATATCTTGACTCAGGGGCAGGAAAGTCCGTGGTAAATGTTTCAAATTTATTAACAAACATTCAAAAAATAAATCATCAAATTAATCCCCACGGAAGCTCAGTACCAATCTTGCATCAAGTTACACTCAATTTCAAGACCATTTCTTTTCATCCACTATATTATGCTCCACATGGACAAGTAAGCCTCCTATCAGTCTCAGAGCTTTTAGATAATGGCATTAAGCCTGTGGTAAAAAAAACATCTTTTTTCTCAAAAAGGGCAACACTATCGTGGACACATTTAAAAGGGAGGGACCTTTGTTTGGCAGTAAGATCTCTTCATCAAAAACATTCATCACTACAGACAGTAAAGACTGGCATACCCTTCTAGGTCATCCAAGCGATAGCTACATAAACCATCTAATCAAAAGAGGAAAAATTACCGGAGAATTCCTGTCATCTAAAGAATGTGAAGTTTATCAGAAAGCTAATATCCACCAGTTTCCTCATAATCAGACTCTCCCTAAATCAAATTCTCCTTTCCATCGATTACATGTAGACACCTTAGAAATAACTCCAGTTTCTCACCAAGAACATTGGTATATTCTTGTCATAGTTGATGATCTCAGAAGATTCAATGAAATTTTTGCACTAAAAAAGAAGAGTGATGCAGAAGGGTATGTAAAAGCTTTTGTTAATGAGGTTAGTAACAAGGTAAACATTGTACCTGCACTAATTCATACTGATAGAGGAGGTGAATTTGACTCAGCCTCTTTTCAGCAATTTCTGTTTGAAAAGGGTATCTGCTAAGAAAGAGGACCAGCCAATTCACCACAAACCAACGGAATCGCAGAAAGGTTTAACCAAACCTTGTCAACCAAGATGCAATACCTACTAGCTCAGTATAAAATACCTGTCAGAATGTGGAATGAAGCCACTAATCACAGCTCTCTACTTATCAACAATTTGCCTCACAAAACAGTAGGCATGAAAACGCCCTACAATGTATTAGAAGAAAAGAGAAAAACCCTATCACCACGACTAGAATTGAAGAAACTGATTCCTTTTGGTATTAAAGTCATTGTACATAAAAAATCTACAGAAAGCAAACTGTCTTCCAGAGGAGTCCCAT
Source organism: Austropuccinia psidii (assembly GCA_023105745.1). Classification (NCBI taxonomy): domain Eukaryota; kingdom Fungi; phylum Basidiomycota; class Pucciniomycetes; order Pucciniales; family Sphaerophragmiaceae; genus Austropuccinia; species Austropuccinia psidii. The sequence continues at coordinate 21,521,062 of JALGQZ010000001.1, forward strand.
TAAGAGCTGTCACTTTTTAAAGTCATTCCGATAGCATGAGATTCTATGATTTCAAGGAGAATACAATTAGATTTAGCCATGATTATTTAGCACCCAATCCTCACTTTAAAATCAAAGTTAGGAAGGACGTTTTAACATTACCTTTACCATTTGAACACAAAAACAGAGTGCCAACTCCCCCATCTGAAACACCCAATTTCAAAGACTCTACCAATGATTCCACCAAATATCAAAATAAACCACAAGACAAATCAATGAAAAATTACCAGTATGTTAATTTCTACAACAAAGAACCAAAAGATATTTCAAACAAAATTGACAAAGAAAGCATATTAAAGGAAGGAAGAAGAAGAACCAATATTCCAGATCATCTAATTCTGGAAGATGTGGTGCCCTACTCAGAAGCAATCAATGAAAATGAAAACTCAGAGAAATAGAAGGAAGCTATGACTAAAGGATTTAACTCATTTATGAGTCATAACACAGGTGAATTAGTACCCTACCCAACAGGTAACACAGTCATTGGAGGAATGCGGCAACTAAGAAGAAAAATTAGTATGGAGAAGTTTATCAACACAAGGCATGATGGGTGGTACTTGAAAATAATCAAGATCATCTTCATCATCACTTTGACACATGGGCATCGGTTGGAGGAAACGTAAGTTCCAAGATCATGCTATCCATGGTCTTGAACTGTTCTTTCATACCATATCAGTTTGATGATCAAACAAAACTTTTACATGGGGAAATGGATGCAACAGTATATGTGAAACAGGTCAAGGGATTTTAAAAGAAGGGTAAGGAATCATGGGTATGGTGACTGAACAAGTCATTATATGGAACCAAACAGGAACCACAAATATGGAAAGAGAAACTTTTAGAAATACTAACTACATGTAACATGATTAAGTCAAACTCTGATGACTCTGTATTCCTCAATTCAACAAAGACTCTTATATTGCACATGCACGTAAATGACTGGTTTCTAATTGGTACCAATGGCAGCAAAATATCTACCTTCCTGGACAGCTTGAGCAAGAACCTGAGTATTAAACACAAGAAGTTTCCCACTCAACATTTGGGATACAAGCTCAAATGGAAGAAGGACAACATACTCGACATCAGTCAATCTTATCTCTGAAGGAATCTTCTTCATGATTGTGACATGGAAGATAGTAAAAGCATGAAAACACTGTTTAATGTTAATCTAATGGCCAAGATAGACAATGAAGGAGAAGTAATTGCTGTAAACAACTACCAGAAGGCCATTGGAAGTATGAATTATCTGGCTCAGCACACCAGACAAGACATAATGTTCACTGTGAATCAACTATCCAAATTTTCAACCAAGCCAACAGCTAAACACTGGACTGAAATCAAACATCTTCTTTTGTATCTGAAGGGTACCCCATCAATGACGTTATGCTAAACTGTGGGAACTAATGACAAGAGAAAACTACTTGAAGGATGGGTCAACACTGATTATGAAAATGACAAACAAGATTGAAAGTCTATCACTTGATGCATGACCACAGTTTTTGGGAATGCAATATCTTGTGTTAGCAAGAAGCAGTCCTTGTGTAACAAACACTAGTCAGGGGTAAGGGTATTCAATCTTACACCCACTCAAACACCTCAAATCAGCAATCCACTGTGTGTATCAGAAATCAGTTTCAGCAATATTCCTTGCTGAAACATGCATACATTCTGGTGAATCAATACAGCCTGTCAATACTTGTACAGTTTGGATACACCATCCTGAAACTGTATGATCACTCAACACTCCCACTCCTCCTGTACAGATTGTACAGGACCTGTACAGATTGTACAGGACCTGTACTGGCCAGATTCAATTCAATAATAAATCCCTCTCATGAACACTCTCTGTCTGGATCAGGGCTGATGATTCTCACATATACCAGCCCCTCTTTCTCTCCCCTGGGGGTTTTTCCCCAGTTAATTAATTTAGTTGATTTATTATTTTATAAATATTCTTACTATTATTTTTGGGTATCATATTTATTGGTATTAAGTTAGTCTTTGCATTTCTCTTGCCTGTTCAGTATGAGGTGTGGTGGCCATATTCTTATTAACACTCCTCTTTCTTTCTGACAGGTTGAAACAGTGGACTTGGACTTGTTTGTGGTTGGATCTTCATTTTCTGATTCTTATTCTTGTTTCTGCTTTTACTATATTAGTACTCCTTAGCAATCTTACCCTCCTTACACTCTTAAGAGTTTTCCCTTTCTTATCCTTGAGCCCTCTGAAGTGAGTCCCAGTGTAAGGTGTGGATATGGAACTTTGATTGAAAATCAAGTACTTCTCCTGTCCGCAAAATTTGTATAAGGTGAAACATAATTAAAAAATAGTATGGAATAGTATTTTTAAGAGAAAACATGCCAATCTTATTGTTTTTAACTTTATAAGTATAAAGCAATAATATTATAAAGATTTATTGTTTTACCAACAATAAAAATTTGTCCAAAAATACTCTACAAGAGATATTTAAGGCTACAAAAGAAATTTCTTCAAGAAAAATTTCAATTGGAATTAATTGAGCAAAGAGCTTCAAGAACTTAATAAAGGAACAGAGTCTTTCAAAGATATTTAAAGAGAAAAAACGCCCAAAAGTGACCAGAGTGAACTTGGAAACAAAGTGACAAAGTTAACAGTGATCAAAGATGTTTTCATTCACTTATGGGGTGGTTCAAGGGGTAAAAATGATTATAATTATTTTTCCTGTGTTCAAAAGTTTTAAAATGAGATGAAAAGGGCGGTTGGAATCTTTTATTGATTGGTCCAACAGTGTTTGAACTAATTATAAAAGGAAAAGATTCTAACATGAAGAGAAAAGTGGGGCAAAGAAGACATTCTTTCATAGCCATCAATTTATTTACTCCAAAAGTAAAATTTACTCTTGCAACTCGCTGAAAACACTCTGAAAACAGAAAAGCCAATCATGACATCATTGAACCCTAGTTTAGACCAAAAGAGGCTGGCTTTAGCCATTTTAGACCCTTAAATCAGTCATTACTATAGTAATACCTGTTCAAGAGCCTTTGAAAACACGTCAGAATGTGTGTAAGAGACCTAGAAAGCATTTTAAACTGTTTTTACTAAGAGTTTTATAGCTTAAGGGTAGTTTTACCCTCTTGGCAACAGTTAAAACTGCCCTGGTTGATATCAAAACCTCATCATCAATGGAGTCACAGACCGTATGACTCAATTCCAGGCCAAAAGTGATGAACTCTTGCGTAGATTTTGACATCCTACGCCTGTTAGCAAGGACCTTTGGGGTCTGGCTTCCCCTTGGAGCTAGAGTACCTTTTCCCCCCAGAATTAATCTTTCCAATTTATTTTTTCTTTAATTCCTCATCATGTAATACACTTGTAATTTACACATACAATTCAATTGAGTTTTACAGTACACAACTGTAATAATTGATACCTCATATGTAAATTACAGTTCACTTATGTAATACATACATGCAGACATTTTGACATTTCAATTGAAAATACTTCAATTCCTCATAAATTCTAAGCTACACACAACACCTCAATTTTAACACAAAAATTGATGGTTAGAACCACATGTGGTGTGAGTTAAATTAAGGTTTTGAGGATTTTTAACTTTATTACAGGAAATACTAAAACTTAATTCAAGCTTATTTTGAGTTGAGTTACAGAAAATTTACCCAGAGGTGACCCCACCTTACTTTTTATGAGGAATCCAATGGTGAAGGAATTTTCTTAAGTTTTTTTATTGGATAAAAATTTAAAATATATTTCATGTAGATCTTTACCAAAAATATTTTAATTTCATTAATTTTATTAAAAATTCATTTTTATTTAATTTTTTCAAGTAAAAATGCATTTTCACAATTTTAAAATTTAATGTAATTTTTATTTTAAATTATAATTAAATTTTTATTTTTGTATATAGATTTATATCTATATTTTGATTTTTATATTGATAATATAAATAAATTTATTTTATTTATATTTATATCTTATTTTTTTGTGGTCTTTTGGGTATATGAAAATACTTCTAAGGCTCACACCCAGTTTACTGAGTGCCAGGCCCTTTTCACTTGGAAGAGCCCCAGTGACATTCAATGAATTAACTCATATTTGATTCTCTCTTTTAATTAATCTAACTTCATTTCTCTCATTTATCAATTATTACCTCTTTATGATTTTATGATTCTTATGATTATGACTTTTTCTCTCATCCATTTTCATCTCATTCATTATATTAATACAAAAATTGATGCTTTTCATTTCTTAATCATTTCTGACTATCTCATTCAATCCTCAATTCTATCTCAAATAAAATTTCTCTTTTGTTTTCTTATTCAGGTCTTATCAGGAATATTATTGATTGGTTAATTGATTAGCTGGGATTCATTGGGTTATTGATTCAGAAATTCAGGATTTTGGATTGGATTGGATTGATTGAATGACTTTGGATCCTCAAGATAAATGAGTGATCTTCAAGAATTGCTTTTTATTATTGATTGACTTTGACTCATCAAGATTTTGAATTGAATCCTAAATATATTGATTTGACTGATTGCTTCCTCAAGATTTGATTTTATATTGAAGGAATTGATTTATTGATTGATTATTGAATTCTCCAAGACTTATTGATATTTTATTGATTGTTGGTATTGACTGAATTGATTGATTGATTGATTGATTGATTGAATTTTATTTTTCCTCAAGACTGTTGATTTATTCCTCAAGATCATCAAGATTTTATTGATTATTGATTTGGCCAAGCTTTCATTCCCTGTCCTCAAGTATCATCAATTTTCTATTTTTAATTTCTCAATAATGCCAGTTCAAAATAGCCCTCCAGCCAAGAATACTAGATCTCAAAGAAATCCAGCTGTTCTCACTCCTACAGCAAGGGTTCCTCCTGACCACACCCCATCATTTCATCAACTGAGTGCAAATTTAGACAAAGGACCACCAAGGGAAGGAGCAGCACCCTCCAGAAGAGGGGGAATGAAATGAAGAAGATCAAGATCTTTCTCTGGCCCTTTGGGTGGCTACCCTTGCATGTCTGAAGGTGCAAGAGCAAGACTAGTAGAATTTGAAGATGAAGAGGGGGAGGAGTCTGGAAGAGGAAGATTCTGGGGAAAATTAAGTGGCAGATGCTTTGGAAAATACTCCAGAGGAACCTCAGGGTTCTAATATAGCCCCTACCAATCAGTCTCTTGTCTCTCAATCTGATCCAAGTCTCCTCAAGATCATGGAGCAAATGGCTACTATTATGGGACAACTATCTCAAGCAGCTTCCCCCAGGGACAATTCCAAAGCCCATGCATTCAAGACTCCATCAATGGAAGCACCTGATTGTTTTGATGGTACTCAAGCCCATAAATTGAGAGGATTTATCCAATCCTGTCAATTGGTTTTCCATAATGATCCAGAAGATTTCTTCTCTGACAGGAAAAAATTTCTTTCCTCAACTTCTTTTCTCACTGGTAGAGCTGGAAAATGGATTGAACCTTACCTTTCAAATATTTTCAATGAAGATCCTTGCTACCTCCTCAATGATTGGAAGTTATTTGAAACCCAATTATTCACTCTGTTTGGTGATCCCAATGAAGTCAGGAAAGCTGAACAAGAGCTAGACAATTTGAGTATGAAGAAAATTGGTTATGTATCCTTGTACATTGCTGACTTTAGAAGTTTAATGTAAAGAATTGGAGATTGGGGAGAAAGGGCTTATATTCATGTCTATAGAAGAGGATTGGCATCAAGACTTTTGGACCAGTTGGCTTCCTACTGTCACAACCACAAAGAATGACTCTCCTCCATTGGTGTTGCAGCAATTCCAACCTGGGATCAATTGGCCAAACCATATCTTTATGGTCAATTTGGCCCCCTCTGGCGCTCTATGGACTTTTTGGCCATATCATAATTCCCTGGTCAATTATGGCCTCAGGCCATATCCTGCCATCATTGGGTGCCCTGGCCAATTCTCATATCCCCAACCCCCAGGCCTCTATCTTTGTTTTTGGGCCTGGGGGGTTCCAGGCCCCCTAGCCCTCATCAGAGATTTTGGGCCAACCCTTTTCATTAGGGGGGTCCTGGACTAAATGGCCTTTTTGGGCCATTTAGGCCCCCTATGGCCTCTACAGTCCGTGGGCCGTAATCTCAGTCTGCGGTCTGTGGGCCAATTAGGCCGCTTTTGGCCTAATCCAATGAGGCCAAAAGGGGGAAGCCCACTAGGCCCCAAGGCCAGGTGGGTCCCAAACCACAATTTTGGGCACAAATCCCATCAAACCCAAAATGGCCATAAGACCCTCAGGACCCAATTTTTGGCCAATAACCACCATGGACCACTTTTTAGCCCATGGCCTCTGGTAACCACCAGAGGCCACCAGATCAGCTCAACTAAAGCTTTCCCCTCACCTTAAGGGGAATTATTTCACTCCTCCATGCACCATGTACTCAGGGTTGCAGGAGTGGTGCATATATGGTATTATATACCATTATGCACCATTTTTGCTCAGCAATTCAATGGTGACGTTTTCAGGACCCAATTCCACCTTTCCAAATAAAGGTCCCAAAATCCAATGCCCATTTCAAAGGAGGACTCCTTAACTCATCAGTCTGGCAATCCATGGCAGCAATCAGAAGACCATTGAAAGATCCCAATCACCTGCCCCTGCAGGAGTTGGGTTGGCAATTCATTAAGGATTATTCCAAGGGCCATTCTGAGAGGCTATACATTCTTTCAATAAGCTGTCAAGGCATCAAGTATTTCAATACTCCTTGGACAGCTCAATTGGCACATACAGGTGTCAATCAATCAACCTGTATGTACTTGGCCCATATGGGCCAATTCATATTCCACTGTGGAAATTCAGTAACACAGCTCAAATTTCAAGATGGACAGTTCTGTATTGGCCAAATTCAGACAATACAGCCGGTGACTCACCTTCCTTGATCAGTCTTTCAGCTTTTCACATATACTGGCCACCTTTCAGCACCTGGGGACTTCTTCCCCAGTTAATTAATATATTGGATTTATTTTTATCTTCATTTGCTTTTACTTTATTAAAGCTAATACTGATAATTTTAAGTCAGTCATTCAGCACCTTTCTCTTTTCCTTCCTTGCCTGTCAGTGGATATTGGTGGTCATATCCTTTACTAATTCCATTTCCTTTTCTGGCAGGTTGAAACAGTGAATTGAGGATTCACGTGGTTGGATTCTTATCTTTTCTTCTATCTTTGGCATACTTGTCTTTTCCCTTATTCTTCTTTAAAGAAATTCACTCTTTATTATTTCTTATATGCTTTGGAGCCCTCCAAATGAGTTCTTAATTCCTGAGTGCCAGGCCACTCTTGCTTCCATAAGAGCCCCTGTGACATTATATTAATTAACTCATAGTTTTTCTTCTGTTCATTCATTCTGATATTTCACTTCATTCATTTCACTTCATCGGAATTATGACTCTCTAATGTTTTATGATCTTATGATTTATTTGTCACATCTCAATTTTCTCTCATTCATTCTTCATTCTGAAAATTGAAAGCTGACCCCAATTTTATCTTTTGTTTCTCTCTTTTGAAATATTATCTCATTTTCATCTTCATTCAATTCATCAAATCCTTTGTATCCAGGCCCTCATTATTGAAATTCAAATTGATCTTTATTATCATTCAGACACGTCTTCACATCAAGATTCACATTTGATATGTTCTTCAAGAATTTTGATTTTTTCAAGAAGATTTCACTTGATTTTAATTTTGAATGATTGATTTGACATAAATTGACATTGACTTCAAGAGAGTTGATTGACCTGAAGATTTTATTGATTTTGCCGACTTTTCACATCAAGAAAATTGACTTATATTGATTTTGACCTCAAGAATTGATTGATTGATTGATTTCTCTGAAAAATTTGATTTTGAATTGATTTGAGATCTGATTTTGATTGATTTATTTATTGATTTTTCCTCAAGATTTGATTTTGATTTGATTTTCAAGACTATTTGGGTTTTGCCTCAAGTTGTTTATTCAAATTTTGACCATTTCATTTAAATTTTATTTATATTCAATAATGCCACTCCAACATTCACCTCCTGCAAGACAGACAAGATCTCAGGCACGAGTTCAGGCTGTTCTGACTCCTACTCCAAGAGTTCCTATTGATGGGACCCCAGCAGTTCCACCACTGAAGGCCCAATTAGACAGAGGGCCAATCAAGGACAGAGAAGCACCATCCAGGAAGGAAGGAAGAGTGCCAAGAAGATCCAATTCTTTTTCAGGAGTAGTTGACGGTTTTCCAGGCATGTCAAGGACTACTTTTAGAGGTCCAGGTGAAGATGGTGAAGAGGAGGAAAATTCTGTGGAAGTGGAAGGGTCTGATGGCACTGAGGCTGCTCCTGCTTCTGTGGGAGCATCTGAAGGCACCAGAGGACCAACTCTAGCCCAGTCTGATTGGCCTGTCTCGCACCAGACTGAACCATCCTTATTGGCCATCGTGCAGCAAATGACCCAAATTATGTCCAATCTTTAAGCTGCTGCATATTCTGAAGTTTCAAGACCACCAGCCTTCAAGACTCCATCCATGAAGGCGCCGGAAGGTTTTTATGGGACTCAAACTTTGAAATTAAGAAGTTTCACTCACTCTTGTCAACTTATCTTTCACAATGACCTGGCAAATTCCTCTCAAGACAGAAAGAAAGTTCTTTATGCCACTTCATTTTTAGTTGGCAGGGCTGCAAAATGGATTGAGCCTTATCTTTCCAATATCACTAATAAGGACTCAAGTTATCTTCTCAATTCATGGCTGTTGTTTCAATCCCAACTCTTCACTTTATTTGGGGACCCAAATGAAGTTAGGAAGGCTGAAGCAGAGTTGAATGGCCTTAGAATGAAAGAAGGTGGTCATGTTGCCTTATGCATCTCTAATTTCAGGAGTTTGGTTTCAAGAATTGGAGATTGGGGTGAAAGGGCCCTTATTCATCATTTCAGGAAGGGTTTGGCCTCCCATCCTTCAAATAATTATTCTCTTCAAGCCTTAATGGATATTACCCTGGAGCTGGATACCAGGGACCATGAGAGGCTAAAGGAGAAGAATCATCATAAAGAGAAGAATCCTGAAGCCCCAAAGTCAAACTCTTCTCATCATCAAAATTCTTCAAGCTCAAGTCACAAGAAGAGGATTTTTATTCTCGAAAGCGGGACAAGCCCCATTGTTCCTTGATGAATAAGGACTTCAAGTTGAAAGGTTCTGAAAAAGAAAGGAGAATAAAGGAGGGCTTGTGTACTTATTGTGGTGGGAAGCATAGTCTTGAGTCCTGTTTCAAAAGTCCTCAAAACAAGCTTACCCAACTGTCAGGCAGTTTTCCCAATCAGGGAAAAGCCTGAGTGAAGATCATGTTGTGTTCAATGGTCCTCACTGTTTTCCATCCAGAGCACAATTGTGCATTCTGAATACTGGTGTCAAGAATTCTCTCAAATTCTTTGTTTTTTCTTCTTTTTCTGATGTTTTTTACAGTATTCTCATTGATTCTGGTGCTACAAACTTATTTATTGCAAAGCAGTTTGTTTACAAGTACTCATTGACTACATCAGAACTTCCAGAGAAAATTCCTCTTATCATCTTGGACTCCTCTGAGTCCCCTTTTTTATTTGTGACTCACCATACTAAATATATGGTTGAGCTCCCTTCCTTCCCAAGCATTGAATGGTACTTTTTAGTCATTGATACTCCCAAGGGAGAAGACCTCATATTGGGCTTTGACTTTTTAAAACATTTTAATCGTTCTATTGATTGGAGGCAAAGGCTTATCACCTTTAATGCTGATCATGAGGAATATTCTGATCCTTCCAAATCTTTCTGGAATGACTTTTCTTCTGCCAAATCATGTGCAGCTCTTGTTGGTGATTCTAGAACACCATCATTCACATCTTCTGTCCATAGATTCCCCTCAGTCATTACCATTATCAGGAGATGAAGTCTTCAAAGGGATTCAAGATGTTGGAGAAGATAATTCTGTATCTTCACTTTATCTCTTCTTTGGGAATATGGACCTTCCTCCTTCATATTATCATGAATCCCTGGAGGAGTTGTGGGATGAAGAGGAAGAGCCAGAAGAAATAGAAACCGTGATGAAGGTTGTTCCTTCTGTTTATCACCAGTACTTGGATGTATTCTCAAAAGTGAAAGCAGAGAAAATTCCTCCTCACCGCGCCTGTGATCATCATATTGAGCTGGAGGGGTCTCTACCTCCAGTTGGGGTGATCTACTCTTTATCCAAACAAGAGTCAGATACACTCAGGGCCTAAATTTCAGAGAATGTAGAGAAAGGTTTCATCTGGTCAAGCTCCTCTTTAACAGGAGCACCTGTCCTCTTTGTCAAAAAGAAAGATGGTGGCCTCCATTTGTGTGTTGATTACCACAAAGTCAATGCTGTTACTAGGAAGAACAAGTATCCTGTTCCTCCTATGAATCAGATTCTCAATGTTTTTAATGGTTCTTTTATCTTATCCAAGATTGATTTGCGTGGTGCATATAACCTGCTCCAAATCAAGGAGGGTGATGAACATTTGACATGCTTCAGGACCAAATATGGCAGCTATGAGTACTTGGTTATGCCATTTGGGCTCACCAATTCTCCTGCCTCTTTTCAGAATCTTGTCAATGATATTTTCCAAGATCTTCTTGATGTTTATGCTGTGGTTTATTTGGATGACATTATGGTTTTTTTCCAAATCTGAGGAAGAACATGTCACTCATGTGTCCACTGTTCTTTCCAGACTCAGAGGCAATAAACCTTTTGCTAAGGCTTCAAAATGCCTATTTCATGTCTCTAGTGTAGAATACCTTGGTTATGTTGTTTCTTCTGAAGGCCTCAAGATGGACCAAGCAAAATTCCAGCAGATTCTCAACTGGACTCCTACAAGAAACCTCAAGGTTCTTCAATCATTCCTTGGCTTCGCCAACTTCTACCACTGTTTCATCAAGAATTATTCAAAAAAGATCAGTTCACTCACCAGTTGCCTCAAGAAATATTCCTGTTTCCCCCTCAATGAGGAAGCTGTCAGTCAGTTTAACCACTGCTCCAATCCTTCTCTACCCACCATTGTAGAGACCAATGCATCCAATTATGCTTTGGGTGCCGTACTGAGTCAGGTCTCTGACTCAGGAAAACATCCCATTGCATTTGAAAGCTGCAAGATCATCCCAGCAGAGCTCAACTATTAGATTCATGACAAGGAACTCCTTGCCATAGTCTGGGCTCTCAAGCGCTGGAGGGCTTTTCTTCTTTCTCTCTCTTCCCCTTTTGAAGTTCTCACCAATCATTCTTCGCTTCAATACTTCAATCCTTCAAAGGTTCTACCACACCGTCAAGCCCGCTGGGCTGAGTTCCTCTCTGAATTTCACTTCTCAATCACTTACCGCCCTGGCCGCCTAGCTACTCTTCCGGATGCCTTATCATGTCAGGACAACATTTATCTGGAGAGGGGGGAGGACTTCATCAGCAAGAATACAATGAACTTTCAACAGCTCAACAAGCAGGATGAGGTCCAACCTTCAAAATATTTTGCAGTCAAGGTGGAATCCTTTTCAAATTTGATTGATTCAATTCAGAAGGCTCTATGGAAAGATTCCCAGTACAGAAGTATCCTTCAAGAATTGGGCAAAGGTAAATCCATTCAGGATTATTCTCTTGATTCCTCTTCCCAACTTCTTCTCTTCAAAGATCAGGTGGTGGTCCCAAATGACCCCACAATTCAACTCAGAATTCTTCAAAAGCGTCATGACTCTCCACTAGCTGGACACCATGGCCAAGAGAAGACTCTCAAGCTTGTCAAGCGGGATTTCCACTGGTCCGGCAGGACTCAATTAATCAAGGATTATGTCTCATACTGTCAACAGTGTTCAAGAAACAAGAATATTCACCACAAGAAGTTTGGAATCCTCAAACCTCTTCCAATTCCAAATGGTCCTTGGATTTGTCTTTCAATTGACTTCATCACTGAACTGCCACTGTCCAACTCATTTGACTCAATCCTTGTCATAGTGGACAGATTCTCAAAAGTGGTGGTTTTCATTCCAACAATGTCTTCGATCACTTCACTAGATGTGGCCCATTTATTAATCAAGAATATTTTTTCAAAGCATGGCCTTCCTTCAAGCATTGTCAGCGATAGAGGTCCCCTTTTTGTTTCTTCCTTTTGAACCAATCTTTGTCAGCAGCTCAAGATTTCAAGATATCTGTCAACTGCTTACCATCCAGAAACTGATGGACAGATAGAGAGGGTAAATCAGATACTAGAACAGTATCTCTGGATGTATGTCAGTTATCATCAAGATTATTGGAATACCTGGCTCCCTCTGGCTGAATTTGCCTACAATAATTCTGATCACTCTTCAACCAAGAAATCACTGTTTGTCACTGTTTATGGAAGAGATCCACAGTTTGACTCAGCTCACATCACTCAAGATACTCCTTCTGGAAAGCTATCAACAAAAATCCAATCAGTACAGCAAGATGTCAAGAGAGAACTTGAAGTTGCCATAAACCAGTTTAAGAGGTATGCAGATAAAAGTAGAGCAAGTCCACCTGTTTTCAATCCTGGTGACATGGTATGGCTTTCTTCCAAGAACATTAAGTCAACCAGACCAACCAAAAACTGTCTGAAAGATGGTTGGGTCCTTTTCCAATCTTGAAGAAAGTCAGTACACATGCTTACCACCTCAAGCTTCCATCTCAATGGAAATCCATCCACCCAGTCTTCCATGTTTCACTTTTTGAACCAGTCAAGACATCAAAAATCCCAAATCATAATCAAGATCCTCCTCCTCCAATCATCATTGAAGAAGAAGAGGAATGGGAATTCTCTCAAATACTGATTTCAAAGCTCAAGAGAAGAATGTTATGCTATCTGGTGGAATGGAAAGGTTTCAGTCAAGACTCAGAAAGATCCACATGGGAACCAGCTGAAAACCTCAAGAATTGTCCTGAACTTGTCAAAGATTTTCATTCTTTGTATCCTGACAAGCCAGGACCCAATTTTTCAAAATCTTGAATTCTTATGGTGCTTGGTGGGGAGAGGAATTACCAAAAGTAAGTCCCACTCCTGGTATGCACCTTTAGGTGTATTCTACTCTTTTCTGTTGTAAGCATCACCTTGGCCACTCTGTGAGCACTTCTCAATTTGGAAACAGATCTTCTGGCCTTGCTTTCAACATTAATTCCAGTTTATGGCCCTTTACACTTGGGCAAATGGACCATTCCTTTCTTATTTTCCTTCCCAAGATATTATCCATTCAACACATTCATTTATCAAGACTTTTCTTATTTATGGAACTGGCAGGAGTGGTAACTACCAAAAGTAAGTTCCTCTCCTGGCATGCACTTCCCTGAGGGGTCTACAATCTTTCAAAACATCACCTTGGCCACTTTGTGAGCACCTGGAATCAAATTCTGTTATCCAGGTCCTTGGCCACTTTCAAAATCAACTGTCAAAATCTGTGATGAAGATTGGACTCTCCCTCAAAATTCATTTTTTCCTTTTTATTTTCTTTTTCTTTCTCAATATTTGTTTCTTTTACTTTTTTATTCTTTGTATTTTCTTGAATTTATTTTCTTATAACTCTTAATGCCAAAGTCTTTAAGCCAAAATCATGTCTTCAACATTTCCAAGTCAAATGTCAAGAGAAGACCAAGTGAACCTCAATTCATATGCCAACACTTTTATCAGCTCAAAATGTTTCTTTTCAAGATTCAAATTCCTCTGGAATCCCTACTTCCAATCTGTCCCAACAGCCTCAACAGGCTTCTACCTTATCTTGGTGCTCAGGAGCTCACCATTCAAGGTAGGGGGGGTACTGTCAAAACCATGAAGCATGACCCTCCTCCATTGGTGTTGCGGCAATTCCAACCTGGGACCAATTGGCCACACCATATTTTTATGGCCAATTTGTCCCCCTCTGGTGATCTATGGCCTTTTTGGCCATATTATACTTCCCTGGCCAATTCTCATATCCCCAACCCCCAGGCCTCTATCTCTGTTTTTGGGCCCCCTAGCCCTCATCAGAGATTTTGGGCCTAGGCCCCCTACGGCCTCTACAGTCCGTGGGCCATAATCATGGTCCGCAGTCCATGGGCCAATTAGGCCCTTTTGGCCTAATCCAATGGGGCCAAAAGGGGGAGGCCCAATAGCCCCCAAGGCCAGGTGGGTCCCAAACCACAATTTGGCCCACCTGAGCCAGTTTTGGGCACAAATCCCATCAAACCCAAAATGGCTATAAGACCCTCAGGACCCAATTTTGGCCAATAACCACCATGGACCACTTTTCAGCCCATGGCCTCTGGTAACCACCAGAGGCCACCAGATCAGCTCAACTCAAGCTTTCCCCTCACCTTAAGGGGAATTCTTTCACTCCTCCATGCCTGCTGTACTCAAGGTTGCAGGAGTGGTGCATATATGGTATTATATACCATTATGCACCATTTTTGCTCAGCAATTCAATGGTGACGCTTCCAGGACCCAATTCCATCTTTCCAAATAAAGGTCCCAAAATCCAACATCCATTTCAAAGGAGGACTCCTTAACTCATCAGTCTGGCAATCCATGGCGGCAATCAGAAGACCATTCAAGGATCCCAATCACCTGTCCCTGCAGGAGTTGAGTTGGCAATTCATTCAGGATTCTTCCAATGGCCATTATCAGAGGTTATACATTCTTTCAATAAGCTGTCAAGGCATCAAGTATTTCAATACTCCTTGGACAGCTCAATTGGCACATACAGGTGTCAATCAATCAAACTGTATGTACTTGGCCCAATTGGGCCAATTCATATTCCACTGTGGGAATTCAGTCACACAGCTCAAATTTCACGATGGCCAGATCTGTACTGACCCAATTCAGACAATAAAGCCGGTGACTCACCTTCCATGATCAGTCTTTCAGCTTTACACATATACTGGCCACCTTTCAGAACCTGGGAACCTTTTCCCCAGTTAATTAATATATTGGATTCATTTTTATCTTCATTTTCTTTTACTTTATTAAAGTTAATACTGATAATCTTAAGTCAGTCATTCAGCACCTTTCTCTTTTCCTTCCTTGCCTGTCAGTGGATATTGGTGGTCATATCCGTTACTAATTCCATTTCCTTTTCTGGCAGGTGGAAACAGTGAATTGAGGATTCACTTGGTTGGCTTCCCTTATCATCTTTTCCCTTTGGCTTCTTATCCTTTCTTTTATCTTTGGCATACTCGTCTTTTCCCTTATTCTTCTTTAAAGAAATTTAATATTTAATATTTCTTCTATCCTTTGGAGCCCTCCAAGTGAGCTCTTGATTCCTGAGTGCCAGGCCACTCTTGCTTCCATAAGAGCCCCTGTGACACCTACCCTGTTAATTTTGATACCCTTCAAGAGCTCATGGACATTACCCTGGAATTAGATACCAGATACCATGAGAGACAGAAAGAGAAGGGTAGTCATCAAGAGAAGAAGCCTCCTGTTACTGGATGCAATTATTCAAGGCTTCCTAAAGACTCATCTTCAAAAAGACCTCATCATCAGAATAATAAGAAGGGCAGGCAATTTCAAGTTTCAAAGGACAAGCCATATTCTGCTCTGCTTAATAAGGACAATAAATTAATTGGTTATGAAAAGGAGAGGAGGATCAAAGAAGGGTTGTTTACTTATTGTGGTGGAAAGAACCCAATTGAAAAATGTTTCAAGAGACCTTAGAACAAGCGTGGGTCATCAAGAGGCTTCCCTAGCAAGCAGGGAAAAGCCTGAGTGGGGATCATGATGTTCCAAATGGTTCTCACTTATTTTCTTCAAGAGCACAATTGTGCACTCTGAATACTAGTGTCAAGAAATCTTCAAGGTTTCCTATTTTTTCTTCTGTCTCTGATATTCTCTATAGTATTATAATTGATCCTGGTCCTACAAACTCTTTTATTGCAAAGAATTTTGTTCTCAAGTACTCATTGACTATGTCAGAGCTCAATGAAAAGATTCCTCTTTTCATTCTGGATTCAAATGAATGCCCTGCCTTGTTCATCACACATTATACTAAGTGGATATTTGAATTGCCATCCTTCCCAAGCTTTGAATGGGACATTTTTATCATAGATTCACCCAAAGGAGAAGACCTGATATTGGGCTATTATTTCATCTACCACTTTGATCCTATTGTTTATTGGAAAAATGGACTGATGACCTATGATTTTAGTCATAAGAATTCTAGTGGTATTAAAGCTTCTGCTAGTAGTTCCTTGGCCACTGCTGTCAACAGTGTTGCTCTTGTTGGTGAGCTTAAGACACCTTCCCTTCCTTCTCCTGTCCATATCCCTTCCATCATGCCATCTCAGTCATTACTTAAATCAAGAGATGAGGTCTTCAAAGAGATAAAATATGTTGGAGAAGATGTTGCTATATCTTCACTTCATATCTTTCAAGGGGATATGGACCTTCCTTCTTTATCTTTTCATGCCTCCCTGGAGGAGCAGTGGGATGAGGAGGAAGAGCCAGGGGAAATTGAAACTGTGTTGAAGGTAGTCCCTCCTTCTTATCACCAATATTTGGATGTATTCTCCAAGGTGAAAGCAGAGAAACTTCCTCCACACCACGCCTGTTCACATCATATCAAGCTGGAGGGTCTTCTACCTCCAGTTGGTGCTATCTTCTCACTATCAAATTAAGAGTCAGAAACCATGGGAGCCTACACTTCAGAGAATGTAGAGAAAGGTTTAATAAGTCCAAGCTCCTCTTCAACAGGAGCACCTTTCCTTTTTGTCAAGAGAAAGGATAGAGGACTTTGTTTTTGTGTTGAATACTGCAAACACAATGCTTTCACTAGAGAGAACAGGTATCCTGTTCCTCCTATGAACCAGCTTCTTACTGTATTCAAAATTGCCACTATCGTCTCCAAGATAGATATGCATGGGGCATATAATATCCTGAGAATCAAAGAGGGGGATGAGCACTTAACTGCCTTTAGCACCAAATATGGTAGCTATGAGTATTTGGTTATTCCATTTGGCCTTACCAATTCTACTGCTTCTTTCCAGAATCTTGTGAATGATATATTTGCAGATTTATTGGATATTTTTGTTGTAGTTTATTTAGATGATATTATGGTCTCTTCCAGTTCTGAGGAGGAGAATTTCAAACATGAGGCCTTTGTCTTCCAAAGACGGAGGGATAATAATTTGTTTTCCAAAGCCTCCAAGTGTGTATTCCATGCCTCAAGTGTGGAATACTTGGGCTATGATGTTTCAAGTGACAGCCTCAATATGGATTCCTCAAAAGTTCAGCAAATCCTCAATTGGCCTCAGCCCAAGAATATCAAAGCTCTTCAATCCTTACTTGGCTTTGCCAATTTTTATTGTTGTTCCATTAAAAATTACTTGAAAAAATCACTGCTCTCACTTCCCTTCTTAAAAAAGGCTCTCCTTTTATCTTCAATGAGGAAGCTCTTAGTCAGTTTCAAATACTCAAAGAAGCATTCACCACTGCTCCTATCCTTTCTCATTTCAATCCTTCTCTACCAACTATTGTAGATACTGATGCTTTGGAATATGCCTTGGGTGCTTTACTGAGTCAGGTGAATGACTCAGGAAAGCATCCCATTGCATTTGATAGTTGCAAGCTTCTCCCAGCTGAGCTCAACTATGAGATTCATGAAAAGGAGCTCCTTGGCATATTTTGGGCTCTCAAGTTCTGGAGATCTTTCCTTCTTTCTCTTTCCAGTATTTTTGAAATCTTGACAGACCACCCTTCCCTTCAATACTTCATCTCTTCCAAAATTCTTACTCTTTATCAGGTCCATTGGGCTGAATTTTTTTCCAAGTTTCATTTCACTATTACTTACTTCCCAGGAAGGCTGGCCACTATACCAGATGCCTTGTCATGTTGGGATGGTGTGTACCCAGAGAGGGGGGTAGATTTCATCAGCAAGAATCCTCAAAATTTTCATCAAGTAATAAAGCAAGATGGAATTCAAGATTCAAGATTATTCTCAATCAAGGTTAAAATATTCTCAGCTTTAGTTGATCATATCCAAAGAGAAGTATAGCAGGACAAAGACTATAAAGAAATAATCAAGCAATTAGAAAGAGGTGAATCAGTCTCAGATTATTCCCTTGAACCTCAAGTCAAATTATTGTTATTCAAAGATAGAGTGGTAGTCCCAAGCAATGAAGAAATCCAACTGAATATTACTCAAAAGCATCATGACTCACTGTTGGCTGGCCACCCTGTCCAGGAGAAGACCCTCAAACTCATCAAGAGGGTTTTTTATTGGGCCAGCATGAATCAATTCATTAAGGACTATGTGTCCTTATGTCAGAAATGTTCAAGAAACAAAAACATTCATGATAAGAAGTTTTGATTACTCAAGACTCTTCAAATTCCATCGGGTCCTTGAAGTTCTTTATTAATGGACTTTATCACTCAATTGCCCTCGTTAAGCAACTTTGATTCAATTTTAGTAGTTGTGGACAGGTTCTCAAAAAATGGCAATATTCATTCCAGCTTATGGAACAATTACGTCCCTGGACTTAGCTCAAATTTTCATCAACCATGTCTTTTCCAAACATGGTCTTCCAGCCAGTATTATTAGTGATAGAGGATATTTATTTGTTTCATCATTTTGGACTCAACTGTGTCAGCAGCTCAAGATATCAAGAGATCTTTCAACTTCTTTTCATCCTGAAACAGATGGGCAGACAGAGAGGGTAAATCAAATTCTAGAACAGTATCTTTGGATGTATGTCAGTTACCATCAAGATGATTGGTACACCTAGCTCCCTCTGGCTAAATTTGCCTATAATAATGCAGAACACTCATCAACAAAGCAATCAACTTTTTTC
Organism: Austropuccinia psidii; assembly: GCA_023105745.1. NCBI lineage: Eukaryota > Fungi > Basidiomycota > Pucciniomycetes > Pucciniales > Sphaerophragmiaceae > Austropuccinia > Austropuccinia psidii. The sequence continues at coordinate 21,539,933 of JALGQZ010000001.1, forward strand.
AAAATTTATGGAAGAAATCCCAGCTTTAACTCAATCTATATTTCTCAAGACTCACCTTCTGGAAAGTTCTCAACAAAACTCCAATCAGTATAGCAAGTTGTCAAAGAAGAATTACGTAAAAAATAAGGAGATTCAAGAAGTATGCAGATATAAAGAGGTCAATTCCACCTGATTTCCAACCTGGGGATAAGGTATGGCTGGCTTCCAAGAAAATCAAGACTAAAAGACCCACCAAGAAACTTTCAGAAAGATGGATGGGACCCTTTGAAGCTCTTAAGAAGAATGGAAGAAATGCATATCACCTCAAGTTGCATCAACAATGGAAGTCAGTTCACCCTGTCTTTCATGTGTCCTTATTAGAACCAGTGAAGCAATCAACTATCCCAAATCAAAATTAATTTCTACCACCACCAGTCATAGTGGAAGAGCAAGAAGAATGGGAAGTGGCTCAGGTTCTGGACTCAAAACTCAAAAGAGGTAAATTATGGTATCTTGTAGAGTGGAAAGGATTCAGTGAAGACCCAGAAAGAAAAACTTGGGAACCAGCTTCCAACCTTAAAACCTTACCAGACCTTGTCAGGGATTTCCATTCATTTTATCTAGACAAGCCTGGCCCAATTACCTTAAGAGTGTGATTTTATGGTACTTGGTGGGGATTGGATTTTATGAAAGTAAGTTCCTCTCCTGGCATGTACCTTTAAGGGGGTATTCTACCCAAATTTTGTTGTAAGAATCACCTTGGCCACTTTGTGAGCACTTGTCCATTCTTTGGACAGATTCTAAAGGCCCTGCAACATAAATACCCTCAAATTGGGACCTTTCTTCAAGATATGGCCAAATTCCTTTTTCTTTTCTTTATTTCATTCTTTTCCAACTTATGCCAATCATAATTATTCAAGATATTGCTTACTTTAAATTTGATTATGGAAAAGCTATCTTTTATGGTGCTTGGGTGGGGGGAGTGGGAGTTATGAAAGTAAGTTCCATCTCCTGGTATGCATCCCTGAGGGTTCTACTTCTAGTAAAACATTTCCTTAGCCACTCTGTGAGCATCAAATGCTTGGTTTTCATCTTTCAGACAATTCTTGGCCAAAATCAAGCAACTCACCACAAGAAGGACAAACCTCAGAACTTTCTTTATTTATTTTCTTTACTCTCTTTTCCTCTCATTTTCTTTCTTTTTATTTACTTGTATACTTCATTTTATTTCTTTATCTTTAAAGCAGAAGCATCCCCTCCAATAGCATGTATTGGGAGGTTCCATTTATTTTTTATTTTTCATTTTTTAGTAGTTATAAGAGTGGGGATAGAAGTAAAACCAAAAACAAACAAGGACAAGGAAACTAGTTATCTCTACCCATATGATCAAAAGTTCTTTGGAAATCATTGATCAATTCATCTTCATACCAGGAAAACTTTGCAGCTATCTCTTCAGAAGAAGTACCAGGAATAGTTCTATCATCAGAATACATAATAAACTCCCTACTATTCCTATCAACTTTTCTAAACAACCTGGCCCCAGAATCTTGGTTTTCACTTTCCATATTTGGATCTTCTCTGGTAACTTGGATAGGCCAACAATCCCTTTTCTGAAATACTTGGGTGGCAGGAAATGGTAAAGGTGAAAGCTCTTCTCTTCTTCTACTTGAGCTGGCCTCAGGTTGGAGTGGTTGAGAGGTTACTATGGGTGAGGCTCGGGACTTTTGAATGGGGGATGGTATTACTGCTTGACTTATGGCAGTCCTGGTGTGGGAAGAACTTGGTGAATAATGAGGAAGGGAAGTAGGAATGGTAGCAAGAGTTGGTTGCAAATTTCTAAGGGTACTGGGAATAAGGCAGATTTGGAATCTTTTGGCAGGAGGCTGAGAAGGAGAAGTGCTGGATTGATGGCCAACTAGATTATTAACCACCTCAGCTTCATCACCACCTTCAGCATCCGGATCAGGTGGGGAATCGGCAATTCTTATTATTTTCACTACTCCTTCAGTTTTGATCCTGGAAATTGGGACTGCTGAACTGGAGTAGATTGGCCTACCACCAATCGGAATGGATCCTTCAACATTGGTCCATCTTGCCACATCCCTCTGCCTAGAACAAGTCACTAATTCAAGATATAAGTATCTAATTTGATAAATAAATTCATTTGACTCACAATCAGAATATCCTGAAGTAGCATCAGGAGTTGAGCCCTCAGAAACTGGGAGCTCCTTTCCAAAAGGCCCATCCTTTTTACTCCACAAGTACCTTCTGACGTTGGAATCTGTTGACCCAGGACAACAACATGGCTTCTTACCAATAAAACAGAAGTGGCACTTTGAAGCTTTTGGGTTGAAGTGCTGAAATAAATCTTTTCCCTTGGCCAAAAATTCAGTACAAGGAGGATCAAGAATCTCAACTAACTTGTAGCTATAATAGTTTTGGAAAGGATAGAAGTGCCTAGATGAAGCCACCCAACTGAGGATTCCAGAACCACAAAGAACAGATGGTGGGGCGCAGAAGGGGAAGATTCAGTGAGTTCAGTCAGTTTGAAACTCATGGCTAAAGAAATTGTGCAGGAAGAAGAACTCAGTGCATCAGAATACTGCACTCCAATCCTGGAGATGTCCCAGAAGCCAGTGATGGCCCCTCAATTTGGGCCCCAATCAATCACCCAAGACCTTCCCTGAAATATTGAGGAAGGTCAGATTCCATGGTCCTGGACCTGCCATATGGGCTCATTTTGGACCTGGGGGCTCTAGTAACCCCCACAGCCCATGGACCATAGGAAATGCAAAAGAACAAAAAGAGCCAAAAAGGCCCCTCATCACCATTCCATAAAAAATGGCCAGGACCCAAAATACTCAAGAGGGTCCAAAATGGCAAAAAACCAATTTTTAGGCCAAATTTCAAAGACAATGGGGACAAGCCCCCTCCTTGGATGATTCCAAAGGCCAATCAAGGTGAAGAGGACCCAATAGGAGCAGTTGCCCAGTCAAGATCGGGTATATATGTTCATATCACCATTGCTAATCATTTTTTGAGGTGAAGAACTCTAAGACCTTAGTTTTGGGATATGACCCAAGGGTCATGTCTTCAAGGGAATTATTGATTGAAATTCAGAAGAAGAGTATAATTAAAAGGCTTAGGAGCTTACTCAAGATTCAAATAAGGGGATAAGACAGATAATCAAAAACAATGAAGAGAGTAGAGGATTTTCAGGATAATGGCCAAGAGGAAAAGAAAAAAACAAAAGAAACCTTTTGGAAAAAATGTGGAGATTTTGTGATGCCACTCAACAGTGGCAGGGTACTATGGTGTTCAGGAGCTCACCAGTTTCAAAAGGGGGATACTGTAACAACCACTAGTCAGGGTTAAGGGTATTCAATCTTACACCCACTCAAACACCTCAAATCAGCAATCCACTGTGTGTATCAGGAATCAGCTTAAGAAATCTTCCTTGCTGAAACATGCATACAGTCTGGTGAATCAATACATCCTGTCAATGCTTGTACAGGTTAAAATTACCCAGTAAAGTTTGGATACACCATCCTGAAACTGTATTATCACTCAACACTACCACTCCTCCTGTACAGATCCTGTACATATTGTACAGGACCTGTATTGGCCAGATTCAATTAAATCATAAATCCCTCTCATGAAAACTCTCTGTCTGGATCAGGGCTGGTGATTCTCACATATATCAGCCCCTCTTCCTCTCCCCTGGGAATTTTTCCCCAGTTAATCAATTTAGTTTATTTATTATTTTATAAATATTCTTACTATTATTTTTAGGTATTATATTAATTGGTATAAAAATAGTCTTTGCATTTCTCTCTCCTGTTCAGTATGAGGTGTGGTGGCCATATCCTTATTAACCCTCCTATTTCTTTCTGATAGGTTGAAACAGTGGACTCCGACTTGTTTGTGGTTGGCTTTTCATTTTCTGATTCTTATTCTTGTTTCTGCTTTTCTTATATTAGTACTCCTTAGAAATATTACCCTCATTACAATCTCAAGAGTTTTGCCCTTTCTTATCCTTGAGCTCTCTGAAGCAAGTCCCGGTTTACTGAGTGCCAGGACCTCTTCACTTAGAAGAGCCCCTGTGACACTGTGGTAGCACAATTGACTACTGAAGAAGAATTTATTTCCATGAATGTGTGTGTAAAAAAACTATGATGACTGTCTTTTTTACTCAATGACCTAGGTATAACATTGTCAAAACCTATTTTGTATAATGACAACTCTGGTGCCATGACAATATCCAAGCAGGAAACATTAAATGCAAACACTAAACCCATTGAGGTTTGATATCAATACTTGAGAGGGCTGGTACTTAAGAAACAACTGAACATTATCCAGGTAAGCTCAGAGGATATGATAGCAGACATACTTATAAAACCTTTGGGAGTACAAAAGCTAGTGTAAGTTTATCAACAGCTCCATCTCAATGATCACAGAGGAGTGTTGTGAATTGGTTATCTTATTTAGGTTAGCTGTGAATCTTTTGACAAATAATAATCATAGCACATCGGACATCTGAACACTTAGCTTAAAGAGTACAGAAATGCTCATGAGGTCTATAAATAGATCACTCAGTAAATATAAAACATGAAAACAGAAAAAATCATCTTTCTCTTTCAATTATATTGTTGACATTATTCCTATCTATAATTTTTATACTAATTTATTCTTGATGATTAGTCACTTGCTCTACCAGGCTAGTTGGATTACAGGCATAGTATTATTAATTTATTATTGCTAGATTCATGATACTAAAGTTACTCTCTTTTTCAGAGTCACTATTCCTTAGGATACATTAGATATAATATATTAATTTTACACTTTTTTTACTTTATTAAGTCAATCTTTGCGTTTTATTTTATAAATAATTTATATCGTATTGACACTGCTTATTTCTATTGGTATTACTATTTATATTTTATTATTATTATTTTGTAATCATAGCAAGCTTAAACATCATAACTAGAACTCATTGCACCTTTTACTCTATTTCCCCCTCAGACACAGCAAAAACATTAAATTATTAAACCAGAGCTAAAGGATTTCTTCTTTCTATATAAAACTGCTATATACTCAGAGAATCAAGTTAATATTCATTATAATCATCAATATTGACATGATTGAATCAATTTTTAATTGTTTATTTGTTAAATTTCTCTAAAAATCTCTAATTCCACATGAAAACAAGAATATTTGTAATTTCTTGTAATTTTTATTGTAAATAAAATCTAAATAAGATGTATTTCTATTTGTTGGCATATAATTATTCAAAATTATTCTATTAAGTGTTAAAATTAGGTTATTTTCTCTTTTAATAATAATTTCTCTTTATTATTACTTTTCAATAATTCTTTGATTGATATAAACAGTATTTATATCAATTCATAACTCCAATTTTAGTAATATTATTGATATAATTGTTTTTATTATTAAAAAAAGATTTTTTACACCTTTATTACTTGTTTGAAACAATAATAAAGTGCCATAAATATATTAATTATCATATATTAACAGATTTATTTTATTTTATTAATCTTTTCATTATATAATCTATATTATTATATTCACTTAATAATATAAATATTTCAAGCCATAATTATAATAATTATTTATTATTATGAATATCTTTTATCTTTTCTTTAAATTTAATAAGGACATTCAGAGTATAATAAGTAAGATACTAGCCATCTTTCCTTATTGCTTCATATTCAAACCTTACAGGAGAAGACCTAATATTGGGCTATGATTCCCTTTACAGTTTTAATTGCATTATTAATTGAAGCAATGTATTGACCACCTATGATTCTAGTGGTATTAATTCTTCTAATAGTAATGACTTTTCCACTTCTGTAAAAAGTGTTTCTCTGGTTGGTGAACTTAAGACACCTCCCCTTCTTTCTTCTGTCCATATCCCTTCTAGAATTCCCTCTCAGCTATTACCTCTGTCAAGAGATGAAGTCTTCAAATAGATAAAAGATTTTGGAGGAGATGTTTCTATATGTTTTCTTCACCTTGTTAAAGGGGATATTGAGCTTCCTCATTTATCTTTCCATGCATCCCTGGAGGAGCAGTGGAATGATGAGGAAGAGCCAGAAGAAATTGAAGCTGTGCTGAAGGTTTTCCCTCCTGCTTATAAGCATTTTTTGATGTATTCTTCAAGGTGAAAGCAAAGAAACTTCCTCCACACTGTGCCTGTGATCATCATATCAAACTGGAGGGTCTTCTACCACAAGTTGGTGTTATCTACTCCTTATCAAATCAAGATTCAGAAACACTATGGGCCTACATTTAAGAGAATGCAGAGAAGGGTTTCATCAGGCTAAGATCCTCTTCAACAGGAGCACCTGTCCTCTTTGTTAAGAAAAAGGATTGTGGCCTCTGTTTGAATGTTCACTATCACAACCTCAATGCTGTCACTAGGAAGAACAGGTATCCTGTCACTCCTATGAACCAGCTTCTCACCATATTCCATGGCTCCACCATCTTCTCCAAGATAGATCTGCATGGTGCTTAGAATGTCCTGAAAATTAAAGAGGAGGATGAGCATTTGACGGCCTTTGGAACCAAATATTGAAGTTATAAGTATTTGGTGATGCCATTTGGATTAACCAATGCTCCTGCTTCATTCCAGAATCTTGTAAATTATATCTTTTCAGATTTCTTGGACATCTTGGTTGTAGTTCATTTAGATGATATTATGGTCTTCACAAGCACTGAGGAGGAACATGTCAGGAATGTGGCTGCTGTACTCCAAAGGCTGAGGGAAAATACTCTGTTTTCCAAAGCCTGTCACAGGGGCTCTTCAAAGTGAAGAGGGCCTGGCACTCAGTAAGATGGGAATCACTTATGGAGGGCTCAAGGATTGGAACAAGATTCAGTACACTTAAGAGTGTAAATAAGATAAATATAAGAAAAGCAGAAACAAAGAAAAAAAGAGTAAGAAGAAAAGAGCCAACCAAAAATAAGACCAAGTCCACTTTTTCAACCTGTCAGAAAGAAAGAGAAGGGTTGATAAGGATGTGGCCTCCACAACTCTACTGAAAAAGAAAGGAAATATGTAAAGACTAGCTTAATACCAATAAATATAATACCCAAAGAAAGAGTAAGAATATTCATTCAATAATAAATCAACTATATTAGTTAGCTGGGGAAAAAGTCCCCAGAGGGAGGAAGAGTGGCTGGTATATGTGAGAATCCAACAGCCCTCATCTAAAGAGTCAATTTTCTTAAGAGGAAACTTGATTTAAATTGATTTGAATGATACAGCCCCTGTACAAGAGGTGTGGGGGAGCTGGGTGATCATACAGTTTCAGTCTTGTAAACTCAAACTTTATTCAAGATATCCAGCCTGTACAAGTATTGACAGGCTGTATTGATGAAACAACCTTTATTTATTTTAAGTAAGAAGATTTGCTGAAACTTATTTCTGATATAAATACTGGATTTTCTGGCTTCATGAGTTTTAGTTGTTTTAAGGTTGAATACCCTTACCCCTGATAGTAGCTGTGACAGTATCCCCCTCTTGAAGCTGTTGGGCTCCTGAATAACATAATCACCTGCCACTATTGAGTTTCATCCCCAATTACCCACAGAATTTCTTAAGTTTTAACTTTTAATTTACTTTCCTCTTAATCACTATCCTGAAAATCTTTCCCTTAAATCCTCCTTTCATTAAATTAAATATTCATCATCAATTAAGTAATTCTTCTTATTTGAGTCCTTTCCCACTTGAAGTCTTTTCTGCTTGAGTCAAGGAGGGTTGGTGGCCATGGGCTGAATACCAAAATGGAGGCCACCATAACCTCCAGCTTGAAAAAAACGTGAAGGGCGTCTATAAAAATTTCTAGCCACCCCCATGAATTGGCCATAAACTTCTTGAGGTCTTTTATTGCACCAATTACTTCAATATGCATATCTAAGAAGGGGGCTTGTCCCCATAATTCTTGAGGAAATGGGCCAAATTGCCTTTTTGAGGTCATTTCAGTCCATGCCATATCATGAAAAATATTATTGAAGGTTGGGATTTGGTCATTTCAGACCGTTAGGGTCATTTTTGATTTTCAGGGCCCATGGTCCATGCTATGTGGGGGCAATTGACATCCCCCAGGGTCATTTTGGCACTCCTGGGCCCAATTTTGAAGGGGTTACAAGGGGGACAAGGACTATGATGATGGCCAAATTGGCCCATATGGCCTGGACTTCTGAGACCATTCCAGGACCATAAAGGAAAAGTGGGGCATTACACCCCTGTTTATGGGAACCAGGATTGAATTGAGGACCTTCATGAGGGCCATAATTTAACATGGCCCCAGAGCTTTGATATGCATATCTGACACCTTTGACTCTTTTGATTCCATAACTCCAGAAATTAGCTCCAAGCTGACTGAACTCAATGAGTTTTCCCCTTCTGTTTCCCCAATTTCTGTCCTTTGTGATTCAGGCATCCTAAGTCAGCTGTGTTCCCCTTGGTAAATGGCTTCTTTAGCTCAATTTTATCCATCCCAGACTTATTATGGTTAATGGGCAGTAGAAGTTCTTGATCCTGACTGTACTTAATTCTTGAATAAGGGGAAACAGTTATTCCAGAGCTATAGCACTCATTCTTCTAAGTGCCATCACTGCTTTGTTGGGAAGAAACCTTGCCAACATCTAGGGACTCCAATTTCCAACATAAGGCAATATTTGTGGAGTAGGAAGGATGGTCATTTTGGGAGAGAGTTCCCAGTTCCTGAGACTCCTACTACTTATTCTACTTCAGGGTATTACAAATTTAAGTGTGGTGGTTTTCTTGATTTATTGTGATAATGAAATCTTGTATTAGTGACTAGCTCTAGGCAGAGGGATGTGGCTAGTTGTACCAATTTCGGATGCCCCATTCCTTTTGGTGGTAGGAAATTTCATTTCAATTCAGAGGTCCCCATTTCCAGGATCAACACCCAGGGTGTGGTGAAGAGAATGGGAAGAATTTACAATTAACCCACTGATCCCAATGCTGAAGGTAGTTATGAGCTAGATGGTGAAGAAGTTGAGGTGGTACCTAACTCTATTGGCCACCAATTAAGTACTTCATCTCCCCAACCTGCTTCCAGAAGATTCCAAAGCCAAGTAATACCCAGTACCCCCATGAAATTCCAACCAGTCCTGACCTGGTTTAACCAGTGAGGCCATCACCCATCCCAAAACCCAGAAGTTTTTCAATGGTCACCTCCTAGCAACTACAACCTGTGGCCAGTTCCAGCAGAAAAAGAGAGGATTGATTTATTTTACTATTTCCTGCCTCCCAAGTATTTTAGCAAAGGGAATTTTGGCCTATCCTGGTTACCAGAAAATATCCAAAAATAGAAAACAATGGCCAAGATGTTGTGGCAAGATTTTTCAGAAGAGTTGGCAGAAATAGTAGGGAGGTGATTACTTGTGCTAATGATAGGATGATTCCTGACACTACTTCTGAGGAGATGGCTGCTAAATTTTCATGCTATGAGGATGGATTGATTAATGATTTTCAGAAAACCTTTGATTATTTGGGTAGAGATAATTAGTTTCCTTATCCTTGTTTGTGTTTGGTTTGAATTTCATCCCCACACTTATAACTACTAAAATTTAAAATTAATGAAAGGAAAGAATGAAAGAAAACTTCTGAGAGGTGTCCTTCTTGTGGTGAGTTGCTTAAATTTTGGCCATAAATTTTCCTGAAAGATAAAAAAAAGCATTTGTTGCTCACAGAGTGGCCAAGTTGTTGTTTTACAAGAATTAGAGCCCTAAGAGATACATACCAGGAAATGGAACTTACTTTCATAACTTACACTCCCCACCAAGCACCATAAGAGAACAAAAAGGACTTTTCCATAATTGACTTTGAGTTAAAGAATCTCTTTAATATGGTAAATTGAATAAGTGAAGATTCTCCAAAAATAATTTTGAGTTAAAGAATGTCTTGAATAATGATAAATGGCATCATTTAGAATAAGCAAATAGAAAAGAAATAAGGAGAAATTTGGCCATATCTTGATTAAAGGTCCAAATTCAAGGGTATTGAAGTCGCAAGACCTTCTAAACCGGTCCAAAGAAATTGAAAAGTGCTCACAAAGCGTTGAGGGTGATTCTTGCAGCATATTTGGGTAGAATACCCCCTTAAAGGTGCATTTCAGGAGAGAAACTTACTTTAATAACTTCTACTCCCCACCAAGCACCATAAAATAAGACTCTTGAGGTATTTGGGTCAGGATTGTCAGGGCACAAAGTGTGGAAATTCTTAACAAGGTCTGGTGAGAAGCTGTTTCCCAATTTTTTCTTTCTGGGTCTTCACTGAATCCTTTCCACTCTACAAGATAGCATAATTTACCTCTCTTGAGTTTTGAGTCCAAAGCCTGAGCTACTTCCCATTCCTCCTGCTCCTCAACTAATATTGGTGGTGGTGAAAATTGATGTCAGCTTGGGATAGTTGATTGCTTGACTGGTTCTAATAAGGACACATGGCACAAAGGGTGAACTGACTTCCATTGTTGAGGCAACTTGAGGTGATATGCATGGCTTCCAATCTTGTTCAAGACTTCAAAGGGTCCCAACTATAATTCTGAAAGCTTCTTGGTGGGTCTTTTAGTCTTGATATTCTTTGAGGCTAGCCATATTTTGTCCCCAGGTCGGAAATAAGGTGTGGTTTTCCTATTTCTATCTGCATACTTCTTAAATCACCTTATTTCTGACTCCAATTCTTCTTTTACTACTTGATGTACCAATTGGAGTTTGTATGATAGCTTTCCAGCAGGTGTGTGTTCATAAATTTGAATTTAATTGAAGCTGGGATTTCTTTCATAAATGGTGAAAAAATTTGATGCTTTGTTGATGAATGTGCTGCATTATTATAGGAGAATTTAACCAGAGGGAGTCAGATTTGCAGTGATGTTGATGGTAGCTAACATACATCAAAAGATACTGTTCTATAATCTTATTCACCCTCTCTTTCTGTCCATCTGTTTCGGGGTAAAAAGCAGTTGAAAGATCTCTTGATATCTTGAGCTGCTGACATGATTGGGTCCAGAATGATGAAGAAAATAAGGAACCTCTATCACTAACAATACTGCCTGGAAGGCCATGCTTGGAAAAGACAGTACTGATGAAGATTTGAGCTAAGTCCAAGGCAGTAATTTCTGAATAAGCTGGAATGAATATTGCAATTTTTTTAGAATATGTCCAAAACAACTAAAATTGAGTCAACAATGTTGGAAAATGGAAATTGAGTGATAAAATACATTGATCAGGAATCTCAAGGACCAGATGGAAGCTGGAGAGGCTTGGGTAATCCAAATGTCATATGATGAATGTTCTTGTTTCTTGAACATTGCTGACATGAGGATACATAGTCCTGGATAGTTTGATTCATTTCAGCCAAATAAAAGTCCCTCTTTATGAGCTTTAGGGTCTTCTCCTGGAAGGATGGCCAGCCAATGGTTAGCTGCGATGCTTTTGAAGGATATCTAGTTGAACTTCTGAATTCGTTAGAATAACCACTCTATCTTTTAATAACAACAAGTTGGCTTTAGTTTCAAGAGAATAATCTGTTACTGATTCACTTCTTGATAGTTTCTTGAGTACTTCTTCATAATCTTGGTCTTGCCATAATTCTTTTTGAATCTGGTTGGCTAAATCTGAGAACATATCAAATTTGATGGAAAAGAATCTTGATCCTTGAATTCCCTCTTCCTTAAGAATTTGATAAAAATCTTGAGAATTCTTCCCAATGAATTACACCCCTCCTCTCTGGGTACACATTGTCTCATTATGACAAGGCATCTGGTAAAGTGGCAAGTCTGCCTGGGCATTAATTGATAGTAAAGTGAAACTCAGAGAGAAATTCAGCCCAGTGGGTCTGACAACAATTAAGGACTTTGGAAGAGATGAAGTACTGAAGAGAAGAGTGGTCTGTAAAGACTTTCAAAGAATGAGAAAGAGAAGGAAGAAAAGTTCTCCAGCGCTTGAGGGCCCAAACTATGCCAAGCAGCTCTTTGTCATTAATTTCAGAGTTGAGATCTTCTGGGAGGATCTTGTGACTATTAATTTCAATGGGATACTTTCCTGAGTCATTAACCTGAATTACTACAGAACCCAAGGCATAATCAGAAGAATCAGTCTCCATAATAGTTGGTAGATAAGGATTGAAATGAGAAATGATAGGGGCCATGGTGAATGCTTCTTTGAGTAATTAAAGCTGGCTAAGAGCTCCCTCATTTAAGATAAAGGGAGAATCTTTTTGAATAAGGGAAGTGAGAGAAGTGATTTTTTGGAGTAATTTTTAATGAAAAAAAATAGAAACTGGCAAAGACAAGAAATTATTGAACAGCCTTGATGTTCTTGGGCTGAGGCCAATGAAGCATGTGTTGAACTTTTTAAGAGGACATCTTGAGGTTTCACTTGAATAAATATAGCCAAGGTATTCCACACTTTAGGAATGCAATACAGAATTGGAGGCTTTGGAAAACAAATTATTGTCTCTCAGCCTTGGGAGGACAGTGGTCACATGTTTGACATGTTCCTCCTCAGTGCTTGAGAAGACCAAAATATCATCTAAATAAACTACAACAAAGATGTCCAAGAAATATGCAAAGATATCACTTACATAATTCTGTAATGAAGCAGGAGCATTGGTTAAGACAAATGGAATCACCAAATACTCATAAGTACAATATTTGGCTCCAAAGGGAGTTAAAGGCTCATCCCCCTCTTTGATCCTCAGGAGATTATAAGCACCATGCAAGTCTATCTTCAAGAAAATAGTGGAACCATTGAAGATGGTGAGAAGCTGATTCATAGAGAAGACAGGATACCTGTTCTAAGTAGCGGAAGCATTGAGTTTGCAGTGTTGAACACAAAAACAGAGGCCACAATCCTTTTTCTTAACAAAGAGGACAGGTTCTCCTGTTGAAGAGGAGATTGGCCTAATGAAACCCTTCTCTATATTCTTGGAAATTTAGGCCAGTAGTGGTTTTAACTCTTGATTTCATAAGGAGTAGATAACACCAACTTGTGGTAGAAGACACTCAATTTTAATATTGTGATCACAGGCACAGTGGGGAGGGAGTTTCTCTCCTTTCACCTTGGAGAATACATCCCATTGATGGTGATTAGTAGGAGGTACAACCATCAGCACAGTTTCAATTTATTCTAGCTCTTCTTCATCATCCTACTGCTCCTGCAGGGATTCATGTAAAGATAAAGGAGGAAGGTTGATATCCCCTTGAAATAGATGAAGCAAAGATTTAGCATCATCTTCTCAAACATCTTTTATGTCTTTGAAGAATTCATCTCTTGATGGAGGTAATTACTGAGAGGGAATGATGAAAAGGATATGGAAAGAAGAAGGAAGGGAAGATGTCCCAAGTTCATAAATGTGAGCCTTTGAGATATGACCACATATCCAAAAAAAGTAACAAGAAAAACATTATAATAAATATACTCATAATAATTATCTTGAAATAAGTTAAAATGCCATAAATAGGTATAAACTCTGAATTAACTCATAATCTAATGAGTAAACTTGTGAAATAAATTAAGCAATTATATTCCTCATGGTAAAATACACTTATATCATTTTTATGGCATATTTGTAAAGTCAATAATTAATGAATAAGAAATAATAATACCCTATAAAAGACATCAAATTTTATGTAAATCAGAAACAAATGAAATAACAAGTGGAAAAATTGAACCATTGTATTCCCCATGAGAAACTACACATAAAACAATTTTATGACAATCCTCTAAAGTCAATACTCAAGGAATTAAGCTGAATATATGCACTTTTTTGGTCAATGAAAATATTCATGGTTTTTAGCTGATATCTCTTGAGATATACATGATAGAGATTCAAGCCAAAAATAAAGTCACTACATGATTACTGTAAAAACACAGATATGAACTTTTTTGACAAGCTACAACCAAGGTTATAACTTGTAAGGGCTTATTGAACAAAATTACTAGAGCTGTTGACGACTTTGTTATGAAAGTGGTCCAAACTTAAAGCAAAGTAGACATTCAAATTCTACTAGTTCATACGTGAAGAATGATGTTTTTTTTATCATAATATTCAAGGTAAAACCCCCTGAAATCAAGGTTTAAAGCTTAAAATATTGAATTTGGACAGCAAAGATGAGATACAAGGAAAATCATCAAAAATAGAGTTTTGATTATGTAATACAATGCTCTTTGCAGTTTGATAAGGACATGCCAGGATATCTGAATTAGCTGTAGCATGTATAACTGAAAGGTTCTTAATAATCAAAGTTTAAGCTTAAAACTGATCATTTATGATCACTCACTGTAATCTTACTATAAGTAATAAAACTGATGAATATTATTAGATTATAATTAATACTAATAAAATCCAAAAAGTCTAGGCTTCTTCAAAGCCTATGATTTCATCAACCTTAGAGTTATAGTGATAGCTCTAAATAATGGTGCAATAATGAGATAAGATGGTTTGATAATGACATAATCATCACCAAGCCTTAAAGTACTAATCATTTCCAGTGGATACCATCAGTAAACGTCTACTAGAAGCCTACTGGTCTCTAGAAGAGAGGAATTTACTATAAATAGAGCTCCTTTTACTCCATTTTCCCCTCAGACGCATCAAAATAAGAAAACAATGAAATCAAAAGGGAAAGTCTTTATTCTGTATATATGACTTTCTTATATTATGAAATACCAAAGATAATCTTTTGTAGAATCATCAATCTTGACGTGATTACTCCAATTGTTCCTTTTTTTGTTAGAATTCTCTTAAAAATCTTATTTCCATGGAAAATCAAGAATATTTGTAATTTCTTTCATTTTTATTTGTAAAGACAATTTAGATAAGCTGTATTTAAGCTATTTGGCCTAAAATATTTCCAAAAGTATTATATTAAGTGTCAAAAGTGGGTTATTTTCTCTTATTCTAATAATTTCTCTCTATTATTAATATCAACAATTCTTCAATTAATATAAATAGTATTTATATTAATATATAACTTTAATATTAGTAATTGTATTGTTATTAATTTTTTTTATTGATAAAAAACAATTTTTTATGCCTTTATTATTTAATGGTAACAATAATAAAGTGCTTTGAAATATATTAATATATTTATTTATTACATTATTCTTTTATAATATAGATTATATTATTATATTTATTTAATAATATAATTATTTTTATGCCATAATCATAATAAATTTCTATTATTATAATTATTTTTTATCTTATTTATTTTATTTATAAGGACATTCAGAGTACAATAAGTAAAGTATTAGTAATTTTTACTTATTGTTACATATTCAAACCTTACAACAAACCAGAGCAACACTGTTGAAAGCAGTGAAAAAGTCATTACTAGTATAAGAATTAATATCACTAGAATCCTTATTACTACAATCATGGGTGATCAATCCATTTTTCCAATAAATAATGAGATTACAATGGTAAAGAAAATAATAGCCCAATATGAGGTCCTCTCCCTTGGAGGAATCTATGATAAAAAATTCCCATTCAAAGTGTGGGAGAAAAAGAAAGTCAACAACCCACTTGGTATAATTAGAGATGAACAAGGAAATGGATTAATTAGAATCCAAAATGAAAAGAGAAGCCTTTCAGGGAGCTCTGACATATTTAGTGAGTACTTTAGAACAAAACTCTTTGCAATGAAAGAGTTTTTAGCACCAGAATCAATTAGAATACTATGAAAAATATCAGAGACAGAAGAAAAAATAAGAAATACTAAAGATTTCTTGACACATGTATTCAGAGTGCACAATTTCGCTCTCAAAGGAAATGATGAACACATCATGATTACCACTCAGGCTTTTCCCTTCTTGTTAGGAAAGCCTCTTGATGAGCCTGCCTATTTTGTGGCCTCTTGAAGCATTTTTCAATTGGGTGCCTTCCACCACAATAAGTGCATAAACCTTATTTAATCCTCCTCTCCTTTTCAGAAAGAATCAATTTATTTTCCTTATTGTGGAGAGCAGCATGAGTCTTATCCTGTCAGGATGAGTCTATGTAGAATCAGCAATTAGGCTAGTTACAAATTTAACTTTGACTGTGAAATGAAAATAAACTGATAAAATAAAGGTATTTATTGATAATGCGGTTTTATAGATGAAATAAAAGGGCTTTACTATTTTGCAATAGTGGTGGTGAGCGTTGTTGAAAGCCCTGGGTGCAGCTTTACCTGTTGTATTACAATAATAAAGACTACAGTACTTCTAAATTAAGAGTATACCTGATTATTTTCCAAGAGTATAACTGTTTTTGACAGTTTTACTATGTAGGAATTCAAGAGCAGGATGAAGAAAACAATTCTGGCTGTAAAAAGCCTCCATTTTATACTGAAATGGGGTGGAAAGGGTGTTAGACCTTTCCACGTAGAGGAAGTGAAGATTTTTCACTCTATGAAACAGGCTTGTGGTTTGCAAGGACCTGTAT
Source organism: Austropuccinia psidii (assembly GCA_023105745.1). Classification (NCBI taxonomy): domain Eukaryota; kingdom Fungi; phylum Basidiomycota; class Pucciniomycetes; order Pucciniales; family Sphaerophragmiaceae; genus Austropuccinia; species Austropuccinia psidii. The sequence goes on from JALGQZ010000001.1 coordinate 21,556,392, forward strand.
ATCCTGTATTGGGCTATGATGTGGTTTTTAAACCACATGTGGGCAGTTTTCACCAATACAGGGTGAAAACCTTCATCTGGGGACCTCACAGCCTGATTCTGACGTGTATGACGCGTAGAATGCTGTACAGAAACTGTATGGGATCCCAGTATTGACTGAAATATGAGGTATTGAAGTAAAAACAAGCTCCTTTGTCTGTTGAACACCTCATATTCATGATTATGGGACATTATCCCATGGTAAGGCTGTATATGACAGCAGGTGGGAATCTGACCTTAAAACAGCCATATCTTTGTCAATTCATGAGATATCAACCTCAAAGTTGGTTCAGTGTGTAGCCCCCTGTATGTGCTCTACACAATGGTACCTCATTTGATATGGGTATCATTAAATACGGCAAATTTATCTCATGTACAAGAATTTTGTAAACTTGTGTGGTTTAGGCAAAAAGCTGTATTGAGCTTATTTGCCCCATAACTTTTGTTATAGTTGAGCTATGGGGAAATGGATGACACCATCAGATAGCCCTGATTGTGCTATTTCCAAAAAGACTCCACTTTAGGTATCTCACACTAAAACTGCAAAAGTGAGATGAGAGGTGAATGTTTTGTTCACCCTTATTTGGCCTGAATTTGGCCATAGCTCAAGTAATACTGGTGCTAGCTCAGTTTGGCTAGTCTCATTGGATAGCCCTGGCTTAGAGCTTCATTTTGAATACCCATTTGATGGGGTTAAGCCTCTCCTTCTGGATTTTAGATGGGAGGTGAAAATTAAGGTTTATGCTCAGCAGTAACTTTGAGAAGGAATAACTTTGTTATTCTTTATCCTATGGTGATGGGACTTATATTTTCAGAAAGGTGCAAGTTTCCTCTTTTGTTTGATACCTTTTGAGCTAATTTGGATCAGCTCCATGTTTTGGTGGTATCTTGGCTACACCATTGGTTTATGGTATTTGGGCTGTCATACTTGTGCTCTGGTTTTGAGTCACAGGCTGACATACCCTCCCTCTAAAAAGGCTCATCATTGATGAGACTTCTCAATCCTCCTAGAGGCTTTTAATATTCTTAAATGAAGGTTCCCATCTGGTATGGCATCTTCTTCCAACCGTTTGTCTTATCAGCTGTTTGGTTCTTCAATCTGACTAAGTATTGGCTTTGATCCTTCCCATTAAGTCTGATCTTACACACAGGTCCTGGGGAGTCCTCTACTTCCACTATTTCTGGTGGTGTGAGGTTCCTCTTCCTGGAGGGGAATGTACCCTCTTCAGTTTGGAAGTATGGCTTGACCAAACTCACTGGAAAGACTGGGTGTTTCCTGGAAAACTCCTCTGTGAGCTTGACTTCCACTGCATTCTTGCCTACCAACTTAATGATAGTGAAGGGCCCTACAAATGAGTCTCTCATCTTCTTGGGTCCTTTAAGATTGTTGAAGTTCAGTGTAGACACTAACACCTGGTCCCCTTCCTTAAAGTCAGGTTCCATGTGTGTCTTGTCCCACCTCTGCCTATTATAATCTTTTGCCTCAGCTATGCATTTAGCAGCTGTGTCACAAGCTCTCTTCCACATATCATGGAAGTGCTGGTCAATTGCCAGAGCAAGACCTGAGACTTTATGTCCTAGATCTAGTAGCTCTTGTTGGCCAAAATTACATTTTTTAGTCAAATCTTCAGATTGATGGGTTTACGTTTACTTAGCACTCTTTCTATGTATTTTACATGGTCTTTGCATGTCTCTGAGTATATAATGATATCGTCAATATATACCATCATCCAGCCTTCAAATATTTCCTCTTTAAATATTGTGTGTCAGATGGAGTCTATGTTGAAGCAGTAATTAGGCTATTTACAACTAGAACTATGACTGTGATACATGGAAGTAATTTTAAAATAAGAGATTTAATTTGATATAATGGTTTAAAATATAATAACAGGGCTCTACTATTGAGGAATAGTGGTGGTGAGCGCTATTGAGAACCCTGGGTGCAGTCTTACCAGTTGGATTACTATAATAAGAGCTACAATAATTAAAATTATAATTACACCCTGATTATTACCCAAGATTAAAACTGTTTTTGAAAGTTTACTATGTAGGGTATTCAAGAGCAGGATGAGGAAAACAATTCTGGCTGTGAAAAGCCTCCTTTTTATCCTGAAATGGGGTGGAAAGGGTGCTAGACCTTTCCACGTAGAGGAAGTGAAGATTTTTCACCCTCTAGTACTGGCTTGTGGTTTTAAAGGACCTGTATAGCCTTTATTGGGCTCAGATGTGGTTTTGAAACCACATCTGGGCAGTTTTCACCAATACAGGGTGAAAATTTTCATCTGGGGACCTCAGCCTGATTCTGACGTGTATGACGTGTAGAATGCTGTACAGAAACTGTATGGAACCCCATTATGGACTGAAATATGAGGTATTGAAGTAAAAACAAGCTCCTTTGTCTGTTTGATACCTCATATTCAGGGTTATGGGATATTATCCCATGGTAAGGCTGTATATGACAGCAGGTGGGAGTCTGACCTTAAAACAGCCATAACTTTGTCAATTCTTGAGATATTAACCTCATAATTGGTTCAGTGTGTATCCCTGTATGTTCTCTACACAATGGTACCTCATTTGATATGGGTTTTATTAAATATGGCAAAGTTATCCCATGTATAGGTTTTTTGTACATTTGCGTGATATAGACAAAAAGCTGTATTGAGCTTATTTGCCCCATAACCTTTGTTCTAGTTGAGCTATGGGAAGATGGATGACACCATAAGATAGCCCTGATTGTGCTCTTTCCAAAAAAGACCCCACTTCAAGTATCTCACACTAAAGCTGTAGAAGTTAGATGAGAGGTGAATGTTTTGTTCACCCTTATTTGGCCTGAAATTGACCATAACTCCAGTAATATTTGTGCTACCTCAATTTGGCTGGTACCATTAGATAGCCCTGCCCTAGAGCTTCATTTATAATACCCATTTGATGGGGTTAAGCCTCTCCTTCTGGATTTTAGATGAGAGGTGAAAATTAAGGTTTATGCTCAGCAATAACTTTGAGCAGGAATAACTTTGTTATTCTTTGTCCTATGGTGATGGGACTTATATTTTCAGAAAGAGATGAGTTTCCTCTTTCCTTTGGTACCTTTTGGGCTGATTTGGCTCAGCTCCATGTTTTGGTGGTATCTTGGCTATACCATTGGTTTATGGTATTTTGGCTGTCATGCTTGTGCTATGGTTTTGAGTCATAGGCTGACATTGTGTCCATCATCATTTGGAAGTGGGCTGGTGCATGTTTGATGCCAAATGGCATCCTGGTGTACTAATATATGCCCATATGGCATATTATTCCGAGTAATTTCATGGAGTTTGGTTTAACTCCATTTTGGTGGAAGCCTTTCATACAATCCGTCTTTGTTATGTATTTGGCTTTTGCCAGTTTATCCAAGGCATGAGGTATCCTGGGTATAGGGTACCTGTCTGCTTTAGTGTAGTTATTCAGAGCTCTGAAGTCTCCACACAGTCTACACTTGCCATCATGGCAGGTGATTAGGACAGGAGTGGTTATTTCCACTATTTCATTATGTCCAATCTTCCTGATGACATCCATGTCCAGGAATTAATTGATGTGTTTTTCAATTTCTTTCCTGGTCTCCAGGCTTGCTGGATAAGGAGGTCTCCTGAGCATGGGTGGATAAGGTCTTTCCACATCAGATATAGTTCTATATCATGGCCTTTGATCTTGCCTAATGGTTCTTCACCAATGGCAAATGCTGGTCTGTTCTTTCTCAGGATCTTCATTAGACTTAGTTTTTGTTTACTGGTGAGGGTAGTTCTAAACTGTCCCTCTCTGAATTAATATAGAAGTTCTGCTAGTGGATCTTGAGAAGATACATGGTATATATCAAGTGAAAATTTCTTTTCCTTGTTGGTACCAATGGTAATGTTCCTATTTACACTGTTGTAAATATCTATGCCATACATCATTTGGTAGTCTGTTCCCAGTAGGAACCCTTGGATGTGGGCATCATCAAGCACTACAAACTCTGGATTGAGTCTGATATTACCCTTCCTGTGGGGTATAATTATCTCTTTGATAATTGTACCAATGGAATTCATCTTCCCTGAGGCACTTTACAAGCTCTTTGCTTTGTTGGGCAAGAGCTGTTTTTCTCAATTTGGGAAATGGTTATCCAGATAAATTCTGGCCACTATGGAGCAGTGTGCCCCACTATCAATGATCAATGGATTCTGAGCATTGTCAATACAGACAGTAATGAAAGTGGCTGTTCCATGTATGTATGACATCCCTTTGGTTGGTGTAACCAGGAATGTTTGTGCATCCTGTGTGTGTTTGCACAAGTTTTCATTGGCAGTATCCTGTGGCATGCCTGCTTCCAACTGTATTTCCTGAATTTCTAGTGGGGTTTCCTCTTGGTATTCTACTAGAAATTCTTACTTTGGGTCTTGGTCATCATCAGAAAGTTCTCTGATGGCATCACCCATAGACTCTGATTCAGAATCCTCTGTTGGGGATTCCTCCTCTGGGACTTTCTCAATGGCATAGACTTTTTTTTTGCATTTGGGCAGTTGTTGTCATAGTGGTCTGTTGAACTACAATTATGACAAGAGTTTTTCTTCTTTGCCACTTCTGCCACTCTTTCTTCGGGTTTGTCTTTAAACTCTACCCTGAAAGGTTGTTTCTCTCTGAGGGGGTGAATTTCCCTATATTAATTCTTTTCCTTATGTCTTGTAAGGTATTAGTAATGTCATCTAGAGTGCAAATTTGGTTTCATCTGCATTTTACTGAATGCTCTAGTTCTCCTGGAAGCTGTGTCAGAAGTTTGTGATTCCTCATTTGGATGTTCATCTGAGGATCAAGGGCTTTAAGTCTTTTAGACTGTTTAAGACACCACTCATATGGATCTTTGTCCACAGAGTATTTTTCATTTTCAAATGACATGCTCTTTTGCCATATCCAAGTACCATTACTGTACTTTTGGATGATTTGACTCTTCCACCATGGCCAGTTCCTTCTGCCATGGATTTCTTTCATTTCTGTGTACCATATACTAGCATGACCTTTAAGTGCTGTATTCAGTCTAGCAGTAATCCAGTAATCTGGTATGCTTGGTACATCAATGAAGAGTCCATCAATATAATCTATGAGCTCCATATGATCATATTCTCCTGTTCCAGAGAATTTGAGCCATCTTGAGGCCTCAGGAAGCTGTTTCAAGGCTTCCTTCTCTGAATAAGACATGCCATCTCCATCCTGGTATTGTGATGGAGATCTTTCCTTATTCATTAACATTGCATCTGGTTTGATGTCATCTGGTTGATATGGACTCTCTATAACTTGGCCTTGTGGCTGGGGCTTCAAGTTATGGTAGACATTAAAGAATTTGTTTATGTCTTGGTCTAGACAACCCCTGTCCCTTCTGCTGTGGTGTTGTTCTTCAAAGACTAGATTCAGTCTTTTGTTGGTTTCTTCAGAGGCTCTGCTCAATTGAGCATGTCCTTCCTGAAGATTTTTAATTATTTTATCCATGGAGGCTGTAAATTTCTTTATCCTCTCATGGCTTGCTTCAAGTTCTGAAAACTGCTTTGCAGATTGCTCAGCATATTGGGACATTTGTAACCACAGTGTATCACTGTTGATGTTACTCTCAGATGTGACAATGTTATGTTCAGTCTGAGTGGGGGTAATGTTTCTATTACTAGGACTATGTCACAGGGGCTCTTGGACAGAAATACAAGAGTGGCCTGGCACTCAGCAATCAGGGAACTCACTTGTAAGACTCCAAAAGGATAAAGAATAAAAATAATAAGAATGAATTCCTCTAAAAGATATGCAGGTACAAGATGAGATGCAAAAGAGGAAGGGGAAGCCAAATGGCCAAAGAGCCAACCAAGTAAGTCCTTAATCACTGTTTCAACCTGCCAAAAATGAATAATGGAATTAGTAAGGATATGACCACCAAATATCCATTGACAGGCGAAGAAAGAGAAAGAGAAAGGTGCTAAATGACTGACTTAATAATATCAGTATTTGCTTAACTAAAGTGAAAAGAAAATAGAGATAAAATAAAATCAAAATATATTAATTAACTGGGGAAAACCCCCCAGGGTGGAAAGGGTAGCCGGTATATGTGAAAAGTTGGGAGCTTGAGTTCTTCAGGCTGAAAACTGATCTGTATTGATCCTTGAGGCTGTATTGATTCTTTTGGGAATTGATACAGCTGGCTAATATTGAAATTGAATTGGGTTGAATGAATTTCCCATGATTGAAAATGAAATACAGGTCTTGATGGATCCAGACTGTATTGAAATGAATATGGTTGCCAAGATGGATTGAGTGGAGCTTTGACACTTGACAACTTCTTTTTGGCACTGCCTCTTGAATACACTTGAGAATGAATTGAAAGTATTCCCTTGGAAGGAATACTTGGAATGAGAATAACCAATGACTGCTTGATGGCGTCATTGGTCTTTGACACTGAAACACTTGCTCTTGAGCCTTGATGATTCCTCTGAATGATTGGGTGCCTTGATGACGTGATGAGATGTTGGAATGTTGAAATGAACATTTGATATTGCCACCATTGAATTGCTGTTGAAAAATGATGCACAATGATATATAACATCATTTATGGCATATTGGTTGATTGGCAAGAAGATTACGTCCAAAGGTCTTGAGATGGAAAGGCAGAGGGAAAAGGATGGATGTAATGGCTTCAGAGCTTGGAATGGTGTTTCTGGGCCTTTTGGGGTTTTTGGCCACTTTTGGGTTCTGAGCCAAAAACTGGCCCAAAAGGCGGGAAAGTGTCTTTTGGACACTTTGCGTCAAAGTGCGCAAATGCGCAAAGTGCGCAAAAATGCGCAAAATGCGCAAAAGTGCGCAAATATGCGCAAATGCGCAAAGTGCGCAAAAAGTGCGCAAATGCGCAAAAGTGCGCAAAATGCGCAAAAATGCGCAAAATGCGCAAAAATGCGCATTATGAGCCCAAATGGCCAAAAACAGCCATTTGGGCCATTTCCCCTGGTTTTGAGGGAAATGACCAGAAATACCCATTTGGCCATAAATTGCCGCCATGGGTGCTGGATTGAGGTGAAGGGCCATGAAGGCCCCAAAACACAAATGGCCATAAATGGTCCATGAGATGATGACGTGGCCATATTGGCCACTGGTGATGGATATGGCCAATTGGCCATAAAAGGGCTGTGGCTTGATATGCCATATGGGGATCCAAGGGAGTGAATTGCCATGGTTGTGACAGTACCCCCCACCTTGAAATGGTGAGCTCCTGAGCACCAATACAAGGTGAAGCCTGTTGAGGCTATTGGAAGGATTTTGAGAGAGTGATTCAAGAGGACTGATTAATGTAAAAATTTGAAAACTGATATTAAGAATTTGACATTTGACGCAGGACTTGCTTGATCTTCTTTTGACATTGGCTTCATTATTGGAATTGAATTTTAAAATGAATGAAAAATTTTGACGTGATAATTGACGTGATAAAAGAAAATTTAAAATAAAAATAAAATAATAATAAAGAATGAAAATGAAATTAAGAAAAGAAAAGGAAAAAGAAAAGAGAAATGAATTGAATCTTGAGGAGGTTTCAATCTTCATCACGGAGGTTGATAACTGATTTTGAAATTGGCCAAGGACCTGGAAAGATAAATTTGATGCCAGGTGCTCACAAAGTGGCCAAGGTGATGTTTTTGACAAGATTGTAGACCCCTCAGGGAAGTGCACACCAGGAGAGGAACTTACTTTTGGTAGTTACCACTCCCGCCAGTGCCATAAAAAATAAAACAAAACTGTTGAAGGAATGAATTTGAATTTTGAAGTCTTGGAAATGAATTGAAAAGTGAATGGCCCATTGTCCCAAGTGAGAATGGCCATAAAATTGGAAATGAAGTTGAAAGCCCTGCCAGGGATCTGTGTCCAAAATTGCAAAGTGCTCACAGAGTGGCCAAGGTGATGCTTACAACAAAACAGAGTAGAATACCCCTAAAGGTGCATACCAGGAGTGGGACTTACTTTTGGTAATTCCTCTCCCCACCAAGCACCATAATGAATCAAGCTTTTGAAGAATTTGGCCCAGGCTTGTCAGGATATAATGAATGAAAATCTTTGACAAGTTCAGGACAATTCTTGAGGTTTTCGGTTGGTTCCCAAGTGGATCTTTCTGGGTCTTGACTGAAACCTTTCCATTCCACCAGATACCATAATTTTCCTCTCTTGAGCTTTGAGTCCAGTATTTGAGAGACTTCCCATTCCTCTTCTTCTTCAATGGTGATTGGAGGAGGAGGCTCTTGATGCCTATTTGGGATTGTTGACGTCTTGACTGGTTCCAAAAGGGAAATGTGGAAAACCGGGTGGATGGATTTCCATTGAGATGGAAGCTTGAGGTGGTAGGCATGAGTGCTGACTTTCTTCAAGATTGGAAAAGGACCCAGCCATCTTTCAGACAGCTTTTTGGTGGGTCTGGTTGATTTGATGTTCTTGGAAGAAAGCCATACCATGTCACCGGGATTGAAAACAGGTGGACTTGCTCTACTTTTATCTGCATACCTCTTAAACCTGTTTATGGCAACTTCAAGTTCTCTCTTGACATCTTGCTGTACTGATTGGATTTTTGTTGATAACTTTCCAGCCGGAGTGTCTTGAGTGATGTGAACTGAGTCAAAATGAGGATCTCTTCCATAAACAGTGAAAAACGGTGATTGCTTTGTTGAAGAGTGGTCAGAGTTATTGTAGGCAAATTCAGCCAGAGGGAGCCAGGTGTTCCAATCATCTTGATGATAACTGACATACATCCGAAGGTACTGTTCTAGTATCTGATTTACCCTCTCTGTCTGTCCATCAGTTTCTGGATGGTAAGCAGTTGACAAGTCTCTTGAAATCTTGAGCTGCTGACAAAGGTTGGTCCAAAAAGAAGAAACAAAAAGAGAACCTCGATCACTAACAATGCTTGAAGGAAGGCCATGCTTTGAGAAAATATTCTTGATGAATAAATGGGCCAAGTCTAATGAAGTGATTGAAGCTATTGTTGGAATAAAAATCGCCATTTTTGAGAATCTGTCCACTATGACTAAAATTGAATCAAAGGAATTGGACAGTGGCAATTGAGTGATGAAATCCATTGAAAGACAAATCCAAGGACCACTTGGAATTGGAAGAGGCTTGAGGAGTCCAAACTTCTTGTGATGAATATTTTTGTTTCTTGAACACTGTTGACAGGATGATACATAATCCTTGATAAATTGAGTCATGCCGGACCAGTGGAAATCCCGCTTGACAAGTTTGAGAGTCTTCTCTTGGCCAGGGTGTCCAGCTAGAGGAGAGTCATGCCGCTTTTGAAGTATATTGAGTTGAATTGTGGGGTCATTTGGGACCACCACTCGATCTTTGAAAAGGAGAAGTCTGGAAGAGGAATCAAGAGAATAATCTTGGACAGATTTACCTTTACCCAAATCTTCAAGGACACTTCTATATTGAGAATCTTGCCACACTGCCTTCTGAATTGAATCAATCAAATTTGAAAATGAATCCACCTTGACTGCAAAAAACTTTGAGGCTTGAATTTCATCTTGCTTGATTATCTTCTGATAGTTCATTGGATTCTTGCTGATGAAATCCTCCCCCCTCTCCGGGTAAACGTCGTCCCGACGTGACAAGGCATCTGGAAGGGTGGCCAAGCGGCCAGGGCGGTAAGTGATTGAGAAATGAAATTCAGATAAAAATTCAGCCCAGCGGGCTTGACGGCGAGTGAGAATCTTGGAAGACATGAAATATTGAAGCGATGAATGATCGGTGAGAACTTCAAAAGGGGAAGAAATGGAAAGAAGGAAAGCTCTCCAGCGCTTGAGAGCCCAGACTATGCCAAGGAGTTCCTTGTCATGAATCTCATAATTGAGCTCAGCTGGGAGAAGCTTGCGGCTATCAAATGCAATGGGATGTTTTCCTGAGTCAGAGACCTGACTCAGTACAGCACCCAAGGCATAATCTGATGCATCGGTCTCTACAATGGTGGGTAGAGAAGGATTGAAGTGAGAAAGGATTGGAGCAGTGGTGAATGCCTCTTTGAGTTGATGAAACTGTCTAAGAGCTTCCTCATTGAGGGGAAAACGGGAATCTTTCTTGAGGAAACTTGTGAGTGAACTAATTTTCTTTGAATAATTCTTGATGAAACGGCGGTAAAAATTGGCAAAGCCAAGGAATGATTGAAGAGCCTTGAGGTTTCTTGGAGGTGGCCAATTGAGAATTTGCTGGACTTTTGCTTGGTCCATCTTGAGGCCTTCAGAAGAAACTACATAACCAAGATATTCCACACTTGAAACATGAAATAGGCATTTGGACGCCTTAGCAAAGAGGTTATTGGCTCTGAGTCTGGAAAGAACAGTGGACACATGAGTGACATGTTCTTCCTCAGATTTGGAAAAGACCATAATGTCATCCAAATAAACCACAACATAAACATCAAGAAGATCATAAAAAATATCATTGACGAGATTTTGAAAAGAAGCAGGAGCATTGGTAAGCCCAAATGGCATAACCAAGTACTCATAACTACCATATTTGGTTCTAAAACAAGTCAAATGTTCATCACCTTCCTTGATTCTGAGCAGGTTATATGCACCACGCAAATCAATCTTGGAGAAGATAGAAGAACCATTGAAAACAGTGAGAAGCTGATTCATAGGAGGAACAGGATACTTGTTCTTCCTAGTAACAGCATTGAGCTTGCGGTAATCAACACACAAACGGAGGCCACCGTCTTTCTTTTTGACAAAAAGAACAGGTGCTCCTGTAGAAGAGGAGCTTGGCCGGATGAAACCTTTCTCTACATTCTCTGAAATGTAGGCCCTGAGTGTATCTGACTCTTGGTTTGATAAAGAGTAGATCACCCCAACTGGAGGTAGAGACCCCTCCAGCTCGATATGATGATCACAGGCGCGGTGAGGAGGAAGTTTCTCTGCTTTCACCTTGGAAAATACATCCAAATATTGGTGATAAACAGAAGGAACAACCTTCATCACGGTTTCTATTTCTTCTGGCTCTTCCTCTTCATCCCACAACTCCTCCAGGGAGTCATGATAAGATGAAGGAGGAAGGTCCATATTCCCTAAGAAGAGATGAAGTGAAGATACAGAATTATCTTCTCCAACATCTTGAATCTCTTTGAAGACTTCATCTCTAGATGATAGTAATGACTGATGGGAATTAAGGGAAGGAATATGGACAGAAGACGGAAATGATGGTGTTCTAGAATCACCAACCAGAGCTGCACATGATTTGGCAGAAGGAAAGTCATTACTGAAAGAAATTGAAGGATCATTATAGTCCTTATGATCAGAATTAAAGGTGATCAATCCTTGCCTCCAATCAATAAACGGATTAAAATGATTAAGAAAGTCAAAGCCCAATATGAGGTCTTCTCCCTTGGGAGTATCAATGACTAAAAAGTCCCATTCAAAGCTTGGGAAGGAAGGGAGCTCAACCATATATTTAGTATGGTGAGTCACAAATAAAGAAGGAGACTCAGAGGAGTCAAGAATAATAAGGGGAATCTTCTCCGGGAGTTCTGACATGGTCAAAGAATACTTGTGAACAAACTGCTTTGCAATAAATGAGTTGGTAGCACCAGAATCAATGAGAATACTGTAAAACATATCAGAGAGAGAAGAAAAAACAAAAAATTTAAGAGAATTTTTGACACCAGTATTCAGAATGCACAATTGTGCTCTGGATGGAAAACTGTGAAGACCATTGAACACAACATGATCTTCACTCAGGCTTTTCCCTGGCTGGGAAATTTGCCTGACGGTTGGGTAAGCTTGTTTTGAGGCCTTTTGAAACAGGACTCAAGACTATGCTTCCCACCACAATAGGTACAAAGACCCTCTTTGATTCTTCTTTCTTTTTCAGAGTTCATGAGCTTGAAATCTTTATTCAACAAAGAAGAATGGGGCTTGTCCCTCTTCTGAAAATTCTTCTTCTTCTTTTGACTTGAGCTTGAAGAATTTTGAGGATGAGAAGAACTTGACTTTGAGGCTTCTGGCTTCTTCTCTTGATGATGACCCTTTTCATTTTGCCTCTCATGGTACCTGGTATCAAGTTCCAGGGTGACGTCCATTAAGTCTTGAAGAGAGTCAATTCTTGAAGGATGGGAGGCCAATTGATCCAAAATCCTGGATGGCAATCCCTTCCTGAAATGATGGATGAGGGCTCTTTCACCCCAATCCCCGATTCTTGAGACTAAGCTTCTGAAATCAGCAATGTATAAGGATACATGCCCACCTTCTTTCATTCTTAAAGAATCCAACTCAGCTTCTGCTTTTCTGACTTCATTTGGGTCACCAAATAGAGTGAAGAGTTGAGATTCAAACAAACGCCAAGAATTGAGAAGGTAATTTGAATCTTGATTGGTGAGATTAGAAAGATAAGGCTCAATCCATTTTGCAGCCCTGCCAATGAGAAATGAAGTGGCATAAAGGACCTTCTTTCTGTCTTGAGCGAAGTTTGCCGGATCATTATGAAATATCAATTGACAAGACTGAATGAAACTTCTAACTTTGAAGGGCTGAGTCCCATCAAAGCATTCCGGTGCCTTCATAGATGGAGTCTTGAAGGCTGGTGGTCTTGATGCTTCAGAAGATGAAGCTGCTTGAAGATTGGCCATAATCTGAGTCATTTGCTGCATGATGGCCAATAAAGATGGTTCAGACTGATGAGAGACAGGCTGATTAGACTGGGCTAGAGTTGGCCCTCCAGTACCTTGGGATGCCTCCACCGGAGCAGGGACACCTTCAGTACCATCAGACTCTTCCTCTTCCACAGAATTCTCCTCCTCCTCTTCACCATCTTCACCTGGACCTTTGAAAATAGTCCTTGAAGTTCCTGGAAATCCGCCAACTACTCCTGAAAATGAACATGATCTTCTTGGCCCTCTTCCTTCCTTCCTGGATGGTGCTGCTCCTTCCATGCGGGGTCTTCTATCTAATTGGGCCCTCAGTTGAGGAACTGCTGGGGTGCCATCTAGAGGAGCTCTTGGAGTTGGAGTGAGAACAGCTTGAGTTCTGGCCTGAGATCTTGTCTGTCTTGCCGGAGGTGAGTGTTGAACAGGCATGATATCAGGAATGAAATGAAATAAATGAATTAAAAATCAAAATTTGCTTGAAGTGAAAAGAGTCAACAATCAAATCTTGAGGAAAATCAATGAATCAAAATGAAAATCTTCAAGTACGTCAATAAATCAAAATCAAATGAAGTCTTGAAGTCAAAATCAAATCAATCAAATCAATCAAAATAAAAAATCTTGCAGAATCAATCAATCAAATGAAAATCTTGAAGAAAAATCAATTTATGTCAAAATTCTTGATGTGAAAAATCAGCAAAATCAATGAAATCTTCAGGTCAATCAATTTTCTTGAGGTCAAAATCAAATATGTCAAATCAATCAATCAATCAAAATCAAGTGAATTATTCTTTAAAAATCAAAATTCTTGAAGAAAAAATCAATTATGAATCTTGATGTGAATAACGTGTCTGAATATCTTGATGAAAAATTTGAAAATCAAAGAAAATCAAGATGACGCCTGAATTATGAATGAAATGAAAATTGATGATTTGAAAAAGATTTTAAAAAGAATAACAAAAATAAAAAATGGGTCAGCTTTCAATTTTCAAAATGAAGAATGAATGAAAGAAAATTGAGAGGTGACGATGAATCATTAAGTTCATAAGCGTAAAAGAATCATAATTTCGATGAAATGAGTGAATGAAATTATAAAGAAAGAATGAACAGAATGAAAAAGAAATTATGAGTTAATTAATATAATGTCACAGGGGCTCTTGGACAGAAATACAAGAGTGGCCTGGCACTCAGCAATCAGGGAACTCACTTGGAAGACTCCAAAAGGATAAAGAATAAAAATAATAAGAATGAATTCCTCTAAAAGATATGCAGGTACAAGATGAGATGCAAAAGAGGAAGGGGAAGCCAAATGGCCAAAGAGCCAACCAAGTAAGTCCTTAATCACTGTTTCAACCTGCCAAAAATGAATAATGGAATTAGTAAGGATATGACCACCAAATATCCATTGACAGGCGAAGAAAGAGAAAGAGAAAGGTGCTAAATGACTGACTTAATAATATCAGTATTTGCTTAACTAAAGTGAAAAGAAAATAGAGATAAAATAAAATCAAAATATATTAATTAACTGGGGAAAACCCCCCAGGGTGGAAAGGGTAGCCGGTATATGTGAAAAGTTGGGAGCTTGAGTTCTTCAGGCTGAAAACTGATCTGTATTGATCCTTGAGGCTGTATTGATTCTTTTGGGAATTGATACAGCTGGCTAATATTGAAATTGAATTGGGTTGAATGAATTTCCCATGATTGAAAATGAAATACAGGTCTTGATGGATCCAGACTGTATTGAAATGAATATGGTTGCCAAGATGGATTGAGTGGAGCTTTGACACTTGACAACTTCTTTTTGGCACTGCCTCTTGAATACACTTGAGAATGAATTGAAAGTATTCCCTTGGAAGGAATACTTGGAATGAGAATAACCAATGACTGCTTGATGGCGTCATTGGTCTTTGACGCTGAAACACTTGCTCTTGAGCCTTGATGATTCCTCTGAATGATTGGGTGCCTTGATGACGTGATGAGATGTTGGAATGTTGAAATGAACATTTGATATTGCCACCATTGAATTGCTGTTGAAAAATGATGCACAATGATATATAACATCATTTATGGCATATTGGTTGATTGGCAAGAAGATTACGTCCAAAGGTCTTGAGATGGAAAGGCAGAGGGAAAAGGATGGATGTAATGGCTTCAGAGCTTGGAATGGTGTTTCTGGGCCTTTTGGGGTTTTTGGCCACTTTTGGGTTCTGAGCCAAAAACTGGCCCAAAAGGCGGGAAAGTGTCTTTTGGACACTTTGCGTCAAAGTGCGCAAAAGTGCGCAAAATGCGCAAAAGTGCGCAAATGCGCAAAGTGCGCAAAAATGCGCAAAAGTGCGCAAATATGCGCAAATGCGCAAAGTGCGCAAAAAGTGCGCAAATGCGCAAAAATGCGCAAATGCGCATTATGAGCCCAAATGGCCAAAAACAGCCATTTGGGCCATTTCCCCTGGTTTTGAGGGAAATGACCAGAAATACCCATTTGGCCATAAATTGCCGCCATGGGTGCTGGATTGAGGTGAAGGGCCATGAAGGCCCCAAAACACAAATGGCCATAAATGGTCCATGAGATGATGACGTGGCCATATTGGCCACTGGTGATGGATATGGCCAATTGGCCATAAAAGGGCTGTGGCTTGATATGCCATATGGGGATCCAAGGGAGTGAATTGCCATGGTTGTGACAGACTACTGATTCTAGAGTGGTTTACAACTACTTCTGGTTCTTGTGCACTTCTTTCACCAAATACAACAACTTCTGGATCATGGGGTCTGATTCTTTCTGCCTTTGGCTGAAAGAGGTCTTGTTTTTCCCCTTGTATCCTTTTCTTCTCCTGGAGACCTCCTGGAATTGTGAAGAGTGGTGACTCTTGGTCATTGATCTGTTGGTTTCTGAATGGTGTGAAGCCACTGGAGAGCTGATTTGGCCTGCTCCTTGTGAGCCTGAAGGAATCTGAGTAGGCCCTGTCTGGGTTAACTGTTCTTCTATAGCTTGGATAGTGGCTTGATTCTCCCTTATCCTCTGTGCCCTTGCCTCCAGGAGTCTGAACTGCCTGGTAGGATCCCAACCTTTGGTGATTATTATAAGGTCTTTGAGGTCTATCTCTTTGAGACAGATCTTCTGGAAACTTGCTCCAAGTTCTGCCCAGTGAGATGCCAGGTTGAACCTCTTGTTGTCCATGCTCCATTGGAATAGGTCCTTGAGGAGTTGATAGAGCTGAAGAACTTGATCCATGTGTTTCCAGTCTTCTGGTTTGAGGTCTCCATTGAATTGGAGTGTGAATGGAAGGGTTGATATTATCTCCCTCATTGTTTTGCCATCCACTACTGTGTCCAAGGTGTCCTCTTTCAGGTCTTTTGGTTCTGGACAAGCCTGCTCTGTCCTCTGGCTGGTTCCTTTGGAAGCCAAGACCTCTGAGGTGTACAGGTGACATGTTGGTGTTTGCAAACAGTCAAAAACTTTATGTTCTTAGGGTATTTACCTTTGACTGTGCCTTGTACAAATTTGTTGTCTGCTGATTTGGGCAATTTACCTTTAGAGGTTACAACTGGGTTAATTATAGTAATTTTCCCTGTACAAGTTATCAAGGTTGGTTTACCTTGTATTGAAGCAGAATTTTGTGGTTTTCTACTCTTCTGTGTGGCAATGAGTGTCCAATTCTTTGCTGTTATCAGGCCTTCACTGTGCCTCTTTCCTTTGCCTTTGCTGCCCTCTGGTTCTGAGGTTGTCACTGGTGTGTTGGCCTGTGACTGGCTTTCTAGTGGTATGAAGTTATCTTCTACTGAAATAAAACAGGAAAAAGAGGGCTTAATGTCAGTTAAGACTTCTTAAAATGCGATTTGCACATCTAAGAATGGCCTCTAGTCTTGTATATTACTACAATATGCCCTTGTACAATGACAGTGTAATTGAATTAACAGTTTCACGTCAGAAATACAGCTTACTGATATTTGGTATACTGCTTGTATTCCAATATCTCACAGAATAACTTGTAATTAGCAAGTATAAACTGTCAAAAAGTGGTATGTAGGAGGGTAATTGAGTTAACAATCTGCCCAATCACGCCTCAAAAGTTGGTTTATCAGTATGAGGTGTCCTAATTTAATCAAAAAATAAGACTGTATTAATGGCTAAAAGTGTTTTTATATACAAAACACACCAAAAATAAGGGTCTTGTGGTTATTAGCCACATGACAAGTACTCTTTTTAATATGATTATAAAGATAAATATATAATGAATTTATATTCTTAGGAAACAATTACACCTAAAAAGATAAAAAAAGTGTCATAAAATAAAGAAAATAAGTAAAAAACTCACTTGTAAGGTCCAAAGTGGTGAAAAAACATGGCCAGGCCCCCAAAATGTCAGGATGAGTCTATGTAGAAGCAGTAATTAGGCTAGTTACAACTTTAACTTTGACTGTGACATGGAAATAAAGTGATAAAATAAAGGTATTTATTGATGATAAGGGTTTATAGATGAAATAAAAGGGCTTTACTATTTTGCAATAGTGGTGGTGAGCGCTGTTGAAAGCCCTGGGTGCAGCTTTACCTGTTGGATTACAATAATAAAGACTAAAATACTTCTAAATTAAGTGTATACCTGATTATTCTCCAAGAGTATAACTGCTTTTGACAGTTGTACTACATAGGAATTCAAGAGCAGGATGATAAAAGCGATTCTGGCTGTGAAAGGCCTCCTTTTTATCCTGAAATGGGGTGGAAAGGGTGTTAGACCTTTCCAACCAGAGGAAGTGAAGATTTTTCACTCTCTGAGACAGGCTTGTGGTTTTAAAAGACCTGTATAGCCTTTATTGGGCTCAGATGTGGTTTTGAAACCAAATCTGGGCAGTTTTCACCAATACAGGGTGAAAACTTTCATCTGGGGACCTCACAGCCTGATTCTGACGTGTATGACGTGTAGAATGCTGTACAGAAACTGTATTGGACCCCATTATTGACTGAAATATGAGGTATTGAAGTAAAGACAAGCTCCTTTGTCTGTTTGACACCTCATATTCATGATTATGGGACATTATCCCATGGTAAGACTGTATATGACAGCAGGTGGTAATCTGACCTTAAAACAGCCATACCTTTGTCAATTCTTGAGATATCAACCTCAAAATGGGTTCCGTGTGTAGCCCTGCATGTTCTCTAAACAGTGGTACCTCATTTGATATGGGTATCATTAAATATGGCAAAGTTATCCCATGTACAAGAATTTTGTACATTTGCATGGTTTAGGCAAAAAGCTGCATTGAGCTTATTTTCCCCATAACGTTTGTTCTAGTTTAGCTATTGTGAAATGGATGACACCATCAGATAGCCCTGATTGTGCTATTTCCAAAACGACCCCACTTTAGGTATCTCACGCTAAAACTGCAAAAGCTAGATGATAGGTGAATGTTTTGTTCACCCTTATTTGGCCTGAATTTGGCCATAACTCAAGTAATACTGGTGCTAGCTCAGTTTGGGTAGTACCATTGGATATCCCTGGCTTAGAGCTTCATTATGAATACCCATTTGATGGGGTTAAGCCTCTCCTTCTGAATTTTAGGTGAGAGGTGAAAATTAAGGTTTATGCTCAGCAGTAACTTTGAGCAGGAATAAATTTGTTATTCTTTTTCCTATGGTGATGGGACTTATATTTTCAGAAAGGGGTGAGTTTCCTCTTTTTTTTGATACCCTTTGAGCTGATTTGGCTTATCTCCATGTTTTGGTGGTATCTTGGCTATACCATTGGTTTATGGTATTTTGGCTGTCACGCTTGTGCTCTGGTTTTGAGTCACAGGCTGACATATCCTTTGAAGCTTGAAAATTCTTCCCCTTTTTTCTCCTCTAGTGATGAGTTTTCTTGGAAGATGCATCTTGAGGAGGCCTGGAAGAATTAGATCCAGTAGCTAGAGGCTTCTTTTCTTGATGAATACCACTTTCCTTCTGCCTCTCATGGAACCTTGTATCTAACGCCAAAGTAATTTCCATGAGTCATTGAGGAGTATTCAAGTTACCAGGGTGAGAAGCCAACTGGTCCAGCAGTCCTGAGGCTAATCCTGTTTGATAAACATGCATATAGGCCCTTTCTTTCCAAGATCCAATTTTTGACATTAAGCTCCTGAAATCAGAAATGTAAAAGGATACACAACCACTTTCCTTCATCCTGAGATCATTTAAATCTTGTTATTTTTTTCTAACTTTGTTGGGGTCACCAAACAGAGTGAATGGAAGGGTTTCAAACAACTTCCAGGTATTGAGGAGATAGCATGGGTATTCATTGGAGATCTTTGAGAGATATGGTCCAATCCATTTTCCTGCTCTACAAATGAGAAATGAATTGTAGTAAAGAGCCTTCTTCCTGTCAGAGGGGAAGTTTGTGGGGTCATTATGTAAAATTAATTGATAGGATTGGATAAATCCTCTCAATTTATGGGCTTGAGTACCATCACAAGAATCAGGTGCCTTCATTGATGGAGTCTTGAATTATGGGGCTCTTGGATTGTCCCTGGGGAAGCTTCTTGAGTGAGCTTTCCTTTGAATTAAGTCATCTGCTTCATCATCTTGAGAAAAGAGGTTGATTAGAAAGGGCTGGATTTGGAGTTTCAGAAGCCTAAGGGGCACCTGCCAAGGCAGCTGCTACTCCAGCTCTTCAGACCATTCCTCCTCCACAGACTCTTCCCCCTCTTCATCTTCATCTTCGCCTAATCTACTTCTAGACCCTTCAAAAATGCTGGAATAGCCACCCAAAAAGCCAGAAAATGATCTTGATCTTCTTGAATTCACACCTCTTCTTCTGGAGGGTGCTTCTCCTTCCATTGGTGGTCCTCTTTCCAAATTTGCACTCAGTTGATGAACTGATGGTGTGCAGTCAAGAGGAGCGGTTTGTGTAAGAGTGAGAACAGCTTGATGTCTTTAAGATCTTGTATTCCTGGCTGGAGGGCTATGCTTAATTGGCATTATTGAAGAATAATAAAAATAAGAACTTGATTATACTTGAGAATAAAAAGAAAGCTTGACCAAATCAAATAAAATGAGAGTCTTGAGGAATCAATAAAATCTTGAAGAACTTCAGATCAATGTCAATCAATACATAAATCAATTCAATTCAAAATCAAAGTCAAATATGTCTTGAGGAATTGAATCAATCAGTCAATGTCTTCAAAATTCAATTGAATCAATCAATCTGTAAGCCTTAACGTACATTTTACATACCCAAAAAGGCCACATTTACCTTAAAAATAAATTCTGAACTATGCATAACCCATAAGTCATGCATATATTCAAAATTCATCATTTTTTATTTCAGAAAAGATGAATAACGTTTTATTGACTAAGTAAATCCATGGATTCAATTCCAGATTAGGACTCTACATAACATTTCACCTAGGGTAGCTCCATAGAGTGAATGAGCTTAAATCAACTCTTTGAGGTGGAAATATGGAAAATACTTCAATACCACATAAAATAATTGTGAAAATGTTTGTTTTTCTCAATTTCATGCCAAAATATTGGGAATGTGAGACCTCCCATGTTACATATACACTAATAATAGTGCTATGCATGTTTGTGGAACTTAATATTATAGTATTCTTACATACACCTTTGGTACACCCATAGTGGATATCTCACTTGAAGCCTGAATTTCTATTCAGATGTAAAAAAGTAACCAAGGGGGACAAAAGACATCAAAGAGAGCCAGGGTACCCAACTTCTGAGGCCTCTGAGGCATGGACAGCTCCAAAGCTTGGATCCATGGCTGATCTTGGCCCAATTAGTATACTAAAACCTTTTTGGGAACTTGGTTACCAAGTCAAAACTTCATTATATCATAATAAAATAGCAAATAAGCTGCTATTTTGATGTGCCAAGGAGGTAAAGAGCAACTTAGACTCCTGTAACCATGTCAGTTATGAATGACTTTACATGGATAAACCCCAAAAGACTAATTAAAACCATTTTTTGACTAGTATCCATTGATTTACCTCATAGCAACCAGCCATATACTGCTATTTGCAATTCTATGTAGAAATGAGGTAAAAAATTCATTAAAAATACAATTCTTAATGAATCTTTCTGAAACGTAAAGGACCAATTGAGAACTGTATAGTTCATATAAAAACCAAAAATAATTATACTTTTATAAGTAAAATTAAACGTTTTAATTACAGTCCATTTTTGATGATTCCATGTGAAATACTGAATCTTTAAAAATTCACATAAAATACACTCTGTGATGAGATTTCCAATAACATTGATAACTTTGACAAATCAATGATTATTTAAGAATAAAAGAAGATTTAAAGTTATTACTCATTTTATTCTTAACCATAAATGGGTTGGTAGTCATGTAAAAGAAACAACCAAGTAATGATGATAATCTTACATGACAACAGATTATGCAATCAATAATCCAAAAAGGCTTATTGTTTTCTCACTCACTTGTTTTTTTGGTTTGCTCAATGGCACGCCTCTGTGAGCTTTCTTAGACTTAAAGAGGCCTCGTCTTGCTGTTTTTTCCAGATCATCACATTATTCAATTATACCTTTATTACCTACAAGTAAGTATTAGTTAAACTTTTACTAAGTGTTTTAAATCTTTCAGAATCAATCAGAAAGACATTAAATCATAGAAATGAACTATATATTGTTGTAATACTGTTAATAAGCCATTTTTTGATCCTTCAAATCCACAATTATCTTTCAAATTTCTCTACTTTTTTCTTTAATAAGTTCTTTGGAGTATTAGTGAGTGATTTATCTTAATTATTAAAGCTTTTCTCTAGTAATTGTTTTCTTCAAGAATTATATCTTTAATTATTCTTACATAAGATAATTATATATTAAAATTATTTTATCATTTTAATAATGAAGTTTTATTATTAAATATTTCTTGTAATTGATTCTAGTAGACAATTACTGCTTACTGTTATAATCACTAGTAGTGTATAACAAGTAAAAGAAATAATTAATTAATTAATTATTAAATTGTGGTTATAATATTTCTTATTATTATATTTGATAAGAACAGTCATAGTACTGTTTATTAATATTAATATTATCAACAGTTTCATAGACACATTTCACACAATCAATTAAATCAAGCCTTGAGGATTCATAAGGTATCTTGAGAAATCAGAGTCAATTAAATCAAATAAATAAAATCTTGAAGTGAAAATGAATTTTCTGATGATTTCCAATCAAAAAATAACCAATCAATTCAAAACTGAAGAACCTGAGTTAAGACAGAAAGAAGTTACAAGTTGATTAAGAATTAAGTATGAGATGGAAAGGTCAGCAGAATGGAGAAATGAAAAATATTCAATTATCATATCAATGGAATTAATGAGATGAAAATTGATGAAAAATCATAAAATAATAAAGAGACCATAATTGCTGAATGAGAGAAATTAATTTTAAAATAATGAAAAAAGAGGCAATTGTGAGTGAATTAATAAAATTTCACAGGGACTCTTCAAAGTGAAGAGGGCTGGCACTCAGTAAACTGGGACCCACTTATGGGGGCTAGAGGATTGGAATAAGAGTGTAAATAAGATAAGATTAATAATAAGATAAATATAAGAAAAGCAGAAATAAAGAAAATAAGAGTAAGAATAAAAGAGCCAACCATAAAAAAGTCCAAGTTCACTGTTTCATCCTTTCAGAAAGAAAGAGAAGGGTTGATAAGGATATGGCCACCAATCTCTACCGAACAGAAAAGGATATATGCAAAGACCAACTTAACACCAATAAATATAATACAAAAAAGAAAGAGTAAGAATATTCATCAAATAATAAGTCAACAATATTAATTAACTGGGGAAAAAGTCCCCAGAGGGGGAAAGAGGGGCTGGTATATGTGACAATCCACCAGCCCTGATCCAAAGAGTGAATTTTCTTGAGAGGAATCTTGAATTGAATTGATTTGGATGATACAGCCCCTATATGGATGTACAGGGTCTGTACAAGAGGTGTGGTGGAGCTGGGTGATCATACAGTTTAAGTCTTGTGAATACAAACTGTATTCAGGATATCCAGCCTGTAAAGTTACTGACAAGATGTATTGATGAACCAAGCTGTATTCATGTTTCAGCAAGAAGATTTTATGAAACTGATTTCTGATATACATACTGGATTTTCTGGATCTATGAGTTGGAGTGGGTTTAAGGTGGAATGCCCTTACCCCTGATAGTGGTGGTGACAAAGCCTCAAAGTGTGTATTCCATGCCTCAAGTGTGGAATACCTTGGCTATTGTTTTACAAGTGTTTTCCTAAAGATGGATTCTTCAAAAGCTTACAAAATCTTCAATTATCCTCAGCCCAAGAACATCAAGGCTGTTCGATAATTGCTTGGCTTTGCTGAGTTCTATTGTTGTTGAATTGAAAATTCCTCCAAAAAAATCGCTGATCTCACTTCCCTCCTCAAAGAATATTTTCCCTTTATCTTGAATGAGGAAGATCTTAGCCAGTTTCACTTACTCAAAGAAGCATTCACCACTGCCCCTATCCTTTCTCATTTCAATCATTCTCTAAAACCTATTGTGGAGACTGATGCTTCTGATTATGCTTTGGTTGCTGTACTGAGTCAGGTGAATGACTAAGGAAAGCACCCCATTGCATTTGATAGTATCAAGCTAATTCCAGCTGAACTCAACTATGAACTTTGTTACAAGGAGCTCCTTGGTATAGTTTGGGATTTTCTACTTTCTCTATCTCATTATTTTGAATTGTTGAAAAACTATTCTTCTCTTCAGTACTGCATGTCTTCCAAAGTGCCTAATTGTTGCTAAGCTAGCTGGGATTAATTTCTTCTTGAGTTTCATTTTACCATCACTTACCGCCCAGACAGACTGGCCACCTTACCAGATTCCTCATCACATTGGGACAACATCTACCCAGAGATGGGGGTGGACTTCATTGAAAAGAATCCTCAAAATTGTTTATCAAGTTCTTGAGCAAGATGGAATTCAAGCATCAAGATTCTTTTCAATTCAAGTAGAATTGTTCTCATATTTAGCTGACCAGATTCAAAAAGAAGTATGGCAAGAAAAAGATTGTCAATAATTAGTCAAGAAAGTTGAAAGAGGTGAATCAGTAACAGATTATTCTCTTGAGCCTCAAGCCAACTTATTGTTATTCAAAGTAAGAGTGGTTATTCTAAGAAATCAAGAACTTCAATGGGATATCCTTCAAAAGCTTCAAAGCTCCCTGTTGGATTGCAATCCTTCCAGGAGAAGACTCTCAAGCTCATCAAGAGAGATTTTCATTGGGCTTGCATGAATCAAATTATCAGTGACTATGTTTCCTCATGTCATCACTGCTCAAGAAACAAGAACATTCATCATAAGAAATTTGGATTTCTCAAGCCTCTTCAAATTACATCTGGTCCTTGAAATTCCTTATTAATGGTCTTTATCACTCAATTGCCATTGTCCAACAACTTTGACTCAATTTTAGTTGTTGTGGACAGATTCTCAAGAATTGAAATATGTATTCCATCTTATTCAACAATTAATGCCTTGGACCTATCTCAAATATTCATTAGTCATGTCTTTTCCAAGCATGGACTTCCAGTCAGTATTGTTAGTGTTAAAGGTTCCTTATTTGTTTCATCATTCTGTACTCAATTGTGTCAGCAGCTCAAGATATCAAGGGATCTTTCCCCTCCTTTCCATCCTGAAACAGATGGACATCTAGAGGGGGTAAATTAGATTCTAGAACAGTATCTTTGGATGTATGTCAGTTACCATCAAGATGACTGTCAAATCAGGCTCCCTCTGGCTGAATTTACCTACAATAATGCATAAAATTCATCAACAAAGAAATTTCCTTTTTTAAACATTTATGGAAGAAATTTAAGCCTTTATTCCATTCACATTTCTCAATACACACCTGCTGGAAAGTTATCAACAAAATTCCAATGATTACAGCAAGTGGGGAAAGAAGACTTACAGTCAGCAATAAGGTGATCTAGAAAGTATGCAGATAGAAATAGGAAAGTTCCCCCTGATTTCCAACCTGGGGACAAAGTTTCCTAGCCTGAAAGAATATCAAGGCCACTTGACCCACCAGGAAGCTTTTAAAAAGATGGTTTGGACCTTTTGAAGTCTTTAAGAAGATTGGAAGCCATGCATATCACCTCAAGTTGTCTCAACAATGTAAATAAGTTCACCCTGTATTTCATGTGTCCCCATTGCAACCAGTCAAGAAATAAACTATCCCAAACCAACATCAATTTCCGCAACCACCAGTCTTAGTGGAAGAGAAAGAGGAATGGGAAGTGGCCCAGGTTCTGGACTCAAAAATCAAGAGAGATAAATTATAGTATCTTTTAGAGGGGAAAGGCTTCATTGAAGACCCAGAAAGAACACCTTGGGAGCCAGCTTCCAACCTTACCAAGTCACCATACCTTGTTAAGGTCTTCCATACTTTTTATGCCGACAAGCCTGGGCCAAATACCTCAAGAGTTTGATTTTTTGGTGCTTGGTGGGTAGTAGAAGTTATTAAAGTGAGTTCTTCTCCTTGAATGCACCTTTAAGAGGGTACTTATACCAAAATTTTTTTAAGAATTACCTTGGCCCCATTGTGAGCACTTGTCAATTCCTTTGGACAGGTTTAGAAGGCCTTGCAACATGAATACCCTTGAATTTGGACCTTTCATCAAGATATGGCCAAATTCTCTTTTTCCAAATTATGCCATTTATCATTATGAAAGACATTCCTTAACTCAAAGTCATTTATGGAAAGGCTTCTCTGTTCTTTTATGGTTCTTGGTGAGGAGTGGAAGTTATGAAAGTAAGTTCCATCTCCTTTTATGCATATCTGAGGTTTTCTACTTCTTGTAAAACAACACCTTGGCCACTCTGTAAGAAAAAAATGCTTGGTTTTATCATACAGGAAAATTATGGCCAAAATCAAGGAACTCACCACAACAAGGACACCCCTCAGAATTTTCTTATATATTTTCTTTTCTTTCTTGAGATTTATAATTATTGTTTCTCTTTATTTCTTTATAAAGAAGCAGAATCCCCTCCCATATTATGTATTGGGAGGTTCCATTTTTTTAATTTTAGTATTTATAATAGTGGGGATAAAAGACAAACCAAACACAAATAAGGTCAACAAATTATTTATGTTTACCAAGATCATCAAAGGTCCTGTGGAATTTGTTTATCAATTCATCTTCATACCAGGAAACCTTGGCAGCCATCTCCTCAGAAGCAGTACCAGGGATCATTCTATCCTTAAAATACACTATAACCTCCCTACTATTTCTATCAACCCTCCTGAATAATCTGGCCACAGCATCCTGACCATCATTCACTGCAGTTGGATCCCCTCTGGTAACCCTTATTGGCCAATTCGCCCAATTCTGTAACACTTGAGCAGCAAGCAATGGAAAAGGAGGCTGACCTTCTCTTCTTAGGGTGGTTCTGCCCACAGGTTGTAATTGGTGAGGGCCTGGGCTGTCGGACAGGAGATGGCTACACAGGTGAAGCCAGGAAAGTCTTGTAAATGGAAAGATTAGGCCGAGGAGTGTCACAGGGGCTCTTGGGGAACACAAGAGTGGCCTGGAACTCAGGAATCAAGAGATCACCTGGAGGGCTCCAAAGGATAAAGAAACAAAAGAGGAATATATTTCCTTAATAAAAAAACAAGTGCAAGTACAAGATATTCCAAAGATAAGAAATAAGCCAAGGGACAAGTATAATGAAGAAAGCCAACAAAATTAATCCTCAATTCATTGTTTTAACCTTCCAGAAAGAACAATGGAATTAGTAAAGGATATGACCACCATAATCCACTGACAGGAAAAGAGAAAATTGCAAATGACTGACTTAAGAATATCAGTATTTATGCTCAATAATGAAAAGTAAAATAATAATAATAATAATAATAAATCCAATGTATGAATTAACTGGAAAAAAATGTCCTTGGGGAAGGGAAGGTGGCCAGTATATGTGAAAAGTTGAAGACTGATCCCCGAGGGTTGATCACCCAGCTGTATTGAATGTTTTGGGTCATGTCACAATCATGGAAACTCACCCTCTTGGACCTCCATATGGCATATCCATTCCATATCCAATTCATAAGAATTTGGCCATATCCATAATCATTGGCCAAATTGGCCATTTCATCTTTCCTGGCCTTTTATGGCCATTTCACTATCTGGGGCCAACCTGGACCCTTCATCATCATCAGGCCTTTCCTTGCCAGTATTTTCTTTGGAAAACTCTTAGACATTTTCCAGTAAACAGGGAAAATACATCCCAAAAGCCTGTATTTGTCTTTTTAAGCTTTGAATACAGATTTGTGCATTTTGGTGTATTCAGCCTTTTTATGCCATTTTCCCATGTAATATGGGAAATATGCCCAAATGGCCATATTAGGCCATTTGGGGCTTAATTGTCAGTTTTGCACATTTCTGCACATTTTTTGTACACTTTGAGTAAATACAGTTTTAAATCTGTATAAGCTGTATTTGGTCAAAACATCCAAAAGCACTTTGTCACCTCTGAAGCCACCCAAAACCCATTTTTCACTCATATCCTCCTGGCATATTTCCAAAAGACCTTTGGTCGCTTTCACCCTCCAATAACCAAAAGTGCCATAAATGGTGTTATACACCATTATGCATCTTCTTTCACCAGCAATCCAATGGTGCCTATTTAAAAAGGTTGTTTCACCATTCCATAAGGTCATCAAGGCATCACTTCATCCAGAGGATTCATCAAGGCTCAAGGACAAGTGTCACTATCAAATATAAATGATGCTATCAAGCCATCATTGTATATTGTCACACAGTCTTCCTCAAAGGGAATCCTGGAAGTTCATTCTCAAGGGATATTCAAGAGTTAGTTCCAAACCAATCTGTAAAGTTTCAACTCTCCATCAATCCACCTTGGAAGCCACATTCATTCAATACAGTCTGATTTAATCAAGACCTATATTTTCAATCATACACCTTGGGGAGATCATTCAACCCAGTTCATTTCTCAATTTGGCAGGGTATACATCCCATCAGACAATCAATACAACTTCCAGTATTCAATACAGATCATCTTCCAGTTTGAAGGAGTCAAGCTCTCAGATTTTCACATATACCAGCCTCCTTTGGCCTTGGGGGGGTTTTCCCCCATTTAATTAAAATATTTTGACTTTATTTTATCTTTATTTATCTTATAATTTTTGTTAAGTGAATACTGATATTATCAAGTCAGTCATTTAGCACCATTCTCTTTTCTTTGTTTGCTGGTCAGTGGATATTGGTGGTCATATCATTTACTAATTCAATTTTTCCTTCTGGAAGGTTGAAACAGTGATCAAGGACTTACTTAGTTGGCTCTTTGGCCATTTGGCTTCTTATTTCTCTTATTTCATCTCATTTTTGTACCTGCATATCTCTTAGAGGAATTCATTTCTTTTATTCCTGTCTTCTTTATTCTTTGGAGTCTTCCAAGTGGGTTCCCTGATTACTGAGTACCAGGCCACTCTTGTCTTCCCAAGAGCCCCTGTGAAAGGTCAATACAGATCTGGCCATCCTGAGAAATGAACTGTGTGTCTTGAATTGCCACCGCTGAACATGAAATGGCCCAAATGGGCCAATGCCATACAAGCTGTCTGAATTCTGCCTTCATGGACCAATTGAGTTGTTCAAGGAGTGCTGGGGTGCTTGATGACTTGACAGCTGAGCTTGATGATTAACAACCTCTTGAATTTTCCCTTGATGAATTCTGAGCCAGTATTCCCTCGGGAGAATATTGTTGAAATGATTTAACCAAGAACTGAAGGGCCAGGTGATTTCTGTCATTTAATGGTCTTCTGATAGCCACCATGGATTGTAAGACTTACTGATTGAAGCCTTCCTTTGAAATGTGGTGATGGACTTGGGGACTTGATTTGAAATGAAGTAATGGGGTCTTGAAACCATCACCATTGGATTGCTGAGGAAAAATGGTGCATAATGGTATATAATACCATATATGCACCAATCCTGGTCCCTAAAGGCTTGGGGCCATTTAGCTGGGTTGAGGTTTCCCTTATCTTGAGGAGAAAACCCTTTTGAAAGTGGCTGGTGGCCTCTGGTGGTGGCCAAAGACTATGACTTGAGTTTTGGGGTTTTTAGCTCCTTTGAGTATTTTGGCCAAAGTGGGCTGGTGTGGGTTCACTTATGGCTTGGGGGTTGGTGGGGTGGTGAGTTGGTCAAAAGGCCAATGGCGTAGAATATGGCCTGAGGGCCATGACTGTCCAGGGAAAGTGAGTGTGGCCCAAAGTCCAATTGGCCATATATTGGTGGTGGCTTGGATGACTGTAAAACACCATTTAGGAGGGGTCTTTCTGTGAGCCTGTGAGGTATGTATAACATACCCATAAGGTCAGAAATGACTTTATATACACTTGATTTAGTCTTCAAAGGACTTTTCAATTGAATTTAAAATCAAAAATATGGAAAAATAAGTATAGATTTTTTCAGGATATACAAAGTTATAAATATTATGTTATTTTTGGATTCTACACCAAAAATGACCTAGGGTACACCCATAGGTGGTTATACCCATAAAAAGCTTATTTCTTATGTTATTGGAATATTTAAGAATTTCACAGTACTAATGTAGCTTTTTTGAAAAAAATTAAAAAATTGTTAAATTTAAGCTTAAATAAGCTTCAATTTAAAGTTGCCTAAGGTGGATGCAAACTTACCAAAATTTTAGTTAAAATTGAGGTGTTGTGTATATTTACTGAATTGGCTGAGGATTTGCCATACAGAATGCAAATCCTGCGTGAGCTCAATTTGAAAGGGTTTAAGGCCATAGTATGGCTTTAAATAAATAAAAGGGCAAAATCCACGCAAAAGGGTGAGACAATGGAAAAAGACCAAACGGAGCTGGTGTACCCAGCTTTTGGCATCTGCAAGGATTTAATTAAGGCTGTCCACCTGTATTGGAGGATTCTCAACCTTATTCAAAATTTAAGATTAGACTTTGATCCAACCATAAGGTTTAAGCTGGTTTTAACCCAATTTGGACAGGAATTTCAAGCTGCCAAAGGGTAAATCCCAATATGCAGGCTTGATTGTAAAGTTTTTGACCTTTCAAAGCTTAAATAAGCTTAAACCTTTAATTTTACAAGGATTAAAACCTTATAAAAAGTTAAGGTTTGGTGTGTATTGCTATTTTACGTGGAAAAATAGTGATAACTTCAAAAATTTATTAAAAATTCAATTCTTAATGGATTCTCTTGAACATTTCACACAGCTTAGAATTTGATACTCTCTATATATAAATTCAATTTCAAGTATCTTTTATAAATATAATCCCCGGGTAATTAGACTTGAAATTTACCTTTTTAATTATTCTTAAAGAAAATTAAGATTTCTTTGCAAATTAATTAAAAATTGAGTTTAAGGGATTTCTGCTTGAAACTCTATCTTTAAGTTGTTCATGTGATAAACCTTAATATAAATAATCTTTTTTTATATTAAAAATTCAAATAATCAACTGAAATGAGGATTATAGCTACTTGGAGTTAATAATAACACTGGTAACTTTGAATTGGAATTAAAAATAAGTTACCTTAATTTAAGAACCTTATTTTTAAGCATGTTTTTTCAATTTTGACCTGAGCACGCCCTCTATATCCATTAAACATCATGAGAGTTGCTCTTTAGACATAAAAAGAGTCTTTTCATCACTGTTTTTTTCCATCATCACTTATCAATCCAAACATATTAGACATTTAAACAGGTAAAGTTTTATTGAACATAAAATCTTATTATTAAAGTATTTCTTAAGCATTTTATTCTTTATAAATCTTAAATTAAAGAATTCAAATCATAGAAATTAGATTATTGTTGTAATCACCTATAATATATTTTATTTTATAAAATTATTGTCTTTAAAATATCTTTTAAAATCAACAAATTCCTCTCAAAAATGCTTTAATCATATTTTTTATCATAAAAAGTTTTTTTATCATTTAAAAAATTGATTTTTGGCGTGTCTTTAACTTATAATGATTATTTAATATAATGACTGTTGTATCAAATTTATATTATAAGTAAGTTTTCTCTAAAATTCTATATCTTTTTTATCTATTATTTGTTTTTTTATATAGAATTTTTCTATAAGAATTATTTCTGCACAGTGTGTGTCTTAATTCTTTTATGAATAATATTTATATATTATTTATAAGTGGTTAAATATTTATATTTTCCTTGTGTAATTGTCTCATCAAGAGCTTTACACTTATTATTGTTATAATTGTCAGTGACTATAACAATAATAAGATAATTATAATTTAGTATAATTATTATATTTTTTTATTATTATTTTATATAATAATAATTAAATTTGTTTTTCTTATATAATTATTTTTAATAATTATATTTAAATTTGTGGCTATAATATTTTATTATATTATATTTTTCTACTGAAGACAGTCATAGTATGCTTGATATTGTTACTATTATCAAGAGCTTAATAGAAAAACCTTACACTTTCCCATGGATGTGAGACTTGATAAATCTGTTCAAGAATAAATAAACTGTGTAAAAAGCTATTTGTGGCCTGATGGGTATGTCATAAATATCTCACAAGCTCACAATCCTTCTGATAGCTTTTTAGGGAATATTGTATTCAACATTCTTTGATAATGGGAAGGGGCATTTACTATACCAAATGGCATTCTTAGGTATTCATATATGCCAAAGTGGACTATTATCCTGAGTTTTTTTCTGACATTGTCTGTTAAAAACCTTTGGTGAAAACCTTTTAGAGCATCCATGCTTGTAATTTAGTTAGCCTGTGACAATTTTGTCATTTTCTCATTAATTCTAGGTATTGGATATCTGTCAGGGATGGTATAGGTATTTAAATCTCTAAACTCCCTGTCACAATGACTATTCAGGGGTAGGGGCATTCAACGTTAAGCCCACTGAAACTCATCAAACCATAAATCCATTGTGAATATAAGTAATCAGTTTCAGAAAATCTTTTTTCTGAAACATGCATACAGTCCTGTTCATCAATACAGCCTGTCAATACTTTTAGAGGTTGGATTCACAAGTATGAAACTGTATGATAACCCAACTCCATTAAACCTCTTGTACATACCCTGTACATCCATACAGGTTTTGTATCATCCAAATAAATTCAATAAATTATTCCTCTAAAGAGAAATTCACTCCTTGGATCAGGGCTAGTGGATTCTCACATATACCAGCCTCTCTTTCTCCCCTGGGAGCTTTTCCCAGTTAGTTAGTATATTTGATTTACTACTTAATTAATCTTCTTATTCTTACTTTTGGAATATATTATTGATTATTATCAAGCTGGTGTTTGCATTTCCCCATCTGTTCAGTAGAGTTGTAGTGGCCATATCCTTATAAACCCTTCTCTTTCTTTCTGACAGGTTGAAACAGTGGACTGGAAGCTGTTTGTGGTTGGCTCTTTTATTCTTTACTCTTATTATTATTCCTTTCCTCTTTCCTGTATTCAGTTTCATTAGGAATATCATTTTCTTAAGCTCTTAAGTGTATTCATTCCTATTCTATCTGAGCCCTCCATAAGTGAGTTCCGGTTCACTTAGTGCTGGCTCTCTCCATTTAGAGCAGCCCCTGTGAAATTATATCAATTAGCTCACAATTTCATCTTTCTTTCTATTGATTTAATATTCATTTCTCTCATTAATCAATTATGACATTTTCATGATCTTATGATCCTCATAAATTTTAATCTCAGTAATTTTATTCATATTGAAATTGACCTTCATTCTCAATTCTTAATAAACTTAAAACTTCTCTTTTGCCTTTATTCAGGTGTTTATCATCTTTTTATTGATTGAAATTCATTGGAATAATTGGTTCATAAATTCGGGGCTTTTATTGGATTTGGATTGATTGCCTTTTAACTTTTAATTCCTCAAGAATTGATTGGGATTCCTCAAGACCTTTATTTCCCCTCAAGATTTTGATTTTTTTCATTGACTTGAGTTTGATTCCTCAACATAACTGATTGATCCTCAAGATTTTGATTGATTTTGATTCCTCAAGATAGCTGATTTATCCTAAATATTTGATTTTAGTGATTGATTTGAATTTTATTGCTCAAGATATTGAATTGACTTTTGAAGATATTGACTGATTGACTGAATTCCTTAAGACATAATTGACATTTATGTTAAATTTACTTTATTGAATTGATTTAAATTAATTTGAAGTTCTTCAAGAAATTGACTATTCATAAGAGTTTGACTCTGTCTTCATCATCATTCAAGAATTATTCATATTTATTTCACCCCAATATTCTCATTTTATCTGTATTGTTCAAACCTCATTCTTATCCTCATATTATCTGTCACAGCCATTATCCAGGGGTAAGGGTATTCAATCTTAACCTCATTCAAACACATCAAACCAGCAATCCAGTATGTGTATTAGTAATTAGTTTCAGAAAATCTTCTTTCTGAAACATGCATATAGTTTGGTTCATAAATACAGCCTGTCAGCACTTGTACAGGCCATATTCACCACATAAAGTTTTGGACTCACAATTCTGAAACTGTATGATCACTCAACTTCACCACACCTCTTGTACAGACGCTGTACATCCATATAGGGGCTGTACTATCCAAATCAATTCAAGTCAATATTAATCTCAAGAGAATTTACTCTTTGGCTCAGGGCTGGTGGATTCTTGCATTTACCAGCCCCTCTTTCTCCCCCTGGGAATTTCTCTCCAGTTAATCAATATACTTGATTTATTATTTAATAAATATTTGTATTTTCTTCTTTTGGACTTTATTATTTCTTTGTATTAAGTTGAAACAGTGGAATTGGACTTGTTTTTGGTTTTATTTTTTATTCTTTACTTTCATTATTATTTTTCCTGCTTTTCTTCGATTTACTTTTATTAGAATTACCATTCCTATTACACTTTTAAGTATATTCATTCTTATTCCATTTGAGCCCTCCATAAGTGAGTGCCAGGCCCTCTTCAATTAGAAGAGCCCTGTAACATTATATTAATTAACTCACAATTTCTTGTTTATTTCCATTAATTTTATATTCAGTTCTCTCCTTCATCAATAATTAATTCTTATTATTTTCTTATTTCTCATCCATTTTCATCTCATTCATTTTATTCATATTGAAATTTACTATCTTTCTCATTTCTTCATACTTTCTTACCTTTTCACTTTATTCTTAATTCTTAATCAATTCTAAAAACATCTTTCTATCTGAATTCAGGTGTTCATCACATATTGATTTATTGAAATTCATTGGCTTAATTTATTAATCCATTTGGGATTTATCATTGGATTTGTATTTATTCTTTATTTATTTAGAATTCCTCAATAATTGATTGGCTAACTTGTGATTGCAATTCCTCAAGAAATTAATTACACATCAAGATTTTTATCAATTTGATTGACTTAATTTCTATCCCTCAAGATAGCTGATTGATCCCCAAGATCTGATTTTATTGATTTATTTGAGTTTGATTACTCAAGATATTTAATTTGTTTTGAAATATATTGACTGACTGACTGACTACATGCCTCAAGAAATAATTGATATTGATTTGGAAATGACTTTATTTTTTTGATTGAATTATTGATTTAAATTGATTTTAAGTTCTTCAATATATTTAATGTTCATAGTATTTTGACTCTTACATAATCATTCTGAAAGAATTATTAACATTGATTTCACCTCAGCCTTTTGATTGATTCTTAAAGATTTTAATTGGCTTTGAACTGGTCAAGTCTAATTTTTTTGTTCACAAAGTATCATCCAGTTTCTTTATACTTCTCAAATAATTCCTGTTCAGCATAGCCCCCCAGCTAAGAATACAAGATCCCTAATAAATCAAGCTGTTCTCACTCATACAGCATAGGCTCCTCTTTAACACACACCATCAGATAATCAACTGAGTGAAAATTTAGAGAGACAACCACTGGTGGAAAGGGAAGCACACTCCAGAAGAGGAGGTATGAAGTCAAGAAGATCAGATTATTCTCTGGCTTGTTGAGTGGTTATCCTGGAATATCTAAAGGGCCTAGAAGTAGATTGAGGGAAGCTGAAGATGAAGAGTAAAAGCCTTAGGAGACTGAAGTGGCAGCTTCCTTGGCAGGTTCCCCTGAAGCTTTGGAGCCTCCAACTCTAGCCTTTTCCAATCAACATCTTTTTTCTCAAGCTGAACCAAATTGCCTGAATATTATGGAGCAGATTACTCAATTAATGGGAAAGCTCACTCATGCAGTTTCCCTCAGGGACAATTGTAGAGCCCCAGAATTCAAGACTCCGTCCATGAAGGCACCTGATTCTTTTGATGGTACTCAAGCCCATAGATTAAGAGTATTTATCCAATCCTGTCAGTTAATCTTTCATAATTACCCAGAAAACATCTTCTCCAGCAGGAAGAAGGTTCTTTACTCAACTTCCTTTTGCACTGGTAGAGATGGAAAATGTATTGAACCATATCTCTCAAATATCCTCCATGAAGACCCATCTTATCTACTGAAAGACTGGCAGTTGTTTTAAACCCAGGTATTCACTCTGTTTGGTAATCCCAATGAATTCAGGAAAGCTGAACAAGATTTGGATAATCTCCGGATGAAGGAAAGTGGTAATGTCTTTTTTTACATTGCTAATTTCAGAATCTTGATGTCAAGAATTGGAGATTGGGAAGAAAGGGCATATATTCATTTTTATAGAAGAGGCTTGGTATCAAGGTTTCTGGAACAATTGGCCTCTCAAACTGGTAATTTTAATATACTTCAAGAGCTCATGGATATTACCTTGGAGTTAGATACCAGGTAACATGAGAGACAGAGGGAAAAGGGTAGTTTTCAAGAGAAGAATCCTCCAGTCACTGGATCCAATTCCTTCATGCCTCCTAAAGATTCATCTTCCAAGAAGCCTAATCACAAGAATAGTAAGGAGGGGAAGAATTTTCAATTCTCTAAGGCTAATCCTCATGCTACTCTCCCCAATAAGGACAAAAAATCAATTGTTTATGAAAAGGAGAGGAAGATTAAAGAAGAATCATTCACTTATTTTGATTGAAATTGCCCAATTGAAAAAAGCTTCAATATGTCTGAGAATAAACCTGGGTCATCAAGAGGCTTCCATAGCAAGCAGACAAAAGCCTGAGTGGGGATCAGGATGAGCTCAATGGCTCTCACTTATCTCCTTAAAGAGCACCATTGTGCACTCTGCATACTAGTGTTAAGAAATCTTTAAAGTTTCTTATTTTCTTTTCCTTCTCTCTTATTTTTCCATCTAGTATTCTCATTGATTTGGGTCCTACAAACTCCTTGATTGCAAAGGATTTTGCTCTCAAGTACTCATTAACCATTTCAGAGCTCCCTTAAAATATTTATCTTTAAATTTTTGATTACAATGGCTCCACTTCCTTTTTCATCAACCATTATACCAAGTGGGGTTTTGACTTGCCTTCCTTCCCAAGCTTTGAATGGGACTTCTTTATCATAGATGGGCACAAGGTACCAGACCTCATATTGGGGTATGATTTCCTTTACCATTCCAATCCCATTATTTATTGGAAGAATATATTCATCACCTATGTTTCTAGTCATAAGGATTCTAATGTTATTATTCCTTCTACTAGTAATGACTCTGCAAATTCTGTCAACAGTGTTTCTCTGGTTGGTGAACTTAAGACACCTTCCCTTTGTTCTTCTTTCCATATTCCTCTGGTCATTCCCTCTCAGTCATTGCTTCCATCAAGAGATGAAAGATAATGGAGAAGATGTTTCTATATCTTCACTTCATCTATTTCAAGGGGATATGAACTTTCCTTCTTTATCTTTCTATGCCTCCCTGGAGGAGCAGTAGGATGAGGAAGAAGATCCAGAAGAAATTGAAACTGCACTGAAGTTAGTCCCTCCTTCTTATCACTAATATATGGATGTATTCTCTAAGGTGAAATGAGAGAAACTTCCTCTACACTGTGCCTGTGATCATAATACCAGACTGGAGGGGTCTCTGCCTCCAGTTGGGACTATCTACTCTCTATCAAAGAAGGAGTCAGAATCACTGCAGTCCTACATTTCAGAGAATGTAGATAAAGGTTCCATTTTGCCAAGCTCCTCTTCAAGAGGAGCACCTTCCCTTTTTGTCAAGAAAAAGCATGGTGGCCATTGTTTGTGTGTTGACTACCGCAAATTCAATGCTTTCACTAGGAAGAGCAGGTATCCTGTTCCTCAAATGAACCAGATTCTTACCATCTTTAGCGTCTTAACTATCTTCTCCATGATAGATCTGCATGGTGCTTATAATCTTATGAGAATTAAAGTAAAGGATGAGCACTTAACTGCCTTTAGAACCAAATATGTTACTTATGAGTATTTGTTTATTCCATTTGGATTGACCAATTCTCCTTCTTCAGTCCAAAATCTTATGAATGATATCTTTGAAGATTTTTTGGATATTTTTATTTGTGTCTACTTGGATGATATTATGGTCTCTTCTAGTTCTGGGGTAGAAAATGTCAAACATGTGGCCTCTGTTCTCCAAATCCTGAGGCACAATAGTCTGTTTCCTGAAGCCTCAAGTGTAGGATACTTGGGCTATATTGCTTCAAGTGAGGGCCTGAATATGGATTCTTCAAAATTTCAACTAATCCTCAATTGGCCTCAGCCCCAGAACATCAAGGCCCTTTATTTTTTTTCTTTTCCCTGCCAATTTCTATTCTTTTTTCATTAAAAATTATTCAAAAAGAATTACTTCTCTCACTTCCCTACTCAAAAGGAATTCTCCCTTTATCTTCCATGAGGAAGCTCTTAGTCCGTTTCAATTACTCAAAGAAGCTTTTACCACTGCTCCTATCCTTTCTCATTTCAATCCTTCTCTTCAAAATATTGTACAGACTTATTCTTCTTATTATGCCTTTTGTTCTGTACTTAGTGAGCTGAATGACTCAGGAAAGCATCCCATTGCATTTAATAGCCACAAGCTTCTACAAAATGAGTATCACAGGGGCTCTTGGACAGAAAACAAGAGTGGCCTGGCACTCAGCAATCAGGGAACTCACTTGGAAGACTCCAAAAGAATAAAGAATAAAAGTAATAAGAATGAATTCCTCTAAAAGATATGCAGGTACAAGATGAGATGCAAAAGAGGAAAGGGAAGCCAAATGGCCAAAGGGCCAACCAGGTAAGTCCTTAATCACTGTTTCAACCTGCCAAGAATGAATAATGGAGTTAGTAAGGATATGACCACCAAATATCCATTGGCAAAGAAAGAGAAAGAGAAAGGTGCTAAATGACTGACTTAATAATATCAGTATTTGCTTAACCAAAATGAAAAGAAAATAAAGATAAAAAATAAATCAAAGTATATTAATTAACTGGGGGAAAAACCCCCCAGGGTCAAAGGGTAGCCGGTATATGTGAGAAGTTGGGATCTTGAGTTCTTCAGGCTGAAAACTGATCTGTATTGATCCTTGAGGCTGTATTGATTGTTTTGGGAATTGATACATCTGGCTATTATTGAAATTGAAATGGGTTGAATGAATTTCCCACACTTGAAAATGAAATACAGTTCTTGATGGATCCAGACTGTATTGAAATGAAGGTGGTTGCCAAGATGGATTGAGTGGAGCTTTGACACTTGACGGCTCCTTTTGGCACTGCCTCTTGAATACACCTTGAGAATTAATTGACAGTATTCCCTTGGAAGGAATACTTGGAGTGAGAATAACCAATGACTGCTTGATGGTGTCATTGGTTTTATAGGTTTTGACACTTGCCCTTGAGCCTTGATGAATCCTCTTGATAACGTGACTGGATGGCCTGATGGAAAGTTGAAATAACCAGATGATATTGCCGCCAGTGGATTGCTGCTGAAAAAAGATGCATAATGGTGTATAACACCATATATGGCATTTTGGTTATTGGAGGTTGAAAATGGCCATAAGTCTTTAGAGATGACGCCAGGAGGATATTGGTGAAATTTGGTTTTGGAGGGCTTCAGAGGTGTCAGAGTGTCTTTTGAGGTATTTGGTCATTTTTGGGTTTTTGGCCAAATACAGCTCATACAGCCTTAAAACTGTATTTGCGCAAAATGCGCAGAAACTGTATTTAAAGCCAAATACAGCTTCTTGGGCTGTATTTTCCCTGTTGACTGGGAAATACCAAAATTGCCCAAAAGTAGAGAAAGGCCAGGAAAGGCCTGATGACGGTGAAGGGCCCAAGTTGGGCCCAGATGATGAAATGGCCATAAAAGGCCAAATGAGGTGAGATGGCCAATTTGGCCAATGATTTATGGATATGGCCAAATTGCCATATATTGGACGTGGCATGGATATGCCATATTGAAGTCCAAAGGGATGAACTGCCATAGTTGTGACACTGAGATCAATTATTAAGTTCATGACAAGAGCTCCTTGGCATATTTTGGGCTCTCAAGTGCTTTAGAGCTTTTCTTCTTTCTCTTTCCAATCCTTTTGAAGTCTTGACATACAATTCCTCCCTTCAGTACTTCATCTACTCTGGAGTTATTACTCACCATCAAGCCCATTGGGCCCAATTTCTCTCTGTATTCCACTTCACTATCAGTTACTGCCCAAGCATGCTGGCCCCTTTACCAGATCCTTGTCACTTTGGGCTGACATGTACCCAGAGAGGGAGGGGACTTCATCAGCCAGAAGCCTCAAAGCTTTCATCAAATTCTTAAGCAATATAGCATTCAAGAATCAATATTATTTTTAATAAAGGCTTAATTTTTCTCAGATTTAGTGGATCAGATCCAAAACAAAGTATGGCAAGATAAAGACTATAAAGAAATAGTAAAGGAATTATCAAGAGGTGAATCAGTTTAAGATTATTCTCTTGAACCTCAAGCCAAACTTCTTTTATTTGAAGATAGAGTGTTTATTCCAGGAAATAATGAAATTCAATTCAAAATTCTTAAAATCCCTCATGACTCACCATTTCCTGGCCATCCTGGCCAGGAGAAGACCCTCATTTTCATAAAGAAGGTTTTTTCTTGGGCTGGCATGAATAAAATTATCAAGGACTATGTGTCCAAATATAAGAAATTTTCAAGAAACAAGGACCTTCACCATGAGAAGTTTGAAATACACAACCCTCTTCAAATTCCATTAAGTCCTTGTAATTCCTTATAAATGGATTTTCTAATTCAATTTGGCCTGTCCAACATATTTGATTCAATATTGGTAGTTGGGAAAGATTCTCAAAAATGGCAATATTTATTCCAAAATATTCACAAATCACTTCCCTGTATGTATCTCAAATATTCATAAACTATATCTTTTCCAAGAATGGAGTACCAGTCAGTATTTTCAGTGATAGAGGTTCCTTATTTTTTTCATCCTTCTGGACCCAATTATTTCAGAAACTCAAGATATTGGAATATCTTTCAATTGCTTTCACCCTGGCACAGATAGACAGACAGAGATGGTAAATCATATTCTAGAACAGTATCTTTGGATGTATGTTAGTGACCATAAAGATGACTGGCACATCTGGCTCCCTTTGGCTGAATTTTCCTACAATAATGCAGAACATTCATCAACAAAGAAATCACATTTTTTCACCATTTATGGAATAAATCCAAGTTTTGATTCAATTCACATTTCTCAAGACACGCCTGCTGGAAAGTTATCAACGAAACTTCAATCAGTACAGCAAGTGGTCAAAGTATAATTAGAGTCGGAAATAAAGCATTTTAAGAAGTATTCACAAAGAAATAGGATGATTCCACCTGATTTCCAACCTGGGGACAAATTATAGCTAGCCTCAAATGATATCAAGACTACAAGACCCACCAAGAGGCTCACAGAATTATTTTTAGGACCTTTTGAGGTCTTGAAGAAGATTGGAAGCCATGAATATCACCTCAAGTTGCCTCAACAATGGAAGTCAATTCACCCTGTCTTCTATGTGTCCCTATTGGAACCAGTCAAGCAATAAACTATCCCAAAACAGTATCAATTTCCACCACCTTCAGTAATAGTGGAAGAGCAAGAGGACTGGGAAGTGGCTCACGTTCTTTACTCAAAACTCAAGAGAGGTCAAGTATGGTATATTTTAAAGTTGAAAGGATTCAGAAAAGACCCAGAAAGAACAACTTGGGAGCCAGCTTCCAATATCACAAACTCACAAGACCTTGTCAAGGATTTCCACACTTTTTATCCTTACAAGCCTGGCCCAAATTCCTCAAGAGTTTGAGTGTATGGTGGTTTGTGGGGATTAGAGGTTATTAAAGCAAGTTCCCCCCTTGGTATAAATTGTTTATTTGGTATTCTACCCAAATGTTTTGTAAGAATCACCTTGGCCACTTTTGAGGCACTTTTCAATACTTTGGAAAGATTCAGAAGGCCTTGAAACAGAAATACCCTCAATTTTGGAGCTTTCATCAAGATATGGCCAAATTCCTTATTTCTTTGTTTCTTTACTTATTTATTCCATTGCTCAATATTCAAGGAAATTTATGGCAAATGAGTTTTATCTTCTTTTAGGTTCCTTTGTTGGGAGTGGTAGCTATGAAGGTAAGTTCCATCTCCTCATATGTATCTCTGAGGGTTCCTAATTCTTGTAGAAAAACACCTTGGCCACTCTGTGAGTGTAAGATGTGTCTATGAAACTGTTGATTATATTACTATTAATCAACAGTACTATGGCTGTTCTTATTAAATATAATAATACAAACATTATTATAGCCACAATTAAATAATTAGAGAATTTTTTTTTACGTGTTATACACTACTAGTGAATATAACAGTAAGCAGTAATTGTCTACAAGCATCAATTACAAGAATAATTTAATAATAAAAACTTCTTTTATTGAAATAATGAAGTTATTTTAATATATAATTATCTTTTACAAGAATAACTATAAAGATGATCCTTGAATAAAACTATTACTAGAGAAAAACTTCAAGAATTGAGATAAATTACCCAATATTAATCCAATGAACCTTTTAGATGATAATAGTAGAGAAATTTGGTGTGTCAGCCTGTGACTCAAAACCAGAGCACAAGCATGACAACCAAAATACTATAAATCAATGGTATAGCCAAGATACCACCAGAAGATGGAGCTGATCCAAATCAGCTCAAAAGGTATCAAAAGAAAGAGGAAACTCATACTTTTCTGAAAATATAAGTCCCATCACCATAGGACAAAGAATAACAAAGTTATTCCTGCTCAAAGTTATTTCTGAGCATAAACCTTAATTTTCACCTCTCATCTAAAATCCAGAAGGAGAGGCTTAACCACGACAAATGGGTATTCAAAATGAATCTCTAAGCCAGGGCTATTAAATGGTACTAGCCAAACTGAGCTAGCACCAGTATTACTTGAGCTATGGCCATATTCAGGCCAAATAAGGGTGAACAAAACATTCACCTCTCATCTAACTTTTGCAGTTTTAGCGTGGGATACTCAAGGTGGGGTCCTTTTGGAAATAGCACAATTAGGGCTATCTGATTGTGTCATCCATTTCCCCATAGCTCAACTAGAACAAAAGTTATGGGGCAAATAAGCTGAAGAAAGCTTTTTTCCTAAACCACACAAATGTACAAAACTCTTGTACATGGGATAACCTTGCCATATTTAATGATACCCACATAAAATGAGGTACCACTGTGTAGAGAACATACAGAACTACACACTGAACCAACCTTGAGGTCAATATCTCAATAATTGACGAAGTTATGGCTGTTTTAAGGTCAGATTCCCACCTGCTGTCATATACAGCCTTACCATGGGATAATGTCCCATAATAATGAATATGAGGTGTCAAATAGACAAAAAAGCTTTTTTTACTTCAATACCTCATATTTCAGTCAATACTGGGGTCCCATACAGTTTCTGTACAGCATTCTACGCATCATACATGTCAGAATCAGGGTGAGGTCCCCAGATGAAAATTTTCACCCTGTATTGGTGAAAACTGCCCAGATGTGATTTCAAAACCACATCTGAGCCCAATACAGGCTAATACAAGTCTTTGCAAACAACAAGCCTGTCCCAGAGAGTGAAAAATCTTCACTTCCTCTACATGGAAAGGTCTAGCACCCTTTCCACCCCATTTCAGGATAAAAGGGAGGCTTTTTACAGCCAGAATTGTTTCCTCATCCTGCTCTTGAATACCCTATGTAGTAAACTGTCCAAAACAGTTTTACTCTTGGGTAATAATCAGGTATAATTTTAATTTTAATTATTGTAGTTCTTATTATAGTAATCCAACTGGTAAGACTGCACCCAGGGTTCTCAATAGCACTCACCACCACTATTCTTTAATAGTAGAACCCTTTAATTATATTATAAATCTTTATTTTACTCAAAATACTATTAGCTTAAGTCATTTTATACATGTCACAGTCAAAGTTCTA
Source organism: Austropuccinia psidii (assembly GCA_023105745.1). Taxonomy (NCBI): domain Eukaryota; kingdom Fungi; phylum Basidiomycota; class Pucciniomycetes; order Pucciniales; family Sphaerophragmiaceae; genus Austropuccinia; species Austropuccinia psidii. Next base: position 21,599,461 of record JALGQZ010000001.1, read on the forward strand.
GCTGTAAATAGCCTAATTACTGCTTCAACATAGACTCAGCCTGACATGGCGTGGAATTGTGGAGTTAATGGATCAAGATTGATTTATAACAGTATTACTACAAATTATAGTTTATTTCCATTATTTAACGTCTTTCTGATTGATTTCTGAAAGAATAAAACACTTAAGTAATAGCTTTAACTAATACTTACTTTTTTGGTAATAAAGGTATAATATAATAATGTAATGATTCTCTGGAAAAAATAGCAAGAGGAGGCCTCTTTTAAGTCTAAGACAGCTCACAGAGGCGTTCCATGGAGCAAACTGAAAACCAGTGAGTGAGAAAACAATAAACCTTTTTGGATTATTGATTGTATCATTTGTTGTCACTTAAGATTATCGTAATTACTTAATTGAGACTTTTATATGACTACCAACCCATTTATAGTTAAGAATGAAAGTAATAACAACTGTAAATCTTCTTTCATTCCAAAATAATCATTTATTTCTCAAAGCTATCAATGTTATTGCAAATTTCATCACAGAATATATTTTGTGTAAAAATTTAAAAGATTCTGTGTTTCACATGGAATCATCAAAAATGGACTGTAAGTAAAACTTTGAATTTTACATATAAAAGTATAATTATTTTTGTTTTTATATGAGTTATACAGTTCTCAATTGGTTCTGAAATTTTCAGAAAGATTAATCAAGAATTGTATTTTTAATGAATCTTTGAAGTTTTAACCTCAATTCTACGTAGAATTGCAAATAGCAGTATATGGCTGGTTGCTATGAGGTAAATCAATGGATAATAGTCCAAAAAGGGTTTTAATTACTCTTTTGGGGTTTATCCATGGTAAGCCATTATTAATTGACATGGTTACAGGAGTCTAAGTTGTTCTTTACCTCCTTGGCATGTCAAAATAGCAGGTTATTTGCTATTTACTGTAGTTGTAACATGGTAACCAAGTTCCCAAAAAGGTTTTAGCTTACTAATTGGGCCAAGATCAGCCATGGCTCTAAGCTTTGGAGCTTTCCACACCTCAGAGGCCTCAGAAGTTGGGTACCCTGGCTTTCTTTGATGTCTTTTGTCCCCCTTGCATATTTTTTATGTCAGAATAGAATTTTAAGCTTAAAGTGAGATATCCACTATTGGTGTACCAAAGGTGCATTTAATAATACCATAATATTAAGTGCTCAAAACATGAATAACACTATTATTAGTGTGTATTTAACATGGTATTTCTCACATTCCCATTTTTTTGGCATGAAATAGAGAAAAACAGAATTTTTCATGGATATTCTATTTGGTATTGATGATGTGGGATTGAAGTATTTTCCATATTACCACCTCAAAGAGTTGATTTGAGATTATTCACTCTATGGAGCTACCCTAGGTGAATTTTCGTTTAGAATCCAAATCTTGCCTTAAATCCATTGATTTACTTACTCAATAAAAAGTTATTCATCTTTTCTGAAATCAAAAATGATTAATTTTCAATATATGCATGACTTATGGGCTATGCATAGTTCAGAATTTATTCTTAAGATAATTGTGGCCTATTTGGGTATGTAAGATATACCTCAAGGCTCACAGTGAGGATCAAATGCTTGGTTTTATGTTTTGGGAAAAATTATGGCCAAAATTATGAAACTCACCTCAAGAAGGACACTCCTCAGAATTTTCTTCATTCCTTTTTTCTTTACTCTCTTTTTTTATTAATTCTTTCAATTTGATTTTTCTTTTACTTGTATAGTTTTTGTTTATTTCATTTATTTATCAAAGAAGCAGGATCCCCTCCCACATCATGTATTGGGAGGTTCCAATTTTTTTATTTATTTATAAGAGTGGGTATAAGAGCCAACCAAACACAAAAAAGCCAAAAAAACTAGTTATCCTTAACAACATCATCAAAGTTTCTCTGGAATTCCTTTATCAACTCATCTTCATATCAAGCAAACTTGGCAGCCATCTCTACAGAAACAGTACCAGGAATCAATCTATCATTAGCATATACAATCACCTCCTTGCTATTTCTATCAACCCTTCTGAAAAATCTGGCCACATAATCTTGACCTTCCTTCACCACAGCTTTATCCTCTCTTGTAACCCTGATTTTCCAACACTCCCAGTTTTTGAGAGACTGGAGGGGCTGTGAATGGAAAAGGTTATCAATCTTCTCTTCCTCTTCTCATACTGGCCACATGTTTTATTTGATGTGAGGTGAGCACTGGCTATGGCCTGGGCTGTGGAATAGGAGACGGCTTCATTGGTTATGCTAGGATAGGCCTGGTAGTGAAGGATTTAGGTGAGGGAGGAGGAACTGAAGATGGGACTGAAGACAGCACAGGCTGGAAATTTTTTGGAGAAATGGGAATGAGGTGGTTATGGTATTTCTTGGAAGGAGGTTTAGTAGGTGAAGAGCTTGAAGATTAGGAAACCAATGAATTAATCACCTCAACTTCTTCACCATCAAATTTGTCACTTCCTTCAGCATCTGGATCAGTTGGTGAATCAAAAATTGGCCTTATTCTTTTCCCCACCCCTTTATTATTTATTCAGGGTATTGGGACCTCTGAACTGGAGTAAATTGGCCTACCACAAATGGTAATGGGCCCTCAAACATCGATTTATCTTGAAACCTCCCTCTTCCTGGATTTCACAACCATGGCAATTCACCCACTTGGACCTCAATATGGCATACCCATGCCATATCTAATTTATGGAAATTTGGCCATATCCTTAATAATTGGCAAATTTGGCCATTTCATTCTTTTTGTCCTTTTATGGTCATTTCACTATCTGGGCCCAGCTTGATGCCTTCATCATCATCAAGACCTTCCTGGCCAGTTTCTGCTTTTGGGAAATCTTAGGTATTTTGCATTCAACAGGGAACATACAGCCCAAAAGCCTGTATTTTTCTTTTTAAGCTTTTGATACAGATTTGCGCATTTTGTGCACTTTTGCACATTTTTGCACATTTTGCTGTATTTAGCAATTTGAGGCCATTTTCCCATGCAATATGGGAAATATTCCCAAATGGCCATCTTAGGCCATTTGGGCCTTAATTACCAGTTTTGCTCACTTTGCGCAAATACAGTTTTAAGGCTATATAAGATTTATTTGGCCAGAAACCCAAAAACACTTTCTCACCTTTGAAGGCACTCAAAACCCAATTTCACTTATATCCTCTTGGCATCATTTCAAAATATCCTTGCCACTTCCACCCTCCAATGACCAAAAGCGCCATAAATGGTGTTATACACCATTGTGCATCTTTCATCACCAGAAATCCAATGGCACCAATATCAAATGATTATTTCAGCTTTTCATCAGGGCATCAAGGATTCATCAAGGCTCAAAGAAAAGTTTCAATCTCAAATACCAATTACACCATCAAGCAATCATTGGTTATTCTCTTTCACAGCATTCCTCCCAGGGAATTCTGGAACTTTATTCTAAAGGGATATTCAAGAGGCAGTTCCAAGAACATTTTTCAAGTGTCAGTTCTCCATTGATCCACTTTGGCAACCACATTCATTCAATACAGTCTGGATTCATCAAGACCTGTCTTTGAATCATACACCATGGAAATCTCATTCAATCCAGTTCATTTCCCAATTTGGCAAGGTATACATTTCATCAAGCAGTCAAAACAGCTTCAAGGATTCAATACAGACCAGCTGACATCCTGAAGGAGTCAAGCTTTCAACCTTTCACATATGCCATCCTCCTTTGACCCTGGGGGGTTTTCCTCCAGTTAATTAATATATTTTTATTTTATTTTATCTTTATTTATCTTGCCAATTTGTTAAGTGAATACTGATATTATCAAGTCAGTCATTTAGCACCTCTTTCCTTTTCTTTCTTTGCCTGTCAGTGGATATTGGTGGTCATATCCTTTACTAATTCCATTTTTCCTTCTGGAAGGTTGAAACAGTGATTAAGGACTTACTTGGTTGGCTCTTTGGCCATTTTCCTTCTTATTTCCCTTATTGCATCTCATATTTGTACTTGCATATTTCTTAGAGAAATTCATTTCTTTATTTTTATTTTCTTCATTATTTGGAGTCTTCCAAGTGAGCTCCCTGATTACTGAGTTCCAGGCCACTGTTGTTTTCACCAAGAGCCCCTGTGATACTGGATCAAGCCATCAGTATCGAGTCAAACAGCAAAATAAAAGCACTTACAACTAGAATGACCTAAAGTACCATCATTAGTAGGGGCCTCAGAGACTGGGAATTCTTTCCAAAAGGGCCCATCTCTCCTTCTCCACAAGTATCTTTGGACATTGGAAAGAGGAACTCCTGGATGTTGATATGGCTTCTTCCAAACAAAGCAATAGTGGCACTTTGAAGACCTAGGTCTTTAGTGTTGTAATTACAGTTTACCCTTCATAAAACACTCAGAACAAGGTGTATCCAAGAGTTCAACTGCCTTTTACCCATCATAATTTTGAAGAGGATCAAAGTGTCAAGATGAATCCATGGACCAGGGTGAACCCAATTTACTGAAGACACAAGAACCACAAAGGACAGAAGGGGAAAGTTCAGTCAGTTCAGTAAGATGGGAGCTCATTTCTAGAGTTATGGAAGTAAAAATGTCATTTCAGTCAGATACAAATATTCATCCTGAAGTTCATCAAATGTTTTGGGGCCAAATCTCCAGTTGTGGCCCCCTCAAGGTCCCCAATGTGAGGCCCCAATCAACAAGCCAGGACCTCCCCTTCAACTCTTTGGAGGCCACTTTTCCTTATGCCCTGGACCATCCTCACTGGGTAAACAGTGCCCATAAAGGTCCTATTGACCCCCTTGAACCCCAGAAAATTTGGGCCCAGAGGGGCCAACTTAGCTGTGGGTTACTCCAATAGCCCCCACAGACCATGTACCATAAAAATCCAAAAGTGGTCAAAAGGGTAAAAAATTTCAATCAATCAAAAATATGCCATAAAATTGGCCAGGACCAAAATGGCCTCCAAAGTAATTTTGGGAAAATTCTCCAAGGATTATGGGGACAGGACCCCTCTTTTCTAGGCCATCATAATATTAAAAATAAAGACTAACTTAAATGAAAGGCCCTAGAAGGCAATTGGGCCAATTCTTGCAAGAAGATAGGTTCATATTGCCAATATTCCTCAAATTTTGATCTGAACAACTTGGTGGCCTTTATTTTGCAATAAATCTCCAGGGCCAATGAAGAAAAGAAAGTTTGAATAGAGGATGACTCAAATAAATGGAAAAATTCACTTACTTAAACAAAGGTGAAGTTACTAAAAGACAGAGAACAAAGAAGTGAAGTAGGGGATCTTCAGGATAATTATAAAGAGGGATTAAATTCAAATTTTGGTGATTTTTTAAAAAAATGTAGGGATGGAAGATGAAACTCCACAGTGGGAGGGTATTATGGTGGTCAGGAGTCCACCAGTTTCAAGAGGGGGATACTGTTACAGCCACTATCCAGGTGTAAGGGTATTTAATGTTAACCCCACTCAAACTCATCAAACCAGAAATCCAGTATGTGTATCAGTAATCAGCTTCTGCATTTCCTCGTTCTGAAACATTAATACAGTTTGGTTCATTAATACAGCCTGTCAACACTTGTACAGGCTGGATCCACAAGTCTGAAACTGTATGATCACTCAACTCCACCAAACCTCTTTTTGTAAGGTTTGACTATGAAACAATAAGTAAAAATTACTAATTTATTACTTATTGTACTCTGAATGTCCTTATGAATTGAATAAATAAGATTAAAAATATAATAATAATAAATAATTATTATTATTATGGCGTAAAATAATTATATTATTAAATAAATATAATAATATAATTTATATTATGAAAATATAATATAATAAATAAATATATTAATATAAAATAATTAATATATTTAAAAAGCTCTTTATTATTGTTACCAACAAATAATAAAGGCGTAAAAAATTGTTTTTTATTAATAAAAAACAATTAATAACAATAATATTACTAATATTAAAGTTATGAATTAATATAAATACTATTTATATTAATTAAAGAATTATTAAGAGAGTAATAATAGAGAAATTATTATAATAAGAGAAAATAACCTACTTTTAACACTTAATATAATAATTTTGAAATATTTTACGCCAAAAAAATATAAATACAACTTTTTCAAATTGTATTTACAATAAAAATAAAGAAAATTACAAATTATTCTGGATTTTTACATGGAAATGAGTTTTTAGAGAGATTTTTAGCAAAAACAATTAAATAAATGATTTAATCATGTCAAAATAGATGATTATAGCAAGGTGGTCTTTGGTCTTTAATAATATAATACTTTTATATATAAAGAATAAAGAAATTACCTTTGATTTAATTGATTTAATGTTTTTGATGCGTCTGAGGGGAAAATAGAGTAAAAAGAGCTCTATTTATAGTAAATACCTCCCTCCTAGAGTCCAACAGGCTTCTAGTAGACGTGTACTGATCATATCCACTGGAATTGATCAATATTTTAAGGTTTGAGGGTGATTACATCATGATCAAACCATATTACATCATTATTACACCATTATTTAGAGTTATCACTATAACTCTAAGTTTGATGACATCAGAGGCTTGGCAGAACCCCAAATTTCGTGGATTTTATTATTTTTAATCATAAACTAATTGTATTCACCAATTTTATCACTCTTATGACTGTTAAACTTAATTTAAGGTTACAGTAGGTGATCATAATTGCTCAATTTAAGCTCAAACTTTGATCTTCAATAACTTTTAAGATTTACACGCTACAGCAATTCAGGGAGTGAATTCTGATAGCCTGGCATAACTGTATTATGCTTCCAAGAGCTTTTCATTACATAATCAAAACTCTAATTTTGATGACTTTTCTTGTAACTCATCTTTTCTGTCGAAATTCAATATTTTAAACTTCAAACCTTGATTTCAGGGGGTTATACCCTGAATTTAATAATAAAAATTTCATCATTCTTCACGAATGAACTAGTAGAATACAACTGTATACTTTTTTTTAAGTTTGGACTACTTTCACAACAAAGTGGTCAACAGCTCTGTTGATTTTTATCAATATTTCATCATAGGTTTTAACCTTGTTTAAAATTTGTAAAATAAAGTTCATATCTGTGTTCTTACAGTAATTACGTGGTAGCTTTAATTTTGGTTCATCATTCTATCATGTATAGTTTAGGAGATATTAGCTATGATCCTTGAATATATGCGTTGACCAAAAAAGTGCATATATTCAGGTTAATTCCTTAAGTATTGACTTTGGAAATTAGCTTATTAATTGTTTTATGTGTGGATTTTCGTGGGGAATCTACTGGTACAATTTCTTTCACATGTTGTTTCATTAGTTCCTGAGATAAATAAGGTTTTCTGGTTTTTATAAGGTATTATACCTTATAATTCATTAAATATTGACTTTACAGATATGCCATAAAAATGGTATATGTGTATTTTTCCATGAGGAATCCAATGGTATAATTTATTTTACAGGTTGATTCATTGGGTTTTAAGTTAAACCAATTTTTGTACCAATTTATGGTATTTTTGTATATTTAAGTAATTATTTTTAATGTATAATTATTCTAAGTAATTTTAATATAATTATATTGAAGGTATAATTATTCTTAGTCTTTTATGTGACCTTATTGGGTATGTGGTCATATCTCAAAGGCTCACATTCCCTACCACCAAAAAAGATTGTACCACAATCTGATATGTGTGATGAGGGTATCATCCACTGTCCTACCTCTTCATTAGACTTTTATCAGTCTTGAAGCTCAATAATGCTTGATTTTGTTATTCTTTAGGTTTTCTTTCATGTCTATACCTTCTTAGTAGTTTATCAGCATTTTTTATATATTTCTCAAGTAGCCATTCATCTTCTTGAGTTGAATTTCTATACCTTACAAGGTATTCCCTTTCTTTTTTGTTTCTTGTCCTTCTTTCTTTAAGGACTTTTACTATTTTCTTTTCCTCTCCTTCTTCCAAGGGGGGAATCTCAAGTGGGGGTTTATTTCTTAGTGGAAAAAACTCCTTGTCACTTGAACTGTAAGGTTTTATCAGACTTACAGGGAAAGTTGGGTGTTTGTTCATTAGTTCACCTGTGAGTTCTAATTGCACAGCATTGGGTCCATTAAGTGCTCTTATCATAAATGGTCCTGCAAAGGAATCTTTCAATTTCTTTGGGCCTTTTATGTTATTGAAATTAAGGGTTGATACTAAGACCAAGTCTCCTATTTTGAAATCAGGTGGCTTATGACTTTTATCCCATCTTTCTTTTGCATATTTAAAAGAGTCTTGCATACATCTGTTTGCATGGTATCTTGCCTTGTCAAGCATTATCTTAAAGCTGCTTGCTGTTGGATGTATATCCACTAAGTCCTTTTTGAGGGTATCATAAGGAAGTCTTGGATTCCAACCTTTCTCTAGCATTGCTGGTGTTTTGCCAGTAGAAGAATGGATTGATGTCTTATATGCCAGTTCAAGTGCTGGTATTAGTGTACACCAATCATGGGTAAAACCATCAGAATCTTTGAATTCTAGCCCATAAGCACAGAATCTTCTGATCATATCCTCCAGGGTTTGTATCATTATTTCTGCTAAACCATCAGCTTGAGGATGATAAGCTGTTGAGAATGATAACTTTGTCACAAACAAGTTATGGAGATTTGTCCATAATGCTGAAGTGAACTTTGGGTCTCTGTCACTTATAATATTTTGGAGTAAGCCTGTGTGGCTAATGACTTTATTCCATATCATTATGGCTGTATCCATAGCTGTGTCATCTTTATGACATGGTAAGAACATGGGAGTTTTGCTGTATCTGTCAACTAACACTAGGCATGCATTATAACTCCTGTCTCCTCCTGGAGGTAAAGCTGTTACCCAATCCATATGAACTATTTCCCATGGGGATTTTGGTTCTTGGATTTGGATCATCATTCCAAATTTCTTTCCTGTGGCTCTGTTGGCTTTTTGACATCTGTCACAGGTTTGGCAGTACTCTGCAACATCTTTCTTCCAATTTGGCCGCCAAGAGCAGGTTTTCACCCTCTCTAGTGTCCTATCTTCTGAGAGATGTCCAGATGCAACACTATCATGACACTCATGTAGAATAGTGTTTATTAGTGTTCTGTCTGTTAAGGCCATAACACATGTGTGTTTTGTTCTATGGTAAAGGATTCCATCAATGAGGTGGAATCTTCCTTCATCATATGCCTTTTTCCATATTTCATCTAGTTTTGATGAAAGTGATGGATCTTTGCAGTCTTTCATTAGAAGTTGGCTTAGGATATGGCAATTTTTGTCTGTCTTATAGCTTTCTTTAACTTGGTTAAAGAATTCTGTGCCAATGTCTGTAACACATATTCCTTCTATATGGTGCTCTTCTTGTGGTACCCATGCTGGATTGTCAGGGGTATTTGCTAGAGCCCATCTGCTGAGACCATCTGCATTTTTATGAATATTTCCAGATTTATGAACAATAGTCATATTTCCTCTATATTCTTGGATAGCAATTTGCCATCTCAGAATATGTCTATTTGGAGTCTTCATATTTAATAGTGATTTCACAGCATTACAGTCTGTGATTACATCAAATACTGTGCCATCCAAATAATATTGCAGTTTTTCTAAAGCCCACACTAAGCATAAGCATTCCATTTGGCCGGCTCCATACCTTGCTTCTGTTGGCTTTATTTGCCTTGAAATGAAACAAATTGGTCCTTCCACTGGTTTATCATTGATAATTTGTGTTTGGTGAAGTGCAGCACCTAATCCTTCTCCACAAGCATCAATTTACAGTTTTAAGGGTAGTTTCCAATCTGGCATTAGAAGAAATGGGGCATTTGTTAAGTAATTTTTCAATTCTTCATATGCCTTGACTCTTTCTTCTGTCATCTCATAGACTATTTGTTGGTCACATAGCTTATACAAGGATTTAGCAATCTTTGCAAAGTCCTTTATATGCTGTCTATAGTAACCAGCAAATCCTAGAAATGATTGCATTTCTTTTTTGGTTTGAGGCATTGGTTTAAGTAGTACTGCTGCTACTTTATTTTTGTCTATGCCTAGACTAAGTCCAGATACCACATGTCCTAGTGCTTTTAATTAACTATATGCAAAATGACACTTTTTCAAGGAAATTTTCATATTCACTTGGACTATTTTCTGTAGTACCCTTTCTAGTCTTGTAATGTGATTTTCCCAAGTTTCTGAGCAAACTATAATATCATCAATATAGATAATTAACCATCCTTCTGATAATTCTTCAGGAAATATGGTATTCATCATTCTTTGATAATGGGAAGGTGCATTTTTTATCCCAAATGGCATTCTTAAGTATTCAAAAATTCCACAATGGACTATTATTCTTAGTAGTTTCTTGGCATTGTCTGTTAAGACATTTTGATGAAAACCCTTAAGAGCATCCATAGCTGTGATGAACTTAGCTTGTGACAATTGGGTCAATGTCTCATGGATTCTGGGTATTGGATATCTGTCTGGAATGGTATAGGTATTCAGGGCTCTGAAGTCTCCTACCATCCTTGATTTTCCATTATGCCAAGTTATAATGACAGGTGTAGTAACTTCTACTTGTTCATTATGTCCAACCTTTCTTAATACTCCAAGGTCCATTGATTCTTTAATGTGCACCTCTAAGGCTTCTCTAGCCCTTGGACTGGCTGGATAAGCAGGTCTTCTTAATAAAGGTGGGTAAGGCTTTTCTACATTAAGAATTATATCCACTTCATGTCCAATTATGGCACCTAGTGGCTCTTTGTCAGTTGCAAAGGCATTTTTATACTTAAATAAGAGGTCAATCAATTTTTCTTTCATTTTTTCTGTTAATTCTTGATTGAATTCTGCTTCTCTAAGTTTTTCAGATATAAAAAGTTCCTTTTCTGGAATTTTTTCTTCCTTCTTAATAACTGTGATTTGTTTTTTGTTATTTAAGAAGCCAAACTTTTGTCTTTTGTTATCTCCTATGGTAAAATATCTATCTTTTTGGTTGGAGATATCTATACCATAGATTGATAAGTAGTCATTCCCAAGTATGAAATGATTACTAGTACAGTTGTCCATTACTACAAACTCTACTTTAATTCTGACACATTGTGAGGGATGAGGAAAAATTAGTGTTAAATCAATTATTCCAAGGGGCTTCATGCTCTCACTTGCACTACTAAATTTGACACCTTGTATTGGCATAAGTTTTTCTTGCCATTTTGGGACAATGGTTTTTAAATAACTTTTGCCAACACAAGTGCAATATGCTCCTGTATTCAAGTTAACTTTTCCTTCTTGGTTATCAACCATAACAATACTTATACTTGATTTTCCAGCTGTATATCCCATTCCTCTTGCAGGTTTGGTTCTATACATTTTGGCAACTTGTATGTTTGTCAGGTTTGTGTCAGATGTTCCTACTTGTGGTAAGTTTTAATTAACATCCAGTACTTCATAAATTATATCAATATTATTAATTTGTGCATTAATCATATTGATTTCATCACTTTCAGAGCTTTCTGACTCTTCTGTCTCTTTTTCAGAGTCAGATTCTTCTTCTTTGTCATTGTGGCTTTCTGTTTCCACAATTTCATTAATCTTTGCTTTTTTAAGGCAATTATTGGCTAAGTGTCCAATACCTCCACATTTATGGCATTTTCTTTGCTCATTATTGTTGGATGTATTGGGCTTAAAGGATTCTTTTGATTTATCTTTTTTGATAAATGGTTTATTTGGGCTTTTAATGTCCAATTTTTTCCAAGTCCTGCCAATTTTTGTTCTTGTCACTATATCTTCTAGTGCATTTATATACTCTTCTGTGGAGCATGGTTCTATACACCTGCTTCTTAGGGCATTTTCTAGTTCCCCTCCACATTTTTTAAGTATTTTCATGTGCACCATCTTTTGTGACATTTCTGGGTACAGTGCATTAAGCCTTTCAGCTTGTTTCAAGAACCAAGTTAAAGGTTTGTCTTTCTCTGGGTCAAAGAAAGATTTTTCAAATGCATTTTCTATCTTATACCTCCAGGCATCATTTGCCCACTTGGTGATTATTTCTTGTTTCCACCAAGACCAGGTATTTTTACCATTTGTTTGTCTTATGCCATAATACCATCTTTTTGCAGATTTCTCAAACAGTGAATGTAATCTTGCAGTGATTAATTCATCTGGTATGGCATAGTCTTCTTGTAACATGTCAATTGTTTTAATAAATGACATGTGGTCATATTCACCTTCTCCTGTGAATGTTGGCCATTCTTTTAATTGAGGTGCTTCTTTCATTAAGACTTGGTTATTATCTTGGTGACTCAAGTCTGTTATGAAAGGATTTGACAATTCCTCTTTTGTTTTAACAGGGCTTCTTATATGAGAAAATGGTGTTGATAACTTTGGCATATTTAAATTAGCCTCATTAATTTTATCCATTTTTTCAGTGATAAGCCTTATTTCACTTTGAATATCATCTTTTAGATGCATTCTTGCTTCATCACTTTTTTCCACATGGTCCAAAAGTAATTTTTGGTGTGATGAAGTTTTTTCTTCAAATTTTTCTACAGAAATACTTAATTTATTTAATTTTTCTGTAAGATTGTCAATACTCACATCATAATTGATTGTCAAAGTCTTGTCTTTGATATCTTTTATGTATTTATACAATTCTTGTTGTCCTTGTATTAATTTTTGAGTATTGTCAATTAAATTCTTTGGTTTATTATTTTCAACAATAAACTTAATGTTGTCAATTTCTTTTTTGTTTTGCACGACAATTTTTGTTGAAGAAGATAAATTGTTATTTATTTCTTGTAGTGATAATAAACTATCTTTAATTTCTTTTAGAGGTAATATACTATTTTTAATTTCTGTTAAAGTATTTACAACATCTTTGGACAAGGTTATTTCTTTGGGAAATGAGGTTGTCTCATTCTTTGCTCTTCCTTGTCCTTGAATTCCATCAAGGTTCTGGCCATGTTGAAAACATTGTCCATGGCATCCTTTTGGATTCTTGGGATTCTGTAGCTTGGGGAATATGGTTTCCTCCAATGCTTTTTCTTGTTCTTCTTCCCTTCTTGGGGAAGTGGGTTGGCTTGAGGCTTGCTGGTAGAAGCTACTGGGGCTTCTTCCTTGGTTGCCTCCCTCTTTTTGGCATGATAATCCTTGATTTTTTTGATTTGAGGTTTGGATGACAGTGGATTCCATCCATTCGAGTATTTCACTATCTCCTCCTCTTTGAGGAACTTTTTCAGGATGTGCCAGGAGTTCATCACTCCTTGGTGTATTTGAGGCAGCATTTCCCAGTCTTTGTCCTTGTATACTGTGTAATACTGCTTGTACTGGCTCATGTAAATGTCTATTTGAGCCCTCTGAATGTGATTTGTACCTGTTTGAGTTACTCATACTTAGTTCCAATTCAGGCTCAGATATCATGGGCATTTCTGGGACTTGCCTTTGGGATAAGGCACTTCCTTGTGTGGATTCTGTTCCACTGGGGATATTGCCCTTTCTTTTCCCTTTTGAGGGATCAATTCTACTTCTGAGTCCAGCTCCATCTGATTGGATGGAGTATTGGGAACCTCTTCTGGTAGTCATAATTAAAGAATAAGAAAAAAGTATTTTAGAATAAAATTCTTTTATGGCAATTTAAAAAGAGGTGCTCACCTTCAGAGTCTTGAATGGTGGGCCCTGGAAAGTCTAATTTCTTAGCTTTCTTTCTTTTGGTGATAACTGGTGTTGGAGAACTTTGACAAGTTTCTTCCACCAATCTCTCAACAGTAGCTTGGTTGTCTTCTGTTGGGTTATCTTCAAACACTAAAAAAGACAAATAAATATAAGTCTTTTTATAAGAAGTGTTATTTTTGGCAAGATATGGCAATTTTCCACGTAGAAATTGCTTTTATATCTTTAAAAAAGTGAAATAAATAAAGAAATGAATAAAAATAACTTTTTTTATTGGTTTTTAATATTTTTTAATATTTTTTATGTATATTTTTATTTTTAAAGGATAAAATAAAAAATGAATATGATTCTTATAAAATTAAATTATAATAAAATTATTTTTAATTTATAAAATATCTCTTTTAATCACTAGAGTCACTCAAAGAAAGTTCTTGCAAGTCTAAGGATGTGAAAAACCACGTGTAAGACAGTACAATTGCTTTCCAAATGCCTCAATAGCTTTTAAAATCAATAAAATATAAAATTATCATATAATTTTATGATTATAAATAGAATTTACTATTGGATAAACCCAATTAGAATCTTTTTAAAGGTCTTTTAAGTAAATATCACGGCCAGGCCCCCAAATGTAAGGTTTGACTATGAAACAATAAGTAAAAATTACTAATTTATTACTTATTGTACTCTGAATGTCCTTATGAATTGAATAAATAAGATTAAAAATATAATAATAATAAATAATTATTATTATTATGGCGTAAAATAATTATATTATTAAATAAATATAATAATATAACTTATATTATGAAAATATAATATAATAAATAAATATATTAATATAAAATAATTAATATATTTAAAAATCTCTTTATTATTGTTACCAACAAATAATTAAGGCGTAAAAAATTGTTTTTTATTAATAAAAAACAATTAATAACAATAATATTACTAATATTAAAGTTATGAATTAATATAAATACTATTTATATTAATTAAAGAATTATTAAGAGAGTAATAATAGAGAAATTATTATAATAAGAGAAAATAACCTACTTTTAACACTTAATATAATAATTTTGAAATATTTTACGCCAAAAAAATATAAATACAACTTTTTCAAATTGTATTTACAATAAAAATAAAGAAAATTACAAATTATTCTGGATTTTTACATGGAAATGAGTTTTTAGAGAGATTTTTAACAAAAACAATTAAATAAATGATTTAATCATGTCAAAATAGATGATTATAGCAAGGTGGTCTTTGGTCTTTAATAATATAATACTTTTATATATAAAGAATAAAGAAATTACCTTTGATTTAATTGATTTAATGTTTTTGATGCATCTGAGGGGAAAATAGAGTAAGAAGAGCTCTATTTATAGTAAATACCTCCCTCCTAGAGTCCAACAGGCTTCTAGTAGACGTGTACTGATCATATCCACTGGAATTGATCAATATTTTAAGGTTTGAGGGTGATTACATCATGATCAAACCATATTACATCATTATTACACCATTATTTAGAGTTATCACTATAACTCTAAGTTTGATGACATCAGAGGCTTGGCAGAACCCCAAATTTCGTGGATTTTATTAGTTTTAATCATAAACTAATAGTATTCACCAATATTATCACTCTTATGACTGTTAAACTTAATTTAAGGTTACAGTAGGTGATCATAACTGCTCAATTTAGCTCAAACTTTGATCTTCAATAACTTTGAAGATTTACACGCTACAGCAATTCAGAGAGTGAATTCTGATAGCCTGGCATAGCCTAATTATGATGCCAAGAGCCTTTCATTACATCATCAAAACTCTAATTTTGATGATTTTTCTTGTAACTCATCTTTTCTGTTGAAATTCAATATTTTAAACTTCAAACCTTGATTTCAGGGGGTTATACCCTGAATTTAATAATAAAAATTTCATCATTCTTCACGAATGAGCTAGTAGAATCCAACTGTATACTTTTTTTTAAGTTTGGACTACTTTCACAACAAAGTGGTCAACAGCTCTGTTGATTTTTATCAATATTTCATCATAGGTTTTAACCTTGTTTATAATTTGTAAAATGAAGTTCATATCTGTGTTCTTACAGTAATTACGTGGTAACTTTATTTTTGGTTCATCATTCTATCATGTATAGTTTAGGAGATATTAGCTATGATCCTTGAATATATGCGTTGACCAAAAAAGTGCATATATTCAGGTTAATTCCTTAAGTATTGACTTTGGAAATTAGCTTATTAATTGTTTTATGTGTGGATTGTTGTGGGGAATCCACTGGTACAATTTCTTTCACATGTTGTTTCATTAGTTCCTGAGATAAATAAGGTTTTCTGGTTTTTATAAGGTATTATACCTTATAATTCATTAAATATTGACTTTACAGATATGCCATAAAAATGGTATATGTGTATTTTTCCATGAGGAATCCAATGGTATAATTTTTTTTACAAGCTGATTCATTGGTTTTTAAGTTAAACCAATTTTTGTACCAATTTATGGTATTTTTTGTATATTTAAGTAATTATTTTTAATGTATAATTATTCTAAGTAATTTTAATATAATTATATTAAAGGTATAATTATTCTTAGTCTTTTTTGTGACCTTATTGGGTATGTGGTCATATCTCAAAGGCTCACACTTTTACAGACCCTGTACATCCATAAAAGGGCTGTATTATCCAAATAAATTTGAATCAAGATTCCTCTCATGAAAATTCACTCCTTGGATCAGGGCTGGTGGATTCTCACATATACCAGCCCCTCTCTCCCCAGTCAATTCATATACTTGCTTTATTATTTAATAAATATTCTTATTTCTTATTTGAGAATATATTATTTATTGGTATTAAGTTGGTCTTTTCATTTCCTCACCTTTTCAGTAGGGTGGTGTGGCCATAGCCTTATTAACCCTTCTATTTCTTCCTGAAATGTTGAAACAGTGGAGTTGGACTTTTTTGTGGTTGTCTCTTTTATTCTTTACTATTATTCTTATTGTTTCTTCTTTTATTTTATTTACTTTCACTATAAATACCATTCTTATTACACTCTTAAGTTTATTTATTCTTATTACATCTGAGCCCTCCATGAGTGAGTTCCAGTTTACTGAGTTCCAGGCCCTCTTCACTTAGAAGATCCCCTGTGACAGTGTGTGTGTAGAAAGGTGGTTCTTGTGGTTTTTTTAAAAACCTTTGGCTTGTTTCAGGAAGCTCAGGTGGTGGGGAATCTCAGCCGAAGGCACAGAAAAACCAATATTGGTGAATGTCACAGGATTTGGTGTAATACCAGAGTGTGATGTATGCTTGGCATGAGCTTGACTTTTATCTTTCTTGAAATGAAGGCAATTCCCGGAAACTGACACAAAATTAACCCTGATGATAAAGCCAATGGATAAAAAATGCCCATTTTCATATTGTTGGATTCAGCTCAACAAATAAGACCTTTTCTGGGGCTTTGGTGTTTGATGAAGGATGAAACTAAACCCTCATATACTTGGGAGTTGAATCAATACGTAGATAAAGTTCCCAAAAACACCAATATTTGTCTCCTCCAGTTATTTCTATCAACAGGGATTTGGCTCTAAAAAATTTTCTTAAGAAGCTCTTCCCAGACTCAAAAGTCATGTTATGCATTTGGCTCATCAATAAAGAGGTATCCTCCCAGTGCATGAAGAAAATTGGTCATGGCACTGATTTTGAAAATTTCATGGGCCTTTGAAATGAATTAATTTAATTTTATCTGTTGCTTTTATTCTTATTATTGTGTTTATTAATTACTTTAGAATTCATTTCTCAGTTTATGTATTCATCAAGTGAAAAGACTTTCAAAGAGAACTGGAAGAAGCTGCAAGATCAAGTAAAAAATCCTGAAGTGTTGCAATATTTTGAAAAGCCTGGCTTCCTCTAAAGGAGTATTATATTACAGCCTGGACAAACTATTCAAGCCTTTGAGGTATTTTCATATACCCAAAATGCCACAAATCATAAAATTGAGTTATAATTAAAATAAATAAATTGATTTTTATTATGAAAACAAAATTCAAATACAAAAAATAAGATTTTAATCATATTTTAACATTAAAATTTAAGAATGTGAAAATAAATTTTTTCTTGAAAAAATTAAGGAAAAATGGATTTTTATCAGAAATATTAAAATCAAATTATTTTTGGAAAAAATTTAATAAAAATTATTATATCTTTTTTTTCCAATTAATAAAAATCTTGAATTTATCTCACCATTGGATTCCTCTTAAAAAACCAGGTGGGGTCACCTTGGTGTGAAAATTCTGTAACTCAACTCTAAATAAGCTCAATTTAAGTTTTTAGTATTTCCTGTATTAAAATCTTAAAATCCATGTGGTGTTAACCATAAATTTTTGTGTTCAAAGTGAGGTGTGGTCTGTAGTTTAGAAGCTATTAGGAATTGAATTATTTTCAATTTAAATGTCAAAATTTGTGTGTGTATTACATAAGTGAGCTTAGATTTATATATATGGAATCAATAATTACAGTTGTTTACTGTAAAGTTTCAATTGAATTATGTATTTAAATTTTTGGCATAATACATTATGCGGAATTAAAGAAAAAATAAATTGGAAATATTAATTTTGGAGGGAAAAGGAATCTTGGCTCCAAGGGTGCCATACTCCCCCAAATTCCTTGCTTAAATGCATTATATGTCAAAATTAACACAAACTTTCATCACTTTTGGCCTGGAATTGAATCACAGGGTCTGTGACTCAATTTCTGATGAGGTTTTGATACCAACCAGTGCAGTTTTTACTGCTTTCAAGAGGTTAAAACTACCCTTAAGCTAAAAAAGTGTTAGTAAGAACAGTTTTTACTGGTTTTGAGGGCTGCTACACACATTATGACGTGTTTTGAAGACTTGAAGCCAAGTATTACTATAGCAATGCCTGATTTAAGAGATGAAAATGGCTAAAACCAGCCCTTTTTGGTCCAAACCAGGGTTCAATCATTCCATAATTGGCTTTTTCTGTTGTGGGCTTGTTTCTCACAGCTGATGAAAGTAAGTTTTAATTTTTGAGTAAGAAAATTGATGGCTATAAAAGAATGTCTTCTTTGCCCCAATTTTCTCTTCATGTTATAATCTTTCCTTTTATAATTAGTTCAAACACTTTCAAGCCAATCAATAAAATATTCCAACCAACCTTTTAAACACATGAATAATCATTATAAGAATTGTTTGTAACTATCATAATCATTTTTTACCCTTGAGCTACCCCAAAAGTGAATTCAAGCATCTTTCATCACTGTCAACATTATCACTTTTTTTTCCAATTCACTCTGGTCACTTTTCAGAATTTTTTCTCTCAAATATTCTATTTAAAAACTATTCTCTCCTACCAATTGCCTTCAGTACTTTGCTGAATTAATTCCAATAGAAATTTCTCTTGAAGAAATTTCTTCTGTAGCCATAAATCTCTCTTGTAGAGCATTTTTGGATAAACTTATATTGTTGGTAAAACAATAAATATTTATAATAATATTTTTTCACACTGAGAAAAGCTAAAAGAAATGAAATTGGTGTGTTTTGGATTTAACCTCTTAAAATTTACTATGTTCAATTAAATTTTACATTATACAGATTTTGAGGACAGGAAAAGTACTTGATTCTTAATCAAAGTTGAATATCCACACCTTACAAACTACCATTTTCACCTGGGTGTGGGCTCCACCTCAAGTATTCAATTTTCCCACACAATGTTTAAACTTTGACTTCAAAAGTCCACTGGTACTTTCTTGGAGGTTGTTAGGGCCCTTCACATGGCTTTCAAGAAACAATTTATTGAAATAATTAACAGAATCTCCAAATAATTGATTTTCCATGTCAAGAATTTCCCTCCACTCATTTGTGCTCTCAATGACAAGGTGTCTGATTATTCCCTTCAGATGGCCTTTGAAAATTTCAAAACAAAATTTCCCCCCAATGAACAATGCACCAACAAATACAAAAATTGTAAAGGCAGACATTGCAAGCACAAGACCCAACAGACATTCTCCAAGCACCAAAGGCTCCAGATATCATACTTCCATCCTCAGTGGCAGCTAAATTCACCTATGAGGATTCTTTTATCTTCAATTTCTTAGCTTTTTTCATATCAACTGATCTTCTTTGTCATATGCTTCTCAGGATGGCTTACAAAGTGATGATCAAATGGTTGAGAAAGAATTAGTGAATGAAGCAAGGAGAATATTTGAAGATATTTGGGAAAAAAAATTTCAAAGAACAATGGCAGAAATTACCTAAATTCTTCAGCATTTTCAAGATTTTTTGACTGGAAAACTCCCTTTTAATCAAATTACCAAGATTAAAGAGGATCAAGAATATTATTAAGAACCACTAGAATGCAAAAATATCCATGGAAGACCTCAAGGAGCCAAAAATTAAAAAAACTAAAACATATCCCTCAAGATTTTAAATACTTGAAATTCAATCCAAGAGAAGAGGAAGACACCCATCAAAATTTCCCAGCACAAAAACTTAAATATCACAGTTAATTTCACCCCCTCAAATTATGGAAGTAGATTGATCTAAAGATTTTGAGGCCTCATTATACAAATCAATAACTTTGTCATCTTCACTACCTTCAGCAACTAAATTGAATCAATCTGGAAGATAAGGAGTAACCCTCAGGTGGTCCAGAAGACTGGCCAATAGTAGCAGAGCCTCTCAAACAAAGTCCCGCAAGCCTGAAATACCTTTGAATATATATGATGTTATTTACTTTACCCATGAGCATTTCAAAAGCAATTATCACACAAGTGATTAAATCTCCAAGCACTTTGTGAGTTTTTGATTAATTTCAATGTGGAATATATTTGGTAATTTTTTGACACATTTTTATTAGATACCTGGCTCAGAAGACTTTTCAAAATTGATATCATAATAAACCTTCAAGTCCATCAATTTCCAGGGTGATGGAAACTGTGGCTACAGAACAGTATCCTATTACATTTACAAGACCCAACATCAATGGGCTGATGTCAGAGGTAACTTTGCTGAAGAAATTTAAAAAAACACCTTTATGAAGCCATGAACACTTTTATACCCTCAATATCCTCCTATTTGGATAGAATTGAGTGGTACGAAGATGTTGGCCAGACTCCAAAGAGCAAGTGGATGTATATTCCTGATATGGGGGATGCCATTTCAAATGAGTATCAAAGACAATTTTTCTGTTATTCCACAGTCCAATCTTTCTCTTTTTTCCCTTACTTCTGTCCTCCAAATGACAATCCACCCATTTCCATCTGTTTTTTGTATAGCTGTTCTCATTATGTTCCATTGGATAACATCATTTCTAAAGCTTACCCTTCCCCCCCATTCCTTTGAATTCGGAATTTTATTCCAAACCACAAGCCCTGGGATGGGTAGATAAAGTTAAGAAACACAGGATTTTTAATTTTTCCAATCTTCCTCCCCTAGAAAAAACCCACTATTTTGGAGGTTGATTCAGCTTTATTTTCTTTTTATATACAGTTTATACTATTTATCCCCCTCCTCAGTTCTATTTATTGCTTGAATCCCACCTCAGTCTCTTTTTTATCAAAAATGTGGCACTTTTGCACTTCCAAATAGTCATATTTATTACAAACATGAAAAAAAACTTGGAAAAAGACACAACCTTTTGGGTATTCACTTGGCCCACCAAAGAAAATTCCCAAAATTATGGGCTTCTGGCTTTTAATTCTCAAGATTTTCCCCTTCATTTTAAAAACCACAATTTTGAAATTCATAAGTGGGAACATTTTTAATTATTTTCTTTAAAAAATAGGCAATTTGGTCAAATTGATCAAATTGGAGAAATTAGGCAAAAACAAATTGAGAAAATTTAGGAATCTTGAAATCTCATGTTGGAAAAAATATGGCAAAAAAATAAAAACAAAATCCTGTCACAACCACAAAGAATGACCCTCTGCCATTGATGTTGCGGCAATTCCAACCTGGGAGCAAGTTGGGGCCAATTGGCCACACCATATCTTTATGGCCAATTTGACCCCTTCTGGTGCTCTATGGCATTTTGTCCATATCACCATCCCATGGCCTTTTATGGCCTCAGGCCATCATTGGCCTCCCTGGCCAATTTCCGTATCCTCAACCCCCAGGCCTCTATCTTTGTTTTGGGCCTGGGGGGTCTCTTTGTCTCCTAGCCCTCATCATGGGCTCTGGGCTAACCCTGACCTAAATGGCCTTTTTGGGCCATTTAGGCCCCCTACGGCCTCTATGGTCCATGGGCCATTTAGGCCCCTTTTGGCCTAATCCAATGAAGCCAAAGGGGGGCAGCCCATCAGCCCCCAAGGCCAGGTGGTTTCCAAACCACAATTGGGCCCACCTGAGCCCATTTTGGCCCCAAATCCCATCAAACCCAAAATGACCACAAATCACCATAGGACCCATTTTGGCCCAGGATCATCATGGACCACTTTTCAGCCCATGGCCTCTGGTAGCCACCAGAGGCCACCAGATATGCTCAGCTCAATCCTTCCCCTCACCTTAAGGGGAATTCTTTCACTCCTTCATGCACCCCATACTCAAGGTTGCAGGAGTGGTGCATATATGGTATTATGCACCATTTTTGCTCAGCAGTTCAATGGTGACATTTTCAGGACCCAATTCCATCTTTTCAAATCAATGTCCCAAAATCCAACGCCCATTTTGAAGGAGGATTTCTTAACTCATCAGTCTGGCAATCAGAAGACCATTCAAGGATCCCAATCACCTGGCCCTGCAGGAGTTGGGTTGGCAATTTCATTAAGGATTATTCCAAGGGCATTCTCAGAGGTTATACAGTCTTTCAATCAGTTTTCAAGGCATCAAGTATTTCAAAACTCCTTGGACAACTCAATTGGTCCATACAGGCGTCAATCAATTAACCTGTATTTACTTGGCCCAATTGGGCCAATTCATATTCCACTGTGGGAATTCAGTCACACAGTTCAATTTTCAATATGGCCAGATCTGTATTGACCCAATTCAGAAAATAAATCCGGTGACTCACCTTCCAGGATCAGTCTTTCAACTTTTCACATATACTGGCCACCTTTCAGTACCTGGGGACTTTTTCCCCAGTTAATTAATATATTGAATTTATTATTATCTTTATTTTCTTTTACTTTATTAAAGTTAATACTGATAATATCAAGTCAGTCATTCAGCACCTTTCCTCTTTTCTCCCTCACCTGTCAGTGGATATTGGTGGTCATATCCTTTACCAATTCCATTCCCTTTTCTGGAAGGTTGAAACAGTGAATTGAGGATTCACTTGGTTGGCCTCTTGGCCTTTGGCCTTTGGCTTCTTATCTTTTCTTTTATCTTTGGCATACTTGTCTTTTCCCTTCTTCTTTAAAGAAATTAAATCTTTATTATTCCTTATATATTTTGGAGCCCTCCAAGTGAGTTCTTGATTTCTGAGCGCCAGGCCCTCTTTCTTCCATAAGAGCCCCTGTGACAAATCCTCAAAGCTAAGCCTGAGTATTTTTTTAAAAAAAACCAGGCCACCTATTTGTGTTGGCAATAAATTTTTAAAATCATGTAAGGGGTTGCATGTGTCTAAAAACACCCTATAATAATTTCTAGACTACCTTTTAGTTTAAGTAATGGTACCATCTGAGCTATTTTTTTGTAAGTTATCATCTAATTATAATAACTACCATCAATATTTTTTTTTCTTCTACTTAGTTAAGCCAATTAAAATAAAATTGAATAATATAATAATTTCTAGAATACCTGCTAGTTTCAGGGATGGTTTCATCTGATGTCTTTATCCGTATATGTTCATTAAATAGTATGAAATACCATGATTAAGGGAAAAAAGAATTGTGTGAGAGATAGGATTGATTTATGTTGTTTGAGGTATGCCTTGGTCTCCCTGGGGACTTTATTTATCTCTTTCAGCTTTAATTGTACCTCTTTTGAAATTACGGATTGTGTGATTTTGCAAAATAGGTCATGTGATTAAGATTTGGTTCTGAATTAGTAAGCTTGCAAAGCCTTGAGTGATTATTTCTGGTTATTAATTTCTCTTATTATATCAGGTGATGTTATTTTTCAGTTGATTGTTTCTCTAATGCAAGGTGGTTAAACTTCCAAAACTATTACTTATCAGGTCATGTGATCCTTTATAGATCATTCATTGGCTTTGCTTTGGATTTTGAGAGCCTATTCTTTGACTTTTGAATTTAGGCAAAGGGTTTGAGGGTTGATGAAGGAGGTTATGAACTCTTATGCAGTTGATTATTCAATTACATTCAGGTGATTATGCAAGTGTATGCATGTTGTTTTTTTTGGTTTACTGATTGAGCTCATGCAGGGGGTTTTTTATTGTGTGAAGGAGATTTTTCAGTTAATTTTACTTTTGAAAGACTGTTTGTGTCTATGAAAGGTGTATTTCCTGTGCATATGAGAATTAATGATAAAGCTTCAAAGTTTGAACTAGTTGTTTTTGTTTAAACTCAATTCCCCTTTCCCTTTTGAGTAATTTCTTGCAATTTCTACTGTATTGGGGGTTGGAGAGTTTCTGAGGGAGTTTAGGTGCGAATAATATTTCTTTTTTAGGATATATCTGGTTTTATTCTTGTATCTTGCTTGTTTTAAAGTGTACTCTTGATGATATGAAGGCCATTTAGTGCAATTTTGGGCTCCGTGTTACTTTTAACCAATTTTTTTCTCATTATTTGAGTTAAATTGATTGATTATTGTGGCTTATTTGAGGTGTATAATGTTTATTCTGATAATATTTACTGATTTATTTTCTGTATTTAAATCTCTGAGGTGAAATGAAATATTGAATGTGGATTTGAAACCAAAAAAAGGTATGGAATTCTACTAATAATTCTTTTTCCTTTTTTTAATTAATCCAAGCTGACAAACAGGTATGGTATACCATAATGGACATAAGGAGCAGCTTCCCATAATCTATAATTTTATAGAAGAATAATAAAATATAAGATCAGTAAATTGCCCTAATTGAATGAAAAAATAATCAAAATTTTTGAAAACACCAGAGATTTATCACAAAATCTTCAATCAAGACAATATTTAATTTAAATTGATATCAAATCTAACCTCCGAATTTTACAATTTTCTCAATTTTCCCCCTTAAGATAACAATTAGTTTGAAACGATCAGGATATCTCAATTTAACTTGACCATCTCTCAATGATGCTATTTACAACCATTGAGAAATTTTAAATTTCCTTCCTTAAAACTTATTAGGCTTCTTTAAAGAAAAAAAGCTGGTAGTTATTTATTATATACATATATTCCTCACACGTTTTCAGTTTCTACAAACTATTGAAGTTATTTTACTCTACCATATTTATCTATTATTTTCTGGAATATTTCAAAATAAATTTAAAATAAAAACAGGAAAATTGAGATCATAATCTCAAATTATCAAAATATCAAATTTTTGTTGTTTTTACTAAGTAAAATGCACTTCAATATTGAGAAATTAGCTTCATTTTTCTTAAATTATATATTCTATAAAGCATAATCTTTTCATCATATATTAATTTTAATAACTCTTTTATATAATAAAGGAAACTTTTTAAAAGAAAATTAAACCCTTATTTATTATATTCAACCATCTCCAATTCTTTTCTAATTTAAGTAAACCTCTCAAAAACTGATCCCCACCTCCCTTTAGTTATTCTAACTTCATGATTGATTTTTTTCCCTGGGATAATAATTGATTATAGTCAACACTATTTTTATGAAATACAGTTCTTATTATATGCAGTTCCATATAGCGTGTTATTTCTCATGTTGGGATAGCGAGGATTTATGAAGAATAAATAACACCATTTTTTTGAATGTTTTTGAATATTCACTTTTTAAGAAACCAAAGAGTAAAATAAAAAGGTAAAATATACCAAGTTAAGAGAGATACACTCATTTTCTATATCACAACTGACTTCCACTTAATCAGAATATTTGACAAAGGAGTAAGAAATTTAATCATCAACTTTAAAATGGTAAAAATGAATATTTTCTTATGATCAAAATATTGATTCCTATCAATTTATTTTTTAAGCTTTATTTTATATTTGTTCCATAAAAAAATGATATTTCCTGGGAATCCATTTCTTTGTATGGCCTGAAAGCTTCAAAGTCAATTTTTATAACTTGGCCATTACAAAAGCCTGTTTTGAACATCAAGAATTACATCGATGAGCCTTATCTTATACAAAAAAATATAGCTCTATTCTATAATCCAAAAATATTTTTATTTATTGATTTAAAGTCCTATTATCATTTAATCAAACACAGAACAGGCAGACTAGTATCTGTAACTCCGGTAATTATTTTGAGTAGCCTGAATTATTTTTAAAAATTGAAAGAACTTGAGTCATATTCAAGAGAATAAGTAATAATTTCTTAGCTCCTAAAGATAACTTATGAAAGTTTCTCTTTGTCATTAAAGAGGATGATATTCTTCAGAGACTGGGAATTAATGTGTACATATTTGTGGTACAAATTATCACTTTTCACATAAACAATTAGGGAAAAAAATGCTACTTATGAGTAGGATCATGAGTCTTAATAGATTCTAATAACTGTAGTCATTCTATATATTCTTTTGGATTCATAAAATAAGCACTATTTCTTATCAGAAATCAATGTTTTTGAATTTTGAATAAAGTAGTATTAACCTTTTTCTATATGATCTGGGATTGGCTTACTATGAGTATTTTTTGAAAAAAGGGTTAAATTGATTTCAAATGATGCTTATATTTTAAATTAATGATTTTTTCAATTAGATAAGCCTCAAAACATGATTATCTACTGTATTTTGTGGCTTCCAAATATCTGACTTTTCAGGTAAATTTGATCACGTCTTGAAGTCCTTGATATGTAACACATTGATTTTTTTTGAAAAGAACTGCTAGCTATAGATTTTACTTGAACAAGTAAATTACAAAGAGAAAATAGCTCGTGAGAGCCTAAATTATTTTGATTTTATTGAGTTTCAAGTTATTAAATAATAAAACTAAGTAAATTAATTTAAGCTAAAGATTTAATCAATATTTTTCTTCACATTTCATGGCAAGTTATGGAATTATTTCTGAGTATAGTGATAACAAAAACCAAAAAACTCTTTTGATCTATTTAAATACTATAGACTTAGCTCTTCGGATTTTCTACCTTTATTTTTAATGAATAACATTTACTCTTTTAAGGAAAAATAAATATCTAATTGATGTTTTTTCAAATTTTCAAAAAGTACTTTATCAATGAAAAAAATATGTAATTAAATTTTATTTTTATTTTTATCAAAAATATCAAGACTCATTGATTATTTAAAATTATTTGACTTTAATTGAACTCAAATAAGATATATGAATAAAAAGCTCAAGAATATTAAAAAAATGACTTAATAATCACAAGCCACGGTTGAATTGAAAAAATATATAATAAAACAATGTCTAAATGAATCCAAATTTTGATTAGAAAAGATCTTTCTCCTATTTCAGTAAACGCTCGCAGAACCCTACAGCTCCCCTTCAATATTTGACTCAATTAATTTTCTCTTTCTCTGCTTATTTTTAATTTAATTGCCTTATATAAATCAACCTTTTTACTCAATAGTTGAATATATGAATCAGCAACGTTTGTGAAATGATCAAATCAAATGCTTTTTTTGATTCTGAAAATCAGAAAAAATCTGAGATAGGTTAGAAGGAAACCCCCTCAACAAAAAGTAGAATCAAAACAGTAGCTAAACCTTTCAATAATAGCCATTCTCACTTTTGTCAGCTTGCCGTGCACATCCCAGCTAATTCAGATTTGCCGCCGGGTGTGATTTTTTTGGACTGCGCGCATGTCACTCGCTGTATGTGCTTAGACTTTTGGCACCCGATTCCGCACCCATTCTTTCGCAGCCAAACCCACAAGCGACGTTCCCGTCTGCGGGCTGCGTCCTTGACCGTCAATGGATATATAAACAGGGTGCCCTTGTTGGCAGCGAGTAAATCTTCCCCAGGCTTGTCTCACTTGCAAGGTCCACTCCTAACTTTATTGCTTTTAAACTTCACTCACCATGTCTGGTACGTCCACAGAGTTTTTCCCAGGGACCACACGATACGCTGGTTTTATTGACACTTGGGGCTGGTTGTCTTGAACAGGGTTTGATTTTTCTAATGGGGATTACTCCCAACTTGAGCAGCATTTATTTGACAAGAGTTACATCGAGGGGTAAGCTTTGGTTCCATGAACCATTTTTTTCTATGATGATTTTTATTTTGGTCCGTGTTTCTGAACACTGTCTCGGCAGGCATGGGCGGCTTAAGACCCCGCCTCGTTTTTTCAAACACCTCGCCTGAGACAATGCTGACAACTCATATACCAATGTTTCTGATGCTATCCCCTCACCCCTCATTTTATTGATAACGTCCATTTCGACTTGCTGACTTTTTCGTTTGGCTTCCATCACATTGCATCCCCTTCCAACGATCGAAACCCATTCTAGGTACTCTCCTTCCCAAGCTGATGTAGTTGTCTACCAGGCTGTCCCCTCTTCACCTGATGCCGCCAAATATCCTAACTCTGCGCGTTGGTGGGCTCACATTAAAAGCTGGGAGAATGAGCACTCCTCCCTTCCTGGTGAAAAGAAGGAATTGTCTAGTTATGGTCCTCCTAAAGCTTCTCCTTCAAAGGGTATGTCGCTCAATATACTTGGGAAAGGCTTCTTGACTGATTGCTTTTGCGTTTTCATCCGACTCAAGCCACTGCCGGCGAGGAAGATGATGAGATCGATCTCTTTGGCTCTGACGACGAGGAGGTCGATGAGGCCGCAGAGAAACTCAAAGCTGAGCGCTTGGCTGCATATGCTGCGAAGAAAGCGACCAAGCCGAAAACTATTGCCAAGGTTTGCATATCCTAAAGTGATTGATTTTCCCTTGCGTACAACTAACTACGACCCCACTTTTACAGTCTCTCGTTACTCTAGATGTCAAGCCATGGGATGATGAGACGGACATGGAGGCCCTTGAAAGATCGGTTCGCTCTGTGGAGATGGATGGTTTGGTATGGGGCCTGAGCAAACGTCAGTTGAATAGTGTAATTCATGCCACAGCTTTCTTTCTAACCATTCTTGCCACATTATTACAGTTGTACCTGTTGGATACGGAGTACGCAAGTTGCAAATTAGCTTGGTGGTTGAAGACGAGAAAGTCTCTTTAGATGAACTGCAAGACAAGATCGCTGAATTCGAAGACTATATCCAGTCTTCCGATGTTCAAGCTATGCAGAAGCTCTAATAGATCGACGTCCAACACCCTAAAAGGAAAGGAAAAAGTCGAATACACTTTCTGAAAGTTGATGAATATTTTTGTGATGGGTGAAGCCCACAGGAAACTCTTATCTGCAAAACCTATAGCCACGCAAGTGCTGTTGTAACGAAACATGAATCAATCATATTCGCCTTGAGATCATAGCATTGAGAGCGCTGTCCCTGTTAGAAAATGTCGGGAGCATTTCTGATCAATTTGGTGAAAGCTTGAAACATGATTTCAAGAGTCATTGAAATCACCACGCATGCCTTGCAATCATCGCCAAAACCATCTGAAATACACACTGTCAAGAACCCCAGCCGATCTCAGACACCTCAAGATTTAAGTAAATGTTTGAGGTGTTCTTCAATTTCGACAACGATGGGTCTATTTTGCTGAGAAAAGCTTAGCTTTTATAGCCTTGGCTCAATGTAGTCAAACAGTATGCATTGTAATACGACTGACCAAATTCCCGACCCACCAAAAGACTTATTCAGTGCAGTCTCACTCATCCGCTAGGGATACGCAACTTATTCGGATTGTCACAATCATATTTAATTGCTCACAAATTATAGCCCAGGTATTCCATAGCCACCCAACACATTGTGTGACAATAAAACGGAAATCATAACTTTAATGATAAGAAAGAAAAGAAAAACAACTACTAAGGTGGACTCTTGTTCAGCCCACTCTTTCAATAAATCAGGTGGATAAGCTTCTGCCCCCAACTCAGGTATATTGTCAGGGTACTGTCAGTACCCTTTTCTTGAACTAAACCGAGGTTGTTTCATTTGTCTTGGGTTTCCCCAACATGAGCTGATTCAAAGGTTTGGGTTCACAGCTCTTTTGGGAAGTGCCCTAAAAGCTCTTTAATTTTTTACTACTGGAGGCAATGCAATTTATACAGTATCAGCTGATGACTGGGGAAAAGTCTATTATGGCACCTTGAGCTTCTTCTGTTGTTGGCATGACCTCATTATTGCTGTTGTCCCTGGTGGCCTTTTTGCCTGAGAGATAAGTGTGAAACATTCATACTCTTTGTCCATGAGTTTGCCCATGTACACTAAAAACTCCTTAACAGCCAAGTTGAGGACATGGCATGCACATTGATGGAATTTTGCATCCTGATCCCAATCTATGTTGATGCCAGGATACCTTTGTTGTAAATTACCCATGATATATGGGTTATTGGTGGCATTATCCCTGATAAGGCTATATAGATGGTGTAAAGATCACCGCTCTGAGAGTGAATCCTAAACTTTCCAGGAAAGGACAGGCCCAGTATGAGGTCCATGAAATTTCTAATTATAATCAAGGAAAGGATTGATATTTAGTAAATATTTGAAAAAATAAAGAAACAAATTGCTTTAAAAAATACCAAGGCTTTCCAAAAATAAGAATTGAGAAGGTGGATTTATTGTCTTAATTTTTCTAGGTAGCTTTTTCTTTGATCCTGTAATGCTGTAGTTACTAGAAGAAATTACCTAGGCCACTAGAAATTTGGTGCTAACTTTCTGAGTACTGATTTCAATTGAGGGGTTTAAAAACTTGAAAACAAGACCTGAACAGCCACCAGAGCTTTGTCAAGGTCTCAGAGTATTGCCTCTTTCGCCATGGCTGCCAAGCATGAAATGATAATTAGCTATACAGAGACCAGGGCTTTGGTGGCTCAAGAATTGAAGCAACAACAACTTCTTGTCTTTTGATGTTGAGCTTCAATATATTACAGCCCATGATTGTCAATATAACACTAAGATAATAAAAGGACATGTAATTGAAGGTTAAAATTCATATGGAGACAGTGAAAATAGTATGAACCTACAATTACAACATTCTTAAGTAAATAAAAAGTTACCTTTTGAATAAATCCATTTTTTGCAAGATGTTATTTTCTAAAATAAACTGGTATTGTGAGCCCATTATGTGCAAAAATGAAGGTGGTACCTCTTGGCTACTGATTGACCTCAAAATAATAATTTACATTGGAAAAAATGCACTGCCCCTTCCCTAATTCCACCTTAGGCTTGGGTTGATTCAATTCTCTGCTTCTGGGATTTCCTTCAACTAGTAAGCTATAGGGGTCATATTAAGCTTCATATTCTAAAGAGGACTCATCTTGTATCTCCATTATCCAATAATCTGTGGACAATTGAATCACATAATGCCAGGAAAATGGATGACATTAGTTGGGGAAATGTACAAAGGAGTGGAGGAGAATCTTGGTAATTTTAAGAATGTGTAAAGAATCACTTGAGTATACCTCTTTGTATGCTGAGGGGAAATTTTGAAGCATGATGGGATTTTATATAAAGAATCAGTGATTCATAGTGGAACACAAGCTTACTTGCAGAGTTTCTCATAGGAAATAGTGTGAAGATACATTGAGAAAAGGGAAGGCAGAAAAAGGGGTTATTTGGAAAACAGATCAGAGGTATTATCTTTCTTTTTGGTAGTTAGATTCAGGAGCTGTGGGAGTTCCTCTTGTGTGGGATTGTAAGACTTGACTATGGAACAAGAAGTAAAAATTACTAATATTTCACTTATAGTGCTCTGAATGTCCTAATTGAAATGAATGATAAGATAAAGAATTATTATAAGGGTTTGGTAAACAGATGTAAGCCATTATATGGTCTTAGCATAAAGTTATGTGTTTTTACCAATTTATGGCCAAAACATGTAATTTTATGGTAAAAACATGTAAATGGCCTATTTTTTTAAAAAGTTCTTTAGGTTGAATTTTGGGGATTTTTATAATTTTTTTGCCATATTTTTTCTGACATGGGATGTCAAGATCCCCAATTTTTTTCAATTCTTTTTTGCCAAATTTCTCCAATTTGGCCAATTGGGCAAAATATCATGTTTTTTTAAAAAAATTATTAAAAATGTTTCTACTTATCCACCCCCATAATCTTTTTTTGAAATAAAGGGAAGAATCTTGAGAATCAAAACTTAGAGAACCAAAGTTTTGGAATTTTGTTTGGGTGGCACAATTGTAGGCCCAAAAAGTGCTTTTTTTATGTTTTTTTGTTCATGTTTGTAAGTAAATTTAAAATGCCTTTTATGATATCAATGAAATTAAAAATGTAATTTATGAAATTAGTGGAATTGAAAATTCCATTTATGGCATTAAAAATGACATAAAATGCCATAAATGGTATAAAAAGTGCCATAAAAATGCCAAAAATGGCACTAACAGTGACATTTATGTCATTTATGAAATTTCTTACAGTGCCATAAATGGCATCAAAAACAGCACAAAAATACCATAAATGGAATCAAGAATGGAATTTATAGCATTTATGGAATCAAAAATGGTATTAACAATGCCATAAATGAGGTTTCACGCAATAGAGGTGTTTTTTAGCTATGTTTGAATTAAAATACCCCTTATGTGTTTTTACCAATTTATGGTAAAACACATCAGATTTCAGTAAAAACATGTAAGGGATTACATGGGTTTACCAACAACCTTATTATAATTTTGGTGTAAAAATCATTTATATTATTAAAATAGATAAAATGAATATATTTATGGCAATTTATTATCACCACAGAGAACTAATGTGTAAGAAGTTGTTATTTAATAATAAAAACTATTAATAACAATGATATTAGTATAAATACTGTTTATATTAATAAAATAATGTTTAAAAGTAATAATAGAGAAAAAAATAATCTACTTTTAACACTCAATAAAATAATTTTGAATGATTTTACACCCAAAGAGTTGAATAAAACTTATTGTCACAGGGTCTCTTGGGAATAACAACAGTGGCCTGGAATGCAGCAATCAGGGACCCACTTGGAGGGCTCCAAAGATAAAGAGAAAAAAGAAGAACATATTTCTTTAAGAGAAAATGAGAGCAGTACAAGAGATGCCAAAGATAGGAATGAAGCCAAAGGCCAAAGTATAATAAGAGAGAGCCAAAGTCCAAAGAGACAACCAAATGAATCCTAAATTCAATGTTTCAACTTTCCAGAAATAACAATGGAATTAGTAAAGGATATGACCACCAATATCCACTGACAGGAAAAGAAAGATGTGCAAATGTCTGAATTACAATTATCAGTATTTACTTTAATAATGGAAAGAAAATAAGAATAAAAATAAATCCAATATATTTATTAACTGGAGAAAAAGTCCCCAGGGAAGAAAAGGTGGCCAGTATATGTGAAAAGTTGAAGACTGATCCTGGAGGGTTGATCACCCAGCTGTATTAAATGTTCTGGGTCAATAAATATCTGGCCATCTTGAGAAGTGAACTGCGTGTCTTTAATTCCCAAAGTTGAATATAAATTGGCCCAAATGATCTAATTCCATACAGGTTTTCTGAATACCACCTGTATGGACCAATTGAGTTGTTCAAGGAGTTCTGGGGTGCTTTATGCCTTTACAACTGATTTGAATGATTACAACCACTTGAAATTGCCCTTGAAAAATCCTGGGCCATTATTCCCTTGGGGGAATACCATTGGAATGAAATACCCAACATCTGGAAAGCCAGGGAGTTGGTGTCCTTGAATGGTCTTCTGGTAGCCCCCATGGATTGTAAGACTGAGGGGCTGAAGCCTTCCTTCAAAATAGTTGATTGGCCTTTGGACTTGATTTGAAATGGCAAAATAAAGTCCTGAAAACGTCAACATTGAATTTCTGAGGAAAAATGGTGCATACCATATATTCACCACTTCTGGGTCCCCCAGACTTGGGTTCATTGAGTTGGGCCAGAAGTCTCCCTGATCTTGAGGGGAAATCTCTTATTGAAGGTGGCTGGTGGCCTCTGGTGATTTCCAGAGGCCATGGCTTGATTCTTGAGGGATATGGTCATTCTGGGTGTCTTGGGTCCTTGGGCCAAATTCGGATTTTCTGGGTATTTTGGCCAGAATAGGCTCAGGTGGGCCCACTTGTGGTTTGGGACCCACCTGGAATTGGGGGCTGCTGGTATCCCCCTTGGCCCCTTTTGGCCTCATTGTAATTAGGCCAAAGGGGGCCTAACACGTCCCGTGGGCCATAGAGGATGTAGGGGGCCTAAATGGCCCCAAACCCCCTAATCAAAGGGGTGGGCCAGAGGTCCCTGCAATACTGGATGACCCTCCAGGCCCAAATTTGGGGGTATTGGCCTGGGGGTTGGTGAGGTTGGAAATTGGCCAAAAGGGCCAATTAAGCAGGACATGACCTGAGGGCCATGGATATGGCCAAGGAGCCATTCCACGCCCTGAGTGGTCACATGGCCAATTGGCCATGCATTGGTGGAGGCTTGACTTTCTTTAAACACCAATTGGGAGCGGGGTTTCCCGTGGTTGTGAAACTTGGTTAAATTTTATTTACAATAAGAAATAGAAGAAATTACAGATTTTACTATTTTTCCATGGAATTGAGATTTTGAGGAAAACTTAACAAAAAGCAGTAAAAAATTGATGAAATAAAATACAAATTGGTGATTAATTTAAGGCAAAAATTTTGTCTTTAATAACATAAGAGATTCTTATTAACGAATAAATCTTTTTACCTTTCATTCAATGTTTTATTGTATTTGTTGCATCTGAGGGGGAGATGGAGAAAGAAGAGGTACTTTTATAGTAAATATCCTTCCATCTAGTGACTACATACCCTCTAATAGATGTTTAATTATTTTATTCAATGGAATAGACTGGTTTCTAAGATTTGGTGATGATTACATCATTATTAAACCTTTTTATCTCATTATTATGGCATTTTTCAGAGTTATCATTAATATAATTTGATGACAATATAAGCCAGTAAGATGATTTATTTTTGTGTATTATAGAAGTTTCAATATTAGAATACTATTAGACACCAGCTTTATTCCTTATTCAACTTTTAAGCTTAAAATATTATTGGAGTTATTGATCATAAATGTTCATTTTGAAGCCTTAAGCTTGATAATTAATCAATTTCAAGCTTTTTACTCTAAAGAAATTTAGAGAGTGAAGTTTGATAGCTTGGAATTTTCATACTGAGTCTTAAAGAGGATTTTATTACATCATCAAAACCCTATTTTTGATGATTTTTCTTATATCTCATCTTTTCTGTAGAAACATACTATTTTGAACTTAAAACCATGATTTCATAGGGGTTCACCTTGAATATCATGATTAAAATTACATCATTATTCAAGTATGAGCTAGTAGAATTTGAATATCCACTTTTTTCTAAGTCTGGACTACTCTTAATTTAAAGTGGTCAACAGCTATTGCTATTTTGCCCAATATCCTCTTGTAGATTTTAACCTTGTTGCTAAATTTCCAAATAGAATTTGTATTTTAATTATTAGAGGTATTCTGTGGTAGCTTTATTTTTGAATAAACTATTTATCATGTGTATTTCAAAGGTTATGAGCTAAAAACCATGAATATATGCACTGATCCCACAAGTGCATATATCCAGGTTATCTCAGGAAGTATTGACCTTAAAGACATGGAATAAAGATTTAATATATAAAGCTTTTGATGGGGCTTCCAATACTTTAACTTATTTTACATATTTATTAATTGACCCCTGAGATAATAAAGAGTTTATACCCTTTTATGGAATTTTTACTTATTTTAAGATTATGATTTCAGTTCTTATCATTCAAATGAGTTTTCTAATTGTGTTTTGTGATGATTTTGAATATGTGTTCATATCTCAAAAGCTAAAATTACCTACCACAAAAAAAAGATTTTACCAGAATGTGACATAGTTAATTAGCGTATCATCCACTGTCCTACCTCTTCAATAGATATTTTTAGTCTTGAAGCTCAATAATGATTAATTTTCTTATTATTTGGGTCTTATTTAATGTCTGAACCTCCTTATTATTTTATCAGAATTAGTTATATCTTCATCAAGTAGCCATTTATCTTGAGCTGGCTGTCTGTACCTCACAAGGTATTCCCTTTTTTTCTTGTTTCTCATCCTCCTTTCTTTAAGTACTTTGAACATTTTCTTCTCTTCTCCTTCTTCTAGAGAAGGAATTCCAAGTCCTGGTTTTTTTATTAGGGGAAATAACTCTTTATCACTTGAACTCACCATAAAAAAGCTATCCCCACTGGTGGGGATAGCAGGTCCAACCCAGCTTTCATCTTTCTTCATACTGGGTTCCAACTTGATATTTCTATTTGGTCATCTTCTAAACTGGATATTTATGGCTGAAAGTTTTTTTACATAATACTCAATTAAAGTGTTTTCTATTTATGTTTTCTTAAAAGTAATTTCTTCTAATAAAGTCCATGAATAAAAAAATAGAGAAATAAAATCCATGCTAAGGCTATTCTCAGTCAAATACTACATATGATGTCACTATCCAATCAAATGAATCCTTTCATACTATTTTCCTCAAAAAAATCCAAATTCAGTCAATAAACTGAATTAATTAGTCAAAATTCCTTTACATTTTAATAGCTATTAAATTTCCTTGTCATTATTATCCTCTATTGAATAGACTTCTCCTTCATCACTGGAAATTTCTATGTCTCCTTGTTTTTCCTGACTTCAATTCAATATTCATTTTATGGAATTCAACAAACCAAAAAGGCATATCTATTTTAAGATTTCAAATTTTCCCCAACATTTTTTCATTAACATCAAATCAAAGACACCATTATACAAATACAGTGTCTCATTGTGATTCCTGGCTCATAATATTCAAAAAATTACTTTATTATACTGATATGGGAGGGTAATCCCCATAGCTTTTCAAATGGGAGATTTTGGACACATTTTCAGATTTCCTGTATGATAAATATACTCAAAGAATCATTACTTTTGAAAAATCAAATGCCTGAGTAATATAAGAGCTACTTTATCAATATATAGCTAAAAAATCTTGTCATAAATTTTTCTTTGGTTCTGAAAGTTTCATTTGTTTAAGGAAGTGATTGATTTAATGTGTTTTGAAGATCATAAATACCTTTTAATAAGAACTTTAATCAATATTTGGTCATTATATTTGGGTTATTTTTTGAAAAAGTGATGAAACGTAACATATCTTCTCATTTAAAAAATTCAAAAACATATGATATCTTCTATTAATATATTTATTTCTAGCTGTATTAACCAATATACTGTTTTTCCACAGAACTCAATAAAATTGAATCTACTTCCTGGGATCAATTTTCAATATTGTGAGCAAAGTGGAAGAAATGGATTTATATTATAATTATTAAAAGTTTGAGTTCACCTTAATATAATTATTATTTTACATAAAAAACTGAATGATCTTAGGATTGAAGTATTTTGTATATGCTTATTTTTTGAAATTAGTTTAATTTATGTTTGTGAAGATTCCCAAATATCTTTGGAAAAGATATTCATGCTTTCAATACCTACCTTTAAGGTTATCAGATTGTTTACAAAAGTTAGATTAATTTCAAAAGGTTTAACCTTCAATTTTCATAAACAACCTTGATCCAATAGATATAAAAATATATTAAAATTAAAAAGTGATTATAAGAAAGTTAATTGAAAAATGTTTTGAAAAATTGATTATTAAAATATTCTCAAAAACTCATTCTCAGAATAAATAGAAAAATTTAATATGACTTCAGTAAGATAGATTGATTCTGAAGATTTCTCTTGAACATATGCTCAAATTATTCTCAATATTACAAATTTATCCATGACTCAAGCTCAATTTTTTCTGCTTCCAGTGGTGTTAGAAATAATCATATGCTGACTTCTCATTATCTTCCAAAAGACATTTTTCCATAAAAAGTTAAATGTTTTGGAAAAAACACTTTCACAACTTTCCAAAAGCTCGCAAATGTTTTATATTAATCATTCATTTGAAATCCAGATTTTTAATTGAAATTAGCCCCCATGAGCATTTTTGAAAGATCAAGTAATTTGAATCAAGGCTTTTAGTCAGGAAACAGCTAATTGTTTGTTATGTACATTTGAAGAAACTTTAATAAGCTATTAATTGAACACTCTAATATTTCTAAATAATTATCTGAGGTTTGCATTTGTCAATTTTAAAATATTTATCAATGATAAAATTAGAAAACCTAAGATTAAATCATAATTAACTATTTTAATTAGATACTCCTTCCATTCTCAATTTAATGCTTTACAAATTGGAAGAAAAGAAGAGATAATCTTATGCCCCATTTTAATTTATTTCAGTTAGAGTATCTCTTCAATAACTTCATAATGCATATTTCAATGTGTTTTCTTGTCTATGAAAGAAATTCAAGGGATTAAATCTTCACTTGAAATGAAAGGATCAAATAATAGTTTGCATACCTAATTTTTCTTTATTTTTATTTAATGATAGTTTTATAAGAATCTGAATTACATAAAGCTGATATTGGAAATTTGGAGAAGAAAATATCTACATTTCTCAAAAGGATATTATAAAATTGTTATAAAATAGAGCTATATTTTTGTCTCATATTGAATGATAAAACTAATGTCTTCCAGAAAAAATAAAGTTCTATCATTTATTGTTTCAATTGTTTTGGTAATGAATTACATGTTACAGATTGACTTGAGAGTCATTTCCTGAAATTGAGGAATGATTGTTGAAAACGTGTTCATTTTGTGCAAGGAACTCACCTCTTTTCACTCTTCAAGAATTATCAATGTAGAATTTCATTATTTAATTTATTCTCCTGTGTATAATTCATTTAAGTGCTGTGATTTTACTGAAAATATCAAAAATGATAGACAGAGTATTCATACAACAATTTTAATATTGATAATTCAGAATAAATATTTTGTCATTCCTGTGATTCTTTTTAAATATTCAAGACTTTCAAATTTCCCACATATCTGATCTTCTTCAATTGCAAGTGTCTCCAAAGGCTTGGTGTACACAACATAAGCATTTGAAATATTGGAATAAGAGAATGGATCATTTTCTGTATCTGGTTCATTCAGCTTTATAAAATTTTCAATTTGAAAGTAGTATTTCTTGGAATTTCTCTCCATTGCAATAACTCTCACCTTCTCAAACTGAAATCTTTCTGAATTTGAGCCTTAATGCATGAAAGAGATTTGCAAGTTTCCTATATTTCTGGTTAAATTGAATTTTTTTTGGGAGCTTTATTGAGTTGTTATTAGAACATTTCATTGGAACATTACTTCTTGAAGATCCCAATGTTCTTTAAGAAATGAAGTAAGACTGAGAATATACCACTTGATCTGATATGAGACCAATTTTATCTACAGAAGAGGATTCATTTGTTGAATATAATATCTTGGCAAGATCAGGAAGTCTCTCTTTGGGAGAGTATTTGGTGAGGTCCATATTGAGGAGAGCTTTTCTACCAAGCCTTCTACATTAGCCCTTTCTAGAAATCCAATAAATAGAGATTTTTCAAGTGATTATGGAAACAAATGATTCAGATTATTGATATATCATGTGATGCAAATATTACGAAATATACTCACTTGGCTGTTGGGTTTTCTTTATTAATGTCAGAAAGTGGTTCAAACACTCCCCAGAAAAGCAGGAATAAACTGATGGGGGGCCAAAAAGAGGAATAATTCCAGCCATACGCTGTGAAAAATGTATGGTTGGTTCTGGTTTAATATTTGAGTCCCAATTTAAAAATAGCTCTTCTCTATAATCTCTGAGATTTTTATCAAGGATTCTTAGTTGACTACTATATAAAGTGTGAGAAATTACTGTATTTATTATTCCTATTAGCTTAAAGATAGATGAAATCAAATTTTGAATACATGGTGTTTTTGTTTCAACCAACTCCCACTGAGGCAATGGTATAAGAGGTAAATTGATGGTGAAGAGAACTAGCCATTCAACCACCTTTGGACTTCCTGCTGATTCCATACCAAGGCTCTTTGGTAGCCTAGTAAGTGAGAATGGAGCCAGTATCCTTGCTGAGGAAAACCTTAGAATCTGTAGCTCTTTAGGTAAAATTGATAATTCATCCTGATTAAAGTATCAATGATTTTCAGAGGAACCTGAAATACCAAAGCTGGCTCTTGACCTTTCTTCCCTTTCTCAATCATCTTGTTCTTTATGAGAAGATAGAGGCTTTCAAGATGAGCTTCTAATTTACATAGTTTGAGAAATAGATCTGATTTCCCTTTTAGGAATGAAGACTTGTGATACTTATTTTCCTTTTCCTTTTATTTTGATCATTCAAAGGGATTGGTTTGTTCTTGGTGTAGAGATTTGTGAAGATAATCTTTCAGAGCGGTGTAATGGGACATGAGACTTCTGTGTTATACTTTCTTGAGAGCTTTCAAATTATCTTGACTGTTCAGCCGCCTCAAAGCTTGAAGCCTCATTTTCTGTTACTTTTACCTTTCCTTTAACTTTGGAATCTTTCTCTTGACTTGTTTGCTGGGCTTGCCATTGGGATACCTTATCCAAAGTTGTTGGGGGTTCAAGACTTATGAGTGGTGGGGATGAAGACAATGGTACTTTCTTTTGATTTTTTGATAGTGTTTTTTCTATTCAGACAGGCTCTTCTCTAATAATTTTCCTTTGTGTCTGGGAATCAATTTTCTGACTAAAGCATTTTTATTTATTTAAATTGTTTTTTCTGTCAGGGGGATCGCCAGGTATGTGGTGCTTAACTCCCTCAGAAGACCTAGAAGAAATGTGTGCATGACATCAATTTTTGTGGGCAGTACTTTATGCCAAGAAGGAAGTTTTTTTAATATAATATATCTTTAACCATGCTCTTTTAGAATATTTTTTTTGTTGAGAAAGGTGTTTGGAAAAGTTCCATTTGTCTGCCCATGAAAGATTCTCTTTAAAGGACTTTGAAGGCCATGGGAGTTTATCACAATTTCTAATTTCCTTTTGTTGAAGGTTACAGTGACAGCAAAATATGTTTGCTGAATGAGGCATAACCACCGATTTTATGTAGTGCAATTGTATCACCAAGAAAAAGTAGTAGTGCAGCTTTAATGGGATGGCCATTTGGGTATTTGAAGGTTTTGGGTAGTTAATTCCATTCCACAGTTCTTGAGGTTCTTCTACTAGGGGTTTGAGGATATTATTAAGCTGAGGTGAAGTTGATTCTTGTGGAGTTGGTGTGAATTCATCCACAAATGAATTATGAGGCTTGTAGAAAATATCTGGAGGTAGATTGAAGCAAATGAGAAATATAACACCTAATGAGACACTTTTAGATACTTCTTTGAGCCCATGAGGAATCATTCAATCCAAATAAAGTTGAAATAAAATATTTCCATCTTGTTGGGTAAAGATTTTCCCACTATCATCCTGATGGGCTTCCCAGATTTCACAATCCCAGAAGTCCTGATATTATGGCCCTGAATTTGATTGAGAAAAAGTAAGTGCTTCTAATTAGTCTTAAAATTTTGGTGTTAGTAGTGTTGATGCAATCCAGCCCTTAAAGCTAGGGTGGTTGAAACTTTTGATGGGCATGAGATGGCCTTTATTCGGGTCTTTCTTTTAAATAAAAGTGTTTCAAGCTTGATAGAGTCTATAATTCTTCAACACTATTGTGTTACATTTGAGGGTATAGGAGATATCATTTGTTGGGGGGTTATTCAAAAGGGAAACTGAAGGTTCCAAGAGTGAAAAGCAATTGGGACGAAAAACCCTTTCTATTAAATTTGGATTTATGCAAATAATTTTCTTCACAGTTGTAACTGATTTTGGTATTTTATGACTGAAATAAAGCTTCTTCTCCATCTGATTACATCGCTTATCACTAAACCTTTTTTCAATGCTATGATGAGAAACATGAATGAGTCATATTAATGTAGATGGATGATAAAAATTAAATTTTGGTTGTTGAATTCCTGAAATATCAAAAATAGGAAGTATCTGTTGTTCAGTTTTTAACAAGAAATTTCCTATTGGATACTGTGATGTACTTTGAGATGGTTGTCTTTGCATAGCTTGAGACTTGAGTGCTACATATAAAATATGAAGAAAAAAGTGTTCTTATTTAATATTAATGAAAATTGGAAAACATTACTCACCATATATGTGGAAGAAGATGTGTGCCTAAAATCAATTCACAATATTATGGCTGCCTGAAAAGATGAAATAGTGCTATTCTAGTGATAATTACAAGTCAAGAAGGAAAAATATGGTATATGACTTTTTTTTGAAATGGATTTTGATCTTTATAAGAAGTAAAGCTCACAAAGATTTCTCACATTTGGATGAGGATGGTTTGTTTTGACCTAATTTATATGTTCCCTTTATGATCTTCCAATTCTTTGGTATAAATTGTTGAAATAATGGAATTCTTTCTTTGCACACTCAGTGCATTGAAATATCCATACATTTCCAACTTTCAAAACAGGAGTTCTGAAATATAGGATATAATATATATATCTATAGTGCTCATGGTTTGAATTTAGATAAATGAATGAATATTATTTTATAGCTATATTCAAATATTCTGTGCAATTGGGATGAAAATTTGGCAAAATGTACCTGAAGGAGAGAGTGATGTCCTTAAATTTTTCAATGATGGGATTAGAGTATAACAAAACCAAAATTGCTTTAGATTATGAGAACAACGTTTATCAAAATAGAAATATTCTATGTGGTACAGAATTCATATAAAATATATTATATACTGAACTATTTTATTTGAATGAAAAATGAAAGCTTCATAAATTCAAATCATGAAAATAAGAATAAACATATGCATTTTGCTTCACCTACTAGAATATTCTGAATATATATGACTTTGAAAACCATGTTATCCTATTCAATAAGTATTTTTGAGCTCTATTTATTATGGAAATTAGAGATCTCATTTATCTAATAGAAGAGCAAGGAGGCTTCTACACAAATTATATTTTTATGCAAAAAATCAAGGACTTAGATATTAAATAATTTTTTTCTTTTATTTAAATTATAAATAATAATTGTCTTCCACCCATTCATCATTAATAAGGCTCTCTGGTAACAAATACACTTGTGCTTCTCAAGTCTTTGAGAGTTTTATCCAAAAAGAAATTTAAAATGTATAGAAAATTGGCATAAAGAATTTACTTTTGGAATTATCCTTTTGGAAAACTAATATCATATTTATTACTTTCAAATTAAACTCAAATTCTTTCTGAAAATGACAAACTTGTAAGGACAAAAAATATCAGGGTGCCTATTGTTTTTTGTGCTTTAACATTAATTTGTCTGTGAGTCTTCCTGAGGATGATTATTATGCATAATTAAGTAGGTTGATACAACAAAGAAAGATATTTCATGGGAAATTTTGCAAAAATAGATGTAAGGAAAATGAAATATATAACAATTTGACAAGTAGTGCATTAATTTGGCAATAGTAATTTGAATGAAAATATTCTGTGGAGCCAGGAGCTTAAAATATCTTTGTCAGGGATTTTGAAACAATCATTTTTCTTTTATTAAGTATATCTACTTGTATTTTGGAGTGAGGAGTATCAAATATTCAGGGTTTTTAGCATATTATTATTTGGTTAATAAAAATTCATATAAAATCAATTCTGAAATAGTTTATGACTATCATGGAGTGGATTCTACATTTGGAAAGGTTTATCTGTTGAGAAAGTGCATGATGAAGTTCACATTTCTATGCATATTGTCAAGTCTTCCTGAGATGGCAATTTCTGTAATGTGTGGATATGAAACTTTGATTAAAAATAAAGTACTTTTCCTGTCCTCAAAATTTGTATAAGGTAAAAATCAATTAAAAATAGTAAGAAATATTATTTTTAAGAGAAAATACACAATTTTTTTTCTAACTTTATTAGTATAAAAAAATAATATTATAAAGATTTATTGTTTTACCAACAATAAAAATTTATCCAAAAATACTCTACAAGAGATATTTAAGGCTACAAAAG
Source organism: Austropuccinia psidii (assembly GCA_023105745.1). NCBI lineage: Eukaryota > Fungi > Basidiomycota > Pucciniomycetes > Pucciniales > Sphaerophragmiaceae > Austropuccinia > Austropuccinia psidii. The sequence continues at coordinate 21,643,234 of JALGQZ010000001.1, forward strand.
AAATTTCTTCAAGAGCAATTTCAATTGGAATTAATTGAGCAAAGAACTGCAAGAAATTAATTAAAGAACAAAGTCTTTTCAAAAGGAATATTAAAGAGAAAACACGCCCAAAAGTGACCAGAGTGAATTTGGAAACAAAGTGACAAAGTTTACAGTGATGAAAGATGCTTTAATTCACTTTTGGGGTGGTTCAGGGGTAAAAATGATTATAAAAGTTACAAAAAATGATTATAATGATTTTTTTACGTGGTTAAAAGGTTTAAAATGATTCAAGAAAGGTGGCTGGAATCTTTTATTGATTGGTTTAACAATGTTTAAACTAATTATAAAAGGCAAAGATTCTAACATGAAGAGAAAAGTGGGGCAAAGAAGACATTCTTTTATAGCCATCAATTTTCTTACTCCAAAAGTGACATTTACTCTTGTCAGTCTTGAAAAACAGTCTGACAACAGAAAAGCCAATTATGGGATCATTGAACCCTGGTTTAGACCAAAAAAGGGCTGGTTTAAGCCATTTTTAGCCATTTTAGACCCTTAAATCAGCTGTTAGTATAGCAATGCCTGGTCTAGAGCCTTCAAAACACGTCAAAATATGTGTAAGAGACGTAGAAACCAGTTAAAACTGTTTTTACTATGATTGTTTTATCTTAAGGGTAGTTTTACCCTCTTGGCAACAGCTAAAACTACCCCAGTTGGTATCAAAACCTCATCATCAATTGAGTCCACAGATCCTGTAACTCAATTCCAGGCCAAAAGTGATGAACTTTTGCGTGAATTTTGACACCACACGCCTGTCAGCAAGGATTTTGGGGGTCTAGCTCCCTCTTAGAGCTGGAGTTCCTTTCCCCCCCCAAATTTAATCTTTCCAATTTATTTTTCCTTTAATTCCTCATCATGTATTATACTTATAATTTACATATGTAATTCAATTGAGTTGTACAGTTCAATACAGTAATAATTGATACCTCATATTTAAATAAAAGCTCACTTATGTAATACACGTGCACATTTTGACATTTCAATTGAATTCAATTGAAAATACTTTAATTCCTCATAACTTCTAAAATATACACAACACCTCAATTTTAACACAAATTTTGGTGATTAACACTACATTTGATGTGAATTAAATTGAAGTTTTGAGGATTTTCAATTTTCATACAGAAAATACTAAAAACTTAATTTAAGCTTATTTAGAGTTGAGTTACAAAATTTTCACTCAGAGGTGACCCCACCTGATTTTTGATGAGGAATCCAATGGTGAAATAATTTTTCTATGTTTGATTATTGGATAAAAAGTCATAAAATATTTATTTAGCTTTTTACCAAATTTATTTATTTTTTTACAATTTTGTTAAAAATTCATTTTTACTTAATTTTTTCAAGTATAAATGTAATTTTATAATTTCAAAATTTAATTTAATTTTATTTTTAAATTGTCATTGAATTTTTAATTGTGAATATAACTTTATATTTATATTTTAATTTTCATTTTAATAATATAAATAAATTTATTTTATTTATATTTATATGTTACTTTTGTATTTGTGGTCTTTTAAGTATATGAAATTACCTCTAAGGCTCACATTCCCTCCCCCTAAAAAAAGAATATTACTTTGTAATATTGGTATTTCTAGTGTGTCTGAATCTCCTGAGGAGTTTGGTAGCTTCTGGTATATCTTTTTCTTCTAACTATTCATCTTCACAAGTTGGGTCACTGTACCTAACAAGGAATTCCCTCACTTTCTTGGTTCTTAATTTTATTAGTACCAGATGTCTCAATAGGAGGTATAGCTTGGGAAATCTTATTCCTCAAGGGAAATTTCTCAGCATCACTAGATTTATATGGTTTTACCAAGCTCACTGGAAATGGAGGATGCTTATTACTAACTTCTTCAGATAATTCTACTTCAACAGCATTTTCTCCATGGAGGGTTTTAATAACAAAAGGTCCTGCAAAGGAGTCTTTGAGCTTTTTACATCCTTTTATGTTATTTAAGTTGGTGGTGGATACTAGTACTAAATCCCCTACCTTGAAATCTGGAGTGGCATGAGATTTTTCCCATTTATCTTTAGCATATGCAAATGAGTCTTCCATGCATTTTACTGCATGCTTTCTGCCTCTGTCTAGCACTCCTTTGAAGCTGGCAGCTGTAGGATTTATTTAAACCAAATCTTTCCTTAAAGAATCTTGGGGTAATTTGGGATTCCATCCTTTTTCCAAAATAGCAGGAGTCTCATTGGTACTGGCATGATGGAGGTTTTGTATGCCAGCTCCAGTGCAGGTAGAAGAGTACACCAATCATGGGTGAAATCATCACTATCTTTAAATTCAAGGCCATATGCACAAAATCTTCTTCCCATGTCCTCTAAGGTTTGGATCATCCTTTCAGCCAGGCCATCAGTTTGTGGGTGGTAGGCTGTAGAGAAAGACAGTTTAGTGCCAAATAATTGGTGAAGATTTGTCCATAGTGCTGAAGTAAATTTGGGATCCCTATCACTAATGATATTTGTAAATATCCCAGTCCATGACACTACTCTATTCCATATCAGAAGACCTGTATCCATGGCTGTATCATCCTTGTGACATAGTAAAAAGATTGGAGTTTTAATTAATCTGTCCACAATTACTAGGCAAGCATTATAGCTTCTGTCACCTCCTGGTGGTAGGCCAGTTACCCAATCCATATGGAAAATTTCCCAAGGTCTGCTTGGTTCTTGGATTTTTATCATATTTCCAAATCTCTTGCCAGTGGATTTATTTGCCTTTTGGAATCTGTCACAGGTCTTGCAATACTCTGCAACATCTTTCTGCCACATTGGCCACCATATGCAGGTCTTTATTTTCTCTCTTGTTCTGTCTTCAGACAGATGTCCTGAAAAGGGATTATCATGGCATTCTTTCAGTACAAGATTGATTAATGACCTGTCTACAACTGTCATGACACATGTGTGCTTGGTTCTGTGGTAAATTATACCATCCAGTAAGTGAAATATTCCTTCATCATATGATTTATTTCAGATTTCATCTAAGGCATGTATGAAAGAGTTATCTTTACAGTCTTTGGTAAGCAATTGGCATAGGATGCTACAATTCTTATCTTGAGTACAGCTGTTTCTTACTTCCTCAAAGAATGATGTGTTCATATATGTAACACTGATTCCTTCTATTAGGATCTGTGGGGAAGCTTCTTCTGGCACATAAGCAGGATTATCAATATTATTTGGTAATGACAATCTGCTCAGTCCATATGCATTTTGATGAATATTTCCATCTTTGTGAACAATATTCATATTACCTCTATACTCCTGTATGGCTATTTGCCATCTGAGCATATGCCTATTGGGTGTTTTCATGTTTAAAAGTGACTCAACAGCTGTAAAATCTGTTATCACTTCAAAAGCACATCCTTCTAGGAAGTAATTGAGTTTTTCTAAGGCCCAGACAAGGCATAAACACTCCATCTGACTTGCCCCATATCTAGCTTCAGTTGGTTTGATTTGCCTGGATATGAAACATATGGGTCCTTCCACAGGTTTATCATTTAGAATGTGGACTTGATGAAGTGCAGCACCTAGCCCATTGCCTGATGCATAAATATAAAGCTTAAAGGGAAGCTTAAAGTCTGGCATCAGTAAGGGTGGACTAGTGGTCAAGGCTTGTCTTAAAGACTCAAAGGCTTTGACTCTGTCATAAGTCATTTCAAATACTGTGTCTTTGTCACATAATTGATAAAGAGGTCTTGCTATGGATTCAAAATATTTAATATTCTGCCTGTAATATCCTAAAAACCTCAAAAATGATTGAAGCTCTTTTTTGTTCTGAGGAATAGGTTTCAGTAGCATGGCGTAAGCTTTCTTTTTGCTTATTCCAAGGGATAAACCAGATACTACATGTCCCAGCACTTTGAGTTCTTTAAGTCCAAAATGACATTTATTTAAGGAAATCTTCATGTTTACAGATTGAATTTTGTTCAAAACTCTGGACAATCTGTATACATGTTCTTCCTAGGTCTTGGAGCAGACAACAATGTCATAAATGTAAGTAATCAACCATCCTTCTGAAAGTTCTTCATGGAAGATTTCATTCATCATTCATTGGAAGTTTTAAGGTGCATTCTTGATACCAAAAGGCATCCTTAAATATTCATACACTCCAAAATGAAAAATAATTCTCAAGTATTTTCTTGCCCTTGGTGTCACCAAATTCTGATGAAATCCTTTAAGGAAATCCATAGTGCTTATATAAACTGCTTGAGATATTTGGGTAAGGGGAATGTGGATTTTTGGTATTGGGTACCTTTCTGGAACAGTGTAAGTGTTCAGAGCTCTCAAGTCTCCAACCATTCTAGATTTTCCATTATGCCATGCCACTATGACCGGTGTAGTTATTAACACCTCCTGATTGTGGCCAACATTTCTTATTAACCCAAGGTCTAGAAGTTCTTTAATATGGATTTCCAGAGCTTCTCTTTATTTAGGACTTTCTGGATATGCAGGTATTCTCAAGAGTGGTGGGTAAGGTCTTTCAATATTAATAATAATGTCAACCTCATGACCAATGATTGCTCCCAGTGGCTCTTTATCTGATTCAAAGGCTTCTTTGTGGTCATGTAAATGGGCAGAAAGGTTACTTTCTTGTTTATCAGTGAGATTAAGACTGATTTAAGCTTCATTTAACTGTTCAGTCATTAGCTTTTCTAACTCTAAGTCAGCTGGTGATACTTTTTTTACTGTAATTTGTTTTTCAAATGGTAAAAATGCAAATTTTTGACTTTTTTGTCCCCAATAGTAAAGTATCTGTCTTTATGGTTATGTAAATGTATGGCACACATGATTAAGTAATGATTTCCCAATATAAAATGGGTGCTGAAGCAGTTTTACATGACAAAAATATTCAAAAGTTATTTTTAAATTTCCATTGCTATGTGGCAATATGACAGTAGTTTCAAATATGCCCAATACTTTCGTGGGATTACTTGCACTGTTGAATATTATGCCATCAATTGGAAACAATTGATCTTCAAAATTTGGTACAAAATTCTCAAGAAAAGATTTTCCAACACAAGAGCAGAAGGCTCCTGGGTCAAGTAGAGGCTTAGTGGGTTTGTTGTCAATTACCACTTCTGTTATACAGGAGTTACCAGCTGTATAGCCTTTTCCCCTGTTTGGTTTGGTTTTTGTTAGTTGTGCATCTTGAATTTTTGATAAATCAAGTTGACCATTGCTTAATTGTGGCAAGTGGAAATAAGATTCCATGATGTCAAAAGTGGAATTGATATTTTCCATATCTTTTGAAGATTCAGAAAATATTGATAATTTATTGTCTGAATTATCTTCCATTACCTCATCCTTTTCAACATCAGGTTCCTTTTCAATGTCAATTTAATTAAGTTTCTCCTTCTTGGGACATGTATTAGCTAAATGTGTGGTGCTTTGGCAAGGATGGCACTTTCTCATTACATCTGCAGATTTATACTTAATATTATCATAATTTTCTTTGGGATATTTGTCCACAGCATCTTTCCAAGGTGTATTAAACCTTGGTTTGAGATTCACCCTACTAGAACCAATTCTGGTTCTGGTGGTTACTTCTTCTAATATATTTATGTGTAACAACCACTAATCAGGGGTAAGGGTATTCATACTTACACCCACTCAAACACCTCAAACCAGCAAATCCACTGGGTGTATCAGAATTCAGTTTCAGAAATCTTCCTTGCTGAAACATGCATACAGTCTGGCTCATCAGTACAACCTGTCAATACTTGTAAAGGTTGGAATTACCCAATACAGTTTGGATACACCATTTCCAAACTGTATGATCACTCAATACCACCATCCCTCCTGTACATATCCTGTACATCCGTACAGGACCTGTATTGGCCAGACTCAATTCAATCATCAAATCTTCTCATGAAAATTCTCTGTCTGGATCAGGGCTGGTGATTTTCACATATAACAGCACCTCTTTCTCCCCCCTGGGGATTTTTCCCCAGTTAATTAATTTAGTATATTTATTATTTTATAATTATTCTTATGCTTATTTTTGGGTTTTATAATTTTTTAATTTTGAGTTAAAACAGTGGACTTGGACTTGTTTGTGGTTGGCTCTTTTATTCTTACTCTTATTATTTGTTGCTGCTTTTCTTATATTCTTTTATTTAGTAATTCATCTCTTCACACTCTTCAGTGTACTCTTTTCTTACCATATCCTGGACCCTCCATAAGTAAGTCCCAGTTTACCAAGTGCCAGGCCCTTTTCACTTAGAAGAGCCCCTGTGACATTAAATTAATTAACTCATATTTGATTCCTTCTTTTCATTAATTTAACTTCATTTCTCTCCTTCATCAATTGTGACTCTTTAATGATCTTATGATTCTCATGATTATGATTTTTCTATCTTCAATTTTCATCTCATTCATTATATTCATATGAAAATTGATTTTTTCATTTCTTAATCATTTTCTGACCATCTCATTTCATTCTCAATTCTATTTCAATCAAATAATTCTATTGTTTATTTATTCAGGTCTATCAGGAGTTATTGATTGGTTGATTGATTGGGATTCATTTGGGGTATTGATTCAGTGATTCAGGACTTTATTTGGATTGGGCTGATTGACTTTGAATTCCTCAACATAACTGATTGATCCTCAAGAATTGATTATTGATTATTGATTGATTTTGATTCCTGAAAATACTGATTTGACTGATTGATTCCTAAAGACCTTGATTTGATATTGAAGACATTTACTTATTGATTGATTTATTGATTGATTTTTTAATTATTCAAGATTTATTGATATGTGATTGACTGCTGATATTGACTGAATTGATTGATTTATTGAATTGTTTTAACCTCAAGACTGTTGATTGATTCCTCAAGATCATCAACATTTTATTGATTATTGATTTGGCCAAGCTTTGATCCCTTATTCTAAGGTATCATCAATTTTTCATTTTCAATTTCTCAATAATTCCAGTTCAGCATAGCCCTCCAGCAAAGAACACTAGATATCAAAGAAGTCCAGCTGTTCTCACTCCTACAGCAAGGGTTCCTCTTGACGGCACACCATCAGTTCATCAACTGAGTGCAAATTTGGACAGAGGACCACCAATGGAAGGAGCAGCACCCTCCAGAAGAGGGGGAATGAAATCAAGAAGATCAAGATCCTTCTCTGGATTATTGGGTGGCTACCCTGGCATATCTGAAGGTGCAAGAGCAAGATTAGAGGAAGCTGAAGATGAAGAGGGGGAGGAGTGTGTGGAAGAGGAGGAGTATGAAGAAACTGAAGTGGAAACTGCGTTGGCAGGTGTCTCTGAGGCTTCTGAAGCTGCAAATCTAGCCCATTCCTATCAACCTCTTGTCTCTCAAGCTGAACCAAACTTCCTCAAGATGATGGAGCAGATGACTCAACTCATGGGGCAACCCACTCGAGAAGTTGCTCCCAGGGCCAATTCCAAAGCCCCTGAGTTCAAACCTTCATCAATGAAGGCACCTGATTCTTTTGATGGTACTAAAGCTCATAAATTGAGAGGATTTATCCAATCCTGTCAATTGATTTTCCATAATGATCCAGCAAATTTCTTCTCTGACAGGAAGAAAGTTCTTTACTCAACTTCTTTTCTCACTGGTAGAGCTGGGGGATGGATTGAGCCCTACCTCTCCAATTTCTCCAATGAAGACCCTTCTTATCTCCTCAATAACTGGCAGTTATTTGAAACTCAGCTATTCACTCTGTTTGGTGATCCCAATGAAGTCAGGAAAGCTGAACAAGAGTTAGACAATTTGAGGATGAAGGAAAGTGGTCATGTATCCTTGTACATTGTTGATTTCAGAAGCGTAATGTCAATAATTGGAGATTGTGTAAAAAGAGCTTATATTAATGTTTATAGAAGAGGATTGGAATCAATAATTCTGGACCAGTTGGAATAATACCTTGGTAATTTTGATACTCTTCAAGAGCTCATGGACATTACCTTGGAATTACACACCAGATACCATGAGAGACAGAAAGAGAAGGGTAGTCATCAAGAAAAGAAGCCCCCTGTTACTGGATCCAATTCTTCAAGGCCTCCTCAAGACTCATCTTCAAAAAGGCCTTACCATAAGAAGAATAATAAGGGCAAGCAATTTCAAGTTTCAAAGGACAAGCCCCATTCTGCTCTCCTCAATAAGGACAATAAATTAATTGGTTCTGAAAAGGAGAGGAGGATCAAAGAAGGGTTATATACAGATTGTGGTGGAAAGCACCCAATTGAAAAATGCTTCAAGAGGCCTCAGAAAAAGCCTGGGTCATCAAGAGGCTTCCCTAGAAAGCAGGGAAAGGCCTGAGTGGGAGTCATGATGTGTTCAATGGTTCTCATTTTGTTCCTTCAATAGTACAATTGTGCACTTTGAATACTAGTGTCAAGAAATCTTTAAAGTTTCTTATTTTTTCTTCTGTCTCTGATATTTTCTAGAGTATTTTAATTGATTCTGGTGCTACCAACTCTTTTATTGAAAAGAATTTTGTTCTCAAGTACTCATTGACTATGTCAGAGCTCCCTGAAAATATTCCTCTTTTCATTCTGGATTAAAATGAATCCCCTGCCTTTTTCATCAGCCATTATACCAAGTGGGTAGTTGACTTTCCTTCCTTCCCAAGCTTTGAATGGGACTTTTTTATCATAGATTCACCCAAAGGAGAAGACCTGATATTGGGCTATGATTTCATCTATGATCTTAATCCCATTATTGATTGGAAAAATGGATTTATTCCCTATGATTACAGTCATAAGGATTCTAGTGGTATTAATTATTCTGCTAGTAATGCCTTGGCCACTGCTGTCAACAGTGTTGCTCTGGTTGGTGAACTTAAGACACCTTCCCTTCCTTCTTCTGTCCATATCCCTTCCATCATACCATCTCAGTAATTACTCAAATCAAGAGATGAGGTCTTCAAAGAGATAAATGATTTTGGAGAAGATGTTGCTATATCTTCACTTCATCTCTTTCAAGGGGATATGGACCTTCCTCCCTTGTCTTTTCATGCCTCTGTGGAGGAGAAGTGGGATGAGGAGGAAGAGCCAGATGAAATTGAAACTGTGTTGAAGGTGGTCCCTCCTGCTTATCACAAATATTTGGATGTATTCTCCAAGGTTAAAGCAGAGAAACTTCCTCCACACCGCGCCTGTGATCATCATATCAAATTGGAGGGTCTTCTACCTCCAGTTGGTGTTATCTACTCATTATCAAATCAAGAGTCAGAAAAACTGCAGGCCTACATTTCAGAGAATGTAGAGAAAGGTTTCATAAGGCCAAGCTCCTCCTCAAGAGGAGAACCTGCCCTTTTGTCAAGAAAAAGGATGGTGGCCGTTGTTTGTGTGTTGACTACTGCAAAATCAACTATGTCACTAGGAAGAACAGGTGTCCTGTTCCTCCTCTGAACCAGCTTCTTACCGTATTCAACGGTTCCACTATCTTCTCCAAGATAGATCTTTGTGGTGCATATAATCTCTTGAGAATCAAAGAGGGGGATGAGCACTTAACTGCCTTCAGAACCAAATATGGTAGTTATGAGTATTTGGTTATGCCATTTGGCCTTACCAATGCTCCAGCTTCTTTCCAGAATCTTGTGAATGACATATTTGAAGATTTCTTGGATATTTTTGTTGTAGTTTATTTAGATCATATTATGGTCTTTTGCAGCTCTGAGGAGGAACATGTCAAACATGTGGCCTCTGTCCTCCAAAGACTGAGAGACAATAATTTGTTTGCCAAAGCCTCCAAGTGTGTATTACATGCCTCAAGTGTGGAATACTTGGGCTATGTTGTTTCAAGTGATGGCCTCAAGATGTATTCTTTCAAAGTTCAGAAAATCCTCAATTGGCCTCAGCCAAAGAACATCAAGGCTCTTCTATCCTTTCTTGGCTTTGCCCATTTCTATTTTTGTTTCATTACAAATTACTCCAAAAATATTTCTGCTCTCACTTCCCTTCTCAAAAAATACTCTCCCTTTATCTTCAATGAGGAAGCTGTTAGTCAGTTTCAAATACTCAAAGAAGCATTCACCACCGCTCCTATCCTTTCTCATTTAAATCCTTCTCTACCAACTATTGTAGAGAATGATGCTTCTGATTATGCCTTGGGTGCTGTACTGAGTCAGGTGAATGACTCAGGAAAGAATCCCATTGCATTTTAAAGTCACAAGCTTCTCCCAGCTAAGCTAAACTATGAAGTTCATTACAAGGAACTCCTTGGCATAGTTTGGGTTCTCAAGCACTGGAGAGCTTTTCTTTTGTCTCTTTCCAATTCTTTTGAGGTCTTGACAAACCACTCTTCTCTTCAGTATTTTATGTCTTTCAAAGTTCTTACTTGTTGTCAAGCCTGTTGGGCTGAATTTCTCTCTGAGTTTCATTTCACAATCACTTACCAGACAGGCAGGCTGGCCACTTTACCAGATGCCTTGTCATGTTGGGACAACGTGTACCCAGAGGCGGGGGTGGACTTCATCAGCAAGAATACTGAGAATTGCCATCAATTAATCAAGAAAGATGGCATTCAAGAGTCAAGATTCTTCTCAATCAAAGTGGAAATATTCTCAGATTTAGTCAAAAAGATTCAAAAAGAAGTATGGAAAGACAAAGACTATAAAGAAATACTCAAGAAACTAGCAAGAGGTGAATCAGTTACAGATTATTCTCTTGAACCTCAAGCCAAGTTATTATTATTCAAAGATAGAGTGGTAATCCCAAGCAATGAAGAAATCCAACTCAATATTCTTCAAAAGCGTCATGACTCACCATTGGCCGGCCACCCTGGCCAGGAGAAGACCCTCAAGCTTATCAAGAGGAGTTTTTATTGGGCTGGCATGAATCAATTCATTAAGGACTATGTGTCCTCATGCCAGCAATGTTCAAGAAACAAGAACATTCATTATAAGAAGTCTGGATTACTCAAGCCTCTTCAAATTCCATCTGGTCCTTGGAATCCTTTATAAATGGATTTCATCACTCAATTGCCCTTGTCAAACAAGTTTGATTCAATTCTAGTAGTTGTGGACAGATTTTCAAAAATGGCAATCTTCATTCCAACTTATGGAACAATCACTGCTCTGGAATTAGCTCAAATATTTATCAGCCATGTCTTTTCCAAACATGGCCTTCCAGTCAGTATTGTCAGTGATACAGGATCCTTATTTGTTTCATCATTCTGGACCAATTTATGTAAGCAGCTCAAAATATTAGGAGATCTTTCAACTGCTTTCCATCCTGAAACAGATGGACAGACAGAGAGGGTAAATCATACTCTAGAACAGTATCTTTGGATGTATGTCAATTACCATCAAGATGACTGGCACAACTGGCTCCCTCTGGCTGAATTTGCCTACACTAATGCAGAACATTCATCAACAAAGCAATCCCCCTTTTTCACAATTTATGGAGGAAATCCCAGCTTTGACTCAATCCATATTTCTCAAGACTCACCTGCTGGAAAGGTATAAACAAAACTCAAATCAGTACAGCAAGTTGTCAAAGAAGAATTAGAGTCAGCAATAAGGAGATTCAAGAAGTATGCAGATAGAAATAGGTCAATTCCACCTGATTTCCAACCTGGGGATAAGGTATGGCTAGCTTCCAAGAACATCAAGATTATAAGACCCACAGAGAAACTTTCAGAAAGATGGCTGGGACCCTTTGAAGTCATTAAGAAGATTGGAAGTCATGCATATCACCTCAAGTTGCCTCAACAATGGAAGTCAGTTCACCCTGTATTCCATGTGTCCCTACTAGATCCAGTCAGGCAGTCAAGTATCCCAAATTGCCATCAATTGCCACCACCACCAGTTCTAGTGGAGGAGCAAGAAGAATGGGAAGTGGCTCAGGTTCTGGACTCCAAACTCAGAAGAGGAAAATGATGATACCTTGTAGAGTGGAAAGAATTCAGTGAATACCCAGAAAGAGAAACTTGGGAACCAGAATCTAACCTCATCAAGAATTTCCACTCATTATATCCAGACAAGCCTGGTTCAAATACCACAAGAGCTTGATTTCTTATGGTGCTTGGTGGGGAGAAGAGCTTATGAAAGTAGGTTCCTCTCCTGGAATGCACCTTTAAGGGGGTATTCTATCCAAATGTTGTTGTAAGAATCACCTTGGCCACTTTGTGAGCACTTTTCAATTCTTTGGACAGATTAAGAGGGCCTTGCAACATCAATACCCTCAAATTTGGACCTTTCATCAAGATATGGCCAAATTTCGTCTTCCTTTTTTATCTTTTATCTTTATATTCTTTTCAAGCTTATGCCAATCATATTTATTCAAGACATTAATTACTTCAAAGCCAATTATGGCAAAGTTATCTGCTTTATGGTGCTTGGTGGGGAGTGGAAGTTATGAAAGTAAGCTCCATCTCCTGGTATGCAGCGCTGAGGGTTCTACTTCTTGTAAAACATCACCTTGGCCACTCTGTGAGCATCAAATGCTTGGTTTTTATCTTTCAGACAATTCTTGGCAAAAATCAAGCAACTCACCACAAGAAGGACAAACCTCAGGAATTCCTTTATTCTCTTTCTTTTCTTTACTTGTATATTTCTTCTTATTTCTTTTTAAAGAGCAGAAGCATCCCCTGACAAATCATGTATTGGGAGGTTCTATTTATTTTTTGTTTTTCATTTTAGTAGCTATAAGAGTGGGGACAGAAGTCAAACCAAACAAAAACAATAAAAAGGAAACTAGTTATCTCTACCCAAGTAGTCAAAAGTATTCTGGAAATCATTAATCAACTCATGTTCATACCAAGCAGATTTTGCAGCCATCTCCTCAGAAGCAGTCCCTGTAATAGTCCTATCATTAGCATACATAATAACATCCCTACTATTTCTCTCAATTCTCCTAAATAACCTGGCCACAGCAACCTGATTATCACTTGCCGTATTTGGGTCTTATTTCGTAAGGCGGATAGGCCATCAATCCCCACACTGAAACACTTGGGCGGAAGGAAATGGCAAAGGAGAAAGTTCGTCTCTTCTTCTACTGGTACTGGCCACAGGTTGGAGTTGTTGGGAGTTGACTATGGGTGAGTTTCTTGATTGTTGGATGGGGGATGGTCTTACTGCTGTATTCAAGGAAGGCCTGGTGTGGGAAGAGTGTGGTGAAGCAGGAGGAATGGAAGTAGGAATTGTAGCAAGAGTGGGTTGGAAGTTTCTGGGGGTACTGGGGATGAGTTGACTTTGGAATCTCTTGGAAGGAGAACTATTGGATGGATGACCAGAAGAGTGGGGAATCACCTCAACTTCTACACCATCCAACTCATAACTACCTTCAGCATCTTGATCAGGTGGGGAATTGAAGATTTGTCTTATTCTCTTCACTATGACTTCAGTATTGATTCCAGAAATTGGGACTTCTGAGCTGGAATATATTGGCCTAACACAAACTGGAATGGGCTCTCCAACATTATTCCACCTGGCCACATCCCTCTTCCTAGAACCAGTCACTTAATCATGATGTCAGTATCCATTTGAGCAATCAAATCAATTCACTTATAGGAATAATACCCTGAAGTACCATCAAGAGTAGGAGCCTCACAAACTGGGAACTCTTTTTCAAAAGGCCCATCTTTGTTACTCCATAATACCTCCTGATGTTAGAAGCTTGATTCCCAGCTCAATGGCATGGCTTCTTACCAATGACACAGTAGTGGCATTTTGAAGATCTGGGATTGTAATGTTCAAAACATTCTTTTCCCTTTGCCAAACAATAGGTAGAAGAAGGATCAAGAACTTCAACTGCGTTGTAACCGTCATAAATTGGGGTGGGATCAAAATGACCAGAAGAAGTCATTGATGGAGAAGAAAATCAACTGAGAATGCCAGAACCATGAAGGACAGATGGCAGCGGTGCAGAAAGGGAAGATTCAGTGAGTTCAGTCAGTTTGGAACTCATGAATATGGAGTAGGCAAGCAGAAGATTCAAAAGTCAGATCCAATCAATTCAAGTCTGAAGAACAATGCCCTCAAGGAAGTGAGGATCATATTGTGGGAACTCCTCTTGTGTGGGATTAAAATGAGGCAGTACCTGGAGGGGGAAATCACAGGTAACTAGTTTTGAATTGCTAATAACTCCTGTGCCCAAGGGTGGCAAGGGTGTATTGCCTGCCCCTCCTAAAATACTGAACAAAATCTTCCTTGGAGCTCACAAACCAAAAAAAAATTAGTAAGTGGCTTTACAACTGCAGAAGACAAAATTCAGCAGTCTCATATCAGACCTATTCAATAGATAATATAAAAAATAATGTCAGTTATTTTTGGTTAAATTTGAGATTTTTATGAGATACTTGTCTGTTTAATTTTAATATTTTTGGTTAAATTGAGGTGAGTTGGTTTCTTCTTGGTGATAAATCCTTGGTAAGATGGGTTATTTAAGGTTTTCTGGAAAATTTGATGAGTTTGATAAAGGTAATTTTGTTAAGTTAAAGCTATAATATAGTAAAATAATTTTTAAAGGTTTGTTATTTTTTTTTAAGATTTGTTGATAATGAGATAAAATAGTATTTGTTAAATTTAAGTGGTAAGATTCTTTGATATTTGATTTTAAAGGGGTAAGTTAGTTTTAAATCTTGTTAAATGAAGTTAATTTTACTAGTTAAAATATTTTAATAGAGTAGTAACCCTAATCTTGGGTACTGGGTAATTTTTATTTTTATTTTGATAATAATAAGATTCCACTGAGCTTAGCTACTGGGTAATCTTCAACACTATACTTCCACTGAGCTTAGCTACTGGGCAAGTAAATTTACTATAATATACTGGACTACCTCCCAGGTGAGGGATGAATTATTCCTGTGCTTGCAATGTGCAGGGGATATAATTTGCATGGGATATAATTTGCATGGGATATAATTTGCATGGGGGGAATTTGGAATTGGGGGGAGAGAGCCCCTCTATTTATACCTTTTGGGAGCCCAGAGGGCCCTCCATGGGAGCTGTCTTTTTCCACTTTAATTCCTCTTGATTTCATCATGTGACTCCATTTTTGGTGAGGACCTTTCTTGCATGGGTCAGGTGATTTAAGGTTTGGTGATAATTTTCTTCTGCACAGCCTCCATTTATCACATGATTGTCTTTTGGTGAACTAATTATGATGTGATATTCTTGAATTTTCCTTGCATACATGAGGTGATTCAATTTTGGCGGAGGAGTTTTCTTGTGCACAGCCTTTTTTCTGTTACATGATATTCTGTTGGTGGATTCAGTATCACATGATTACCTTGTAATTCCTTTGCATATGTCCTATTTTAGTTTTGGTAGAAGTGGCTGTGTAATTTATGCAGGTGTCATGGTTGTTTTTCTTCTTTTTGAGCTTTAAAATGAGGTCAGGTGATAATTTCTTGCACTGATGAATTTACTGTGATGTATGAGATGATGTGATTTTTGAGTTTGACATATGCTGTGCATAGTCATATGGTTGAGATTTAATTAGAATTGTGTACTGCATGCAGCCTGTTGCAACTAGCTTTGGTTTGCATGAGGTGATGAGTGGTGTAAATAATTATGATTCTGTTTTAAGGTTTCAAGTGGGGTTACTGAGGATATAAGATAAGGTACTCCTGTGGCTGTGTTATAAATGACTTGCAGGAATTCCATGGAGTTGAGCTTTGCATCATGTGATTTTGAATGCAAGTTGGCTGTGTAGCTAATGCATGTGTAATTTTCTTGCTGCATGAGTCCTGTGGCTGTAAGGGGGTGTAATTTAAAGGGCGGTACCTTGTTTGTTGCAACTAGTTTACTATATGTAACTTGATTTTTACATATGCATAATGAAATTGAATAATTTATTTAAACACATACACTGCCCTTTGGTGCCTGTGCAATGGTTTTATGAGTTAAATCCAGCTTCTTGCTGTAAAACTGACCTTTTGGGTGTAAATTTGAGTGTAAGTCTGCCTGTAGGCTGGATTTACTGCTGTTATGGGGTACTATGAGCTTGAGCCTGGTGAAAAAAATGGTATGGAATACCACAATATGTCAATTATGGCTTCCCTCAAATTCCTTATGGTGGCGAGTCCTTGCCACTTTGGACTGAAGTCACCACCCAGAACCTCCCCTGCAACTTTGGGGAGGTCAGAATATTTATGGTCCTGGACCCCTCTAATGGGCCATCTTAATGGCCCCAGGGGCCTCCAATAGCCCCCACGGCCCACAGAACATAGGACCCCAAAACCACCAAAAAGACAAAATGGGCCAAAAAATGGCCTAAAGCCAAAATGACCCAAAATCACCATAGGAAGGGCCATGACCCAAAATCAAGGGTGGGGCCAATTGGGCCCAAAAAACAATTTTTGAGGAATTTTCAGGTATAATGGGGACAAGACTCCCCTATTGAAGACTTTGAAGGGATTTCAATCAAGGCAGGAAGGGCCAAAACATCGATTTGTCCCATTCAAAATGAGGTATATGAACATGTACTCTGTAAGATGTGTCTATGAAACCGTTGATAATACTACTATTAATCAACAGTACTATGACTGTTCTTATGAAATTTAATAATAAAGAATTATTATAACCACAATTAAATAATTAAAGAATTATTACCTTCACGTGCTATACACTAGTAGTGATTATAACAGTGAGTAGTAATTGTCTAAAAGAATCAATTACATGAAGAATTTAATAATAAAAACTCCTTTTATTAAAATAATAACATTATTTTAATATATAATTATCTTTTTCAAGAATAATTCTAAATATAATTCTTGAAGAAAACTAATTTTGGAGAACAACTTTGAGAATTAAAGATAAATAGCTCACTAATACTCCAAAGAACTTATTAAAGATAAAAGTAGAGAGATTTGACATAGAATTGTGGATTTAATGGATCAAAATGATTTTATAGCAATATTACAACAATATATAGTTGATTTCTATGATTTCACAGCTTTCAGATTGATTCTGAAAGAATCAAACACTTAAGAAAAAGTTTTAACTAATACTTACTTGTTGGTAATAAATGATATAAATGAATAATATGATGATGATGATGATGTGGAAAAAAACAGCAAGAGGAGGGCTCTTTTAAGTGTAAGACAGCTCACAGAGGCGTGAATGGAGAAAACTGAAAAACTGGTGAGTGAGAAAACAATAAACCTTTTTGGATTATTGATTGCATCATCTGTTGTCACTTAAGATTACTTAATTGAGGTTTCTACATGACTACCAACCCATTTATGGTTAAGAATAAAAGGAGTAAAATCTGTAAATCTTCTTTTATTCCAAAAGAATCATTGATTTCTAAAAGTTATCAATGTTATTGGAAATTTCATCACAGAATGTTTTTATTGTAAATTTTAAAAGATTCTGTGTTTCATGTGGAATCCTCAAAAATGGACTGTAAGTAAAACTTTTAGCTTTACATATAGAAAGAGAATTCTTTTTGGTTTTCATAAGAATTATACAGTTCTTAATTGGTCCTGAAAGCTTCAGAAAGATTCATTAAGAATTGTATTTTTGATGAATTTTTGAGGTTTTTACCTCATTTCTACGTAGAATTGCAAATATCAGTCTATGACTGATTGCTATGAGGTAAAACAATGGATACTAGTCCAAAAGGGGTTTCAATTACTCTTTTGGGGTTTATTTATGGAAACTCATTAATAATTGACATGGTTACAGGAGTCTAAGTAGCTTTTTACCTCCTTGGCACGTCAAAATAGCAGGTTATTTGCTATTTTCTTATTATTTACTGAAGTTGGAACATGGTAAAAAGTTACCAAAAGGTTTTAATTTACTAATTGGGCCAAGATAAGCCATGGATACAAGCTTTGGAACTGTTCACATCTCAGAGGCCTCAGAAGCTGGGTACCCTGGCCTTCTTTGATGCCTTTCGTCCCCCTTGCCTATTTTTTACGTCAAAATAGAAATTTAAGCTTAAAGTGAGATATCCAGTATGGGTGTATAAAGTGTGCATGTATGAATACCATAATATTAAGTGCCCAGAACATGCATAACACTATTCTTAGTGTATATGTAACATAGGATTTCTCACATTCCCATTATTTTGACGTGAAATGGAGAAAAACAAATATTTTCACGGATCTTTCATGTGGTATTGATTATGTGGTATTGGAGTATTTTAAATATTACCACCTCAAAGAGTTAATTTGAGCTTATTTACTCTATGGAGCTACCCTAGGTGAATCTTTGTGTAGAATCCAAATCTGGCCTTAAATTGATGGACTTACTTACTCAATAAGAAGTTATTCATCTTTTCTGAGATCAAAAATGATGAATTTTGAATATATGCATGACTTATGGGTTATGCATAGCTCAGAATTTGTCTTTAAGATAACTGTGGCCTATTTGTGTATGTAAAATATACCTCAAGGCTCACATTCCCTCCTACAAAAAAATAAAATAGTATTACAATTTTATCAATGGTATAAAGAATTAAAGCCCCAAAGGGTGGTTAATTTCCACTGTCCAACCTCTTTACATTACTAAGATCAAGTATTTTAAAGCACATTTGTAGATATATTCAGGCTTGTGGCCTTCTTTCATGTCTAAATCTTTTTATGAGTTTATCTGAGTCAGGTATTTCTGATTCTGCCAGGCATTCATCTTCATGTACTGGATTTCTATAATAAACAAGATACTCTCTCTGATTTTTACCTCTAAGCCTCCTTTCTTTATCTTTTTGTCTTCATTTTGTTCCACTCATGGTACAGCTAAAGGAGTTGGGTTCCTCAAAGGAAACAATTCTTTGTCAGCTGGTTGATAAGGCTTTATCAAGCTGACTGGAAAAGTGGGGTGCTTATTTTCCAATTCACCACTTAATTCCACTTGAACTGCATTGGTTCCATGTAAGGCTACAATAAAAAAAGGTCCTACATAAGAATCTCTAAGTTTCTTTGGGCCTTTGATATTATTAAAATTCAAGGTTGAAACTAGAACTAAGTCCCCTACTTTGAAGTCTGGTACTTTGTGACTCTTGTCCCACTTCCGCTTTGCATAGTCAAAAGCTTCATTCTTACTTTGTTTTGAATGATGTTTCACTTTATCAAGCATTAACTTGAATCTGGAAGCTGTAGGATGAATGTCAATCAAGTCTTTCCTCAGTGTGTCTGCTGGGAGTCTTGGATTCCATCCTTTTTCTAACATAGCAGGAGTTTGTCCTGTGGAAGAATGGACTGATGTCTTATATGCCAATTCTAATGCAGGTATAAGTGTGCACCAGTCATGGGTAAAGCCATCTGAGGCTTTGAATTCTAACCCATAAACAAAAAATCTCCTGATCATGTTTTCTAAAGTTTGAATCATCCTCTCTGCTAGCCCATCTGTTTGAGGGCGATATTCTGTAGAGAATGATAACTTAGTCCAAAACAATCTATGAGGATTGGTCCAAAGTGCAGATGTGAACTTGGGATCTCTGTCACTTATGATATTCTTAAATAATCCTGTATGAGAAATAACTCTATCCCATAGAAGAAGAGCTGTATACATAGCAGTGTCATCTTTATGACATGGTAAGAATATGGGAGTTTTTCTATATCTGTCTACAATGACTAAACAAGAATTATATATTTTGTCACCACTTGGAGGAAGTTCTGTGACCCAATCCATGTGAACAACTTCCCAAGGGGATTTTGGTTCTTGAATATGGATCATAAGTCCAAATTTCTTGCCTGTACTCCTGTTTGCCTTTTGACATATGTCACAGGTATGGCAATATTCAATGGTTTCTTTTCTCCAAGCTGGCCACCATGCACAGTTTTCACTTTTTCAAGTGTTCTGTCCTCTGACAGGTGTCCAGAGTATATGCTATCATGGTATTCATGAAGAATGGTATTGATAAGCAATCTGCTACACAATGTCATCACACAGGAATGTTTGGTTCTATGGTAAATAATCCCATCAAACAAGTGGAATCTTCAGAACAAGAATTTTTCCAAACTAAATCCAGTGCATTGACTAAGGATGTATCTTTGCAGTCTTTATCTAACAAAGAAGTCAAGATATGGCAATTCTTGTCTTGCTTATAAGATTCTCTGAATTCTTCAAAGAATTCAGTCCCAATATCAATTATGTTAATTCCTTCAATTGGAATCTGTGGTTCAGCCTCCAAAGGTACATAAGCTGGGTCATGAGGAGTGTTGGCTAATGCCCACCTGCTAAGTACATCAGCATTCTTGTGAATGTTTCCTGCTTTATGAACTATAGTCATGTTTCCTCTATATTCTTGAATGGCTATTTGCCATCTCAACATATGTCTATTGGGAGTTTTCATGTTAAGAAGTGATTTAACATCATTAAAGTCAGTTATCACTTCAAAAAAACTGGCATCAAGATAATAGTGCAATTCCTCAAGTGCCCATACAAAACATAGGCACTCCATTTGGCTTGCACCATATCTGTCTTCTGCTGGTTTGATTTGTCTTGAGATGTAACAAACTGGTTCTTTTGTAGGTTTGTCATCAATAATTTGGACTTGATGAAGGGCTGCCCCTAATCCATCTCCACATGCATCAATGTACAATTTAAAAGGTATATCCCAGTCAGGCATGAGGATTAGAGGTGCTTCTGTAAGAGATTTCCTTATCATCTCATAAGCTTCAATTCTCTCCTGTGTCATCTCAAATACTTTCTGTTGATCACAGATTCTGTACAGTGACTTGGCTAGAATTGCAAAGTCTTTCAAGTGCTGTCTATAATAGCTATCAAGACCTAGAAAAGACATCAGTTATTTCTTATTCTGGGGTATTGGCTTAAGTAACACTGCTTCTACTTTATTTTTGTCAATACCCAAGCTTAAACCAGAAACAACATGTCCTAATGCTTTGAGCTCTTCAAAACCAAAATTGCATTTCTTGAGTGAAATTTTCATGTTCACTTCTGAAAATTTGTGAAGTACTCTTGCAAGTCTTTCAAGGTGCAAAGACCATGAATCAGAACATATGATGATATCATTAATATAAATAATAAGCCATCCTTCAGATAACTCTGTGGGGAAGATGGTATTCATCATTCTTTGATAATGAGATGTTGCATTTTTAATACCAAATGGAATTCTAAGATACTCATAAATACCACAGTGAGTGATAACTCTAAGTAATTTCTTAGCTTTAGGCGTCAAAAGATTTTGGTGAAAGCCCTTCAATGCATCTATTGATGTTATATACTTGGCTCTAGACAATTGGGTCAAGGTTTCTTCAATTCTAGGAATTGGATACCTATCTGGAACTGTGTAGGTATTCAATGCTCTAAAATCTCCAACCATTCTTGATTTATCATTATGCCAAGCAATAATAACAGGTGCTGTCACTTCAACTTCTTCATTATGGCCTACTTTCCTTAGTACATCAAGTTGGATTAACTCCTGGATATGTTTTTCCAAGGCTTCTCTAGCTCTGGGACTGGCTGGATAAGCTAGTATTATAAGTACTGGAGGATATGGTGTGTCAATATTAAGAGTAATATCAACTTCATGTCCTTTTATAGCCCCTAATGGTTCATTATCAGAGGCAAATGCATTATTGTATGCGTATAACACATCAATAAGTTCATTCCTCATTTTTTGTGGAAATGATGGGTTAATTTGTCCTTTAACAAGTTGATTAGCCACAAATTCTTTTTTATAAGTATCTTTCTTAGAAGATATCATTGATATTTGTTTTTTTCATATTGGAAAAAGCAAAATTTTGTCTCTTGTTTTCTCCAATTGTAAAATATCTGTCTTTATAGTTATTGATGTCAACACCATAAAATTTCAAGCAATCATTTCCAAGGATGATATGTTGAGATGTGCAATTGTCCATTACTATTATCTCTGTCTTCATCCTTATGCTTCCTGCAGGGTTTGGGAACACAATATTATTGTCCAATATGCCCAAAGAGTACATATTGTTACTGGAGCTACTAAAATGTACACCTTCTATTGGTAATAGATGGTTTTCCCATTCAGGAAGTATAACTTGGAGATAATCTTTGCCTACAAAAGTGCAAAATGCCCCTATATCAAAATTTACTTTGGCTTCAATACCATTCATCAGAATTGATGTGATACAAGATGCTCCAGCAGTATAGCCTTTTCCCCTAGCAGGTTTGGTCTTACACATTCTGGCACCTTGGATATTGATCAGGTTATGACAGTACTCACTGTACTGTGGCAAGTGAGTATGGACTTCTGTGACCTCAAAGAAAGCTGTGATTTTTTCAATGGTATAGTCCTCTATTGGTTTATGCTCAGAGACTGCAGAATATAGGCCATATTCTTCTTTTCCTTCAATACACTGAACTTCTTCAATGACTTGAGCTTCATTTATTTTTGTCTTTTTGGTGCAAGTGTTGGCCAAATTTGAAGTGCTTCCACATTTATGACACTTGAAGACAGGTTTCTCAGGTCTTCTGTCCTCTCTGGGAACCTTTGAGATTATCTTGGATTCCATAGGGATTTTAGTCCATGTTTTACCAATTCTTGTTCTGGTAATAATATCTTCCATTGCATTAATTTAGTCTTCTGTTGAACAGGGCTCTACACATATTCTTTTGATAGCATGTTCCAGTTCTCTTCCACACTTTCTTAATATTTTCATATTAATCATAGTGTCAGACATATCTGGGTGTAAAGCAGATAATCTGTCTTTTTTCTTGAAGAACCAAGTAAGTGGTCTATCTTTTTCTGGGTTAAAAATGGAATTTTCAAAAGCATTTTCCGTTTCAAACCTCAAAGAATTATTGGCCCATTTGGTAATCACTTCAGATTTCCACCAAGACAGGCCATGTTTTCCATAATCTATTCTCATCTTGTAGTACCATTTCTTTGCAGTTTTGGTAAACAGACAGTGTAATCTTCCCACTATAGCTTAATAAGCTATATTAAAGTCTTCCTGCAACATATCAATAGTTCTGATGAGCTCAATATGGTTGTATTCACCTTCAACAGGGAATGTTGGCCATTCTTCCAATTTGGCAATATCTTTTTCAGAGATAACATTTTCTCCTAAGAGTGGGGTAAAACTTCCTTTAATAGAATGTTTTTCTTCAGTCAAAGGTGTAGAATGCCTTGGCATATGTGGTTCATAATTCTTATGAATTTGTTCTACATTGGCAATGATTTCATTATTTAATTTCTGCCTTTCACTGTCACTTTTTGCTAAATGTGTAGCAAACTAATTGGTATTTTCAGCTATCTCTAAGGCATGGTCTTTCAGAATTTTAAGTTGATCATTAATGTTTAAAATTGTCACAGGGGCTCTTATGGAAGCAAGAGGGCCTGGAACTCAGGAATCAAGAACTCACTTGGAGGGCTCCAAAAGATGATAAGAGATACTATGGAATATATTTCTTAAGCAGGAAATAGAGAAAGGACAAATATGCCAAAGATAAGAAAGGGTAAGAAGAATGAAGCCAGAGGCCAAAATAAAAGAAGCCAACCAAGTGAATCCTCAATTCACTGTTTCAACCTGCCAGAAAGAACAATGGAATTAGTAAAGGATATGACCACCAATATCCACTGACAGGCAAAGAAAGAAAAGAGAAAAAAGGTGCTAATGACTGACTTAAGATTATCAGTATTAACTTTAATAATGTAAAAGAAAATAAGGATAAAAATAAATCCAATATATTAATTAACTGGGGAAAAAGTCCCCAGGTGATGAAGGGTGGCCGGTATATGTGAAAAGCTGAAAGATTGATCCTGGAAGGTGGATCAATGACTGTATTGTCCGAATCGGGAAATACAGCTCTGGCCATCTTGAAATTTGAACTGTGTGATGGAATTCACACAGTGGAATAAGAAATGGCCCAATTGGGCCAAGGCCATACAGGTTGATTGAATGAGGCCTGTACGGATGAATTGGGTTGTCCAAGGAGTATTGAATACTTTATGTCTTGACAACTGATTTAAATGATGTAATACCTCTTGAGAATTGACCTTAGAATAATCCTGAATGAATTGTACCAACCCAACTCCTGCAGATACAGGTGGTTGGGATCCTTGAATGATCTTCTGGATTGCCGCCATGGATTGCCAGACTGATGAGCTGAAAAGTCCTCCTTCGAAATGGGCGTTGGAGTTATGGACCTTGAAATGGAAAGGTGGAATTGGGTCCTGAAAACGTCACCATTGGATTGCTGAGCAAAAATGGTGCATAATGGTATATAATACCATATATGCACCACACCTGCAATCTTGGGTACGGAGTGCATGAAGGAAAGGAAGGAATTCCCCTTAAGTTGAGGGGAAGGTTTTGCTGAGCTGATATGGTGGCCTCTGGTGGTTTCCAGAGGCCATGGTGGAAATATTGATCCATGGTGGTCCATGGCCAAAATTGGGTCCTACGGGATTTATGGCCAAAAGGGTGTCCAAGAGGGATTTGGTCATGGCCAAAATTGGCTCAGGTGGGCCCAATTGTGGTTTGGGGCCTAGGTGGCTGGCCCCTTTTGGCCTCATTGGATTAGGCCAAAAGGGGCCTAATTGGCCTACGGACCGTAGAAGCCGTAGGGGGCCTAAATGGCCCAAAAAGGTCATTTAGGCCAAAACCCCCATAATGAAAGGGGTTGGCCAGGGGCCAATGATGATGGCTAGGGGGTCCAGAACCCCCTGGAAGATAAAAGGACCCCCCAGGCCCAAAATAAAAGATGAAGGCCTGGGGGTTGGTGAGGTGGAAATTGGCCAAGAAGGCCAATGATGGCAGGATATGGCCTGAGGCCATAAATGATGGTTGAGAGGGGCTATGGTGTAAAAACCATAAAACACCCAAGGGGGCCAATTGGCCATAAAGGACATGACGTGACTAATTGGCCCCATCTGGGCTCCAGGTTGGATTGCCGCAGCCATCAAGGAGGAGGGCCAAAACTCGTGGTTGTGACAGTACCCCCCTACCTTGAATGGTGAGCTCCTGAGCACCAAGATAAGGTAGAAGCCTGTTGAGGCTATTAAGACGGATTGGATGGAGGGATTCCAGAGGTATTTGATCTTTGAAAAGAAAAATTTTGAACTGATAATAGTGTTGGCATATGAATTGAAGTTGACGTAGTCTTCTCTTGACATTTGGCTTTGAAAATGTTGAAGGATTGAATTGACGTAGAATTTTGGCATAAAGATTATAATAAAAGAAAATTGAAATGATAAAGAAAGAAAATAAAAGAAAATGAAACAAAACAGAAAAAGAAAATAAAAAGAAAAATTTTGAGGGGGAGTCCAATCTTCATCACAGATTTTGAGAATTGACTTGAGAGTGGCCAGGGTACCTGGAAAAGAGATTTGGTGCCAGGTGCTCAAAAAGTGGCCAAGGTGACGTTTTGGACAGATTGTAGACCCCTCAGGGAAGTGCACACCAGGAGAGGAACTTACTTTTGGTAGTTGCCAATCCCGCCAGTGCCATGAAAGGAAACAAACTTGTTAAGGATTGGATTGAATTGGGAAACTTGGAAAAGAAGTAACAGGGTGAATGGTCCATTTGTCCAAGTGAAAATGGCCATAATTTTGGAATTGAATGTTGAAAATCCAGGGCAAGATCTGTGTCCAAAATTGCAAAGTGCTCACAGAGTGGCCAAGGTGATGCTTACAACAGATAAGGGTAGAATACCCCGAAAGGTGCATACCAGGAGTGGGACTTACTTTTGGTAATTCCTCTCCCCACCAAGCACCATAAATGAATCAAGCTTTTGAAGAATTGGGACCCCGCTTGTCAGGATATAAAGAATGAAAATCTTTGACAAGTTCAGGACAATTCTTGAGGTCTTCGGCTGGTTCCCAAGTGGATCTTTCTGGGTCTTGACTGAAACCTTTCCATTCCACCAGATACCATAATTTTCTTCTCTTGAGCTTTGAGTCCAGTATTTGAGAGACTTCCCATTCCTCTTCTTCTTCAATGATGATTGGAGGAGGAGGCTCTTGATGCCGCTTTGGGATTGTTGATGTCTTGACTGGTTCCAAAAGTGAGATATGGAAGACTGGATGGATGGATTTCCATTGAGATGGAAGCTTGAGGTGGTAAGCATGAGAACTGACTTTCTTCAAGATCCGAAAAGGACCCAACCATCTTTCGGATAGTTTTTTGGTGGGTCTGGTTGATTTGATGTTCTTGGAAGAAAGCCATACCATGTCACCAGGATTGAAAAGAGGTGGACTTGCTCTACCTTTATCTGCATACCTCTTAAACCGGCTTATGGTGATGTCAAGTTCTCTCTTGACATCTTGCTGTACTGATTGGATTTTTGTTGATAACTTTCCAGCAGGAGTGTCTTGAGTGATTTGAACTGAATCAAATTGTGGATCTCTTCCATAAACAGTGAAAAATGGTGATTGCTTGGTTGAAGCGTGATCAGAATTATTGTAGGCAAATTCAGCCAGAGGGAGCCAGGTGTTCCAATCATCTTGATGATAACTGACATACATCCGAAGATACTGTTCTAGTATCTGATTTACCCTCTCTGTCTGTCCATCAGTTTCTGGGTGATAAGCAGTTGACAAGTCTCTTGAAATCTTGAGCTGCTGACAAAGATTGGTCCAGAAGGAAGAAACGAAGAGTGAACCTCTATCACTGGCAATGCTTGATGGAAGGCCATGCTTTGAGAAAATATTCTTGATGAATAAATGGGCCAAATCCAGTGAAGTGATTGAAGACATTGTTGGAATAAAAACCGCCATTTTTGAGAATCTGTCCACTATGACAAGGATTGAGTCAAAGGAATTGGACAGTGGCAGTTGAGTGATGAAATCCATTGAGAGACAAATCCAAGGACCATTTGGAATTGGAAGAGGCTTGAGGAATCCAAACTTCTTATGATAAATATTCTTGTTTCTTGAACACTATTGACAGGATGAAACATAATCCTTGATGAATTGAGTCATGCCAGACCAGTGGAAATCCCGCTTGACAAGTTTGAGAGTCTTCTCTTGGCCAGGGTGTCCAGCTAGAGGAGAATTGTGACGCTTTTGAAGAATGCTGAGTTTAATTGTGGAGTCATTTGGGACTACCACCCGATCTTTGAAGAGAAGAAGTTGGGAGGAGGAATCAAGAGAATAATCTTGGACAGATTTACCTTTACCCAAATCTTCAAGGATACTTCTGTACTGAGGATCTTGCCATACTGCCTTCTGAATTGAGTCAATTAGATTTGAAAATGACTCCACCTTGACTCCAAAGAGCTTTGAGGGTTGAACTTCATCTTGCTTAATGAGTTGCTGAAAATTCATTGGATTCTTTCTGATGAAATCCTCCCCCCTCTCCGGATAAACGTCGTCCCGATGTGATAAAGCATCCGGAAGAGTAGCCAGGCGGCCAGGGCAGTAAGTCATTGAGAAATGAAATTCAGAAAGGAATTCAGCCCAACGGTCTTGACGGCAAGTAAGGATCTTTGATGACATAAAGTACTGAAGAGAAGAATGATCGGTGAGAACTTCAAAAGGGGAAGACAGAGAAAGAAGAAAAGCCCTCCAGCGCTTGAGAGCCCAGACTATGCCAAGGAGTTCCTTGTCATGAATCTCATAGTTAAGCTCCGCTGGAATAAGCTTGCGGCTGTCGAATGCAATGGGATGTTTTCCCGAGTCAGAGACCTGACTCAGTACAGCACCCAAGGCATAATCGGATGCATCGGTCTCTACAATGGTGGGTAGAGAAGGATTGAAGTGGGAAAGGATTGGAGCGGTGGTGAAAGCCTCTTTGAGTTGATGAAACTGACTAAGAGCTTCCTCATTGAGGGGGAAACAGGAATCTTTCTTGAGGAAGCTGGTGAGTGAACTGATCTTCTTTGAATAATTCTTGATGAAACGGCGGTAAAAATTGGCAAAGCCAAGAAAGGATTGAAGTGCCTTGAGGTTTCTTGGAGGAGGCCAATTGAGAATCTGCTGGACCTTTGCTTGGTCCATCTTGAGGCCTTCAGCAGAAACAACATAACCAAGGTATTCAACACTAGAAACATGAAAAAGGCATTTGGACGCGTTAGCAAAAAGATTATTGGCCCTAAGTCTGGAAAGAACAGTGGACACATGAGTGACATGCTCTTCCTCAGACTTGGAAAAGACCATAATATCTTCTAAATAAACCACAACATAAATATCAAGCAAATCTTGGAAGATATCATTGACAAGATTTTGAAAAGAAGCAGGAGCATTGGTGAGCCCAAACGGCATAACCAAGTACTCATAACTGCCATATTTAGTTCTAAAGCAAGTCAAATGTTCATCACCCTCCTTGATTCTGAGCAGGTTATATGCACCACACAAATCAATCTTGGAGAAGATAGAAGAACCATTAAAGACATTGAGAAGCTGATTCATAGGCGGAACAGGATACTTGTTCTTCCTAGTAACAGCATTGAGTTTGCGGTAATCAACACACAAACGGAGGCCACCATCTTTCTTTTTGACAAAAAGAACAGGTGCTCCTGTTGAAGAGGAGCTTGGCCGGATGAAACCTTTCTCTACATTCTCTGAAATGTAGGCCCTGAGTGTATCTGACTCTTGTTTGGATAAAGAGTAGATCACCCCAACTGGAGGTAGAGACCCCTCCAGCTCAATATGATGATCACAGGCACGGTGAGGAGGAAGTTTTTCTGCTTTCACCTTGGAGAATACATCCAGATATTGGTGATAGACAGAAGGAACAACCTTCATCACGGTTTCTACTTCTTCTGGCTCTTCCTCTTCATCCCACAACTCCTCCAGGGAGTCATGATAGGATGAAGGAGGAAGGTCCATATTCACAAAAAAGAGGTGAAGTGAAGATACAGAATTATCTTCTCCAACATCTTGAATCTCTTTGAAGACTTCAGCTCTAGGAGATGGTAATGACTGTGGGGAATTAAGGGAAGGAATATGGACAGAAGAGGGAAATGATGGTGTTCTAGAATCACCAACCAGAGCTGCACAAGACTTGGCAGAAGAAAAGTCATTACGGACAGAATTAGAAGGATCAGAATAGTCCAAATGATCAGTATTAAAGGTGATCAGCCCTTGCCTCCAATCAATAGAAGGATTAAAATGATTGAGAAAGTCAAAGCCCAATATGAGGTCTTCTCCCTTGGGAGTATCAATGACTAAAAAGTCCCATTCAAAGCTTGGGAAGGAAGGGAGCTCAACCATATATTTAGTATGGTGAGTCACAAATAAGGAAGGGGACTCAGAGGAGTCCAGAATGATAAGAGGAATCTTCTCTGGAAGCTCTGACGTAGTCAATGAGTACTTGTGAACAAACTGCTTTGCAATTAATGAGTGTGTAGCACCAGAATCAATGAGAATACTGTAAAAAACATCAGAAAGAGAAGAAAAAACAAAAAATTTAAGAGAATTTTTGACACCAGTATTCAGAATGCACAATTGTGCTCTGGAGGGAAAACTGTGAAGACCATTGAACACAACATGATCTTCACTCAGGCTTTTCCCTGGCTGGGAAATTTGCCTGACGGTTGGGTAGGTTTGTTTTGAGGCCTTTTGAAACAGGACTCAAGACTATGCTTCCCACCACAATAGGTACAAAGACCCTCTTTGATTCTTCTTTCTTTTTCAGAGTTCATGAGCTTGAAATCTTTATTCAACAAAGATGAATGGGGCTTGTCCCGCTTTTGAGAATAAAATTTCTTCTTATGCCTTGAGCTTGAAGAAACTTGATGATGAGAAGAGTGAGACTTCGAGGCTTCAGGCTTCTTCTCTTGATGATGATTCTTCTCCTTTTGCCTCTCATGGTACCTGGTATCCAGTTCCAGGCTGAGGTCCATTAAGTCTTGAAGAGAATCAATATTTGAAGGATGGGAGGCTAATTGATCCAGAATTCTGGAGGCCAAGCCCTTCCTGAAATGATGAATGAGAGCCCTTTCACCCCAATCCCCGATTCTTGAAACCAAACTCCTGAAATTGGCAATATATAAAGCAACATGCCCACCTTCTTTCATCCTAAGGCCATCCAATTCTGCTTCAGCTTTTCTAACTTCATTTGGGTCTCCAAATAAAGTGAACAATTGGGATTCAAACAGTGGCCAGGAATTGAGAAGGTAACTTGAGTCTTGATTATTGAGATTGGAAAGATAAGGCTCAATCCATTTTGCAGCCCTGCCAACTAAGAATGAAGTGGCATAAAGAACCTTCTTTCTATCTTGAGAGAAGTTTGCCAGATCATTATGAAAGATGAGTTGACAAGATTGAATGAAGCTTCTGACTTTGAAGGGTTGAGTCCCATCAAAGCATTCTGGAGCCTTCATAGAGGGAGTCTTGAAGGCTGGTGGTCTTGATGACTCAGAGGAAGAAGCTGCTTGAAGATTGGCCATAATTTGAGTCATCTGCTGCATGATGGCCAATAAAGATGGTTCGGACTGATGAGAGACAGGCTGATCAGACTGTGCTAGAGTTGGTCCTCTGGTGCCTTCAGATGCTCCCACAGGAGCAGGAGCAGCCTCAGTGCCATTAGACTCTTCCTCTTCCACAGAATTCTCCTCCTCCTCTTCATCATCTTCACCATGAACCTTGGGACTGGTTCTTGAAAGTCCTGGGAATCCGCCAACCACTCCTGATAATGAGATTGATCTCCTTGGCCCTCTTCCTTCCTTCCTGGATGGTGCTGCTCCTTCCAAAGTGGGTCCTCTGTCCAATCTGGCCCTCAGTTGAGAAACTGCTGGGGTACCGTCAAGAGGAGCCCTTGGAGTTGGAGTCAGAACAGCTTGAGTTCTGGCCTGAGATCTGGTCTGTCTTGCAGGAGGTGAATGTTCAACTGGCATGATTCAGGAATAATAAATCAAATAAATGAAAGGAAATTCAAAATTATCTTGAAGTAAAGAATCAACAATCAAATCTTGAGGAAATAAAGGAATCAAGTGAAAATCTTCAAGTACGTCAATAAATCAAAATCAAATGAAGTCTTGAAGTCAAAAATAAAATCAATGTCTTGAAGTAAATCAATGAATCAAATCAATCACAATCAAATCAAATCAGAATCTTGCAGAAAGTCAATCAATCAAAATGAATTCTTGATGTGAATAATCAGCAAATCAATAAAATCTTCAGGTCAATCAATTATCTTGATGTCAATTTCAATTATGTCAAATTGGTCAATCAAATCAATTCCAAGTCAATTCTTCCAAAATCAAAATTCTTGAGGAATAAATCAAAATGAATCCTGATATGAAGAACGTGTCTGAATAATCTGATGAATAATTTGAGGATCAAATATAAAAACACCTGAATTACGGATAAGAGTAAGATTGATGATAATGAAAAATGAGATTAAGATTGAAAAGATGAACAGAAAAGAAAATTTGGGTCAGCTTTCAATTTTCAGAACAAAGAAATGAGTGAGAGAAAATTGAGAGATGACGAAGAATCATGAATTTTCATAAGCGTTAAAGAGTCATAATTTCGATGAATAAATGAATGAAATTGATGAAGAATGAATGAATAGAATGAAAAGAAATAATGAGTTAATTAATATAATGTCACAGGGGCTCTTATGGAAGCAAGAGGGCCTGGCACTCAGGAATCAAGAACTCACTTGGAGGGCTCCAAAAGATGATAAGAAATACTATGGAATATATTTCTTAAGCAGGAAATAGAGAAAGGACAAATATGCCAAAGATAACAAAGGGTAAGAAGAATGAAGCCAGAGGCCAAAATAAAAGAAGCCAAAAGCCAAGAAGCCAACCAAGTGAATCCTCAATTCACTGTTTCAACCTGCCAGAAAGAACAATGGAATTAGTAAAGGATATGACCACCAATATCCACTGACAGGCGAAGAAAGAAAAGAGAAAAGAGGTGCTAATGACTGACTTAGGATTATCAGTATTAACTTGAATAATATAAAAGAAAATAAGGATAAAAATAAATCCAATATATTAATTAACTGGGGAAAAAGTCCCCAGGTGATGAAGGGTGGCCGGTATATGTGAAAAGCTGAAAGATTGATCCTGGAAGGTGGATCAATGACTGTATTGTCCGAATCGGGAAATACAGTTCTGGCCATCTTGAAATTTGAACTGTGTGATGGAATTCACACAGTGGAATAAGAAATGGCCCAATTGGGCCAAGGCCATACAGGTTGATTGAATGAGGCCTGTACGGATGAATTGGGTTGTCCAAGGAGTATTGAATACTTGATGTCTTGACAACTGATTTAAATGATGTAATACCTCTTGAGAATTGACCTTAGAGTAATCCTGAATGAATTGTACCAACCCAACTCCTGCAGATACAGGTGGTTGGGATCCTTGAATGATCTTCTGGATTGCCGCCATGGATTGCCAGACTGATGAGCTGAAAAGTCCTCCTTCGAAATGGGCGTTGGAATTATGGACCTTGAAATGGAAAGGTGGAATTGGGTCCTGAAAATGTCACCATTGGATTGCTGAGCAAAAATGGTGCATAATGGTATATAATACCATATATGCACCACACCTGCAATCTTGGGTATGGAGTGCATGAAGGAAAGGAAGGAATTCCCCTTAAGTTGAGGGGAAGGTTTTGCTGAGCTGATCTGGTGGCCTCTGGTGGTTGCCAGAGGCCATGGTGGAAATATTGATCCATGGTGGTCCATGGCCAAAATTGGGTCCTACGGGATTTATGGCCAAAAGGGTGTCCAAGAGGGATTTGGTCATGGCCAAAATTGGCTCAGGTGGGCCCAATTGTGGTTTGGGGCCTAGGTGGCTGGCCCCTTTTGGCCTCATTGGAGTAGGCCAAAAGGGGCCTAATTGGCCTACGGACCGCGGCCCACGGTCCGTACGGACCGTAGAAGCCGTAGGGGGCCTAAATGGCCCAAAAAGGTCATTTAGGCCAAAACCCCCATAACGAAAGGGGTTGGCCAGGGGCCAATGATGATGGCTAGGGGGTCCAGAACCCCCTGGAAGATAAAAGGACCCCCCAGGCCCAAAATAAAAGATGAAGGCCTGGGGGTTGGTGAGGTGGAAATTGGCCAAGAAGGCCAATGATGGCAGGATATGGCCTGAGGCCATAAATGATGGTTGAGAGGGGCTATGGCATAAAAACCATAAAACACCCAAGGGGGCCAATTGGCCATAAAGGACATGACGTGACCAATTGGCCCCATCTGAGCTCCAGGTTGGATTGCCGCAGCCATCAAGGAGGAGGGCCAAAACTCGTGGTTGTGACAAAAATGGAAAGATCTTCCATTTTATCAATTTGAGCTTGATATTTACTCTCAATTCTGTCACATGTATTGGTAAGTAATTCCAATGTGGTAATTACAGACTTATGAATTTCAGTAGACAGTTTCTCATTCTTTTTTAAGTCATTGATGTCCAATGTTATTTTAGTTAACTTTGAATCAAGTTTACCAATATTTACATCAATATTGGATTGAACAAAATGTATTTCATCTATTATTTTTGTGGAAATGTTCTGTTCATTCTTTCCTGCTCCTTGGCTGTAAATTCCATAAAAGTCCTGGCCATATTGAACACACTGTCCATGGCTGAAGGCTCCAATTTTGGAATCCTGTACCCTTGTGGGTAAGGTCTGTGCCAATTGGCTTTGCCTTTTCCCTTGCCTTGATGGTTCTTGGGACCTCTCTGTTTCTTCTGAGGTCCTTTGGGCTTGTCTTTGGACACTTCTGGAGCTGGTTTGAAGCTGGTAGACGCCACTGGGGCTTCTGTCTCCAAAGCTGGAGTCATTTCCAGTTCCTTCTTCTGGTCTATGGATAAAGGACTTTGGTTCTTCGACCAATTCTTTTCCTTTTTGACCTTTTCTTTGCAGGACAATGGGCTCCAACTTGCTAAGAGTTCTATGGTATTCTCCTGGCCCAGAAAGCTTTTGATGTGTAAGTAGGAGTTCATGGCCCCCTGCCAAAGGCTTGGGCATATTTCCCATGCCTCTTCTTTGGCTTCTCTGAACCAATTTTTGTATTGGCATTGAGAAATTTCTATTCCTGCCACTTGAAAGTGGTTCAGCCCTTAAAATATAATCATGAATCAGTTCAGATTCAGAATTTTCATCAAGGTTTGTGGGTACAGACCTTGGGGAATGGGGGGCAACTCTGGCATCCTCCATATGTGTCTTTCTTGAGGAAGATTTGACACTTCTTGATTTGTTCTTGCCTCTTCCTTGTCCACATCCATCTGGTTGGACTGAATAGTTACTTTCCATTTCTTATATGCACCATTTTCATGTCAATTTTAAGATAAAACACACCTTTTGGTGGTAATTTAGTCTTCTCAGAGTTGAATAAGGTGCCTCTTTTAGAAATTTGCACCTCAATACTGCCCTCAGATTCTGGACTGGTAATATATCTCTTACTGAGTCTGTTACCAGTTGCACAGTATTTGATTAAAGACACTAGAAAAATTAAAAAAGAAAAAATTATTTTTTATACTTTCCAAAATATTTTTAAGAT
Organism: Austropuccinia psidii; assembly: GCA_023105745.1. Classification (NCBI taxonomy): domain Eukaryota; kingdom Fungi; phylum Basidiomycota; class Pucciniomycetes; order Pucciniales; family Sphaerophragmiaceae; genus Austropuccinia; species Austropuccinia psidii. The sequence continues at coordinate 21,677,550 of JALGQZ010000001.1, forward strand.
TTTTTTACAAATTTTTATCTTCTAATATTAAAAAAATTATTCTTTTCAAAGAAAAAAAACATTTAAGATTTTGAATCAAAATTATTTCAGAGTAACCCCAAGAATAATTTGATAAGTTTTTGGATGTGAAAAATCCATGTGTAAAAACAGTATAAAATTAAACCAAATTACTCAATGAAAAAGATTTTAAGACAATTTCAAAAATAAAATTATTTCAACTTCAAATTGAAAGACAAAAATATTATTAAATTAATATATTTTAGAACTTAAAAATATATTAATTGAGGGTACAAGGTTCAAAGAACACGGCCAGGCCCCCAAATGTAAGATGTGTCTATGAAACATTTGATAATATTACTATTAATGAACAGTACTATGACTGTTCTTATGAAATATAATAATAAAGAATTATTGTAGCCACAATTAAATAATCAAACAATTATTTCTTTCATGTGTGATACACTACTAGTGATTGTAACAGTGAGTACTAATTGTCTACAAGAATCAATTACAAGAAGAATTTAATAATAAAAACTCATTTTATTAAGATAATAAAATTATTTTAATATATAATTATCTTTTGCAAAAACAATTATAAAGATAATTCTTGAAGAAAACTAATTTTAGAGAATAGATTTAAGAATTAAAGATAAATCACTCACTAATACTCCAAAGAGCTTATTAAAGATAAAAGTAGAGATATTTGACGTTGAATTGTGGATTTAATGGATTAAAATGATTTTATAGCAATATTGCCACAATATATAGTTGATTTCCATGATTTCACAGCTTTCAGATTGATTCTGAAAGAATAAAACACTTAAGGAAAGTTTTAACTAATACTTACTTGTTGGTAACAAATGATACAAATGAATAATGTGATGATGATGTGGAAAAAACAGCAACAGGAGGCCTCTTTTAAGTATAAGACAGCTCACAGAGGCGTGAATGGAGCAAACTTAAAAGCCAGTGAGTGATAAAATAATAAACCCTTTTTGGATTATTGATTGCATCATCTGTTGTCACGTAAGATTACTTAATTGGGGTTTCTACGTGACTACCAACCCATTTATGGTTAAGAATAAAAGGAGTAAAATCTGTAAATATTCTTTTATTCCAAAATAATCATTGATTTCTCAAAGTTATCAATTTTATTGGAAATTTCATCACAGAATGTTTTTATTGTAAATTTTAAAAGATTCTGTGTTTCACATGGAATCCTCAAAAATGGACTGTAAGTAAAACTTTTAACTTTAAATATAAAAGGATAATTCTTTTTGGCTTTCATATGAATTATATAGTTATTAATTGGTCCTGAAAGTTTCAGAAAGATTCATTAAGAATTGTATTTTTAATGAATTTTTGAGGTTTTTACCTCATTTCTACGTAGAATTGCAAATATCAGTCTATGACTGGTTGCTATGAGGTAAAACAATGGATACTAGTACAAAAAGGGTTTTAATTACTCTTTTTGGGTTTATCCATGGAAATTCATTAATAATTGACATGGTTACAGGAGTCTAAGTAGCTTTTTACCTCCTTGGCACATCAAAATAGCAGGTTATTTGCTATTTTCTTATGATTTACTGAAGTTGTAACATGGTAACCAAGTTTCCAAAAGGTTTTAGCTTACCAATTAGGTCAAGATCAGCCATGGATCCAAGCTTTGGAGCTTTTCACATCTCAGAGGCCTTGGAAGTTGGGTACCCTGGCCCTCTTTGATGCCTTTTGTCCCCCTTGCCTATTTATTATGTCAAAATAGAAAGTTAAGCTTCAAGTGAGATATCCACCATGGTTGTACCAAATGTGCATGTAAGAATACCATAATATTAAGTGCACAAAACATGCATAACACTATTCTTAGTGTATATGTAACATAGGATTTCTCACATTCCCATTATTTTGATGTGAAATGGAGAAAAACAAAAATTTTCACGGATCTTTTATGTGGTATTGATGATGTCGTATTGAAGTATTTTCCATATTACCACCTCAAAGAGTTAATTTGAGCTTATTCACTCTGTGGAGCTACCCTAGGTTAACTTTTGTGTAGAATCCAAATCTGGCCTTAAATCCATGGATATACTTACTCAATGAAAGCTTATGCATCTTTTCTGAAATCAAAAATGATGAATTTTGAATATATGCATGACTTATGGGTTATGCATTGTTTAGAATTTGTCTTTAAGATAATTGTGGCCTATTTGGGTATGTAAAATATACCTCAAGGATCCCATACTCATTGGCCATCAATGTTTGAGCAGAAGAACTCTATGGCACTCATTTTGGGATACAACCCAAAGGCCATGCCTTGAAGTGAAGAAAAGGACTGAATCCAAAAAAGACGCATATTTTGAAGTTGAAAGAACTTACTCAAGTTAAAAGAAGGGGGAAGATAATTCAAATCAAGTAGGACAGTGAAGAAGTGAAGAGGGGATTTTCAGGATAATGGTCAAGAGGGAATTGAAATCAAAAAGAATTTTTTTTAGAAAAATGGAGGGATATTGAGATGCCACTCAACAGTGGCTGGGTATTATGGTGTTCAGGATCCCACCAGCTTCAAGAGGGGGATACTATAGCAACCACTAATCAGGGGTAAGGGTATTCATACTTACACCCACTCAAACACCTCAAACCAGCAAATCCACTGTGTGTATCAGAATTCAGTTTTAGAAATCTTCCTTGCTGAAACATGCATACAGTCTGGTTCACCAATACAGCCTGTAAATACTTGTACAGGTTGGAATTACCCAATACAGTTTTGATACACCATTTACAAACTGTATGATCACTCAATACCACCATCCCTCCTGTACAGGTCCTGTACGGATGTACAGAATCTGTATTGGCCAGACTCAATTCAATCATCCAATCTTCTCATGAAAATTCTCTGTCTGGATCAGGGCTGGTGATTTTCACATATACCAGCGCCTCTTTCTCCCCCCTGGGGATTTTTCCCCAGTTAATTAACTTAGTATATTTATTATTCTATAATTATTCTTATACTTATTTTTGGGTTTTATAATTATTTAATTTTAAGTTGAAACAGTGGACTTGGACTTGTTTGTGGTTGGCTCTTTTATTCTTACTCTTATTATTTGTTGCTGCTTTTCTTATATTCTTTTATTTAGTACTTCATCTCCTCGCACTCTCCAGTGTACTCTTTTCTTACCATATCCTGAGCCCTCCATAAGTAAGTCCTAGCTTACTGAGTGCCAGGCCCTCTTCACTTAGAAGAGCCCCTGTGACATAATGATATCTTCTGCTGAAGATTTTTAAGTATTCCTGCTGTTGTAAGAATGCTTTAAGTCACTTCCACATTGTCTTAGAATTTTTCTGTGAATCATAAATTCTGACATGTAAGGATATAATGCTGTTAATATATCATTTTGTTGGAAAAACCATTGTAAAGTTTTGTCTTTGTCAGCATTGAATTTAGCAGATTCAAAGGATGTTTCAACTTTAAATCTCCAAGCATGATTGGCCCATTTGTTGATAATTTGGGTCTTCCACCTAGTCCAACTTTGGTGTCCATGTTCCTGTCTCAATTTTATATACCATCTGTGGGCTGATATGGTAAACAAGGTGTTAAATATTGCTGTTACCAATCTTTCAGGTAATTCAAAATCTTCTTTAATCATGTCAATAAATCTTATGAATTCCATTTGGTCATACTCTCCTTCACCACCATGGTGAGGCGATTCTTTAAGGTTTGGTACTTCTTTCAAGAGTGCTTGACCCATTGATTGTTCCAAGTTATTAAAAGAAGTGGAAAACTCATTTTTTAATTTTGAATTTTCAACATAAAATACTTGTGAATTGGTAATTCCTGAATCCTCATTTTGATTCAGAGGTGTAGACATTCTAGGTAAGGTGTGCAGTAATTGTTCAATATCATTCCTTTTACTGTTGCTACACCTTTGAGAATTTCTGAACTCATGTTGGAAGCTTTGTATGAAATTTATTACTTCAATTTTATACATATCTTCCTTATGTGTTAATTCTTTCCATAATTATGTCTGTCTAGTATTATCAGAAGACACTTGATTCAATTTCATTGTTAATTTTGAAACTTCTTGTTGTGAGGTGTCAAAAAACATTTCAGTAAATGAGTTTTCAATATACTCAAGGACTTTATTATTCTATTCTTTGATAAAATTTATGCCTTGTTCTATTCTTTTTTTAATTATGTCATCAATATTGAATTTAGAATATTTGTCTATTAATTCATTAATAATAGAATATTGTTCATTTGATTTATTTTCAAATGAATTGTCATTATTAGAAGTTTTAATTGCTCTTAAAATTTTTTCAAAGAAGATAAGTCTCTCATTTATTTGGCTCAGACTTAAGCTATTTGTCTTGAGATTGTTACAAATTGATGAATTTTTATCAGAGATATGACTTTTCACATCATTTATAGCTATATACAAGTTTGAATGCCATCTAGAATATCAGAGATCATTTCGGATATTTTGGTCTGGCTTCCTCCTTTTTCTGAGATTCCATTATTGCTCTGGCCATCTGAAATACATTTTCCATGGCATCCTGCAGAATCTTTGGGATTCTGTAGCCGTGGCTGTAAGGTTTTGTGTCTGGTGCTTTGCCTTTTCTCTTGTTCCAAGATTGTGGCTGCTTTTTCATGTTGGAATTGCTGCTTCTGGATACTGAGGATGTTTTGGCACTTGCTTGGGTGGTGGAGGGTTGTGAGCCTTTGAGACATGACCACATATTCAAAAAGGTCACAACAAAATTTCTGTAATAATTATACTTATGATAATTATCTCAAAAATTAGTAAAATACCATAAAATAACCATAGAATCTGAATAAACTCAGAAACTAATGAATAAACATGTGAAATGAATTACACCATTAGATTCCCCATGGTAAAATACACATCTGTCACTTTTATGGCATATCTGAAAAGTCAATAATTACTGAAGTATAAGTAATAATACCTTAAAAAAGGTACAAAACCTCATTTATTTCAGAAACCAATGCAACAACATGTAAAATGAATTGTGCCATTGAATTCTTCATAAAGCTCCACATATAAAACAATTAGAAAGCTAATCTCTAAAGTCAATACTTAAGGAATTAAGCTGAATATATGCACTTTTTTGGTCAACACATATATTCATGGTTTTTAGCTAATATCTCTTGAAATATACAAGATAGAGAGATGAACCAAAAATAAAGTCACCATATATTTACTGTTCAAATACAGATATGAACTTTATTTCACAAGCTATAAACAAGGTTAAAACCTGTAATGGATTATTGAATAAAATCAATAAATCTGTTGACCACTTTGTGGTAAAAGTGGTCCAAACTTGGAAATAAGTAGAAAGTTAGATTCTATTAGTTCATTTGTGAATAATGATGTAGTTATTATTACAATATTTAAGGTATAACCCCTTGAAATCATGGTTTGAATTTTAAAATATTAAATCTCAACAGAAAAGATGAGTTACTAGAAAAATCATCAGAAATAGAGTTTTGATGATCTAATGAAACTCTCTTGGAAGCTTAATAAGGACATGCTAGGCTATCAGAATCCACTCTCAGAATAGCATTAGCATGTATAACCTAAAGGTTATTAAGGATCAAAGCTTAAGCTTAAATTTGATCATTTATGGTCACTCACTCTAATCTTATTTTAAGTTTAACAGTCATATAAGTGATAAAATTGATGAATACTATTAGATTATGATTAATACTAATACAACTCACAAACTTTAGGCTTCTGCCAAGCCTATGACGTCATAAAACCTAAAGTTACAGTGATAACTCTAAATAATGGCATAATAATGAGGTAAGATGGTTTGATAATGATGTAATCATCACCAAACCTTATGATATTGATCAATTCTAGTAGAAAAAATCAGTAAATGTCTACTAAAAGCTTTCTAGACTCTAGAAGGGAGGTATTTACTATAAATATAGCTCTTTTTACTATATTTTCCCCTCAGAAGCTTACAAAACATTAAATAATTAAAATAAAAAAGGTAATTTCTTGATTCTTTATATATAAGACTCTTATATTATTAAAGACCAAAGATAATCCTCATTCTAATCATCAATCTTGACGTGATTACTTCAATTATTTGATTGTTTTGTTTCAATTTCTCTCAAAAACCTCAAATCCACCTAAAATCAAGATAAATTGTAATTTCCCTTAATTTTTATTGTAAATACAATTTAAAGAAGTTGTATTTATATTTTTTTGGCATAAAATCATGTAAAGTTATTATATCAAGTATTAAAAGTAGGTTTTTTTTCTTATTATAATAATCTTTCTCTATATTATTACTTTAATAAGTCTTTAATTAATATAAATAGTATTTATATTAACTTATAGCTTTAATATTAGTAATATTATTTTTATTAATTGTTTTTCATTAATAAAAAACAATTTTCTACACCTGTATTATTTGTTGGTAACAATAATAAAGTGCTTTTAAATATATTAATTATCCTATATTAATTTATTTATTTATTATATTACTTTTTTATAATAAAAATTATATTATTATATTTATATAATAATATAGTTATTTTTACGCCATAATTATAATAATTCTTTTATCTTTTTTATTTTATTTATAAGGACATTCATAGTAAAATAAGGAAAATATTAGTAATTTTTACTTATTGTTTCATAGTAAAACCTTACATTTGGGGGCCTGGGCGTGATATTTACTGTAAAAGACCTTTAAAAAGATTCTAATTGGGTTTATCAAATAATAAATTATAATTATAATCATAAAATTATATAATAATTTTACATTTATTGATTTGAAAAGCTATTGAGGCATTTGGAAAGCAATTGTACTGTCTTACATGTGGTTTTTCACATCCTTACACTTGCAAGAACTCTATTTGAGTGACTCTAGTGATTAAAAAATATATTTATAAATTAAAAATAATTTTACATTATAAATTAATTTCATAAAAGAATCATATTCATTTTTATTTGATTCTTCAAAAATAAAAACATAAAAAATATTAAAAAATATTAAAAACCAATAAAAAAAGTAATTTTTATTCATTTCTTTATTCATTTCATTTTTTCAAAGATGTGAAAGCAGTTTTTACATGGAAGATTGCCATATCTTACCAAAAATAACACTTCTTATAAAAGACTTATATTTATTTGAATTTTTTAGTGTTTGAAGACAATCCAACAGAAAGCAACCAAGCCATTGTTGAAAGATTGGTGGAAGAAACTTGCCCAAGATCTCCAACACCAATTGTCATTAAGAAAAAGAAAGATAAGAAATTAGACTTTACAGGACCCCCTATTCAAGACTCTGAAGGTGGGTACCTCATTTATAAATTGCCATAAGAAGAATTCTTGTGCTGAAATCCTCTTATTTCTTAATTTTTAAATCATTACTACCAGAAGAGGCTCCCAATACTCCATCCAATCAGATGAAACTGGACTCAGAGGTAGAATTGATTACCCAAAATGGAAAAGAAAGGGCAATATCCCCATTGGAACAGAATCCACACAAGGAAGTGCCTTATCCCAAAGGCAAGTCCCATAAATGCCCATGATATCTGAACCAGAGTTAGAACTAAGTATGAGTAACTCAAACAGGTACAAATCACATTCAGAGGGCTGAGATAGACATTTACATGAGTCAGTACAAGCAGTACTACACAGTGTACAAAGACAAGGACTGGGAAATGTTGCCTCAAATACACCAAGGAGTGATGAACTCCTGGCACATCCTCAAAAAGCTCCTCACAGAGGAGGAGATAGTGGTATACTCCAATGGATGGAATTCACTGTCATCCAAGCCTCAAATCAAAAAGATCAAGGAGTACCCCTCCAAAAAGAAGGAGCCAAGCAAGGAAGAAGCCCCAGTAGCTTCTACCAGAAAGCCTCAATCCAACCAACCTCCCCAAGAGGGAAAGAAGAACAAGAAAAAGAATTGGAGGAAACCATATTCCCCAAGCTACAGGATTCCAAAAATCCAAAAAGATGCCATGGACAATATCTTCAACATGGCCAGAGCTTTGATGGAATTCAAAGACAAAGAGGAACAAAGAATGAGACAACCCCATTTGCCAAAGAAATAACCTTATCTCCTGATGTTTTAAATACTTTAACAGAGCTTAAAAACAGTATTTTACCTCATAAAGACATTAAAAATATTATATTATCTTTACAAGAAATAAATAATAGCTTATCATATTTGACAAAAATTGTTGTACAAAATAAAAAAGAAATTGATAACATTGAATATATGGTTGAAAACAATAAACCAAAAGTTTTAATTGAAAATAATCAAAAATTAATACAAGGACAACAGGAATTTTATAAATACATAAAGGATATCAAAGATAAAACTTTGACAATCAATTATGACATGAGTATTGGTAATATTACTGAAAAACTGAACAAGTTAAGTATTTCTGTAGAAAGAATTGAAGAAAAGACTTCATCACACCAGAAATTACTTTTAGACCATAAGTAAAAAAGTGATCAAGCAAGAATGCATCTGAAAGATGACATTCAAAGTGGAATAAGGCTTATCACTGAAAAAATGAATAAAATTAATGAGGCTAACTCAAATATGCCAAAGTTATCAACTCCATTTTCTCACATAAGAAGCCCTGTTAAACCAAAATAGGAATTGACAAATACATTCATAACAGACTTAATTAATCAAGAAAATAACCAAGTCTTAATGAAGGAAGCACCTCAATTGAAAGAATGGCCAACATTCACAAGGGAAGGTGAATATGACCATATGTCATTTATTAAAACAATTGACATGTTACAAGAAGATTATGCCATACCAGATGAATTGATAACTGCAAGATTACATTCACTGTTTGAGAAATCTGAAAAAGATGGTATTATGGCATAAGACAAACAAATGGAAAAAATACCTGGTCTTGGTGGAAACAAGAAATAATCACCAAGTGGGAAAATGATGCCTGGAGGTACAAGATAGAAAATGCATTTGAAAATTCTTTCTTTGACCAAGACAAAGACAAACCTTTAACTTGGTTCTTAAAACAAGTTGAAATAATAAATGCACTGTACCCAGAAATGTCACAAAAGATGGTGCATATGAAAATACTTAAGAAATGTGGAGGAGAGCTAGAACAATCCCTAAGAAGCAGGTGTATAGAGCCATGATCCACAGAAGAGTATATCAATGCATTAGAAGACATAGTGACAAGGAGAACAATTGGCAGAACTTGGAATAAACTGGACATCAAAAGTCCAAATAAGACATTTATCAAAAAAGATAAATAAAAAGAAACTTTCAAGCCCAATACATCCAACAATAATGAGCAATGAAAATGCCATAAATGTGGAGGTATTGGACACCTGGCCAATAATTGCCTTAAAAAAGCAAAAATCAATGAAATTGTAGACACAGAAAACCACAATGACAAAGAAGGGGAATCTGACTCTGAAAAAGAGACAGAAGAGCCAGAAACTTCTGAAAGTGATGAAATTAATATAATTAATGCACAAATTCATAATATTGACATAGTTTATGAAGTACTAGATGTTAACTCAAACCTGCTCCAAGTTGGAACATCTGACACAAACCTGACAAATGTGCAAGATGCCAAACTGTATAGAACCAAACCTGTAAAAGGAATGGGATATACAGCTGGAAAATAAAGTATAAGTATTGTCATGGTTAATAACCAAGAGGCAAAAGTGAACTTGGATACAGGAGCATATTGAACCTGTGTGCGTAAAATTTATTTAAAAACAATTGTTCCAGAATGGCAAGAAAAACCCATACCAATACAAGGTGTCAAATTTAGTAGTTCAAGTGAGAGCATGAAGCCCCTTGGAATAATTGACTTAACACTCATTTTTCCTCACCCTTCACAATGTGTCAGAACTAAAGTAGAGTTTGTGGTAATGGAAAACTGTACTAGTATTAATTTTATACCTGGAAATGACTACTTTTCAGTTTATGGCATAGATATCTCTAACCAAAAGGATAGATATTTTACCATAGGTGACAATTAAAGACAAAAATTAGGCTTTCTTAATAATAAAAGACAAATAAAAGTTGTCAAGAATGAAGAAAAAAGCCCAGGAATGGATTTTTTCACTGAACAGCTAAAAGAGGCAGAATTTAATCATGAATTAACAGTAAAAATGAAAGAAAAATTGATTGACCTCTTATTTAAATATAAAAGTGCCTTTGCAACTGACAAAGAACCACTAGGTGCCATAATTGGACATGAGGTAGACATAACTCTTAATGTAGAAAACCATTATCCACCTTTATTGAGAAGACCAGCATATCCAGCAAGCCCAAGAGCTAGAGAAGCTTTAGAGGTACACATTGAAGAACTAATGGACCTTGGAGTACTAAGGAAAGTAGGACATAATTAAAAGGTAGAGGTAGCTACACCTGTCATTATAACCTGGCATAATGGAAAATCAAGGATAGTAGAAGACTTTAGAGCTCTGAACACCTATACTATCCCTGAAAGATATCCAATACCCAGAATCCATGAGACATTAACACAATTATCTCAGGCTAAGTTTATAACAGCCATGGATGCTCTGAAGGGTTTTCATCAAATTTCTTGACAGACAATTCCAAGAAACTACCAAGGATAATAGTCCACTGTGGAATCTTTGAATATCTCAGGATGACATTTGGTATAAAAAATGCACCATCCCACTACCAGAGGATGATGAATACCATATTTCCTGAATAATTATCAGAAGGATGGCTGATCATTTATATTGATGATATCATAGTTTGCTCAGAGACTTGGGACAATCACCTATCAAGACTAGAAAGAGTCTTGCAAAAAATAGTGCAAGTAAACATGAAAATATCTCTGAAAAAGTGTCATTTTGCATACAGTGAACTGAAAGCACTAGGACATGTTGTATCTGGACTAAGTTTGAACATAGACAAAAACAAAGTAGCAGCAGTACTATTGAAACCAATTCCCCAAACCAAAAAAGAAATGAAATCATTTCTAGGATTTGCTGGTTACTATAGACAGCATATAAAGGACTTTGCAAAAACTGCCAAATCCTTGTATAAACTATGTGACCAACAAACAGTCTATGAAACGACTGAAGAAAGAGTTAAAGCATATGAGGAATTGAGAAATTACTTAAAAAATTCCCCATTTCTTCTAATGCCAGATTGGAAACTACCCTTTAAGCTTTACATTGATGCTTGTGGAGAGGGACTAGGTGCTGCACTACACCAGACACAAATCATCAAGGATAAACAAGTGGAAGGACCAATCTGTTTTATTTCAAGACAGATAAAGCCAACAGAGGCAAGATATTGAACAAGACAAATGGAATTCCTCTTCTTAGTGTGGGCTTTGGAGAAATTACACTATTACTTGGATGGAACTGTATTTGATGTGATTACAGAATGTAATGCTGTAAAATCTCTATTAAATATGAAAACTCCAAATATTCATATGTTGAGATGGAAAATTGCTATCAGAGAATATAGAGGAAATATGAATATTGTTCATAAACCTGGTAATATTCATAAAATTGTAGATGGTCTTAGCAGATGGGCTCTAGCAAATACTCCTAAAAATCCAGCATGGGTACCACAGGAGGAGAATGTCACAGGCGCTCTTCTAAATGAAGAGGGCCTGTCACTCAGTGAACAGACTTACTTATGGAGGGCTCAGAATAAAATACTCAATTGATAAGAGTCATGAAATAAGAGGATAAATTCCTAGTCATAAAATAATAAGAATAAAAAGATATGAGATAAAAAACAAAAGCAATAATAAAGAGCCAACCACAAACAATCCTGTACCACTGTTTCAACCTGTTCAGAAAAGAGAAAAGGATTAATAAAGGATATGGCCACCAGGACTCTACTGAACAGGTGAGAGAAGGCAAAGACTAACTTAATAAATAATAAAATAATATTTCTTAATGAGAAATCAAATAATATTAAATAATAAATCCAATATTTTAATTAACTGGGGGAAAAACCCCCAGGTGGATGAAGAGGGGCTGGTATATGTGAGAAATACCAGCCTTGGAGCTTGAGTGTTGAGATACTTTCCTGTATGCTGGAAGAAGTTGGATGTGGGATTGAATCCTGTATTAGTGAATCCAATACAGGCTATACAGTCAATACAGGTATTTGCGCCTGTATTGATGACAGGCCTGTATTTGGTGAATCCTGTATTTGGGTCTTGCCTGTATGAAACTGTATTGAGGTCTAAAAACTGTATTTGGAGAATGTTGAATGAAACCCCCTTGCTGATTGGGTTTTGAAGGGTATCAATGAAGTAATGATTGTTGAAGATGATTGGTAATGCCCCTGCCTCCTTGGCTGTGACATTATCCCCCTCTTCAAAGTGGTGAGCTCTGAGCACCATAAGAATAGTGAGTCTTGATGAGCTTGCAATCAATCCATACAGTTCTTTCCCCCAATTCCTTAAATTTATCCCATTAAACTTTCTTCTTCAATCAATACTCAAACAAAATCTTCATTTGATCACTTGTAGATATTTTCCCCTTGATCTTGATTCTGAATTCCCTCTTTTCCTTCAAAATTTCTTCATTCTTGTCTTGAGTGTCTTCACCAAGCTTTTCTTGAGTCCTCATGGCTTTTGAAAAGTGGGTGACCTGGGCTTATGTCCCAAGAACACCTGATTTCATCATAATTTGAATCTTGAGAGTGTTTGCATAAAATGGCCAATATTTGAGGTTTTGGACCATTTCAGAAGTCCTGGCCAAAATCCCTGATTTTGTGATTAAAGGGGTTTTTGGCCAATTTGCGCAAAGTGCTCAAATGCGCATATATGCCATAATCGCATATATTGCTGAAAAAATTGAAAAAAAGGTGATTAATGATGGAAAAATGGCCTTATAATGAATGCTGGCCATTTTGTGCAAAAGGCACAATTATGATGAAATGGGCCAAATGCGCAAATTTTCCAATATGCATAATTAAGCATATTTTGATGAAAAATGATGAAAATGAGCTATTTTGAAGTTTTGAGGTCTGATATGGCCATTGGTGCCAAAGTTCATAAATTCATGAAATTGGCCAATTGGGCCATTTGAAGCAGTTTTTTCTTTTTGATCTTGATTTCTTCTTAAATGTCTTTCTTCTTATCCCCTCCTTGACTGGTCAATTGCCATAAATGGCTTGCTGATTGGGTTTTGGCTTTCAATTTTGATCTTAAGGAATGAGTTTAAGGCTTACTTGAAGAAATTTTGATGAGGGTTATCTGTAGCTGGTCTTTACCATTACTAGTGTTTTGCTCTTTAATTATTGAATGAATTGACTCCCCAAACATGATATGAGAGTGATGACTACTGCTTTTGAAATAAGAAATAAAGATAAAAATAAAAATAAAACATACAAGTAAAAGAAAATGAAATAAAATAAAAATGAAAAATAATTGAGAGAAAAAGAGAGTAAAGATTGAAATAAGAAAACTCCTGAGGATTGGTCTTCTTGTGGTGAGTTGCTTGATTTTGGCCATAATTTTTCCTCAAAAGATAAAGCCAAACATTTGATGCTCACAGAGTGGCCAGGGTGCTGTTTTGCAAGAAGTAGAACCCTCAGAGATGCATACCAGGAGATGGAACTCACTTTCATAACTTCCACTCCCCACCAAGCATCATAATAGAATAGCAAGCTTTGCCATAAATGAATTTGAGTTAAAGAATGTCTTTAATAATATTGAATGGCATAATTTGGAATAAAGTTTGTGAAAGAAGGAAAAAGAATAAAAAAGAAAAAAGGGAATTTGGCCATATCTTGATGAAAGGTCCAAATTTGGGGTATTGATGTTGCAAGGACTTCTAAACCTGTCCAAAGAAATTGACAAATGCTCACAAAGTGGCCAAGGTGATGCTTACAACATATTTGGGTAGAATACCCCCTTAAAGGTGCATGCCAGGAGAGGAACTTACTTTCATAAACTCCAATCCCCACCAAGCACCATAAATCAAACTCTTGAGGCATTTGGGCAAGGCTTGTCAGGATATAAGGTATGAAAGTCCTTGACAAGGTCTGGAGAGTTGGTAAGGTTTGTCAGCCTGTGACTCAAAACCAGAGCACAAGCATGACAGCCAAAATACCATAAACCAATGGTATAGCCAAGATACCACCAAAACATGGAGCTGAGCCAAATCAGCTCAAAAGGTATCAAAAGAAAGAGGAAACTCATTTCTTCCTGAAAATATAAGTCCCATCAAAATAGGACTAGAAATAACAAAGTTATTCCTGCTCAAAGTTATTGCTGAGCATAAACCTTAATTTTCACCTCTCATCTAAAATCCAGAAGAAGAGGCTTAACCCCATCAAATGGGTATTCAAAATGAAGCTCTAAGCCAGGGATATCCAATGGTACTAGCCAAACTGAGCTAGCACCAATATTACTGGAGTTATGGTCAAATTCAGACCAAATAAGGATGAACAAAACATTCACGTCTCATCTAACTTTTACAGTTTTAGTGTGAGATACTTAAAGTGGGGTCTTTTTGGAAAGAGAACAATCAGGACTCTCTGATGGTGCCATCCACTTCCTCATACCTCAATTATAACAGAAGTTATGGGACAAACAAGCTTAATACAGATTTTTGCCCAAACCACGCCTATGTACAAAAATACTCGTACATGGGATAACTTTGTCATATTTAATGATAACCATGCCAAATTGAATACCATTGTGTAGAACTCATACAGGGCTATCCAATGAACCAACTTTGAGCTTGATATCTTAAATACTGACAGAGATACAGCCATTTGAAGGTTATAATCCCACAATATGGCCAATACAGCTGTACCCTGATTATGAGCTGTCAATTAGACAAAGAAGCATGATTAGACTTCAATACCTCATAATTCAGTCAATACTGGGGACCCATACAGTTTCTGTACAGCATTCTACACGTCATACACGTCAGAATCAGGCTGTGTGGTGCCCAGATGAAAGTTTTCACCCTGTATTGGTGAAAACCGCCCAGATGTGGTTTCAAAACCACATCTGAGCCAAATACAGGGCATACAGGTTGCTTTCAAACCACAAGCCTGCCCAGGAAGGTGAAGAATCTTCACTTCCTCTACTTGGAAAGGTCTAGCAGCCTTTCCACCCCATTTCAGGATAAAAAGGAGGCTTTTCACAGCCAGGATTGTCTCCTCATCCTGCTCTTGAATACCCTACGTAGTAAACTGTCAAAAACATTTTTACTCTTGGGTAATAAACAGGTATAATTATATATTTAATTATTGTAACTCTTATTATAGTAACCCAACTGGTAAGATTGCACCCTGGGTTCTCAATAGCGCTCACCACCACTATTATTCAATAGTAGAACCCCTTAATTATATTATAAATCATCTTTTAAAACCAAAAACCCTTATTTTAAATCAATTTTCTACGTGTCACAGTCATAATTCTAGTTGTAAATACCCTTATTACCACTTCAATATAGACTCAGCCTGAGATTTTGGGGGCCTGGCCGTGTTTTTAACTTATCTTGCACCTTTACAAGTAAGTTTTTTCTCTTTTTATCATTTATTGACATCTGTTTTATCTTTTTTAGGCGTCATTTCCCTTTTTAAATATATATTTTATATATATATTTATTTTAAATTTTAATTATACTCATCTCTTAAAGAGTGTTTGTCAAGTGGCTAATAACCACAAGACCAGTATTTTTGGAGTGTTTTGTATATAAAAACACCTTAAGCCACTAATACAGTCCTGATTCGTGTCAGGATGATACTATGATAAAGGTATAACTAGGATAATTACAACTTTAACTGTGTATGTGACACGGCAGAAAATGATTAAAAAGATTTATAAAGGTTTTATAATAAGATAAAAGGGTTCTACTATTGAGAAATAGTGGTGGTGAGCGCTATTGAGAACCCTGGGTGCAGGCTTTATCTGTTGGATTACAATAATAAAGTCTACAATAATTAAAGATTATAATTATACCTGGTTATTTAACCAAGAGTAAAACTGTTTTTGACAGTTTACTACGTAGGTTATTCAAGAGCAGGATGAGGAAAGGATTTTGGCTGTGAAAAGCCCTCCTTTTATCCTGAAATTGGGGTGAAAAGGCTGCTAGACCTTTCCACGTAGAGGAAGTGAAGATTTTTCACTCTCTATGACAGGCTTGTGGTTTGCAAACAGCCTGTATACCCTGTATTGGACTCAGATGTGGTTTTGAAACCACATCTGGGCAGTTTTCACCAATACAGGGCGAAAAGTTTCATCTGGGGACCTCACAGCCTGATTCTGACGTGTATGACGCGTAGAATGCTGTACAGAAACTGTATGGGACCCCAGTATTGACTGACATATGAGGTATTGAAGTAAAAACATGCTTCTTTGTCTATTTGACACCTCATATTCATGGTTATGGGATATTATCCCATGGTAAGGCTGTATCTGACAGCAGGTGGGATTTTGACCTTAAAATGGTCATAACTCTGTCCGTTTTTGAGATATCAAGCTCAAAGTTGGTTCATTGAATAGCTCTGTATGAGCTCTACACAATGGTACCCAACTTGACATGGCTATCAATAAATATGAAAAAGTTATCCCATGTAGAAGTATTTTTGTACATTGGCGTGGTCTGGTCAAAAGCTGTATTAAGTTTGTTTGGCCAAGAACTTCTGTTGTAGTTGAGTTATGAGGAAATGGATGGCACCATCAGATAGCCCTGATTGTGCTCTTTCCAAAAAGACCCCACTTCAGGTATCTCACACTAAAACTGTAAAAGTTAGATGAGAGGTGAATGTTTTGTTCACCCTTATTTGGTCTGAATTTGACCATAACTCAAGTAATACTGGTGCTAGCTCAGTTTGACTGGTACCATTGGATAGCCCTGGCTTAGAGCTTCATTTTGAGTACCCATTTGATGGGGTTAAGCCTCTCCTTCTAGATTTTAGATGAGAGGTGAAAATTAAGGTTTATGCTCAGCAATAACTTTGTTGTTTCTTGTCCTATGGTGATGGGACTTATATTTTCAGGAAAAGGTGAGTTTCCTCTTTCGTTTGATACCTTTCGAGCTAATTTGGCTCAGTTCCATGTTTTGGTGGTATTTTGGCTATACCATTGGTTTATGGTATTTTGGCTGTCATGCTTGTGCTCTGGTTTTGAGTCACAGGCTGACATACCCTCCCTCTAAAAAAGGCTCATCATTGATGAGACTGTTCAGTCCTCCTAGAGGCTCTGAATCTCCTTAAATGGAGGTTCCCATCTGGTATGGCATCCTCTGCCAACCACTTGTCTTTGTCAGCTGTCTGGTTCTTGAATCTGACTAGATATTGTCTCTGATCCTTCCCATTAAGTCTGATTTTTCTGGCCCTGATGATTTTACTCACAGGTCCAGGAGAGTCTTCTACTTCCACTATTTCTGGTGGAGTGGTGTTCTTCTTCCTGGAGGGGAATTTATCCTCCTCTGTTTGGAAGTAGGGTTTGACCAGGCTCACTGGAAAGACTGGGTGTTTCCTAGAAAACTCCTCAGTGAGCTTGACCTCTACTGCATTCTTCCCTATCAACTTAATGATAGTGAAGGGCCCTACAAATGAGTCTCTCATTTTCTTGGGTCCTTTGAGATTGTTAAAGTTCAGTGTAGACACTAACACCTGGTCCCCTTCCTTGAAGTCAGGTTCCATATGTGATTTGTCCCACCTCTGCTTATTATACTCTTTGGCCTCAGCTATGCATTTGGCAGAAGTATCACAGGCTTTCTTCCACATATCATGGAAGTCTTTGGCTGTGGGGTGGATGGTCAGAAGATTTTTCTTCAAGTGATCCACAGGTAACAGGGGATTCCACCCTTTCTCTACCAGTGCAGGTGTTTTTCCTGTGGTAGAGTGCTGGCTTGTATTATAAGCCAGTTGGACTGCTGGTAAGAGGGTGACCCAATCATGGGTATATCCCTCATGGTCCTTGTATTCCATGCCATAGGCACAGAACCTCCTGAGGATGTCCTCCATTGTTTGGATCATCCTCTCAGCTAGGCCATCTGTTTGTGGATGGTAAGCTGTGGAAAAAGCAAGCTTGGTGCCAAGCATGTCATATAAATTGGTCCAAAATTCAGATGTGAATTTTGGGTCCCTGTCACTGATTATGATCTTAGGGAGTCCACAGGTGGATATGATGTTATTCCAAAATAACAGAGCAGTGTCCATTGCTGTGTCCTCTTTATGGCATGGTAGACATCTCATGCTCTTGCTGAACCTATCAACTATGATTAAGCAGGCATTGTAGTTTTCTTTGCCTCCTGGGACAAGTCCTGTGACCCAGTCCATGTTGATGGTTTCCCATGGGTGCTTGGGTTCTTCTATGTGTTGAAGCAACCCATATTTCTTCCCATGCTTTCTATTTGCCTTTTGGCATCTTTCACAAGTGTTGATGTATTCACTCAACTCTTGCTCCCACTTGGGCCACCAAGCTGTGCTTGCTACCCTCTCTTTAGTCCTGTCCTCACTCATGTGTCCCATGTAGGGGCAGTCATGGCATTCCTGCAGGATTAAAGAGATGTGGTCTCTGTCTATCACTGTGAGTGCACTGGTGTGCTTTTCTCTGTGATAAATCAGGCCATCTATAAGGAAGAATTTATTGTCCTTATAGGCCCTCAACCAGGGTTCCTCCAGCTGGGTTTCCAGTTCTGGGCTCCTGTATTTTTGTTGAAGGAGTTGCAGTAGTATGCTACACTGTTTGTGTTTAGCATAAGATTTCAGTACTGCATTGAAAAATTCATTGTGCAATTCTGAGGAACTTATTCCCAGTATGGGGGTTTCTGTCCCTTCTGAATCAGTGTTTCCACTGTCAAGGGTACCACTACCTGGTGCCCATTCAGAGAATCTGAAGTTTTTCTTCCTATTTATTTCCATAAAATGGATAGGAATTTTTGCAGCAACTTCAGGGTCATAAGCTGGATTGCTTTTGACATTGTCCAGTGGCCATCTGCTAAGGCCATCTGCATTGGTATGGCTTTTACCTTCCTTGTATATGATGTTCATGTTCCCTCTATACTCCTGGATGGCTATTTGCCATCTCAGCATGTGTCTATTAGTAGTCTTCATGTTTAGTAAAGACTTCAAGGCTGTGCAGTCTGTGTAGACTTCAAAGACTGCACCCTCCAAATAATAATGGAGTTTTTCTAGAGCCCAGACTAGACATAGACATTCTGTCTGGGTGGCCCCATACCTGGCTTCTGAATCTTTCAGCTGCCTGGAGATGTAACATATTACACCTTCTCTTGGTTCACCATCCACAATTTGTCTTTGGTGAAGGGCTGCTCCCAAGCCTTGGCTGCATGCTGCATCTATATATAACTTGAATGGTAGTTCAAAGTCAGGCAAGATGAGCACAGGTGCATTTGTGAGTTCATATTTGATCCTCTCATATGCATCCCTCCTTTCCTTGGTTATTTCAAAAACTACATCTTTTGAGCATGACTTGTATAAACTACTAGTTATGTGAGCAAAGTTTTTGATGTGGTTTCTATAGTAGCTAGCAAATCCAAGGAAAGATTGCATCTCTTTGATGTTCTTTGGTACTGGCTTTTGCAGCACTGCTGCTACTTTGTTCTGGTCAATTGCCAGACTAAGGCCTGAGACTTTGTGTCCTAGAGCTAGTAGCTCTTGTTGGCCAAAATTACACTTCTTAAGTGAAATTTTCCGATTGATGGGTGTACATTTACTTAGCACTCTGTCTATGTATTGTACATGGTCTTCCCATGTCTCTGAGTATATAATGATATCATCAATATACACTACCATCCAGCCTTCCATTATTTCTTCTTGAAATATGGTGTCCATCATCCTTTGGAAGTGGGCTGGTGCATTCTTGATGCCAAATGGCATCCTGGTGTACTCATATATGCCCATATGGCATATTATTCTGAGTAATTTCATGGAGTTTGGTTTAACTCCATTTTGGTGGAAGCCCTTCATACAATCCATCTTGGTTATGTATTTGGCTTTGGCCAATTTATCCAAGGCATGAGGTATCCTTGGTATAGGGTACCTGTCTGCTTTTGTGTAGTTATTCAGGGCTCTGAATTCTCCACACAATCTAGACTTGCCATCATGCCAGGTGATTAGGACAGGAGTGGTGATTTCCACTATTTCATTATGTCCAATCTTCCTAATGACATCCATGTCCAGGAGTTCATTGATATGTTTCTCAATCTCTTTCCTGGTCTCCAGACTTGCTGGGTAAGGAGGTCTCCTCAACATGGGTGGATAAGGCCTTTCTACATCCAGATATAGTTCTATATCATGGCCTTTGATCTTTCCTAATGGTTCTTCACCAATGGCAAATGCTGGTCTATTCTTCCTCAGCATCTTCAGTAAACTTAGCTTTTGTTTACTGGTGAGGGTAGTGCTAAACTGTCCCTCTCTGAATTCTTTCAGAAGTTCTTCCAGTGGGTCCTGAGAAGATATCTGGTATATATCAAGAGAGAATTTCTTTTCCTTGTTAGTACCAATGTTAATATGCCTATTTTTACTGTTGTAAATATCTATGCCATACATCCTCTGGTAATCTGTTCCCAGTAAAAACCCTTGGATGTGGGCATCTTCAAGCACTACAAACTCTGGGTTGAGTCTGGTATTACCTTTTCTGTGGGGTATAATTATCTCTTTGATAATTGTCCCAATAGAGGTCATATTTCCAGATGCACTCTTAAAGTTCTTTGCCCTGGTGGGCAGGAGTTCTTTTTCCCAGTTTGGGAAGTGGTTATCCAGATAATTTCTGGCCACTATGGAGCAGTGTGCTCCACTGTCAATGATCAGTGGGTGCTGAGCATTGTCAATACATACAGTCATTTTTGTGGCTATTCCATGTATATATGCCATTCCTTTGGTTGGTGTAACCAGGAATGTTTGTGCATCCTGTGTATGTTTACACAAGTTCTTTTTGGCAGTGTCTTGTGGCATGCCTGCTTCCGACTGTATATCCTGGATTTCCAATGGGGTTTCCTCTTGGTATTCCACTAGAAGTTCCTCTCTTGGGTCTTGATCATCATCAGATAGTTCTCTGATGGCATCTCCCATAGAGTCTGATTCAGAATCCTCTGTTGGAGGTTCTTCTTCAGGGACTTTTTCTATAGCATAGACTTTCTTCTTTGCTTTTGGACAGTTGTTGGAATAGTGGTCTGTTGAACCACAATTGTGACAAGAATTCTTCTTTTTTGCCACTTCTGCCACTCTTTCTCTGGGTTTGTCTTTAGACTCCACCCTGAAAGGTTGTTTCTCTTTGAAACTACTGCTTCTATATGGGGTGAATTTCCCTATATTAGTCCTTTTCCTTATGTCTTGTAAGGTATTGGCTATATCATCTAGAGTGCAATTTTGGTTGCATCTGCACTTTACTGCATGCTCTAGTTCTCCTGGCAGTTGTGTCAGAAGTTTATGATTCCTCATTTGAATGTTCATTTGAGGATCAATGGCTTTAAGTCTTTTAGACTGTCTAAGACACCACTCATATGGATCTTTGTCCACAGAGTATTTGTCATTTTCAAATGACATGGTCTTTTGCCATATCCAAGTTCCATTACTGTACTTTTGTATTATTTGACTCTTCCACCATGGCCAATTTCTTCTGCCATGGATTTCTTTCATTTCAGTGTACCATATACTTGCATGACCTTTAAATGCAGTATTCAGTCTAGCAGTAATCCAGTAATCTGGTATGCTTGGTACATCAATGAAGAGTCCATCAATATAATCTATGAGTTCCATATGATCATATTCTCCTGATCCAGAGAATTTGGGCCAGTTTGAGGCCTCAGGAAGCTGTTTCAAGGCTTCCTTCTCTGAATAAGACATGCCATCTCCATCCTGGTATTGTGATGGAGATCTTGCCTTATTCAACAACATGGAATCTGGTTTGATGTCATCTGGTTGATATGGATTCTCCATAGCTTGGCCTTGTGGTTGGGGCTTTAAGCTATAGTAGGCATCAAACAATTTGTTGATGTCTTGGTTCAGACACTCCCTGTCCCTGCTGCTATGGTGTTGGTCTTCAGAGACTTGATTCAGTCTCTTGTTGGTTTCTTCAGAGGCTTTGCTCAGTTGAGCATATCCTTCCTGAAGGTTTTTAACTATCTGCTCCAATGAGGCTTGAGTTTTTCTCATCCTCTCTTGGGCAGCTGCAAATTCTGCAGCCTGCTTTGCAGATTGCTCAGCATATTGTGACATTTGCAACCACAGTGTGTCACTGTTGATGTTGCTCTCAGATGTGATAATGTTATTTTCAGTCTGAGTGGGGGTAATGTTTCTATTACTAGGACTACTGATTCTAGAGTGGTTTACAACTACTTCTGGTTCTTGTGTACTTCTTTTACCAAATCTAACAGCTTCTGGATCATGGGGTCTGACTCTTTCCTCCTCTGGTTGAAGGAGGCTTTGTTCTTGCCCTTGTTGCCTTGTCTTCTCCTGGAAACTTCCTGGAATTGTGAAGAATGGTGACTCTTGGCCACTGATCTGCTGGTTTCTGAATGGTGTGAAGCCACTGGAGAGCTGATTTGGCCTGCTCCTTGTGAACCTGAAGGAATCTGAGTAGGCCCTGTCTGGGTTAACTGTTCTTCTATGGCTTGGATAGTGGCTTGATTCTCCCTTATCCTCTGTGCCCTTGCCTCCAGGAGTCTGTGCTGCCTGGTAGGGTTCCAACCCTTGGTAATTACCATAAGGTCCTTGAAGTCTATCTCTTTGAGACACATCTTCTGGCAACTTGATCCCAGTTCTGCCCAGTGAATTGCTAGGTTGAACCTCTTGTTGTCCATGCTCCATTGAAACAAATCTTTGAGGAGTTGGTGGATTTGAAGAACTTGATCCATACCTTCCAGTCCTCTGGTTTGATGTTTCTGTTTAATTGGAGTGTGAATGGCAAGGTTGATATTATCTCCCTCATTGTTTTGCCATCCACCACTGTGTCCAAGGTGTTTTCTTTCAGGTCTTCTGGTTCTGGACAATCCTTCACTGTCCTCTGGCTGGTTCCTTTGGAAGCCAAGGTCTCTGAGGTATGCAGGGGACATATCAGTGTTTGCAAGCAGTCAAAAAATTTATGTTCCTAGGGTATTTACCTTTGACTGTGCCTTGTACAAATTTGTTATCTGCTGATTTGGGAAGTTTCCCTTTGGAGGTTACAACTGGGTTAATAATTGTAATCTTCCCTGTACAAGTGGTTAAGGTTTGTTTACCTTGTATTGAAGCAGAGTTTCGTGGTTTTCTACTCCTCTGAGTGGCTATTGGTGTCCACTTCTTGGCTGTAATGAGGCCTTCACTAAGTCTTTTTCCTTTACCCTTGCTGCCCTTTGGTTCTGAGGGTGTCACTGGTGTGTTGGCCTGTGACTGGGTTTCAAGTGGGATGTAGTTTTCTTCCACTGAATCAAAACAGGAAAAAGAGGGCTTATGTCAGTTAAGACTTCTTAAAAGGCTGGTTTTGCACATCTAAGAATGGCCTCTGGGCTTGTATATTATTACAGTATGCCCTTGTATAATGACAGTGTAATTGAATTAACAATTCCACATCAAAAATACAGCTTATGGTGTCCTGTCACACTGTTTGTGTGTCAGTATCCCTCAGATACACTTGTGGTTTCCAAGTGTATTCTGTAAAAAGTGGTTTGTATACAAGTGTTATTGAATTAACAATACACTTTACCACGCCTCAACTGATGGTTTTTCAGTCAGAAGTGTCCTTATTCAGTCAAGAATACAGGACTTTATTAGTGGCTTATGTGTTTTTATATGCAAAACACGCCAAAAATAATAAGTTACTGTGGGTGTTAACCACGTAAAAAATACTCTTATAATATGAATATGTATAAAAAAAGGTAAAAAATATATAAAATATATATTTTTAAATAGAAATTACGCCTAAAAAAGGATAAAACAATGGTTAATAAGTCATAAAACAGAGAAAAGACTTACTTGTAAGGTCCAAAAAAGGTCAAAAAACACGGCCAGGCCCCCAAAATGTCAGGATGATACTATGATAAAGGTATAACTAGGCTAATTACAACTTTAACTGTGTATGTGACACGGCAGAAAATGATTAAAAAGATTTATAAAGGTTTTATAATAAGATAAAAGGGTTCTGCTATTGAGAAATAGTGGTGGTGAGCGCTATTGAGAACCCTGGGTGCAGGCTTTATCTGTTGGATTACAATAATAAAGTCTACAATAATTAAAGATTATAATTATACCTGATTATTTAACCAAGAGTAAAACTGTTTTTGACAGTTTACTACGTAGGTTATTCAAGATCAGGATGAGGAAAGGATTTTGGCAGTGAAAAGCCCTCCTTTTATCCTGAAATTGGGGTGCAAAGGCTGCTAGACCTTTCCACGTAGAGGAAGTGAAGATTTTTCACTCTCTATGACAGGCTTGTGGTTTGCAAACAGCCTGTATACCCTGTATTGGACTCAGATGTGGTTTTGAAACCACATCTGGGCAGTTTTCACCAATACAGGGCGAAAAGTTTCATCTGGGGACCTCACAGCCTGATTCTGACGTGTATGACGCGTAGAATGCTGTACAGAAACTGTATGGGACCCCAGTATTGACTGACATATGAGGTATTGAAGTAAAAACATGCTTCTTTGTCTATTTGACACCTCATATTCATGGTTATGGGATATTATCCCATGGTAAGGCTGTATCTGACAGCAGGTGGGATTTTGACCTTAAAATGGTCATACCTCTGTCCGTTTTTGAGATATCAAGCTCAAAGTTGGTTCGTTGAATAGCTCTGTATGAGCCCTACACAATGGTACCCAACTTGACATGGCTATCAATAAATATGAAAAAGTTATCCCATGTACAAGTATTTTTGTACATTGGCGTGGTCTGGTCAAAAGCTGTATTAAGTCTGTTTGGCCAATAACTTCTGTTGTAGTTGAGCTATGAGGAAATGGATGGCACCATCAGATAGCCCTGATTGTGCTCTTTCCAAAAAGACCCCACTTCAGGTATCTCACACTAAAACTGTAAAAGTTAGATGAGAGGTGAATGTTTTGTTCACCCTTATTTTGTCTGAATTTGACCATAACTCAAGTAATACTGGTGCTAGCTCAGTTTGACTGGTACCATTGGATAGCCCTGGCTTAGGGCTTCATTTTGAGTACCCATTTGATGGGGTTAAGCCTCTCCTTCTAGATTTTAGATGAGAGGTGAAAATTAAGGTTTATGCTCAGCAATAACTTTGTTGTTTCTTGCCCTATGGTGATGGGACTTATATTTTCAGGAAAAGGTGAGTTTCCTCTTTCTTTTGATACCTTTTGAGCTAATTTGGCTCAGTTCTATGTTTTGGTGGTATTTTGGCTATACCATTGGTTTATGGTATTTTGGCTGTCATGCTTGTGCTCTGGTTTTGAGTCACAGGCTGACAATTCGTAATTGAATTGAGACAGCTCATACTGATAAACCAACAGTTGAGGCGTGTTTGGGCACATTGTTAACTCAATTACCCTGTAATACACCATCCTTGACAGATTATACTTGCTAAATACAAGTACTCTGTGAGATTTTGGTATACAAACAGTATACCACATATCAGTAAGCTGTATTTCTGACGTGGAATTGTTAATTCAATTACATTGTCATTATACAAGGACATATTGTAATAATATACAAGCCCAGAGGCCATTCTTAGATGTGCAAAACCAGCCTTTTAAGAAGTCTTAACTGACATAAGCCCTCTTTTTCCTGTTTTGATTCAGTGGAAGAAAACTACATCCCACTTGAAACCCAGTCACAGGCCAACACACCAGTGACACCCTCAGAACCAGAGGGCAGCAAGGGTAAAGGAAAAAGACTTAGTGAAGGCCTCATTACAGCCAAAAAGTGGACACCAATAGCCACTCAGAGGAGTAGAAAACCACTAAACTCTGCTTCAATACAAGGTAAACCATCCTTAACCACTTGTACAGGGAAGATTACAATTATTAACCCAGTTGTAACCTCCAAAGGGAAACTGCCCAAATCAGGAGAGAACAAATTTGTACAAGGCACAGTCAAAGGTAAATACCCTAGGAACATAAATTTTTTGACTGCTTGCAAACACTGATATGTCCCCTGCATACCTCAGAGACCTTGGCTTCCAAAGGAACCAGCCAGAGGACAGTGAAGGATTGTCCAGAACCAGAAGACCTGAAAGAAAACACCTTGGACACAGTGGTGGATGGCAAAACAATGAGGGAGATAATATCAACCTTGCCATTCACACTCCAATTCAACAGAAACCTCAAACCAGAGGACTGGAAGGATATGGATCAAGTTCTTCAAATCCACCAACTCCTCAAAGACTTATTTCAATGGAGCATGGACAACAGGAGGTTCAACCTAGCAACTCACTGGGAAGAACTTGGATAAAGTTGCCAGAAGATCTGTATTGACAAGATAGACTTCAAAGAACTTATGGTAATCACCAAGAGTTGGAATCCTACCAGGCAGCACAGACTCCTTGAGGCAAGGGCACAGAGGATAAGGCAGAATCAAGCCACTATCCAAGCAATAGAAGAACAATTAACCCAGACAGGGCCTACTCAGATTCCTTCAGGTTCACAAGGAGCAGGCCAAATCAGCTCTCCAGTGGCTTCATACCATTCAGAAACCAGCAGATCAGTGGCCAGGAGTCACCATTCTTCACAATTCCAGGAAGTTTCCAGGAGAAGACAAGGCAACAAGGGCAAGAACAAAGCCTCCTTCAACCAGAAGAGGAAAGAGTCAGACCCCATGATCCAGAAGCTGTTAGATTTGGTAAAAGAAGTACAAAAGAACCAGAAGTAGTTGTAAACCACTCTCGAATCAGTAGTCCTAGTAATAGAAAAATTACCCCACTAAGACTGAAAATAACATTGTCACATCTGAGAGTAACATCAACGGTGATACACTATGGTTACAAATGTCCCAATATGCTGAAAAATCTGCAAAACAGTTTGCAGAAATTAAAGCTGGCAAAGAGAGGATGAGACAAACTCAAGCCTCCTTGGAACAGATAGTGAAGAATCTTCAAGAAGGATATGCTCAAATGAGCAAAGCCTCTGAAGAAACCAACAAAAGACTGAATATAGTCTCTGAAGAACAACACCACTGCACAAGGGACAGGGAGTGTCTGGATCAAGACATTAACAAATTTTTTAATGCCTACCATAGCTTGAAGCCCCAACCACAAGGCCAAGCTATGGAGAATCCATATCAACCAGATGCCATGTTGTTGAATAAGGCAAGATCTCCATCACAATACCAGGATGGAGATGGCATGTCTTATTCAAAGAAGGAAGCCTTGAAACAGCTTCCTGAGGCCTCAAGCTGGCCCAAATCCTCTGGATCAGGAGAATATGATCATATGGAACTCATAGATTATATTGATTGACTCTTCATTGATGTACCAAGCATACCAGACTACTGGATTACTGCTAGATTGAATACTGCATTCAAAGGTCACGCAAGTATATGGTACACAGAAATGAAAGAAATCCATGGAAGAAGAAACTGGCCATGGTGGAAGAGTCAAATCATCCAAAAGTACAGTAATGGAACTTGGATATGGCAAAAGACCATGTCATTTGAGAATGACAAATACTCTGTGGACAAAGATCCATATGAGTGGTGTCTCAGACAGTCTAAAAGACTTAAAGCCATTGATCCTCAGATGAACATCCAAATGAGGAATCACAAACTTCTGACACAACTGCCAGGAGAACTAGAGCATGCAGTAAAATGCATATGCAACCAAAATTGCACTCTAGATGACATTGCCAACACCTTACAAGACATAAGGAAAAGGACAAATATAGGGAAATTCACCCCATATAAGAGCAGTGGTTTCAAAGAGAAACAACCTTTCAGGGTAGAGTTTAAAGACAAACCCAAAGAAAAAGTGGCAGAAGTGGCAAAGAAGAGAAATTCTTGTCACAACTGTGGTTCAAGAGACCACTATGCCAACAACTGTCCAAAGGCAAAGAAAAAAGTCTATGCGATTGAGAAAGTCCCAGAGGAAGAACCTCCAACAGAGGATTCTGAATAAGACTCTATGGGTGATGCCATCAGAGAACCATCTGATGATGACCAAAACCCAAGAGAAGAGTTTCTAGTGGAATACCAAGAGGAAACCCCACTAGAAATTCAGGACATACAGTTGGAAGCAGGTATGGCACAAGACACTGCAAACAAGAACTTGTGCAAACACACACAAGATGCACAGACATTCCTGGTTACACCAACTAAAGGAATGGCATACATACATGGAACAGCCACAAAGATGACTGTATGTATTGACAATGCTCAGCACCAACTGATCATTGATAGTGGAGCACACTGCTCCATAGTGGCCAGAAACTATCTGGATACCCACTTCCCAAACTGGGAAAAACAGCTCTTACCCACTAAGGCAAAGAACTTTAAAAGTTCATCAGGGAAGATGACTTCCATTGGGACAATTATTAAAGAGATAATTATACCTCACAGGAAGGGTAATATCAGACTCAACCCAGAGTTTGTAGTGCTTGAGGATGCCCACATCCAAGGTTTTCTACTGGGAACAGATTACCAGAGGATGTATGGAATAGACATTTACAACAGTAAAAACAGGCACATCACCATTGGTACTAACAAAGAAAAGAAATTTTCACTTGATATATACCAGATATCTTCCCAAGACCCACTAGAAGAACTTCTGGAGGGATTCAGAGAGGGACGGTTTAGCACTACCATCACCAGTAAACAAAAACTAAGCTTACTGAAGATTCTGAGAAAGAATAGACCAGCATTTGCCATTGGTGAAGAACCATTAGGCAAGATCAAAGGACATGATATAGAACTATATCTGGATGTGGAAAGGCCTTATCCACCCATGCTGAGGAGACCTCCTTATCCAGCAAGCCTGGAAACCAGGAAGGAAATTGAGAAACATATCAATGAACTCCTGGACATGGATGTTATCAGAAAGATTGGACATAATGAAGTAGTGGAAATAAACACTCCTGTCCTCATCACCTGGCATTATGGCAAGTCTAGATTGTGTGGAGACTTCAGAGCCCTGAATAACTACACAAAAGCAGACATGTACCCTATACCAAGGATACCTCATGCCTTGGATAAGCTAGCTAAAGCCAAATACATACCCAAAATGGATTGTATGAAAGGCTTCCACCAAAATGGAGTTAAACAAAACTCCATGAAATTACTCATGATAATATGCCATATCGGCATATATGAGTACACCAGAATGCCATTTGGCATCAAAATTGCACCATCCCACTTCCAAAGGATGATGGACACAATATTTCAAGGTGAAATATTGGAAGGCTGGATGGTAGTATATATTGATGATATCATTATATACTCAGAGACATGGGAAGACCATGTGCAATACATAGACAGAGTGCTAACTAAATGCACACCCATAAATCTGAAAACTTCACTTAAAAAGTGCAATTTTGGCCAACAAGAGTTACTGGCCTAGGACATAAAGTCTCAGGTCTTAGTCTGGAAATTGACCAGAATAAAGTAGCAGCAGTACTGCAAAAACCAGTACCAAAAAGCATCAAAGAAATGCAATCCTTTCTTGGGTTTGCTAGCTACTATAGAAACCATATCAAAAACTTTGCACACATAACTAGTAGTTTATACAAGTTATGTTACAAAGATGTAGTTTTTGAAATAACCAAGGAAAGGAGGGATGCATATGAGAGGATCAAATATGAACTCACTAATGCACCTGTGCTCATCTTACCTGACTTTGAACTACCATTCAAGTTATATATAGATGCAGCATTCAGTCAAGGCCTAGGAGCAGCCGTTCACCAAAGACAAATTGTGGATGGTGAACCAAGAGAAGGAGTAATTTGCTACATCTCAAGGCAGCTGAAAGATTCAGAAGCCAGGTATGGGGCCACCCAGACTGAATGTCTATGTCTAGTCTGGGCTCTAGAAAAACTCCATTTTATTTGGAGGGTGCAGTCTTTGAAGTCTACACAGACTGCACAGCCTTGAAGTCTTTACTAAACATGAAGACTACAAATAGACATATGCTGAGATGGAAAATAGCCATCCAGGAGTATAGAGGGAACATGACCATCATATACAAGGAAGGTAAAAGCCATACCAATGCAGATGGCCACTGGAAAATGTCAAAAACAATCCAGCTTATGACCCAGAAGTTGCAGCAAAAATCCCTATCCATTTCATCGAAATAGATAGGAGGAAAAACTTCAGATTATCTGAATGGGCACCAGAAAGTGGTACCCTTGACAGTGGAAACACTGACTCAGAAGGGCTAGAAACTCCCATACTGGGAATAAGCTCCTCAGAACTGCACAATGAATTCTTCAGTGCAGTACAGAAGTCTTATGCCAAACACAAACAGTGTAGCATACTACTCCAACTCCTTCAACAAAAGTACATGAGTCCAGAACTGGAAACCCAGCTGGAAGAACCCTGGTTGAGGGCCTATAAGGAGAATAAGTTTTTCTTCTAGATGGCCTGCTCTACCACAGAGAAAAGAGCACAAGTGCACTGACAGTGGTAGACAGAGACCACATCTCATTGATCCTACAAGAATGCCATGACTGCCCCTATATGGGACACATGAGTGAAGACAGGACCAAAGAGAGGGTAGCAAGCACAGCTTGGTGGCCCAAGTGGGAACAATAGTTGAGTGAATACATCAACACTTGTGAAAAATTCCAAAAGGCAAATAAGAAACATGGGAAGAAGTATGGGTTACTTCAACACATAGAAGAACCCAAGCACCCATGGGAAACCATCAACATGGACTGGGTTACAGGAGTTGTCCCAGGAGGCAAAGAAAACTATAATGCCTGTTTGATCATAGTTGACAGGTTCAGCAAGAGCATGAGGTGTATACCATGCCATAAAGAAGACACAGCCTTGGATACTGCTCTGTTGTTTTGGAATAACATCATATCTACCTGTGAAATCCCTAAGATCATCATTAGTGATAGGGACCCAAAATTCACATCTGAATTTTGGACTAACGTATATGACATGCTTGGTACCAAACTTTCTTTTTCCACACCTTACCATCCACAAACAGATGGCCTAGCTGAAAGGATGATCCGAACCATGGAGGACATCCTCAGAAGATTTTGTGCCTATGGCATGGAATACAAGGACCATGAGGGATACACCCATGATTGGGTTACCCTCTTACCAGCTGTCCAACTGGCTTTTAACACAAGTCAGCACTCCACCACAGGAAAAACACCTGCCTTGGTAGAGAAAGGGTGGAGCCCCCAGTTGCCTGTGAATCAGTTGAAGAGAAATCTCCTGACTATCCACCCCACAGCCAAAGACTTCCATGATATGTGGAAGAGGGCCTGTGACACATCTGCCAAATGCATAGCTGACGCAAAAGAATACAATAAGCAGAGGTGGGGCAAATGACATATGGAACCTGACTTCAAGGAAGGGGACCAGGTGTTAGTGTCTACACTGAACTTCAAGAATCTCAAAGGACCTAAAAGGATGAGGGACTCATTTGTAGGACCTTTTACTATCATTAAGTTGATAGGAAAAAATGCAGTGGAAGTCAAACTCACTGAGGAGTTTTCAAGGAAACATCCAGTCTTTCCAGTGAGTTTAGTCAAACCATACTTCCAGACAGAGGAGGATAAATTCCCCTCCAGGAGAAAGAACCCCACACCACAAGAGATAATGGAAGTGGAGGACTCCCCTGGACCTGTGAATAAGATCATCAGAGCCAGGAAGATCAGACTCAATGGGAAGGATCAAAGACAATACCTAGTCAGATTCAAGAACCAGACAGCAGATAATGACAAATGGTTGGCAGAGGATGCCATACCATATGGGAACCTTCATTTAAGGAGATTCAGAGCCTCTAGGAGGACTGAGAAGTCTCATCAATGATGAGCCTTTTTTAGAGGGAGGGTATGTCAGCCTGTGACTCAAAACCAGAGCACAAGCATGAGAGCCAAAATACCATAAACCAATGGTATAGCCAAGCTACCACCAAAACATGGAGCTGAGCCAAATCAGCTCAAAATTTATCAAAAGAAAGAGGAAACTCACCTCTTCCTGAAAATATAAGTCCCATCACCATAGGACTAGAAATAACAAAGTTATTCCTGCTCAAAGTTATTGCTGAGCATAAACCTTAATTTTCACCTCTCATCTAAAATCCAGAAGAAGAGGCTTAACCCCATCAAATGGGTATTCAAAATGAAGCTCTAAGCCAGGGCTATCCAATGGTACTAGCCAAACTGAGCTAGCACCAATATTACTGGAGTTATGGTCAAATTCAGACCAAATAAGGATGAACAGAACATTCACCTCTCATCTAACTTTTACAGTTTTAGTGTGAGATACTTAAAGTGGGGTCTTTTTGGAAAGAGCCCAATCAGGGCTATCTGATGGTGCCATCCACTTCCTCATACCTCAATTATAACAGAAGTTATGGGACAAACAAGCTTAATACAGATTTTTGCCCAAACCACGCCTATGTACAAAAATACTCGTACATGGGATAACTTTGTCCTCCATAAGTAAGTCTGTTCACTGAGTGACAGGCCCTCTTCATTTAGAAGAGCGCCTGTGACATGCTCCTCCTGTGGTACCCATGCTGGATTTTTAGGAGTATTTGCTAGAGCCCATCTGCTAAGACCATCTACAATTTTATGAATATTACCAGGTTTATGAACAATATTCATATTTCCTCTATATTCTCTGATAGCAATTTTCCATCTCAACATATGAATATTTGGAGTTTTCATATTTAATAGAGATTTTACAGCATTACATTCTGTAATCACATCAAATACAGTTCCATCCAAGTAATAGTGTAATTTCTCCAAAGCCCACACTAAGAAGAGGAATTCCATTTGTCTTGTTCAATATCTTGCCTCTGTTGGCTTTATCTGTCTTGAAATAAAACAGATTGGTCCTTCCACTTGTTTATCCTTGATGATTTGTGTCTGGTGTAGTGCAGCACCTAGTCCCTCTCCACAAGCATCAATGTAAAGCTTAAAGGGTAGTTTCCAATCTGGCATTAGAAGAAATGGGGAATTTTTTAAGTAATTTCTCAATTCCTCATATGCTTTAACTCTTTCTTCAGTCGTTTCATAGACTGTTTGTTGGTCACATAGTTTATACAAGGATTTGGCAGTTTTTGCAAAGTCCTTTATATGCTGTCTATAGTAACCAGCAAATCCTAGAAATGATTTCATTTCTTTTTTGGTTTGGGGAATTGGTTTCAATAGTACTGCTGCTACTTTGTTTTTGTCTATGTTCAAACTTAGTCCAGATACAACATGTCCTAGTGCTTTCAGTTCACTGTATGCAAAATGACACTTTTTCAGAGATATTTTCATGTTTACTTGCACTATTTTTTGCAAGACTCTTTCTAGTCTTGATAGGTGATTGTCCCAAGTCTCTGAGCAAACTATGATATCATCAATATAAATGATCAGCCATCCTTCTGATAATTATTCAGGAAATATGGTATTCATCATCCTCTGGTAGTGGGATGGTGCATTTTTTATACCAAATGTCATCCTGAGATATTCAAAGATTCCACAGTGGACTATTATCCTTGGTAGTTTCTTGGAATTGTCTGTCAAGAAATTTGATGAAAACCCTTCAGAGCATCCATGGCTGTTATAAACTTAGCCTGAGATAATTGTGTTAATGTCTCATGGATTCTGGGTATTGGATATCTTTCAGGGATAGTATAGGTGTTCAGAGCTCTAAAGTCTTCTACTATCCTTGATTTTCCATTATGCCAGGTTATAATGACAGGTGTAGCTACCTCTACCTTTTAATTATGTCCTACTTTCCTTAGTACTCCAAGGTCCATTAGTTCTTCAATGTGTACCTCTAAAGCTTCTCTAGCTCTTGGGCTTGCTGGATATGCTGGTCTTCTCAATAAAGGTGGATAATGGTTTTCTACATTAAGAGTTATGTCTACCTCATGTCCAATTATGGCACCTAGTGGTTCTTTGTCAGTTGCAAAGGCACTTTTATATTTAAATAAGAGGTCAATCAATTTTTCTTTCATTTTTACTGTTAATTCATGATTAAATTCTGCCTCTTTTAGCTGTTCAGTGAAAAAAATCCATTCCTGGGCTTTTTTCTTCATTCTTGACAACTTTTATTTGTCTTTTATTATTAAGAAAGCCTAATTTTTGTCTTTAATTGTCACCTATGGTAAAATATCTATCCTTTTGGTTAGAGATATCTATGCCATAAACTGAAAAGTAGTCATTTCCAGGTATAAAATTAATACTAGTACAGTTTTCCATTACCACAAACTCTACTTTAGTTCTGACACATTGTGAAGGGTGAGGAAAAATGAGTGTTAAGTCAATTATTCCAAGGGGCTTCATGCTCTCACTTGAACTACTAAATTTGACACCTTGTATTGGTATGGGTTTTTCTTGCCATTCTGGAACAATTGTTTTTAAATAAATTTTACGCACACAGGTTCAATATGCTCCTGTATCCAAGTTCACTTTTGCCTCTTGGTTATTAACCATGACAATACTTATACTTTATTTTCCAGCTGTATATCCCATTCCTTTTACAGGTTTGGTTCTATACAGTTTGGCATCTTGCACATTTGTCAGGTTTGTGTCAGATGTTCCAACTTGGAGCAGGTTTGAGTTAACATCTAGTACTTCATAAACTATGTCAATATTATGAATTTGTGCATTAATTATATTAATTTCATCACTTTCAGAAGTTTCTGGCTCTTCTGTCTCTTTTTCAGAGTCAGATTCCCCTTCTTTGTCATTGTGGTTTTCTGTGTCTACAATTTCATTGATTTTTGCTTTTTTAAGGCAATTATTGGCCAGGTGTCCAATACCTCCACATTTATGGCATTTTCATTGCTCATTATTGTTGGATGTATTGGGCTTGAAAGTTTCTTTTTATTTATCTTTTTTGATAAATGTCTTATTTGGACTTTTGATGTCCAGTTTATTCCAAGTTCTGCCAATTGTTCTCCTTGTCACTATGTCTTCTAATGCATTGATATACTCTTCTGTGGATCATGGCTCTATACACCTGCTTCTTAGGGATTGTTCTAGCTCTCCTCCACATCTCTTAAGTATTTTCATATGCACCATCTTTTGTGACATTTCTGGGTACAGTGCATTTATTATTTCAACTTGTTTTAAGAACCAAGTTAAAGGTTTGTCTTTGTCTTGGTCAAAGAAAGAATTTTCAAATGCATTTTCTATCTTGTACCTCCAGGCATCATTTTCCCACTTGGTGATTATTTCTTGTTTCCACCAAGACCAGGTATTTTTTCCATTTGTTTGTCTTATGCCATAATACCATCTTTTTCAGATTTCTCAAACAGTGAATGTAATCTTGCAGTTATCAATTCATCTGGTATGGCATAATCTTCTTGTAACATGTCAATTGTTTTAATAAATGACATATGGTCATATTCACCTTCCCTTGTGAATGTTGGCCATTCTTTCAATTGAGGTGCTTCCTTCATTAAGACTTGGTTATTTTCTTGATTAATTAAGTCTGTTATGAATGTATTTGTCAATTCCTATTTTGGTTTAACAGGGCTTCTTATGTGAGAAAATGGAGTTGATAACTTTGGCATATTTGAGTTAGCCTCATTAATTTTATTCATTTTTTCAGTGATAAGCCTTATTCCACTTTGAATGTCATCTTTCAGATGCATTCTTGCTTGATCACTTTTTTACTTATGGTCTAAAAGTAATTTCTGGTGTGATGAAGTCTTTTCTTCAATTCTTTCTACAGAAATACTTAACTTGTTCAGTTTTTCAGTAATATTACCAATACTCATGTCATAATTGATTGTCAAAGTTTTATCTTTGATATCCTTTATGTATTTATAAAATTCCTGTTGTCCTTGTATTAATTTTTGATTATTTTCAATTAAAACTTTTGGTTTATTGTTTTCAACCATATATTCAATGTTATCAATTTCTTTTTTATTTTGTACAACAATTTTTGTCAAATATGATAAGCTATTATTTATTTCTTGTAAAGATAATATAATATTTTTAATGTCTTTATGAGGTAAAATACTGTTTTTAAGCTCTGTTAAAGTATTTAAAACATCAGGAGATAAGGTTATTTCTTTGGCAAATGGGGTTGTCTCATTCTTTGTTCCTCTTTGTCTTTGAATTCCATCAAAGCTCTGGCCATGTTGAAGATATTGTCCATGGCATCTTTTTGGATTTTTGGAATCCTGTAGCTTGGGGAATATGGTTTCCTCCAATTCTTTTTCTTGTTCTTCTTTCCCTCTTGGGGAGGTTGGTTGGATTGAGGCTTTCTGGTAGAAGCTACTGGGGCTTCTTCCTTGCTTGGCTCCTTCTTTTTGGAGGGGTACTCCTTGATCTTTTTGATTTGAGGCTTGGATGACAGTGAATTCCATCCATTGGAGTATACCACTATCTCCTCCTCTGTGAGGAGCTTTTTGAGGATGTGCCAGGAGTTCATCACTCCTTGGTGTATTTGAGGCAACATTTCCCAGTCCTTGTCTTTGTACACTGTGTAGTACTGCTTGTACTGACTGATGTAAATGTCTATCTCAGCCCTCTGAATGTGATTTGTACCTGTTTGAGTTACTCATACTTAGTTCTAACTCTGGTTCAGATATCATGGGCATTTATGGGACTTGCCTTTGGGATAAGGCACTTCCTTGTGTGGATTCTGTTCCAATGGGGATATTGCCCTTTCTTTTCCATTTTGGGTAATCAATTCTACCTCTGAGTCCAGTTTCATCTGATTGGATGGAGTATTGGGAGCCTCTTCTGGTAGTAATGATTTAAAAATTAAGAAATAAGAGGATTTCAGCACAAGAATTCTTCTTATGGCAATTTATAAATGAGGTACCCACCTTCAGAGTCTTGAATAGGGGGTCCTGTAAAGTCTAATTTCTTATCTTTCTTTTTCTTAATGACAATTGGTGTTGGAGATCTTGGGCAAGTTTCTTCCACCAATCTTTCAACAATGGCTTGGTTGCTTTCTGTTGGATTGTCTTCAAACACTAAAAAATTCAAATAAATATAAGTCTTTTATAAGAAGTGTTATTTTTGGTAAGATATGGCAATCTTCCACGTAAAAACTGCTTTCACATCTTTGAAAAAATGAAATGAATAAAGAAATGAATAAAAATTACTTTTTTTATTGGTTTTTAATATTTTTTAATATTTTTTATGTTTTTATTTTTGAAGAATCAAATAAAAATGAATATGATTCTTTTATGAAATTAATTTATAATGTAAAATTATTTTTAATTTATAAATATATTTTTTAATCACTAGAGTCACTCAAATAGAGTTCTTGCAAGTGTAAGGATGTGAAAAACCACATGTAAGACAGTACAATTGCTTTCCAAATGCCTCAATAGCTTTTCAAATCAATAAATGTAAAATTATTATATAATTTTATGATTATAATTATAATTTATTATTTGATAAACCCAATTAGAATCTTTTTAAAGGTCTTTTACAGTAAATATCACGCCCAGGCCCCCAAATGTAAGGTTTTACTATGAAACAATAAGTAAAAATTACTAATATTTTCCTTATTTTACTATGAATGTCCTTATAAATAAAATAAAAAAGATAAAAGAATTATTATAATTATGGCGTAAAAATAACTATATTATTATATAAATATAATAATATAATTTTTATTATAAAAAAGTAATATAATAAATAAATAAATTAATATAGGATAATTAATATATTTAAAAGCACTTTATTATTGTTACCAACAAATAATACAGGTGTAGAAAATTGTTTTTTATTAATGAAAAACAATTAATAAAAATAATATTACTAATATTAAAGCTATAAGTTAATATAAATACTATTTATATTAATTAAAGACTTATTAAAGTAATAATATAGAGAAAGATTATTATAATAAGAAAAAAAACCTACTTTTAATACTTGATATAATAACTTTACATGATTTTATGCCAAAAAAATATAAATACAACTTCTTTAAATTGTATTTACAATAAAAATTAAGGGAAATTACAATTTATCTTGATTTTAGGTGGATTTGAGGTTTTTGAGAGAAATTGAAACAAAACAATCAAATAATTGAAGTAATCACGTCAAGATTGATGATTAGAATGAGGATTATCTTTGGTCTTTAATAATATAAGAGTCTTATATATAAAGAATCAAGAAATTACCTTTTTTATTTTAATTATTTAATGTTTTGTAAGCTTCTGAGGGGAAAATATAGTAAAAAGAGCTATATTTATAGTAAATACCTCCCTTCTAGAGTCTAGAAAGCTTTTAGTAGACATTTACTGATTTTTTCTACTAGAATTGATCAATATCATAAGGTTTGGTGATGATTACATCATTATCAAACCATCTTACCTCATTATTATGCCATTATTTAGAGTTATCACTGTAACTTTAGGTTTTATGACGTCATAGGCTTGGCAGAAGCCTAAAGTTTGTGAGTTGTATTAGTATTAATCATAATCTAATAGTATTCATCAATTTTATCACTTATATGACTGTTAAACTTAAAATAAGATTAGAGTGAGTGACCATAAATGATCAAATTTAAGCTTAAGCTTTGATCCTTAATAACCTTTAGGTTATACATGCTAATGCTATTCTGAGAGTGGATTCTGATAGCCTAGCATGTCCTTATTAAGCTTCCAAGAGAATTTCATTAGATCATCAAAACTCTATTTCTGATGATTTTTCTAGTAACTCATCTTTTCTGTTGAGATTTAATATTTTAAAATTCAAACCATGATTTCAAGGGGTTATACCTTAAATATTGTAATAATAACTACATCATTATTCACAAATGAACTAATAGAATCTAACTTTCTACTTATTTCCAAGTTTGGACCACTTTTACCACAAAGTGGTCAACAGATTTATTGATTTTATTCAATAATCCATTACAGGTTTTAACCTTGTTTATAGCTTGTGAAATAAAGTTCATATCTGTATTTGAACAGTAAATATATGGTGACTTTATTTTTGGTTCATCTCTCTATCTTGTATATTTCAAGAGATATTAGCTAAAAACCATGAATATATGTGTTGACCAAAAAAGTGCATATATTCAGCTTAATTCCTTAAGTATTGACTTTAGAGATTAGCTTTCTAATTGTTTTATATGTGGAGCTTTATGAAGAATGCAATGGCACAATTCATTTTACATGTTGTTGCATTGGTTTCTGAAATAAATGAGGTTTTGTACCTTTTTTAAGGTATTATTACTTATACTTCAGTAATTATTGACTTTTCAGATATGCCATAAAAGTGACAGATGTGTATTTTACCATGGGGAATCTAATGGTGTAATTCATTTCACATGTTTATTCATTAGTTTCTGAGTTTATTCAGATTCTATGGTTATTTTATGGTATTTTACTAATTTTTGAGATAATTATCATAAGTATAATTATTACAGAAATTTTGTTGTGACCTTTTTGAATATGTGGTCATGTCTCAAAGGCTCACAACCCTCCACCACCCAAGCAAGTGCCAAAACATCCTCAGTATCCAGAAGCAGCAATTCCAACATGAAAAAGCAGCCACAATCTTGGAACAAGAGAAAAGGCAAAGCACCAGACACAAAACCTTACAGCCACGGCTACAGAATCCCAAAGATTCTGCAGGATGCCATGGAAAATGTATTTCAGATGGCCAGAGCAATAATGGAATCTCAGAAAAAGGAGGAAGCCAGACCAAAATATCCGAAATGATCTCTGATATTCTAGATGGCATTCAAACTTGTATATAGCTATAAATGATGTGAAAAGTCATATCTCTGATAAAAATTCATCAATTTGTAACAATCTCAAGACAAATAGCTTAAGTCTGAGCCAAATAAATGAGAGACTTATCTTCTTTGAAAAAATTTTGAGAGCAATTAAAACTTCTAATAATGAAAATTCATTTGAAAATAAATCAAATGAACAATATTCTATTATTAATGAATTAATAGACAAATATTCTAAATTCAATATTGATGACATAATTAAAAAAAGAATAGAACAAGGCATAAAATTTATCAAAGAATAGAATAATAAAGTCCTTGAGTATATTGAAAACTCATTTACTGAAATGTTTTTTGACACCTCACAACAAGAAGTTTCAAAATTAACAATGAAATTAAATCAAGTGTCTTCTGATAATACTAGACAGACATAATTATGGAAAGAATTAACACATAAGGAAGATATGTATAAAATTGAAGTAATAAATTTCATACAAAGCTTCCAACATGAGTTCAGAAATTCTCAAAGGTGTAGCAACAGTAAAAGGAATGATATTGAACAATTACTGCACACCTTACCTAGAATGTCTACACCTCTGAATCAAAATGAGGATTCAGGAATTACCAATTCAAAAGTATTTTATGTTGAAAATTCAAAATTAAAAAATGAGTTTTCCACTTCTTTTAATAACTTGGAACAATCAATGGGTCAAGCACTCTTGAAAGAAGTACCAAACCTTAAAGAATCGCCTCACCATGGTGGTGAAGGAGAGTATGACCAAATGGAATTCATAAGATTTATTGACATGATTAAAGAAGATTTTGAATTACCTGAAAGATTGGTAACAGCAATATTTAACACCTTGTTTACCATATCAGCCCACAGATGGTATATAAAATTGAGACAGGAACATGGACACCAAAGTTGGACTAGGTGGAAGACCCAAATTATCAACAAATGGGCCAATCATGCTTGGAGATTTAAAGTTGAAACAGCCTTTGAATCTGCTAAATTCAATGCTGACAAAGACAAAACTTTACAATGGTTTTTCCAACAAAATGATATATTAACAGCATTATATCCTTACATGTCAGAATTTATGATTCACAGAAAAATTCTAAGACAATGTGGAAGTGACTTAAAGCATTCTTACAACAGCAGGAATACTTAAAAATCTTCAGCAGAAGATATCATTATGTCACAGGGGCTCTTCTAAGTGAAGAGGGCCTGGCACTCAGTAAGCTAGGACTTACTTATGGAGGGCTCAGGATATGGTAAGAAAAGAGTACACTGGAGAGTGCGAGGAGATGAAGTACTAAATAAAAGAATATAAGAAAAGCAGCAACAAATAATAAGAGTAAGAATAAAAGAGCCAACCACAAACAAGTCCAAGTCCACTGTTTCAACTTAAAATTAAATAATTATAAAACCCAAAAATAAGTATAAGAATAATTATAGAATAATAAATATACTAAGTTAATTAACTGGGGAAAAATCCCCAGGGGGGAGAAAGAGGCGCTGGTATATGTGAAAATCACCAGCCCTGATCCAGACAGAGAATTTTCATGAGAAGATTGGATGATTGAATTGAGTCTGGCCAATACAGATTCTGTACATCCGTACAGGACCTGTACAGGAGGGATGGTGGTATTGAGTGATCATACAGTTTGTAAATGGTGTATCAAAACTGTATTGGGTAATTCCAACCTGTACAAGTATTTACAGGCTGTATTGGTGAACCAGACTGTATGCATGTTTCAGCAAGGAAGATTTCTGAAACTGAATTCTGATACACACAGTGGATTTGCTGGTTTGAGGTGTTTGAGTGGGTGTAAGTATGAATACCCTTACCCCTGATTAGTGGTTGCTATAGTATCCCCCTCTTGAAGCTGGTGGGATCCTGAACACCATAATACCCAGCCACTGTTGAGTGGCATCTCAATATCCCTCCATTTTTCTAAAAAAAATTCTTTTTGATTTCAATTCCCTCTTGACCATTATCCTGAAAATCCCCTCTTCACTTCTTCACTGTCCTACTTGATTTGAATTATCTTCCCCCTTCTTTTAACTTGAGTAAGTTCTTTCAACTTCAAAATATGCGTCTTTTTTGGATTCAGTCCTTTTCTTCACTTCAAGGCATGGCCTTTGGGTTGTATCCCAAAATGAGTGCCATAGAGTTCTTCTGCTCAAACATTGATGGCCAATGAGTATGGGATCCTTGAGGTATATTTTACATACCCAAATAGGCCACAATTATCTTAAAGACAAATTCTAAACAATGCATAACCCATAAGTCATGCATATATTCAAAATTCATCATTTTTGATTTCAGAAAAGATGCATAAGCTTTCATTGAGTAAGTATATCCATGGATTTAAGGCCAGATTTGGATTCTACACAAAAGTTAACCTAGGGTAGCTCCACAGAGTGAATAAGCTCAAATTAACTCTTTGAGGTGGTAATATGGAAAATACTTCAATACGACATCATCAATACCACATAAAAGATCCGTGAAAATTTTTGTTTTTCTCCATTTCACATCAAAATAATGGGAATGTGAGAAATCCTATGTTACATATACACTAAGAATAGTGTTATGCATGTTTTGTGCACTTAATATTATGGTATTCTTACATGCACATTTGGTACAACCATGGTGGATATCTCACTTGAAGCTTAACTTTCTATTTTGACATAATAAATAGGCAAGGGGGACAAAAGGCATCAAAGAGGGCCAGGGTACCCAACTTCCAAGGCCTCTGAGATGTGAAAAGCTCCAAAGCTTGGATCCATGGCTGATCTTGACCTAATTGGTAAGCTAAAACCTTTTGGAAACTTGGTTACCATGTTACAACTTCAGTAAATCATAAGAAAATAGCAAATAACCTGCTATTTTGATGTGCCAAGGAGGTAAAAAGCTACTTAGACTCCTGTAACCATGTCAATTATTAATGAATTTCCATGGATAAACCCAAAAAGAGTAATTAAAACCCTTTTTGTACTAGTATCCATTGTTTTACCTCATAGCAACCAGTCATAGACTGATATTTGCAATTCTACGTAGAAATGAGGTAAAAACCTCAAAAATTCATTAAAAATACAATTCTTAATGAATCTTTCTGAAACTTTCAGGACCAATTAATAACTATATAATTCATATGAAAGCCAAAAAGAATTATCCTTTTATATTTAAAGTTAAAAGTTTTACTTACAGTCCATTTTTGAGGATTCCATGTGAAACACAGAATCTTTTAAAATTTACAATAAAAACATTCTGTGATGAAATTTCCAATAAAATTGATTACTTTGAGAAATCAATGATTATTTTGGAATAAAAGAATATTTACAGATTTTACTCCTTTTATTCTTAACCATAAATGGGTTGGTAGTCACGTAGAAACCCCAATTAAGTAATCTTACGTGACAACAGATGATGCAATCAATAATCCAAAAAGGGTTTA
This sequence comes from Austropuccinia psidii, assembly GCA_023105745.1. Taxonomy (NCBI): domain Eukaryota; kingdom Fungi; phylum Basidiomycota; class Pucciniomycetes; order Pucciniales; family Sphaerophragmiaceae; genus Austropuccinia; species Austropuccinia psidii. The sequence goes on from JALGQZ010000001.1 coordinate 21,720,744, forward strand.
TTATTTTATCACTCACTGGCTTTTAAGTTTGCTCCATTCACGCCTCTGTGAGCTGTCTTATACTTAAAAGAGGCCTCCTGTTGCTGTTTTTTCCACATCATCATCACATTATTCATTTGTATCATTTGTTACCAACAAGTAAGTATTAGTTAAAACTTTCCTTAAGTGTTTTATTCTTTCAGAATCAATCTGAAAGCTGTGAAATCATGGAAATCAACTATATATTGTGGCAATATTGCTATAAAATCATTTTAATCCATTAAATCCACAATTCAACGTCAAATATCTCTACTTTTATCTTTAATAAGCTCTTTGGAGTATTAGTGAGTGATTTATCTTTAATTCTTAAATCTATTCTCTAAAATTAGTTTTCTTCAAGAATTATCTTTATAATTGTTTTTGCAAAAGATAATTATATATTAAAATAATTTTATTATCTTAATAAAATGAGTTTTTATTATTAAATTCTTCTTGTAATTGATTCTTGTAGACAATTAGTACTCACTGTTACAATCACTAGTAGTGTATCACACATGAAAGAAATAATTGTTTGATTATTTAATTGTGGCTACAATAATTCTTTATTATTATATTTCATAAGAACAGTCATAGTACTGTTCATTAATAGTAATATTATCAAATGTTTCATAGACACATCTTACATTTGGGGGCCTGGCCGTGTTCTTTGAACCTTGTACCCTCAATTAATATATTTTTAAGTTCTAAAATATATTAATTTAATAATATTTTTGTCTTTCAATTTGAAGTTGAAATAATTTTATTTTTGAAATTGTCTTAAAATCTTTTTCATTGAGTAATTTGGTTTAATTTTATACTGTTTTTACACATGGATTTTTCACATCCAAAAACTTATCAAATTATTCTTGGGGTTACTCTGAAATAATTTTGATTCAAAATCTTAAATGTTTTTTTTCTTTGAAAAGAATAATTTTTTTAATATTAGAAGATAAAAATTTGTAAAAAAATCTTAAAAATATTTTGGAAAGTATAAAAAATAATTTTTTCTTTTTTAATTTTTCTAGTGTCTTTAATCAAATACTGTGCAACTGGTAACAGACTCAGTAAGAGATATATTACCAGTCCAGAATCTGAGGGCAGTATTGAGGTGCAAATTTCTAAAAGAGGCACCTTATTCAACTCTGAGAAGACTAAATTACCACCAAAAGGTGTGTTTTATCTTAAAATTGACATGAAAATGGTGCATATAAGAAATGGAAAGTAACTATTCAGTCCAACCAGATGGATGTGGACAAGGAAGAGGCAAGAACAAATCAAGAAGTGTCAAATCTTCCTCAAGAAAGACACATATGGAGGATGCCAGAGTTGCCCCCCATTCCCCAAGGTCTGTACCCACAAACCTTGATGAAAATTCTGAATCTGAACTGATTCATGATTATATTTTAAGGGCTGAACCACTTTCAAGTGGCAGGAATAGAAATTTCTCAATGCCAATACAAAAATTGGTTCAGAGAAGCCAAAGAAGAGGCATGGGAAATATGCCCAAGCCTTTGGCAGGGGGCCATGAACTCCTACTTACACATCAAAAGCTTTCTGGGCCAGGAGAATACCATAGAACTCTTAGCAAGTTGGAGCCCATTGTCCTGCAAAGAAAAGGTCAAAAAGGAAAAGAATTGGTCGAAGAACCAAAGTCCTTTATCCATAGACCAGAAGAAGGAACTGGAAATGACTCCAGCTTTGGAGACAGAAGCCCCAGTGGCGTCTACCAGCTTCAAACCAGCTCCAGAAGTGTCCAAAGACAAGCCCAAAGGACCTCAGAAGAAACAGAGAGGTCCCAAGAACCATCAAGGCAAGGGAAAAGGCAAAGCCAATTGGCACAGACCTTACCCACAAGGGTACAGGATTCCAAAATTGGAGCCTTCAGCCATGGACAGTGTGTTCAATATGGCCAGGACTTTTATGGAATTTACAGCCAAGGAGCAGGAAAGAATGAACAGAACATTTCCACAAAAATAATAGATGAAATACATTTTGTTCAATCCAATATTGATGTAAATATTGGTAAACTTGATTCAAAGTTAACTAAAATAACATTGGACATCAATGACTTAAAAAAGAATGAGAAACTGTCTACTGAAATTCATAAGTCTGTAATTACCACATTGGAATTACTTACCAATACATGTGACAGAATTGAGAGTAAATATCAAGCTCAAATTGATAAAATGGAAGATCTTTCCATTTTTGTCACAACCACGAGTTTTGGCCCTCCTCCTTGATGGCTGCGGCAATCCAACCTGGAGCTCAGATGGGGCCAATTGGTCACGTCATGTCCTTTATGGCCAATTGGCCCCCTTGGGTGTTTTATGGTTTTTATGCCATAGCCCCTCTCAACCATCATTTATGGCCTCAGGCCATATCCTGCCATCATTGGCCTTCTTGGCCAATTTCCACCTCACCAACCCCCAGGCCTTCATCTTTTATTTTGGGCCTGGGGGGTCCTTTTATCTTCCAGGGGGTTCTGGACCCCCTAGCCATCATCATTGGCCCCTGGCCAACCCCTTTCGTTATGGGGGTTTTGGCCTAAATGACCTTTTTGGGCCATTTAGGCCCCCTATGGCTTCTACGGTCCGTACGGACCGTGGGCCGCGGTCCGTAGGCCAATTAGGCCCCTTTTGGCCTACTCCAATGAGGCCAAAAGGGGCCAGCCACCTAGGCCCCAAACCACAATTGGGCCCACCTGAGCCAATTTTGGCCATGACTTTCTTGGACCCAAAAATGACCAAATCCCTCTTGGACACCCTTTTGGCCATAAATCCCGTAGGACCCAATTTTGGCCATGGACCACCATGGATCAATATTTCCACCATGGCCTCTGGCAACCACCAGAGGCCACCAGATCAGCTCAGCAAAACCTTCCCCTCAACTTAAGGGGAATTCCTTCCTTTCCTTCATGCACTCCATACCCAAGATTGCAGGTGTGGTGCATATATGGTATTATATACCATTATGCACCATTTTTGCTCAGCAATCCAATGGTGACATTTTCAGGACCCAATTCCACCTTTCCATTTCAAGGTCCATAATTCCAACGCCCATTTCGAAGGAGGACTTTTCAGCTCATCAGTCTGGCAATCCATGGCGGCAATCCAGAAGATCATTCAAGGATCCCAACCACCTGTATCTGCAGGAGTTGGGTTGGTACAATTCATTCAGGATTACTCTAAGGTCAATTCTCAAGAGGTATTACATCATTTAAATCAGTTGTCAAGACATCAAGTATTCAATACTCCTTGGACAACCCAATTCATCCGTACAGGCCTCATTCAATCAACCTGTATGGCCTTGGCCCAATTGGGCCATTTCTTATTCCACTGTGTGAATTCCATCACACAGTTCAAATTTCAAGATGGCCAGAACTGTATTTCCCGATTCGGACAATACAGTCATTGATCCACCTTCCAGGATCAATCTTTCAGCTTTTCACATATACCGGCCACCCTTCATCACCTGGGGACTTTTTCCCCAGTTAATTAATATATTGGATTTATTTTTATCCTTATTTTCTTTTATATTATTCAAGTTAATACTGATAATCCTAAGTCAGTCATTAGCACCTCTTTTCTCTTTTCTTTCTTCGCCTGTCAGTGGATATTGGTGGTCATATCCTTTACTAATTCCATTGTTCTTTCTGGCAGGTTGAAACAGTGAATTGAGGATTCACTTGGTTGGCTTCTTGGCTTTTGGCTTCTTTTATTTTGGCCTCTGGCTTCATTCTTCTTACCCTTTGTTATCTTTGGCATATTTGTCCTTTCTCTATTTCCTGCTTAAGAAATATATTCCATAGTATTTCTTATCATCTTTTGGAGCCCTCCAAGTGAGTTCTTGATTCCTGAGTGCCAGGCCCTCTTGCTTCCATAAGAGCCCCTGTGACATTATATTAATTAACTCATTATTTCTTTTCATTCTATTCATTCATTCTTCATCAATTTCATTCATTTATTCATCGAAATTATGACTCTTTAACGCTTATGAAAATTCATGATTCTTCGTCATCTCTCAATTTTCTCTCACTCATTTCTTTGTTCTGAAAATTGAAAGCTGACCCAAATTTTCTTTTCTGTTCATCTTTTCAATCTTAATCTCATTTTTCATTATCATCAATCTTACTCTTATCCGTAATTCAGGTGTTTTTATATTTGATCCTCAAATTATTCATCAGATTATTCAGACACGTTCTTCATATCAGGATTCATTTTGATTTATTCCTCAAGAATTTTGATTTTGGAAGAATTGACTTGGAATTGATTTGATTGACCAATTTGACATAATTGAAATTGACATCAAGATAATTGATTGACCTGAAGATTTTATTGATTTGCTGATTATTCACATCAAGAATTCATTTTGATTGATTGACTTTCTGCAAGATTCTGATTTGATTTGATTGTGATTGATTTGATTCATTGATTTACTTCAAGACATTGATTTTATTTTTGACTTCAAGACTTCATTTGATTTTGATTTATTGACGTACTTGAAGATTTTCACTTGATTCCTTTATTTCCTCAAGATTTGATTGTTGATTCTTTACTTCAAGATAATTTTGAATTTCCTTTCATTTATTTGATTTATTATTCCTGAATCATGCCAGTTGAACATTCACCTCCTGCAAGACAGACCAGATCTCAGGCCAGAACTCAAGCTGTTCTGACTCCAACTCCAAGGGCTCCTCTTGACGGTACCCCAGCAGTTTCTCAACTGAGGGCCAGATTGGACAGAGGACCCACTTTGGAAGGAGCAGCACCATCCAGGAAGGAAGGAAGAGGGCCAAGGAGATCAATCTCATTATCAGGAGTGGTTGGCGGATTCCCAGGACTTTCAAGAACCAGTCCCAAGGTTCAAGGTGAAGATGATGAAGAGGAGGAGGAGAATTCTGTGGAAGAGGAAGAGTCTAATGGCACTGAGGCTGCTCCTGCTCCTGTGGGAGCATCTGAAGGCACCAGAGGACCAACTCTAGCCCAGTCTGATCAGCCTGTCTCTCATCAGTCCGAACCATCTTTATTGGCCATCATGCAGCAGATGACTCAAATTATGGCCAATCTTCAAGCAGCTTCTTCCTCTGAGTCATCAAGACCACCAGCCTTCAAGACTCCCTCTATGAAGGCTCCAGAATGCTTTGATGGGACTCAACCCTTCAAAGTCAGAAGCTTCATTCAATCTTGTCAACTCATCTTTCATAATGATCTGGCAAACTTCTCTCAAGATAGAAAGAAGGTTCTTTATGCCACTTCATTCTTAGTTGGCAGGGCTGCAAAATGGATTGAGCCTTATCTTTCCAATCTCAATAATCAAGACTCAAGTTACCTTCTCAATTCCTGGCCACTGTTTGAATCCCAATTGTTCACTTTATTTGGAGACCCAAATGAAGTTAGAAAAGCTGAAGCAGAATTGGATGGCCTTAGGATGAAAGAAGGTGGGCATGTTGCTTTATATATTGCCAATTTCAGGAGTTTGGTTTCAAGAATCGGGGATTGGGGTGAAAGGGCTCTCATTCATCATTTCAGGAAGGGCTTGGCCTCCAGAATTCTGGATCAATTAGCCTCCCATCCTTCAAATATTGATTCTCTTCAAGACTTAATGGACCTCAGCCTGGAACTGGATACCAGGTACCATGAGAGGCAAAAGGAGAAGAATCATCATCAAGAGAAGAAGCCTGAAGCCTCGAAGTCTCACTCTTCTCATCATCAAGTTTCTTCAAGCTCAAGGCATAAGAAGAAATTTCATTCTCAAAAGCGGGACAAGCCCCATTCATCTTTGTTGAATAAAGATTTCAAGCTCATGAACTCTGAAAAAGAAAGAAGAATCAAAGAGGGTCTTTGTACCTATTGTGGTGGGAAGCATAGTCTTGAGTCCTGTTTCAAAAGGCCTCAAAACAAACCTACCCAACCGTCAGGCAAATTTCCCAGCCAGGGAAAAGCCTGAGTGAAGATCATGTTGTGTTCAATGGTCTTCACAGTTTTCCCTCCAGAGCACAATTGTGCATTCTGAATACTGGTGTCAAAAATTCTCTTAAATTTTTTGTTTTTTCTTCTCTTTCTGATGTTTTTTACAGTATTCTCATTGATTCTGGTGCTACACACTCATTAATTGCAAAGCAGTTTGTTCACAAGTACTCATTGACTACGTCAGAGCTTCCAGAGAAGATTCCTCTTATCATTCTGGACTCCTCTGAGTCCCCTTCCTTATTTGTGACTCACCATACTAAATATATGGTTGAGCTCCCTTCCTTCCCAAGCTTTGAATGGGACTTTTTAGTCATTGATACTCCCAAGGGAGAAGACCTCATATTGGGCTTTGACTTTCTCAATCATTTTAATCCTTCTATTGATTGGAGGCAAGGGCTGATCACCTTTAATACTGATCATTTGGACTATTCTGATCCTTCTAATTCTGTCCGTAATGACTTTTCTTCTGCCAAGTCTTGTGCAGCTCTGGTTGGTGATTCTAGAACACCATCATTTCCCTCTTCTGTCCATATTCCTTCCCTTAATTCCCCACAGTCATTACCATCTCCTAGAGCTGAAGTCTTCAAAGAGATTCAAGATGTTGGAGAAGATAATTCTGTATCTTCACTTCACCTCTTTTTTGTGAATATGGACCTTCCTCCTTCATCCTATCATGACTCCCTGGAGGAGTTGTGGGATGAAGAGGAAGAGCCAGAAGAAGTAGAAACCGTGATGAAGGTTGTTCCTTCTGTCTATCACCAATATCTGGATGTATTCTCCAAGGTGAAAGCAGAAAAACTTCCTCCTCACCGTGCCTGTGATCATCATATTGAGCTGGAGGGGTCTCTACCTCCAGTTGGGGTGATCTACTCTTTATCCAAACAAGAGTCAGATACACTCAGGGCCTACATTTCAGAGAATGTAGAGAAAGGTTTCATCCGGCCAAGCTCCTCTTCAACAGGAGCACCTGTTCTTTTCGTCAAAAAGAAAGATGGTGGCCTCCGTTTGTGTGTTGATTACCGCAAACTCAATGCTGTTACTAGGAAGAACAAGTATCCTGTTCCGCCTATGAATCAGCTTCTCAATGTCTTTAATGGTTCTTCTATCTTCTCCAAGATTGATTTGTGTGGTGCATATAACCTGCTCAGAATCAAGGAGGGTGATGAACATTTGACTTGCTTTAGAACTAAATATGGCAGTTATGAGTACTTGGTTATGCCGTTTGGGCTCACCAATGCTCCTGCTTCTTTTCAAAATCTTGTCAATGATATCTTCCAAGATTTGCTTGATATTTATGTTGTGGTTTATTTAGAAGATATTATGGTCTTTTCCAAGTCTGAGGAAGAGCATGTCACTCATGTGTCCACTGTTCTTTCCAGACTTAGGGCCAATAATCTTTTTGCTAACGCGTCCAAATGCCTTTTTCATGTTTCTAGTGTTGAATACCTTGGTTATGTTGTTTCTGCTGAAGGCCTCAAGATGGACCAAGCAAAGGTCCAGCAGATTCTCAATTGGCCTCCTCCAAGAAACCTCAAGGCACTTCAATCCTTTCTTGGCTTTGCCAATTTTTACCGCCGTTTCATCAAGAATTATTCAAAGAAGATCAGTTCACTCACCAGCTTCCTCAAGAAAGATTCCTGTTTCCCCCTCAATGAGGAAGCTCTTAGTCAGTTTCATCAACTCAAAGAGGCTTTCACCACCGCTCCAATCCTTTCCCACTTCAATCCTTCTCTACCCACCATTGTAGAGACCGATGCATCCGATTATGCCTTGGGTGCTGTACTGAGTCAGGTCTCTGACTCGGGAAAACATCCCATTGCATTCGACAGCCGCAAGCTTATTCCAGCGGAGCTTAACTATGAGATTCATGACAAGGAACTCCTTGGCATAGTCTGGGCTCTCAAGCGCTGGAGGGCTTTTCTTCTTTCTCTGTCTTCCCCTTTTGAAGTTCTCACCGATCATTCTTCTCTTCAGTACTTTATGTCATCAAAGATCCTTACTTGCCGTCAAGACCGTTGGGCTGAATTCCTTTCTGAATTTCATTTCTCAATGACTTACTGCCCTGGCCGCCTGGCTACTCTTCCGGATGCTTTATCACATCGGGACAACGTTTATCCGGAGAGGGGGGAGGATTTCATCAGAAAGAATCCAATGAATTTTCAGCAACTCATTAAGCAAGATGAAGTTCAACCCTCAAAGCTCTTTGGAGTCAAGGTGGAGTCATTTTCAAATCTAATTGACTCAATTCAGAAGGCAGTATGGCAAGATCCTCAGTACAGAAGTATCCTTGAAGATTTGGGTAAAGGTAAATCTGTCCAAGATTATTCTCTTGATTCCTCCTCCCAACTTCTTCTCTTCAAAGATCGGGTGGTAGTCCCAAATGACTCCACAATTAAACTCAGCATTCTTCAAAAGCGTCACAATTCTCCTCTAGCTGGACACCCTGGCCAAGAGAAGACTCTCAAACTTGTCAAGCGGGATTTCCACTGGTCTGGCATGACTCAATTCATCAAGGATTATGTTTCATCCTGTCAATAGTGTTCAAGAAACAAGAATATTTATCATAAGAAGTTTGGATTCCTCAAGCCTCTTCCAATTCCAAATGGTCCTTGGATTTGTCTCTCAATGGATTTCATCACTCAACTGCCACTGTCCAATTCCTTTGACTCAATCCTTGTCATAGTGGACAGATTCTCAAAAATGGCGGTTTTTATTCCAACAATGTCTTCAATCACTTCACTGGATTTGGCCCATTTATTCATCAAGAATATTTTCTCAAAGCATGGCCTTCCATCAAGCATTGCCAGTGATAGAGGTTCACTCTTCGTTTCTTCCTTCTGGACCAATCTTTGTCAGCAGCTCAAGATTTCAAGAGACTTGTCAACTGCTTATCACCCAGAAACTGATGGACAGACAGAGAGGGTAAATCAGATACTAGAACAGTATCTTCGGATGTATGTCAGTTATCATCAAGATGATTGGAACACCTGGCTCCCTCTGGCTGAATTTGCCTACAATAATTCTGATCACGCTTCAACCAAGCAATCACCATTTTTCACTGTTTATGGAAGAGATCCACAATTTGATTCAGTTCAAATCACTCAAGACACTCCTGCTGGAAAGTTATCAACAAAAATCCAATCAGTACAGCAAGATGTCAAGAGAGAACTTGACATCGCCATAAGCCAGTTTAAGAGGTATGCAGATAAAGGTAGAGCAAGTCCACCTGTTTTCAATCCTGGTGACATGGTATGGCTTTCTTCCAAGAACATCAAATCAACCAGACCCACCAAAAAACTATCCGAAAGATGGTTGGGTCCTTTTCGGATCTTGAAGAAAGTCAGTTCTCATGCTTACCACCTCAAGCTTCCATCTCAATGGAAATCCATCCATCCAGTCTTCCATATCTCACTTTTGGAACCAGTCAAGACATCAACAATCCCAAAGCGGCATCAAGAGCCTCCTCCTCCAATCATCATTGAAGAAGAAGAGGAATGGGAAGTCTCTCAAATACTGGACTCAAAGCTCAAGAGAAGAAAATTATGGTATCTGGTGGAATGGAAAGGTTTCAGTCAAGACCCAGAAAGATCCACTTGGGAACCAGCCGAAGACCTCAAGAATTGTCCTGAACTTGTCAAAGATTTTCATTCTTTATATCCTGACAAGCGGGGTCCCAATTCTTCAAAAGCTTGATTCATTTATGGTGCTTGGTGGGGAGAGGAATTACCAAAAGTAAGTCCCACTCCTGGTATGCACCTTTCGGGGTATTCTACCCTTATCTGTTGTAAGCATCACCTTGGCCACTCTGTGAGCACTTTGCAATTTTGGACACAGATCTTGGCCTGGATTTTCAACATTCAATTCCAAAATTATGGCCATTTTCACTTGGACAAATGGACCATTCACCCTGTTACTTCTTTTCCAAGTTTCCCAATTCAATCCAATCCTTAACAAGTTTGTTTCCTTTAATGGCACTGGCGGGATTGGCAACTACCAAAAGTAAGTTCCTCTCCTGGTGTGCACTTCCCTGAGGGGTCTACAATCTGTCCAAAACGTCACCTTGGCCACTTTGTGAGCACCTGGCACCAAATCTCTTTTCCAGGTACCCTGGCCACTCTCAAGTCAATTCTCAAAATCTGTGATGAAGATTGGACTCCCCCTCAAAATTTTTCTTTTTATTTTCTTTTTCTGTTTTGTTTCATTTTCTTTTATTTTCTTTCTTTATCATTTCAATTTTCTTTTATTATAATCTTTATGCCAAAATTCTACGTCAATTCAATCCTTCAACATTTTCAAAGCCAAATGTCAAGAGAAGACTACTTCAACTTCAATTCATATGCCAACACTATTATCAGTTCAAAATTTTTCTTTTCGAAGATCAAATACCTCTGGAATCCCTCCATCTAATCCGTCTTAATAGCCTCAACAGGCTTCTACCTTATCTTGGTGCTCAGGAGCTCACCATTCAAGGTAGGGGGGTACTGTCACAACCACGAGTTTTGGCCCTCCTCCTTGATGGCTGCGGCAATCCAACCTGGAGCCCAGATGGGGCCAATTGGTCACGTCATGTCCTTTATGGCCAATTGGCCCCCTTGGGTGTTTTATGGTTTTTACACCATAGCCCCTCTCAACCATCATTTATGGCCTCAGGCCATATCCTGCCATCATTGGCCTTCTTGGCCAATTTCCACCTCACCAACCCCCAGGCCTTCATCTTTTATTTTGGGCCTGGGGGGTCCTTTTATCTTCCAGGGGGTTCTGGACCCCCTAGCCATCATCATTGGCCCCTGGCCAACCCCTTTCATTATGGGGGTTTTGGCCTAAATGACCTTTTTGGGCCATTTAGGCCCCCTACGGCTTCTACGGTCCATAGGCCAATTAGGCCCCTTTTGGCCTAATCCAATGAGGCCAAAAGGGGCCAGCCACCTAGGCCCCAAACCACAATTGGGCCCACCTGAGCCAATTTTGGCCATGACTTCCTTGGACCCAAAAATGACCAAATCCCTCTTGGACACCCTTTTGGCCATAAATCCCGTAGGACCCAATTTTGGCCATGGACCACCATGGATCAATATTTCCACCATGGCCTCTGGAAACCACCAGAGGCCACCAGATCAGCTCAGCAAAACCTTCCCCTCAACTTAAGGGGAATTCCTTCCTTTCCTTCATGCACTCCGTACCCAAGATTGCAGGTGTGGTGCATATATGGTATTATATACCATTATGCACCATTTTTGCTCAGCAATCCAATGGTGACGATTTCAGGACCCAATTCCACCTTTCCATTTCAAGGTCCATAACTCCAACGCCCATTTCGAAGGAGGACTTTTCAGCTCATCAGTCTGGCAATCCATGGCGGCAATCCAGAAGATCATTCAAGGATCCCAACCACCTGTATCTGCAGGAGTTGGGTTGGTACAATTCATTCAGGATTATTCTAAGGTCAATTCTCAAGAGGTATTACATCATTTAAATCAGTTGTCAAGACATAAAGTATTCAATACTCCTTGGACAACCCAATTCATCCGTACAGGCCTCATTCAATCAACCTGTATGGCCTTGGCCCAATTGGGCCATTTCTTATTCCACTGTGTGAATTCCATCACACAGTTCAAATTTAAAGATGGCCAGAGCTGTATTTCCCGATTCGGACAATACAGTCATTGATCCACCTTCCAGGATCAATCTTTCAGCTTTTCACATATACCGGCCACCCTTCATCACCTGGGGACTTTTTCCCCAGTTAATTAATATATTGGATTTATTTTTATCCTTATTTTCTTTTACATTATTAAAGTTAATACTGATAATCTTAAGTCAGTCATTAGCACCTTTTTTCTCTTTTCTTTCTTCGCCTGTCAGTGGATATTGGTGGTCATATCCTTTACTAATTCCATTGTTCTTTCTGGCAGGTTGAAACAGTGAATTGAGGATTCACTTGGTTGGCTTCTTTTATTTTGGCCTCTGGCTTCATTCTTCTTACCCTTTCTTATCTTTGGCATATTTGTCCTTTCTCTATTTCCTGCTTAAGAAATATATTCCATAGTATCTCTTATCATCTTTTGGAGCCCTCCAAGTGAGTTCTTGATTCCTGAGTTCCAGGCCCTCTTGCTTCCATAAGAGCCCCTGTGACAATTTTAAACATTAATGATCAACTTAAAATTCTGAAAGACCATGCCTTAGAGATAGCTGAAAATACCAATTAGTTTGCTACACATTTAGCAAAACGTGACAGTGAAAGGCAGAAATTAAATAATGAAATCATTGCCAATGTAGAACAAATTCATAAGAATTATGAACCACATATGCCAAGGCATTCTACACCTTTGACTGAAGAAAAACATTCTATTAAAGGAAGTTTTACCCCACTCTTAGGAGAAAATGTTATCTCTGAAAAAGATATTGCCAAATTGGAAGAATGGCCAACATTCCCTGTTGAAGGTGAATACAACCATATTGAGCTCATCAGAACTATTGATATGTTGCAGGAAGACTTTAATATAGCTTATTAAGCTATAGTGGGAAGATTACACTGTCTGTTTACCAAAACTGCAAAGAAATGGTACTACAAGATGAGAATAGATTATGGAAAACATGGCCTGTCTTGGTGGAAATCTGAAGTGATTACCAAATGGGCCAATAATTCTTTGAGGTTTGAAACGGAAAATGCTTTTGAAAATTCCATTTTTAACCCAGAAAAAGATAGACCACTTACTTGGTTCTTCAAGAAAAAAGACAGATTATCTGCTTTACACCCAGATATGTCTGACACTATGATTAATATGAAAATATTAAGAAAGTGTGGAAGAGAACTGGAACATGCTATCAAAAGAATATGTGTAGAGCCCTGTTCAACAGAAGACTAAATTAATGCAATGGAAGATATCATTACCAGAACAAGAATTGGTAAAACATGGACTAAAATCCCTATGGAATCCAAGATAATCTCAAAGGTTCCCAGAGAGGACAGAAGACCTGAGAAACCTGTCTTCAAGTGTCATAAATGTGGAAGCACTTCAAATTTGGCCAACACTTGCACCAAAAAGACAAAAATAAATGAAGCTCAAGTCATTGAAGAAGTTCAGTGTATTGAAGGAAAAGAAGAATATGGCCTATATTCTGCAGTCTCTGAGCATAAACCAATAGAGGACTATACCATTGAAAAAATCACAGCTTTCTTTGAGGTCACAGAAGTCCATACTCACTTGCCACAGTACAGTGAGTACTGTCATAACCTGATCAATATCCAAGGTGCCAGAATGTGTAAGACCAAACCTGCTAGGGGAAAAGGCTATACTGCTGGAGCATCTTGTATCACATCAATTCTGATGAATGGTATTGAAGCCAAAGTAAATTTTGATATAGGGGCATTTTGCACTTTTGTAGGCAAAGATTATCTCCAAGTTATACTTCCTGAATGGGAAAACCATCTATTACCAATAGAAGGTGTACAATTTAGTAGCTCCAGTAACAATATGTACTCTTTGGGCATATTGGACAATAATATTGTGTTCCCAAACCCTGCAGGAAGCATAAGGATGAAGACAGAGATAATAGTAATGGACAATTGCACATCTCAACATATCATCCTTGGAAATGATTGCTTGAAATTTTATGGTGTTGACATCAATAACTATAAAGACAGATATTTTACAATTGGAGAAAACAAGAGACAAAATTTTGCTTTTTCCAATATGAAAAAAACAAATATCAATGATATCTTCTAAGAAAGATACTTATAAAAAAGAATTTGTGGCTAATCAACTTGTTAAAGGACAAATTAACCCATCATTTCCACAAAAAATGAGGAATGAACTTATTGATGTGTTATACGCATACAATAATGCATTTGCCTCTGATAATGAACCATTAGGGGCTATAAAAGGACATGAAGTTGATATTACTCTTAATATTGACACACCATATCCTCCAGTACTTATAATACTAGCTTATCCAGCCAGTCCCAGAGCTAGAGAAGCCTTGGAAAAACATATCCAGGAGTTAATCCAACTTGATGTACTAAGGAAAGTAGGCCATAATGAAGAAGTTGAAGTGACAGCACCTGTTATTATTGCTTGGCATAATGATAAATCAAGAATGGTTGGAGATTTTAGAGCATTGAATACCTACACAGTTCCAGATAGGTATCCAATTCCTAGAATTGAAGAAACCTTGACCCAATTGTCTAGAGCCAAGTATATAACATCAATAGATGCATTGAAGGGCTTTCACCAAAATCTTTTGACGCCTAAAGCTAAGAAATTACTTAGAGTTATCACTCACTGTGGTATTTATGAGTATCTTAGAATTCCATTTGGTATTAAAAATGCAACATCTCATTATCAAAGAATGATGAATACCATCTTCCCCACAGAGTTATCTGAAGGATGGCTTATTATTTATATTAATGATATCATCATATGTTCTGATTCATGGTCTTTGCACCTTGAAAGACTTGCAAGAGTACTTCACAAATTTTCAGAAGTGAACATGAAAATTTCACTCAAGAAATGCAATTTTGGTTTTGAAGAGCTCAAAGCATTAGGACATGTTGTTTCTGGTTTAAGCTTGGGTATTGACAAAAATAAAGTAGAAGCAGTGTTACTTAAGCCAATACCCCAGAATAAGAAATAACTGATGTCTTTTCTAGGTCTTGATAGCTATTATAGACAGCACTTGAAAGACTTTGCAATTCTAGCCAAGTCACTGTACAGAATCTGTGATCAACAGAAAGTATTTGAGATGACACAGGAGAGAATTGAAGCTTATGAGATGATAAGGAAATCTCTTACAGAAGCACCTCTAATCCTCATGCCTGACTGGGATATACCTTTTAAATTGTACATTGATGCATGTGGAGATGGATTAGGGGCAGCCCTTCATCAAGTCCAAATTATTGATGACAAACCTACAAAAGAACCAGTTTGTTACATCTCAAGACAAATCAAACCAGCAGAAGACAGATATGGTGCAAGCCAAATGGAGTGCCTATGTTTTGCATGGGCACTTGAGGAATTGCACTATTATCTTGATGCCAGTTTTTTTGAAGTGATAACTGACTTTAATGATGTTAAATCACTTCTTAACATGAAAACTCCCAATAGACATATGTTGAGATGGAAAATAGCCATTCAAGAATATAGAGGAAACATGACTATAGTTCATAAAGCAGGAAACATTCACAAGAATGCTGATGTACTTAGCAGGTGGGCATTAGCCAACACTCCTCATGACCCAGCTTATGTACCTTTGGAGGCTGAACCACAGATTCCAATTGAAGGAATTAACATAATTGATATTGGGACTGAATTCTTTGAAGAATTCAGAGAATCTTATAAGCAAGACAAGAATTGCCATATCTTCACTTCTTTGTTAGATAAAGACTGCAAAGATACATCCTTAGTCAATGCACTGGATTTAGTTTGGAAAAATTCTTGTTCTGAAGATTCCACTTGTTTGATGGGATTATTTACCATAGAACCAAACATTCCTGTGTGATGACATTGTGTAGCAGATTGCTTATCAATACCATTCTTCATGAATACCATGATAGCATATACTCTGGACACCTGTCAGAGGACAGAACACTTGAAAAAGTGAAAACTGTGCATGGTGGCCAGCTTGGAGAAAAGAAACCATTGAATATTGCCATACCTGTGACATATGTCAAAAGGCAAACAGGAGTACAGGCAAGAAATTTGGACTTATGATCCATATTCAAGAACCAAAATCCCCTTGGGAAGTTGTTCACATGGATTGGGTCACAGAACTTCCTCCAAGTGGTGACAAAATATATAATTCTTGTTTAGTCATTGTAGACAGATATAGAAAAACTCCCATATTCTTACCATGTCATAAAGATGACACTGCTATGTATACAGCTCTTCTTCTATGGGATAGAGTTATTTCTCATACAGGATTATTTAAGAATATCATAAGTGACAGAGATCCCAAGTTCACATCTGCACTTTGGACCAATCCTCATAGATTGTTTGGGACTAAGTTATCATTCTCTACAGCATATCACCCTCAAACAGATGGGCTAGCAGAGAGGATGATTCAAACTTTAGAAAACATGATCAGGAGATTTTTTGTTTATGGGTTAGAATTCAAAGCCTCAGATGGCTTTACCCATGACTGGTGCACACTTATACCTGCATTAGAATTGGCATATAAGACATCAGTCCATTCTTCCACAGGTCAAACTCCTGCTATGTTAGAAAAAGGATGGAATCCAAGACTCCCAGCAGACACACTGAGGAAAGACTTGATTGACATTCATCCTACAGCTTCCAGATTCAAGTTAATGCTTGATAAAGTGAAACATCATTCAAAACAAAGTAAGAATGAAGCTTTTGACTATGCAAAGCGGAAGTGGGACAAGAGTCACAAAGTACCAGACTTCAAAGTAGGGGACTTAGTTCTAGTTTCAACCTTGAATTTTAATAATATCAAAGGCCCAAAGAAACTTAAAGATTCTTATGTAGGACCTTTTTTTATTGTAGCCTTACATGGAACCAATGCAGTTCAAGTGGAATTAAGTGGTGAATTGGAAAATAAGCACCCCACTTTTCCAGTCAGCTTGATAAAGCCTTATCAACCAGCTGACAAAGAATTGTTTCCTTTGAGGAACCCAACTCCTTTAGCTGTACCATGAGTGGAACAAAATGAAGACAAAAAGATAAAGAAAGGAGGCTTAGAGGTAAAAATCAGAGAGAGTATCTTGTTTATTATAGAAATCCAGTACATGAAGATGAATGCCTGGCAGAATCAGAAATACCTGACTCAGATAAACTCATAAAAAGATTTAGACATGAAAGAAGGCCACAAGCCTGAATATATCTACAAATGTGCTTTAAAATACTTGATCTTAGTAAAGTAAAGAGGTTGGACAGTGGAAATTAACCACCCTTTGGGGCTTTAATTCTTTATACCATTGATAAAATTGTAATACTATTTTATTTTTTTGTAGGAGGGAATGTGAGCCTTGAGGTATATTTTACATACACAAATAGGCCACAGTTATCTTAAAGACAAATTCTGAGCTATGCATAACCCATAAGTCATGCATATATTCAAAATTCATCATTTTTGATCTCAGAAAAGATGAATAACTTCTTATTGAGTAAGTAAGTCCATCAATTTAAGGCCAGATCTGGATTCTACACAAAGATTCACCTAGGGTAGCTCCATAGAGTAAATAAGCTCAAATTAACTCTTTGAGGTGGTAATATTTAAAATACTCCAATACCACATAATCAATACCACATGAAAGATCCGTGAAAATATTTGTTTTTCTCCATTTCACGTCAAAATAATGGGAATGTGAGAAATCCTATGTTACATATACACTAAGAATAGTGTTATGCATGTTCTGGGCACTTAATATTATGGTATTCATACATGCACACTTTATACACCCATACTGGATATCTCACTTTAAGCTTAAATTTCTATTTTGACGTAAAAAATAGGCAAGGGGGACGAAAGGCATCAAAGAAGGCCAGGGTACCCAGCTTCTGAGGCCTCTGAGATGTGAACAGTTCCAAAGCTTGTATCCATGGCTTATCTTGGCCCAATTAGTAAATTAAAACCTTTTGGTAACTTTTTACCATGTTACAACTTCAGTAAATAATAAGAAAATAGCAAATAACCTGCTATTTTGACGTGCCAAGGAGGTAAAAAGCTACTTAGACTCCTGTAACCATGTCAATTATTAATGAGTTTCCATAAATAAACCCCAAAAGAGTAATTGAAACCCCTTTTGGACTAGTATCCATTGTTTTACCTCATAGCAATCAGTCATAGACTGATATTTGCAATTCTACGTAGAAATGAGGTAAAAACCTCAAAAATTCATCAAAAATACAATTCTTAATGAATCTTTCTGAAGCTTTCAGGACCAATTAAGAACTGTATAATTCTTATGAAAACCAAAAAGAATTCTCTTTCTATATGTAAAGCTAAAAGTTTTACTTACAGTCCATTTTTGAGGATTCCACATGAAACACAGAATCTTTTAAAATTTACAATAAAAACATTCTGTGATGAAATTTCCAATAACATTGATAACTTTTAGAAATCAATGATTATTTTGGAATAAAAGAAGATTTACAGATTTTACTCCTTTTATTCTTAACCATAAATGGGTTGGTAGTCACGTAGAAACCTCAATTAAGTAATCTTAAGTGACAACAGATGATGCAATCAATAATCCAAAAAGGTTTATTGTTTTCTCACTCACCAGTTTTTCAGTTTTCTCCATTCACGCCTCTGTGAGCTGTCTTACACTTAAAAGAGGCCTCCTCTTGCTGTTTTTTTCCACATCATCATCATCATCATATTATTCATTTATATCATTTATTACCAACAAGTAAGTATTAGTTAAAACTTTTTCTTAAGTGTTTGATTCTTTCAGAATCAATCTGAAAGCTGTGAAATCATAGAAATCAACTATATATTGTTGTAATATTGCTATAAAATCATTTTGATCCATTAAATCCACAATTCTATGTCAAATCTCTCTACTTTTATCTTTAATAAGTTCTTTGGAGTATTAGTGAGCTATTTATCTTTAATTCTCAAAGTTGTTCTCCAAAATTAGTTTTCTTCAAGAATTATATTTAGAATTATTCTTGAAAAAGATAATTATATATTAAAATAATGTTATTATTTTAATGAAAGGAGTTTTTATTATTAAATTCTTCATGTAATTGATTCTTTTAGACAATTACTACTCACTGTTATAATCACTACTAGTGTATAGCACGTGAAGGTAATAATTCTTTAATTATTTAATTGTGGTTATAATAATTCTTTATTATTAAATTTCATAAGAACAGTCAGAGTACTGTTTATTAATAGTAGTATTATCAACGGTTTCATAGACACATCTTACAGAGTACATGTTCATATACCTCATTTTGAATGGGACAAATCGATGTTTTGGCCCTTCCTGCCTTGATTGAAATCCCTTCAAAGTCTTCAATAGGGGAGTCTTGTCCCCATTATACCTGAAAATTCCTCAAAAATTGTTTTTTGGGCCCAATTGGCCCCACCCTTGATTTTGGGTCATGGCCCTTCCTATGGTGATTTTGGGTCATTTTGGCTTTAGGCCATTTTTTGGCCCATTTTGTCTTTTTGGTGGTTTTGGGGTCCTATGTTCTGTGGGCCGTGGGGGCTATTGGAGGCCCCTGGGGCCATTAAGATGGCCCATTAGAGGGGTCCAGGACCATAAATATTCTGACCTCCCCAAAGTTGCAGGGGAGGTTCTGGGTGGTGACTTCAGTCCAAAGTGGCAAGGACTCGCCACCATAAGGAATTTGAGGGAAGCCATAATTGACATATTGTGGTATTCCATACCATTTTTTTCACCAGGCTCAAGCTCAGAGTACCCCATAACAGCAGTAAATCCAGCCTACAGGCAGACTTACACTCAAATTTACACCCAAAAGGTCAGTTTTACAGCAAGAAGCTGAATTTAACTCATAAAACCATTGCACAGGCACCAAAGGGCAGTGTATGTGTTTAAATAAATTATTCAATTTCATTATGCATATGTAAAAATCAAGTTACATATAGTAAACTAGTTACAACAAACAAGGTACCGCCCTTTAAATTACACCCCCTTACAGCCACAGGACTCATGCAGCAAGAAAATTACACATGCATTAGCTACACAGCCAACTTGCATTCAAAATCACATGATGCAAAGCTCAACTCCATGGAATTCCTGCAAGTCATTTATAACACAGCCACAGGAGTACCTTATCTTATATCCTCAGTAACCCCACTTGAAACCTTAAAACAGAATCATAATTATTTACACCACTCATCACCTCATGCAAACCAAAGCTAGTTACAACAGGCTGCATGCAGTACACAATTCTAATTAAATCTCAACCATATGACTATGCACAGCATATGTCAAACTCAAAAATCACATCATCTCATACATCACAGTAAATTCATCAGTGCAAGAAATTATCACCTGACCTCATTTTAAAGCTCAAAAAGAAGAAAAACAACCATGACACCTGCATAAATTACACAGCCACTTCTACCAAAACTAAAATAGGACATATGCAAAGGAATTACAAGGTAATCATGTGATACTGAATCCACCAACAGAATATAGAAGGAAGCCTTGAAACAGCTTCCTGAGGCCTCAAGCTGGCCCAAATCCTCTGGATCAGGAGAATATGATCATATGGAACTCATAGATTATATTGATTGACTCTTCATTGATGTACCAAGCATACCAGACTACTGGATTACTGCTAGATTGAATACTGCATTCAAAGGTCACGCAAGTATATGGTACACAGAAATGAAAGAAATCCATGGAAGAAGAAACTGACCATGGTGGAAGAGTCAAATCATCCAAAAGTACAGTAATGGAACTTGGATATGGCAAAAGACCATGTCATTTGAGAATGACAAATACTCTGTGGACAAAGATCCATATGAGTGGTGTCTCAGACAGTCTAAAAGACTTAAAGCCATTGATCCTCAGATGAACATCCAAATGAGGAATCACAAACTTCTGACACAACTGCCAGGAGAACTAGAGCATGCAGTAAAATGCATATGCAACCAAAATTGCACTCTAGATGACATTGCCAACACCTTACAAGACATAAGGAAAAGGACAAATATAGGGAAATTCACCCCATATAAGAGCAGTGGTTTCAAAGAGAAACAACCTTTCAGGGTAGAGTTTAAAGACAAACCCAAAGAAAAAGTGGCAGAAGTGGCAAAGAAGAGAAATTCTTGTCACAACTGTGGTTCAAGAGACCACTATGCCAACAACTGTCCAAAGGCAAAGAAAAAAGTCTATGCGATTGAGGATTCTGAATAAGACTCTATGGGTGATGCCATCAGAGAACCATCTGATGATGACCAAAACCCAAGAGAAGAGTTTCTAGTGGAATACCAAGAGGAAACCCCACTAGAAATTCAGGACATACAGTTGGAAGCAGGTATGGCACAAGACACTGCAAACAAGAACTTGTGCAAACACACACAAGATGCACAGACATTCCTGGTTACACCAACTAAAGGAATGGCATACATACATGGAACAGCCACAAAGATGACTGTATGTATTTACAATGCTCAGCACCAACTGATCATTGATAGTGGAGCACACTGCTCCATAGTGGCCAGAAACTATCTGGATACCCACTTCCCAAACTGGGAAAAACAGCTCTTACCCACTAAGGCAAAGAACTTTAAAAGTTCATCAGGGAAGATGACTTCCATTGGGACAATTATTAAAGAGATAATTATACCTCACAGGAAGGGTAATATCAGACTCAACCCAGAGTTTGTAGTGCTTGAGGATGCCCACATCCAAGGTTTTCTACTGGGAACAGATTACCAGAGGATGTATGGAATAGACATTTACAACAGTAAAAACAGGCACATCACCATTGGTACTAACAAAGAAAAGAAATTTTCACTTGATATATACCAGATATCTTCCCAAGACCCACTAGAAGAACTTCTGGAGGGATTCAGAGAGGGACGGTTTAGCACTACCATCACCAGTAAACAAAAACTAAGCTTACTGAAGATTCTGAGAAAGAATAGACCAGCATTTGCCATTGGTGAAGAACCATTAGGCAAGATCAAAGGACATGATATAGAACTATATCTGGATGTGGAAAGGCCTTATCCACCCATGCTGAGGAGACCTCCTTATCCAGCAAGCCTGGAAACCAGGAAGGAAATTGAGAAACATATCAATGAACTCCTGGACATGGATGTTATCAGAAAGATTGGACATAATGAAGTAGTGGAAATAAACACTCCTGTCCTCATCACCTGGCATGATGGCAAGTCTAGATTGTGTGGAGACTTCAGAGCCCTGAATAACTACACAAAAGCAGACAGGTACCCTATACCAAGGATACCTCATGCCTTGGATAAGCTAGCTAAAGCCAAATACATACCCAAAATGGATTGTATGAAAGGCTTCCACCAAAATGGAGTTAAACAAAACTCCATGAAATTACTCATGATAATATGCCATATCGGCATATATGAGTACACCAGAATGCCATTTGGCATCAAAATTGCACCATCCCACTTCCAAAGGATGATGGACACAATATTTCAAGGTGAAATATTGGAAGGCTGGATGGTAGTATATATTGATGATATCATTATATACTCAGAGACATGGGAAGACCATGTGCAATACATAGACAGAGTGCTAACTAAATGCACACCCATAAATCTGAAAACTTCACTTAAAAAGTGCAATTTTGGCCAACAAGAGTTACTGGCCTAGGACATAAAGTCTCAGGTCTTAGTCTGGAAATTGACCAGAATAAAGTAGCAGCAGTACTGCAAAAACCAGTACCAAAAAGCATCAAAGAAATGCAATCCTTTCTTGGGTTTGCTAGCTACTATAGAAACCATATCAAAAACTTTGCACACATAACTAGTAGTTTATACAAGTTATGTTACAAAGATGTAGTTTTTGAAATAACCAAGGAAAGGAGGGATGCATATGAGAGGATCAAATATGAACTCACTAATGCACCTGTGCTCATCTTACCTGACTTTGAACTACCATTCAAGTTATATGTAGATGCAGCATTCAGTCAAGGCCTAGGAGCAGCCCTTCACCAAAGACAAACTGTGGATGGTGAACCAAGAGAAGGAGTAATTTGCTACATCTCAAGGCAGCTGAAAGATTCAGAAGCCAGGTATGGGGCCACCCAGACTGAATGTCTATGTCTAGTCTGGGCTCTAGAAAAACTCCATTTTATTTGGAGGGTGCAGTCTTTGAAGTCTACACAGACTGCACAGCCTTGAAGTCTTTACTAAACATGAAGACTACAAATAGACATATGCTGAGATGGAAAATAGCCATCCAGGAGTATAGAGGGAACATGACCATCATATACAAGGAAGGTAAAAGCCATACCAATGCAGATGGCCACTGGAAAATGTCAAAAACAATCCAGCTTATGACCCAGAAGTTGCAGCAAAAATCCCTATCCATTTCATCGAAATAGATAGGAGGAAAAACTTCAGATTATCTGAATGGGCACCAGAAAGTGGTACCCTTGACAGTGGAAACACTGACTCAGAAGGGCTAGAAACTCCCATACTGGGAATAAGCTCCTCAGAACTGCACAATGAATTCTTCAGTGCAGTACAGAAGTCTTATGCCAAACACAAACAGTGTAGCATACTACTCCAACTCCTTCAACAAAAGTACATGAGTCCAGAACTGGAAACCCAGCTGGAAGAACCCTGGTTGAGGGCCTATAAGGAGAATAAGTTTTTCTTCTAGATGGCCAGCTCTACCACAGAGAAAAGAACACAAGTGCACTGACAGTGGTAGACAGAGACCACATCTCATTGATCCTACAAGAATGCCATGACTGCCCCTATATGGGACACATGAGTGAAGACAGGACCAAAGAGAGGGTAGCAAGCACAGCTTGGTGGCCCAAGTGGGAACAATAGTTGAGTGAATACATCAACACTTGTGAAAAATTCCAAAAGGCAAATAAGAAACATGGGAAGAAGTATGGGTTACTTCAACACATAGAAGAACCCAAGCACCCATGGGAAACCATCAACATGGACTGGGTTACAGGACTTGTCCCAGGAGGCAAAGAAAACTATAATGCCTGTTTGATCATAGTTGACAGGTTCAGCAAGAGCATGAGGTGTATACCATGCCATAAAGAAGACACAGCCTTGGATACTGCTCTGTTGTTTTGGAATAACATCATATCTACCTGTGAAATCCCTAAGATCATCATTAGTGATAGGGACCCAAAATTCACATCTGAATTTTGGACTAACGTATATGACATGCTTGGTACCAAACTTTCTTTTTCCACACCTTACCATCCACAAACAGATGGCCTAGCTGAAAGGATGATCCGAACCATGGAGGACATCCTCAGAAGATTTTGTGCCTATGGCATGGAATACAAGGACCATGAGGGATACACCCATGATTGGGTTACCCTCTTACCAGCTGTCCAACTGGCTTTTAACACAAGTCAGCACTCCACCACAGGAAAAACACCTGCCTTGGTAGAGAAAGGGTGGAGCCCCCAGTTGCCTGTGGATCAGTTGAAGAGAAATCTCCTGACTATCCACCCCACAGCCAAAGACTTCCATGCTATGTGGAAGAGGGCCTGTGACACATCTGCCAAATGCATAGCTGACGCAAAAGAATACAATAAGCAGAGGTGGGGCAAATGACATATGGAACCTGACTTCAAGGAAGGGGACCAGGTGTTAGTGTCTACACTGAACTTCAAGAATCTCAAAGGACCTAAAAGGATGAGGGACTCATTTGTAGGACCTTTTACTATCATTAAGTTGATAGGAAAAAATGCAGTGGAAGTCAAACTCACTGAGGAGTTTTCAAGGAAACATCCAGTCTTTCCAGTGAGTTTAGTCAAACCATACTTCCAGACAGAGGAGGATAAATTCCCCTCCAGGAGAAAGAACCCCACACCACAAGAGATAGTGGAAGTGGAGGACTCCCCTGGACCTGTGAATAAGATCATCAGAGCCAGGAAGATCAGACTCAATGGGAAGGATCAAAGACAATACCTAGTCAGATTCAAGAACCAGACAGCAGATAATGACAAATGGTTGGCAGAGGATGCCATACCATATGGGAACCTTCATTTAAGGAGATTCAGAGCCTCTAGGAGGACTGAGAAGTCTCATCAATGATGAGCCTTTTTTAGAGGGAGGGTATGTCAGCCTGTGACTCAAAACCAGAGCACAAGCATGAGAGCCAAAATACCATAAACCAATGGTATAGCCAAGCTACCACCAAAACATGGAGCTGAGCCAAATCAGCTCAAAATTTATCAAAGGAAAGAGGAAACTCACCTCTTCCTGAAAATATAAGTCCCATCACCATAGGACTAGAAATAACAAAGTTATTCCTGCTCAAAGTTATTGCTGAGCATAAACCTTAATTTTCACCTCTCATCTAAAATCCAGAAGAAGAGGCTTAACCCCATCAAATGGGTATTCGAAATGAAGCTCTAAGCCAGGGCTATCCAATGGTACTAGCCAAACTGAGCTAGCACCAATATTACTGGAGTTATGGTCAAATTCAGACCAAATAAGGATGAACAAAACATTCACCTCTCATCTAACTTTTACAGTTTTAGTGTGAGATACTTAAAGTGGGGTCTTTTTGGAAAGAGCCCAATCAGGGCTATCTGATGGTGCCATCCACTTCCTCATAACTCAATTATAACAGAAGTTATGGGACAAACAAGCTTAATACAGCTTTTTGCCCAAACCACACTTTTGTACAAAAATACTTGTACATGGGATAACTTTGTCATATTTAATGATAACCATACCAAATTGGGTACCATTGTGTAGAGCTCAGACAGGGCTATCAAATGAACCAACTTTGAGCTTGATATCCCAAATACTGACAGAGGTACAGCCATTTGAAGGTTATAATCCCACAATATGGCCAATACAGCTGTATTATGACAGGATACAGTTGTACCCTGATTGTGAGCCTTTGAGATATGACCACATACCCAATAAGGTCACAAAAAAGATTAATAATAATTATACCTTTAATATAATTATATTAAAATTACTTAGAATAATTATACTTTGAAAATAATTACTTAAATATACAAAAAATACCATAAATTGGTACAAAAATTGGTTTAACTCAAAAACCATTGAATCAACATGTAAAAGAAATTATACCATTGGATTCCCCATGGAAAAATACACATATACCATTTTTATGGCATATCTGTAAAGTCAATATTTAAGGAATTATAAGGTAAAATACCTTATAAAAACCATAAAACCTTATTTATCTCAAGAACTAATGAAACAACATGTGAAATAAATTGTACCAGTGGATTCCCCATGAAATTCCACACATAAAACAATTAATAAGCTAATTCCCAAAGTTAATACTTAAAGAATTATCCTGAATATATGCACTTTTTTGGTCAACGCATATATTCAAGGATCATAGCTAATATCTCCTAAAATATACATGATAGAATGATGAACCAAAAATAAAGTTACCATGTAATTACTGTACGAACACAGATATGAACTTTATTTTACAAGTTATAAACAAGGTTAAAACCTATGATGAAATATTGATAAAAATCAACAGAGCTGTTGACCACTTTGTTGTGAAAGTGCTCCAAACTTAAAAAAAAGTATACAGTTGGATTCTACTAGTTCATTCGTGAAGAATGATGTAATTTTTATTATTAAATTCAGGGTATAACCCCCTGAAATCAAGGTTTGAAGTTTAAAATGTTGAATTTTGACAGAAAAAATGAGTTACAAGAAAAATCATCAAAATTAGAGTTTTGATGATGTAATAAAAAGCTCTTGGCAGCATAATACGGTTATGTCAGGCTATCAGAATTCACTCTCTGAATTGCTGTAGCGTGTAAATCTTAAAAGTTATTGAGGATCAAAGTTTGAGCTTAATTTGAGCAGTTATGATCACATACTGTAACCTTAATTTAAGTTTAACAGTCTTAAGAGTGATAAAATTGGTGAATACTATTAGTTTATGATTAAAACTAATAAAATCCACGAAATTTGGGGTTCTGCCAAGCCTCTGATGTCATCAAACTTAGAGTTATAGTGATAACTCTAAATAATGGTGTAATAATGATGTAATATGGTTTGATCATGATGTAATCACCCTCAAACCTTAAAATATTGATCAATTCCAGTGGATATGATCAGTACACGTCTACTAGAAGCCTGTTGGACTCTAGGAGGGAGGTATTTACTATAAATAGAGCTCTTTTTACTCCATTTACCCCTCAGATGCATCAAAAACATTAAATCAATTAAATAAAAGGTAATTTCTTTATTCTTTATATATAAAACTCTTATATTATTAAAGACCAAAGACCATCTTAATATTAATCACTATTTTTACGTGATTAAATCAATTCTTTAATTGTTTTTGTTATAAATCTCTCTATAAACTCATTTCCACGTAAAATCAAGAATTTTAGTAATTTTCTTTATTTTTTATTGTAAATACAATTTGAAAAGGTTGTATTATATTCTTTTGGCGTAAAATATCTCGAAATTATTATTTTAAGTGTTAAAAGTAGGTTATTTCATCTTATTATAATAATTTCTCTCTTATTATTACTCTTAATAATTCTTATTTAATATAAATAGTATTTATATTAATATATAACTTTAATATTAGTAATATTATTGTTATTAATTGTTTTTTATTTATAAAAAACAGTTTTTTACGCCTTTATTATTTGTTGGTAACAATAATAAAGAGCTTTATAATATATTAATTATTTTATATTAATATATTATTTATAATATTATAATTTCATATAATATTAATTATATTATTATATTTATTTAATAATATAATATTTTTACGCCATAATAATAATATTTCTTTATTATTATTATTATTTTAATCTTATTTATTTCAATTATAAGGACATTCAGAGTACAATAAGTAAAAAATTAGTAATTTTTACTTATTGTTTCATAGTCAAACCTTACATTTGGGGGCCTGGCCGTGATATTTACTTAAAAGACCTTTAAAAAGATTCTATTTGGGTTTATCCAATAATAAATTATATTTATAATCATAAAATTATATAATAATTTTATATTTTATTGATTTTAAAAGCTATTGAGGCATTTGGAAAGCAATTGTACTGTCTTACACATGGTTTTTCACATCCTTAGACTTGCAAGAACTTTCTTTGAGTGACTCTAGTGATTAAAAGAGATATTTTATAAATTAAAAATAATTTTTATTATAATTTAATTTTATAAGAATCATATTCATTTTTTATCTTATTCTTTAAAAATAAAAAATATATAAAAAATATTAAAAAATATTAAAAACAAATAAAAAAGTTCTTTTTATTCATTTTTATTCATTTCTTTATTTATTTCAATTTTTCAAAGATATAAAAGCAATTTCTACGTGGAAAATTGCCATATCTTGCCAAAAATAACACTTCTTATAAAAAGACTTATATTTATTTGTCTTTTTTAGTGTTTGAAGATAACCCAACAGAAGACAACCAAGCTACTGTTGAGAGATTGGTGGAAGAAACTTGTCAAAGTTCTCCAACACCAGTTATCACCAAAAGAAAGAAAGCTAAGAAATTAGACTTTCCAGGGCCCACCATTCAAGACTCTGAAGGTGAGCACCTCTTTTTAAATTGCCATAAAAGAATTTTATTCTAAAATACTTTTTTCTTATTCTTTAATTATGACTACCAGAAGAGGTTCCCAATACTCCATCCAATCAGATGGAGCTGGACTCAGAAGTAGAATTGATCCCTCAAAAGGGAAAAGAAAGGGCAATATCCCCAGTGGAACAGAATCCACACAAGGAAGTGCCTTATCCCAAAGGCAAGTCCCAGAAATGCCCATGATATCTGAGCCTGAATTGGAACTAAGTATGAGTAACTCAAACAGGTACAAATCACATTCAGAGGGCTCAAATAGACATTTACATGAGCCAGTACAAGCAGTATTACACAGTATACAAGGACAAAGACTGGGAAATGCTGCCTCAAATACACCAAGGAGTGATGAACTCCTGGAACATCCTGAAAAAGTTCCTCAAAGAGGAGGAGATAGTGAAATACTCCAATGGATGGAATCCACTGTCATCCAAACCTCAAATCAAAAAAATCAAGGATTATCATGCCAAAAAGAGGGAGGCAACCAAGGAAGAAGCCCCAGTAGCTTCTACCAGCAAGCCTCAAGCCAACCCACTTCCCCAAGAAGGGAAGAAGAACAAGAAAAAGCATTGGAGGAAACCATATTCCCCAAGCTACAGAATCCCAAGAATCCAAAAGGATGCCATGGACAATGTTTTCAACATGGCCAGAACCTTGATGGAATTCAAGGACAAGGAAGAGCAAAGAATGAGACAACCTCATTTCCCAAAGAAATAACCTTGTCCAAAGATGTTGTAAATACTTTGACAGAAATTAAAAATAGTATGTTACCTCTAAAAGAAATTAAAGACAGTTTATTATCACTACAAGAAATAAATAACAATTTATCTTCTTTAACAAAAATTGCTGTGCAAAACAAAAAAGAAATTGACAACATTAAGTTTATTGTTGAAAATAATAAACCAAAGAATTTAATTGACAATACTCAAAAATTAATACAAGGACAACAAGAATTGTATAAATACATAAAAGATATCAAAGACAAGACTTTGACAATCAATTATGATGTGAGTATTGACAATCCTACAGAAAAATTAAATAAATTAAGTATTTCTGTAGAAAAATT
Organism: Austropuccinia psidii; assembly: GCA_023105745.1. Lineage (NCBI taxonomy): Eukaryota > Fungi > Basidiomycota > Pucciniomycetes > Pucciniales > Sphaerophragmiaceae > Austropuccinia > Austropuccinia psidii. The sequence goes on from JALGQZ010000001.1 coordinate 21,750,053, forward strand.
TGAAGAAAAAACTTCATCACACCAAAAATTACTTTTGGACCATGTAGAAAAAAGTGATGAAGCAAGAATGCATCTGAAAGATGATATTCAAAGTGAAATAAGGCTTATTACAGAAAAAATGGATAAGATTAATGAGGCTAATTTAAATATGCCAAAGTTATCAACACCATTTTCTCATATAAGAAGCCCTGTTAAAACAAAAGAGGAATTGTCAAATCCTTTCATAAAAGACTTGAGTCATCAAGACAACAACCAAGTCTTAATGAAAGAAGCACCCCAATTAAAGGAATGGCCAACATTCACAGGAGAAGGTGAATATGACCACATGTCATTTATTAAAACAATTGACATGTTACAAGAAGACTATGCCATACCAGATGAATTAATCACTGCAAGATTACATTCATTGTTTGAGAAATCTGCAAAAAGATGGTATTATGGCATAAGACAAACAAATGGTAAAAATACCTGGTCTTGGTGGAAACAAGAAATAATCACCAAGTGGGCAAATGATGCCTGGAGGTATAAGATAGAAAATGCATTTGAAAACTCTTTCTTTGACACTGAGAAAGATAAACCTTTAACTTGGTTCTTAAAACAAGTTGAAAGGCTTAATGCACTGTACCCAGAAATGTCACAGAAGATGGTGCATATGAAAATACTTAAAAAATGTGGAGGGGAACTAGAACATGCCCTAAGAAGCAGGTGTATAGAACCATGCTCCACAGAAGAGTATATAAATGCACTAGAAGATATAGTGACAAGAACAAAAATTGGCAGAACTTGGAAAAGATTGGACATTAAAAGCCCAAATAAACCATTTATCAAGAAAGATAAATCAAAAGAATCCTTTAAACCCAATACATCCAACAATAATGAGCAAAGAAAATGCCATAAATGTGGAGGTATTGGACACTTAGCCAATAATTGCCTTAAAAAAGCAAAGATTAATGAAATTGTGGAAACAGAAAACCACAATGACAAAGAAGAGGAATCTGACTCTGAAAAAGAGACAGAAGAGTCAGAGAGCTCTGAAAGTGATGAAATCAATATAATTAATGCACAAATTAATAATATTGATATAATTTATGAAGTACTGGATGTTAACTCAAACTTGCCACAAGTTGGAACATCTGACACAAATCTGACAAACATACAAGATGCCAAAATGTATAGAACCAAACCTGCAAGAGGAATGGGATATACAGCTGGAAAATCAAGTATTAGTATTGTTATGGTTGATAACCAAGAAGGAAAGGTTAACTTGGATACAGGAGCATATTGCACTTGTTTTGGCAAAAGTTACTTAAAAACCATTGTCCCAGACTGGCAAGAAAAACTTATGCCAATACAAGGTGTCAAATTTAGTAGTGCAAGTGAGAGCATGAAGCCCCTTGGAATAATTGATTTAACACTAATTTTTCCTCATCCCTCACAATGTGTCAGAATTAAAGTAGAGTTTGTAGTAATGGACAACTGTACTAGTAATCATTTCATACTTGGGAATGACTACTTATCAATCTATGGTATAGATATCTCCAACCAAAAGGATAGATATTTTACCATAGGAGATAACAAAAGACAAAGGTTTGGATTCTTAAATAACAAAAAACAAATCACAGTTATTAAGAATGAAGAAAAAATTCCAGAAAAGGAACTTTTTATATCTAAACAACTCATAGAAGCAGAATTCAATCAAGAATTAACAGAAAAAATGAAAGAAAAATTGATTGATCTCTTATTTAAGTACAAAAATGCCTTTGCAACTGACAAAGAGCCACTAGGTGCCATAATTGGACATGAAGTGGATATAATTCTTAATGTAGAAAAACCTTACCCACCTTTATTAGGAAGACCTGCTTATCCAGCCAGTCCAAGAGCTAGAGAAGCCCTAGAGGTGCACATTAAAGAATTAATGGACCTTGGAGTATTAAGAAAGGTTGGACACAATGAACAAGTAGAAGTTACTACACCTGTCATTATAACTTGGCATAATGGAAAATCAAGGATGGTAGGAGACTTCAGAGCCCTGAATACCTATACCATTCCAGACAGATATCCAATACCCAGAATCCATGAGACATTGACCCAATTGTCACAAGCTAAGTTCATCACAGCTAGGGATGCTCTTAAGGGTTTTCATCAAAATGTCTTAACAGACAATGCCAAGAAACTACTAAGAATAATAGTCCATTGTGGAATTTTTGAATACTTAAGAATGCCATTTGGGATAAAAAATGCACCTTCCCATTATCAAAGAATGATGAATACCATATTTCCTGAAGAATTATCAGAAGGATGGTTAATAATCTACATTGATGATATCATAGTTTGCTCAGAAACTTGGGAAAATCACCTGACAAGACTAGAAAGGGTACTACAGAAAATAGTCCAAGTAAATATGAAAATTTCATTGAAAAAGTGTCATTTTGCATATAGTGAATTAAAAGCCCTAGGACATGTAGTATCTGGCCTTAGTCTAGGCATAGACAAAAATAAAGTAGCAGCAGTACTACTTAAACCAATGCCTCAAACCAAAAAAGAAATGCAATCATTTCTAGGATTTGCTGGTTACTATAGACAGCATATAAAGGACTTTGCAAAGATTGCTAAATCCTTGTATAAGCTATGTGACCAACAAACAGTCTATGAGATGACAGAAGAAAGAGTCAAGGCATATGAAGAATTGAAAAATTCCTTAACAAATGCCCCATTTCTTCTGATGCCAGATTGGAAACTACCCTTCAAACTGTATATTGATGCTTGTGGAGAAGGACTAGGTGCTGCACTTCATCAAACACAAATTATCAATGATAAACCAGTGGAAGGACCAATTTGTTTCATTTCAAGGCAGATAAAGCCAACAGAAGCAAGGTATGGAGCAAGCCAAATGGAATGCTTATGCCTAGTATGGGCTTTAGAAAAACTGCATTATTATTTGGATGGCACAGTATTTGATGCAATCACAGACTGTAATGCTGTGAAATCACTATTAAATATGAAGACTCCAAATAGACATATGCTGAGATGGCAAATTGCTATCCAAGAATATAGAGGAAATATGACTATTGTTCATAAATCTGGAAATATCCATAAAAATGCAGATGGTCTTAGCAGATGGGCTCTAGCAAATACCCCTGACAATCCAGCATGGGTACCACAAGAAGAGCACCATATAGAAGGAATATGTGTTACAGACATTGGCACAGAATTCTTTAACCAAGTTAAAGAAAGCTATAAGACAGACAAAAATTGCCATATCTTAAGCCAACTTCTAATGAAAGACTGCAAAGATCCATCACTTTCATCAAAACTAGATGAAATATGGAAAAAGGCATATGATGAAGGAAGATTCCACCTCCTTGATGGAATCCTTTACCATAGAACAAAACACACATGTGTTATGGCCTTAACAGACAGAACACTAATAAACACTATTTTACATGAGTGTCATGATAGTGTTGCATCTGGACATCTCTCAGAAGATAGGACACTAGAGAGGGTGAAAACCTGCTCTTGGTGGCCAAATTGGAAGAAAGATGTTGCAGAGTACTGCCAAACCTGTGACAGATGCCAAAAAGCCAACAGAGCCACAGGAAAGAAATTTGGAATGATGATCCAAATCCAAGAACCAAAATCCCCATGGGAAATAGTTCATATGGATTGGGTAACAGCCTTACCTCCAGGAGGAGACAGGAGTTATAATGCATGTCTAGTGTTAGTTGACAGGTACAGTAAAACTCCCATGTTCTTACCATGTCATAAAGATGACACAGCTATGGATACAGCCATAATGATATGGAATAAAGTCATTAGCCACACAGGCTTATTCCAAAATATTATAAGTGACAGAGACCCAAAGTTCACTTCAGCATTATGGACAAACCTCCATAACTTGTTTGGGACAAAGTTATCATTCTCAACAGCTTATCATCCTCAAACTGATGGTCTAGCAGAAAGAATGATACAAACCCTAGAGGATATGATCAGAAGATTCTGTGCTTATGGGCTAGAATTCAAAGATTCTGATGGTTTTACCCATGATTGGTGTACACTAACACCAGCACTTGAACTGGCATATAAGACATCAATCCATTCTTCTACTGGCAAAACACCAGCAATGCTAGAGAAAGGTTGGAATCCAAGACTTCCTTATGATACCCTCAAAAAGGACTTAGTGGATATACATCCAACAGCAAGCAGTTTCAAGATAATGCTTGACAAAGCAAGACACCATGCAAACAGATGCATGCAAGATTCTTTTAAATATGCAAAAGAAAGATGGGATAAAAGTCATAAACCACCTGACTTCAAAATAGGGGACTTGGTTTTAGTATCAACCCTTAATTTCAATAACATAAAAGGCCCAAAGAAATTGAAAGATTCCTTTGCAGGACCATTTATGATAAAAGCACTTCATGGACCCAATGCTGTGCAATTAGAACTCACAGGTGAACTAATGAACAAACACCCAACTTTCCCTGTAAGTCTGATAAAACCTTACAGTTCAAGTGATAAGGAATTATTTCCACTAAGAAATAAACCCCCACTTGAAATTCCCCCCTTGGAGGAAGGAGAGGAAAAGAAAATAGTAAAAGTCCTTAAAGAAAGAAGGACAAGAAACAAAAAAGAAAGGGAATACCTTGTAAGGTATAGAAATTCAACTCAAGAAGATGAATGGCTACTTGAGAAAGATATAACAAATGCTGATAAATTACTAAGAAGGTTCAGACATGAAAGAAAACCTGAAAAATAAAAAGTTAAGCATTATTGAGCTTCAAGACTAACAAAGTCTATTGAAGAGGTAGGACAGTGGATGATACCCTAATCACATATATCAGATTGTGGTACAATCTTTTTTGGTGGTAGGGAATGTGAGCCTTTGAGATATGACCACATACCCAATAAGGTCACAAAAAAGATTAATAATAATTATACCTTTAATATAATTATATTAAAATTACTTAGAATAATTATACTTTGAAAAGAATTACTTAAATATACAAAAAATACCATAAATTGGTACAAAAATTGGTTTAACTCAAAAACCAATGAATCAACATGTAAAATAAATTATACCATTGGATTCCCCATGGAAAAATACACATATACCATTTTTATGGCATATCTGTAAAGTCAATATTTAAGGAATTATAAGGTAAAATACCTTATAAAAACCATAAAACCTTATTTATCTCAAGAACTAATGAAACAACATGTAGAATAAATTGTACCAGTGGATTCCCCATGAAATTCCACACATAAAACAATTAATAAGCTAATTCCCAAAGTTAATACTTAAAGAATTATCCTGAATATATGCACTTTTTTGGTCAACGCATATATTCAAGGATCATAGCTAATATCTCCTAAAATATACATGATAGAATGATGAACCAAAAATAAAGTTACCACGTAATTACTGTAAGAACACAGATATGAACTTTATTTTACAAGTTATAAACAAGGTTAAAACCTATGATGAAATATTGATAAAAATCAACAGAGCTGTTGACCACTTTGTTGTGAAAGTGCTCAAAACTTAAAAAAAAGTATACAGTTGGATTCTACTAGTTCATTCGTGAAGAATGATGTAATGTTTATTATTAAATTCAGGGTATAACCCCCTGAAATCAAGGTTTGAAGTTTAAAATGTTGAATTTCGACAGAAAAGATGAGTTACAAGAAAAATCATCAAAATTAGAGTTTTGATGATGTAATGAAACGCTCTTGGCAGCATAATAAGGTTATGTCAGGCTATCAGAATTCACTCTCTGAATTGCTGTAGCGTGTAAATCTTAAAAGTTATTGAGGATCAAAGTTTGAGCTTAATTTGAGCAGTTATGATCACATACTGTAACCTTAATTTAAGTTTAACAGTCTTAAGAGTGATAAAATTGGTGAATACTATTAGTTTATGATTAAAACTAATAAAATCCACGAAATTTGGGGTTCTGCCAAGCCTCTGATGTCATCAAACTTAGAGTTATAGTGATAACTCTAAATAATGGTGTAATAATGATGTAATATGGTTTGATCATGATGTAATCACCCTCAAACCTTAAAATATTGATCAATTCCAGTGGATATGATCAGTACACGTCTACTAGAAGCCTGTTGGACTCTAGGAGGGAGGTATTTACTATAAATAGAGCTCTTTTTACTCTATTTACCCCTCAGACGCATCAAAAACATTAAATCAATTAAATAAAAGGTAATTTCTTTATTCTTTATATATAAAACTCTTATATTATTAAAGACCAAAGACCATCTTAATATTAATCACTATTTTTACGTGATTAAATCAATTCTTTAATTGTTTTTGTTATAAATCTCTCTATAAACTCATTTCCACGTAAAATCAAGAATTTTAGTAATTTTCTTTATTTTTTATTGTAAATACAATTTGAAAAGGTTGTATTATATTCTTTTGGCGTAAAATATCTCAAAATTATTATTTTAAGTGTTAAAAGTAGGTTATTTCATCTTATTATAATAATTTCTCTCTTATTATTACTCTTAATAATTCTTATTTAATATAAATAGTATTTATATTAATATATAACTTTAATATTAGTAATATTATTGTTATTAATTGTTTTTTATTTATAAAAAACAGTTTTTTACGCCTTTATTATTTGTTGGTAACAATAATAAAGAGCTTTATAATATATTAATTATTTTATATTAATATATTATTTATAATATTATAATTTCATATAATATTAATTATATTATTATATTTATTTAATAATATAATATTTTTACGCCATAATAATAATATTTCTTTATTATTATTATTATTTTAATCTTATTTATTTCAATTATAAGGACATTCAGAGTACAATAAGTAAAAAATTAGTAATTTTTACTTATTGTTTCATAGTCAAACCTTACACTGATTATGAGGTGTCAATTAGACGAAGAAGCATGATTAGACTTCAATACCTCATAATTCAGTCAATACTGGGGACCCATACAGTTTCTGTACAGCATTCTACACATCATACACGTCAGAATCAGGCTGTGTGGTCCCCAGATGAAAGTTTTCACCCTGTATTGGTCAAAACCGCCCAGATGTGGTTTCAAAACCACATCTGAGCCAAATACAGGGAATACAGGTTTCTTGCAAACCACAAGCCTGCCCAGGAAGGTGAAAAATCTTCATTTCCTCTACGTGGAAAGGTCTAGCAGCCTTTCCACCCCATTTCAGGATAAAAAGGAGGCTTTTCACAGCCAGGATTGTCTCCTCATCCTGCTCTTGAATACCCTACATAGTAAACTGTGAAAAACATTTTTACTCTTGGGTAATAAACAGGTATAATTATATATTTAATTATTGTAACTCTTATTATAGTAACCCAACTGGTAATATTGCACCCTGGGTTCTCAATAGGGCTCACCACCACTATTATTCAATAGTAGAACCCCTTAATTATATTATAAATCATCTTTTAAAACCAAAAACCCTTATTTTAAATCAATTTTCTACGTGTCACTGTCATAATTCTAGTTGTAAATACCCTTATTACCACTTCAATATAGACTCAGCCTGACAGCTATGGTTCATTTAACATCATCCTATGGTTGATTTTACATCAACCTATGGTTAATTTTACATCAACCTCTGGTTGATTTTACATCAACAACCTGAGGTTCATATACAATGAACCATTCCGCTGTTTATGTAATAGAAAATATTCCATCACATCTATATAGGTTGATTAAAAATCACATGGCAAATATACAAACAGAGACATGTGATTTAAAATGAACCAAATGTTTGTGATATGACCCAAATAGGCCACAATTATCTTAAAAAGGAATTTTGAATTACGCATAACTCATAAGTCATGCATATATCCAAAATTCATCATTTTTGATTTCCAAAAAGATGAATAACTTTTTATTGAGTAAGTAAATCCATGGATTTAAGGCCAGATTTGGACTCTACACAAACATTCACCCAGGGTAGTTCCATAGAGTGAATAAGCTCAAATTAACTCTTTGAGGTGGTAAAATGGAAAATACTTCAATATCACATAAAAGATCCGTGAAAACTTTTGTTTTCAATTTCACGCCAAAATAATGGGACTGTGAGAAATCCCATGTTACATATACACTAATAATAGTATCATGCATGTTTTGAGCACTTAATATCATGGTATTCTTACATGGACATTTGGTACACCCATAGTGGATATCTCACTTGAAGCTTAAATTTCTATTTTGATGTAAAAAATAAGCAAGGGGGACAAAAGACATCAAAGAGAACCAGGGTACCCAACTTCTGAGGCCTAAGAGGCATGGATAGCTCCAAAGCTTGGATCAATGGCTGATCTTGGCCTAATTGGTAAACTAAAACCTTTTGGGAACTTGGTTACCATGTTACAACTACTGTAAATCTTAAGAAAATAGCAAATAACCTGCTATTTTGACGTGCCAAGGAGGTAAAAAGCTACTTAGACTCCTGTAACCATGTCAATTCTTAATGATTTTCCATGGATAGACCCTAAAAGAGTAATTAAAACCCTTTTTGGACTTTTATCCATTGATTTGCCTCATAGTAACCAGTTAAACACTGATATTTGCAATTCTACGTAGAAATGAGGTAAAAACTTCAAAAATTCATTAAAAACACAATTCTTAATGAATCTTTCTGAACCTTCCAGGACCAATGAAAAGCTGTATTATCTATGGTACAACCAAAAAGAATTACCGTTTTACTAGTAAAATTAAAGGTTTTACTTACAGTCCATTTTTGACTATTCTACATGAAACACTGAATCTTCAAAAATTTACAGTAATTACAACCTGTGATGAAATTGGCAATAACATTGATAACTTTGAGAAATCAATGATTATTCTGGAATAAAAGAAGATTTACATATGTTACTCCTTTTATTCTTAACCATATTGGGGTTGGTAGTCACATAAAAGCATCAATTAAGTAATTATGATAATCTTACGTGACAACAGATGATGCAATCAATAATCCAAAAGGGTTGATTTTTTTATCACTCACTGGTTTTTCAGTTTGCTCCGTGGCACGCCTCTGCGAGCTGTTGTTAACTTAAAAGAGGCCTCTTCTTGCTGTTTTTTCACATCATCATCTTATTATCATTTAAATCATTATTACCAACAAGTAAGTATTAGTTACAGCTATTCTTAAGTGTTTTAAATCTTTCAGAATCAATCAGAAAGACGTGAAATCATAGAATCCAACTATATATTGTTGTAATACTGTTATAAATTCATTTTGATCCTTAAAATCCACAGTACTACATCAAATCTCTCTATCTTATCTTTCAATAAATTCTTTGGAATATTAGTTTAATTTTAATTCTTAAAGTTTTTCTCTAAAATTAGTTTTCTTCAAGAGTTACCATTATAATTATTCTTGCAAAAGATAATTATATATTAAAATAATTTTATTATTTTAATAAAAGAAGTTTTATTATTAAAATCTTCTTGTAATTGATTCTTGTAGAAAATTACTTGCTGACTGTTAAAATCACCAGTAGTATTTGGAAAGTGAAAGAAATGATTCTTTAATTATTTAATCGTGGTTATAATATCATTTTGTTATTATATCTCATAAGAACAGTCATAGTACTGCTGATTAATAGTAATATTATCATCAGTTTCATAGACAAATCTTACAATAAAGCTGTTGACCACTTTGTTGTAAAAGTGGTCCAAACTTAAACATAGGTATACAGTTAGATTCTACTAGTTAATTTGTGAAGAATGATGTAATTCTTATTACAATATCCAAGTTATAACCCCTTGAAATCATGGTTTGAAGTTTAAAATATTAAATGTCAACAGAAAAGATGAGTTACAAGATAAATCATCAAAAATAGAGTTTTAATGATGTAATGAAATGCTCTTGGAATTTTAAAAATGACATGCTAAGCTATCATAATCCACTCTCAGAATAGCTGTAGCGTGTATAACTTAAAGATTATTCATGATCAAAGCTTAAGCTTAAATTTGATCATTTATGATCACTCACTGTAATCCTATTTTAAGTTTAACCGTCATATAAGTGATAAAATTGATGAATACTATTAGATTGTGCTTAATCATAGTAAAATTCCCAAAGTTTAGGCTTCTGCCAAGCCTAAAGTTACAGTGATAACTCTAAATAATGGCGTAATAATGAGGTAAGATGGTTTGATCATTATGTAATCATCACCAAACCTTAAAGTATTGATTGTTTCTAGTAGAAAGAATCAGTAAGCGTCTACTAGAAGCCTTCTGGACTCTAGAAGGGAGGTATTTACTATAAATAGAGCTCTTTTTACTCTATTTTTCCCTCAGACGCTTACAAAAGACTAAATAATTAAAACGAAAAAGGTAATTTCTTCATTCTTTATATATAAAACTCTTATATTATTAAAGACCAAAGATCCTCCTCATTATAATCATCATTCTTGATGTGATTACTTCAATTATTTGATTGTTTTGTTTCAATTTCTCTCAAAAACCTCAAATCCACGTAGAATCAAGATAAATTGTAATTTCTATTAATTCTGATTGTAAATACAATTTAAATAAGTTGTATTTATATTTTTTTAGCATAAAATCATTCAAAATTATTACATTAAGTATTAAAAGTAGGTTATTTTTTCTTATTATAATACTTTTTCTCTATATTATTCCTTTAATAATTCTTCAATTAATAAAAAAGTATTTATATTACTTTATAAATTTAATATTAGTAATATTATTGTTATTAAGTGTTTTTTATTAATAAAAAACAATTTTTTACACCTGTATTATTTTTTGGTAACAATAATGAAGTGTTTTTAAATATATTAATTATCCTATATTAATATATTTATTTATTATATTATTATATTTATTTAATGATATAATTATTTTTATGCCATAATTATAATAATTCTTTTTTTTAACTTATTTATTTTTTTATATGGAACTCATAGTACAATAAGGAAAACATTAGTAATTTTTACTTATTGTTTCATAGTTAAACCTTACAAGGGTTGTTTTTCCTCCATTGTGCTGTTAGCAGAGTCTTTTTCTTTCCCATCAATGGATGCCATTTATTGAGTAATTTGCAAGTGTTGGGATGGCTCAGGAATTTTCTCACAGTCAGGTAAGAATTCATGCAGTTTTCCCACAGATATGCAAGGATCTGGTACTCTTTGTGCTGCAATGCATTGCTGTAGGCCTTCTGGATGGCTTTGTATCTGTCCACTTTGCCTTATTGTGGCGGTTTCAGCTCTGTTTGAAGGTAAAAAAGTATTATTAGATTGAGAATGGCATAATTCGTCAGTTTGGGATCTATTTACTGACTCTTGTCATTGTGTAACTGATTGGCTTCTTCCATAATCATGTCTATAGCCTTTTTGGAAGGTGCTTGAGGGGTTATAGCTGGCTCCTGATCTTGTTGAAGGAATTATTATGACTAAAAAGGTACAGAATAGTAATTCTATGTCAAAAACTTACTATTTGAAAAATTCTTAGCTTTTTGGAGAGTATTACTAATTTCCAAATTGATTAATTCTGAGGAAATTGGTTCTGGTTGATTATTATGAGTTATAATAACAATACTATTATGCTCAGACTTGACTGTACTTGCAGGAATAATGCTAGTAGCTGTTGATGCAATTACAATATTTTTTGGTCTTACCACATTGTCAGACACTAAAATAAATGAAGAAAGCAATCAATTGAGTAAAAAAAGATTTTTCAAAAGAGAAATGAAAGACAAAGCCTCACTTATAATATGAAAAGTTACATTTTTTATGAGATTTTTGAATTATAATCATTTTCTATGGATTTTTTAAAATTTTCAATATAAGGAAAGGGATTTAAAAGGAGTAAAAATAGATTTCACAGGTAAAATATCAAGGCTGGGCCCCCAAATGTAAGGTGTGGATATGAAAATTTGATTAAAAATCAAGTACTTTTCCTGTCCTCAAAATTTGTATAAGATAAAAATTGATTAAAAGTAATATAAAATAATATTTTTAAGAGAAAAAACACAAATTTCATTGTTTCTAACCTTATAAGTATAAAAAAAATATTGTAAATATTTATTGTTTTACCAACAGAAAAATGTATCCCGAAAATACTCTACAAGAGATATTTAAGGCTACAAAAGAAATTTCTTCAGGAGCAATTTCAATTGGAATTAATTGAGAAAACAACTTCAGGAAATTAATATAAGAAAAGTGTCTTTCAAAAGGATATTAAAGATAAAACATGCCCAAAAGTGACCAGAGTGAATTTTGAAACAAAGTGACAAAGTCAACAGTGATGAAAGATGCTTTAATTCACTTATGGGGTGGTTCAAGGGGTAAAAATGATTATAAGAGTTAAAAAAATGATTATAGCTATTTTTCATGTGGTTAAAAGCTTTAGAATGATTTAAAAAGGTGGTTGGAATCTTCTATTGATTGGTTTAACAGTTTTTAAGCTAATTATAAAAGGAAAAGATTCTAACATGAAGAGAAAAGTTGGGCAAAGAAGATATTCTTTTATAGCCATTAATTTTTTTACTTTAAAAGTATAATTTGCTCTTGTAAGTCGTGGAAAGCACTCTGACAACAGAAAAGCCAATAATGGCATCATTGAACCCTGGTTTAGACCCAAAAAGGGCTGGTTTTAGCCATTTTGGACCCTTAAATCAGCCATTGCTATGGTAATACCTGGTTTTAAGAATTCAAGACACGTCAGAATGTGTGTAAGAGAATTCTAAACCATTTAAAACTGTTTTTACAACAATTATTTTATCTTAAGGGTAGTTTTACCCTCTTGGCAACAGTTAAAACTGTCCTGGTTGGTCTCAAAACCTCATCATCAATTGAGACACAGACGCTGTGACTCAATTCCAGGCCAGAAGTAATGAAAGTTTGCATGGGTTTTGAAATCTCATGCCTATCAGCAAGGAGCTTGGGGGTCTGGCTCCCCTTTGGAGCAAAGATTCCTTTCCCCCCCAGAATCAATCTTTCCAATTTATTTTTTCTTTAATTCCTCATCATGTATTATAATTATAATTTACATATGCAATTCAATTGAGTTTTTACAGTACGCAACTATAATTATTGACACATCATGTTTAAATTAAAGTTCACTTATGTAATACATGTGCACATTTTGACATTTCAATTGAAAATACTTCAATTCCTCATAACTTCTCAACTACACACAACACATCATTTTTAACACACAATTTGATGGTTAACACCACACATGATGTCAATTAAATTAAAGTTTTGAAGATTTTAAAATTTTTTACAGAAAATACTAGAAACTTGATTTAAGCTTATTTAGAGTTGAGTTGCAGAAACTTTACCCAAAGGTGACCCCACCTTATTTTTTATGAGGAGTCCAATGGTGAAATATTTTTCATATTTTTTATTTGTTGTAGAAAAGTTATGATAATTTTTATTTAAATTTTTTCCAAAAATATTTCAATTTTGGTATTTTTGTTGAAAATTCATTTTTACCAAATTTTTTCAAGTAAAAATGTGTTTTCACAATTTTAAATTTCAATGTAAGTTTCTTTAAATAATAATTAAATTTTCATTTTTGTGTATAAATTCATATTTATATTTGAATTTTTGTTTTGATAATATAAATAAATTTATTTTATTTATAATTGTATCTTGTTTTATTATTTGTGGTCTTTTGGGTATCTGAAAATACCTCTAAGGCTCACAGAGATACTTTAAATATTGGAGTATTGGCTCAAAACAACATCATCTTGAGGATAAAGGGCAATCTGTTCAAATTTACTTAAGGTGCAGATTTCTTCTTCAGTTACCCAGTTTCTAGGGATTTTTGGGGGAATGTTCCCAAAATCTTGTGTTGAGAGAAATAGAGGTGGATTTTATTTGAGTTGATTTATATTTTTTCTTCAATCTCATTTGGCCCTTGCGGTGAGAGCCAGTTATAAGTAAGCTTCATCAAGAAGGTGAAAGAGTTCAACAAGTTTTTGAGACCTCCATGAAGATGAGCTGTTACCTTGAAAGTTATTTTGATCTTCAGACTCAGACATCATTCCATATGAAAGGATTACTGAAGACATTCCTGGATGATCTTTTATAAGAAGCTTGATGGCCACCTCTGAACATAAGGTTTTTTTCTCATTCTATGAGACAGAATGACAATATCTAAGGGCTCAGTTAATGAAGATGAACAGGATTAAAGAAGTGATGAACAAAACTTTTTAATCTTTATTTCTCCTCTGCTACTAGATCCCTGTTTCATATCAATATGAGGGTGCAAATCTCTTAATTGTTTTTTACATATGGTCTTCCTAGAGTTGAACCCCCTTGTTAAGATTGATAACCTGCTGGAGACATTCTTCTGTTCTTCCTCAATATTATATGACAAAGTTCCTCCATTGATGTTGCAAATACTTCATGTCTCCAAAATAACTGCATTCATAAATGAGTCCCAGGTTGATGAGAAATTTTGGTCACAATGGTAGGTGAAATGGAGAAATCCAGATTTTTCAACCAAGGAATGCCCATAGGAGAGCCATTGGGAACCCTAAGAGCTAGATGAATCAATTGAATGTGTAAGATTTGACTATGAAACTGATGATAATATTACTATTAATCAAAAATACTATGTCTGTTCTTATGAAATATAATAATAAAATATTATTATAGCCACAATTAAATAATTAAAGAATTATTTCTATCACGTTTTGAACACTACTAGTGATTTTAGCACTGAGCAGTAATTGTCTACAAGAATCAATTACAAGAAGAATTTAATAATAAAAACTTCTTTTATTAAAATAATAAAATCATTTTAATATATAATTATCTTTTGCAAGAATAATTATAAAGAAAATTCTTGAAGAAAACTAATTTTAGAGAAAAAATTTAAGAATTAAAGATAAATGACTCACTTATACTCCAAAGAACTTATTGAAAGATATAAGTAGAGAAATTTGATGTAGAATTGTGGATTTAAGGGATCAAAATGATTTATAGCAGTATTACAACCATATATAGTTGTATTCTATGATTTCACGTCTTTCTGATTGATTCTGAAAGAATTAAAACACTTAAGAATAGCTTAACTAATACCTACTTGTTGGTAACAATGATATAAATGGATAATAAGATGATTCTTGGAAAAAGCAGCAAGAGGAGGCCTCTTTTAAGTCATCAACAGCTCGCAGAGGCGTGCCACGGAGCAAACTGAAAAACCAGTGAGTGATAAAAAAATCAACCCTTTTGGATTATTGATTGCATCATCTGTTGTCACGTAAGATTATCATAATTACTTAATTGATGCTTTTATGTGACTACCAACCCCAATATGGTTAAGAATAAAAGGAGTAACATATGTAAATCTTCTTTTATTCCAGAATAATCATTGATTTCTCAAAGTTATCAATGTTATTGCCAATTTCATCACAGGTTGTAATTACTGTAAATTTTTGAAGATTCAGTGTTTCATGTAGAATAGTCAAAAATGGACTGTAAGTAAAACCTTTAATTTTACTAGTAAAACTATAATTATTTTTGGTTGTACCATAGATAATACAATTCTCCATTGGTCCTGCAAGCTTCAGAGAGACTCATTGAGAATTGTATTTTGAATGAATTTTTGAAGTTTTTACCTCATTTCTATGTAGAATTGCAAATATCAGTGTTTAACTGGTTGCTATGAGGTAAATCAATTGATACAAGTCCAAAAAGGGTTTTAATTAATCTTTTAGGGTCTATCCATGGAAAGTCATTATGTATTAACATGGTTACAGGAGTTTAAGTAGCTCTTTACCTCCTTGGCACGTCAAAAATAGCAGGTTATTTGCTATTTTCTTAAGATTTACTGTAGTTGTAACATGGTAACCAAGTTCCCAAAGTGTTTTAGTTTACTAATTGGGCTAATATCAGCCATGGATCCAAGCTCTGGAGCTTTCCACGCCTCTGAGGCCTCAGAAGTTGGGTACCCTGGCTCTCTTTGATGTCTTTTGCCCCCCTTGCTTATTTTTCACATCAAAACAGAGATTTAAGCTTCAAGTGAGATATTTACTATGGGTGTAGCAAAAGGCCATGTAAGAATACCATGATATTAAGTGCCCAAAACATGCATAAAACTATTCTTAGTGTATATCTAACATGGGATTTCTCACATTCCCATTATTTTGGCATGAAATTAAAAAAAAACATTGTCACGGATCTTTTATGTGGTATTGAATTATTTTCCATATTACCACCTCAAAGAGTTAATTTGAGCTTATTCACTCTATGCAGCTACCCTAGGTGAAGTTTTGTGTAGAATACATGGATTTACTTACTCAATGAAAAGTTATTCATCTTTTCTGAAATCAAAAATGATGAATTTTTGAACTATGCATGACTTATGAGTTATGCATAATTCAGAATTTATTTTTAGGATAATTGTGGCCTATTTGGGTATGTAAAGTATACCTAAAGGCTCACAGAATGCGAGCTGAGGATTTATGGATGGGTAGTTGGTAAGGATGAGATTTTATTGAGAATTGGTTTGATTATGTAGCTCCTCTCAATATAACCAAATTCCTCCTCCTTTCTTTCAAGACCTCCAAAATATTCTTTGATTTGTTGAGAGATGGCTTATTTTTTTGATTTGAGGAATTTTTTCAAATGGAGCTCTTAATCTGGAGTGGGGATTTCAGGAAGTTTTTGATTGGAGGGGGAAATTAATAAAATAGCTTTGGCCAAGTCTAATATTGATTTTCCCAAGCCAGATGTGGCACTTGGAGCTCCTAAAGATCTAGCATGTCAAGACAAACTTTGTAACTGTGGTGATTTTTTGAGTATTTCTTTGCTTTCATTGTAAGATTTGGCCATTTCTTGTGCAAAAAGTGAAAATAGTGGCTGGGGAGAGTGGGAAGGACTGGGTGCTGGCTGAAATCCAGGTCTTGATGTATTTGCTGCAGTAGACAGTTAGAAGTGGGATATTTGAGTAAATTAAATCCAATATCCTCAAAATAAAAATAAATAGAACAAAAAATCTTGCATAGTGGCATCTTCATCTTGAATTTTGCACTACATTTGAAGCTGTGGTTGGTCTTGAAGGTGAAAAGAAGTGCTCTCAATGATGTAAATATTACTTAAATGGTGATGGTTATAACTCCATGAAGTTGGAAGGGAATTAAATTATGGTTTAAATGTACCAGGTTAATTGATGAGTGAAAAAAGTTAATTTCTTTCTGTGATTAGACTTCAAATGATAATTTTAAGACTATTAAATATGAAAAAAATGAAAATACAACTATCAGTAATCAGTGGATTAATATATACTTCATTTAATTTAACGTATGAAAAACCCTGCAAAAATCTTATTTATATATTGTGATGAAATAGGTTTGGGATTTTCCCAGGTTTTAATGCATAATTCATATTTTATACTGCAAGATAATTTCTATCTAAACTAAAACCAGTGGGACAATAAAATATTCTCAAACATGCTGATAAAGTATCAATTTGCGATTGTTCTCTCCGAGTACCAATGTTTTCATCATTAAAAAGGCTTATCATAATTGAAAATACATCACAAAAAGTATTATCTCAGTTATTTGAAAGAGGAAAATCTGTTGGAATTAAAATTTGATGTAGTTTTTTTTTGGAATCACCCACCATTTGGTAACTAGTGAGCCATCATTCCATTCCAAGATTTGAGGTTTGTAGTTGGGTTTTGGTGGAAACAGAAACTATTCCATTGATCTTTGAACATATATGAAGCAATTAACTCCAAGTAATTTGAAGGAACATTTTGGCTACTATTTTTTGTTCACATAACAAAAGCTATATAGTAGCTGTTCAATGGGGGTTGTTTCAAATTTCTGAGTTCTCTTCGTATTGGAGTTTGACTATATTTCTAATTTCTTGGAAGGTTATTAACACATAATATCTGTGTCAACATGTATGATGGACTGAAGTATGCAAAACTAAAGTTGACTTTTTGATAAATGCAAGACATGTACATGTGGGGTGTTTTTACAAATGGTGAGTCATCAGATTAACATTGTCCTTGTATTGGTCATGTCAAAAACTATTGGATACTAATGTCAGTCCATAAAGCAAAAAAGGCGCTCCTTGTTAAAAATTCTTCATTTTCATAATGCAATGTTGGCAATAGTTTTAAATGTGTTTCAGTTCTGCATATTATTATTTTATGGTAATCCCATTGAAATTGGGTTATGTTGAATATTAGGAACTAAAAGGAGAAAAATTAAATGGTAAAAAATTTTCTGTTTTCATAAATTATATTTATTGGTTTCCGGATTCATTATTGGTACCACCTTACATGCAGAGTTTCTATGTCATTTCTTTGGTTGGGTATTTAATATGGTCAAATATATCAATTTTACTGGATTATTGTTGTCTCTGCTTGTACTGACAATTGAGAAATACATTTTTAATCATCCTTCAAATGAAAAAATTCCATAGGAGTATGTGATTCAATATTTGAATTGAATGTCTTGGGGGTTCCCCTTCATCTTTAAACTTAATTTATTGAATTATCAAAAGGGTTGGCTGCCAATTTCTCATAGCTAAATATGATTCATACTGAAAGGCTTTGATATTCTATATAAATCTGGATCAAATTGGCCTGGGGAAGATTTTGGCATATTTCTATGGTGTTATTGAAAGTAATAAACATTTTGGTCATATGTGGTTAAAAAATTTCATAAAACCTACTTACACTTGGCCCAAAGATGGAATAAACATGCCTGCAAGGGAGTGGCAACATGAAGCCAACAAGGCCCCAACTTATGGGTTCAGGCCAGGTTGGAGCAGAGTTATATCCAAGCTGCCATTAAGTTTGTATCACATTTCAAATCTCACTATTAAAGTTTCAAACATCTGATTAATCATCTCACCACACTCCCACATGAGTTTATTGTGCTGATTTTGGTAATTAATATTTATTTAAATATAAAATTTGTCACATTAATTGAATATTCTAGTGGATGCACTATTTATGCATCCATACCTTTTCCTCATATCATTCTTCATTTGTGGCATAATTCACACAAGCATTATTCTCCTAAATAAAGAAAATCCCCATTCAAAAAGCCATACAATCCCATTTGACCTTCCTCTTATTATCTGAACTGATGTTTGTAAAGTGTAAGTCACTGAATACATGCAATGTTCCACATTAAATCCTGATTTGATTTCAAAAAGAACCATAATAATTGACATGTTGGAAGTCTTTGGAAAATCTTTCAATTAATTTATTTGCCATTATTATAACAGCTTTGCCCAAAATGCCTTTTTTTGAAAAATTACAAATCCATGTCCCAATTAAAACCACTAATACAATCTATGATTAAATCTTTTCCAACCTTTTATATCTCAAAGAGAGAATTTTGAATACAACACCAAAGAAGCTTTTTAATTACACATCCAAATCTTTTCATTCGACACACAGCAATATGACATGAAAGTGGAACCATATATTCAATGCTCACCTTTTTCGAGCTTGAGGACATCTTTTGTATTAATTTATGATTAATTCCTCAACATTAAATGAACATTAGACACTTTCTGAGTAAGAATAAACATATTTTTGTGGTACATTGATTACCATTGTATCAAGAGAACACAAGGCCTTTTTGATGATGACTTTTGATATTATTTTGCCCTTTTCCTTGATAATCTAGTCTTATTTTAATAATCATCTCCTCTTTTTTGTCTTCCATAAATTAAAACCACCTTATTTCTCTATTTACTGTTGTTTTAAACATCACAATCTGAATCAAATGTCTTAAGATTTGCAGCACCAAACCCATTTTTTATTTAATCCTTTTGGTTATGATAGTCTTTCTTAAGGCCTTGATTTCCTTTATGTGGAACTCAACTCAAATTTCAATTTAAGCCATATGTTTTGACTGATATCTCTCTTCCACTTTACACAATCAAGACTTCTTTTTTCAATCTCTCTTTCCATATTTTACCACACCCTTTGTTTGACTTATTTTAAAGGTATTTTAATAAGAGATAACCATAATAAATAAGAAGGTATATTTGTCTTCATAAAATGCATAATAAAATGGTTTTAATTTTTGATTTTACCTTCAATAAAAATATTCATTCAATTCTTTACAATATGAAGCTCTTTACTTACAATTCCTTTATTTTCGTTTGTTTTGTATGATTTACTAATTTGTATTTTTTTCTTTTAATATGGTTATATATTTACAATTTTTGGCACTATGACAAATATGACATACTCCAAGTTAATTTAATGTTTTCTTTATGTTATTTTTGATAATTGTTATTTAAATTTTAATAATTTCTCTCTTGCCTAAATTTAGTTTCCATTTCTAAGTCAATCTTTAGTATTCATTTTGTTTTTTTCCCGTACCCCTTGTCATTTTCTACCTTTTCATTTTCTTTTCAGCATATTTGGGCATTTTAGGAGGCCAAACAAAATATTTTCTTTTTTTCTCTTTTTTTTTGAATTTTTTTTGTCTGTATTTTTTAATGTTTTTTTTAAAGAAAGATTATTGCTTTATTAATCATATTATTATTATTATTAAAAATACTTCCTTTTAAGAATGTTTTGGCATATAGAATTGATTCTTTTTTGAAGAAGCTCTTTTTTGTTTTTATTTAATTTTATGGGTTTTGTGGCTTTTTTTATTTTTTCTTAACATGGAATGTGGGGTGTGGATACACTGTATCCAGGCTGTTACAGTATATATGAAATTTTTTTTTGTGTTAAGCTTATTGTGAACAAATAATTACATACACACTGTAACGCTATAGATATAGTGTGTTCACACCCCACACTCCCAAAAAAACCTATAAAAACCCATCAAAAAAAAAAGAAAAACAAAAAAGTAAGAACTATTTTTTCAAAAAACCACCCAAACATTCAAGAAAACCAAAAAAACTGAAAAAAATTTCCTTGGGCCTTCCAAAACTGCCAAATGACACACATCAGGTGTTTTCTTTAGTTTTTTTCAAAAGGCAAATGAAAATTGACAAAATAAATAAATAAATGCAATGGAAAGGAGACATGATAGAAAAATTGTCCACAAATCATGTCATTTTTGATGACACCAGTTTTTTCAAAATCCAATGAAAAACGGCCAAAGCCATTTTTCCAAAACTGGTGCTTCATGGGCCCTGAGAATAAAATGACATGGCCAAAATATCAAGCCAAAATTTATGTAAGACATAACCCAATGAAAACAAGAATAAGGAAGAGAAACTTGATGACAGACTTCAATGACAACACTACTCAAGCTTTATGAATAAAATTGTAAGGTTTGACTATGAAACAATAAGTAAAAATTACTAATATTTTACTTATTGTACTATGAATCTCCTTATAAATGAAATGAATAAGATAAAAATAAATATAATAATAAATAATTATTATAATTATGGCGTAAAATAACTATATTATTAAATAAATATAATAATATAATTTATATTATAATAATATAATATAATAATATATATATATTAATATAAGAAAATTAATATATTTAAAAGCACTTTATTATTGTTACCAACAGATAATAAAGGCATAAAAAATTGTTTTTTTTATTAATAAAAAACAATTAATAACAATAATATTACTAATATTAAAGTCATGAATTAATATAAATACTATTTATATCAATTATAGAATTATTAAAGTAATAATAGAGAAAAATTATTATAATAAGAGAAATAACCTACTTTTAATGCTTAATATAATAGTTTTGAATACCTTGACGCCTAGAAATGTAAATACAACTTATCTAAATTGTAGTTACAATACAATTTAAGAGAAATTACAATTTTTCTTGATTTTACGTGGAATAGAGGTTTTTAAGAGAAATTTAAACCAAACAATTAAATAATTGCAATAATCACGTCAAAGATGAAGATTATTATAATATTATCTTTGGTCTTTAATAATATAAATTTTTTATATAGAAAGAATAAAGAAATTACCCTTTTATTTAATGATTTAATGTTTTGTAAGCATCTGAGGGGAAAACAGAGTAAAAAGAGCTCTATTTATAGTAAATACCTCCCTCCTAGAGTCCAGCAGGCTTCTAGTAGACGTGTACTGATGCGTTCTACTAGAATTGATCAATATTTTAAGGTTTGGTGATGATTACATCATGATCAAACCATCTTACCTCATAATTACGCCATTATTTAGAGTGATCACTATAGCTCTAGGTTTGATGACATCATACGCTTGGAAGAAGCCTAAAATTTGTGAATTTTATTAGTATTAATCATATTCTAATAGTATTCACCAGTTATATCACTTATACGACTGTTAAGCTTAAAATAAGATTACAGTGAGTGATCTTAAATGATCAAATTTAAGCTTATACTTTGATAATTAATAACTTTTGCGTTGTACAAGCTACAGCTATTCTGAGAGTTGATTCTGATAGCTTGGCATGTCCTCATTAAATCTCCAAGAGCATTTCATTACATCATCAAAATTGTATTCTTGATTATTTTTCTTGTAGCTCATCTTTTCTGTTGAAATTTAATATTTTAAACTTCAAACCATGATTTCAAGGGGTTATACCTTGAATATTGTAATAGAAAGTAAATAATTATTCACGAATGAACTAGTAGAATATAACTGTCTAATTTTTTCAAGTTTGGACCACTTTCACAACAAAGTGCTCAACAGCTTTATTGATTTTAATCAATAATCCCTTACAGCTTTTAACCTAGTTTATAGCTTTTGAAATAAAGCTCATTTATGTATTCCTACAGTAATTACGTGGTGACTTTATTTTTGGTTAATCACTCTATCATGTATATTTCAAAAGATATTAGCTAAAATCCTTGAATATATGTGTTGACCAAAAAAGTGCATATATTCAGCTTAACTGCTTAAGTATTGACTTTGAAGATTAGCTTCTTAATTGTTTTATGTGTAGAACTTTATGGAAAATTCAATGGTATCATTTAATTTACATGTTGTTTCATTGTTATTTGAAATAATTAAGCATTCATGTTTTTTATAAGGTACTATTACTTATAACTCATTAAATATTGACTTTAGAGATATGCCATAAGAGTGATATATGTGTATTTAACCATGGGGAATCCAATGGTATAACTTATTTAAAATGTTTATTCATTGGGATTTAAGTTAAACCAAGTTTTATGCCTCTTTATGGCATTTTTGTAGTTTCAAGGTAATTATTTTTAATGTATAATTATTTCAAATATTTCTTGTGACCTTTTTGGGTATGTGGTAATATCTCAAAGGTTCACATAATTGGTGATTTCTCAGTGGCAGAATCATATTTAATGCTTATGGGAAACAATCTTTGCTTATAAAGGTACTTTTTCAGAATTGCAAAATGAAATTCATTTTGAATGTGCCATTTTTATGTATTTCAATCTTCCAATTTCCTAATTTGGAAAGACAAAAAGACAATTTCTCTACTTTTATTTTTTCATTTCTCCCAAAACTCTCAAATTCCAAAAAGGTTTTTTTTCTAAAATATTTCCTCCCAGAAAAAATCCCATCTCTTCATACTGCATAAAATGTGTGAGCCTTGAGGTATATTTTACATACCCAAATAGGCCACAATTATCTTAAAAAGAAATTTTGAATTATGCAAAACTCATAAGTCATGCATATATCCAAAATTCATCATTTTCAATTTCAGAAAAGATGAATAACTTTTTATTGAGTAAGTAAATCCATGGATTTAAGACCAGATTTGGATTCTACACAAAAATTCACCTAGGGTAGCTCCATAGAGTGAATAAGCTCAATTTAAGTATTTGAGGTGGTAAAATGGAAAATACTTCAATACCACATCATTAATACCACATAAAAGATCCGTGAAAATTTTTGTTTTTCTTGATTTTTAGCCAAAATAATGGGAAAGTGAGAAATCCCATGTTACATATACACTAAGAATAGTGTTATGCATGTTTTGAGCACTTAATATCATGGTATTCTTACATGGACTTTTGGTACACCCATAGTGGATATCTCACTTTAAGCTTAAATTACTATTTTGACGTAAAAAATAGGCAAGGGGGACAAAAGACATCAAAGAGAGCCAGGGTACCCAACTTCTGAGGCCTCAGAGGCGTGGATAGCTCCAGAGCATGGATCCATGGCTCATCTTGGCCCAATTGGTAAACTAAAACTCTTTGGGAACTTGGTTACCAAGTTACAACTACTGTAAAACATCAGAAAATAGCAAATAACCTGCTATTTTGACGTGCCAAGGAGGTAATGAGCTACTTACACTCCTGTAACCATGTCAATTACTAATGACTTTCCATGGATAAACCCCAAAAGAGTAATTAAAACCCTTTTGGGACCCATATTCATTGATTTACCTCATAGCAACCAGCAAAACACTGCTATTTGCAATTCTACGTAGAAATGAGGTAAAACCTTCAAAAAAATTCATTAAAAATACAATTCTTAATGAATCTTTCTGAAACTTTCAGGACTAAAGGAGAACTGTATTATCTATGGTACAACCAAAAAGAATTACAGTTTTACTAGTAAAATTAAAAGTTTTACTTACAGTCCATTTTTGGATATTCTACGTGAAACACTGAATCTTCAAAAATTCACAGTAATTACAACCTGTGATGAAATTGGCAATAACATTGATAACTTTGAGAAATCAATGATTATTTTAGAATAAAAGAAGATTTACAAGTGTTACTCCTTTTATTCTTAACCATATTGGGGTTGGTAGTCACGTAAAAGCATCAATTAAGTAATTATGATAATCTTACATGACAACAGATGATGCAATCAATAATCCAAAAAGGTTTATTGTTTTCTCACTCACTGGTTTTTCAGTTTGCTCCATGGCACGCCTCTGTGAGCTGTTGTTGACTTAAAAGAAGCCTATTCTTGCTGTTTTTTCCGTATCATCATCTTATCAATTTATTAAATCTTTATTACCAACAAGTAAGTATTAGTTCAACTATTCTTAAGTGTTTTAATTCTTTCAGAATCAATCAGAAAGACGTGAAATCATAGAATCCAACTATATATTGTTGTAATACTGTTATAAATCATTTTGATCCCTTAAATCCACAATTCCACGTCAAATTTCTCTACTTTTATTATCAATAAGTTCTTTGGAGTATTAGTGAGTCTTTTATCTTTAATTCTTAAAGTTTTTCTCTAGTAATAGTTTTCTTCAAGAATTATCTTTATAATTATTCTTGTAAAAGATAATTATATATTAAAATAATTTTATTATTTTAATAAAAGAAGTTTTTATTATTAAATTCTTCTTGTAATTGATTCTTGTAGACAATTACTTGCTCACTGTTAAAATCACTAGTAGTGCTTAACACGTGAAAGAAATAATTTTTAATTATTTAATTGTGGTTATAATAATATTTTATTATTATATTTCATAAGAACAGACATAGTACTGTTGATTAATAGTAATATTATCATCAGTTTCATAGTCGCATCTTACATTTGGGGGCCTGGCCGTGTTTTTTGAACCTTGTACCCTTAATTAATATATTTTTAAGCTCTAAAATATATTAATTTAATTAATTTTTTTCTTTCAATTTGGAGTTAAAATATTTTTATTTTTGAAATTGTTTTAAAATCTTTTTCATTGAGGAATTTGGTTTAATTTTATATTGTTTTTACACGTGGCTTTTTCACATCCAAAAACTTATAAAATTATTCTTTGAGTTACTCTGAATTAATTTTCATTCAAAATCTTAATAATTTTTTTAATATTAAAAAATATAAAACTTATAAAAAATCTTTAAAAATATTTTAAAAAGTATAAAAAATAATTTTTTCTCTTTTATAATTTCTTTTAGTGTCTTTAATCAAATACTGTGCAGCTGGCAACAGACTCAGTAAAAGATATATCACTAGTCCAGAATCTTCAGAAGCAGAATCTGAAGACAGTATTGAGGTGCAAATTGCTAAAAGAGGCACCTTATTTAATTCTGAAAAGAATAAATTACCACCAAAAGGTGTGTTTTTATCTTTATTTTTACTCTTTATCCTTAAATTGACGTAAAAATGGTGCATACCAGAAATGGAAGCAACTATTCAGTCCAACCAGATGGATGTGGACAAGGAAGAGGCAAGACCAAATCTTCCACAAGAAAGACACATTTGGAGGATGCCAGAGTTGCCCCCCATTCCCCAAGGTGTGTACCAACAGATTTTGACGTGAATTCTGAGCCTGAACTAATTTATGATAATATTTCCAGGGCTGAACCATTTTCAAGTGGCAGCAATAGAAATATATCAGAGCCAGTACAAAAATTGGTTCAGAGCAGCCAAAGAAGAGGAGTGGGAAATCTGCCCAAGCCTTTGGCAGGGGGCCATGAACTCCTACTTACACATCAAGAGCTTTCTGGGTCAGGAGAAGACCATAGAACTCTTAGGAGGTTGGAGCCCCCTGTCTTGCAAAGACAAGGTCAAAAAGATAAAGAATTGGTTGAAGAACCAGAGTCTTTTATCCATAGACCAGAAGAAAGAATTGGAAATGACTCCAACTTTGGAGACAGAGGCACCAGTGGCATCTACCAGCTCCAAACCAGCTCCAGAAGCATCCAAGGACAAGCCCAAAGGACCTCAAAAGAAACAGAGAGGTCCCAAGAACCATCAAGGCAAGGGCAAAGGCAAAGCCAATTGGCACAGACCTTACCCACAAGGGTACAGGATCCCCAGATTGGAGCCTTCAGCCGTGGACAGTGTCTTCAATATGGCCAGAACTCTTATGGAATTCACAGCCAAAGAGCAGGAAAGGATGAACAGGACTTTTCCACGCAAATAAATGATGTACATAGAAGTATTAGTGTAGAAATTGGCAAACTTGAGTCAAAGTTAAAACAAATTACATTAGACATCAATGATTTAAAGAAAAATGACAAGCAACATTCTGATTGGCATAAATTGACAACTGTCACCCTTGAGTCAATTAGCAATGCTTGTGAAAGAATTGAGAACCAATGTCAAAATAATGACACAGAGGATCTTTCCATCTTTAAAGTAAATGATAGACTTAAAACTCTTGAAGACCATGTCTTACAAATAGTTAAGAACACCAATCAATTTGCTATACATTTAGCAAAAAGTGACAGTGAAAGGCAGAAATTGAAGAATGAAATAATTGCAAGTGTGGAGCAAATTCATAAGAATCATGAACCACATATGCCAAGACATTCTACACCTTTGACTGAAGAAAAACTTTCTGTCAAAGAAAGTTTGACTCCATTCTTAGGAGAGAATGTTATTTCTGCAAAGGATATTCCCAAATTAGAAGAATGGCCAACATTCTCTGGTGAAGGAGAATACAACCATATTGAATTCATCAGGACTATTGATATGTTGCAAGAAGACTTTAATATACCTGATGAAATCATAGTAGGAAAATTACATTGTTTGTTTACCAAGACTGCAAAGAAATGGTATTACAAGATGAGAATGGATCATGGAAGACATGACTGGTCTTGGTGGAAATCTGAAGTGATTACCAAATGGGCCAATAATTCTTGGAGGTTTAAAATGGAGAATGCTTTTGAAAGTGCCATTTTTAACTCAGAAAAAGACAAACCACTTACTTGGTTCTTCAAACAAAAAGACAGATTATCTGCTTTACACCCAGATATGTCTGACACTATGATTAATATGAAAATATTAAGAAAATGTGGAGGAGAACTGGAACATGCTATCAAAAGCAGATGTGTGGAACCCTGTTCAACAGAGGACTACATTAATGCTATGGAAGATATCATTACCAGAACAAGAATTGGTAAAACTTGGGTTAGAAAACCAATAGAGTCCAAAATAGTCTCAAAGATTCCTAGAGAGGAAAGAAGACCAGAAAGACATGTCTTGAAGTGTCATAAATGTGGAAGTACTTCACATTTAGCCAACACTTGCCCTAAGAAGACAAAGATCAATGAAGTTCAAATCATTGAAGACATTCAGTGTACTGAAGAGAAAGAAGAGTCTGATCAAGATTCTGCAGTCTCTGAAGATACACCAGTAGAGGACTATCCCATTGAAAACATTTCAGCTTTCTTTGAGGTCACAGAAGTCCATACCCACTTGCCACAGTACAGTGAGGATTGCTACAACCTGATCAATATCCAAGATGCCAGAATGTGTAAAACAAAACCTGCTAGAGGAAAGGGTTACACTGCTGGAGCATCCTGTATCACATCAGTTCTAATGGGTGATATTGAAGCCAAAGTAAATCTGGATACAGGGGCATTTTGCACTTGTATTGGCAAGGATTATCTCCAAATTATACTTCCTGAATGGAAAAACCATCTATTACCAATAGAAGGTGTACAGTTCAGTAGTGCCAGTAACAATATGTACCCCTTGGGCATATTGGATACTAATATTGTATTCCCACATCCAGCAGGAAGTGTAAGAATGAAAACTGAGATTGTAGTAATGGATAATTGTACATCTCAGCATATCATTCTTGGAAATGATTACTTGAATATTTATGGTATTGATATAAATAACCATAAAGACAGATATTTCACAATTGGAGATAACAAAAGGCAAAAATTTGCTTTCTCCAATATGCCAAAACAGATATCTGTAGTATCTTCTGTCAAAGATACTTACAAAGATGAATTTGTGTCTAAACAACTTGTTGAAGCACAAATTAATCCATCATTGTCACCAAAGATGAGGAATGAACTTATTGATGTATTATATACATACAATAATGCATTTGCATCTGATAATGAACCATTAGGCGCTATAAGGGGACATGAAATTGATATTACTCTTAATATTGATAGACCATATCCTCCAGTACTTAGAAGACCAGCTTATCCAGCCAGTCCCAGAGCTAGAGAGACCTTGGAAAAACATATCCAAGAGTTGATCCAACTTGGTGTGCTAAGGAAAGTAGGCCATAATGAGGAAGTTGAAGTGACAACACCTGTTATTATTGCATGGCATAATGATAAGTCAAGAATGGTTGGAGATTTTAGAGCTTTGAATACCTACACAGTTCCAGATAGGTATCCAATCCCTAGGATCCAAGAAACCTTGACTCAATTGTCTAAAGCCAAGTATATAACATCAATGGATGCATTAAAAGGCTTCCATCAAAATGTTTTGACGCCTAAAGCTAGGAAATTACTTAGAATTATCACTCACTGTGGTATTTATGAGTATCTTAGAATGCCATTTGGCATTAAAAATGCTCCATCTCATTATCAAAGAATGATGAATACCATCTTCCCCACAGAATTGTCTGAAGGATGGCTTATCATTTATATTGATGATATTATTATATGTTCTGACTCATGGTCTTTGCACCTTGAAAGACTTGCAAGAGTACTTCATAAAGTTGCAGAAGTGAACATGAAAATTTCACTTAAGAAATGCAATTTTGGTTTTGAAGAACTCAAAGCATTAGGACATGTTGTTTCTGGTTTGAGCTTGGGTATTGACAAGAATAAAGTAGCAGCAGTGTTACTTAAGCCAATACCCCAGAATAAAAAAGAAATGATGTCTTTTCTTGGATTTGCTAGTTACTATAGGCAACACTTGAAAGATTTTGCAATTCTAGCCAAGTCACTTTATAGAATCTGTGATCAACAGACTGTATTTGAAATGACACAAGAAAGAATTAAAGCTTATGAGAAGATAAAGAAGGCCCTTACAGAAGCACCTTTACTCCTCATGCCTGACTAGAATATTCCTTTTAAATTGTACATTGATGCATGTGGAGATGGATTAGGGGCAGCCCTACACCAAGTCCAAATTATTGATGACAAACCTACAGAAGGACCAGTTTGTTATATCTCAAGACAAATCAAACCAACAGAAGCCAGATATGGTGCAAGCCAAATGGAGTGCTTATGTTTAGTATGGGCACTTGAGAAATTACACTATTACCTTGATGGCAGTGTTTTTGAAGTGATAACTGACTGTAATGCCGTGAAATCACTTCTTAACATGAAAACTCCCAACAGACATATGTTGAGATGGCAAATAGCCATTCAAGAATATAGAGGAAACATGACTATAGTTCATAAAGCAGGAAACATTCACAAAAATGCTGATGGACTTAGTAGATGGGCTTTAGCCAACACTCCTGATAACCCAGCTTATGTACCTTTGGAATCTGAACCACAGATTCCAATTGAAGGGATTAACATAACTGATATTGGGACTGAATTCTTTGAAGAGGTCAGAGAGTCTTATAAACAAGACAAGAATTGCCATATCTTGACTTCTTTATTGGATAAAGACTGCAAAGACACATCTTTGGTTAATACACTAGATGAAGTTTGGAAAAATTCCTATTCTGAAGGAAGATTTCACTTGTTTGATGGGATTATTTACCATAGAACAAAACATTCTTGTGTGATGACATTGTGTAGTAGATTGCTCATCAATACCATTCTTCATGAATGCCATGATAGCATTTACTCTGGACACCTATCAGAAGACAGAACACTTGAAAAGGTGAAGAACTGTGCATGGTGGCCATCTTGGAGAAAAGAAACCATTGAATATTGCCATACCTGTGATAGATGCCAAAAAGCAAACAGGAGTACAGGCAAGAAATTTGGATTAATGATCCATATTCAAGAACCAAAATCCCCTTGGGAAGTTGTTCACATGGATTGGGTCACAGCACTTCCTCCAAGTGGTGACAAAAGTTATAATGCTTGTTTAGTCATTGTAGACAGATATAGCAAAACTCCCATATTCTTACCATGTCATAAAGATGACACTGCTATGGATACAGCTCTTCTTTTATGGAGTAGAGTTATTTCTCATACAGGGTTATTTAAGAATATCATAAGTGACAGAGACCCCAAGTTCACATCTGCACTTTGGACCAATCTTCATAGATTGTTTGGGACTAAGTTATCATTCTCTACAGCATATCACCCTCAAACAGATGGGCTAGCAGAGAGGATGATTCAAACTTTAGAAGACATGATCAGGAGATTTTGTGCTTATGGATTAGAATTTAAAGACTCAGATGGCTTTACCCATGACTGGTGCACTCTGATACCTGCATTAGAATTGGCATACAAGACATCAGTCCATTCTTCCACAGGACAAACTCCTGCTATGTTAGAAAAAGGATGGAATCCAAGACTCCCAGCAGACACACTGAGGAAAGACTTGATTGACATTCATCCTACAGCTTCCAGCTTCAAATTAATGCTTGATAAAGTAAAACACCATGCAAAACAAAGTATGGATGATGCTTTTGATTATGCAAAACAGAAGTGGGACAAGAGTCATAAAGTACCAGACTTCAAAGTAGGGGACTTAGTTCTAGTTTCAACCTTGAATTTTAATAATATCAAAGGCCCAAAGAAACTTAAAGATTCTTATGTAGGACCTTTTGTTATTGTTGCTTTACATGGAACCAATGCAGTTCAAGTGGAATTGAGTGGTGAATTGGAAAATAAACACCCCACATTTCCAGTCAGCTTGATAAAACCTTATCAACCAGCTGATAAAGAATTGTTTCCTTTAAGAAACCCAACTCCTTTAACTGTACCACCTGTGGAACAGAATGAAGACAGAAAGATAAAGAAAGTCATTAAAGAAAGGAGACTTAGGGGTAAAAATCAAAGAGAATATCTTGTCAGATATAGAAATCCAGTACATGAAGATGAATGGATGGCAGAATCAGAAATACCTGACTCAGATAAACTCTTAAGAAGATTTAGACATGAAAGAAGGCCACAAGCCTGAATATGTCTATAAATGTGCTTTAAATTACTTGATCTGAGTAATGTGAAGAGGTTGGACAGTGGACATTAACCCCCTTTTGGGGCCTTATTCTTTTTATCACTAATAAAATTGTAGTACAATTTTATTTTTTGGTGGGAGGGAATGTGAGCCTTGAGGTATATTTTACATACCCAAATAGGCCACAATTATCTTAAAAAGAAATTTTGAATTATGCAAAACTCATAAGTCATGCATATATCCAAAATTCATCATTTTCAATTTCAGAAAAGATGAATAACTTTTTATTGAGTAAGTAAATCCATGGATTTAAGACCAGATTTGGATTCTACACAAAAATTCACCTAGGGTAGCTCCATAGAGTGAATAAGCTCAATTTAAGTATTTGAGGTGGTAAAATGGAAAATACTTCAATACCACATCATTAATACCACATAAAAGATCCGTGAAAATTTTTGTTTTTCTTGATTTTTAGCCAAAATAATGGGAAAGTGAGAAATCCCATGTTACATATACACTAAGAATAGTGTTATGCATGTTTTGAGCACTTAATATCATGGTATTCTTACATGGACTTTTGGTACACCCATAGTGGATATCTCACTTTAAGCTTAAATTACTATTTTGACGTAAAAAATAGGCAAGGGGGACAAAAGACATCAAAGAGAGCCAGGGTACCCAACTTCTGAGGCCTCAGAGGCGTGGATAGCTCCAGAGCATGGATCCATGGCTCATCTTGGCCCAATTGGTAAACTAAAACTCTTTGGGAACTTGGTTACCAAGTTACAACTACTGTAAAACATCAGAAAATAGCAAATAACCTGCTATTTTGACGTGCCAAGGAGGTAATGAGCTACTTACACTCCTGTAACCATGTCAATTACTAATGACTTTCCATGGATAAACCCCAAAAGAGTAATTAAAACCCTTTTGGGACCCATATTCATTGATTTACCTCATAGCAACCAGCAAAACACTGCTATTTGCAATTCTACGTAGAAATGAGGTAAAACCTTCAAAAAAATTCATTAAAAATACAATTCTTAATGAATCTTTCTGAAACTTTCAGGACTAAAGGAGAACTGTATTATCTATGGTACAACCAAAAAGAATTACAGTTTTACTAGTAAAATTAAAAGTTTTACTTACAGTCCATTTTTGGATATTCTACGTGAAACACTGAATCTTCAAAAATTCACAGTAATTACAACCTGTGATGAAATTGGCAATAACATTGATAACTTTGAGAAATCAATGATTATTTTAGAATAAAAGAAGATTTACAAGTGTTACTCCTTTTATTCTTAACCATATTGGGGTTGGTAGTCACGTAAAAGCATCAATTAAGTAATTATGATAATCTTACATGACAACAGATGATGCAATCAATAATCCAAAAAGTTTTATTGTTTTCTCACTCACTGGTTTTTCAGTTTGCTCCATGGCACGCCTCTGTGAGCTGTTGTTGACTTAAAAGAAGCCTATTCTTGCTGTTTTTTCCGTATCATCATCTTATCAATTTATTAAATCTTTATTACCAACAAGTAAGTATTAGTTCAACTATTCTTAAGTGTTTTAATTCTTTCAGAATCAATCAGAAAGACGTGAAATCATAGAATCCAACTATATATTGTTGTAATACTGTTATAAATCATTTTGATCCCTTAAATCCACAATTCCACGTCAAATTTCTCTACTTTTATTATCAATAAGTTCTTTGGAGTATTAGTGAGTCTTTTATCTTTAATTCTTAAAGTTTTTCTCTAGTAATAGTTTTCTTCAAGAATTATCTTTATAATTATTCTTGTAAAAGATAATTATATATTAAAATAATTTTATTATTTTAATAAAAGAAGTTTTTATTATTAAATTCTTCTTGTAATTGATTCTTGTAGACAATTACTTGCTCACTGTTAAAATCACTAGTAGTGCTTAACACGTGAAAGAAATAATTTTTAATTATTTAATTGTGGTTATAATAATATTTTATTATTATATTTCATAAGAACAGACATAGTACTGTTGATTAATAGTAATATTATCATCAGTTTCATAGTCACATCTTACAAAATGGATAGTTAAAATAGTATTATCTTTTGTCATTTTTTTAAGTTACCATAATATAATGACTGTGCAACTTTTCAGACTCCCATATTATTCAAAGAGCTCAATGTTCCCAATCCCCGCTGAAAGCCTTCTCATAGAGCTGTTTTGAGGCAGTGGATTGAAGATCATTAAGCTCAGAAATCTGAGACCTAAAGGAAAATGAAGCAAATCCAAAGAAACTCACATGAAATGTTCATCCCACTCAGAACCAAGCATTTCATCATAGAAGCCTCCATCCTTTCAGCCCCACCCAATTTTGAGGAAAGCCCCAGATAAAGCTCTAGAGTGCAACATCATCAAGCAACACAAATTGCAACAACAACCTCAAAGGCTTCAGCTAATCATCAACAAATCTTTCCACATTCCCACCAATCATCTTATCTTTCACCAAGTGGTAGGTTTTCATTCTTTTCTATAGAATCCCTTCTTATGGAACTTTTTAAATTTTTCCGAACATTCCTGTTCTCAGCTTGAAAAAGCCCAAAAAGCTTCAACCAGGACTTCCTCTCAAGCCTCCATCTATTCAGAAATCTCTTATGAAAAGAATAACCATGCACCTAAAATGTCTCCTCAAGCTGTGTCTTTCCAATGCCAGCATACCAAGAAAGATAGCCCAATCACACCACCACAAAAATTGGTTATTCCACAGCCTGCCCCTTCTATTTCCCACCTTCATCCAAATCTACTTCTGCAGAAAGAAGCTCTAGTAATGTGATGAAGTCCCCAATACCAAAGTCAATCCTGGAAGGTTCTCAAGACGACTTTTTGGATCAGAATCCCCTATCCAGACTTCAGCAACAAGAAGAGAGCCTTACAATTTGACCTCCAGAAAACAGACTCAGCCACATTCTCATGATAAAGGCTGTTTCTTCTTGAGAGGCTTGAATGAAACGGCCACCCCAAATACTCCCCCAATCAATACCACTGTCAGAAAAGTACCCATCCAGCCTCCAACAAGCTCAACTTGGCAACAGCTACCTCCTACCTCAGGTACTGTGGAATCAGAACCTCAAAAGAAACCAAAGAATTGTTTTTGGAATTGGTTCACCCTGGAGAAGACCCTCTGACAAGTGAGGTATCAGAATTCTATTTGGATGTGATAATCAAACTCACTCTTTAATTTCAGATTTTTTCAAAGGATTTACCCAAGAAGAAATCAACAAAATTTAATATTGGGAAATAAACAAATATAAAACCATTTTTTCCCAATTATTACCTTGTTTTGAAATTTTTTCACCTTCTAATCAATAATCTCAACACTCTTGGTCAAAAGGTTCCTACCAATTCCATAAGTACATCACCATACATAAAAAGGTTGTCTGCATGTTTTGTCAAATGCGAAGAATGTATTTGATACTTTCTTTAATTCATTAAACAGAGATAGACTATTCTTACTTATATTTTGAACATATATACATTCAGATGGGATCTTATTGAGCAATGACACTGGTTTTCTCACGGGAAAGGAGATAGTGCAACAATAATAATTGGTCTTCAGCCCCAGCAATGAAAATCCCCCAGTTGCAACAATTGCTGAGCTTATTTCCTAAACAAAGAGGCCAGTAAAGGGAGCCTGGACCAACTCCAAAGATGCCCTTGCTTATGCCAGAATCATTTATGCACTCTTACTGGGAGAAGACCTCCTCCAGACACTCAACCATTTCTCACCAAGATCAGATCAGGCCCTTGTAGCAGTGGTTGAATTCTTTCAAAAGATCAGTGATACCACTGGTCCCACTTCTCTACTCCAACCAGATCATCCTGACAGTTCAAAGGTTACTCCAGATAGTGGTGGTCTCAGATATGTCTTTAACCAATTGATAAGAACCATCACTTCTCTTCTCTACCTCTATGTTCAAAGCAGAAGCCCCAGAAATTCAATTACCCTTCCTGGAGAGTCCAAAAGGGCTGAAAATAGTAATATGTCACTTTTTTTCTGCTTTATCAAGCCTCCTTGTTTTTGTACCAGCATCAGCTTTCGGCTTTCCTCAAAAAATCTGATACTATCCGATTTGGAAAGCATTCATGGCACTAGAATTTGAAAAAATATTCATTCAAAAAAATCTGAAAGAACATTCTAGATCCCTTTCATAGAGTCAATTTGGAAATACCAGGGGATATCTCATCTCAATTCTAATTGCAATGGGAGTTTGAACTGATGGACCAAGTGATTGGTTGAACTTTTTGATATTTTACAAGGATTAATTGATATATTAAAATGCTGCCTCTGTCTTTATGCAAGATGTTACTTCGAATTTTGATAAATCTTGTTCCAATATACCAGTAGTACCCTTGTTAACTGTACGTTGTGGAGTAGCCCAACAGAAGGAACCTTCTATTGCCTCTACATCTTGAAATAGCTTTAATCCTTTCCAGTTTTATTTTTGTTGTTTTCTAGGGAAAAGATATTTTTGATTACTTATATTATCTACTGATATTTTAATGTTATTCCAAAGACACCAAATTGATTATACAGGAAATTTCACACATTATTTTGTTCATTAATAAACAGAATTTATGAAAAAATTTCATTGCAATTTTCACTTGCTTTAACAACAAGACATATTGTAAGTTATCAATGCTACGATATACCTTTCAAAGTATTTAATAATATTACAGCCAACAGAAAACTATAAGGAGTAAAGAAAGTGAATGAAATGTGATACAACAAGGCTTTCCAACCTTTTTTCATCGAAACTATATGAATATTTAATTAAATGAATTTTTCAATACTTTTATTGTGATTATAATTTATCATTCTTGAATTATTTTATTCCAGTAGAAATAAATGAATAAAAATCATAATTATATTTTTTCTCTCATTTCTTATTAATTTTTCACTCCCATGTTTCTCTTGAAGTGAAACTGACATTGAAAACATCGTTTATTTAAAAAAAGGCACTTTTTAGTTAAAAGAAGTTATTATTTTTGGAATAAATTAAGAAATAGTTTCAAAACTTTTCCTTTACCCAATAATTTTCATAACACTGACCCAAAATCCATTGTTTTAATACAAGATTTTTCTATGAAGCATTTTTAAATTTCCTATATTATTTGCATAAGTAAAGGTAGCTCATATTACCTGCATTTTTATATAAAAAAAAGAACATAAAGCTCCATTCTTTTTAAATGAAGAAGATTTTTATGCTATGTGAGGTGCAAAATTTCAGATTGGTATTTTTGGTAATGAATGTTTAGTATGAAGGCAAAAAGAAGATATGATTGAATCTCTTACTTACCAAAATGATATTTCTTTGTTTGTTGCTTTAAAGCGGTGTCATATTTGGGATGGGATATTGATTTGTATGATGCACATAACCATAAACACAATTACAAAAAATATTCCTTATTTAAGAATGTAACCAAATTGGATTGCTCTTTGATTTTTTATCTTTTCAATGAATATACAGCTTGAGCTCCAAAATAAATTGATATATATATACTTCAAAAACTTAAAGAATATTTTTTGAAATGAAATTGTTCACTTCTTGGAATAAGCTTATTTTTTGGGTAAAAGATATGATATCCCTTAACCAATTTATCAAGAAAAATATTATTATTGATCAAAGCAACCTGTGGGTTCATTAGCAAACTGTAACATTCCATTAACAGGACTTTATATGTATATATTAGTGCATTTTGAACATGCATAAAAAATGCATATATCATTGAAATATACCTTCAAAATGTCAAAAGATATATATTTGTTTACCTTATCAAATAAATTCTGCATTGTTTAATATTAATTCTATTTCATTATTTCTCCATTTGTTTCAAAATATTTTGCAAATATCCAAAGTATTTTCAATAAATATTAGTAAATCAACGCCAGATAATCTTTCCCATATTACCAAAACTAGGAGCATAAATAAGTACCTATTAACTTTTCTTCCTAGTTCTGGGTCACAAACCCATCATTGTATTGTCCATTTTCTGAATATTATTTTAAATATGAGCCTCCAAAATGGAGTAAAGCCACCATTCCCCACACAAGGACAAATTGATGCACTCATTCACCCTTATTTTCATACATTTCATCAAAGAACAAAACTTATAAGCTTTGAAACAAATCACAAAACCCTTTATGGTGGAAAGAAATGAATTCCTGGAAAACACACAGCTGGATGTCAAGTTGAACTTGCATCATATGGAATCACAATCCCAGAATTCTCTTGGAATGAACATTCAAGCATTATGTGGGATAAAGTTATTATTGCAATAATTATCAAACACTGGAGTTTTGTACTCAAGCAAGTTTCATTTTCAGAATATTCATTGGATCAAACTGCAGGTCAGAATGAAGTATTAATTGGAGCTCTCATTGAAAGGTGGTTAAGAGGAAAAAAACATTAAATCACAATACCTAGAAAAAGAATTTTCAAATACAAGAAAGTATTGAAAAAAAAAATTTGTTCATCTCCTTCCACTGATTTAAAATAACGTTAGAAAGTCGCTCATGAATCTGACATCCTTTAGATTCTTGAAAACTTTCAAAAAATTGCCACCCATTTTTATGGAAGTGAAACTGCAAAGCTCCTAGTTCAATCAGAGGAATGTTGCTCCAAAGTTGAAGAGGATAAAAACATTTTTTCACACTTTGGAAACGAAAACTATGAACTACATATTTGAAATGAAGGGGCGTACAAAAGCCAGGAAATATGTTGAGGCACACAGAAGCTATAATGAAAAGGATCCTCCACGTGATAGCATAAAACTACCAAATCTACCATCAAATTGTTATTCTTAAATTTCTGAGAGATCTTCAACAACAAACAAAAGAATATTAAAAAGCCCCAGGGATCTTTTTCAGAATCTGGAGCAAATAACCAATTCCATTTAATTAGAAACTGTACTATGATTAAGTTAGATCTTTCATCAATTATTCTTCTTACATTTTTTCATTGATATAAAAATAAATTAATTAATATTTCTATTATAATATTTCTTTTTTATGGAATTACTTGAATAATAATAATTTTTATGCAAAAATGACCATTTAGCTCCCATTCCCATATATTATTCTTCAAATGTATGCACTTTTCTTTCAGTAAGGTATGAAAAAAATTGGATTATATTCAACTTATCCCATCCTCAGCTCTCAATGAAAAAAAAACACATTAAAATAGCCGTACTATATTGGGGCTTATGATTGAAAGAACGTTTTTGAAGCTTAAAATAAGAATCCAAAATGGAATCACAAAGCTGTTTTTATATAGTTGAGAAAAAAATATTTGAGGGGATGATAAGGAGCTTTGCAATCAGTAAATCTTTTCTTAGGATTATGCTTTCCAATTTTTTTATTTAAAACCTTGGGAAAGTTAAAATTGTTAAAAAAATCTGCTTCCTTATGGAACAAATTTTGTATTGATAAAACCTTTATCAAAATTTCTTTTATTCATTTTCAATAAAGAAAGCCTGTTTTTCAAGGATGATGATAAATATTCAATTTCCTCACATGTATAAATAAAACTATATTTTTGAAGCTGGTTTTTGTAATTAACAACCAATTCTCTCAAAAAATGCACTTTTTCTAATTTATGGAATTTGAAAATAATAGTAATTTGTTTGATGAGATATTTCAAAACACAAATTTGTATAATTTGATAGCTAAAAATATTTTTATATATAGCTTCACAGATTCATATCTCACACCCTATTGTTGGCTTGCAATTTATGGGACAAAAAAGGGAAGTGAAATTCAATTTTCCATATGAAAATGCAGCTATCTCCTTGAACACACATGTATCTGTCATAGGGGCTCTTATAAGTGAAAAGGGCCTGGCACTCACTTAAGGAGGGCTCAAGGACAAAATAAGGTGGATTTTAATTAAGAGTGTGAGAAGATAAAATTCCTAATAAACAAAATATAAAAAAAGCAGCAACAATAATAAGAGTAAGGAATAAAAGAGCCAACCACAAAAAAGTCCAAGTCCACTTCTTCAATCTGGCAGAAAGAAAGAGATGGGCTAATAAGGATATGGCCATCACAACTCATACTGAACAGGTGAGAAGAAATTAAATGACTAACCTAATACCAATAAATATAATCCCCAAAAATAGGAGTAAGAATATCCATTAAATAATAAATCAAATATATTAATTAACTGGGAAAAAGTCCTCAGAGGGAGGGAGAGGGACTGGTATATGTTAGAATCCACCATCCCTGAGCCAAAGAGTGAAATTTCTTAAGAAGAATCTTCATTTTAATTCATATGAATAATACAGCCCCTGTATGGATGTACAGGGTCTGTTCAAGAGGTGTATTGAAGTTGGGTGATCATATAGTTTCAGTCTTGTGAATCCAAACTTTATTGGGAATATCCAGCCTGTGAGAGTATTGACAGGATGTATTTATGAGCCAAGCTGTATTCATGTTTCAGAAAGAATATTTGCTGACAATAATTCCTGATTTACATACTAGATTTTCTGGTTTCATGAGTTTGAGTGGGTTTAAGGTTGAATACCCTTACCCCTGATAGTGGCTGCTAGAGTATTCCCCTCTTGAAACTGGTTGGCTCCTCAACACCATAATACCTTTCCACTCTTGAGTGTCTTCCCCAATTCCCCCAAATTCTCAGAAATATTTAATATTTAATTTTCTTTCTTCTTGCTTATTATCCTGAAAATTTCCCTCCTCATTCTCTCTTTTCTTTCTTCCTTTATTTTAAAAATTCTTCTTCATTAAGTCAGTGATTTTCTTTCTTGAATGATTTCCCGTCTGAAGTTATTTTCTGCTTTGAGTCAAGGAGTGTTGGTGGCCATGGGCTGAATGCCAAAATGGAGACCACAATCACCTTCAGCGTGAAAAATGGTGAAGTATTGCTATATTAAGGCCAACCTCCCCCTAATAATTGGCCATAATTGTTCAAGACCTTTTCTTGACCCAAATTCTTCCATATGCACATTAAGAATGGGTCTTTTCCTCATGAATCTTGAAGTTCTAGGCCCCAAATGATCTTTTTAGGGCATTTGGAGGCATCTTTGTTCCCTTTGGTTTTTTCCATGTCATTGCACTTTTCTTGAAATTTGAAGTTTTGGCCATTTCTGGCCATCATAATCATTTTTGATTTTTATGGCCTATGGCCTGCACACCAAAGTCTGTGGTACATGGGGGCAATTGAAGTTCCCCAGGGCCCAATTTTGAAGGGGTTATCAGGGGTCCAAGGATGATGTTGGTTGCCAATTTAGTCCATATGGCCTGGATTGTTGAGACCAGCCCAGATCCATAAAAAGGGGGGCCTTCCAAAGATTTTTAGGGAGGTCCATCCTTGCTCATTGGGCCCATAATTGAACTGAAGACTTTGAAGAGGGCCATGATTGAACATGGCCCAGAAGTTTGATATTCATATCTGACACCTTGACTCTTTTTCTTCCATAGCTGCAGAAATGAGTTCCAAGCTGACTGAACTCACTGAATCTTCCCCTTCTGTTCTGCTGCCATCTGTTCTTTGTGGATCCTGCATCTTCAGTTGGCTGGTTTGCCCTTGGTTAATGGCTTCCTCAGGTCACTTTTATTCTTCTCAAACTTATGATGGGTACAAGACAGTAGAAGTTCTTAATCCTGAATTTACTGAGTGCTTGAATAAGGGAAGGCATTGTTTCCAACATTAAAACCCCGCTCTTCAAAGTGCCATCTTTTTTTGTTGGGAAGAAGACTTATCAATCTCCAGGAGCTCCACTTTCCAAAATCAGGTGGTAGCTGTGGAGTGTAAAAAGATGGTCCTTTTGGGAAAGAGTTCCCAGTTCCTGAGGCTCCTACTCCTGATGTTACTTCAGGATATTCTAGCTTTAAGTATGGTGATTTTCTTGATTGATTGTGATACTGATATTCTGTATTAGTGACTGGTTCCAGGCAGAGGGATGTGGCTAGGTAGACCAATGTTGGATATCTCTTTACCATTGGTGGTAGGCCAATTTATTCCAGCTGAGAGGTCCCCATTTCCAGGATCAATAGCCAAGGTGTGGTGAAGAGACGGAGATTAGTTGCCAATTCACCCACTCATCCCAATGCTGAAGGTAGTGATGAGCTAGATGATGAAGTAGTTGAGGTGGTTACTAGCTCTATTGGACACCAATCGAGTATTTCACTTTCCCAAGCTTCTTCCAAAATATTTCAAATTCAAGTAATTTGAAGTACCCACAGAAATTTCCAACCAGTCCTTTCCACCATTCCATCCTCTATCCCTCCTCCTTCACCAAATCCTTCCACTTCCAGGCCTACCTTGGCTTCAAAAGTGAGGCCATCCCCCATTCCTCAGCCAAGAGCTTCCCCAATGGTCACCTCCCAGCAACTACAACCTGTGGAGAGCTCTAGGTGAGGAAGAGAAGATTCCTTGCCTTTGCTGTTTCCTGCTGCTCAAGTGTTTCAGCAAAGGGAACATTGGCCTATCCACATTACCAGAAAGTATCCAAGTATGGAAAATGAAGGCCAAGATATGTTGACCAGGCTGTTTAGAAGAGCTGACAGAAGCAGTGGGGAGGGAATTCATTATGTTAATGATAGGATGATCCCTGGGACTTCTTCTGAAGAGATTGCTGCTGAATTTGCATGGTATGAGGATGGATTGATTAATTACTTCCAGAGAACCTTTGATCATTTGAGTAGAGATAACTAGTTTCATTTTCCTTGTTTGTGTTTGGGTTGAATTTCATCCACACTCTTATAGCTACTAAAATTCAAATAAATACAACCTCCAAATACATGATATGGGAGGGGATGTTGCTTCTTTATAAAGAAATAAAAAGAAACAATAATTATACAGGTAAAGAAAGAAAAGAGATTGATAGAAAAAGAATAAATAAAAAATCTTTTGAGAGGTTTCCTTCTTGAGTTTTGGCCACAATTTTCCTGAAAATATAAATACCAAGCATTTGATGCTCACAGAGTGGCCAAAGTGCTGTTTTACAAGAAGTAGAAACTGTCAGAGATACATACCAGGAGTTGGAGCTTACTTTCATAATGCCCACTCCCCACCAAGCCCCATAAATAACAGAAATCCCTTTTCCATATTTGACTTTGAACTAAAGAATGTCTTGAATAATGATGAATGGCATAATTTGGAAAAAGAAAATAAAAAGGAAAAGAAGAAAATTGGCCATATCTTGATGAAAGGTCCAAATTCAAGGGTATTGACATTGCAAGGCCTTTGAAACCTGTCCAAAGGAATAAAAAAGTGCTCACAATCTGGCCAAGGTGATTCTAACGACAGATTTGGGTAGAATACCCCCTTAAAGGTGCATGCTAGGAGAGGAACTTAATTTCATGACTTCTACTCACCACCATGCACCATAAAATGGAACTCTTGAGGTATTTAGGCCAGGCTTGTCAGGATTCAAAGTATGGAAGTCCTTGACAAGGTGTGGTGAGTTGATAAGGCTGGAAGCTGGTTCCAAAGTTGTTTTTTCTGGGTCTTTACTGAATCCTTTCCATTCTACAAGGTACCATAATTTACCTCTCTTGAGTTTTATGTCCAGAACCTGAGCCACTTCCCATTCTTCTTGATCTTCCACTATTACTGGTTGTGGTGGCAATTTATTTTGATTTGGTATAGCTGATTGCTTCACTGGTTCTAATAAGGATACATGAAATACAGGGTGAACTGACCTCCATTGTTGTGGAAACTTGAGGTAATATGCATTGCTTCCAACCTTCTTCAGAGGTTAAAAGGGTTCCAAAAGTCTTTTTGAGAGTTTCTTGGTGGGTTGTTTTTTCTTGATGTTCTTTAAAGCTAGCCATAATTTTTTACCAGGTTATAAATTAGGTGGAATTGCCCTAATTCTATCTGCATACATTTTAAAATGCTTTCTTGCTGAATGTAATTCCTCTTTGAGAACTTTTTGAACTGAGTGGATCTTTGTTGTTACATTTCCAGAAGGTTTATGCTGAGAAATATAAATTGAGTCAGAGCTGGGATTTCTTCCATAAATGGTGAAAAAAGGTGACGGTTTTTTTGATGAATGTTCTGCATTATTATAGGAAAATTCAGCAAGA
Source organism: Austropuccinia psidii (assembly GCA_023105745.1). Classification (NCBI taxonomy): domain Eukaryota; kingdom Fungi; phylum Basidiomycota; class Pucciniomycetes; order Pucciniales; family Sphaerophragmiaceae; genus Austropuccinia; species Austropuccinia psidii. The sequence goes on from JALGQZ010000001.1 coordinate 21,793,851, forward strand.
GGGGTCCAGATGTTCCAGTCATCTTGATGGTAACTGACATACATCCAAAAGTACTGTTCTAGAACATGATTTACCCTCTCTGTCTGTCCATCTGTTTCATGATGAAATGAAGTTGAAATATCTCTTGATATCTTGAGCTGCTGACATAATTGAGTCCAAAACGATGAAACAAATAAAGATCCTCTATCACTAACAATACTGGCCGGAAGATCATGTTTGGAAAATACATGGCTAATGAAGATTTGAGCTAGGTCCAGGGAAGTGATTATTCCCTAGGTGGGAATGAAGATTGCCATTTTGAGAATCTGTCCATGGCTACTAAGATTAAAACAAAGCAATTTGACAGGGGAAATTGAGTGATAAATCCCATTTATAAGGAATTCCAGGGACCAAATGGAATTTGAAGAGGCTTGAGGAATCCAAACCTCTTATGGTGAATTCTCTTGTTTCTTGAACATTTCTGACATGAGGACACATAGTCCTTGATAATTTTATTCATTTCATATCAATAAAAATCCTTCTTGATGAGCTTGAGGGTTTTTTCCTGGCCAGGATGGCCAGAAAATGGTGAGTAATGACCCTTTTGAGTAATATCCAATTGAATTTCATGATTTCTTGGAATGACTACTCTATCTTTGAGTAATAACAATTTGGCTTGATATTTAAGAGAATAATCTGTGACTGATTCACCTCTTGCTGATTTCTTGAGAATATACTTATATTCTTTGTCTTGCTATACTTCTTTTTGAATTTTGTAAACTACATCTGAGAACATTTCAGCTTTAATTTGAAATAATCATAATTCTTGAATTCCATCTTGCTGAAGAATTTTATGAAAGATTTGAGGATTCTTGTCAATGAAGTCCACCCCCCACTCTGGGTACACATTCTCCCAATCTGACAAAGAATCTGTCAAAGTGCCAGCCTGCCTGGGCAGTAAGTGATAGTGAAATGAAACTCAGAAATAAATTCAACCCAATAAGCTTGACCCCAAGTAAGAACTTTGGAAGACGTGGAGTATTGAAGAGGGGAATTGTCTGTGAAGACTTTAAAAGGATGAGAAAGAGAAAGCAGAAAAGCTCTCCAGAGCTTGAGAGACCAAACTATTCCAAGAAGTTCCTTGTCATTAATTTCATAGTTGCGCTCAGCTGGGAGTAGCTTGTGACTATCAAATGAAATGGGATGCTTTCCTGAGTCATTCACCTGACTCAGCACAGCACCCAAGGAATAATCAGAATAATCATTCCTCACAATAGTTGGTGGAGAAGGATTGAAATGAGAAAGGATAGGAGCAATGGTGAAGGATTCTTTGGGTAATTGAAGCTGACTAAGATATTCCTCATTGCAGATAAGGGGAGAATCTTTCTCAAGAAGGGAAGTGAGAGAAGTGACTTTTTGTAATGATTTTGATTGAAATGAGAATAGAAGTTGGCAAAGCCCAGAAAAGATTGAAGGGCCTTGATGTTCTTTGGCTGCAGCCAATTGAGGACTTTCTGAAACTTTAAAGAATCCATCTTAAGGTCATCACTTGAAGAAAAATGGTTCAATTATTCCACACTTGAGGCATGGAATACACACTTTGAGGCTTTATAAAACCAATCATTTTCCCTCAGTCTTTGAAGAACAGAGGATACATGTTTGACATGTTCCTCCTCAGAGCCAGAAAAAACAATAATATCATCTAAGTAGCCAAAAACAAAAAGATCCAACAAATCTGCAAAAATATATTTCAAAAGATTTTGGAGTGAAGCAGGCGCATTTGTTAAGCCAAATGGAATAAACAAATAGGCAAAACTACCATATTTGGCTCTAAAGGCAGTTAAATTTTTATCCCCCTATTTAATTTACAGGATATTATAAGCACCACACAAATCTTATCTTGGAGAAGATAGTGGAACTGTTAAAGATGGTAAGGAGCTGATTCATTGCAGGAGCAGGATACCTGTTATTTCTCGTGACAGAATTGATTTTGTGGTAGTCAACACAAAAACAAAGGCCACCATCCTTTTCTTGTAAAAAAGGCAGGTGCTCCTGTTGAAACCTTTCTCTACATTCTCTGAAATGTAGGCCCGCCCCTTCTCTGACTCATAATTTTATAAAGAGTGGATGACACCAACTGGTGGTGGGTGACCCTCCAATTGGATATGATGATCACAGGCATGGTGTGGAGGAAGGTCCATATCCTCTTGAAAGAGATGGAGTGAAGATATAGCAACATCTTCTCCAACCTCTTTTTCTCTTTAAAGACTTAATATCTTGATGTAAGTACTGACTGAGAGGGAAGGATGGAAGGGATATGGACAGAAGGAGGAAGGGAAGGTGTCTTAAGCTCACCAACCAGAGAAACACTGTTGAAAGAAGTGGAAACATTCTTACTAGTAGAGGAAATCATACCACTAAAATCCTTATTATTACAATCATAGGTGATCAATCCACTTCCAAAATCAATAATGGGATTAAAATGGTATAGGAAATCATAGCCCAATATTAGGTCTTCTCCCTTGGGTGAATCTATGTTAAAGTAATCCCATTAAAAGGTTGGGACAGAAGTAAATTCAACAACAAACTTGTTTTAATGGGTGAGGAAAAAGGAAGTGGATTCATTGGAATCCAAAATGAAAAGAGGAATCTTTTAAGGGAGCTCTGACATTGTCAATGGGTAATTGATAACAAAATTATTTGCCATAAAAGAGTTGGTAGCACCATAATCAATGAGAATACTATAAAAATTATCAGAGACAAAAGAAAAAATAAGAAATTTTAAAGATTTCTTGACACTAGTATTCAGAGTGCACAATTGTGCTCTTGAAAAAATAAGTGAGAACTGTTGAACACATCATGATTCCCACTCAGCCTTTTCCCTTATTGCACCACAACAAGTGCTTGAGCCTTCTTTAATACTCCTCTACTTTTCAGAACCAATTAATTTAATTCCCTTATTTAGGAGGGCAGCATGGGGCTTATCCTTTGAAACTTGAATATTCTTCCCCTTCTTTCTCTTCTTGTGATGAGGCTCTTGGGAAGATGAATCTTGCAGAAGCCTGAAGGGATTGGATCCAGTGACTGGAGTATTCTTGTCTTGATGACCACCATTTTCCTTCTGCCTCTCATAGTACCTTGTATCTAATTCCAAGGTAATATCCATGAGTTCTTGAAGAGTATCAAAGCTACCAGGGTGGGAAACCCACTGGTCCCAAAGTCTTGATGCAAATTGTCTTCCATAAACATGAATATAAGCCCTTTCCCCCAATCTCCAATTCTTAAAATTAAGCTTCTAAAATCAGCAAAATACAAGGAGACATAGCCACTTTCCTTAATCCTTGGATTATCCAGCTCTTTTTAATCTTTCCTGACTCCATTGGGGTCACCAAAAAGAGTTAATAACTGGATTAAAAAAACAACTGCCAGTTATTGAGGAGATGGGACAGGTCTTCATTGGAGATATTTGAGAGGTATGGTTAAATCAATTTTCCAGCTCTACCAGTGAGAAAAGAAGTTTTCTGGTTAATATGGAAAATTAATTGACAGGATTGAATTAATCCTCTTAATTTATGGGATTGAGTACCATCAAAAGACTCAGGTGCCCTCATTGATGGGGTGTTTAATGCTGGGAATCTTGAATTATCTCTGGGGGAAACTGCTTGATGGAGGTGTCCCATGAATATAGTCATTTTCTCCATCATTTTGAGAAAGCTTGGTTCAGCTGGGAGAAAAGAGGTTGATTAAAAAGGGCTCCAATTGGAGCTTCAGAAGCCTCAGGAGCACCTTCCAAGGCAGCTTCCACTTCAGCTTCTTCAGACTCTTCCTCTTCCACAGACTCCTCCCCCTCTGCATCTTCAGCTTCCCCTAATCTACTTCTAGGTCCTTGAGGGATGCTTGGATAGCCAACCAACAAGCCATAGAATGACCTTGACCTTCTTGACTTCACACCTCCTCCTCTGGAGGGTGCTGCTCCTTCCATTGGTGGTCCTCTGTCTAAATATGCACTCAGTTGATGATATTATGGTGTGCAGTCAAGATGAGCCCTTTTTGCAAGCCTTTGAGATATGACTACATATGCAAAAAGGTCACAAGAGAACTTCACAATGATTATTTTTTGAAATAAGTGAAAATGCCATAAATGGGAATAGATCCTTAATTAACTTGAATCTACTGAGTAAACATTTTGAATGAATCATTCCATTAGATCCCTCATGATAAAATACACACAAATAATTTCATGGCATATCTATAAAGTCAATAATTAATGAATAATAAGTAAAAATGCCAAAAAAAAGACATAAATTTTTATTTATCTCAGACAACAATAAAACAAAATCAAAAGAAGTTTCACCATTGGATTCCCCAAGAAAAGCCACACATCTAACATTTTTATTTCATTTTTTTGAATTCAATATTTAAGCAAATAACCTAAATATATGCACTTTTATTTTGGTGCATATATTCATAGCTTTTAGCTCATATCTCTGAAAAAACACATGATAGAGAGTTAAACCAAAGAAGGGTTACCACTCAATTACAGTAGGAATACAGATATAAGCTTTATTTGACAAGTTATAAACAAGGTTATGACTTGCAAGGGATTATTAAATACAATTGCTATAGCTGTTGAGAACTTTGTTGTGAAAGTAGTCCAAACTTAAAATAATATGGATATTCAGGTTCTGCTAGCTCATAAATGAAGAATGATTTCTTTTTTGTCATTATATTTAAGGTAAAACCCCTTGAAATCATGGCTTGAAGTTTAAAATAGTGAGTTTTGACAAAAAAGATGAGCTACAAGAGAAATAATCCAAAATAGATTTTTGATGATTTAATGAAATTCACTTGGAAGCTTAATGATGATATGTTAAGCTATCTGAATCAACTCTATAATTTGCTTTAGTGTGTATAACTTAGAATTTATCAATGATCAAAGTTCAAGCTTAAAATTGATCATTTATGATCACTCACTGTAATCTTATTTCAAGCTTAACAGTTATATAAGTGATAAAGCTGGTGAATACTATTATATTATGATTAATACTAGGAAAATCCACAAACTTTAGGCTTCTTTCAAGCCTATTATTTCATCAAACCTAGAGTCATAGTGATAACTCTAAATAATGGTGTAATAGTGAGATACGATGGTTTAACTATGATGTAATCATCACTGAACCCTAAAATCCTGATCAATTCCAGTGGGTACAATCAGTACACTTCTACTGTAAAATAGAGATCTCTATTTCCCCCTCAGACACATCAGAAACATTAAAACATTAAATTGAAATGTAATTTCTTTATTCTTTATATATAAAATCATTATATTATTAAATACCAAAGATCATCTCCATTATTATCACCAATCATTCTGTGATTAAATCAATTTGTCAATTTTTTTTGTTGAAATTCTCTCCAAAACTCTCAATACACATAAAACCAAGAATATTTGTAATTTCTTTTATTTTTCTTTTTAAATACAGCTTAAATAAGTTGTATTTACTTCATTTTCCATAACTTCATCCAAAATTATTATATTAATCCCCAAAAGTAGGTTGTTTTCACTTATTATAATATTTTTTCTCTATTATTATCATTAATAATTCTTTTATCAATATATAACATCAATATTAGTAATATTATTGTTATAAATTGTTCTTTCATTATGAAGTAACAATTTCTTATGCACTTATGATTTGTTGGTAACAATGATAAATTTCCATTAATATATCAATTATAAAATATTAATATATTTATTTTCTTCATATTACTATTTTAGAATATAAGTTATATTATTATAATTACTATTATCCCATTATTAAAATGCTAAAATGAGATTCATAGTACAGGAAGTAAAATATTTGTAATACTTTCTTCTAATTTCATAGTCAGACCTCACACTTTCTGTAGGAGTGAGAACAACTCCATGTCTTTGAGATCTTGTATTCTTGGCTGGAGGGCTATGCTGAATTGGCATTATTAAACAATAAGAAGAATTAAGAGCTTTATCATACTTGGGAACAAAAAATGAGGCTTGACCAAATCAAATAATAAAAAATGAGAATCTTGATGAACTTGAGGAACCAATCAGCAGTCCAGAGGTGAAATTAATGTGAACAAATCTTGAGGAATGGAAATGACACAATCAAGTTCTTGTAAATAAATCAGACTTCTTGAAGAGTTTAAAATCAATCTCAATCAATAAATACATAAATTCAAAAAATTATCAGGTCAATTCAAAATAAATATCAGTAATATATTGAAGAATTCAATAAATCAATGAGGTCTTGAAACAAATTCAAAGTCTTGAGGTATCAAACCATTCAATCAATATCTTGATGAGTCAAAATCCAATCAATAAATCAATTCAATTCTTGAGGTCAATAGGTTAATATTGAGGAACTCGACAGTCAATCAAAATCAATCCAATACAACAAAATCCTGAATTTGAATCAATTATCCTAATGAATCCCAATCAATTGACCAATCAGGCAAAGCTGATAACCTGAATCAGAAAAAGAAAGACAGATTCAAATATAAGATGGAATGAAATGGTCAGCAGAATTAATAGATGAAAAAATAGTCAATTTTTATATGAAGGAATAGAATGAGATGAATATTGATTAGAAATCATAAATCATAAAAATCATAAAACTATAAAATCATGAGAAGTCATAATTGATGAATGAGAGGAATGAAGATAAATTAATGAGAAGAAATAAACAACTGTGAGTTAATTAATATAATGTCACAGGGGCTCTTCTAAGTGAAGAGGGCCTGGCACGCAGTAAACTGAAACTCACTTAAGAAGGGCTCAAGGACAAAATAAGGTGGAGTTTAGTTAAAAGTGTAAGAAGATGGAATTTTTAATAAAATAAATATAAAAAAAGAAGCAACAAGAATAAGAGTAAGAAATAAAAGAGCCAACCACACAGAATTCCAGGTCCACTGTTTCAACCTAGCAGAAAGAAAGAGAGGGGTTAAGGATATGGCCACCACAACTCATACTGAACAGGTGATAAGAAATGAAAATACTAACTTAATACCAATAAAAATAATACCCAAAAATAAAAGTAAGAATATCCATTAAATAATAAATCAAATATGTTAATTAACTTAGGAAAAGTCCCCAGAGGGAGGGAGAGGGGCTGGTATATATGAGTTTACCAGCCCTGATCCAAAGAGTGAAATTTCTTGAGAGAGGAATCTTCATTTGAATTAATTTGAATAATACAGCCCCTTTATGGATGTACAAGGTCTATACAAGAGGTGTGGTGAAGGTTGATGCTCAAATAGTTTCAATCTTGTAAATCCAAACTGTATTTGGAATATCCAGCCTGTACAAGTATTGAAAGGCTGTATTGATGAATCAAGCTTTATGCATGTTTCAACAAGAAGATTTTCTGAAAATGATTCCTGATGTACATACTAGATTTTCTGGTTTCACCAGTTTGAGTGGGTTTAAGGTTGGATACCCTTACCCCTGATAGTGGTTGTGACAGTATTGTGCTTCAGCAATGAATTAACTAAAATTCAATTCAAGGAACCTTGGAAATTGATTGGACTAATAATGGTATTCCAGAATTCTTCTTGCAAGTATCCACTTCTGAAAATTGAAATGACTTCATCAGAAGTTGAAAGCACTATTAAAATCAAATACTGCATGAATATTGATTTTATGAGCTGCTGCATATCTAAAACTCTGATTGTACAAAGACTCTCTTTGTGTTAAATGAGATCTTAGAAGTATACTAAATCAAACCAAAAAGAATTAATTGATGTTTGAAATTCATAACATGAAATGTATTAATATTATGAAATACTTCAAATTGAAATATTCCAAACCATTTTTTTGAACTACCATATTGTGTAATAATCAGATAATATTCAAACAGTAAGTCTCTTACTGAAGTAGTTTAGTGAGGACCCATTAGCACTATGTAATATAAATATACTAATCTCTAAATTTCAATGAGAAAATACTGTTAGTATGAAGTAGAAATGATTTATCTTAAAGAGAACAAAATTTGAATTATTCGCATTTTATATGGATTAATAAAAAATTGAAACTCTCAAAATTTAGTGAATACCAATAAAGTCTTTATTATTGAATCAAATCCTCTATATTAATTTGATTTTATTGTTTAGAAATAACAATAAATTTGAAAATTTGGAAATTGTGAAGAATTCTTTTCAATATTAAGAAAAGCTATCTGTGAGCCTTGAGGTATATTTTACATACCCAAATAGGCCACAATTATCTTAAAAAGAGATTTTGAATTATGCACAACTCATAAGTCATGCATATATCCAAAATTCATCATTTTCAATTTCAGAAAAGATGAATAACTTTTTATTGAGTAAGTAAATCCATGGATTTAAGACCAGATTTGGATTTTACACAAAAATTCACCTAGGGTAGCTCCATAGAGTGAATAAGCTCAATTTAAGTATTTGAGGTGGTAAAATGGAAAATACTTCAATACCACATCATTAATACCACATAAAAGATCCGTGAAAATTTTTGTTTTTCTTGATTTTTAGCCAAAATAATGGGAAAGTGAGAAATCCCATGTTACATATACACTAAGAATAGTGTTATGCATGTTTTGAGCACTTAATATCATGGTATTCTTACATGGACTTTTGGTACACCCATAGTGGATATCTCACTTTAAGCTTAAATTACTATTTTGACGTAAAAAATAGGCAAGGGGGACAAAAGACATCAAAGAGAGCCAGGGTACCCAACTTCTGAGGCCTCAGAGGCGTGGATAGCTCCAGAGCATGGATCCATGGCTCATCTTGGCCCAATTGGTAAACTAAAACTCTTTGGGAACTTGGTTACCAAGTTACAACTACTGTAAAACATCAGAAAATAGCAAATAACCTGCTATTTTGACGTGCCAAGGAGGTAATGAGCTACTTACACTCCTGTAACCATGTCAATTACTAATGACTTTCCATGGATAAACCCCAAAAGAGTAATTAAAACCCTTTTGGGACCCATATTCATTGATTTACCTCATAGCAACCAGCAAAACACTGCTATTTGCAATTCTACGTAGAAATGAGGTAAAACCTTCAAAAATTCATTAAAAATACAATTCTTAATGAATCTTTCTGAAACTTTCAGGACTAAAGGAGAACTGTATTATCTATGGTACAACCAAAAGGAATTACAGTTTTACTAGTAAAATTAAAAGTTTTACTTACAGTCCATTTTTGGATATTCTACGTGAAACACTGAATCTTCAAAAATTCACAGTAATTACAACCTGTGATGAAATTGGCAATAACATTGATAACTTTGAGAAATCAATGATTATTTTAGAATAAAAGAAGATTTACAAGTGTTACTCCTTTTATTCTTAACCATATTGGGGTTGGTAGTCACGTAAAAGCATCAATTAAGTAATTATGATAATCTTACATGACAACAGATGATGCAATCAATAATCCAAAAAGGTTTATTGTTTTCTCACTCACTGGTTTTTCAGTTTGCTCCATGGCACGCCTCTGTGAGCTGTTATTGACTTAAAAGAAGCCTCTTCTTGCTGTTTTTTCCGTATCATCATCTTATAAATTTATTAAACCATTATTACCAACAAGTAAGTATTAGTTCAAGCTATTCTTAAGTGTTTTAAATCTTTCAGAATCAATCAGAAAGACGTGAAATCATAGAATCCAACTATATATTGTTGAAATACTGTTATAAATCATCTTGATCCCTTAAATCCACAATTCTACGTCAAATTTCTCTACTCTTATCTTTCAATAAGTTCTTTGGAGTATTAGTGAGTCATTTATCTTTAATTCTTAAAGTTTTTCTCTAGTAATAGTTTTCTTCAAGAATTATCTTTATAATTATTCTTGTAAAAGATAATTATATATTAAAATAATTTTATTATTTTAATAAAAGAAGTTTTTTATTATTAAATTCTTCTTGTAATTGATTCTTGTAGACAATTACTGCTCACTGTTATAATCACTAGTAGTGTATAACACGTGAAAGAAATAATTTTATAATTATTTAATTGTGGTTATAATAATTTTTATTATTATATTTCATAAGAACAGACATAGTACTGTTGATTAATAGTAATATTATCATCAGTTTCATAGTCACATCTTACACTATCCTTGTAAGTTTGGGTTTGGGAGTGATGGTCATTGTAAAATACAATTGACAAACTTCAATTTGAAAATGAAACCCATTTTCCCCAAGATGTATCTGAAATGAAATCTTTTCGGAAATCCAGTGAGAAAACTAGCCATTAATCAGCCCAAATTCAGACTTAGAGAATACACAAAGAAAGAATACAATAATTATAGGTAACAATTCTTCAATTGAAGATTTTTCAAATATTACTTTAATCAGCTCAGGAGCTGTACACTTTATCAATTAACACGGGGAAAAAATCTTTATAGTTTTATTCTTCCTTTTTCAATCAAAAATATGAAAGGAAAACTGTACCTGGATCTTCATTCTGGTTTTTTAGGCCAATTATCATTGAAAGAACAATATATTATCATTCTCACTTGAAGTAAAGAATTGGATAATTTCTTCTCAATAGAGCTGAATAAGCGTTTTTGTTAGTAAAATTATATAATTGGTACAAATAATGTGAGGTAATCATTGACACATTCTTCCCAAAATTGAATACAAATTCACCATATTTCTCATTTTGTAGAGCCAGGAAGAACATTAAATCTAGACAAATAATTTCAAAGCTTCATACAAAATCTACTGAGGATTAGCATTCAGAGTCATGATCATTCTGATTCTGAAGAATCTTTTTTCCAGAATAATGCAGATGTTTCCTTCAAATAATTTGCTCAATTTCATCTATTAACAGGATTGATTAAAAGCAGTCTGAAAATTTTTCAGCTTTATTTCTCATTGAAACAACATTTTTAATTGAACATAAATCTGAAGGAAATAGGTAAGAATAATTTAGAGTGAAACAATAGAGATTATCATAGAAAGGATAAGTTTAATAGAAAAAACCTCTTCCATTGCTTCTTTCCTCATATCAATTATAACTTTTTATATTTAAAATGTTGGCAAACAATTGAAAATAAGTCATGTGTAAACAGAAATTCTACAGAGACAATCAATTTACTGAATTTAACCAAATCAATTTACAAAGTAGGATTAGAGGCCACAATTTCATCTCAAATTTAAGAATTATTCCATTATAGTAAATATGACCTTGCAAACAAATCATGAATTTATCATTTTTTGGAAAAAATAAATGAAATTTGCAAAGAATACAATTCATTATTATTCAGCTACAAATTTCAAATAAAAAAACTTATTTAAAAGAGAGTTAACTTTCTTTCAAAATCAGACTTCCTAAAAATTTAATCAGGTTGGATGTACACCAGTCAGCTTAAGTTTATAAAAATAAAGAAATATTCTCCCAAAAAGGTACAGCAGATGTTTCATGCATTCAGTGGAAATGAAAAAAAGCTGTTTCATTAAATAACAACAACTCCAACTGAAATATATTATCTCTTTTTCACATTTACCAGGAAAAATATCAATAAAGAATTTGTCATAAGAATTATAAAAGAATTAGTTTTAAAATCACAAGTGTTATACTTACAAAATTAAAGCTCAAAATTGCAATATGAATGGAATCAATCTTTTGCACATGTGATGAAATATTTTCATGGTGCTTCACTAAGATATGTGCAATTGAAGAGTTGGAAAAACTACAAAATTATTTTTATTCATTTATATTTTTATAGTTAAAAGCTTTATCAACCCTGACTTGTCAAACTTAATTGAAAACTCAATCATGAACCTCAGAAATTGAAAAAGTATTAGTATCAAAGAATATAAGTTAATAATTCCTCAAGATAGACCAAATTCACTAATCTTATGGAGGTATTATTATATTAAGCCAGGAATATTATCACAAGATATATCATTTACTTTTGAAATATATCTCTGTATTCAACAAACTATAATAAAGAAAAAATTAAAGACTTCAAAATTATTGGCTCATTACAATATGATGTTGAGATTTCAATTAGTGAATACCATTTTTCTCAATAAACGCAAAGTAATTACCTTTTCATGATGAAATTTATGAAAACATAACATTTGAAGTATTTTCAAACAAAAAATGAGCTATTATACCAACAAATGAAAAGGGAGAGTCTGGAATCTGTCATTATCTCTTTAATATTCTTTTTTTTATAAATCACAATTGGTATTTTGAAATTTAATAATTTCATTAAAGCTACAATTTAACTTGAAAAATAATTTTTTCAAAAGGGGTTTTAATGGAGAACTGAACAGCTGTATGAATATATATGATGAGTAATTTGAATTGTAAATGATATGTTTTCTCATTCTTGAAAGTAGATATGGGATATAATTAAAATATTATTGAATAATTATTTGTGGTGTAAAATGTATCAAACCTTCTGAAAATATGTGCTAGGAGGAATATTGTTGATTTTTAGTAAGAGAAAAAAAGAGGCTTTTGAAATAAATCAGGAAGAAATATTGCATTTCTTTTGAAAAATACTTATCAAAATGTTTGTTTTGGACTTTGTATGAATTGATATGTATAAGAGTTTGATGAAGGATTTCATACCAAAAATCAGGTCAAGTATGCTTAAAACTAATCAATAAATTCCATTGCTTCAAATTGATTGATGGTATTGAGGGAAAGACTTTTGTAACCTTGTTTGTGACTTTTGTGGTAAAAAATCCTTATTTAAGATGGAATCCATGAGCTATGTTGAAAGATACAAAGAAGAATAAGTGGTATTAAAACTCTTCTATTTCTATTGAGTAAAGCTCTAAATTCCCAAATTTGTGTCTGTAAGTATCTGAAAAAGGTATTACAAGGTTAGAACCAAGGTTAGGACCCAGGTTGGAAGAAGGTTGGACCTGCTACCCCTGCTTGTGGGGGTAGCTTTTTTTCATGGTGACTGTAAGGTTTTATAAGACTTGCAGGAAAATTTGGGTGTTTGTTTATCAATTAAGCTGTTAACTCCAGCTTTACAGAATTAGGGCCATGCAGGGCTCTTATCATGAAAGGTCCTGCAAAGAATTACTTTAATCTCCTTTGTCCTTTAATGTTATTAAAGCTCAAAGTTAATACTAAGACTAGGTCTTGTATTTTAAATCAGGTGGCTTGTGACTCTTTTCCCATTTTTCCTTTTCATATTTGTAAGAATCTTGTATATTTCTATTTGCATGATTTCTTGTTTTTTCAAGAATCATCTCAAACTTCCTTGCTGTTATATGTATCTCAGGTGAGTCCTTTTTTAAGGGTGTCGTGATAAGAGGTTTGACTATGAAAAAATAAGTAAATATTACCAATATTTTACTTATTTTACTATGAATGTCCTTATTAAATTAAAGAATAAGATAAATAATCATTATAATTATGGTGTAAAATATTTATATTATTAATTAAATATGATAATATAGGTTATATTGAAAAAATTAATATAATAAAGAGGAATATATCAATATATAATAATTGATATAGTTATGCCACTGCATTACTGTTACAAACAAATAATAAAGGGTCAAAAATTGCTATTTAATAAGAAAAAACAATTTATAACAATAATATTACCATTATTAAAGCTTTATATTAATATACATACTATCTGTATTAATAAAAGAATTATTAAAAATAATAATAAAGGCAAAATTATTATAATAAGATTTGATAACCTACTTTTAACACTTAATATAATAATATTGAATGATTTTACACCTAACAATGTAAATCAAACTTATTCAAATTGTATTTACAAATAAAAATAGAAGAAATTACTAATATTCTTGTTTATATGTGAAATTAGAGATTTGGAAAGAAATTTAACAAAAACAATTAAAATTTGATTTAATCAAATCAGAATTTATGATTAAAATAAAGATTAACCTGCATCTTTGAGTATATACTAGTTTTTATATAAAAATAATAAAGCTTTTACCTTTGGTTTTAATAATTCAATGTTTTGTTGCATCTGTGGGGGAAATAGAGGTAAAAAAACTCTTTATAGTAGAATCCACCTTCTGAGAGTCCAGGAGACTTATAGTAGATGTGCACTTCTTATATCCACTGGAATTGATACGTATCTCAAAGCTTAATGGTGATTACATCATAATTAAACCATCTTATCTCATTATTACACCACTATTTAGAGTTATCACTATAACTCTAGGTTTTCTGAAATCATAGGCTTGGAAAAGAAATAAATTTGTGCATTTCTTATTTTTAATAATCATAAAATAGTATTTACCACTTTTATCATCTATATGACTGTTAAACTTAAATCAAGATTAAAGTGACCAATCATGTATGATCAATTTTAAGGTTAAACTTTGATCATTAAAGACTTTTGATTTATAGATGCTCAATTCATTCATACAGTGAATTCTGATAGCTTGGCAAGTCATTATTAAGCTTCCAAGAGAATATCATTAAATAAATAAAACTCTATTTTTAATCATTTTTCTTGTACCTCATCTTTTCTGTGGAGATTTACTGTAAGATGTTTCTATGAAACTATTGATAATATTACTATTAATCAACAGTACTAGGACTGTTCTTATAGAATATAATAATAAAATTACTATTCCCAAATTAATTGAAATTATTTCTTTTACTTGTCATACACTACTAGTGATTATGTGAGCCTTAGAGGTATTTTCATATACCCAAAAGACCACAAATAACAAAATAAGATACAAATATAAATAAAATGATTTTATTTATATTATCAAAATAAAAAATTAAAATACAAATACAAATTTATATACAAAAATAAAAATTACATTAAATTTTTAAATTATGAAAAAGCATTTTTACTTGAAAAAATTAAGTAAAAATGAATTTTTATTCAAATTAATGAATTTGAGATATTTTTGGTAAAAGGTTACATAGAATATATTATAAATTTTTATCCAATAAATAAACTTAAGAAAATTACTTCACCATTGGATTCCTCATAAAAAATAAGGTGCGGTCACCTCTGGGTAAAATTTCTGTAAATCAACTCTAAATAAGCTTAAATTAAGTTTTGAGTATTTTCTGTACAAAGAGTTGAAAATCCTCAAAAGCTTAATTTAATTCACACCAAATGTGATGTTAACCATCAATTTTTGTGTTAAAATTGAGGTGTTGTGTGTAGCTTAGAAGTTATGAGGAATTGAAGTATTTTCAATTGAAATGTCAAAATGTGTGCATGTATTACATAAGTGAACTGTAATTTACATATGAGGTATCAATTATTACAGTTGTGTACTGTACAATTTCTATTGAATTTCATGTGTAAATTACAAATGTATTACATGATGAGGAATTAAAGAAAAAATAAATTGGAAATATTAAATCTGGGGGGGAAAGGAACTCTAGCTCTAAGGGGGAGCCAGACCCCCAAATTCCTTCCTGACAGGCATGGGATGTCAAAATCTACACAAAGGTTCATCACTTTTGGCCTGGAATTGAGTCGCAGGGTCTGTGACTCAATTGATGATGAGGTTTTGATACCCACCAGGGCAGTTTTAATTGTTGCCAAGAGGGTAAAACTACCCTTAAGTTACAACAATCCTAGTAAAAACATTCTAACTGCTTTCTACGTCTCTTACACACATTCTGATGTGTTTTAAAGGCTCTAGACCAGGTATTACTATAGTAATGGCTGATTCAAGGGTCTAAAATTGCTAAAAAATAGCAAAAAACGGCTAAAACCAGCCCTTTTTGGGCTAAACCAGGGTTCAATGATGCCAAAACTGACTCTTCTTTTGCCAGAGTGTCTTTAAGGACTGAAAAGAGTCATTTTTACATTTGAAGCAAGAGAATTGATGGCCATAAAAGAATTTCTTCTTTGCCCCACTTTTCTCTTCATGTTAGAATCTTTTCCTTTTATAATTAGTTTAAACACTGTTAAACCAATCAATAACAGATTCCAAACACCCTTTTTATATCATTTTGAACCTTTTAACCACGTGAAAAAATCATTATAATCATTTTTACCCCTTGAACCACCCCATAAGTGAATTAAGGCATCTTTCATCACTATTAACTTTGTCACTTTGTTTCCAAAATTCACTCTGGTCACTTTTGGGCATGTTTTATCTTGCAATAACTTTTAAAGACTTTGTTCTTTAATCAATTTCTTGAATTTTGTTGCTCAATTGATTCCAATTGCAATTGCACTTGAAGATATTTCTTTTGTAGCCTTAAATATCTCTGGTAGAGCATTTTTGGATAAATTTTTATTGTTGGTAAAATAATAAATCTTCATAATATTATTGTTTTATACTTATAAAGTTCAAAACAATGAAATTTGTGTGTTTTCTCTTAAAAAGAATATTTCATACTATTTTTTAATCATATTTTACCTTATACAAATTTTGATGACAGGAAAAGTACTTTATTTTTAATCAAAGTTTCATATCCACAGCTTACAGATTATAACAGCAAGAAGTAATTGTCTACAAGAATAAATTAGAAGAAGTATTGAATAATAAAACCTCTATATTAAAATGATAAAATTGTTTTAATATATAATTATCTTTTTCAAGAATAATTACCAATATAATTCTTGAAGCAAACTATTACTAGAGCAAATTCTTTGATATTTAATAATAAATCACTCACTAATACTCTAATGAACCTTGGAAAGAGAGTGGTAGAGAGATTTGACAAGTAATTGTGGATTAAAAGAATGAAAATTTGTTTATAACAGTATTACAACAATATATAGTTGATTTCTATGATTTAACGTCTTTCTGATTGATTAAGAAAGATTCAAAACACTTGAGAAAAGTTTTAACTAATATTTAATTGCTGGTAAAAAAGATATAATTGGATAAGAAAATAATTTGGAAAACACAGCAAGAGGAGGCCTCTTTTAAGTCAAAGACAGCTCACAGAGGCATGCCATGGAGAAAACTGAAAACTCAGTGAGTGAGAAAACAATAATCTTTTTTTGGATTATTGATTGCATCATTTGTTGTCACATAAGATTATCATAATTGCTTAATTAATGCTTTTATGTGACTACCAACCCATTTATGGTTAAGAATAAAAGGAATAACAACTGTAAATATTCTTCAATTTCAAAAAACATTAATTCATCAAAGGTATAAATTTTGTTGAAAATTTGATCTCAGGTTGAATTTTCTCTGAATTTTTGAAGATTCAGTGTTTCATGTGGAATCATCAAAAATGGACTGTAAGTAAAACTTTGAATTTTAGTTATGAAAATATAATTCTTTTTTGATTTAATTATGAGTAATACCATTTTCCATTGGCCCTGAAATTTTCAGAAATATTCATTGATAATTAAGGTTTCAATGAATTTTTGAAGCTTTTACCTCATTTATACATAGAATTGCAAATAGCACAATTGTCAGGATGAAACTATGATAAAGGTGTAAATAGGCTAGTTACAACTTTAACTATGTTTGTGACACGGTAAAAATGGTTAAAAAAGATTTATAAGAGTTGAAGATGATTTTATTCAAGATAAAAAGGGCTTTACTATATATAATATAGTGGTGGTGAGCGCTGTTGAAAGCCCTGGGTGCAGCTTTATCTGTTGGGTTACAATAATAAAAGACTACAATAGTTAGGATTTATAATTATACCTGATTATTAACCAAGAGTAAAACTGTTTCTGACAGTTTACTACGTAGGTTATTCAAGAGCAGGATGAGGAGACAATTCTGGCTGTGAAAAGCCTCCTTTTTATCCTGAAATGGGGTGGAAAGGGTGCTATACCTTTCCACCTAGAGGAAGTGAAGATTTTCACTCTCTAGTACTGTCTTGTGGTTTGCAAACAGCCTGTACAACCTGTATTGGGCTCAAATGTGGCTTTGAAACCACATCTGGGCAGTTTTCACCAATACAGGGTGAAATGTTTCATCTGGGGACCTCACAGCCTGATTCTGACATGTATGATGCCTAGAATTCTGTACAGAAGCTGTATGGGACCCCAGTGTTGACTGAAATATGAGTTATTGAAGTAAAAACAAGCTTCTTTGTCTATTTGAAACCTCCTATTCAGGGTTATGGGATATTATCCCATGGTAAGGCTGTATTGGTCAGAATGTGGGATTTTGACCTTAAAACAGCTATATCTTTGTCAGTTCTTGAGATATCAACCTCAAAACTAAACCTGTGTGTAGCCCTGTATGCATTCTACACAATGGTACCTTATTTGATATGGCTATAATTAAGTATGGCAAAGTTATGCCATGTACAAGAGTTTTGTATATATACGTGTTTTAGGCAAAAAGCTGTATTGAGCTTGTTTTCCCCATAGCTTCTGCTGTAGTTGGGATATGGGGAAGTGGATGACACAATGAGATAGTCCTGATTATGCTCTTTCCAAAAAAAGATCCCACTTCAGGTATCTCACACTAAAACTGTAGAAGTTAGATGAGAGGTGAATGTTTTGTTCACCCTTATATGGCCTGAAATTGACCATACCTCCAGTAATATTGGTGCTAGTTCAGTTTGACTGGTACCATGGGATAGCCCTGGCTTAGAGCTTCATTTTGAGTACCCATTTGATGGGGTTAAGCCTCTCCTTCTAGATTTTGGATGAGAGGTGAAAATGAAGGTTTATGCTCAGCAATAACTTTGAGCAGGAATAACTTTGTTATTCTTTGTCCTATGGTTATGGGACTTATATTTTCAGAAAGGGGTGAGTTTCCTCTTTCCTTTGATACTTTTTGACCTGATTTGGCTCAACTCCATGTTTTGGTGGTATCTTGGCTATACCATTGGTTTATGGTATTTTTGCTGTCATGCTTGTGCTCTGGTTTTGAGTCACAGGCTGACATACCCTCCCTCTAAAAAAGGCTCATCATTGATGAGACTGTGCAGTCCTCCTAGAGGCCCTGAATCTCCTTAGATGAAGGTTCCCATCTGGTATGGCATCTTCTGCCAACCATTTGTCTTTATCAGCTGTTTGGTGCTTGAATCTGACTAAGTATTGTCTTTGATCCTTTCCATTAAGTCTGATCTTCCTGGCCATGATGATCTTACTCACAGGTCCTGGTGAGTCCTCCACTTCCACTATATCAGGTGTTGTGGGGTTCTTCTTCCTGGAGGGGAATTTATCCTCCTCTATTTGGAAGTGTGGTTTGACCAAACTTACTGGGAATACTGGGTGCTTCCTGGAAAATTCCTCTGTAAGTTTGACTTCCACTGCATTCTTTCCTATCAACCTAATGATAGTGAAAGGCCCTACAAATTAGTCCCCCATCTTCTTGGGTCCTTTAAGATTATTAAAGTTCAGTGTAGACACTAGCACCTGGTCCCCTTCCTTAAAGTTAGGTTCCATGTGTGTCTTGTCCCACCACTGTTTATTATATTCTTTTTCCTCAGCTATGCATTTGGCAGCTGTGTCAGAAGCCCTCTCCCACATATCATGGAAGTCTTTGGCTGTGAGGTGGATGGTAAGAAGATTTTTCTTTAAGTGATCCACAGGCAGCAGGGGATTCCACCCTTTCTCTACTACTGCAGGTGTTTTTCCTGTGGTAGAGTTCTGACTTGTATTATAAGCCAGTTGGACAGCTGGTAGAAGGGTAACCCAGTCATGGGTGTATCCTTCATGGTCCTTGTATTCAATGCCATAGGCACAGAACCTTCTAAGGATGTCTTCCATAGTCTGGATCATCCTCTCAGCTAGGCCATCTGTTTGGGGATGGTAAGCTGTGGAAAAAGCAAGCTTGGTGCCAAGCATGTCATACAAGTTGGTCCAAGATTCAGATGTGAATTTTGGGTCCCTATCACTAATGATTATTTTAAGGACTCCACAGGTAGATATGATGTTATTCCAAAATAACAGGGCAGTATCCATGGCTGTGTCCTCTTTGTGGAATGGTAGACACCTCATGCTCTTGCTGAACCTATCAACTATGATCAAGCAGGAATTGTAGTTTTGTTTGCCTCCTGGGACAAGTCCTGTAACCCAGTCCATGTTGATGGTTTCCCATGGGTGTTTGGGTTCTTCTATATGTTGAAGTAACCCATACTTCTTCCCATGTTTCCTATTTGCCTTTTGGCATCTTTCACAAGTGTTGATGTATTCTCCCAGCTCTTGTTCCCACTTGGGCCACCAAGCTGTGCTTGCTACCCTCTCTTTGGTCCTGTCTTCACTCATGTGTACCATATAGGGGCAGGCATGACATTCCTGTAGGATCAGAGAGATGTGGTCTCTGTCTACCACTGTGAGTGCACTTGTGTGTTTTTCTCTGTGGTAGAGCAGGCCAGCTATAAGGAAGAACTTGTTATCCTTATAGGCCCTCAACAAGGGTTCTTCCATCTGGGATTCCAGTTCTGGACTCCTGTACTTTTGTTGAAGGAGCTGTAGTAATATGCCACACTGTTTGTGTTTGGCATAAGACTTCAGTACTGCATTGAAAAATTCATTTTGCAGCTCTGAGGAGCTTATCCCCAGTATGGGAGTTTCTGTTCCCTCTGAAGCAATGTTCTCACTGTCAAAGGTACCATGTTCTGGTGCCCATTCAGAAAATCTGAAGTTCTTCCTTCTATCTATTTCCATGAAATGGATAGGGATCTTGGCTGCAACTTCAGGGTCATAAGCTGTATTGCTTTTGACATTCTCCAGTGGCCATCTGCTGAGGCCATCGGCATTGGTATGACTTTTACCTTCTGTGTATATGATGGTCATGTTACCTCTATACTCCTGGATAGCTATTTGCCATCTCAGAATGTGTCTATTTGTAGTCTTCATGTTTAGTAAAGACTTCAAGGCTGTGCAGTCTGTGTAGACTTCAAAGACTGCACCCTCCAAATAATAATGGAGTTTCTCTAGAGCCCAGACTAGACATAGACATTCAGTCTGGGTGGCCCCCTAACTGGCTTCTGAATCTTTCAGTTGCCTATAGATGTAACATATTACACCCTCTCTTGGTTCACCATCCATAATTTGTCTTTGGTGAAGGGCTGCCCCTGAGCCTTGGCTACATGCTGCATCTATGTATAACTTGAATGGTAGTTCAAAGTCAGGCAAGATGAGCACAGGTGCATTTGTGAGTTCATGTTTGATCCTCTCATATGCATCCCTCCTTTCCTTGGTTATTTCAAAAACTACATCTTTTGAACATAGCTTGTATACGCTACTAGTTATGTGTGCAAAGTTTTTGATGTGGTTTCTATAGTAGCTAGCAAACCCAAGGAAGGATTGCATCTCTTTTATGCTTTTTGGTACTAGCTTTTGCAGTACAGCTGCTACTTTATTCTGGTCAATTGCCAGACTAAGACCTGAGACTTTATGTCCTAGAGCTGGTAGCTCTTGTTGGCCAAAATTACACTTTTTTAGTGAAATTTTCAGATTGATGGGTGTACATTTACTTAGCACTCTGTCTATATATTTTACATGGTCTTCCCATGTCTCTGAGTATATAATGATTTCATCAATATATACTACCATCCAGCCTTCTAATATTTCTCCTTGAAATATTGTGTCCATCATCCTTTGGAAGTGGGCTGGTGCATTTTTAATGCCAAATGGCATCCTGGTATACTCATATATGCCATATGGCATATTATTCTGAGTAATTTCATGGAGTTTGGTTTAACTGCATTCTGGTGGAAGCCTTTCATACAGTCCATTTTGGTTATGTATTTGGCTTTTGCCAGTTTATCCAAGGCATGAGGTATCCTGGGTATAGGGTACCTGTCTTCTTTTGTGTAGTTATTCAGAGCTCTGAAGTCTCCACACAATCTAGACTTGCCATCATGCCAGGTGATTAGGACAGGAGTGGTTATTTCCACTATTTCATTGTCTCCAATCTTCCTGATGACTTCCATGTCCAGGAGTTCATTGATATGTTTTTCAATTTCTTTCCTGGTTTCCAGACTTGCTGGGTAAGGAGGTCTCCTAAGAATGGGTGGACAAGGCCTTTCCACATCCAGATATAGTTCTATATCATGGCCTTTGATCTTGCCTAATGGTTCTTCACCAATGGCAAATCCTGGTCTGTGCTTTCTCAGCATCTTCAGTAAAATTAGTTTTTGTTTACTGGTGAGGGTAGTGCTAAACTGTCCCTCTCTGAATTCCTTCAGAAGTTCTTCTAGTGAATCTTGAGAAGATATCTGGTATATGTCAAGTGAAAATTTCTTTTCCTTGTTAGTATGAATGGTGATGTGCCTATTTTTACTGTTGTAAATGTCTATGCCATACATCCTCTGGTAGTCTGTTCCCAGTAAAAGCCCTTGGATGTGGGCATCATCAAGCACTACAAACTCTGGGTTGAGTCTGATATTACCCTTCCTATGGGGTATAATTATCTCTTTGATAATTGTCCCAATGGAAGTCATCTTCCCTGATGCACTTTTAAAGTTCTTTTCCTTAGTGGGAAAGCGCTGTTTTTCCCAGTTTGGGAAGTGGTTATCCAGATAGTTTCTGGCCACTATGGAGCACAGTGCTCCACTATCAATTATCAGTGGATGCTGAGCATTTTCAATACAAACAGTCATTTTTGTGGCTGTCCCATGTATATATGCCACTCCTTTGGTTGGTGTAACCAGGAATGTTTGTGCATCTTGTGTGTGTTTGCACAAGTTCTTGTTAGCAGTGTCCTGTGGCATGCCTGCTTCCAACTGTATGTCCTGAATTTCTAGTGGGGTTTCCTCTTTGTATTCCACTAGAAATTCCTCTCTTGAGTCTTGATCATCATAAGATGGCTCTCTGATGGCATCACCCATGGAGTCTGATTCAGAATCCTCTGTTGGGGATTCTTCCTCTGGGACTTTCTCAATGGCATAGACTTTTTTCTTTGCTTTTGGACAGTTGTTGGCATAGTGGTCTGTTGAACCACAATTGTGACAAGAATTTCTCTTCTTTTCCACTTCTGCCACTCTTTCTTTGAATTTGTCTTTAAACTCTACCCTGAAAGGTTGTTTCTCTTTGAAACCACTGCTCTTATATGGGGTGAATTTTGCTATATTAGTCCTTTTGCTTATTTCTTGTAAGGTGTTGGAAATGTCATCTAGAGTGCAATTTTGGTTGCATCTGCATTTTACTGCATGCTCTAGTTCTCCTGGATGTTTTGTCAGAAGCTTGTGATTCCTCATTTGGATGTTCATCTGAGGATCAATGGCTTTAAGTCTTTTAGACTGTCTAAGACACCACTCATATGGATCTTTTTCCACTGAGTATTTGTAATTTTCAAATGATATTGTCTTCTGCCATATCCAAGTTCCATTACTGTACTTTTGGATGATTTGACCCTTCCACCATGGCCAGTTTCTTCTGCCATGGATTTCTTTCATTTCTGTGTACCATATACTAGCATGACCTTTAAATGCAGTATTCAATCTAGAAGTAATCCAGTAGTCTGGTATGCTTGGTACATCAATGAAGAGTCCATCAATATAATCCATGAGTTCCATATGATCATATTCTCCTGATCCAGAGAATTTGGGCCAGCTTGAGGCCTCAGGAAGCTCTTTCAAGGCTTCCTTCTCTGAATAAGACATGCCATCTCCATCCTGGTATTTTGATGGAGATCTTTCCTTATTCATCAACAT
The DNA here is from genome assembly GCA_023105745.1 of Austropuccinia psidii. Taxonomy (NCBI): domain Eukaryota; kingdom Fungi; phylum Basidiomycota; class Pucciniomycetes; order Pucciniales; family Sphaerophragmiaceae; genus Austropuccinia; species Austropuccinia psidii. The sequence continues at coordinate 21,817,388 of JALGQZ010000001.1, forward strand.
GGCATCTGGTTTGATGTCATCTGGTTGATATGGATTATCCATAACTTGGCCTTGTGGATGGGGCTTCAAGCTATGGTAGACATTAAAAAGTTTGTTTATGTCTTGATCCAGATAATCCCTGTCCCTTTTTCTGTGGTGTTGTTCTTCAAAGACTAGATTCAGTCTTTTGTTGGCTTCTTCAGAGGCTTTGCTCAATTGAGCATATCCTTCTTGAAGATTCTTAACTATTTGTTCCAAGGAGGTATGTGTTTTTTTCATCCTCTCATGGCCAGCTTCAAGTTCTGCAAACTGCTTTGCAGATTGTTCAGCATATTGGGACATTTGTAATCACAGTGCATCACTGTTTAAGTTACTCTCAGGTGTGACAATGTTGTGTTCAATCTGAGTGGAGGTAATGTTTCTATTACTAGGACTACTGATTCTAGAGTGGTTTACAGCTACTTCTGGTTCTTGTGTACTTCCTTCACCAAATCTAACAGCTTCTGGATAATGGGGTCTGACTCTTTCCTCGTCTGGTTGAAGGAGGCTTTGTTCTTGCCCTTGTTTCCTTGTCTTCTCCTGGAAACTTCCTGGAATTGTGAAGAATGGTGACTCTTGGCCACTGATCTGCTGGTTTCTGAATGGTGTGAAGCCACTGGAGAGCTGATTTGGCCTTCTCCTTGTGAGCCTGAAGGAATCTGAGTAGGCCCTGTCTGGGTTACCTGTTCTTCTATAGCTTGGATAGTGGCTTGATTCTCCCTTATCCTCTGTTCCCTTGCCTCCAGGAGTCTGAACTGCCTGGTAGGATTCCAACCTTTGGTGATTATCATAAGGTCTTTGAAGTCTATCTCTTTGAGACAGATCTTCTGGAAACTTGCTCCAAGTTCTTCCCAGTGACTTGCCAGGTTGAACCTTTTGTTGTCCATGCTCCATTGAAATAAATCTTTGAGGAGTTGGTGGAGCTGAAGAACTTGATCCATATCCTTCCAGTCCTCTGGTTTGAGGTTCCTGTTGAATTGGAGTGTGAATGGCAAGGCTGATATTATCTCCCTCATTGTCTTGCAATCCACCACTGTGTCCAAGGTGTCCTCCTCCAGGTCTTCTGGTTCTGGACAAGCCTTCTCTGTCCTCTGGCCGGTTCCTTTGGAAGCCAAGGTCTCTGAGGTATACAGGGGACATATCAGTGTTTCCAAGCAGTCAAAAACTTTATGCTACCTTTTCCTGTGCCTTGTACAAATTTGTTATCTGCTGATTTGGGCAGTTTGCCTTTGGAGGTTACAACTGGGTTAATAATTGTAATTTTTCCTGTACAAGTTGCTAAGGATGGTTTACCTTGTATTGATGCAGAGTTTTGTGGTTTTCTACTCCTCTGAGTGGATATTGGAGTCCACTTCTTGGCTGTGATGAGGCCTTCACTGTGCCTCTTTCCTTTGCCCTTGCTGCCCTCTGGTTCTGAGGGTGTCACTGGTGTGTTGGCCTGTGACTGGGTCTCAAGTGGGATGTAATTTTCTTCCACTGAATCAAGGTAGGAAAAAGAGGGCTTATGTCAGTTAAGACTTCTCAAAAATGCTGGTTTTGCACATCTAAGATTGGCCTCTGGGCTTGTATGTTACTACAATATGCCCTGTATAATGACAGTATAATTGAATCAACAATTTCACATCAGAATTACAGCTTATGGTACCCTTTCACACTGTTTGTGTGCCAGTATCCCACAGATACACTTGTGGTTTTCAAGTGTAATCTGAATACGTGGCTCTGTATAAGTGTAATTGAGTTAACAATACACTTAACCACGCCTCAACTGATGTTTTTTCAGTCAGAGGTGTCCTTATTCAATCAAGAATACAGGACTTATTGATGGCTTATGTGTTTTTATATGTAAACACGCCAAAAATAAAGGTTTTTGTGGGTAGGAACCACGTGGTAAGTACTCTTATACTATTAGTATTGAAGTAAATATATATATAATATATATATTTTTAAAAGAAAATATGGCTAAAAACATAAAACAATTGTCAGCAATTGTAGAATAAGAGAGAAAACTTACTCATAAAGTCCAAAAAAAAGTTTAAAACACGGCCAGGCCCCCAAAATGTCAGGATGAAACTATGATAAAGGTGTAAATAGGCTAGTTACAACTTTAACTATGTTTGTGACATGGTAAAAATGGCTGAAAAATATTTGTAAGAGTTGAAGATTATTTTATTTATGATAAATATATATAATATAGTGGTGGTGAGCACTGTTGAAAGCCCTGGGTGCAGCTTTATCTGTTGGGTTACAATAATTAATATTTATAATTAAACCTGATTATTAGCCAAGAGTAAAACTGTTTTTGACAGTTTACAATGTAAGTTATTCAAGAGCAGGATGAGGAGACCATTCTGGCTGTGAAAAGCCTCCTTTTTATCCTGAAATGGGGTGGAAAGGGTGCTAGACCTTTCCACATAGAGGAAGTGAAGATTTTTCACTCTCTAGTACCGTCTTGTGGCTTGCAAACAGCCTGTACAACCTCTATTGGGCTCAAATGTGGTTTTGAAACCACATCTGGGCAGTTTTCACCAATACAGGGTGAAATGTTTCATCTGGGGACCTCACAGCCTGATTCTGATGTGTATGACACGTAGAATGCTGTACAGAAGCTGTATGGGACCCCATTATTGACTGACATATGAGGTATTGAAGTAAAAACAAGCTTCTTCGTCTATTTGATACCTCATATTCATGGTTATGGGATATTATCCCATGGTAAGGCTGTATTGGTCAGAATGTGGGATTTTGACCTTAAAACAGCTATAGCTTTGTCAGTTCTTGGGATATCAACCCCAAAGCTAAACCAGTGTGTAGCCCTGTATTTGTTCTACACAATGGTACCTTATTTTATATGGTTATCATTAAATATGGCAAAGTTATGCCATGTACAAGATTCTTGTACATATACGTGTTTTAGGCAAAAAGCTGTATTGAGCTTGTTTGCCCCATAACTTCTGCTGTAGTTGAGATATGGGGAAGTGGATGACACCATCAGATAGCCCTGATTGTGCTCTTGTCATAAAGACCCCACTTCAGGTATCTCACACTAAAACTGTAGAAGTTAGATGAGAGGTGAATGTTTTGTTCACCCTTATTTGGCCTGAAATTGACCATAACTCCAGTAATATTGGTGCTAGCTCAGTTCGGCTGGTACCATTAGATAGCCCTGGCTTAGAGCTTCATTTTGAGTACCCATTTGATGGGGTTAAGCCTCTCCTTCTAGATTTTGGATTAGAGGTGAAAATTAAGGTTTATGCTCAGCAATAACTTTGAGCAGGAATAACTTTGTTCTTCTTTGTCCTATGGTGATGGAACTTATATTTTCAGAAAGGAGTGAGCTTCCTCTTTCTTTTGATACTTTGTGAGCTGATTTGGCTCAACTCCATGCTTTGGTGGTATCTTGGCTATACCATTGGTTTATGGTATTTTGGCTGTCATGCTTGTGCTCTGGTTTTGAGTCACAGGCTGACAACAATATGGCTGGTTGCTATGAGGAAAATCAATGGATACTGGTCCAAAAGGGTTTTAATTACTCTTTTAAGGTTTATCCATAGAAATTAATCAGTAATTGATATGGTTAAAAGAGTCTAAACTGCTCTTTACCTCCTTGTCACATCAAAATAGCTGCTTATTTGCAATTTTCTTATGATTTAATGAGATTTCAACTTGGTAACTAGGTTCCCAAAAAGGTTTTAGTATACTAATTGTGCCATTATCAGCCATAGATCCAAGCTTTAGAGCTATCCACCCCTCAGAGTCCTCAGAAGCTGGGTACTGTGGCTCTCTTTGATGTCTTTTGTCCCCCTTAGCTATTTTCACATCAAAAATAGAAATTCAGGATTAAAGACTGATATCCACTATGGGTGTATCAAATCTGTATGTTAGAATACCATAAACTTAAGTGCCAAAAACATGCATAACACTATCCTTAACTTATATTTATCATGGGATTTCTAACATTGCCATTACCTTTGCGTGAAATTGATAAAAACAAGATTTTTCACAATTCTTTTATGTGATGTTAAAGTATTTTCCTTATTACCACCTTATAGAGTCAATTTAAGTTTATTCACTCTATGGAGCCACCCTAGATGATTTTTTGTGTAGAATCCAAATCTGGAATTCAATCAATGGATTTACTTACTCACAAAAAACTATTCATCTTTTCTGACATGCAAAATGATGAATTTTGAGTATATGCATGACTTATGGATTATGGATAATTCAGAATTTGTTTTAAAGATAATTGTGGCCTATTTTGGTATTTAAAATATACCCCAAGGCTCACATTCCATCCCACAAAAAAAAATTTTAATACAATTTTATCAGTGATATTAAAAAGAGAAAGGCCCCAAAGGGGTTCAATTTCCACTTTACAACCTCTTTACATTACTTAGATTAAGTAATTTAAAGCTAATTTATAGATATATTCAGGATTGTGGCCTTTTTTCATGTCTAAATCTTCTAAAGAGTTTATCTGAGTCAGGTATTTCTGATTCTGCCAGCCATTCATCTTCATGTACTGGATTTCTATATCTGACAAGATATTCTCTTGGAATTTTACCCCCAAGTCTCCTTTCTTTAATGAATTTCTTTATCTTGTTGTCTTCACTCTGTGCCACTGGTGGTACAGCTAAACTAGTTGGGTTCCTCAAAGGAAAAAATTATTTATCAGCTGGTTGATAGGATCTTATCAACCTGACTGGAAAAGTGGGATGTTTATTTTCCAACTCACCACCCAATTCCATTTGAACTGCATTGGTTACATGTAAGGCAACAATAACAAAAGGTCCTACATAATAATCTTTGAGTTTCTTTGGGCCTTTTATATTATTAAAATTCAATGTTAAAACTAGAACTGAGTCCCCTACTTTGAAGTCTGGTACTTTATGACTTTTATCCCACTTCTGTTTTGCATAGTCAAAAGCATCATTAATGCTTTGCTTTGAATGGTGTTTTACTTTATCAAGAATGATCTTGAAGTTGGAAGCTGTAGGATGGATGTCAAATAAGTCGTTCTTCAGTGTGTCTTCTGGAAGTCTTGGATTACATCCTTTTTCTAAAATGGCAGGAGTTTGACCTTTGGAAGAATGGACAGATGTCTTCTATTCCAATTCTAATCCAGGTATCAGAGTGCACCAGTAGTAGATAAGTTCATCTGAGTCTTTGAATTACAAACGATAGGAACAGAATCTTCTTATCATGTATTCTAAAGTTTGAGTCATCCTTTCTGCTAATACATCAGCTTGAGTGTGGTATGCTGTAGAGAATGATAACTTAGTCCCAAACAATCTATGAAGAGTTGTCAGGATGATACTATGATAAAGGTATAACTAGGCTAATTACAACTTTAACTGTGTATGTGACACGACAGAAAATGATTTAAAAAAAGATTTATAAAGGTTATAATAAGATAAAAGGGTTCTACTATTGAGAAATAGTGGTGGTGAGCGCTATTGAGAACCCTGGGTGCAGGCTTTATCTGTTGGATTACAATAATAAAGTCTACAATAATTAAAGATTATAATTATACCTGATTATTTAACCAAGAGTAAAACTGTTTTTGACAGTTTACTACGTAGGTTATTCAAGAGCAGGATGAGAAGAGGATTTTGGCTGTGAAAAGCCCTCCTTTTATCCTGAAATTGGGGTGGAAAGGCGGCTAGACCTTTCCACGTAGAGGAAGTGAAGATTTTTCACTCTCTATGAGAGGCTTGTGGTTTGCAAACAGCCTGTATACCCTGTATTGGGCTCAGATGTGGTTTTGAAACCACATCTGGGCAGTTTTCACCAATACAGGGTGAAAATTTTCATCTGGGGACCTGTCACAACCACGTATTTTGACCCTCCTCCTTGATGGCGGCGGCAATCCAACCTGGAGCCAAGTTGGGGCCAATTGGCCATGTCATATCATTTATGGCCAATTGACCCCTTTTGGGTGTTCCATGGCTCTTACGCCATAACCCATTCCATTGGCCACTTATGGCCTCATGCCATATCCTGCGTCATTGGCCCTCTTGGCCAATTTCCACCTCACCAACCCCCAGGCCTCCATCACTGTTTTTGGGCGTGGGGGGTCCCTTTGTCTTCCAGGGGATTCCAGGCCCCATGGCCACCCCTTTCATTATGGGGGTTTTGGCCTAAATGGCCTTTTTGGGCCATTTAGGCCCCCCACGGCTTCCACGGTCCGCGGTCCGTAGGCGGATTAGGCCGCTTTTGGCCTAATCCAATGAGGCCAAAAGGGGCCAAAGGGGGCAGCCACCTAGCCCCCAAGGCCAGGTGGGTCCCAAACCACAATTGGGCCCACCTGAGCCATTTTTGGCCACCAATCCCTTGGACCCAAATTGGACCAAAAACACCTTGGATCCATTTTTGTCCACAAATCCCGTAGGACCCATTTTTGGCCCTGGACCACCATGGACCAACTTCACCGTCATGGCCTCTGGCAACCACCAGAGGCCACAAAATCATCTCAACAAGCATTTCCCTCAACTTAAGGGGAATTCTTTCCTTTCCTTCATGCACTCTGTACTCAAGATTGCAGGTGTGGTGCATATATGGTATTATATACCATTATGCACCATTTTTACTCAGCAATCCAATGGTGACGTTTTCAGGACCCAATTCCACCTTTCCATTTCAAGGTCCATAATTCCAACGCCCATTTTCGAAGGAGGACTTTTCAGCTTATCAGTCTGGCAATCCATGGCGGTAATTCAGAAGATCATTCAAGGATCCCAACCACCTGTATCTGCAGGAGTTGGGTTGGTACAATTCATTCAGGATTATTCTAAGGTCAATTCTCAAGAGGTATTACATAATTCAAATCAGTTGTCAAGACATCAAGTATTCAATACTCCTTGGACAACCCAATTCATCCGTACAGGCCTTATTCAATCAACCTGTATGGCCTTGGCCCAATTGGGCCATTTCTTATTCCACTGTGTGAATTCCATCACACAGTTCAAATTTCAAGATGGCCAGAACTGTATTTCCCGATTCGGACAATACAGTCATTGATCCACCTTCCAGGATCAACCTTTCAGCTTTTCACATATACTGGCCACCTTTCAGCACCTGGGGACTTTTTCCCCAGTTAATTAATATAGTGGATTTATTTTTATCCTTATTTTCTTTTACCTTATTAAAGTTAATACTGATAATCTTAAGTCAGTCATTCAGCACCCTTTTCTTTTATTTCCTCGCCTGTCCAGTGGATATTGGTGGTCATATCCTTATACTAATTCCATTTCCTTTTCTGGCAGGTTGAAACAGTGAATTGAGGATTCACTTGGTTGGCTTCTTGGCTTTTGGCTTCTTTATTATCTTTGGCCATTGGCTTCATCTTTTTCTTATCTCATCTTTTGGCATACTTGTTCTCCCCCTTATTCTTTCTTAAAGAAATTCATTCTTATTATTCTTTTATCTTTGGAGCCCTCCAAGTGAGTTCTTGATTCCTGAGTGCCAGGCCCTCTTCTTCCAAGAGCCCCTGTGACATTATATTAATTAACTCATAATTCTTCTTCATTCATTCATTCTTTTATTCTTATATTTTAAATTCATTCATTCATTTTATCAAAATTATGATTCTTTAACGTTTTATGATCTTATGATTCTTCGTCACCTCTCAATTTTCTCTCATTCATTCCTCATTCTGAAAATTGAAGGCTGACCCATTTTTTATTTTTTGTTATCTTTTCAATCTCATTCTCAATCTTAATCAATCTATTTTTATCCATAATTCAGGCATTTTTATCTTTGGTTCTCAAGTTATTCATCAGGTTATTCAGACACGTTCTTCATATCAGGATTCACTTTGATTTATTCCTCAAGAATTTTGATTTTTGGGAAGAATTCACTTGAAAATTGATTTGATTGACTAATTTGACATAATTGAAATTGACCTCAAGATAATTGATTTACCTGAAGATTTTATTGATTTTGCCAATTATTCACATCAAGATTTTTGACATAAATTGATTTTGACTCAAGAATTCATTTTGATCGATTGATTTTTTCTGCAAGATTTTGATTTGATTTGATTTTGATTGTTTGATTGATTGATTTATTGACTTCAAGATTCTCATTGATATCGATTTTTACTTCAAGACTCAGTTGATTTGATTGATTGACGTATTTGAATAATTTTGATTCATTGATTATCCAATTTCCTCAAGGTTTGATTGTTGATTTTGTACTTCAAGAAAATTTTGATTTTATTTCATTTATTTTGGTTGATTATTCCTGAAATCATGCCAGTTCAACATTCACCTCCAGCAAGACAGACTAGATCTCAGGCCAGAGCTCAAGCTGTTCTGACTCCAACTCCAAGGGCTCCTCTTGACGGTACCCCAGCAGTTTCTCAACTGAGGGCCAGATTGGACAGAGGACCCATTATGGAAGGAGCAGCACCATCCAGGAAGGAAGGAAGAGGGCCAAGAAGATCAATGTCTTTATCAGGAGTGGTTGGCGGATTCCCAGGATTTTCAAGAACCAGTCCCAAGGTTCAAGGTGAAGATGGTGAAGAGGAGGAGGAGAATTCTGTGGAAGAGGAAGAGTCTAATGGCACTGAGGCTGCTCCTGCTCCTGTGGGAGCATCTGAGGGCACCAGAGGACCAACTCTAGCCCAGTCTGATCAGCCTGCCTCTCATCAGTCTGAACCGTCTTTATTGGCCATTATGCAGCAAATGACTCAGATTATGGCCAATCTTCAAGCAGCTTCTTCTTCTGAATCATCAAGACCACCAGCTTTCAAGACTCCCTCTATGAAGGCTCCAGAATGCTTTGATGGGACTCAGCCCTTCAAAGTCAGAAGCTTTATTCAATCTTGTCAACTCATCTTTCATAATGATCCGGCAAACTTCTCTCAAGACAGAAAGAAGGTTCTTTATGCCACCTCATTCTTAGTTGGCAGGGCTGCAAAATGGATTGAGCCTTATCTTTCCAACCTCAATAATCAAGACTCAAATTATCTCCTCAATTCCTGGCCATTATTTGAATCCCAATTGTTCACTTTATTTGGAGACCCAAATGAAGTTAGAAAAGCACAAGCTGAATTGGATGGCCTTAGGATGAAAGAAGGTGGGCATGTTGCTTTGTATATTGCCGATTTCAGGAGTTTGGTTTCAAGAATTGGGGATTGGGGTGAAAGGGCTCTTATTCATCATTTCAGGAAGGGTTTGGCCTCCAGGATTCTGGATCAATTGGCCTCCCATCCTTCAAACATTGATTCTCTTCAAGACTTAATGGACGTCAGCCTGGAACTTGATACCAGGTACCATGAGAGGCAGAAGGAAAAGAATCATCATCAAGAGAAGAAACCTGAAGCCTCAAAGTCTCACTCTTCTCATCATCAAGTTTCTTCAAGTTCAAGACCAAAGAAGAAATTTCATTCTCAAAAGCGGGACAAGCCCCATTCTTCATTGTTGAATAAGGACTTCAAGTTGAAAGGTTCTGAAAAGGAAAGAAGAATCAAGGAGGGGTTGTGTACCTATTGTGGTGGGAAGCATAGTCTTGAGTCCTGTGTCAAAAGGCCTCAAAACAAGCTTACCCAACCGTCAGGCAGTTTTCCCAGCCAGGGAAAAGCCTGAGTGAAGATCATGTTGTGTTCAATGGTCTTCACCGCTTTCCTTCCAGAGCACAATTGTGCATTCTGAATACTGGTGTCAAAAATTCTCTTAAATTTTTTGTTTTCTCTTCTCTTTCTGATGTTTTTTACAGTATTCTCATTGATTCTGGTGCTACACACTCATTCATTGCAAAGCAGTTTGTTCACAAGTACTCATTGACTACGTCAGAACTTCCAGAGAAGATTCCTCTTATCATTTTGGACTCCTCTGAGTCCCCTTCCTTATTTGTGACTCACCATACTAAATATATGGTTGAGCTCCCTTCATTCCCAAGCTTTGAATGGGATTTTTTAGTCATTGATACTCCCAAGGGAGAAGACCTCATATTGGGCTTTGACTTTCTCAATCATTTTAATCCTTCTATTGATTGGAGGCAAGGGCTGATCACCTTTAATACTGATCAAAAGGACTATTCTGATCCTTCCAATTCCTTCCGTAATGACTCTTCTTCTGCCAAATCATGTGCAGCTCTGGTTGGTGATTCTAGAACACCATCAGTTCCATCTTCTGTCCATATTCCTTCCCTTAATTCCCATCTGTCATTACCATCATCTGGAGATGAAGTCTTCAAAGAGATTCAAGATGTTGGGGAAGATAATTCTGTATCTTCACTTCATCTCTTCTTTGGGAATATGGACCTTCCTCCTTCATCTTATCACGACTCCCTGGAGGAGTTGTGGGATGAAGAGGAAGAGCCAGAAGAAGTAGAAACCGTGATGAAGGTTGTTCCCTCTGTTTATCACCAATACTTGGATGTATTCTCCAAGGTGAAGGCAGAGAAACTTCCTCCTCACCATGCCTGTGATCATCATATCGAACTGGAGGGGTCTCTACCTCCAGTTGGGGTGATCTACTCTTTATCCAAACAAGAGTCAGATACACTCAGGGCCTACATTTCAGAGAATGTAGAGAAAGGTTTCATCCGGCCAAGCTCCTCCTCAACAGGAGCACCTGTCCTCTTTGTTAAAAAGAAAGATGGTGGCCTCCGTTTGTGTGTTGATTACCGCAAACTCAATGCTGTCACTAGGAAGAACAAATATCCTGTTCCTCCTATGAACCAGCTTCTTAATGTCTTTAATGGTTCTTCTATCTTCTCCAAGATTGATTTGCGTGGTACATATAACCTGCTCAGAATCAAGGAGGGTGATGAACATTTGACATGCTTCAGAACTAAATATGGCAGTTTTGAGTACTTGGTTATGCCATTTGGGCTCACCAATGCTCCTGCCTCTTTTCAGAATCTTGTCAATGATATATTCCAAGATCTTCTTGATGTTTTTGTTGTGGTTTATTTGGATGACATTATGGTCTTTTCCAAATCTGAGGAAGAACATGTCACCCATGTGTCCACTGTTCTTTCCAGACTCAGAGCCAATAACCTTTTTGCCAAGGCTTCTAAATGCCTTTTTCATGTTTCTAGTGTAGAATATCTTGGTTATGTTGTTTCTTCTGAAGGCCTCAAGATGGACCAAGCAAAAGTCCAGCAGATCCTTAATTGGCCTCCTCCATGAAACCTCAAGGCTCTTCAATCCTTCCTTGGCTTTGCCAACTTCTACCGCCGTGTCATCAAGAATTATTCAAAGAAAATCAGTTCACTCACCAGTTTCCTCAAGAAAGATTCCTGTTTCCCCCTCAATGAGGAAGCTCTTAGCCAGTTTCATCAACTCAAAGAGGCCTTCACTACCGCTCCAATCCTTTCCCACTTCAATCCTTCTCTACCGACCATTGTAGAGACCGATGCATCCAATTATGCTTTGGGTGCTGTACTGAGTCAGGTCTCTGACTCAGGAAAACATCCCATTGCCTTTGACAGCCGCAAGCTTATTCCAGCAGAACTCAACTATGAAATTCATGACAAGGAACTCCTTGGTATAGTCTGGGCTCTCAAGCGCTGGAGGGCTTTTCTTCTTTCTCTGTCCTCTCCTTTTGAAGTTCTCACCGATCATTCTTCTCTTCAGTACTTTATGTCATCAAAGATCCTTACTTGCCGTCAAGCCCGTTGGGCTGAATTCTTATCTGAATTTCATTTTTCAATCACTTACCGCCCTGGCCGCCTAGCAACTCTTCCAGATGCCTTATCACGTCGGGACGACGTCTATCCGGAGAGGGGGGAGGATTTCATCAGCAAGAATCCAATGAATTTTCAACAACTCATTAAGCAAGATGAAGTTCAACCCTCAAAGTTTTTTGCAGTCAAGGTGGATTCTTTTTCAAATTTGATTGATTCAATTCAGAAGAAATTATGGCAAGATCCTCAGTACAGAAGTATCCTTCAAGATTTGAGTAAAGGTAAATCTGTCCAAGATTATTCTCTTGATTCCTCCTCCCAACTCCTTCTCTTCAAAGATCGGGTGGTAGTCCCAAATAACTCCACAATTCAACTCAGCATTCTTCAAAAGCGTCACAATTCTCCTCTAGCTGGACACCCTGGCCAAGAGAAGACTCTCAAACTTGTCAAGCGGGATTTCCACTGGTCCGGCATGACTCAATTCATTAAGGATTATGTATCATCCTGTCAACAGTGTTCAAGAAACAAGAATATCCACCATAAGAAGTTTGGACTCCTCAAACCTCTTCCAATTCCAAATGGTCCTTGGATTTGTCTCTCAATGGATTTCATCACTCAACTGCCCCTGTCCAATTCTTTTGACTCAATCCTTGTCATAGTGGACAGATTCTCAAAAATGGCGGTTTTTATTCCAACAATGTCTTCAATAACTTCTTTGGATTTGGCCCATTTATTCATCAAGAATATCTTCTCAAAGCATGGCCTTCCATCAAGCATTGTCAGTGATAGAGGTTCACTCTTCGTTTCTTCCTTCTGGACCAATCTTTGTCAGCAGCTCAAGATTTCAAGAGACTTGTCAACTGCTTACCATCCAGAAACTGATGGACAGACAGAGAGGGTAAATCAGATACTAGAACAGTATCTTCAGATGTATGTCAGTTATCATCAAGATGATTGGAACACCTGGCTCCCTCTGGCTGAATTTGCCTACAATAACTCTGACCACTCTTCAACCAAGCAATCACCGTTTTTCACTGTTTATGGAAGAGATCCTCAATTTGATTCAGTTCACATCACTCAAGATACTCCTGCTGTAACGTTATCAACAAAAATCCAATCAGTACAGCAAGATGTCAAGAGAGAACTGGAAATCGCCATAAACCGGTTTAAGAGGTATGCAGATAAAAGTAGAGCAAGTCCACCTGTTTTCAATCCTGGTGACATGGTATGGCTTTCTTCCAAGAATATCAAATCAACTAGACCCACCAAGAAACTGTCTGAAAGATGGTTGGGTCCCTTTCCAATCTTGAAGAAAGTCAGTACTCATGCTTACCACCTCAAGCTTCCGTCTCAATGGAAATCCATCCACCCAGTCTTCCATATCTCACTCTTGGAACCAGTCAAGACATCAACAATCCCAAATCGGCATCAAGAGCCTCCTCCTCCAATCATTATTGAAGAAGAAGAGGAATGGGAAGTCTCTCAAGTACTGGATTCAAAGCTCAAGAGAAGAAAATTATGGTATCTGGTGGAATGGAAAGGTTTCAGTCAAGATTAAGAAAGATCCACATGGGAACCAGCTGAAAACCTCAAGAATTGTCCTGAACTTGTCAAAGATTTTCATTCGTTATATCCTGACAAGCCAGGACCCAATTCTTCAATGGCTTGAATTTTTATGGTGCTTGGTGGGGAGAGGAATTACCAAAAGTAAGTCCCACTCCTGGTATGCACCTTTATAGGTATTCTACTCTTCTTTGTTGTAAGCATCACCTTGGCCACTCTGTGAGCACTTTTCAATTTGGACACAGACTTCTTGGCCCGGTTTTCAACATCCGAATTCCAAATTTATGGCCATTTACACTTGGGCAAATGGACCATTCCTTTTCTATTCTCCTTCCCAAGACTTTATTCTTTCAACACATTCATTTATCAAGATCTTTCTTATTTATGGCACTGGCGGGAGTGGCAACTACTAAAAGTAAGTTCCTCTCCTGGTGTGCACTTCCCTGAGGGGTCTACAATCTGTCAAAACATCACCTTGGCCACTCTGTGAGCACCTGGCATCAAATTCTTTTATCCAGGTCCTTGGTCACTTTCAAAATCAATTGTTGTAATCCGTGATGAAGATTGGATTCCTCCTCAAATTTCATTTTCTTTATTTTTCTGTTTCTCTCTTTATATCTGTTTTTCTTTTCTCTTTTACTCTTTATATTCTTTCAAAATTTCTTTTCTTATAACTCTTTAACGCCAAAATCTTTATGTCAAATCATGTCTTCAACTTTATCAAAGCCAAATGTCAAGAGAAGATCAAGTCAACCTCAATTCATATGCCAACAAGCTTATCAGTTCAATTCTTCTTTTCAAGATTCAATACCTCTGGAATCCTTACGTCAAATCCGTCTCATTAGCCTCAACAGGCCTCTACCTTATCTTGGTGCTCAGGAGCTCACCATTCAAGGTAGGGGGGTACTGTCACAACCACGTATTTTGACCCTCCTCCTTGATGGCGGCGGCAATCCAACCTGGAGCCAAGTTGGGGCCAATTGGCCATGTCATATCATTTATGGCCAATTGACCCCTTTTGGGTGTTCCATGGCTCTTACGCCATAACCCATTCCATTGGCCACTTATGGCCTCCATCATCCTTTATGGCCTCAGGCCATATCCTGCGTCATTGGCCCTCTTGGCCAATTTCCACCTCACCAACCCCCAGGCCTCCATCACTGTTTTTGGGCCTGGGGGGTCCCTTTGTCTTCCAGGGGCTTCCAGGCCCCATGGCCACCTTCATTGGTTTCCTGGCCACCCCTTTCATTATGGGGGTTTTGGCCTAAATGGCCTTTTTGGGCCATTTAGGCCCCCCACGGCTTCCACGGTCCGTGGGCCGTAATACGCGGTCCGTAGGCGGATTAGGCCGCTTTTGGCCTAATCCAATGAGGCCAAAAGGGGCCAAAGGGGGCAGCCACCTAGCCCCCAAGGCCAGGTGGGTCCCAAACCACAATTGGGCCCACCTGAGCCATTTTTGGCCACCAATCCCTTGGACCCAAATTGGACCAAAAACACCTTGGATCCATTTTTGTCCACAAATCCCGTAGGACCCATTTTTGGCCCTGGACCACCATGGACCAACTTCACCGTCATGGCCTCTGGCAACCACCAGAGGCCACCAAATCATCTCAACAAGCATTTCCCTCAACTTAAGGGGAATTCTTTCCTTTCCTTCATGCACTCCGTACTCAAGATTGCAGGTGTGGTGCATATATGGTATTATATACCATTATGCACCATTTTTACTCAGCAATCCAATGGTGACGTTTTCAGGACCCAATTCCACCTTTCCATTTCAAGGTCCATAATTCCAACGCCCATTTTCGAAGGAGGACTTTTCAGCTTATCAGTCTGGCAATCCATGGCGGTAATTCAGAAGATCATTCAAGGATCCCAACCACCTGTATCTGCAGGAGTTGGGTTGGTACAATTCATTCAGGATTATTCTAAGGTCAATTCTCAAGAGGTATTACATAATTCAAATCAGTTGTCAAGACATCAAGTATTCAATACTCCTTGGACAACCCAATTCATCCGTACAGGCCTTATTCAATCAACCTGTATGGCCTTGGCCCAATTGGGCCATTTCTTATTCCACTGTGTGAATTCCATCACACAGTTCAAATTTCAAGATGGCCAGAACTGTATTTCCCGATTCGGACAATACAGTCATTGATCCACCTTCCAGGATCAACCTTTCAGCTTTTCACATATACTGGCCACCTTTCAGCACCTGGGGACTTTTTCCCCAGTTAATTAATATAGTGGATTTATTTTTATCCTTATTTTCTTTTACCTTATTAAAGTTAATACTGATAATCTTAAGTCAGTCATTCAGCACCCTTTTCTTTTATTTCCTCGCCTGTCCAGTGGATATTGGTGGTCATATCCTTATACTAATTCCATTTCCTTTTCTGGCAGGTTGAAACAGTGAATTGAGGATTCACTTGGTTGGCTTCTTGGCTTTTGGCTTCTTTATTATCTTTGGCCATTGGCTTCATCTTTTTCTTATCTCATCTTTTGGCATACTTGTTCTCCCCCTTATTCTTTCTTAAAGAAATTCATTCTTATTATTCTTTTATCTTTGGAGCCCTCCAAGTGAGTTCTTGATTCCTGAGTGCCAGGCCCTCTTCTTCCAAGAGCCCCTGTGACAGGACCTCACAGCCTGATTCTGACGTGTATGACGCGTAGAATGCTGTACAGAAACTGTATGGGACCCCAGTATTGACTGACATATGAGGTATTGAAGTAAAAACATGCTTCTTCGTCTATTCGACACCTAATATTCATGGTTATGGGATATTATCCCATGGTAAGGCTGTATCTGACAGCAGGTGGGATTTTGACCTTAAAATGGTCATAACTCTGTCAGTTTTTGAGATATCAAGCTCAAAGTTGGTTCATTGAATAGCTCTGTATGGGCTCTACACAATGGTACCCAACTTGACATGGTTATCATTCAATATGACAAAGTTATTCCATGTACAAGTATTTTTGTACATTGGCGTGGTCTGGCCAAAAGCTGTATTAAGCTTGTTTGGCCAATAATTTCTGTTTTAGTTGAGTTATGAGGAAGTGGATGGCACCATCAGATAGCCCTGATTGTTCTCTTTCCAAAAAGACCCCACTTCAGATATCTCACACTAAAACTGTAAAAGTTAGATGAGAGGTGAATGTTTTGTTCACCCTTATTTGGTCTGAATTGGACCATAACTCAAGTAATACTGGTGCTAGCTCAGTTTGGCTGGTACCATTGGATAGCCCTGGCTTAGAGCGTCATTTTTAGTACCCGTTTGATGGGGTTAAGCCTCTCCTTCTAGATTTTAGATGAGAGGTGAAAATTAAGGTTTATGCTCAGCAATGACTTTGAGCAGGAATAACTTTGTTATTTCTTGTCCTATGGTGATAGGACTTATATTTTCAGGAAGAGGTGAGTTTCCTCTTTCTTTTGATATCTTTTGAGCTAATTTTGCTCAGTTCCATGTTTTGGTGGTATTTTGGCTATACCATTGGTTTATGGTATTTTGGCTGTCATGCTTGTGCTCTGGTTTTGAGTCACAGGCTGACAAGAGTGGTCCAAAGTGCAGATGTGAGCTTGGGATCTCTGTCACTTATGATAGCCTTAAATAACCCTGTATGAGAAATAACTCTATTCCAAAGAAGAAGAGCTGTATCCATCACAGTGTCATCCTTATGACATGGTAAGAATATGAGAGCTTGCTTCATCTTTCTACAATGACTAAATAAGCATTATAGCTTCTGTCACCACTTTGAGGAAGTGCTTTTACCCAATCCATGTGAACAACTTCCCAAGGGGATTTTGGTTCTTGAATATTAATCATAAGTCCAAATTTATTTCCTGTACTCCTGTTTGCTTTTTAGAATCTGTCACAAGTAAGGAAATATTTAATGGTCTCTTTTCTTCAAGATGGCCACCTGTCACAGGGGCTCTAGTGGAAGACAAGAGTGGCCTGGCACTCAGGAATCAAGAACTCACTTGGAGGGCTCCAAAAAGATAAAGAAATAACAAGGATTATATTTCTTTAAATAAGAATAAGAGTAAGGAAAAATATTCCAAAGATAAAAGAAGAAAAAATCCAATGGCCAAAGATAATAACAGAAAGCCAAAAGCAAAAGAGCCAATCAAATGAATCCTCAATTCACTGTTTCAACCTGCCAGAAAGAATAATGGAATTATTAAAGGATATGATCACCAATATTTACTGACAGGCAAAGAAGAAAAGGTGCAAATGACTGACCTAATATTATCAGTATTTACTTTAATGAAAGAAAAGAGAATAAGGATAAAAATAAATCCAATATATTAATTAACTGGGAAAAAGGTCCTCAGGGAAGAAAAGGTGGCCATTATATGTGAAAAGTTGAAGACTGATCCGGGAGGGTTGATCACACAGCTGTATTGACTGTTTTGAGTCAATAAAGATCTGAACATCCTGAGAATTGAACTGTGTGAATGAATTTCCACAGTGGAATATTAATTGGCCCAAAAGGTCCAAGGCCATACAGCCTGTATGAACCAATTCAGCTGTCCAAAGAATACAGAAGTACTTGATGCCTTGACAGCCTATTGAATTATTGATAACCTCTGAGAATTACCATTGAAATAATCCTGAAAAGCAAATATGACCCAACTCCTGCAGGTCCAGGTGGTTGGGGTCCTCAAATGGTCTTCTGGTAGCCACCAGGGATTGCACGACTGAATGACTGAAAGGAATTTCTTCTGTCAGGCTGAGTCTATGATGAAGGTGTAATAAGGCTACTTACAAGTTGAACTATGACTGTTACACAGTAAAATCAATTTAAAAGAGGTTTATTATAGATAATGAAAGTTTAAAATAGAGTAATAAGGGCTTTACTATTATGAAATAATGGTGGTGAGTGCTGTTGAAAGCCCTGGGTGCAGTCTTACCAGTTGTATTACTATAATAAGAACTACAATATTAAGAATTTAAAGTAGAACCTGATTATTTTCCAAGATTATAGCTGTTTTTGACAGTTTTACTATGTAGGAATTCAAGATCAGGATGAGGAAATCTTTTCTGGTGGAGAAAAGTCCCCGTTTTATCCTAAAATGGGGTGAAAAGGTAGTTAGATCTTTCCAAATAGGGAAGTGAAGATTTTTCACTTTCAAGGACTGACTTTTGGTTTTCACAAAGCCTGTATAGCCTGTGTGGGATAAGATGTGGTTTTGAAAACACATCTGGGCAGTTTTCACCAATACAGGGTGAAATGTTTCATCTGGGGACAACATAGCCCTCTTCTGACATGTATGACACGTAGAATGCTGTACAGAACTTTTATGGGACCCCAGTATTGAATTAATTATGAATTATTGAAGTATAAACATGCTTCTTTATCTTTTTGACACCTCATAATTATAATTATGGGATATTATCCCATGGTAGGGCTGTATTGGTCAGACTGTGAGATTTTGCCCTTAAAACTGCCATACCTTTGTCAGTTTTTGAGATATCAATCTCAATTTTGGTTCGATGTGTAGCCCTGAATTTGTTCTACACAATGGTACCTCATTGAATATGCTTATCATTAAATATGGCAAAGTTAGGCCATGTACAAGATTTTTTGTACATATGTATGATTTGCTCAAAACCTGTATGGAGCTTGTTTGCCCCATGACTTTTGTTCTAGATGAGATATGGGGAAGTAGATGGCACCATCAGATAGCCCTGATTTTGCTCTTTTTCAAAAAGGCCCCACTTTAGGTATCTCACACTAAAACTGTAGAAGCTAGATGAGAGTTGAATGTTTTATTCCCCCTTATTTGACCTAATTTTGGCCATAACTCCTTTAATTCTGATGCTAGCTCAGTTTTTCTAGTATAACTGGATAGCCCTTACTTAGGGCTTCATTTCGAATACCCATTTGATGGGTTTAAGCCTCTACCTCTGGATTTCAGATGGGAGGTGAAAATTAAGGTTTATGCTCAGCAACAACTTTGAGCAGGAATAACTTTGTTATTACTTTTCCTATGATGGCGGGACTTGTGTAGTTGGCAAGTGGTGCTTTTCCTCTTTCTTTTGATACCTTTTGAGCTTATTTTGCTCAGCTCCATATTTTGGTGGTATCTTGGCTATACCATTGATTTATGGTATTTGGCTGTCATGCTTGTGCTCTGGTTTTGAGTCACAAGCTGACACCTTCGAAATGGGTGATGGATTTGGGGACTTGAGCTAAAAGTACATATCATTCTCCTGAAAAAATCACCATTTAATTGCTGAGCAAAATTGGTGCATAATGGTATATTATACCATATATGCA
Source organism: Austropuccinia psidii (assembly GCA_023105745.1). NCBI lineage: Eukaryota > Fungi > Basidiomycota > Pucciniomycetes > Pucciniales > Sphaerophragmiaceae > Austropuccinia > Austropuccinia psidii. Next base: position 21,836,885 of record JALGQZ010000001.1, read on the forward strand.
CCATGCCTGGATCCTTTGGTACGGAGTACATTGGTGAAGGAGAAGCCTTCCCCTGAATTGAGGGGAAACCTTTATGGACCTGAGCTGGTGGCCTTTTGTGGTTGAAATTGGCCAAAATGTGGTACCTGGGGTCCTTTTGGCCATTTTTCGGACTGTTGAGATCGGGGGCCAAAATTGGCTCAGGTGGGCCCACTTGTGGTTTGGGACCCACCTGGCCTTGAGGGCTGGTGGATTTCCCCCTTGGCCCCTTTTGGCCTCATTGTATTTAGGCCAAAAGGGGCCCAAGGGTCCCACAGACTGTGGGCCATGGTACACAGCTTATGGACCCTGGGATGTAGGGGGCCTAAATGGCCCCAAAAGGCCATTTAGGCCCTAGACCCCATAATCAAAGGTGTTGGGCCAAAGGCCCTGGTGATGGCTAGAGGGCCCAGATGAGCTCCCAAGGCCCAAAACAAAGTTATTGGCCTGGGGGTTAGTGAGGTGGAAAATTGGCCAAAAGGGCTAATGGTTTCATGATGTGGCCAGTGAAATGTGATATGCCCCAAAGGCTATAAAACCCCAAAATTGTCCAATTGGCCATAAAATGGGGTCAGGATATATTTTCCATGAACACTGATTGGGGGGTTTGTCACAGCCATGGAGACAGGAAAGGGCATTACCAATCATTACCAATTTAAAATCTTCCAACACCTAATCAACAAGGGGGTTTCATGGAAGATCCACCAAATACAGTTTCAAACCTCAATACAGCTCAATGCAGGCAAAACCCAAATACAGGATTCACCAAATACAGGCCTGTCCTCAATACAGGTGCAAATACCCATATTGGATACACCAATACAGGTTTACATCTCAAATACAGATTCCTCCATCATACAGTCATGGGTTCCCAACAGTCAAACTCCAATCTGGCACTTTTTCACATATACCATCCCCCTTTCACCCCCATGGGGGTTTTCCCCTAGTTAATTAAAATATTTGATTTATTTATTAATATTATTTTATTTCTTACTCAGAAGTATTATTTTATTAATTATTAAGTTAGTCTTAGACTTCCCTCACCAATTCAGAAGAGTCCTGGTGGTCATATCCTTATCAATCCTTTTCTCTTTTCTGAACAGGTTGAAACAGTGATTCAGGATTATTTGTGGTTGGCTCTTTTTTATTTCTTTTGTTTTTTATTTCATGTCTTTTAATTCTCATTCTTTATCAGTAGGAATTTTACACTTTATCTTATTACTCTTATCCTTTGATTACTTCCCTTGAGCCCTCCATAAGTAAGTCTGTTCACTGAGTGCCAGGCCCTCTTCATTTAGAAGAGCCCCTGTGACAGGGTGATTACATGTGGTTGTGACACCACCATGCACAGTTTTTCACTTTTTCAAGTGTTATGTCTTCTTACAGGTTTCCAGAATAGATGCTATAATGACATTCATGAAGAATGTTATTGATAAGAAATCTACTGCATAATTTTATTACACAAGAATGTTTGGTTCTGTGGTAAAGTATTCCATTAAATAAGTAAACCTTTCCTTAATAATAGAAATTTTTACACACTTCATCCAGTGAATTAACCAGATCTGTGTCTTTACAGTCTTATCCAGCAATTATGTCAAGATATGGAGATTATTTTCTTGCTTATAAGACTCTCTGAGCTCTTCAAACAATTCAGTCCCAATATCAGCTATATCAATTCCTTCAATTGAAATCTGTGGTTCTGCTTCCAAAGACACACAATCTGGGTTATCAGGAGTATTGGCTAATGCCCGCCTACTAATCCATCAGAATTGTTATGAATATTTCCAGCCTTATGAACTATAGTCATGCTACCTCTGTATTCTTGAATAAAAATCTGAAATCTCAACATATTTCTGTTGTGTGCCTTCATGTTAAGAAGTTATTTCACGGAATTACAGTCAGTTATCAATTCAAAAGTGCTACTGTCAATATAATAGTTTAATCTCTCAAGTGCCCATACCAAACATAAGTGTTCCATTTGGGTTGCACCATATCTGGCTTCTGTTGGTTTCTTTTTCCTTGAGATATAATAAGCTGGTCCTTCTGTAGTTTTTTCATCAATAATCTGGACTTGAAGTAGGGCTGCCCTTAATCCATCTCCACATGCATCAATGTAAACTTTGAAAGGAATATTCCAGTCTGGCATTAGGAGTAAAGGTTCTTCTGTAAGAGCTTTCCTTATCTTCTCATAAGCTTTAATTCTTTCCTGTTTCCTCTCAAATACTTTCTGTTTATCATAGACTCTATAGATTGATTTGGATAGAATTGCAAAGTCTTTCAGTTGTTTCCTGTAATAACTGGAAAATCAAAGGAAAGAAATCATTGCTTTTTTATTCTGGGGTATTGGCTTAAGTAACAATCCTGCTACTTTGTTTTTGTCAATACCCCAGCTCAAACTAGAAAAAATATGTCCTAATGCTTGAAGTTCTTCAAACCAAAAGTTGCATTTCTTAAGTGAAATTTTCATATTAACTCCTGAAACTTTGTTAAGTACTCTTGCAAGTCTTTCAAGGCTAAAAGAGCATTAATCTGAACATACAATGATACAATCAATATAAATAATGAGCCATTGTTCAGATAATTCTATGGGGAAGATGGTATTCATCATTCTTTGATAATGAGATGGATCATTTTTAATACCAAATGGCATTCTAACATACTCATAAAGACTGCAGTGAGTGATAATTCTAAGTAATTTTCTGGCTTTGCACATCAAAAAACTCTTATGAAAGTGTTTCAATGCATCCATGGATGTTTTATACTTGGCCTTATATAATTGGGTTGAGGTTTCCTGGATTCTAGGAATTGGATACCTATCTGGAACCATGTAGGTATTCAATGCTCTAAGATCTCCAACCAGCCTTGATTTATCATTATGCCAATCAATAATAACGGGAGTGGTCACTTAAGATTTCTCATTATGGCCTAATTTTCTTAGTAAACCAAGTTGGATCAACTCTTGGATATGCTTTTCCAAGGCTTCTCTAGCTCTGGGACTTCCTGGATAAGCTGGTCTTCTAATTACTGGAGGGTATGGTCTGTCAATCCTAAGAATAATATCAACTTCATGTCCTCTAATAGCACCTAATGGTTCACTATTAAAAGCAAATGCATTCTTATATTTTTACAACACATCAATAATCTCCTTCCTCCTTCTGGATGATAATGGTGGATTAATCTGTGCTTCAAAAAGCAGATTAGTCACAAATTCTTCTCTATAAGTATCTTTATTTGAGGATACTATTGATATTTGTTTGGGCACATTGGAAAAAGCAAATATTTTTCTTTTATTTTCTCCGATTGTAAAATATCTTTCTTTATTACTATTGATGTCAATACCATAAATATATAAGTAATAATTTCCAAGAATTATATGTTGAGATGTGCAATTGTCCATTACTACTATCTTGGTCTTCATTCTCATACTTCCTGAAAGGTGTAGAAATCAAAGATTAGTGTCCAATATTCCCAAAGGGTACATATTATTACTGGCACTACTGAGTTCTACACCTTCTATTGGTAATAGATGATTTTTCCATTCAGGGAGTATGGCTTGAAGGTAGTCTTTGCCTACACAAGTGCAAAATGCTCCTGTGTCCAAATTTACTTTGGCTTCAACATCATTCATCAAGATTGATGAAATACAAGATGCTCCTGTAGTGTATCCTTTGCCTCTAGCAGGTTTAGTTTTACATATTTGGGAATACTGGATATTGATCAGGTTATAGACATCCTCACTATATTGTGGCAAGTTAGTATGGACTTCAGTGACTTCAAAGAAAGCTGTAATGCTCTCAATGGAATAGTCCTCTAATGGTGTGTCTTCAGAGATTTCAGGATCTTGGTCAGATTCTTCTTTCTCTTAAGCACATTGGTCTCCTTCAAAAACTTGAAATTCATTGATTTTAGTCTTCTTGGTACAATTGTTGGCTAAATTTGAGGTGCTTCCACATTTATGACAATTCAATACAGGTCTTTCAGGTCTCTTGTCTTCTCTGGAAATCATTGGGACCATTTTGGACTCCATAGGGTTTCTAGTCCAGGTTTTATTAATTCTTGTTCTAGTAATGATATCTTCCATTGCATCAATGTAGTCTTCTGTTGAACAGGGCTCTACACATCTGCACTTGATGTAATTTTCTAGTTATGCTCTGCATTTTCTTAATATTCTCATATTAATCATTGAGTCAGAACTATCTGGGTGTAAAGCAGATAATCTGTCTTTTTGTTTGAGGAATCAAGTAAGTGGTTTATCCTTTTCTGGGTTGAAAACAGCACTTTCAAAAGCATTTTCCATTTTAAAACTTGAAGAATTATTGGCCAATTTGGTTATTATCTCAGATTCCCACCAAAGCCAATAATATTTACCATAGTCTTGTCTCATCTTGTGATACCATTTCCTTGCAGTTCTGGTAAACAACGAGTGTAATTTTCCCAGTATAATTTAATCAGGTATATGAAAATATTCCTGCAAAATATCAGTTTTTCTGATGAACCCAATATGGTTATATTCACCTTCACCAGAGAATTTTGTCCCTTCTTCCAATTTTGGAATATCTTTTGAAGATATTGCATTTTCTCCTAGAAAAGGGGTTAACCTTTTTTTCACAGAAGGTTTCTCTTCAGTTAAAGGTGTAGAATGTCTGGGAATATGTAAATTTGGTTCCTAATTCTTATGAATTTTCTCTAAATGTGCAATTATCTCATTCTTCAATTTCTTCCTTTCACTTTCACTTCTTTCCAAATGTGTGTAAAAACAGATTTGTATTATTAACTATTTCTAAAACATGATTTTTTAGAATTTAATGTTGGTTATCAATTTTCTCAAGGCAAAGATGTTCCATTCCATCATCTTGGACTTGACTTTTGCTCTCAATCCTGTCACTTGTATTTTAAATTGACTCAAGTCTGGAAATTTTTAGCTTATGACATTCAGTAGAAGTTCTGTCATTTTTAATTCATCATATCTGATGTTATTTTACTCAGTTTTTTATCAAATTTATCAACTTCTTCATCAATACTAGATTTAACAAATTGTACCTCATGTATTATCTTCATTGAAAAGTCCTGTTCATCCTTTCCTTCTCTTTAGCTGTGAATTTCATATAAGAGTTCTTTCCATATTTAGAACACTGTCCACTTCTGAAGGCTCCAATTTGGGGCTCCTGTATGCTTGTGGGTAAGGTCTGTGCCAGATTGCTTTGCCTTTTCCCTTGCCTTGATTGTTCTTGGGACCTCTATTCTTCTTTTGAGGCCCTTTTGGCTTGTCTTTAGACACTTCTGGAGCTGGTTGACACCACTGGTCCTTCTCTCTCCAAATCTGGTGTCATTTCCAACTCCTTCTTCTGTTCTATTGATAGAGGACTTTGATTCTTCAACTAATCCTTTATCTTTTTGACCTTGTCTTTGAAATACAATGGGCTCCATCCTCTTAAGAGCTCTATGATCTTCTCCTGAACGAGAAATCTCTTGATGTGTAAGTAGGAGTTCATAGCCTCCCTCCAAAGGCTTGGGCATATTTCCCACTCCTCTTCCTTGGCTTCTCTGTACCATGTTTTGTACTGGGACTGATATATTTCTATGGCAGCCACTTGGAAATGGTTCAGACCTTAAAATATTACCTTTAATCAGTTCAGGCTCAGAGTTCACATCAAACTTTGTGGTTACACACCTTGGGGAATGGGGGGAAACTCTGGCATCCTCCAGACATGTCTTTCTTGAAAACAGAGTCACAGGCAATAAATTTGGAATTATGATCCAAATCCAAGAGCCAACATCCCCATGGGAAATAGCTCACATGGATTTGGTAACAGCCTTACCTCCAGGAGAAGCCAGGAGTTTTAATGCATGCCTAGTATTACTTGACAGGTAAAATAAACCCCCAATTTTATTACCATTTCATAAGTATGACACAGCTATGGACACAGTGTAATGATATGGAATAGATTCATTATCCACACAGGATTATTAAAAAATATCATAAGTGATAACAACCACAAATTAACTTCAGAATTATGAACAAATTTACATAACTTTTTTGGAACAAAATTATCATTCTCAACAGCTTATCACCCACAGACTGATGGTTTAGCAAAAAGAATGATACAAACTCAAAAAGAAATTATTAGAATATTCTGTGCTTATGGCCTAGGATTCAAATACTCTGGTGGCTTTACCCATGGTTGTTGTACTCACATACCAGCTCTTGAACTGGAATACAATACATCAATCCATTCTTCAACTGGAAAAAACCTGCAATGTTAGAGAAAGGTTGGAATCCAGGACTGCCTTATGATACTCTCAAAAAGGAATTATTGGATAGAAATTAAACAGAAAGAAGTTTCAAAATAATTCTTGAAAGAGTAAGACATAATGCAAACAGATGTATGTGAGATTCTTTCAAATATGCAAAAGAAAGATGGGACAAAAGTCATAAACCACGTGATTTCAAAGTAGGAGACTTGGTCTTAGTATCAACTCTAGAATTTGATAAAATTATATGCCCAACAAGATTGGAATATTCCTTTCCAGGACCCTTCATAATAAGAGCACTACATGGCCCTAATGCTTTCCAGCTAGAATTTACCAGTGAACTAAATAACAACCACCTAGCTTTCCCTGTAAGTCTGATACAACCTTACATCTCAAGTGATAAGTAATCATTTTGCCTAATAAATGAACCACCACTTTAAATTCCCCCCCCCCTAGAAGAAAGAGAATAAAAGAAAACTGTGAAAGCCGCTAAAGAAAGGAGGACAAGAAACAAAAAAGAAAGGGAATACCTTGTAAGGTATAGAAAACAAACTCAAGAAGATGGATGGCTACTTTAAAAATATATAACTATTGCTGATAAACTATTAAGGAGGTTTATGAATGAGAGATGACCTAAAGAATATGAAAGTTAAGAATTATTGAGCTTCAAGACTAAAAACATGTATTGAAGAGGTAGGACAGTGGATGATACCCTAACATGAGACTTTGGTACAATCTTTTTTGGTGGTAGGGAATGTGAGCCTTTGACATATGATAAAATATTCAAAAAGGACACATATCACCTTTACAATACTTATTTTAATAATAAGAATTGAAATTATTATGTTAAATTAAGTAAAAATGCCACAAAAAGGCATAAACTCCTTATTATCCCAAAAAAAATCAATGGATACAGTTTTGAAAGAAATCACACCACTGTATACCCTGTGAGAAACTAAAGATATAACTTTTTCATGTCATATCTGAAAATTCAATACTTATTGAGATAAACTGAATCTATGCACTTTTGTGATCAGTGCATATATTCATTGTCTTTAGCTGTTATTGTTTGAAATATTAATGATAAAGAGTTGAAAAAAAATCAAAGTTACCACAGAATAGTTGTAGGAATGCAGATACAGACTTTATTTTAGAAGTTGTAAAAAATGTTATAGCTCACAAGGGTTTGTTGAGCAAATTAGAAATAGCTGTTGACCACCTTGTTAGATTGGTGAAAACTATAAAAAGGGGATATTCATATTCTTATAGTTTGTATGTGAATAATGATGTCATTTTTATCATTATATTCAGGGTATATAATGCTTGAAATTGTGGTTTGAAATTTAAAATTGCAAATTTTGACAGAAAGGATGAGTTACCAGAAAACTCATCAAAAATAGAGTTTTTATTATGTAATGAAATTCTCTTAAAATCTTTTTAAGGACATTCCAATATATCAGAAGTCACTCTCTGACTGGCTTTAGCATCCATAACTTAAAAGGTATTAATGATCAAAATTTAGGCTTAAAAATGATGATTCATTATCACTCACTGTAATCATATTTTAAGCTTAACAGTTATATAAGTCATAAAACTGGATTATATTAGAATATTATGATTGATACTAAAAAAATGCATAAAATTTAACCTTCTTCTAAGCCTATGATGTCAAAAAACTCAGAGTTACAGTGATAATTCTGATTAATGGCATAATAGTGAGATTAGATGGTCTAATTATGATTTAATCATCACTAAACCTTAAAATACTGATAAATTCCAGTGGATACCATCATTACACATCTACTAGGCGCCTTCTAGACTCCAGGAGGGAGAATTTTAACATGAATAGAGCTCTTTTCCCTCTATTTCCCCTCATAAGCATCAAAAACAATAAAAAAGTATTTTACTTATTCTATATATATACATCTATCATATTATTAAAGACCAAAGGTCTTCTTCATTATAATCACTATCTTTGATGTGATTAAATCAATATTTTTTGTTTTTGTCGAAATTCGCTGTAAAATATTTAATTTCACATAAAATCAAGGATATCTGTAATTTCTTTTATTTTTATTTGTAAATACAATTTAAATTGACTATAAAAAAATAAGTAAATATTAATAATATTTTACTTTTTTTACTCTGAATGTCCTTATTAAAATAATGAATCTAATTTAAAATAATTATAATAATGAAGAAATACTATAATTATGGCATAAAAATATTTATCCTATCCAAATAAATAAAATAACATACATTAAATTATAAAAATAATATAATGAAAATAAATATGTTGATATTTGATAATTAATATATTCATGGAGATTAAGTATTGCTACCAAGAAATGATAAATGTGTAAGAAATTGTTATTTAATAATAAAAAACAATTTATAACAATAATATTACTAATATTAAGGTTATAAATTAATATGAATACTGTTTATATTAATAAAAGAATTATCAAAAATAATAATAAAGAGAGAATCATCATTAGAAAATAAATAAACTATCCTCAACACTTGATATAATAGCTTTGAGTAAGTTTGCCTAATAATGTAAATACAAATTATTCAAATTGTATTTACAAATGAAAGTAAAAGAACTTACAAATACTCTTGAGTTTACCAGGAATCAAAGATTTTAGATAGACATTAACAAAAATAAATATATATTGAGCTAATAAATTCAGAATTTGTGACTATTACAAATATGATCTTTTGTCTTTAATAATATAATAAAAGTTCATAAAAATAATAAACTTTTACCTTTTGATTTAATATTATAGTGTTTTTTGATGGGTCTGAGGGGGAAATAGAGGAAAAAAGAGCTCTATTTATAGTAAGATCCTCCCTCTTAAAGTCCAGAAGGTATCTAGTAGATGTTTACTGATGGTATCAAGTGGAATTGATTATTATTTTAAGAGTTAGTGATTATTTCATCATAATTAAACCTTCTTATCTCAATATTATGCCATTATTTAGAGTTATCACTGTAACTCTAAGTTTTCTGACATCAGAGCCTTGACAAAAGGCTAACCTTTCTGGATTATATTGGTATTGATCATAATTGACTAATATTATTCAGTGTTATCACTTAAATAACTGTTAAGCTTAAAATATGATTAGTGAGTGATCATAAATGATCATTTTTAGACTTAAACTTTGATCATTAATAACTTTTGGGTTATACATGCTACATCCAATCCTAGAGTGAATTCTGATAGCTTGTAATGTCCTTAACAAGCTTCCAAGATCATTTAATTACAACATCAAAACTCTCTTTTTGATTATTTTCCTTGTAGCTCATTGTTTCTGTTGAAATTTTCTATTTTAAACTTCAAACCATGATTTCAGGTGTTTTTACCTTAAATATCATGATTAAAACTACATCATTCTTCATGAATGAACTTTTAGAATCTGAATATCTACTTTTTTAAGTTTTGACCACTTTCACAATAAAGTGGTCAATGGCTATTGCTATTTTGCTCAACAAACCCTTGTAAGTTATGACCTTGTTTATAACTTGTCAAAAAAAGTGTATATCTGTATTCTTCTAGCTATCACATTGTAACTTTATCTTTGGTTCAACTTCTTATCATGCATATTTCAAAAGATATGAGCTAAAAACTATGAATGTATGCACTGATCATAAAAGTGCATATAATCAGGTTATCTCAGGAAGTATTGACTTTTCAGATATGACTTAAAAATGTTATATGTGTAGTTTTTCATGGGTAATTCAATGGTGTAAGTCATTTCACAGTTTTATTCATTTTTCTCTGAGATAATCAAGATTTTATGCCTTTTTATGGCATTTTTACTTATTTTAAGATAATAATTTCAATTCTTATTATTGAAATAATTATTTTAAAGTTGTTTTGTGAAATTTTTTGATATTTGGTCATATATTAAGATATCACAATAAATTTTTCCATTGCAGGTCATTATTCATATAATTAAGAATTATTGGGATTTCTTCTGAGATTTCCAATGCAGTCTCAAGACTAGCATTCTTGGAAAGAATATGTCCAATATGAACAAAGACTAAGCCAAGTGTCAAGGAGTATTCAGTACTTGGGAGTTGAGATACCCTGGTGTGGCCAATCCAAATGTTGGGGCCCATTTGTCACCCAAAGACAACTAGTGGCTATACAAGTTTTATTTTCAATATTTGAGATTCCTCAGATTTGCCAAATTTTGAAACACATATGTCCAAATTTTGTGTAGTCTCAAAGACAAAAACCACTCCAATTGCCACTCAGTTCCATTTTAGAAAGTGTAAGAGTTAATCAAGAAGGTTTGAAAATTACCCAGTGACATCCCGATTAGTGCTGCCATTGATTGTTCAACAACTAATGCTCAAAATGAGAGCTATATGGCTACTATGATCCAGTATCATTAATTTCCCCCAAGACCCTGGTTTCTTTATAAGATGAGCACAATTTATTGGTGGAATTTTATTGCTCATTACTCTTTATAACTGCTAATTTAATTGGGCCTTAGACAATGGGTGGCTGTCATAGTGACATGATGTTGGCATGGTCATTATGGGAGTCTTTCTCCAAACATAGTATGATCAAATACTAATTAATATGTAGATAACTTGCGCAAATTTGACACTGATTATTTTGTCATTGTGAGATTGAAACAGAACCATCAAGTTTTCAGCATTAATTTGTACTGTACAAGTACTATGCGCAGTAACTCATCATTGGCAGCTGAGACATTTCTTATTAAAAAAAGCAACAGGTGCTCTCTAAGTGTATCAAATTTCATGAAGGCAGTTATTAATCTGTAACTTGCTTAAAAACTTAACCAACGACTGAAAATGCCGTGACAAACCACCGTTAGCTTTGTTGGTACATTCGTCAAAGGTTTGATAAGCAGACTCGAGCATCATCAATTTGATACCAGCCGTCGTACTGCTTGGCAAAAGCTGCTCAATAAATGGCACAAAGCTCACTCGCTGTGGTCTGCCACGATCTTGCATAAGCCTTTTTTCCTTACCAACGTTCTCGCGGGTTTGATAATCATGTTCAAAGTAAATGAAATGAAATCCCTATTGAAATCGTTTTCGATAATGAGTTTTGTAAGCATCGCCTGTGAACACGATTCCGACTATTTGCTTTTAAGCCAGATGAACAAATTGTTCTGTAAATGCACATAGGAGGGTGGTTTTATTACATGTGATTCATGAATTGACTGGATGAGCGGTATATTTCTGTCAGTAGCAGCAGACGTGCGACAGAATGACAAAATTTGATCATGGCAAGCATCAGAGCCTATGTGGAAAATCGCAAGGCAAAGCCTAGTTCAACGCCTTGAGAACATAGCAAAACTTGAAGTTTTTCTGTTCAATTGACCATCATCGTTGGCGGTTGGGCGCAGGATACCGAGCGAAAACTAGTGACTTGTATGTTTTTGATGAATCGATGACTTGTTAGCGTGACGAGCGAGCCCCCACAGTACCCGTCTTTGCATCAAAGACACTCAATAAGGCAAAGGTAGCATAAAACAAGCCGACAGGATAGGCAACCAGTAGTCGCTGCTCCGACATTTGTAATACGGAGACGAAAATCCCTGATGCAGAATACGAGCACCATAGAATTGAAACTGCTGAAAGTATGTAACCTAAAAGGCCACTATTTGCAGAAGGATCAAAAATCAGCATAGTATGACTGGGGAAAGAGAATGGATTGAGAAGGACATACTCCATACTGACTGCCACGGTTACTAAGCTCAGTAATACTAATGGTAGCAAGCAGTAACCTAATACACTAGCTACTCTATAGGCATCGATGCCAGTTTCGGACATAAGATTCAGGAGCAGATACAATGATAGATCACCCAACAAAGCTAAGCCGTAAATGTAGCCGAATTGCGGTTTGCCTGACTAACAAAATAAGTCATTAGTAACAAGCAGTCAGATAAGGTCACAAGATCAAGCCTTTTAAAGTGAATACTCACAAACAATAAAAACATCCCAAAGCAAAAACAAAAAACCAAAGGCCCAGCCAAATCTGCATCATCCATGAGGTGTTGATCAATGGTTCGGAATGGGTTTAGTACTGCAAAGGATTTTCGCTTGATGTGATCAAAATTGATTCCTAATTCTGAAGGAAAGACAGAAATAAGGAGACTGCGTTAGCACTAAATTTTCTACGTCTATGACAATGGACAAGAGCTCAAGAAAATACACTACCTTCAAGCAGGGGTGGTTCGCCATCAATTCCACCAGTACCAAATGCGCTCCAAAATGAGCCAGGGCTGGCAATCGATCCACCGATGCCAGATCCATACGTCGAAGTTATGTTACCAGAAATCGCTCCACGTTGGCCTTCGAGGCTCTGTCGATCATAATACGCCGATGGATCATTAGGCCCTGAATAGAATTGCAATGGTTCGCCAGATCCGTAGGCGGAATTGTAAGGAGCTGAAGACGAAGCATAGTTGGCTTGATCGTACATGCTCATCGTCGAAGTCAAGGCAGATTGCCGAACAATCAGGTCAAGACAGGAAGCGGTCAAGGGAGATCTGGAGGAAGGCACCGGGAAAATGCCGCATTGTCGAGCAATGTGGGTGCGGCTGCCAGCCAAATTCTTCCAATTTGATTTGATATTGGTTGCTCTCTCAGCCTAGCTTGATGAATTTGATTGCTTTCCTCGGAAAAAGACGAAAATTTATCATTAAACCTGGATAATTTTGGGTAGAGAAACGTATCTCTATGATAATGGCATTTTTTCCTTTGAATTTGACAAAAAATATGATTAATTTGGTTTAATTTTAAGATCATTATCTTCTACGTATCAAAACTTGATAAACATAGAAAACCAGAGATTAAGGCATAAAGGATAAAGTGATTTTCTAGAAAGAGAATGGGCTTTCCTCCAAATTTTCATAGGAAGAGCTCATGTTGTACTCAGAAAATGACTTAGATCAGTCCACTCTTTTAAGGATTAAATTGAGGAAGACAAACACCATCATAGCCCTGTTGAAGCTTACCAAGGATCAGATTAATTAGATAGGTTATTTTTATTCAAAAAGAAATATTAGAAAAACTAGATTTTTTAGATTAAAATTATATGCATACTATAGCTTTGAATGAGTTTACTTTGGAATGAACAGATTGCAGGTATTTATGGAAGGAGTTTGAGTTTTAAGCATCAATTGATACTCAACCAATTCCAAAATTAACTGTGAGCCTTGAGGTATATTTTACATATGCAAATAGGCCACAATTATCTTTAGAATGAGTTCTGAGCTATGCATAACCAATAAATCATGCATATATTCAAAATAAGCTTAAATTAACTCAATGAGGTGGTAATATGGAAAATACTTCAATACCACATCATCAATACTACATAAAAGACTTGTGAAAAATTTTGTTTTTCTCAATTTCACACCAAAATAATGGGAATGTGAGAAATACCATGTTACATATACACTAAGAATAGTGTTATGCAATTTTGTGGCACTTAATATTATGGTATTCTTAAATACAGTTTTGATAAACCCATAGTGGATATCAGCCTTTAAGCCTGAATTTCTATTTTTGATGTGAAAATAGCTAAGGAGGACAAAAGACATCAAAGAGGGACTGGGTACCCAACTTCTAATGCCTCTGAGGTGTGGATAGATCTAAAGCTTGGATTCATGGCTGATCATGGACCAATTAGTATACTAGAACCTTTTGGGAACCTAGTTACCAAGTTAAAATCTCATTAAATCATAAGAAAATTGCAAATAAGCTGCTATTTTGACATGACAAAGAGCTAAAGAGCAACTTAGACTCCTGTAATCCATTAATTTACCTCATAGCAACCTGCCATACTGTGCTATTTGCAATTCTACATAGAAATGAGGTAAAAAATTCAAAAATTCATTAAAGATAAAACTCTTAATGAATCTTTCTGAATCTTTCAGTAACAATGGAGAATGTTATGACTCATAAATAAACCAAAAATAACTATAGTTTTATAAGTAAAATTCAAAGCTTTACTTACAGTCCATTTTTGATGACTCCATGTGAAACACTGAATCTTCAAAAATTCACAGAAAATACAACCTGTGATGAAATTTCCAATAACATTGTTAACTTTGAAAAAATGATGTTTATTTTGAAATGAAAGAAGATCTACAGCTGTTACTCCTTTTATTCTTAACCATAAATGGGTTGGTAGTCACATAAAAGCTTTAATTAAGTAATTATGATAATCTTACATGACAACAGATGATTTAATCATTGATCAAAAAGGATTATTGTTTTCTCACTGACTGATTTTTTCAGTTTGCTCCATGGCATGCCTCTGTGAGCTTTTGTTGACTTGAAAGAGGCTTTCTCTTGCAGTTTTTTCCAAATAATCTTATTATCCAATTATATCTTTGTTACCAACAAGTAAGTATTAGTAAAATCTTTTCTTAAGTGTTTTATTCTTTCAAGATCAATAAGAAAGACATGAAGTAATAGCAACCAACTACATATTGTTTTAATATTTCTATAAATCAATTTTGATCCCTTAAATCCACAATTTATCTGACAAATCTCTCTACCATACTCTTTCCAAGGTTCATTGAGTATTAGTGAGTGGTTTATAATTAATTCTTAAATTTTTTCTCTAGTATTTGTTTTCTTAAAGAATTATATTTATAATTATTCTTGTAAAAGATAATTATATATTAAAGTAATTTAATTATTTTAATAAAGAAGGTTTATTATTTAATTCTTCTTGTAGAAAATTACTGCTTACTGTTATATTCACTGGTAGTGTATACCAAGTAAAAGAAAGAAAGAAATAATTAATTATTCAATTGTGGTTATAATAATTTTATTATTATATGTCATGAGAACAGTCATAGTATTGTTGATTAATGGTAATATTATCAACAGTTTCATAGACACATCTTACAAATTTTCATGACAATATTAAAGCTTTTCATGCAGGAATAATAGATTTTGAAGAATTTTATGCAGATATTATAAGAGAATCTTGTTTTTTCAAAATCTTATATTACTATTTATAATTCATTTACAAAATGTATTAATAAAGGAAAGTAATCTGAATATTAATACTGCCTGTATTCTTGTATCAGCATCACCTATGTGATATCAAGTCACCCTAACCTAGTTTAATTTACATCAACCTCAATATTTTGATGTATTTCAATGTTCCTCTAGACTAAACTATGAGCTTTGTGATAAATTAGGCTTACTTATCATCAACTATATATTCATTTATAATTAAAAATGAGTTGATTAAATATGAACCATAGGCTGATTTAATATTAACAACAGGTTGAATGTATGTAAAAGATATTAGGAATTTATTCCACATCATGATAAAATGATTTGATCAGATTGGGAATTAATTCATTATAATTTTAAATTAATTTCTCATAATTTTCAATTAACTCTTAGTAATATGGAATCAATTCTGTATAATTTAGAATCATTTCTCTGCACTCTTGATATTAGATTGACCTTCTATTTATATTGAGTCAGCCTCTAGTTTATGTTAAATCAATATGAAGTTAATATTAAATTAACCACTTGTATCAAACATTTCCAAGCTCATATTATTTAAACATTTCATGAAGTAAAAACATGAAGTTGATTGAAAACAGGCTAGGATAGTGTGACTTGATATCACATAGGTGATTGTGATACAATACTTTATGCAGTGAATTTAACCTTGAGAATTAGGTTCAAATAAATCTTACGATTTTTTATCACAGCATAATATTATGGCCATTTGAAATATAAATAAGGAAATGTTTTCAATAATTTCTTGGGGATATTGAAGATCAATGTTCATTTGAAAAATTGAATTGAAAAAAAGCTTTAGGAATCATTTTCTCAAAAGAAAAGAACAAGGGAAGAGCTGTAAAATGTGGGCTATATTTTAAACCTTTGAGAGATGACCAAGTATGCAAAAAGATCACAAAAAATCTTTAGATTACTTATTTTGATAATAAGAATTAAAATTATTATCTTAAAATAAGTAAAAATGCCATAAAATGATATAAAGCCTTGATTATATTGGAAACCAATGAATAAACATGTGAAATGAATTGAAACATTGGATTACACATGAAAAACTGCACATATAAAATTTTTATGTACTATCTTAAAAGTCAATTCTTACTGAGATAACCTGAATATATGCACTCTTATGATCAGTGCATATATTCATGGTTTTTAGCTTATATCTCTTGAAATATACATGATAAAGAGCTTAACAAAAAGGAAATTTACCACATAATAGCTTGAAGAATACAGATATAAAAATTATTTCACAAGGTATAAACAAGGTTATAACTTACAAAGGTTCATTGAGCAAAAAAACAATAGCTGTTGACTACTTTGTTGTTGAAGGGGTCAAAAATTGAAAAAAAGGAAATATTCAGATTCTACAAGCTAATATGTAAAGAATTATGTAGTTTTAATTATTATAATCAAGGGATAACCCCTTGAAATAATGGTTTGAATTTTAAAATAGTAAACATCAACAGAAAAGTTGAGTTACAATAAAAATCATCAAAAATAGAGTATTGATTATTTAATGAAATTCGCTTGGAAGCTTAGTAAGGGCATGCCAAGCTATCAGAATCCACCCTCTGAGTTACTTTAGAGTGTATAAAGAGAAAGGTATTAATGAGCAAAGTTCAAGTCAAAAAATGATCATTTATGATCACACAATGTAATCTTATTTCAAGCTTTACAGTTAAATAAGTGATTGAACTGGGAAATACCACTATATTATTATTAATACTAATACAATCCACAAAGCTAAGCCTTCTTCTAAGCCTATGATGTCAGAAAGCTTAGAGCTATAGTGATAACTCTAAATAATGGCATAATAATGAGATAAGATAATTTCACAGGGGCTCTTATGAAAGCAAGAGGGCCTGGCACTCAGGAATCAAGAGCTCACTTGGAGGGCTCCAAAGATGATAAGAAATACTACAGGATATATTTCTTAAGCAGGAATAAGAGAAAGGACAAATATGCCAAAGATAACAAAGAATAGTAAGAGTGAAGCCAGAGGCCAAAGATAAAAGAAAGCCAAAGGCCAAGAAGCCAACCAAGTGAATCCTCAATTCACTGTTTCAACCTGCCAGAAAGAACAATGGAATTAGTAAAGGATATGACCACCAATATCCACTGACAGGCAAGGAAAGAAAAGAGAAAGGGTGCTAATGACTGACTTAAGATTATCAGTATTAACTTTTAATAAGATAAAAGAAAATAAGGATAATAATAAATCCAATATATTAATTAACTGGGGAAAAAGTCCCCAGGTGCTGAAAGGTAGCCGGCATATGCGAAAACTGAAAGATTGATCCTGGAAGGTGGATCAATGGCTGTATTGTCCGGATTGGGAAATACAGTTCTGGCCATCTTGAAATTGGACTGTGTGATGGAATTCCCACAGTGGAATATGAAATGACCCAATTGGGCCAGGACCATACAGGTTGATTGAATGAGGCCTGTATGGATGAATTGAGTTGTCCAAAGGAGTATTGAATACTTGATGCCTTGACAACTGATTGAAATGATGTAATACCTCTTGAGAATTGCCCTTTAATAATCCTGAATGAATTGTGCCAACCCAACTCCTGCAGATACAGGTGGTTGGGATCCTTGAAGAGTCTTCTGATTGCCACCATAACTTGTCAGACTGATGAGCTGATTAATCCTCCTTCAAAATGGGCGTTGGGATTTGAGACCTTTAGTTGGGAAGGTGGAGTTGGATCCTGAAGACGTCACCATTGGATTGCTGAGCAAAAATGGTGCATAATGGTATATAATACCATATATGCACCATGCCTGCAACCTTTAGTACGGATGGTATGAAGGAAAAGAGGAAATCCCCTGGAGCTGAGCTGATCTCATGGCCTCTAGTGGCTGCCAGAGGCCATGGCTGAACTATTGACCCATGGTGGTCCATGGCCAAAATTGGGTCCTACGGGATTTATGGCCAAAATGGTGTCCATGGGGTTTTTGGTCACTTTTGAGTCCAAGGGAATGATGACCAAAAAATGGCTCAGGTGGGCCCAATTGTGGTTTGGGACCCACCTGGCTGGCCCCTTTGGCCTCATTGGATTAGGCCAAAAGGGGCCTAAATGGCCTACGGACCGCGGACCGTGAATCACGGCCCACGGGCCGTAGGAGCCGTAGGGGGCCTAAATGCCCCAAAAAGGCCATTGAGGCCAAAACCCCATTAATGAAAGGGGTTGCCCTGAATCCAAAATGATGGCTAGGGGGCCTGGATACCCCTAGAAGACGAACTGACCCCCCAGGCCCAAAATCAAAGATGAAGGCCTGGGGGTTGGTGAAGTGGAAAATTGGCCAAGAAGGCCAATGACGGCAGGATATGGCCACGGGGAGGTGTCATGGTGTGGATGCCATAGAACACCCAAGGGGGCCAATTGGCCATAAAAGATATTACGTGGCCAATCGGCCCCAACTTGGCTCCAGGTTGGATTGCCGCAACCATCAAGGAGGAGGGTCAAACTCGTGGTTGTGACAGTACCCCCCTACCTTGAATGGTGAGCTCCTGAGCACCAAGATAAGGTAGAAGCCTGTTGAGGCTGTTGAGACGCATTGGACAGAGGGCTTCCAGAGGTATTTTGATCTTGAAAAGAAAATTTGAACTGATAATAATGTTGGCATATGAATTGAGGCTGACATAGTCTTCCCTTGACATTTGGCTTGAAAATGTTGAAGGATTGAATTTGACATAGAATTTTGGCATAAAGATTGAAATAAAAGAAGTTTTAAAGAAAAATGAAGATAAAGAAACTGAAAAGGAAAATAAAATAAAATAAAATAAAAAAAAGAAAAAAAGAAAAATTTTTGAAGGGGGATCCAAATCTTCACGGATTTTGACGGTTGACTTGTAAGTGGCCAAGGACCTGGAATAAAAGAATTTGATGCCAGGTGCTCACAGAGTGGCCAAGGTGATGTTTTGAAAAGATTGTAGACCCCTCAGGGAAGTGCACACCAGGAGAGGAACTTACTTTTAGAAGTTGCCAATCCCGCCAGTGCCATAATTAAGAATACAATTTTGATGAAGGAATGTCTTGAATTGGAAAACTTGGAAAGGAAAATGAATGTGAATGGTCCATTTGCCCAAGTGAAAAAATGGCCATAATTTTGGAATTGATGTTGAAAGCCAGGCCAACGCATCTGTGTCCAAATTGCAAAGTGCTCACAGAGTGGCCAAGGTGATGCTTACAACAAAGAGGAGTAGAATACCCCTAAAGGTGCATACCAGGAGTGGGACTTACTTTTGGTAGTTCCTCTCCCCACCAAGCACCATAAAAGATCAATCTTTTAAGGAATTGGGTCCTGGCTTGTCAGGATACAAAGAATGGAAGTCTTTGACCAGATCAGGACAATTCTTGAGGTTTTCGGCTGGTTCCCAAGTGGATCTTTCTGGGTCCTGACTGAAAACTTTCCATTCCACCAGATACCATAACTTTCTCCTCTTGATCTTTGAATCCAGTACTTGAGAGAATTCCCATTCCTCCTCTTCTTCAATGGTAATTGGAGGAGGAGGCTCTTGATGCCGATTTGGGATTGTTGATGTCTTGACTGGTTCCAGAAGGGAGATATGGAAGACTGGGTGGACGGATTTCCATTGGGATGGAAGCTTGAGGTGGTAAGAATGAGAACTGACATTGTTCAAGATTGGGAAGGGACCCAAACATCTTTCGGATAGTTTTTTGGTGGGTCTGGTTGATTTGATATTCTTGGAGGAAAGCCATACCATGTCACCAGGATTGAAAACAGGTGGACTTGCTCTACCTTTATCTGCATACCTCTTAAACCAGTTTATGGAAGCTTCAAGTTCTCTCTTGACATCTTGCTGTACTGATTGGATTTTTGTTGATAACTTTCCAGCAGGAGTGTCTTGAGTGATGTGAACTGAATCAAAATGCGGATCTCTTCCATAAACAGTGGAAAACGGGGATTGCTTGGTTGAAGAGTGATCAGAATTATTGTAGGAAAATTCAGCCAGAGGGAGCCAGGTGTTCCAATCATCTTGATGATAACTGACATACATCCGAAGATACTGTTCTAGTATCTGATTTACCCTCTCTGTCTGTCCATCAGTTTCTGGATGGTAAGAAGTTGACAAAGATTGGTCCAAAAAGAAGAAATAAAGAGGGAACCTCTATCACTGACAATGCTTAATGGAAGGCCATGCTTTGAAAAGATATTCTTGATGAATAAATGGGCCAAATCCAGGGAAGTGATTAAAGACATTGTTGGAATAAAAACCGCCATTTTTGTGAATTTGTCCACTATGACCAGGATTGAATCAAAGGAATTGGACAGCGGCAGTTGATTGATGAAGTCCATTGAAAGACAAATCCAAGGACCATTTGGAATTGTAAGAGGTTTGAGGAATCCAAACTTCTTGTGGTGAATATTCTTGTTTCTTGAGCACTGTTGACAGGATCAAACATAATCCTTGATAAATTGAGTCATGCCGGACCAGTGGAAATCCTGCTTGACAAGTTTGAGAGTCTTCTCTTGGCCAGGGTGGCCAGCTAGAGGAGAATCGTGACGCTTTTGAAGAATACTAAGTTGAATTGTGGAGTCATTTGGGACTACCACCCGATCTTTGAAGAGAAGAAGTTGGGAAGAGGAATCAAGAGAATAATATTGGACAGATTTACCTTTACCCAAATCTTCAAGGATACTTCTGTACTGGGGATCTTGCCATAATTTATTCTGGATTGAATCAATCAAATTTGAAAAAGATTCCACCTTGACTGCAAAAAACTTTGAAGGTTGAACTTCATCTTGCTTAATGATTTGCTGAAAATTCATTGGATTCTTGCTGATGAAATCCTCCCCCCTCTCCGGATAAACATTGTCCCGACGTGATAAGGCATCCGGAAGAGTAGCTAGGCGGCCAGGGCAGTAAGTGATTGAGAAATGAAATTCAGCCCAACAGGCTTGACGGCGAGTGAGTACTTTGGAGGTCATGAAGTATTGAAGGGAAGAGTGATCGGTAAGAACTTCAAAAGGGGAAGCCAGTGAAAGAAGAAAAGCCCTCCAGCACTTGAGAGCCCAGACGATACCAAGGAGTTCCTTGTCATGAATTTTGTAATTGAGCTCTGCTGGGATAAGCTTGCGGCTGTTGAATGCAATGGGATGTTTCCCTGAATCAGAGACCTGACTCAGTACAGCACCCAAGGCATAATCTGATGCATCGGTCTCTACAATGGTGGGTAGAGAAGGATTGAAGTGGGAAAGGATTGGAGCGGTTGTGAAAGCCTTTTTGAGTTGGTGAAACTGACTGAGAGCTTACTCATTGAGGGGAAAACAGGAATATTTCTTGAGGAAACTGGTGAGTGAACTGATCTTCTTTGAATAATTCTTGATGAAATGGTGGTAGAAGTTGGCAAAGCCAAGGAAGGATTGAAGAGCCTTGAGGTTTCTTGAAGGCGGCCAATTGAGAATCTGCTGGACTTTTGCTTGGTCCATCTTGAGGCCTTCAGAAGAAACTACATAACCAAGATATTCCACGCTTGAAACATGAAACAGGCATTTGGACGCCTTAGCAAAAGGCTTATTGGCTCTGAGTCTGGAAAGAACAGTGGACACATGAGTGACATGTTCTTCCTCATATTTGGAAAAGACCATAATTTCATCCAGATAAACCACAACATAAACATTGAGAAGATCTTGAAAGATATCATTTACAAGATTTTGAAAAGAAGCAGGAGCATTGGTGAGCCCAAATGGCATAACCAAGTATTCATAACTGCCATATTTAGTTCTAAAACAAGTCAAATGTTCACCACCCTCCTTGATTCTGAGCAGGTTATATGCACCACGCAAATCAATCTTGGAGAAGATAGAAGAACCATTAAAGACATTGAGGAGCTGATTCATAGGAGGAACAGGATACTTGTTCTTCCTAGTAACAGCATTGAGTTTGCGGTAATCAACACACAAACAGAGGCCACCATCTTTCTTTTTGACAAAGAGGACAGGTGCTCCTGTTGAAGAGGAGCTTGGTCGGATGAAACCTTTCTCTACATTCTCTGAAATGTAGGCCCTGAGTGTATCTGACTCTTGTTTGGATAAAGAGTAGATCACCCCAACTGGAGGTAGAGACCCCTCCAGCTCAATATGATGATCACAGGCGCGGTGAGGAGGAAGTTTCTCTGCTTTCACCTTGGAGAATACATCCAAGTATTGGTGATAGACAGAAGGAACAATCTTCATCATGGTTTCTACTTCTTCTGGCTCTTCCTCTTCATCCCACAACTCCTCCAGGGAGTCATGATAAGATGAAGGAGGAAGGTCCATATTCCCAAATAAGAGGTGAAGTGAAGATACAGAATTATCTTCTCCAACATCTTGAATCTCTTTGAAGACTTCAGCTCTAGGAGATAGTAATGACTGTTGGGAATTAAGGGAAGGAATATGGACAGAAGACAGAAATGATGGTGTTCTAGAGTCACCAACCAGAGCTGCACAAGATTTGGCAGAAGAAAAGTCATTACGGACAGAATTAGAAGGATCAGAATAGACCAAATGATCAGAATTAATAGGGATCAGCCCTTGCCTCCAATCAATAGAAGGATTAAAATGATTGAGAAAGTCAAAGCCCAATATGAGGTCTTCTCCCTTGGGAGTATCAATGACTAAAAAGTCCCATTCAAAGCTTGGGAAGGAAGGGAGCTCAACCATATATCTAGTATGGTGAGTCACAAATAAGGAAGGAGACTCAGAGGAGTCAAGAATGATAAGGGGAATCTTCTCTGGAAGTTCTGACGTAGTCAATGAGTACTTGTGAACAAACTGCTTTGCAATAAATGAGTGTGTAGCACCAGAATCAATGAGAATACTGTAAAAAAACATCAGAAAGAGAAGAAAAAACAAAAAATTAAAGAGAATTTTTGACACCAGTATTTAGAATGCACAATTGTGCTTTGGAAGGAAAACTGTGGAGACCATTGAACACAACATGGTCTCTACTCAGGCTTTTCCCTGGCTGGGAAATTGGCCTGACAGTTGGGTAAGCTTGTTTTGAGGTCTTTTGAGACAAGACTCAAGACTATGCTTCCCACCACAATAGGTACACAAGCCTTCCTTGATTCTTCTTTCTTTTTCAGAACCTTTCAGCTTGAAGTCCTTATTCAACAAGGAAGAATGGGCCTTGTCCCGCTTTTGAGCATGAAAATTCTTCTTCTTGTGACTTGAGCTTGAAGAATTTTGATGATGAGAAGAACATGACTTTGAGGCTTCGGGCTTCTTCTCTTGATGATGATTCTTCTCCTTTTGCCTCTCATGGTACCTGGTATCAAGTTCCAGGGTAACGTCCATTAAGTCTTGAAGAGAATCAATATTTGAAGGATGGGAGGCCAATTGATCCAGAATCCTGGATGGCAATCCCTTCCTGAAATGATGGATGAGAGCTCTTTCTCCCCAATCCCCGATTCTTGAAACCAAACTCCTGAAATCGGCTATGTATAGTGAAACATGGCCACCTTCTTTCATTCTAAGGCCATCCAACTCTGCTTCAGCTTTTCTAACTTCATTCGGGTCCCCAAATAAAGTGAAGAGTTGGGATTCAAACAATGGCCAAGAATTGAGAAGATAACTTGAGTCTTGATTGGTGAGATTAGAAAGATAAGGCTCAATCCATTTTGCAGCCCTGCCAATAAGAAATGAAGTGGCATAAAGAACCTTCTTCCTGTCTTGAGAGAAGTTTGCCAGATCATTATGAAAGATAAGCTGGCATGACTGAATAAAGCTTCTGACTTTGAAGGGCTGAGTCCCATCAAAGCATTCTGGTGCCTTCATAGATGGAGTCTTGAAGGCTGGTGGTCTTGATGAATCAGAAGAAGAAGCTGCTTGAAGATTGGCCATGATCTGAGTCACTTGCTGCATAATGGCCAATAAAGATGGTTCAGATTGGTGAAAGACAGGCTGATCAGACTGGGCTAGAGTTGGTCTTCCAGTACCTTGGGATGCCCCCACCGGAGCAGGAACACCTTCAGTACCTTCAGACTCTTCCTCTTCCACAGAATTCTCCTCCTCTTCTTCACCGTCTTCACCTGGACCTTTGAAACTAGTCCTTGACATGCCTGGAAAACCGCCAACTACTCCTGAAAAAGAATTTGATCTTCTTGGCACTCTTCCTTCCTTCCTGGATGGTGCTGCTCCTTCCATGCGGGGTCCTCTATCTAATTGGGCCCTCGGTTGAGGAACTGCTGGGGTGCCATCAAGAGGAACTCTTGGAGTAGGAGTAAGAACAGCTTGAGTTCGAGCCTGGGATCTGGTCTGTCTTGCAAGAGGTGAGTGTTGGAGTGGCATGATTGAATAAGAGTAAAATTTAAATAAAAAGAATCAAAACTTGAATAAAACTTGAGGCAAAACCAAAATAGTCTTGAGGATCAAATCAAATCAAATCTTGAGGGGAAAAATCAATGAATCAATTAAAGTCTTCAGGTACGTCAATCAATCAAATCAGATGAGTCTTGAAGTCAAAAAATCAAAATCAATGAAAATCTTGAAGTCAATAAAATCAATGAAATCAGATCTTGCAGTGAAAATCAATCAATTAAATGAATTCTTGAGTCAAAAATCAGTTTATGTCAAAGTCTTGATGTGAAATTCAGCAAATCAATGGAAAAATCTTCAGGTCAATCAAATATCTTGAAGTCAATATCAATTATGTCAAATCAGTCAATCAAATCAATTATCAAGTGAATTCTTCCTGAAATCAAAATCCTTGAAGAGAAAATCAAATTGAATCCTGATATGAAGAATGTGTCTGAATAATTTGATGAATAATCTGAAAATCAAAATAATAAGACGCCTGAAATGAAGGATAAAGTGGGATTGATGATTGAGATTAAGATTGAAAAGATAAACAGAAAATAAAATTTGGGTCAGTTTTCAATTTTCAGAATGAAGAAGTGAATGAGAGAAAATTGAGAGATGACAAAGAATCATAAATTTTCATAAGCGTAAAGAGTCATAATTTCGATGAATGAATGAATGAATAAAATGATGAAGAATGAATTAATAGAATGAGAAAAAATTATGAGTTAATCAATATAATGTCACAGGGGCTCTTATGGAAGCAAGAGGGCCTGGAACTCAGGAATCAAGAACTCACTTGGAGGGCTCCAAAGATGATAAGAAATACTACGGGATATATTTCTTAAGCAGGAATAAGAGAAAGGAAAAATATGCCAAAGATAACAAAGAATAGTAAGAGTGAAGCCAGAGGCCAAAGATAAAAGAAAGCCAAAGGCCAAGAAGCCAACCAAGTGAATCCTCAATTCACTGTTTCAACCTGCCAGAAAGAACAATGGAATTAGTAAGGGATATGACCACCAATATCCACTGACAGGCAAGGAGAGAAAAGAGAAAGGGTGCTAATGACTGACTTAAGATTATCAGTATTAACTTTTAATAAGATAAAAGAAAATAAGGATAATAATAAATCCAATATATTAATTAACTGGGGAAAAAGTCCCCAGGTGCTGAAAGGTAGCCGGTATATGTGAAAACTGAAAGATTGATCCTGGAAGGTGGATCAATGGCTGTATTGTCTGGATTGGGAAATACAGTTCTGGCCATCTTGAAATTGAACTGTGTGATGGAATTCCCACAGTGGAATATGAAATGACCCAATTGGTCCAGGACCATACAGGTTGATTGAATGAGGCCTGTACGGATGAATTGAGTTGTCCAAAGGAGTATTGAATACTTGATGCCTTGACAACTAATTGAAATGATTTAATACCTCTTGAGAATTGCCCTTTAATAATCCTGAATGAATTGTGCCAACCCAACTCCTGCAGATACAGGTGGTTGGGATCCTTGAAGAGTCTTCTGATTGCCACCATAACTTGTCAGACTGATGAGCTGATTAATCCTCCTTCAAAATGGGTGTTGGAATTTGAGACCTTGAGTTGGATCCTGAAAACGTCACCATTGGATTGCTGAGCAAAAATGGTGCATAATGGTATATAATACCATATATGCACCATGCCTGCAACCTTGAGTACGGATGGTATGAAGGAAAAGAGGAAATCCCCTGGAGTTGAGGGGAAAGACGGGCTGAGCTGATCTGATGGCCTCTGGTGGTTTCCAGAGGCCATGGCTGAACTATTGACCCATGGTGGTCCATGGCCAAAATTGGGTCCTACGGGATTTATGGCCAAAATGGTGTCCATGGGGTTTTTGGTCACTTTTAGGTCCAAGGGAATGATGACCAAAAAATGGCTCAGGTGGGCGCAATTGTGGTTTGGGACCCACCTGGCTGGCCCCTTTGGCCTCATTGGATTAGGACAAAAGGGGCCTAAATGGCCTACGGACCGCGGACCACGGACCGTGAATCACGGCCCATGGGCCGTAGGAGCTGTAGGGGGCCGAAATGGCCCAAAAAGGCCATTTAGGCCAAAACCCCATTAATGCAAGGGGTTGCCCTGAATCCAAAAATGATGGCTAGGGGGCCTGGAGACCCCTAGAAGACAAACTGACCCCCCAGGCCCAAAATCAAAGATGAAGGCCTGGGGGTTGGTGAAGTGGAAAACTGGCCAAGAAGGCCAATGACGGCAGGATATGGCCATGGGGAGGTGTCATGGTGTGGATGCCATAGAACACCCAAGGGGGCCAATTGGCCATAAAAGATATGACGTGGCCAATTGGCCCCAACTTGGCTCCAGGTTGGATTGCCGCAACCATCAAGGAGGAGGGTCAAACTCATTGTTGTGAGAAATAATTTATTTATGATGTAATAATCACTAAACATTAAAGTATTGATAAATTCCAGTGGATACCATAGGTACATGTCTAATAGAAGTCTTCTGTACTCTAGGAGGGAGGAACCTACTATAGATAGGCTCTCTTTACCTCTATTTCCCTGAGCCTGTGAGGTATGTATGACATACCCATAAGGCTACAAGTAAATTGATACACAGTTGATGTGGTCATGAACAGACTTCTCAATTGAATTTAAAATAAGAAATGACAGAAAATAAGTATAAATTTTTTTTGAATAAACAAAGTTTTAATTATTACTTCATTTTTGGATTATGCTCAAAAATAACCCAGGGTAGACCCATTGTAAGGCTTAGAGGTATTTTCATATACCCAAAAGACCACAAATCAAAAGATGAGATACAAATATAAAGAAAATGAATTTAGCTATATTATCAAAATAAAAATCAAAATATAAATACAAATTTACATACAAAAATAAAAATTAATTATAATTTAAAATAAAAATTACATCAAATTTTAAAATTATGAAAATACATTTTTACTTGAAAAAATTAAGTAAAAATGAATTTTTGATAAAATTAATGAAGTTAAAATTTTTTTGGTTAAAAGTTAGATAAGATACATTATAATGTTTTATGCAATAAATAATAAGAAGAAAATCACTTTCTCATTGGATTCTTCATAAGAATAAGGTGGGGTCACCTTTGAGTAAGATTTCTGTAGCTCAACTCTAAATAAGCTTAAATTAAGTTTTTAGTATTTTCTGTACAAAATTTGCAAATAATCAAAACCTTAATTTCATTCACACCAAGTGTGGTGTTAACCATCAATCATTGTCTTAAAATTGAGGTGTTGTGTGTAGTTTAGAAGCTATGAGGAATTGAAGTATTTTCAATTGAAATGTTAAAATGTGCACATGTATTACGTAAGTGAGCTTTATTTTACATATGAGGTGTAAATTATTACAGGAAGTGTCTTGTGAACCTTTGAGATATGACCACATACCCAAAAAGGTCACAAGAAATATTTAAAATAATTATACATTAAAAATAATTACCTTAAAACTACAAAAATGCCATAAATTGGCATAAAACTTGGTTTAACTTAAACACAAATGAGAAAACATGTGAAATAAATTATACCATTGGATTTCCCATGGTAAAATACACATATACCATTTTTATGGCATATCTGTAAAGTCAATATTTAATGAGTTATAAGTAATAATAACTTATAAAAAACACAAATACTTATTTATTTCAAAATCCAATGAAACAACATGTGAAATGAAAGATACCATTGAATTCTCCATAAAAGTCCACATATGAAACAATTAAGAAGCTAAGCTCCAAAGTCAATACCTAAGGAATTAAGCTGAATATATGCACTTTTTTGGTCAATGCATATATTCAAGGATTTTAGCTAATATCTTTTAAAATATGCATGATAGAGTGATGGACCAAAAATAAAGTCATCACGTAATCACTTTAAAAATACAGAAATAAAGTTTATTTCACAAGTTATAAACAAGGTCAAAAACTGTATGGGATTATTGACTAAAATCAACAGAGCTGTTGACCACTTTGTTGTGAAAGTGGTCCAAACTTAAGAAAAAGTACAAAGTTGGATTCTCCTAGCTCATTTGTGAAGAATGATGTCTTTTTCATTATAATATTCAAGGTATAACCCCTTGAAATCATAGTTTGAAGTTTAAAATATTAAATTTCAACAGAAAAGATGAGTTACAAGAAAAGTCATCAAAAATAGAGTTTTGATGATGTAATGAAATGCTCTTGACAGCACAATAAGGCTATGCCAAGCTATCAGAATTCACTCTCTGATTTGCTGTAGCATGTAAATCTTAAAAGTTATTAAGGATCAAAGTTTGAGCTTAATTTGATCATTTATGATCACTCACTGTAACTTTAAATTAAGTTCAACAGTCATATGAGTGATAAAATTAGTGAATACTGTTAGTTCATGATTAAAACTAATACAATCTACAAAATTTGGGGTTCTGCCAAGCCTTGACGTCATCAAACGTAGAGTTATAGTGATAACTCTAAATAATGGCGTAATAATGAGACAATATGGTTTAATCATGATGTAATCATCACCAAGCCTTAAAATATTGATCAATTCCAGTAGATATGATCAGTGAACGTCTACTAGAAGCCTGTTGGACTCTAGGAGGGAGGTATTTATTATAAATAGAGCTCCTTTTACTCTGTTTTCCCCTCAGACGCTTACAAAGCATTAAATCATTAAATAAAAAGGTAATTTATTTATTCTTTATATATAAAACTTTTATATAATTAAAGACCAAATATCATCTTATAATAATCTTCTTCTTTAACGTGATTATTACAATTATTTAATTGTTTTGCTTAAATTTCTCTCAAAAACTTCAATTCCACGTAAAACCAAGAAAATTTGTAATTTCTCTTAAAATTTATTGTGACTACTATTTAAACAAGTTTTAATTACATTTCTAGGCGTAAATTTACTCAAAATTATTATATTAAGTATTAAAAGTAGGTTATTTCTCTTATTATAATAATTTTCCTTTATTATTACTTTTTAATAATTCCATAATTGATATAAATAGTATTTATATCAATTTATAACTTTAATATTATTAATATTATTGTTATTAATTGTTTTTTATTAATAAAAAACAATTTTATACACCTTTATCATTTGTTGGTAACAATAATAAAGTGCTTTTAAATATATTAATTATTTTATGTTAATATATTTATTTTATATATATTATTTTTTTATAATATAAGTTATATTATTATATTTATTTAATAATATAATTATTTTACGCCTTAATTATAATAATTATTTATTATTATAATTATTTTTTATCTTATTTAACTTATATATAAGGACATTTATAGTACAATAAGTAAAATATTAGTAATTTTTACTTATTGTTTCATAGTCAAAACTTACATGTCTTGTAAAACTCAATTGAATTGCATATGTAACTTAAAAGTGTAATACATGATGAGGAATTAAAGGAAAAATAAATTGGAAAGATTAATTTGGGGGGAAGGAACTCTAGCTCTAAGGGGGAGCTAGACCTCCAAAGTCCTTTCTGACAGGTGTGAGATGTTAAAATCCATGCATAAGTTCATCACTTTTGGCCTGGAATTGAGTCACAGGGTCTGTGACTCAATTGATGATGAGGTTTTGATACCAATCAGGGCAGTTTTAACTGTTGCCAAGAGAGTAAAACTACCCTGAAGCTAAAGCTTTTTTTAGTAAAAACAATTTTAACTGGTTTCTAAATCTTGTAAACACATTATGACATGTTTTGAAGGCTCTAGACCAGGTATTACAATAGTAATAGCTGATTTAAGGGTCTAAAATCGCTAAACCCAGCCCCTTTTTGGTCCAAAGCAGGGTTCAATGATGTCATAATTGTTTTTTCTGTTGTCAGAGTGTTTTTCACGACTGACAAGAGTAAATTTCACTTTTGGAGTAAGAAAATTGATGGCTATAGAAGGATGTCTTCTTTGCCCCACTTTTCTCTCCATGTTTGAGTCTTTTCCTTTTATAATCAGTTTAAACACTGTTAAACCAATAAATAAAAGATTTCAACCACCCTTTTTGTTCATTTTGAACTTTTTAACCACATTAAAAACCATTATAATCATTGTTTGTAACTCTTATAATCATTTTTACCCCTTGAACCATCCCATAATTGAATTAAAGCATCTTTCATCACTGTCAACTTTGTCACTTTGTTTCCAAATTCACTCCGGTCACTTTTAAGTGTGTTTTCTCTAAAATGGTCTTTTTAAAGACTTTGTTCTTTAATTAATTGCTTTCAGTTCTTTGCTCAACTAATTCCAATTGAAATTGCTCTTGAAGAAATTTCTTTTGTAGCCTTAAATATCTCTTGTAGAGTATTTTTGGATACATTTTCATTGTTGGTAAAACAATAGATCTTTATAATATTGTTTTTTTATACTTATAAAGTTAATAACAATGAAATTTGCGTGTTTTCTCTTAAAAATACTATTTCATACTATTTTTAATCATTTTTTACCTTATACAAATTTTGAGGACAGGAAAATTACTTGATTTTTAATCAAAGTTGCATATCCACACATTACATTTGGGTGCCCAGACGTGATATTTTACCTGTGAAATGATTTTTTATTCTTTTTAAATCTTTTTCCTTATATTGAAAAAATTTAAAAACATATAAAAAATACTTATAATTTAAAATATCAATAACAAATTGATTTTCTTCATATTATAAATGAGGCTTTATTTTTCATTTCTCTTAGAAAAAATATTTTTTTTACTTAATAAATTGGCTTTTTCATTAATTTCAGTGTCTGACAACATGGTAAGACAAGAAAATATTGAAACATCCTCAACAGTAACCAGAATTATTCCTGCAAGTACTATGAATTCTGACCATAATAGTACAGTTATTATAACTCAGAATAATCAACCTGAGCTAATTTCTTCTGAATTAATTCACTTGGATATACGTAATACCCTTCAGAAGGTAACAGATTTGACCAATAGTAAGTTTTTTTACATAAAATTCATATTTTAAAATTTTCAATCACAGAATATGCCTTCAACCAGGTCAGGAGCCAGTTATAACCCCTCAAGCAACTCCCAAAAAGTGATAGATGTGATTATGCCAGAAGCCAATCAGTTACAGAAGGACAAGGGTCAGTTGATGACTTCCAAATTAATAAATTATGCCATTCTGAAGCTGATAATACTGTTTTACCTTCAAACAGAGCTGACACTGCCACAAGAAGCCTAAGTGGACGTATACAAAGCCAGAAAGAAGGCCTACAAAAATTAATTGCATCACAAAGAGTACCAGATCCTTGCAGGTCTGTGGAAAAACATCATGAATTCTTACCTGACTGTGAGAAAATTCCTGGGCCATCCCAACACTTACAAGTTACTCAATGGATGGCATCCATTGATGGAACAGAAGAAGATGATGCTTTTAACAGCAGAATGGAGGAAAAAACCCTCCACCACCCAAGCAAGTGCCAAAAACAGCCCCAGTAGCCAGCAGCAGTGTTTCCAACATGAAAAAGCAGCCACAAACCAAAAAAAGGGTAAAGGCAAGGCACCAGCCACAAAACCTTACAGCCAGGGTTACAGAATCCCAAAGATTCAGCAGGATGCCATGGAAAATGTATTCCAGATGGCCAGAACAATGATGGAATTACAGAAAAAGGAGGAAGCTAGATTAAAATATCAGAAATGATTTCTGACATTTTTGATTCTATCCCAGAGTTGTATGAAGCTATAAATTAGGTAAAAGGTCATGTTTCAGATAAACATTCATCCATTTGTAACAATTGTAAAACAAATAAATTAAGTTTGAGCCAAATAAATGAAACACTTATGTGTTTTGAGAAAGTGTTATGAACAATTAAAACTTCTAATAATGACAGTTCTTTTGGAAATCAGATAAATGAACAATCTTCCATTATAAAAGAGCTAACAGAAAAATATTCTAAATTCAATATTGATGACATAATTGAAACAAAAATTAAACAAGCCATAAATATTATCAAGACAGATAACAAAAACGTCCTTGATGAAATTTCAAATTAATTTACTGAAGTAAAGACATATACAATTGCCTTGAAAAAGTATTTTGATGCTTCACAAGAAGAAGTGTCAAGATTAACAATGAAATTGAATCAAGTCACTTCTGATAATACAAGACAAACAGAGTTATGGAAAGAACTGACACATAAAGAAGAAATGTATAAAATTGAAGTAATAAATTCAATACAAGCCTTCCAACATCAATTCAGAAATTCCCAAATGTCTACCAACAGTAAAATGAATGCTATTGAACAGATACTGAACACCTTACCAAGAATGTCTACACCTCTGAATCAAAATGAGGGTACAGGAATTCCCAATCCACAAGTATTGGATGCTGAAAATTCACAGTTGAAAAATGAATTTTACACTTCTTTTCATACCTTGGAACCATCAATGGGCCAAGCACTCTTGCAAGAAGTACCAAAACTTAAGGAATGGCCTCACTTCAGTGGTGAAGGCAAATATGACCATATGGAATTCATCAGAAGCATTGAAATGATTAAAGAAGATTTTCAATTACCAGAAAAATTGGTAACAGCAAGATTTAACACCTTGTTTACCAGGTCAGCCCACAGATGGTATCTCAAATTAAAACAAGCACATGGAGACCAAAGTTGGACTTGGTGGAAAGCCCAAATTATCAAAAAATGGGCCAATGATTCTTGGAGGTTTAAAGTGGAAACAGCACTTGAATCTGCCAAACTTAATGCTGATAAAGACAAATCTTTACCATGGTTTTTCCAACAAAAGGACATATTAACAGCATTGTATCCTGACATGTCAGAATTTATGATCCACAGAAAAATTCTAGGACAATGTGGAGGCTACTTAGAGAATTCTGTCAAAAGAAGGACTACTGAACAATCTTCACCAGAAGATATTATTAATATATTAGAAAAAGTAACCACCAAAACCAGAATTAGCTCTAGTAGGTTGAATCTCAAAACAAGGTTTCATACACCTTGGAAAGATTCTGTGGACAAAAATACCAAAGAAAATTCTAATAATATGAATTATAAATCTGCAGATATAATCAGAAAGTTCCATATTTGCCAAAGCACCACCCACTTAGCTGATACATGTCCAAAAAGGGGAAAAATTAATGAAATTGAAATTGAAAAAGATTATAATATAGTTGAAGAAACATTAGATGATAGGTCATCAATATTTTCTGAATCTTCAAAAGATATAGAAAATATCAATAATACCTTTGACATCATGGAATCTTATTCCCACTTGCCACAACTAACTAATGGTCAACTTGATTTGTCAAAAATTCAAGATGCACAACTTATGAAGACCAAACCAAACAGGGGAAAAGGTTATAAAGCAGGTAACTCCTGTATAACAGAGGTGGTAATTGACAACAAACCCACTAAAATTCTACTTGACCCAGGATCCTTCTGCTCTTGTTTTGGAAAATCTTTTCTTCAAGATTGTGTACCAAATTTTGAAGACCAATTGTTACCAATTTATGGCATAAAATCCAATAGTGAAAGTAATCCAATGAAATCATTGGGAATCTTTGAGAAGACTGTCATATTTCCACATATTAATGGAAATTTAAGAATCACTGTTGAATTTGTTGTTATGGAAAATTGCTCTAGTACCCATTTTATATTGGGAAATGACCATTTGATCATGTATGCCATAGACTTGCATAACAACAAGGACATATCATTTACTATTGAAAACAATAAGGGTCAAAAATTTGACTTTTTACCATTAAAAAGAAAAATTACAGTAAGAAAAGTAGAACCAGTCAGCTTAGAGCTGGAGAAATTCAAAGCTGAACAGTTAAATGAAATTTCTGCCCTTTTATATGACCACAGAGAAGCATTTGCATCAGACAAAGAACCTCTGGGGGAAATTATTGGTCATGAAGTTGACATTATCCTTAATATCAAGAGACCTTATACACCACTCTTAAGAAGACCTGCATATCCAGAAAGTCCTAAATCAAGAGAAGCTCTGCAAATTCATATTAAAGAACTTCTGGACCTTGGTGTAATAAGAAAGGTTTGCCATAATGAGGAATTAGAAATAACTACACCAGTCATAGTGGCATGGGACAATGGAAAATCTATAATGATTGGGGACCTTAGAGATCTGAACACCTACGCTGTTCCAGAAAGGTACCCAATACCAAAAATCCAAATTTCCCTTACCCAAATATCTCAAGCAGTGTATAGAAGCACTACGGATTCCCTTAAAGGATTTCATCAGAATTTGGTGACACCAAGGGAAAGAAAATACTTGAGAATTATTGTTCATTGTGGAGTATATGAATATTTGAGAATGCCTTTTGGTATCAAAAATGCACCTTCACACTTCCAAAGAATGATGAATGAAATCTTCCCTGAAGAATGTTCAGAAGGATAGTTAATCATTTACATTGATGACATTATTGTCTGTTCCAAGACTTGGGAAGAACATATATACAGATTATCCAGATTTCTGACAAAAATCCAATCTGTGAACATGAAAATTTCTTTTAATAAATGCCATTTTGGATTTGAAGAACTTGAAGAACTGGGACATGTAGTATCTGCTTTATCCCTTGGAATTGACAAAAACAAGGTTGCAGCAGTATTTCTGAAACCCATGCCTCAAAAAAAGAAATTCAGTATTTTTTGTGGTTTGCAGGATATTACAGGCAATATATTGAAGATTTTGCATCCATAGAAAGACCTCTTTATAAATTATGTGACAAATACACAGTGTTTAAAATGACTGTTGACAGAGTCAAAGCCTTTGAATCTTTGAGACAAGCCTTGACCACTGTTGCACTCTTGCTGATGCCAGACTTTAAACTTCCTTTTAAGCTGTATATTGATGCATCAGGGGATGGGCTGGGTGCTGCACTTCATAAAGTACAGATTATAAATGACAAATCTGTAGAAGGACCCATATGTTTCACATCTAGGCAGATCAAACCAACTAAAGTCAGACATGGGGCAAGTCAAATTGAGTGTTTATTCCTTTTCTGGGCCTTAGAAAAGCTTAATTACTTTCTGGAAGGATGTGTTTTTGAAGTACTAACAGATGTTACCACTGTTAAGTCACTTTAAAACATGAAGACACCTAACAGACACATGTCCAGATGGAAAATAGCCATACAAGAGTATAGGGGTAATATGACCATTGTTCAAAAAGATGGGAATATTCATAAAAATGCAGATGGAGTGATCAGATGGCCATTACCAAATAATATTGATAATCCAGCTTATGTGCCAGAAGAAGCTTCCCCACAGATCCCCATAGAAGGAATCAGTGTTACAGACCTTAAACCCACTTTCTTTGAAGAAGTAAGAAACAGTTATACTCAAGATAAGAATTGTAGCATTTTATGCCAATTACTTACTAAGTTTGTAAAGACACTTCTTTAATAAATGCCTTAAATGAAATATGGAAAAAATAATATGATGAAGGAAGATTACACTTACTGGATGGTATAGCTTACGACAGAGCTAAGCATAAATGTGTCATGACAGCTGTGGCCAGGTCCTTAATTAATCTTGCACTTAAAGAATGCCATGAAAGCCCTTTCTCAGGAAATCTGTCTGAAGACAGAACAAAAGAAAAGGGCAAGACCTGTATATGGTGGTCAATATGGCAGAAAGATGTTGCAGAGTATTGCAAAACCTGTGACAGATTTCAAAAGGCAAATAAATCCACTGGCAAAAGACTTGGAAATATGATCAAAATCCAAGAACCCAGATGACCTTGGGTAACTTTCCATATGGATTGGGTAACTGCCTACCACCAGGGGGTGATAGAAGTTATAATGCATTACTAGTTATTTCTGACAGATTTAGTCAAACTTCAATCTTTCTACCATGTCACAAGGATCATACATCCATGGATACAGCTCTTCTGATATGGAATAGAGTAGTATCATTCACTGGAATATTCACAAACATTATTAGTGACAGAGATCCCAAATTCACCTCAGCACTATGCAAAAATCATCACCAACTATTTGGGACAAAATTATCCTTCTCTACAGCCTACCACCCACAAACTGATGGTCTGGCTGAAAGAATGATCCAAACCCTGGAAGACATGGTAAGAAGACTTTGTGCATATGGCCTTGAATTTAAGGATTGTGATGGATTCACCCATTATTAGTGTACTCCTTTACCAGCACTAGAGTTGGAATATAAGACATCCATTCATTCCAGTACCAATCAAACTCCTGCTATTCTGGAAAAAGGATGGAATCCCAAATTACCTCAAGATTCCTTGAGGAAAGATTTGGTTTAGATACATCCTACAGCTGCTAGCTTCAAAGGAATGCTGGAAAAAACTAGAAAGCAGACAGTTAAGTTCATGGAAGACTCTTTTGCATATGCTAAGGACGAATGGGAAAAATCACATGCCACTCCAGATTTTAAAGTGGGGGGTTTAGTACTTGTATCCACCACTAAATTCAATAACATCAAAGGATGTAAAAGGCTCAAAAACTCCTTTTCAGGACCTTTTTTTATTAAAGCCCTCCATGGAGAAAGCGCTTTTGAAGTAGAACTATCTGAAGAACTTAGCAATAAGCATCCTACATTTTCAGTGAGCTTGATAAAGCCATATAAATATAGTGATGATGAAAAATTTCCTTTGAGACATAAAGTCCCCCAGGTTATACCACCTATTGAATCATCTGGTATTAATAAAATTACCAAAGTTCTCAAAGAAAGAAAGTTGAGGACCAATAAAGTAAGGGAATACCTTGTTAGGTACAGTGACCCAACTTGTGAAGATGAATGGTTAGCACAAAAGGACATACCTGAAGCTACTAAACTTCTCAGAAGGTTCAGACACACTAGAAATAACAATATTGCAAAGTAATATTCTTTTTTTAGGGGGAGGGAATGTGAGCCTTAGAAGTATTTTCATACACCCAAAAGACCACAAATAACAAAATAAGATATAAATATAAATAAAATGAGATTATTTATAGGGTTTTGGTAAACACACGTAAGCCCTTATGTGTTTTTACCATAAACCTACGTGTTTTTACCAAATTATGGCCAAAACACATAAGTAACCTAATTTTTTTATAAAAATTCCTCAGGCTCATTTTTGAGAATTTTTAACATTTTTTTTTGGCATATTTTTTTCGACATGGGATGTGAATGTCCCCAAATTTTTTCAAATTTTTTTTTGCCCAATTTTTCTATTTTGGGCAATTTGGTAAAATGGCCCATTTTTTTGAAAAAATTCATTAAAAATGTTCCCACTTATGAATTTCAATATCTTTTTTTAAAAATGAAGGTGAGAATGTTGAAAATAATAAACCAGAAGCCCAACATTTTGGTATTTTTTTTGCAAGAACATTTGTAGGCCCAAAAAGTCCATGTTTTTTTATGTTTTTTTGTTCATGTTTGTAATTAAATTGAAAATGCCATTTATGAAATAAATTGAATTCAAAATTTAATTTATGATGAGTGGAAATTAAAATTTGATTTTTGGCATTAACAGTGCCATTTATCACATCAAAAGTGCCATAAATGGCATCACTAATGACACAATAATGCCATAAATAGCATCAAGAATGACATACAGATGCCATTTATGGCCAGAAAATCGGCATAAATGGAATTACAGAAATGCCATAAATTGGATTTAATGGCCTTGACAATGCCATTTATGAATTTGGAAATGCCATAAATGGCCTTAAAAATGGAATGAATGGCCTTAACATTGGCCTTAAAAATGGAATTAATGGCCTTAACTATAACATAAATGGCATGAAAAATGCCATTTATGGAATCAAAAATTCCATTTGTGGCATTACATAAATGGAATTAACAATGCCATTCATGGTGTTACATAAATGGCATTATGCCATTGATTGAATTGATAATGCCATTCATGGTATTAGTAATGCCATTAATCTCATTGTTAATGTGGCATTATTAATGCCATTTATGGCATTAATGGCATCAGAAATGTTGCATTTTTGATGCCACAAATGGCATTGTTGATGCCATAAATGGCATCAATGGCATCAATAATATTTCATTGATAATTCCATTAATGGCACTGTTAATGCCATTTATGACACTGTTAATGCCATTTATGGCACTGTTGATGCCATTAATGTAATTGTTAATGCCATTAATGGCACTGTTAATGCCATTTATGGCACTGTTAATTCCATTAATGTCATTGTTAATGCCATTTATGGCACTGTTAATGCCATTACTGGCACTTTTAATGCCATTTATGACACTGTTAATGCCATTAATGTCATTGTTAATGCCATTTATGGCACTGTTAATGCCATCAGAAATATTTCATTGATAATTCCATTGATGGCACTGTTAATGTCATAAATGGAATTTTTAATGCCACAAATGGCATTAATGGAATCATAAATGCCATAAATAGCCATATTTCATTTAAAAACCATCCCTTACGTGTTTTTACCATAAAATTACGTGTTTTTACCAATTTGCTTACGTGTTTTTACCAATACCCTATTTATATTATCAAAATGAAAATTAAAATAAAAATACAAATTTATATACAAAAATGAAAATTTAATTATGATTTAACATACCAATTACATGAAATTTTAAAATCATGAAAATACATTTTAAATTGAAAAAATTGAGTAAAAATGAATTTTTAATAAAATTAGTGAAATTAAAGTGTTTTTGGTAAAACATTACATGAAATATATTATAACTATTTATCCAATAAATAAACATAAGAAAATCACTTCACCATTGGATTATTCAAAAAGAAGGTGGGGTCACCTCTGGGTGAAATTTGTGTAACTCAACTCTAAATAAGCTTAAATTAAGCTTTTAGTATTTTTTGTACAAAAGTTGAAAATCATCAAAATCTTAATCTGATTCCCACCACATGTGGTGTTAAACATCAATTTTTGTGTAAAAATTGAGGTGTTGTGTGTAGCTTAGAAGCTATGAGGAATTGAAGTATTTTCAATTGAAATGTCAAAATGTGCGCATGTATTACATAAGTGAACTTTAATTAACATATGAGATGTCAATTATTACAGTAAGTGTATTGTAAAACTCAATTGAATTGCATATGTAAATTACAAGTATGATACATGATGTGGAATTAATGGAAAAAAAAATTGGAAAGATTAATTTGGGGGGGAAAGGAACTCTAGCTCTAAGGGGATCCAGACCCCTAAAATCCTTGCTGACAGGAATGAGATGTAAAAATTCACACAAAAGTTCATCAATTTTGGCCTGGAATTGAGTCACAGGGTCTGTGACTCTCAATTCATGATGAGGTTTTGATACCAACCATGGCAGTTTTAACTGTTGCCAAGAGGGTAAAACTACCCTTAAGTTAAAAACATCTTTCTAAGAGCAGTTTTAGCTGGTTTCTACCTCTCTTGCATACATCCTGACATGTTTTGAGGGCTCTAGACCATGTATTACTATAGTAATGGCTGATTTAAGGGTATAAAATGGCTAAAACAGCCCCTTTTTTCGTCTGAACCAGGGCTCAATGATGGAATAATTTGTTTTTCTGTTGTCAGAGTGTATTCCACGACTGACAAGAGTAAATTTTACTTTTAGAGTAAGAAAATCGATGGCTATAAAAGAATGTGTCCTTTGCCCCACTTTTCTCTTCATGTTAAATCCTTTTCCTTTTTACAATTAGTTTAAACACTGTTAAACAAATCAATAAAAGATTCCAACCACCCTTTTTCTTCATTTTGAACCTTTTAAACACGTGAAAAATCATTATAAGCATCTTTACCCTTGAACCACCCCATAAGTGAATTAAAGCATCTTTCACCACTGTTAACTTTGTCACTTTGTTTCCAAATTCACTCTGGTCCCTTTCTGGGCTTGTTTTCTCTTTAAATATCTCTTTAAAGACTTTGTTCTTTAATTAATTTCTTGTAGCTATTTGCTCAAATAATTCCAATTGAAATTTCTCTTGAAGAAATTTCTTTTGTAGCCTTAAATATCTCTTGTAGAGTATTTTTGGATAAATTTTCATTGTTGGTAAAACAATAGATCTTTATAATATTGTTGTTTTATACTTATAAAGTTCAAAATAACAAAATTGGTGTGTTTTATGTTGAAAGCATGATTTCATACTATTTTTAATCATTTTTTACCTTGTACAAATTTTGAGGACAGGAAAAGTACTTGATTTTTAATCAAAGTTTCATATCCACAACTTACACCCATATGGTGTTATACCCAAAAATGGTTATTTCTTATGTTATTAGAAGATTCAAGAATCTCACAGTACAATTGAAAATTGCTCAACATTTTTTAAAAATTGTTAAATTTAAGCCTATTTAAGCTCAAGTTTAAAGTTGCATAAGGTTTATGCAAGCTTACCAAAATTTTGGTTAAAATTGAGGTGTTTTGTATATTTATTGAATTTGCGAAGAATTTTCCATGCAGAATGTAAATCCTGCATGAGCTCAATTAAAAAGGGCTTAAGGCCATACTATGGCTTTAAATAAATCAAATGGCAAAATTCATGCAAAAAGCTGGGGAAAAGCAAGAAGACAAAATAGAGCTTGTGTACCCAACTCTTTGGATCTGCAAGAATTTAATTAAGGCTTTCCACCTGTATTGGAGGATTTTCAACCTTATCTAAACTTTAAGATTAGACTTTGATTGAAACTTAAAGTTTAAACTGGTTTTATCCCAATTTGGACAGGAATTTCAAGCTGCCAAAGGGTAAATCCCAATATTAAAGCTTGAAATAAAGCTCTTAAGAACTGTAAAAGCTTAAAAAAGGCTAAAAATTTCAATTAAAAACCCTTAAAAACTTATAAAAAGCTAAGGTTTGGTGTGTATTGCTATTTTATGCAGAAAAGTAGCAATAACTTCAAAAATTAATCAAAAATCCAATTCTTAATGGATTTGCTTGAAACTCTCACACAGCTCACAAATTAATGCTATCTGTGTATAAATTAAATTTCAAGTATCTTTTATAAACAGGTTTCATTGGAAATTAACCTGGAAATATCATCTTTTAATTATACTTAAATAAAATTAAGATATCTTTAAAGATTGATTAAAAATTGAGTTTAATAGATTTTTTCTTGAAACTCTATTTTCAAGTTGTTAATGTGATGAATGTCAATTTAAATAAGCATAACTTATATTAAAACTTAAAGAAATTTATCAAAAGAGGATTAAAGCTACTTGGAGTTAGGAGTAACATTGCTAGCTTTAAAGTGGAATTAAAAATAAGTTGCCTTAAGTTATAAGCCTGATTTTTAAGTATGGTTTTTCATTTTTGGTCTGAGCACGCCCTCCATATCCATTATGAATCATGAGAGCTTCTCTGAAGGCATAAAAAGAGCCTACACATCATTGTTTTTGTCCATAATCATTAATCATTCCAATCATAGTAGACAGTTAAACACGTAAAGTTTTATTAAATATAAAATATTATTATTAAATTAATTATTAAGTTATTGAATTATGGAATAATTTTGAAATTGAAGATTTGAAATCATAGAGTTCAGATTATTGTTTTAATCCCCAATAATACATTTTATTATATAAAATAATTTTCTTAAATATCTTTTA
This sequence comes from Austropuccinia psidii, assembly GCA_023105745.1. Classification (NCBI taxonomy): domain Eukaryota; kingdom Fungi; phylum Basidiomycota; class Pucciniomycetes; order Pucciniales; family Sphaerophragmiaceae; genus Austropuccinia; species Austropuccinia psidii. The sequence goes on from JALGQZ010000001.1 coordinate 21,879,098, forward strand.
GAATCCACACATTCCTCTTAAAAACTATTTAATCATATTTTTCATAATGAAAAGTTGTTTTATCTTTGAAAATATTGATTTTTGGTGTGTTTTTAACTTATAATAATTATTTAATATAAAACTGTTGTTTTTTGACTTGTTGTATTAAATAAATACTATAAGTAAGTTTTCTCTGAAGTTCTATATTTTTTTATCTATTATTAGTTTTTTTAAATAGAATTTTCTATAAGAATTATCTCTGCAAAGCTTTTGTGATAATTTCTTTCATAAATAATATTTATATTATTTATAACTGGATAAATATTATTATTTTCCATGTGTAATTGTCTCATTGAGAGCTTTAAGCTTATCGCTATAACTGTCAGTGACTATAACAATATTAGAATAAGTATAATTCAGTATAATTATTAAGATTTTTTACTATTATTAAGTTATTCAATAATGCTTAATTTTTTTTATTATAATTATTTTTAATAATTATATAAATGTGTGGTTAACATATTTGATTATAATATATTTTCTACTGAGGATAGTCATATTACTCTTGATATTTGCTACTATTATCAAGAGTTTAATAGAAAAACCTTACATTCCCCCTCAGATGCATCAAAAACATGAGAATTTTAGATTCAAAGGTAATAAATTTATTATCTTTATATAATGCTATTATATTTTCAAGGACTCAAGCTAATCTTCAATTTAGTATTAAATCTGACGTGATTAAACCAATATTTACTTGTTTTTGTTAATTACTCTCTAAAATCTTCAATCCCATGTAAAATCAAGGATATTTTCAATTTCTTTTATTTTCATTTGTAAATACAATTGAAATAAATGGTATTTATATTATTTTGTGTAAAAATATTATATCAATTGTTACAAGTAGGTTATTTTCTCTTTTTATAATAATTTGTCTTGAACATTATCTTTAATAATTTTTTTATTGATATAAATAGTATTTATATTGATATATAAATTTACTAGTGGTAATATTATTCTTATAATTTTTTTTATCAAAAAATAAAACTCTCTTATTCATTGATTATTTGTTTGTAACAATAATAGATTGCCATAAATATCAATATACCTATTTTTATTATATTATTTCATTTATTTAAATAATATAAATTGTTTTATGCAATAACTATAATATTTCTAAATCTTATTCATTACTTGAAAAAGGACATTAAGAGTAGAATAAGTGAAATATTAGTAATATTTACTTATTGTTTCATAGTCAAACCTTATATTTGGGGGCCTGGCCATGATGTTTACTTAAAAGACCTCTAAAAAGGATTCAAATCAGGTTTATCCAATAATAAATCATATTTATGATCATAAAATTATATAATAATTCTATATTTATTTATTTTAAAAACTGTTGAGGAGTTTGTAAAGCAATTGTACTGTCTTACACATCCTTAGACTTGCAAGAACTTCCTTTGAGTGATTCTAGTGATTAAAAAAAGATATTTAGAAATGAAATTAAATGTATATTATCATCTAATTTTTTAAAAAAAATAATACTAATTTTTTATTCTTTAAAAATAAAAAATAATAAAAAAAAATAAAAAAGGACACTTTTATCCTTTTTATTCATTTGTTTCATTCATCTCTCTTATTCCAAAAGATATAGAACCCTTTTTTAATGTGGAAAGCTCCATATCTTCTCAAAAATACTACTCTTTCATGAAAAGACTTATATTTATTTCTCTTTAGTGTTTCAGAAAATGCAACAGAGGACAATAAGACCACTGTTTAGAGATTGGTTGAAGAAGATCCTCAAAGTTCTCCAACACCTGTTGTCAATAGGAAAAGAAAAGCTAAGAAATTAGTTTTCCAGGACCCAATGTTCAGGATTCTGATGGTGAAAACCTCTCTTAAGATTTTCATAAAAAGAATTCTTATTGTTATGAAATATTTTTATCTCTTATTTTTAATGACTACTAGAAGAGGACCTCAATACTCCATCCAATCCAATGGAGGTGGACTCTGAAGTAGGAATGATCCCACCAAAGGAGAAAAGAAAGGGAAAATCCCCAGTGGAACAGAATCCACACAGGGAAGTTCCATATCCCAAAGACAAGTCTCTGAACATTAATTAGAAATGAGTATGAGTGACTCAAACAGAAAAAAATCACATTCAGAGGGCTTAAATATACATATACATGAGCCAGTAACAGCAGTATTACACGTCTTACAATGACAAAGATTGGGAAATGTTACCACAAATCCACCAAGGAGTGATCAACTCCTGGCATTTTCTCAAGGAGTTCCTCAAAGAGGAGGAAATAGTTAAATTCTCAAATGGATGGAATTCACTATCATCCAAAACTCAAATCAAAAAGGTTAAAGGACTGGAACAACAAAAAGAGGGAGGTAAGAAAGGAAAAAGCCCAAGTATCTTCTACTAGAAAGTCACAAGCCAGACAACCTCCCCAAGAAGGGAAGAATAACAAGAAAAGGAACTGGAGGAAACCATATTCCCCAAGCTACAAGATCCCAAGAGTCCAAAATGATGCCAAGGACAATGTCTTCAACATGGCCAGAACTTTGATATAATTCAAGGACAAGGATGAACAAAGAATGAGACAGCCCCATTTCCCAAGAAAATAACTTTGTCTCCTGATGTTTTAAATACTTTAAAAGAAATTTAAAATGGTATAGTACCTTTAAAAGACATTAAAATTAGGCTATTATCTTTAGAAGAAATATGAAGTAATATATTATCTTTAATACAAATTGTTGTACAAAATGAAAAAGAAATTAATAACATTATGTTTATTGTTGAAAATAACAAACCAAAAGTCTTAATTAACAATACTCAGAAATTGATACAAGGACAATAAGAACTGTATAAGTACATAAAAGAGATCAAATAAAAGAATTTGACAATCAATTATGACCAGAGTATTGATAATTTGACTGAAAAATTAAACAAATTATCTATTTTTAGTGAAAAATTCAAATAAACCACTTAATCACATCAAAATATATTTCTGGACCATGTAGAGAAGAGTGATGAAGCAAGAATTAATCTTAAAGATGATATCCAACGTCAAATAAGACTTATTACAGAGTAAATGGATAGAATAAATGAGGCTAACTTGAATATGCCAAATTCATCAACCCCATTTTTTCACATAAGAATTCCTGTTAAACCAAAAGAGGAGTTGAAAAATCCCTTCATAACAGACTTAAGCAATCAAGAGAACAATCAAGTCTTAATTGAAGAAACACCTTGACTTCAAGAATGGCCAACATTCACAGGTGAAGGTGATTATGACCATATGTCATTAATTAAGACAATTGAAATGTTTAAAGACAATTATGCCATGCCAGATGAATTAATCAATGCATGATTAAATTTAATATTTAAAAAATCTGTAAAAGGATGTTATTATGGCATAAGACAAACAAATGGAAAAAATACCTGTTCTAGGTGGAAAAAAGAAATAATCACCAAGTGGGAAAATGATGCCTGGAGTTACAAAATAAAAAAAGCATTTGAAAATATCTTTGACCCAGAAAATGATAACCCTTTAACTTGGTTCTCAAAAAAAGTTTGAAGGTTAAATACATTACATCAAGAAATGTCACCAAAAATGGTGCATATGAAGATACTTAAACATTTGGAGGAGAACTGGAATATTCCCTTAGAAGAAGATTGATAGAACCATTCTCCATTGAAGAGTACATTAATTAGCTAGAATACATAGTTACATGGACTAAAATTGGCAGGACATGGGAAAAATTGGATATTCAAGGTCCAAATAAGGCATTTATTAAGGAAGAAAAATCAAAAGAGCCCTTAAAAACCAATACATCTGACATTAATGAGAAAAGGAACTTCCATAAATGTGGTGGTATTAGACACTTAGCCAATAATTGACTCAAAAAGGCAAAAATCAATCTAATTGTGGAAAGTAATACCATGTAACAACCATCCATCAGGGGTAAGGGTATTCATTAATACACCCACTCAAACACCCCAAACCAGCAAATCCAGTATCTGCATCAGCATTCAGTTTCAGCAATCTTCATTCTGAAACATGCATACAGCTTGGTACATCAATACAGCCTGTCAATACCTGTACAGGTTGGATTCACCCAATACAGTTTCAATACATTAATATGGAACTGTATGATCACTCAAATATACCACACCTCTTGTACAGGTTATGTACAGCTGTACAGGACCTGTATTGGCCAGACTCAATTCAATCATCAATTACTCTCATGAAAATTCTTCCTCTGGATCAGGGCTGGTGATTCTCACATATACCAGCCCCTCTTTCTCCCCCCTGGGGACTTTTCCCCAGTTAATTAATTTAGTTATTTATTATTTTATAATTATTCTTATCCTTATAATTGGGTATTATAATTATTCAATTTTAAGTTAGTCTTTGCCTTTTCTCTCTTCGCCTGTACAGTATGAGTTGGGTGGCCATATCCTTATTAACCCTTCTCTTTCCATTCTGACAGGTTGAAACAGTGGACTTGGACTTGTTTGTGGTTGGCTCTTCTATTTCTTACTCTTACTCTTGTTGCTGCTTTTCTTATATTTATCCCTTTAGCAATTTATCTTTAACACTCTTCAGTGTATTCCTTCTTACCATATCTTTGAGCCCTCCATAAGTGAGTCCCAGTTTACTGAGTGCCAGGCTCTCTTCACTTCGAAGAGCACCTGTGACATTAAATTAATTAACTCATATTTGATTCTTGCTTTCATTCATTTTATTCATTTCTCTCATTCTTCAATTATGACCTTTTCATGATTTTCTATGATTTTTTCTCTCTCATCAATTTTCATCTCATTCATTTCATTCAAAATGAAAATTGATTATTTTTCTCATTTCTAAAAATTCTGCTGACAATTTCATTTTATTCTTTCCCACTCTCATTTCTTTTTTTTGTCTGAATTCAGGTTTTATCAGGTTATTTGAGTGGAATTATGTGGGTTAATTGATTCATCATTCAGGGATTTTCATTGATTTGGGGTATTCAGTGATTTTGGTTTTGAAATTTCTCAAACTTATTGATTGATTCCTCAAGACATTGATTTCACCTCAAGACTTTGATTTGACTTTGATTGATTTGATTGATTGACTTGATTTGATTCCTCAAGATAGCTGATTTATCCTCAAGATTTGATTTGATTTATTGATTTGAATTTGATTCCTCAAGAAAATTGAATTGATTTTTGAAGATATTGATTGAAATCCTCAAGACTTAATTGATTTGATTTTGATTGACTTGATTTGACTTATTGATTGAAATTGATTGTTCATAAGAATTTGACTTTGTCATCTTCACTCTTCAAGATTTATTCATATTGATTCACTTCAAAACTATTGATTGATTTCTCAAGTTCATCAAGATTCTCATTTGATTGTTTTGGTCAAGCCTTATTTTATTCAAAGTATCATCAAGTTTTATTACATTTTATTCAAAATGCCAGTTCAGCATAGTCCCCCAGCCAAAAATACTAGATCCCAAAGAATTCAAGCTGTTCTCACTCCTACAGCAAGGGCTCCTCTTGACCGCACACCATCAGTTCATCAAATGAGTGCAAATTTGGACAGAGGACCACCAATGGAAGGAGCAGCTCCCTCAAGAAGAGGTGGAATGAAATCTAGAAGATCAAGATCTTTCTCTGGACTTTTGGGTGGCTACCCTGGCATGTCTGAAGGTGCAAGAGCAAGACAAGGGGAAGTTGAAGATGAAGAGGGGGAAGAGTCTGTGGAAGAGGAAGATTCTGGGGAAACTGAAGTGGCAGATGCCTTGTCAAATGCTCCAGAGGTGCCTCAGGGTTCTAATCTAGCCCTTTCTAGTCAACCTCTTGTCTCTCAAACTGATCCAAGTCTCCTCAAGATGATGGAGCAGATGATTCAATTCATGGGGAAACTCACTCAAGCAGTTGCTCCCAGGGACAATTCCAAAGCCCCTGCTTTCAAGACTCCATCCATGAAGGCACCTGATTCTTTTGATGGTACTCAAGCTCATAAATTGAGAGGATTTATCCAATCCTATCAATTAATCTTCCATAATGATCCAGCAAATTTCTTCTCTGACAGGAAGAAAGTTCTTTACTCAACTTCTTTTCTCACTGGTAGAGCTGGAAAGTGGATTGAACCCTATCTCTCAAATATTTCCAATGAAGACCCTTCCTACCTCCTCAATAATTGGCCATTATTTGAATCTCAATTATTCACTCTGTTTGGCGACCCCAATGAAGTCAGGAAAGCTGAACAAGAGTTGGACAATTTGAGGATGAAGGAAAATGGTCATGTTTCCTTATACATTGCAGATTTCAGAAGCTTAATGTCCAGAATTGGAGATTGGGGGGAAAGAGCTTATATCCATGTTTACAGAAGAGGATTGGCATCAAGATTATTGGATCAGTTTGCTGCTCACCCTGGAACCTTTGATACTCTTCAAGAACTTATGGATGTCACTTTAGAATTAGACACAAGATATCATGAGAGGCAAAACGAAAAGGGTGGCAATCAAGAGAAGAAGCCTCCAGTCATTGGATCCAATCAATCTAGGCCTCCTCAAAACTCATCTTCAAAGAGGTCTCACCAGAAGAAGAACAAGAAGGGAAAGCAATTTCAAGCTTCAAAGGACAAGCCCCATGCTGCTCTCCTCAATAAGGACAATAAATTAATTGGTTCTGAAAAGGAGAGGAGGATTAAAGAGGGGTTGTGTACTTATTGTGGTGGAAAGCACCCAACTGAAAAATGCTTCAAGATACCTCAGAACAAGCCTGGGTCATCATCAAGAGGCTTCCCTAGCAAGCAGGGAAAAGCCTGAGTGGGAATCATGATGTGTTCAATGGTTCTCACTTATTTCCTTCAAGAGCACAATTGTGCACTCTGAATACTAGTGTCAAGAAATCCTTAAAATTTCTTATTTTCTCTTCTGTCTCTGATATTTTCTATAGTATTCTCATTGATTCTGGTGCTAAAAACTCTTTTATTGCAAAGAATTTTGTTCTCAAGTACTCATTGACTCTGTCAGAGCTCCCTGAAAAGATTCCTCTTTTCATTTTGGATTCTAATGAATCCCCTGCCTTGTTCATCACCCATTATACCAAGTGGGTAGTTGACTTGCCTTCCTTACCAAGCTTTGAATGGGACTTCTTGATCATAGATTCACCCAAGGGAGAAGACCTGATATTGGGCTATGATTTCCTTTACCATTTTAATCCCATTATTGATTGGAAAAATGGATTGATCACCTATGATTCTAGTGGTATTATTCCTTCTACTAGTAATGACTTGCCACTGCTGTCAACAGTGTTGCTCTGGTCGGTGAACTTAAGACACCTTCCCTTCCTTCTTCTGTCCATATCCCTCCCATTATTCCCTCTCAGTCATTACTTCCATTAAGAGATGAAGTCTTCAAAGAGGTAAAGGATGTTGGAGAAGATGTTGCCATATCTTCATTTCATCTCTTTCAAGGGGATATGGACCTTCCTCCCTTATCTTTTCATGCATCCCTGGAGGAGCAGTGGGATGAGGAGGAAGAGCCAGAAGAAATTGAAACTGTGTTGAAGGTTGTTCCTCCTGCTTATCACCAATATTTGGATGTATTCTCCAAGGTGAAAGCAGAGAAACTTCCTCCACACCGCGCCTGTGATCACCATATCGAATTGGAGGGTCTTCTACCTCCAATTGGTGTTATCTACTCATTATCAAATCAAGAGTCAGAAACACTGCGAGCCTACATTTCAGAGAATGTAGAGAAAGGTTTCATTAGACCAAGCTCCTCTTCAACAGGAGCATCTGTCCTTTTTGTCAAGAAAAAGGATGGAGGTCTTCGTTTGTGTGTTGACTACTGCAAACTCAATTCTGTCACTAGGAGAAACAGATACCCTGTTCCTCCTATGAACCAGCTTCTTACCACATTCAACGGTTCCACTATCTTCTCCAAGATAGATTTGCATGGTGCATATAACCTTCTGAGAATCTAAGAGGGGGATGAGCACTTAGCTGCCTTTAGAACCAAATATGGCAGTTATGAGTATTTGGTCATTCCATTTGGTTTGACCAATGCTCCCGCTTCTTTCCAAAATCTAGTAAATGATATCTTTGCAGATTTTTTGGATGTGTTTGTTGTGGTTTATCTAGATGATATTATGGTCTTTTCCAGTTCTGAGGAGGAACATGTCAAACATGTGGCCTCTGTCCTCCAAAGACTGAGGGACAATAATCTGTTTGCCAAAGCCTCCAAGTGTGTATTCCATGCCTCAAGTGTGGAATACTTGGGCTATGTTGTTTCAAGTGATGGCCTCAAGATGGATTCTTCAAAAGTTCAGCTAATCCTCAATTGGCCCCAGCCCAAAAGCATCAAGGCTCTTCAATCCTTTCTTGGCTTTGCCAATTTTTATCGGCGTTTCATTAAAAATTATTCCAAAAAAGTCACTTCTCTCACTTCCCTTCTCAAAAAAGATTCTCCTTTCATCTTCAATGAGGAAGCTCTTAGTCAGTTTCAAGAACTCAAAGAAGCTTTCACCTCTGCTCCTCTCTTATCCCATTTCAATCCATCTCTACCTACTATTGTAGAGACTGATGCTTCTGATTATGCATTGGGCGCCGTACTGAGTCAGGTGAATGACTCTGGAAAGCATCCCATTGCATTTGATAGTTGCAAGCTCTTACCAGCTGAACTCAACTATGAAATTCATGAAAAGGAACTCCTTGGCATAGTTTGGGCTCTCAAGCGCTGGAGGGCATTTCTTCTTTCTCTTTCCAATCCTTTTGAGGTCTTGACAGACCACTCTTCCTTGCAGTATTTCATGTCTTCCAAAGTTCTTACTCGTCGTCAGGCCCGTTGGGCTGAATTTCTCTCAGAATTTCATTTCACTATCACTTACCGCCCAGGAAGGCTGGCCACTTTACCAGATGCCATGTCACGTCAGGACGACGTGAGGGGGGTGGACTTCATCAGTAAGAATCCTCATCATTTTCATCAAGTACTTAAGCAAGATGAAATTCAAGAGTCAAGATTCTTCTCAATCAAAGTGGAAATTTTCTCAGATTTAGTGGACAAGATTTGTCAGGCTGAGTCTATGATAAAGGTGTATATGAGTATTTACAAGCTTTAACTATGACTGCGACACGGTAAAAATGGTTTTAAAAGATGATAAGATTGATAATAAATGATTTAATTCAAAATTTAAAGGGCTTTACTATAGAGATATAGTGGTGGTGAGCGCTGTTGAAAGCCCTGGGTGCAGCTTTACCTGTTGGATTACAATAATAAAGACTACAATACTTTAAATTAAGAGTATACCTGATTATTTAACCAAGAGTAAAACTGTTTTTGACAGTTTACTACGTAGGTTATTCAAGAGCAGGATGAGGAAAGGTTTTTGGCTGTGAAAAGCCCTCCTTTTATCCTGAAATTGAGGTGGAAAGGCTGCTAGACCTTTCCACGTAGAGGAAGTGAAGATTTTTCACTCTCTATGACAGGCTTGTGGTTTGCAAACAGCCTGTATACCCTGTATTGGGCTCAGATGTGGTTTTGAAACCACATCTGGGCAGTTTTCACCAATACAGGGTGAAAATTTTCATCTGGGGACCTCACAGCCTGATTCTGACGTGTATGATGCGTAGAATGCTGTACAGAAACTGTATGGGACCCCAGTATTGACTGACATATGAGATATTGAAGTAAAAACATGCTTCTTCGTCTATTTGACACCTCATATTCATGGTTATGGGATATTATCCCATGGTAAGGCTGTATCTGACAGCAGGTGGGATTTTGACCTTAAAATGGTCATAACTCTGTCGGTTTTTGAGATATCAAGCTCAACGTTGGTTCATTGAATAGCTCTGTATGAGCTCTACACAATGGTACCCAACTTGACATAGTTATCATTAAATATGACAAAGTTATCCCATGTACAAGTATTTTTGTACATTGGCGTGGTCTGGTCAAAAGCTGTATTAAGCTTGTTTGGCCAATACCTTCTGTTGTAGTTGAGTTATGAGAAAATGGATGGCACCATCAGATAGCCCTGATTGTGCTATTTCCAAAAAGACCCCACTTTAAGTATCTCACACTAAAACTGTAAAAGTTAGATGAGAGGTGAATGTTTTGTTCACCCTTATTTGGTCTGAATTTGACCATAACTCAAGTAATACTGGTGCTAGCTCAGTTTGGCTGGCACCATTAGATAGCCCTGCCTTAGAGCTTCATTTTGAATACCCATTTGATGGGGTTAAGCCTCTCCTTCTAGATTTTAGATGAGAGGTGAAAATTAAGGTTTATGCTCAGCAATAACTTTGAGCAGGAATAACTTTGTTATTTCTTGTCCTATGGTGATGGGACTTATATTTTCAGGAAGAGGTGAGTTTCCTCTTTCTTTTGATACCTTCTGAGCTAATTTGGCTCAGTTCCATGTTTTGGTGGTATTTTGGCTATACCATTGGTTTATGGTATTTTGGCTGTCATGCTTGTGCTCTGGTTTTGAGTCACAGGCTGACATACCCTCCCCCTAAAAAAGGCTCATCATTGATGAGACTGTTCAGTCCTCCTAGAGGCTCTGAATCTCCTTAAATGGAGGTTCCCATCTGGTATGGCATCCTCTGCCAACCATTTGTCTTTGTCAGCTGTCTGGTTCTTGAATCTGACTATATATTGTCTCTGATCCTTCCCATTGAGTCTGATTTTTCTGGCCCTGATGATTTTACTCACAGGTCCAGGAGAGTCTTCCACTTCCACTATTTCTGGTGGAGTGATATTTTTCTTCCTGGAGGGGAATTTATCCTCTTCTGTTTGGAAGTATGGTTTGACCAGGCTTACTGGAAAGACTGGGTGTTTCCTAGAAAACTCCTCCGTGAGCTTGACCTCTACTGCATTCTTCCCTATCAACTTAATGATAGTGAAGGGCCCTACAAATGAGTCTCTCATTTTCTTGGGTCCTTTGAGATTGTTAAAGTTTAGTGTAGACACTAACACCTGGTCCCCTTCCTTGAAGTCAGGTTCCATATGTGATTTGTCCCACCTCTGCTTATTATACTCTTTGGCCTCAGCTATGCATTTGGCAGCAGTATCACAGGCTTTCTTCCACATATAATGGAAGTCTTTGGCTGTGGGGTGGATGGTCAGAAGGTTTTTCTTCAAGTGATCCACAGGTAAAAGGGGATTCCACCTCTTTTCTACCAGTGCAGGTGTTTTTCCTGTGGTAGAGTGCTGGCTTGTATTATAAGCCAGTTGGACTGCTGGTAAGAGGGTGACCCAATCATGGGTATATCCCTCATGGTCCTTGTATTCCATGCCATAGGCACAGAACCTCCTGAGGATGTCCTCCATTGTTTGGATCATCCTCTCAGCTAGGCCATCTGTTTGTGGATGGTAAGCTATGGAAAAAGCAAGCTTGGTGCCTAGCATGTCATATAGATTGGTCCAAAATTCAGATGTGAATTTTGGGTCCCTGTCACTAATTATGATCTTAGGGACTCCATAGGTGGATATGATGTTATTCCAAAATAACAGAGCAGTGTCCATGGCTGTGTCTTCTTTATGGCATGGTAGACATCTCATGCTCTTGCTGAACCTATCAACTATGATTAGGCAGGCATTGTAGTTTTCTTTGCCTCCTGGGACAAGTCCTGTGACCCAGTCCATGTTGATGGTTTCCCATGGGTGTTTGGGTTCTTCTATGTGTTGAAGTAACCCATATTTTTTCCCATGTTTTCTATTTGCCTTTTGGCATCTTTCACAAGTGTTGATGTATTCACTCAACTCTTGCTCCCACTTGGGCCACCAAGCTGTGCTTGCTACCCTCTCTTTAGTCCTGTCCTCACTCATGTGTCCCATGTAGGGGCAGTCATGGCATTCCTGCAGGATTAAGGAGATGTGGTCTCTGTCTATCACTGTGAGTGCACTGGTGTGCTTTTCTCTGTGATAAATCAGGCCATCTATAAGGAAGAATTTATTGTCCTTATAGGCCCTCAACCAGGGTTCCTCCAGCTGGGTTTCCAGTTCTGGGCTCCTGTATTTTTGTTGAAGGAGTTGGAGTAGTATGCTACACTGTTTGTGTTTAGCATAGGATTTCAGTACTGCATTGAAAAATTCATTGTGCAATTCTGAGGAACTTATTCCCAGTATGGGGGTTTCTGTCCCTTCTGAATCAGTGTTTCCACTGTCAAGGGTACCACTCCCTGGTGCCCATTCAGAGAATCTGAAGTTCTTTTTCCTATTTATTTCCATAAAATGGATAGGAATTTTTGCAGCAACTTCAGGGTCATAAGCTGGATTGCTTTTGACATTGTCCAGTGGCCATCTGCTAAGGCCATCTGCATTGGTATGGCTTTTACCTTCCTTGTATATGATGGTCATGTTCCCTCTATACTCCTGGATGGCTATTTGCCATCTCAGCATGTGTCTATTAGTAGTATTCATGTTTAGTAAAGACTTCAAGGCTGTGCAGTCTGTGTAGACTTCAAAGACTGCACCCTCCAAATAATAATGAAGTTTTTCTAGAGCCCAGACTAGACATAGACATTCTGTCTGGGTGGCCCCATACCTGGCTTCTGAATCTTTCAGCTGCCTAGAGATGTAACATATTACACCTTCTCTTGGTTCACCATCCACAATTTGTCTTTGGTGAAGGGCTGCTCCCAAGCCTTGGCTGCATGCTGAATCTATATATAACTTGAATGGTAGTTCAAAGTCAGGCAAGATGAGCACAGGTGCATTTGTGAGTTCATATTTGATCCTCTCATATGAATCCCTCCTTCCCTTGGTTATTTCAAAGACTACATCCTTTGAGCATAACTTGTATAAACTACTAGTTATGTGAGCAAAGGTTTTGATGTGGTTTCTATAGTAGCTAGCAAATCCGAGGAAAGATTGCATCTCTTTGATGTTCTTTGGTACTGGCTTTTGCAGTACTGCTGCTACTTTGTTCTGGTCAATTGCCAGACTAAGGCCTGAGACTTTGTGTCCTAGAGCTAGTAGCTCTTGTTGGCCAAAATTACACTTTTTAAGTGAAATTTTCAGATTGATGGGTGTACATTTACTTAGCACTCTGTCTATGTATTGTACATGGTCTTCCCATGTCTCTGAGTATATAATGATATCATCAATATATACTACCATCCAGCCTTCCATTATTTCTTCCTGAAATATGGTGTCCATCATCCTTTGGAAGTGGGCTGGTGCATTCTTGATGCCAAATGGCATCCTGGTGTACTCATATATGCCCATATGGCATATAATTCTGAGTAATTTCATGGAGTTTGGTTTAACTCCATTTTGGTGGAAGCCCTTCATACAATCCATCTTGGTTATGTCTTTGGCTTTGGCCAATTTATCCAAGGCATGAGGTATCCTTGGTATAGGATACCTGTCTTCTTTTGTGTATTTGTTCAGGGCTCTGAAGTCTCCACACAATCTAGACTTGCAATCATGCCAGGTGATCAGGACAGGGGTGGTGATTTCCACTATTTCATTATGTCCAATCTTCCTAATGACATCCATGTCCAGGAGTTCATTGATATGTTTCTCAATCTCTTTCCTGGTCTCCAGACTTGCTGGGTAAGGAGGTCTCCTTAACATGGGTGGATAAGTCCTTTCTACATCCAGATATAGTTCTATATCATGGCCTTTGATCTTGCCTAATGGTTCTTCACCAATGGCAAATGCTGGTCTATTCTTCCTCAGCATCTTCAGTAAACTTAGCTTTTGTTTACTGGTAAGGGTAGTGCTAAACTGTCCCTCTCTGAATTCTTTCAGAAGTTCTTCCAGTGGGTCCTGAGAAGATATCTGGTATATATCAAGAGAAAATTTCTTTTCCTTATTAGTACCAATGGTAATATGCCTATTTTTACTGTTGTAAATATCTATGCCATACATCCTCTGGTAATCTGTTCCCAGTAAAAACCCTTGGATGTGGGCATCTTCAAGCACTACAAACTCTGGGTTGAGTCTGATATTACCTTTTCTGTGGGGTATAATTATCTCTTTGATAATTGTCCCAATAGAGGTCATCTTTCCAGATGCACTCTTAAAGTTCTTTGCCCTGGTGGGCAAGAGTTCTTTTTCCCAGTTTGGAAAGTGGTTATCCAGATAATTTCTGGCCACTATGGAGCAGTGTGCTCCACTGTCAATGATCAGTGGGTGCTGAGCATTGTCAATACATACAGTCATTTTTGTGGCTGTTCCATGTATATATGCCATTCCTTTGGTTGGTGTAAACAGGAATGTTTGTGCATCTTGTGTATGTTTACACAAATTCTTGTTGACAGTGTCTTGTGGCATGCCTGCTTCCAACTGTATATCCTTGATTTCTAGTGGGGTTTCCTCTTGGTATTCCACTAGAAATTCCTCTCTTGGGTCTTGATCCTCATCAGATGGTTCTCTAATGGCATCACCCATAGAGTCTGATTCAAAATCCTCTGTTGGAGGTTCTTCTTCAGGGACTTTTTCTATAGCATAGACTTTCTTCTTTGCTTTTGGACAGTTGTTGGCATAGTGGTCTGTTGAACCACAATTGTGACAAGAATTCTTCTTCTTTGCCACTTCTGCCACTCTTTCTCTGGGTTTGTCTTTAAACTCTACCCTGAAAGGTTGTTTCTCTTTGAAACTATTGCTTCTATATGGGGTGAATTTCCCTATATTAGTCCTTTTCCTTATGTCTTGTAAGGTATTGGCTATATCATCTAGAGTGCAATTTTGGTTGCATCTGCACTTTACTGCATGCTCTAGTTCTCCTGGCAGTTGTGTCAGAAGTTTATGATTCCTCATTTGAATGTTCATTTGAGGATCAATGGCTTTAAGTCTTTTAGACTGTCTAAGACACCACTCATATGGATCTTTGTCCACAGAGTATTTGTCATTTTCAAATGACATGGTCTTTTGCCATATCCAAGTTCCATTACTGTACTTTTGGATTATTTGACTCTTCCACCATGGCCAATTTCTTCTGCCATGGATTTCCTTCATTTCAGTGTATCATATACTTGCATGACCTTTAAATGCAGTATTCAGTCTAGCAGTAATCCAGTAATCTGGTATGCTTGGTACATCAATGAAGAGTCCATCAATATAATCTATGAGTTCCATATGATCATATTCTCCTGATCCAGAGAATTTGGGCCAGTTTGAGGCCTCAGGAAGCTGTTTCAAGGCTTCCTTCTCTGAATAAGACATGCCATCTCCATCCTGGTATTGTAATGGAGATCTTGCCTTATTCAACAACATGGCATCTGGTTTGATGTCATCTGGTTGATATGGATTCTCCATAGCTTGGCCTTGGGGCTTTAAGCTATGGTAGGCATCAAACAATTTGTTGATGTCTTGGTTCAGACACTCCCTGTCCCTGCTACTATGATGTTGTTCTTCAGAGACTTGATTCAGTCTCTTGTTGGTTTCTTCAGAGGCTTTGCTCAGGTGAGCATATCCTTCCTGAAGGTTTTTAACTATCTGCTCCAATGAGGCTTGAGTTTTTCTCATCCTCTCTTGGGCAGCTGCAAATTCTGTAGCCTGCTTTGCAGATTGCTCACCATATTGGGAAATTTGTAACCACAGTGTGTCACTGTTGATGTTACTCTCAGATGTGATAATGTTATTTTCAGTCTGAGTGGGGGTAATGTTTCTATTACTAGGACTACTGATTCTAGAGTGGTTTACAACTACTTCTGGTTCTTTTGTACTTCTTTTACCAAATCTAACAGCTTCTGGATCATGGGGTCTGACTCTTTCCTCCTCTGGTTGAAGGAGGCTTTGTTCTTGCCCTTGTTGCCTTGTCTTCTCCTGGAAACTTCCTGGAATTGTGAAGAATGGTGACTCTTGGCCACTGATCTGCTGGTTTCTGAATGGTGTGAAGCCACTGGAGAGCTGATTTGGCATGCTCCTTGTGAACCTGAAGGAATCTGAGTAAGCCCTGTCTGGGTTAACTGTTCTTCTATAGCTTGGATAGTGGCTTGATTCTTCTTTATCCTCTGTGCCCTTGCCTCCAGGAGTCTGTGCTGCCTGGTAGGATTCCAACCCTTGGTGATTACCATAAGGTCTTTGAAGTCTATCTCTTTGAGACAGATCTTCTGGCAACTTGATCCCAGTTCTGCCCAGTGAGTTGCTAGGTTGAACCTCTTGTTGTCCATGCTCCATTGAAACAAATCTTTGAGGAGTTGGTGGATTTGAAGAACTTGATCCATATCCTTCCAGTCCCCTGGTTTGAGGTTTCTGTTGAATTGGAGTGTGAATGGCAAGGTTGATATTATCTCCCTCATTGTTTTGCCATCCACCACTGTGTCCAATGTGTCTTCTTTCAGGTCTTCTGGTTCTAGACATTCCTGCTCTATCCTCTGGCTGGTTCCTTTGGAAGCCAAGGTCTCTGAGGTGTGCAGGGGACATATCAGTGTTTGCAAGCAGTCAAAAACTTTATGTTCTTAGGGTATTTACCTTTGAATGTGCCTTGTACAAATTTGTTATCTGCTGATTTGGGCAGTTTGCCTTTGGAGGTTACAACTGGGTTAATAATTGTAATCTTCCCTGTACAAGTGGTTAAGGTTGGTTTACCTTGTATTGAAGCAGAGTTTCGTGGTTTTCTACTCCTCTGAGTGGCTATTGGTGTCCACTTCTTGGCTGTAATAAGGCCTTCACTAAGCCTCTTTCCTTTACCCTTGCTGCCCTCTGGTTCTGAGGGTGTCACTGGTGTGTTGGCCTGTGACTGGGTTTCAAGTGGGATGTAGTTTTCTTCCACTGAATCAAAACAGGAAAAAGAGGGCTTATGTCAGTTAAGACTTCTTAAATGGCTGGTTTTGCATGTCTAAGAATGGCCTCTGGGCTTGTATATTCTTACAGTATGCCCTTGTATAATGACAATGTAATTGAATTAACAATTTCACGTCAAAAATACAGCTTATGGTGTCCTGTCACACTGTTTGTGTGTCAGTATCCCTCAGATACACTTGTGGTTTGCAAGTGTATTCTGTAAAAGTGGTTTGTATACAAGTGTTATTGAGTTAACAATACACTTGACCACGCCTCAACTGATGGTTTTTCAGTCAGAGGTGTCCTTATTCAGTCAAGAATACAGGACTTTATTAGTGGCTTATGTGTTTTTATATGCAAAACACGCCAAAAATAATAAATTACTGTGGGTATTAACCACGTAAAAATACTCTTATAATATGAGTATATATAAGAAAAAGGTAAAAATATATAAAAAATATATTTTTAAACAGAAATTACGCCTAAAAATGAAAAAACAATGTGTTAATAAGTCATGAAAAAGAGAAAAGACTTACTTGTAAGGTCCAAAAAAGGTCAAAAAACACGGCCAGGCCCCCAAAATGTCAGGCTGAGTCTATGATAAAGGTGTATATGAGTATTTACAAGCTTTAACTATGACTGTGACACGGTAAAAATGGTTTTAAAAGATGATAAGATTGATAATAAATGATTTAATTTAAGATTTAAAGGGCTTTACTATAGAGATATAGTGGTGGTGAGCGCTGTTGAAAGCCCTGGGTGCAGCTTTACCTGTTGGATTACAATAATAAAGACTACAATACTTTAAATTAAGAGTATACCTGATTATTTAACCAAGAGTAAAACTGTTTTTGACAGTTTACTACGTAGGTTATTCAAGAGCAGGATGAGGAAAGGTTTTTGGCTGTGAAAAGCCCTCCTTTTATCCTGAAATTGAGGTGGAAAGGCTGCTAGACCTTTCCACGTAGAGGAAGTGAAGATTTTTCACTCTCTATGACAGGCTTGTGGTTTGCAAACAGCCTGTATACCCTTTATTGGGCTCAGATGTGGTTTTGAAACCACATCTGGGCAGTTTTCACCAATACAGGGTGAAAATTTTCATCTGGGGACCTCACAGCCTGATTCTGACGTGTATGACGCGTAGAATGCTGTACAGAAACTGTATGGGACCCCAGTATTGACTGAAATATGAGATATTGAAGTAAAAACATGCTTCTTCGTCTATTTGACACCTCATATTCATGGTTATGGGATATTATCCCATGGTAAGGCTGTATCTGACAGCAGGTGGGATTTTGACCTTAAAATGGTCATAACTCTGTCGGTTTTTGAGATATCAAGCTCAACGTTGGTTCATTGAATAGCTCTGTATGGGCTCTACACAATGGTACCCAACTTGACATAGTTATCATTAAATATGACAAAGTTATCCCATGTACAAGTATTTTTGTACATTGGCGTGGTCTGGTCAAAAGCTGTATTAAGCTTGTTTGGCCAATAACTTCTGTTGTAGTTGAGTTATGAGAAAATGGATGGCACCATCAGATAGCCCTGATTGTGCTCTTTCCAAAAAGACCCCACTTTAAGTATCTCACACTAAAACTGTAAAAGTTAGATGAGAGGTGAATGTTTTGTTCACCCTTATTTGGTCTGAATTTGACCATAACTCAAGTAATACTGGTGCTAGCTCAGTTTGGCTGGCACCATTAGATAGCCCTGCCTTAGAGCTTCATTTTGAATACCCATTTGATGGGGTTAAGCCTCTCCTTCTAGATTTTAGATGAGAGGTGAAAATTAAGGTTTATGCTCAGCAATAACTTTGAGCAGGAATAACTTTGTTATTTCTTGTCCTATGGTGATGGGACTTATATTTTCAGGAAGAGGTGAGTTTCCTCTTTCTTTTGATACCTTCTGAGCTAATTTGGCTCAGTTCCATGTTTTGGTGGTATTTTGGCTATACCATTGGTTTATGGTATTTTGGCTGTCATGCTTGTGCTCTGGTTTTGAGTCACAGGCTGACAAGATTCAAAAAGAAGTATGGCAAGACAAAGACTATAAAGAAATACTCAAGCAACTAGCAAGAGGTGAATCAGTTCCAGATTATTCTCTTGAACCTCAAGCCAAGTTAGTATTATTCAAAGATAGAGTGGTAATCCCAAGAAATGAAGAACTTCAACTCAATATTCTTCAAAAGCGTCATGACTCACCATTGGCTGGCCATCCTGGCCAGGAGAAGACCCTCAAGCTCATCAAGAGGGATTTTTATTGGGCTGGCATGAATCAATTCATCAAGGACTATGTGTCGTCATGTCAGCAATGTTCAAGAAACAAGAACATTCATCACAAGACGTTTGGATTACTCAAGCCTCTGTCACAGGGGCTCTTCGAAGTGAAGAGGGCCTGGCACTCAGTAAACTGGGACTCACTTATGGAGGGCTCAAGGATAGGATAAGATGGGATACACTTAAGAGTGTTAAAGATGAATTACTAAAAGAATGAATATAAGAAAAGCAGCAACAAAAGAAATAAGAATAAGAAATAGAAGAGCCAACCACAAACAAGTCCAAGTCCACTGTTTCAACCTGTCAGAATGGAAAGAGAAGGGTTAATAAGGATATGGCCACCCAACTCATACTGTACAGGCGAAGAAAGAAAAAAGGCAAAGACTAACTTAAGATTAAATAAATATAATACCCAAAAATATAAGGATAAGAATATTCAGATAATAATAAATCAACTAAATTAATTAACTGGGGAAAAGTCCCCAGGGGGGAGAAAGAGGGGCTGGTATATGTGAGAATCACCAGCCCTGATCCAGAGAAGAATTTTCATGAGAATAATTGATTGTTGAATTGAGTCTGGCCAATACAGGCCCTGTACAGCTGTACAGGACCTGTACAAGAGGTGTGGTGTATTGGAGTGATCATACAGTTTCATACTGGTGTATTGAAACTGTATTAGGGTGAATCCATCCTGTACAAGTATTGACAGGCTGTATTGATGTACCAAACTGTATGCATGTTTCAGAATGAAGATTGCTGAAACTGACTGCTGATGCAGATACTGGATTTGCTGATTTGAGGTGTTTGAGTGGGTGTATGAATGAATACCCTTACCCCTGATGGATGGTTGTTACAGTATCCCCCTCTTGAAACTGGTGGGCTCCTGAACACCATAATACCCTGCCACTGTTGAGTGGCATCTCAATATCCCCACATTTTTTCAAAAAATTTTTCTTTTTAATTTTCTTTCCTCTTGACCATTATCCTGAAGATCCTTCATTACTTCTTCCCTGCCAAATTCAATTGATTCCCCCCTTTCTTTTCAAATTTGAGTGAGTATTCCTTCCAGAGTATGCAATTCTTTCTTTTGATTCAATCAGCCATGTCTTGGGATGTGGCCTTGGGATATATCCCAGAATAAAGGCCATTGAGCACTTGTGCTCAAAAGTTGGTGCCCAATGAGTATATGACTTGTACTCATTGGCCCAGACTTAATCCATTCAATGAACCTCCAAGGGGTCTTGTCCCCATGATCTAAGGAATTGGCCTCAGGCAGCCCTCCCAGTGGGTTTTGGACTGTGGCCTCCATCTTGAGTGATCTTGATGTATCTTGCTTTTTATGGCCTTTTTGGCCTTGCTGGGTGTTTTGGTGACTAGGGCAATTTTTTTGATTTTTTGGGTTTTTTGGCCATAATAGGCCTTTTGATGTTTTTGGGATCCTACGGTCCGCGGTCCGTGGGCCGTACGCCGCAGTCCGTGGACCGTACGCCGCGGTCCGCGGTCCGTGGGGGCTATTGGAGGCCCCCAGGACCAAAATGAAGCCCCTGGGCCCAAATTTGCTGGGGACCCAGGGTGACCAAGGGGCCCAAAAATGGCCCAATTCCAAATTTCACCATATATGGCCTGGATCCATTGAAGGGGTCCAGGACCATCAAGATCTTGGCCTCCCCAAAGTTGCAGGGGAGGCCCTGAGTGATGGGTTCAGCCCCAAAGGGGTATGAACCTTCACCTTAGAGGCTTTGAGGTGGGGCCTAATTGAGTTATGGCCCCAGTTCCTTGAGTCAAATTTCTTTTTTCTTGATGTGGAGTGGATTGATTCTGACGTCTTGAATCTTCTGCTTGCACTTTCTTCAGTTATGAGTTCCAAACTGACTGAACTCACTGAATCTTCCCCTTCTGCACCGCCACCGTCTGTTCTTCATGGTTCTGGCGTCTTCAGTCGATTGTCTTCTCCCTCCATGGCGTCTTCTGGCCACTTTGACCCCTCCCAAACATATGATGGGTTCAGAGCAGTTGAGGTTCTTGATCCTGCCTGTACTGAGTGTTTGGCCAGGGGTAAGGATTGTTTCCAACATTACAATCCTTGATCGTCAAAATGCCATTTCTGCTTTATTGGGAAGAAGCCATGCCGCCGTACCGGATCAACTTTGTCCCGGGTCAAGAGACACTTGTGGAGTAGGAAGGATGGGCCTTATGGGCAGGAATTCCCCATTCTTGAGGAACCTACCCCTGATGCCACTTCTGGATTTTCTCAATGTGAGTGATTTGCATTTATTGGTTGAATTGATGCTGATATTTTGATGTAGTGACTGGTTCCAGGCAGAGGGATGTGGCCAGGTGGACTAATGTTGGAGGGCCCATTCCGATTGGTGGTAGGCCCATCCACTACAGCTCAGAAATTCCCATTTCAAGGACCAATGCTGATGGAGTGGTGAAAGTAGTGAAGAAGCTAAGAAGAATTGTTGATTCCCCATCAGATCCAGATGCTCAAGGAAGTGATGAGTTGGATGGTGAAGAAGTTCAAGTTATTCCTCATTCAAGTGGCCATCCATCCAGCAATTCCTCTTCTCAACCTCTTGCCAACCCCAGATTCCAAAGCCAAGTGGTTCCCAGCACTCCAAGAACCTTCCAACCAATGCTTGCTTCAATTCCTACAACCCTTCCTCCTCCATCACCAACTACTTCCCACACCACCAGGCCTGCCTTGAATCCAGCAGTAAGACCATCTCCAGTTCAACAGCCCAGAAACTCACCCATAAACACCTCCCGTCAACTCCAACCTATGGCCAGCTCCAGCAGAAGAAGAGATGGGATGTCCCCTTTGCCGTTTCCTGCCGCTCAAGTATTGCAAAGAAGAGAACGTTGGCCTATCCGGGTTACCAGAGAAGATCCCAACGCGGCTAGTGAAAATCAAGATGCTGTGGCCAGATTGTTCAGGAGAGTTGACAGAAATAGCAGAGAGGTGATTATGTATGTCAATGACAGGACGATTCCAGGTACTGCTTCTGAAGAAATGGCTGCAAAATTTGCCTGGTATGAAGATGAATTGATAAATGATTTCCAGAGAACTTTTGATGACTTGGGTAGAGATAACTAGTTTCCTTTTCCTTGTTTGTGTTTGGTTTGACTTCTATCCCCACTCTTATAACTACTAAAAAATAAAAAATAAATAAATAAATAAAAAAAAGATAATGGAACCTCCCAATACATGATTTGGGGAGGGGATGCTGCTGCTTTAAAGAAATAAAAGAAAGAAAATTATACAAGTAAAGAAAGAAAGAAAAATAATAAGAGAAAATGAGAGTAAAGAAAGAAATAAAGAAAAATTCCTGATGGCTGGTCCTTCCTGTGGTGAGTTGCTTGATTCTGGCCAAGAAGTGTCTGAAAAACGAAAACCAAGCATTTGATGCTCACAGAGTGGCCAAGGTGATGTTTTACAAGAAGTAGAACCCTCAGGGATGCATACCAGGAGATGGAACTTACTTTCATAACTTCCACTCCCCACCAAGCACCATAAGACTGAAATAAATTGCCATAAATGCCTTCTGAAATGAATTGCCATAAATGACTACTGAAATTAATTACCGTAAATGACTTGAAGTAATGAATGTCTTGAATTATGATGATTGGCATGAAATGAAATGATAATAAAGAAAGAAAACATTGGGCCATATCTTGATGAGGTCCAATTCGGAGGGTATTGATGTTGTATGCTTCCTGAACCTGTCCAAAGAATTGACAAGTGCTCACAAAGTGGCCAAGGTGATGCTTACAACAACATATGGGTAGAATACCCCCTTAAAGGTGCATGCCAGGAGAGGAACTTACTTTCATAACTTCTTCTCCCCACCAAGCACCATAAAATCAAACTCTTGAGGTATTTGGACCAGGCTTGTCTGGATACAATGAGTGGAAATCCTTGACAAGGTCTGGTGAGTTGGTAAGGTTGGAAGCTGGTTCCCAAGTGGTTCTTTCTGGGTCTTCACTGAATCCTTTCCACTCTACAAGATACCATAAATTACCTCTTTTGAGTTTTGAGTCCAGAACCTGAGCCACTTCCCATTCTTCTTGCTCTTCCACTAAAACTGGTGGTGGCGGCAATTGATGACGATTTGGGATAGTTGAATGCTTGACTGGTTCTAATAAGGACACATGGAATACAGGGTGAACTGTCTTCCATTGCTGAGGCAACTTGAGGTGATATGCATGGCTGCCAATCTTCTTAAGAACTTCAAAGGGTCCCAACCATCTTTCTGATAATTTCTTGGTGGGCCTTGTTGTCTTGATGTTCTTGGAAGCTAGCCATACTTTGTCCCCAGGTTGGAAATCAGGTGGAATTGCCCTATTTCTATCTGCATACTTCTTGAATCTCCTTATTGCTGACTCTAATTCTTCTTTGACAACTTGCTGTACTGATTGGAGTTTTGTTGATAACTTTCCAGCAGGTGAGTCTTGAGAAATATGGATTGAGTCAAAACTGGGATTTCTTCCATAAATAGTGAAAAAAGGTGATTGCTTGGTTGATGAATGTTCTGCATTATTATAGGCAAATTCAGCCAGAGGGAGCCAGGTGTACCAGTCATCTTGATGATAGCTGACATACATCCAAAGGTACTGTTCTAGTATCTGATTTACCCTCTCTGTCTGTCCATCTGTTTCAGGGTGAAAGGCAGTTGAAAGATCTCTTGATATCTTGAGCTGCTGACACAATTGAGTCCAGAATGATGAAACAAATAAGGATCCTCTATCACTGACAATACTGACTGGAAGGCCATGCTTGGAAAATACATGACTAATGAAGATTTGAGCTAAATCCAGAGCAGTGATTGTGCCATAAGTTGGAATGAAGATTGCCATTTTTGAGAATCTGTCCACAACTACTAAAATTGAATCAAAGTTGTTGGACAGTGGCAATTGAGTGATAAAGTCCATTGATAATGAATTCCAAGGACCAGACGGAATTGAAAGAGGCTTGAGTAATCCAAACTTCTTGTGGTGAATGTTCTTGTTTCTTGAACATTGCTGACATGAGGACACATAGTCCTTGATAAATTGATTCATGCCAGCCCAATAAAAATCCCTCTTGATGAGCTTGAGGGTCTTCTCCTGGCCAGGATGGCCAGCCAATGGTGAGTCATGACGCTTTTGAAGAATATTGAGTTGAAGTTCTTCATTGCTTGGGATTACCACTCTATCTTTGAATAATAATAACTTGGCTTGAGGTTCAAGAGAATAATCTGGAACTGATTCACCTCTTGCTAGTTGCTTGAGTATTTCTTTATAGTCTTTGTCTTGCCATACTTCTTTTTGAATCTTGTCCACTAAATCTGAGAAAATTTCCACTTTGATTGAGAAGAATCTTGACTCTTGAATTCCATCTTGCTTAAGAACTTGATGAAGATTTTGAGGATTCTTGATGATGAAGTCCACCCCCCTCTCTGGGTACACGTCGTCCCGACGTGACAAGGCATCTGGTAAAGTGGCCAGCCTGCCTGGGCGGTAAGTGATAGTGAAATGAAACTCAGAGAGAAACTCAGCCCAGCGGGCCTGACGACGAGTAAGAACTTTGGAAGACATGAAATACTGAAAGGAAGAGTGGTCTGTCAAGACCTCAAAAGAATTGGAAAGAGAAAGAAGAAATGCTCTCCAGCGCTTGAGAGCCCAAACTATGCCAAGGAGTTCCTTGTCATGAATCTCATAGTTGAGCTCAGCTGGTAAGAGCTTGCGACTATCAAATGCAATGGGATGCTTTCCAGAGTCATTCACCTGACTCAGTACGGCGCCCAATGCATAATCAGAAGCATCAGTCTCTACTATAGTAGGTAGAGAAGGATTAAAGTGAGATAAGATAGGAGCAGAGGTGAAAGCTTCTTTGAGTGCTTGAAACTGACTAAGAGCTTCCTCATTGAAGATGAAGGGAGAATCTTTTTTGAGAAGAGAAGTGAGAGCAGTGATTTTTTTAGAATAATTTTTAATGAAGCAACGATAAAAATTGGCAAAGCCAAGAAAAGATTGAAGAGCCTTGATGTTTTTGGGCTGAGGCCAATTGAGTATTTGCTGAACTTTTGAAGAGTCCATCTTGAGGCCATCACTTGAAACAACATAACCCAAGTATTCCACACTTGAGGCATGGAATACACACTTGGAGGCTTTGGCAAACAAATTATTGTCCCTCAGTCTTTGGAGGACAGAGGCCACATGTTTGACATGTTCCTCCTCAGAACTGGAAAAGACCATAATATCATCTAAATAAACCACAACAAACACATCCAAGAAATCTGCAAATATATCGTTTACCAGATTCTGGAAAGAAGCAGGAGCATTGGTCAAACCAAATGGCATGACCAAATACTCATAACTACCATATTTGGTTCTAAAGGCAGTTAAGTGCTCATCCCCCTCTTTGATTCTCAGAAGGTTATATGCACCACGCAAATCTATCTTGGAGAAGATAGTGGAACCGTTGAATACGGTAAGAAGCTGGTTCATAGGGGGAACAGGGTATCTGTTCTTCCTAGTGACAGCATTGAGTTTGCGGTAGTCAACACACAAACGAAGACCTCCATCCTTTTTCTTGACAAAAAGGACAGGTGCTCCTGTTGAAGAGGAGCTTGGTCTAATGAAACCTTTCTCTACATTCTCTGAAATGTAGGCCCGCAGTGTTTCTGACTCTTGATTTGATAATGAGTAGATAACACCAATTGGAGGTAGAAGACCCTCCAATTCGATATGGTGATCACAGGCGCGGTGTGGAGGAAGTTTCTCTGCTTTCACCTTGGAGAATACATCCAAATATTGGTGATAAGCAGGAGGAACAACCTTCAACACAGTTTCAATTTCTTCTGGCTCTTCCTCCTCATCCCACTGCTCCTCCAGGGATGCATGAAAAGATAAGGGAGGAAGGTCCATATCCCCTTGGAAGAGATGAAGTGAAGATATGGCAACATCTTCTCCAACATCCTTTATCTCTTTGAAGACTTCATCTCTTGATGGAAGTAATGACTGAGAGGGAATTATGGAAGGGATATGGACAGAAGAAGGGATGGAAGGTGTCTTAAGTTCACCAGCCAGAGCAACACTGTTGACAGCAGTGGCTAAGTCATTACTAGTAGAAGGAATAATACCACTAGAATCCTTATGATTAGAATCATAGGTGATCAATCCATTTTTCCAATCAATAATGGGATTGAAATGGTAAAGGAAATCATAGCTCAATATCAGGTCTTCTCCTTTGGGTGAATCTATGATAAAGAAATCCCATTCAAAGCTTGGGAAGGAAGGCAAGTCAACTACCCACTTGGTATAATGGGTGATGAACAAGGCAGGGGATTCATTAGAATCCAAAATGAAAAGAGGAATCTTTTCAGGGAGCTCTGACAGAGTCAATGAGTACTTGAGAACAAAATTCTTTGCAATAAAAGAGTTTGTAGCACCAGAATCAATGAGAATACTATAAAAAATATCAGAGACAGAAGAAAAAATAAGAAATTTTAAAGATTTCTTGACACTAGTATTCAGAGTGCACAATTGTGCTCTTGAAGGAAATAAGTGAGAACCATTGAACACATCATGATTCCCACTCAGGCTTTTCCCTGCTTGCTAGGGAAGCCTCTTGATGATGACCCAGGCTTGTTCTGAGGTCTCTTGAAGCATTTTTCAATTGGGTGCTTTCCACCACAATAAGTACACAACCCCTCTTTAATCCTCCTCTCCTTTTCAGAACCGATTAGTTTATTGTCCTTATTGAGGAGAGCAGCATGGGGCTTGTCCTTTGAAGATTGGAATTGCTTGCCCTTCTTGTTCTTCTTCTGGTGAGGCCTCTTTGAAGATGAGTTTTGAGGAGGCCTAGACTGATTGGATCCAATGACTGGAGGCTTCTTTTCTTGATTGCCACCCTTTTCCTTTTGCCTCTCATGATATCTTGTGTCTAATTCTAGAGTGACATCCATGAGTTCTTGAAGAGTATCAAAAGTTCCAGGGTGAGAAGCCAACTGATCCAATAATCTTGATGCCAATCCTCTTCTGTAAACATGGATATAAGCTCTTTCCCCCCAATCTCCAATTCTTGACATTAAGCTTCTGAAATCTGCTATGTACAAGGAAACATGACCACTTTCCTTCATCCTCAAATTGTCCAACTCTTGTTCAGCTTTCCTGACTTCATTGGGGTCACCAAACAGAGTGAATAATTGAGATTCAAACAATGGCCAATTATTGAGGAGGTAGGAAGGGTCTTCATTGGAAATATTTGAGAGGTAAGGTTCAATCCATTTGCCAGCTCTACCAGTAAGAAAAGAAGTTGAGTACAAAACCTTCTTCCTGTCAGAGAAGAAGTTTGCTGGATCATTATGGAAAATTAGTTGACAGGATTGGATAAATCCTCTCAACTTATGAGCTTGAGTACCATCAAAAGAATCAGGTGCCTTCATGGATGGAGTCTTGAAAGCAGGGGCTTTGGAATTGTCCCTGGGGGCAACTGCTTGAGTGAGTTGTCCCATGAATTGAGTCATCTGCTCCATCATCTTGAGGAGACTTGGATCAGTTTGAGAGACAAGAGGTTGACTAGAAAGGGCTAGATTAGAACCCTGAGGCACCTCTGGAGCATTTGCCAAGGCATCTGCCACTTCAGTCTCCCCAGAATCATCCTCTTCCACAGACTCTTCCCCCTCTTCATCTTCAACTTCCCCTAATCTTGCTCTTGCACCTTCAGACATGCCAGGGTAGCCACCCAAAAGTCCAGAAAAGGATCTTGATCTTCTAGATTTCATTCCACCTCTTCTTGAGGGTGCTGCTCCTTCCATTGGTGGTCCTCTGTCCAAATTTGCACTCAGTTGATGAACTGATGGTGTGCGGTCAAGAGGAGCCCTTGCTGTAGGAGTGAGAACAGCTGGAATTTTCTGGGATCTAGTATTCTTGGCTGGGGGGCTATGCTGAACTGGCATTATGAAAAGAATTAAAATAACTTGATGGTATTAAGAAGAATAATCAGATTTGGCCAAATCAATCACAATAAAATCTTGATGAATCTTGAGGAATCAATTCAAATCTTGAGGAATGAAATTCAATCAACAATCAAATCAATTCAATCAATCAACAATCAATTCAAATCAAATATCAATAATCTTGAGGAAATCAATAATCAATCAATATTCAATCAATAATCAATCAATAATCAATCAATAAGTGTCTTCAATATGAAATCAAGTCTTGAGGAATCAATCAATCAGTTCAAAATCTTCAGAAATCAATTCAATATCTTGATGAGTTAAATCAAATCAATAATCAAAATCAATTCTTGAGGATCAATCAATATCTTGAGAGTTCAAAAGTCAATCAATGATCCAAATGAAATCCTGAATCAATAACCCAATCAACCAATGAATCCCAATGAATAATCCAATCAAATAACCAATCAATTACTCCTGAATAAGACCTGAATAAAAACACAGAGAAAATTTGATTTGATAAAAATAAAATGAAGTGATGAAATGGTCAGCAATGATTAAGAAAAGAAAAGAATCAATTTTCATAAGAATGAAAAGAATGAGATGAAAATTGATAAGAGAGTGGAAATTCATAAAAAATCATAAAAATCATAAAATCATGAAAAGGTCATAATTGATGAATGAGAGGAAATGAATATAAATGAATGAAAAGAAAGAATCAAATATGAGTTAATTAATTTAATGTCACAGGGGCTCTTCGAAGTGAAGAGGGCCTGGCACTCAGTAAACTGGGACTCACTTATGGAGGGCTCAAGGATAGGATAAGATGGGATACACTTAAGAGTGTTAAAGATGAATTACTAAAAGAATGAATATAAGAAAAGCAGCAACAAAAGAAATAAGAATAAGAAATAGAAGAGCCAACCACAAACAAGTCCAAGTCCACTGTTTCAACCTGTCAGAATGGAAAGAGAAGGGTTAATAAGGATATGGCCACCCAACTCATACTGTACAGGCGAAGAAAGAAAAAAGGCAAAGACTAACTTAAGATTAAATAAATATAATACCCAAAAATATAAGGATAAGAATATTCAGATAATAATAAATCAACTAAATTAATTAACTGGGGAAAAGTCCCCAGGGGGGAGAAAGAGGGGCTGGTATATGTGAGAATCACCAGCCCTGATCCAGAGAAGAATTTTCATGAGAATAATTGATTGTTGAATTGAGTCTGGCCAATACAGGCCCTGTACAGCTGTACAGGACCTGTACAAGAGGTGTGGTGTATTGGAGTGATCATACAGTTTCATACTGGTGTATTGAAACTGTATTAGGGTGAATCCATCCTGTACAAGTATTGACAGG
This sequence comes from Austropuccinia psidii, assembly GCA_023105745.1. Taxonomy (NCBI): domain Eukaryota; kingdom Fungi; phylum Basidiomycota; class Pucciniomycetes; order Pucciniales; family Sphaerophragmiaceae; genus Austropuccinia; species Austropuccinia psidii. The sequence continues at coordinate 21,908,424 of JALGQZ010000001.1, forward strand.
CTGTATTGATGTACCAAACTGTATGCATGTTTCAGAATGAAGATTGCTGAAACTGACTGCTGATGCAGATACTGGATTTGCTGATTTGAGGTGTTTGAGTGGGTGTATGAATGAATACCCTTACCCCTGATGGATGGTTGTTACAGCCTCTTTCAATTCCGTCTGGTCCTTGGAATTCATTATCAATGGACTTCATCACTCAATTGCCACTGTCAAACAACTTTGATTCAATCTTAGTAGTTGTGGACAGATTCTCAAAAATGGCAATCTTCATTCCAACTTATGGCACAATCACTGCTCTGGATTTAGCTCAAATCTTCATTAGTCATGTATTTTCTAAGCATGGACTTCCAGTAAGTATTGTCAGTGATAGAGGATCCTTATTTGTTTCATCATTTTGGACTCAATTGTGTCAGCAGCTCAAGATATCAAGAGATCTTTCAACTGCCTTTCACCCTGAAACAGATGGACAGACAGAGAGGTTAAATCAGATACTAGAACAGTACCTTCAGATGTATGTCAGCTATCATCAAGATGACTGGTACACCTGGCTCCCTCTGGCTGAATTTGCCTATAATAATGCAGAACATTCATCAACCAAGCAATCACCTTTTTTCACCATTTATGGAAGAAATCCCAGCTTTGACTCAATCCATATTTCTCAAGACTCACCTGCTGGAAAGTTATCAAAAAAACTCCAATCAGTACAGAAAGTTGTCAAAGAAGAATTAGAGTCAGCAATAAGGAGATTCAAGAAGTATGCAGATAGAAATAGAGCAATTCCACCTGATTTCCAACCTGGGGACAAAGTATGGCTAGCTTCCAAGAACATCAAGACAACAAGACCCACCAAGAAATTATCAGAAAGATGGTTGGGACCTTTTGAAGTTCTGAAGAAGATTGGCAGTCATTCATATCACCTCAAGTTACCTCAGCAATGGAAGACAGTTCACCCTGTATTCCATGTGTCCTTATTAGAACCAGTCAAGCATTCAACTATCCCAAATCGTCATCAATTGCCGCCACCACCAGTTTTAGTGGAGCAGCAAGAAGAATGGGAATTGGCTCAGGTTCTGGACTCAAAACTCAAAAGAGGTAAATTATGGTATCTTGTAGAGTGGAAAGGATTCAGTGAAGACCCAGAAAGAACCACTTGGGAACCAGCTTCAAACCTTACCAACTCACCAGATCTTGTCAAGGACTTCCACTCATTGTATCCAGAAAAGCCTGGTCCAAATACCTCAAGAGTTTGATTTATGGTTCTTGGTGGGGAGAAGAAGTTATGAAAGTAAGTTCCTCTCCTGGCATGCACCTTTAAGGGGGTATTCTACCCATATGTTGTTGTAAGCATCACCTTGGCCACTTTGTAAGCACTTGTCAATTCTTTGGACAGGTTCAGGAAGAATACAACACCAATATCCCCCGATTTGGACCTTATCAAGATATGGCCAAATATTCCTTTCTTTCTTTTCATTTATCATTTCAATTTATGCCAATCATCATAATGAAAGACATTCATTACTTCAAGTCATTTATGGCAATTCATCTCAGAAGTCATTTATGGCAATCTTTTTCAATTTTATGGTGCTTGGTGGGGAGTGGGAGTTATGAAAGTAAGTTCCATCTCCTGGTATGCATCCCTGAGGGTTCTACTTCTTGTAAAACATTACCTTGGCCACTCTGTGAGCATCAAATGCTTGGGTTTCATTTTTCAGACACTTTCTTGGCCAGAATCAAGCAACTCACTATAAGAAGGACCAACAATCAGAATTTTCTTTATTTCTTTCTTTACTCTCATTTTCTCTTATACTTTTATTTTTCTTTCTTTCTTTACTTGTATAATTTTCTTTCTTTTATTTCTGTAAAGCAGCAGCATCCCCTCCCAAATCATGTATTGGGAGGTTCCAATTTTTTTTCATTTTTTAGTATTAATAAGAGTGGGGATATAAGGCAAACCAAACACAAACAAGGAAAAGGAAACTAGTTATCTCTACCCAAATCATCAAAAGTTCTCTGGAAATCATTTATCAACTCATCTTCATACCAGGAAAATTTTGCAGCCATCTCTTCAGAAGCAGTACCTGGGATAGGCCTGTAATTGGCATACATAATCACCTCTCTGCTATTCCTATCAATGCTCCTGAACAATCTGGCCACAGCATCTTGACTTTCACTAGCTGCGTTGGGATCTTCTCTGGTAACCCGGATAGGCCAACGTTCTCTTCTTTGAAAAACTTGAGCGGCAGGAAACGGCAGAGGGGACAATCCATCACTTCTTCTGCTGGAGCTGGCCCCAGGTTGGAGTTGACGGGAGGTGTTTATGGGTGAGTTCCTGGGCTGTTGAACTGGGGATGGTCTTACTTCTGGATTCAAGGCAGGCCTGGTGGTGTGGGAAGTAGTTGGTGAAGGAGGAGGAAGGGTTGTAGGAATGGAGGCAAGCATTGGTTGGAAGGTTCTTGGAGTACTGGGAATGACTTGACTTTGGAATCTGGTGTTGGCAAGAGGTTGAGAAGAGGAATTGCTGGATGGATGGCCAATGGAATGAGGAATAACTTGAGCTTCTTCACCATCCAACTCATCACTTCCTTCAGCATCTGGATGTGATGGGGAATCAACAATTCTTCTTAGCTTCTTCACTACTTTCACCACTCCATCAGCATTGGTCCTTGAAATCGGAATTTCTGAGCTGTAGTGGATGGGCCTACCACCGATTGGAATGGACCCTCCAACATTAGTCCATCTGGCCACATCTCTCTGCCTGGAACCAGTCACTACACCAAAATATCAGCACCAATTCAACCAAAATATGCAAATCACTCACATTGAGAAAATCCAGAAGTGGCATCAGGGGTAGGCTCCTCAAGAATGGGGAATTCCTGCCCATAAGGCCCATCCTTCCTGCTCCATAAGTGTCTCCTGACCTGGGACAAAGCTGATCCGGTACGGCGGCATGGCTTCTTCCCAACAAAACAAAAATGGCATTTTGATTATCGAGGATTGTAATGTTGGAAGCAATCCTTTCCCTTGGCCAAACACTCAGTACAGGCAGGATCAAGAACTTTAACTGCTCTGAACCCATCATATGTTTGGGAAGGATCAAAATGGCCAGAAGACGCCATGGAAAGGGAGGACAATCAACTGAAGACGCCAGAACCATGAAGAACAGACGGTGGCGGTGCAGAAGGAGAAGATTCAGTGAGTTCAGTCAGTTTGGAACTCATAACTGAAGAATATGCAAGCAGAACATTCAAGACGTCAGAATCAATCCATTCCATATCAAGATAAAAGAATTTGACCTCAAGGAAATGGGGCCATAACTCAATTATGCCCCCCCTCAAAGCCTCTATGGTGAAGGTTCATACCCCTTTGGGGCTGAACTCATCACCCAGGGCCTCCCCTGCAACTTTGGGCAGGCTAGGATGTTGATGGTCCTGGACCCCATTAATGGGTCCAGGCCATGTATGGTGAACTTTTATGCTTGGGCCATTTCTGGGCCCCTTGGTCACCCTGGGTCCCCAGCAAATTTGGGCCCAGGGGCTCCATGTTGGTCCTGGGGGCCTCCATTAACCCCCACGGCCCGCGGACCGCGGCATACGGCCCGCGGACCATAGGACCTCAAAACATCCAAAAGGCCAATTATGGCCAAATTCACCAAAACACCCAAAAAGGCCAAAAGGCCATAAAAAATCAAGATATATCAAGCATCATCAGGGTAAAGGCCACAGCCCAAAACATCTTGGAGGGCTGTTGAGGCCATTTCCATGGGTAATGGGGACAAGACCCCTTGGTGGAATTTTTTCAATTTTTCAATGGATTAAGCCTTGCCCAATGAGTACACTTCATATACTCATTGGGCATCAGTTTTTGAGCACAAGAGCTCAATGGTCCTTATTCTGGGATATATCCCAAGGCCACATCTCAAGGGCATGGTTGAATGAATCAGAAGAAAAGAAATGCATACTTCGAAGTGGAATACTTACTCAAACTTGGAAAAAGGGGGGAATCAATTGAATTTGACAGAGAGGAAGTAATGAAGGATTTTCAGGATAATGGTCAAGAGGGAAAGAAAATTAAAAAAGAAATTTTTTGAAAAAATGTGGGGATATTGAGATGCCACTCAACAGTGGCAGGGTATTATGGTGTTCAGGAGCCCACCAGTTTCAAGAGGGGTATACTGTAACAACCATCCATCAGGGGTAAGGGTATTCATTCATACACCCACTCAAACACCCCAAACCAGCAAATCCAGTATCTGCATCAGCATTCAGTTTCAGCAATCTTCATTCTGAAACATGCATACAGCTTGGTACATCAACACAGCCTGTCAATACCTGTACAGGTTGGATTCACCCAATACAGTTTCAATACACCAATATGGAACTGTATGATCACTCAAATATACCACACCTCTTGTACAGGTTCTGTACAGCTGTACAGGACCTGTATTGGCCAGACTCAACTCAATCATCAATTACCCTCATGAAAATTCTTCCTCTGGATCAGGGCTGGTGATTCTCACATATACCAGCCCCTCTTTCTCCCCCTGGGGACTTTTCCCCAGTTAATTAATTTAGTTATTTATTATTTTATAATTATTCTTATCCTTATAATTGGGTATTATAATTATTCAATTTTAAGTTAGTCTTTGCCTTTTCTCTCTTCGCCTGTACAGTATGAGTTGGGTGGCCATATCCTTATTAACCCTTCTCTTTCCATTCTGACAGGTTGAAACAGTGGACTTGGACTTGTTTGTGGTTGGCTCTTCTATTTCTTACTCTTACTCTTGTTTCTGCTTTTCTTATATTTATCCTTTTAGCAATTTATATTTAACACTCTTCAGTGTATTCCTTCTTACCATATCTTTGAGCCCTCCATAAGTGAGTCCCAGATTACTGAGTGCCAGGCCCTCTTCACTTCGAAGAGCCCCTGTGACATACCCCAATAATAAGGAAGGTGAATCTGATTCTGAAAAAGAAACTATAGAGTCAGAAACTTCTGAAAGTGATGAAGTTAATATTATTGATGCACAAATTAATAATATTGATTTAATAGATTAATTACTAGATGTAAAATCAAACTTACCACAAGTTAGAAAATCTGAGAAAAGCCTCACAAATATACAAGATTCCAAACTGTATAGAACCAAACCTGCAAAACAAATGCAATATACAGCTGGAAAATTAAGTATAAGTGCTTTTGTGGTAGAAAATCAAGAGGAAAAAGTAAACATGGACACAGGAACATACTGCACCTGTGTTGGGAAATATTATTTACAAATAATTATACTAGATTGTGAAGAGAAACATATACCAATAAAAGGGGTTAAATTTGTTAGTTAAAGTGAAAGCATGAAGCCACTTGGAATAATTGATTTAACAATACTTTTTCCCCATCCTTTCCAATATATAAGAGTGAAATTAGAGTTTGTAGTAGTGGACAAATCTACTAGTAACCATTTCATACTTGGAAGGTATTACTTGACAATCTATGTTATAGATATCTTTAGCCAAAAAGACAGATATTTAACTATAGGAGACAATAAGAGACAGAAATTTGGCTTTATAAACAGCAAAAAACAAATTACTGTTATAAAAAATGAAGAGAAAAGCCCAGAAAAAAATTCATTAATAAGTGAACAGCTTATAAAGGCTTAATTCAATAAAGAATTCACACAAAAAATGAAACAAAAATTTATTGTTCTGTCATACAAATTCAAAAGTGCCCTTGTACAGCTTGAAAGGTAGTTTCCAATCTGGCATTAGAAGAAATGGGGCATTTGTGAGGGAATTTATCAATTTCTCATATGCTTTGGCCCTTTCTTCAGTCATTTCATAGACTGCCTGTTGGTCACAGGGCTTGTACAAGGATTTGGAAATTCTTGCAAAGTCTTATATATGCTGTCTGTAATAACCAGAAAATCCTATAAACTATTGCATTTCTTTTTTGGTATGGGGAATTGGGTTCAGTAGTACTTCTGCCCCTTTGTTTTTATCTATGCCTGAACTTAGTCTAGATACAACCTGTCCTAGTGCTTTCAGTTCACTGTATGCAAAATGACATTCTTTCAAGGAAATTTTAATAATTACTTGTACTATTGTTTGCAAGACTCTTTCTAGTTTTGTTAAGTGACTGCCACAAGTTTCTGAACAAGCTATGATATCATAAATATAGATAATTAACCATTCTTCTGATAATTTTTCAGGAAATATGGTATTCATCATTGTTTGATAATTGGAAGATGCATTTATTATACCAAATGAAATTCTTAAGTATTCATAAATTCCACAGTGGACTATTATCCTTAGTAGTTTTTTTGCATTTTCTGTTAAGGAATTTTGGTGAAAACCCTTTAGAGAATCCATTGCTGTCATGAACTTAGCCTGTGACAATTGTGTTAATGTCTTCATGTATTCTGTGTATTGGATATCTGTCAGGGATAGTATAGGTATTTAGAGCTCTAAATTCCCCTACCATCCTTGATTTTCCATTATGCCAAGCTATAATGATAGGTGAAGCTACCTCTACTTGTTCATTATGTCCTACTTTCCTTAACACTCCAAGGTCCATTGATTCTTTAATGTGTTCCTCTAAGGCTTCTCTATATATTGGGCTAGCTGGGTAAGCTGATCTTCTTAATAAGGTTGGATAAGGTTTTTGCACATTAAAAATCATGTCTACTTCATGCCCAATTATTGAAACTAGTGGGTCTTTGTCAGTTGCAAAGGCATTTTTGTATTTAAACCAGAGATCACTCAGTTTTCCTTTTGTTTTTTCTGTTAGTTATTGATTGAATTCTGCCCCATTAAGTTGTTCATTTATGAAGTATTTTTTCTCTGGGCTTTTCTCTTCAGTCTTTATAGCTGTATTTTTTTTGTTATTTAAAAAACCAAATTTCTGCCTCTTTTTGTCTTCTATGGTAAAATATCTGTCTTTTGATTATAGATATCTATGCCCTAAACTGACAAGTAATCATTTCCCAGTATAAAATGGTTACTAGTACAGCTTTTCATTACTAAAAACTCTACTTTCACTCTCATACATTGGGAAGGGTGAGGAAAAATTAATTCCAAGTCAATTACTCCAAGGGCCTTCATGAGTTCACTTCCACTACTAAATTTAACCCCTTGTATTGGTATAAGTTTTTCTTGCCAATCTAAAATAATTTTTTTAGTAATCTTTACCAACACAGGTACAATATACCCTTGTATCTAAGTTTGCTTTTACCTCTTGGTTTTCAACTATGACAGTGCTTATACTTGATTTTCCAGATGTATATCCCATTCCTTTTGCTGGTTTGGCTCTATACAGCTTAGCATCTTTCATGTTTATGAGGCTTGTATCAGATGTTTCAACTTGTGGTCAGTTTGAATTCAAATTTATTACTTCATGTGTTAAATCAATATTAATAATTTGTGAATTAATTATATTACTTTAATCACTTTCATAAGTTTCTGGTTCTTAAGTATCTTTTTCAGATTCAAATTCATCTTCTTTGTCATTTTGGTCTTCTGTTTCCACAATTTAATTGATTTTTGCCCTTTTAAGGCAATTATTGGCAAAGTGTCCAATACCTTCACATTTATGGCATTTTCCTTTCTCATTAGTGTTGCGTGTATTGGGCTTTAAAGTTTATTTTGGTTTATATTTCTTCATAAATGGTTTGTTTGACTTTTAATGTCCAATTTTTTCCATGTTCTTCCAATTTTTGTTCTTGTCACTATATCTTCTAATGCATTGATATACTCTTCTTTGCAGCATGGCTCTATACACCTTATTCTTAGGGTATGTTCCAGTTACCCTCCACATTTCTTGAGTATTTTCAAATGCACCATTTTCTGTGAAATTTCTGGATACAGTGCATTTAATATTTCAGCTTGTTTTAAGAACCAAGTCAAAGTTTTATCCTTATCTGGGTCAAAGAATGAATTTTCAAATGAATTTTATATCTTGTACCTCCAGGCATCATTTCCCACTTGGTGATTATTTGATTTTTCCACCAAGACCAGGTATTTTTGACATTTGTTTGTCTTATGCCATAATACTAACTTTTTTCAGATTCTTCAAATAATGTATGTAATCTGGAAGTGATGAATTCATCTGGTATGGCATAATCTTCTTGTAGCATGTCATGACATATGTTCATATTCACCTTCACCTGTGAATGTTGGCCATTCTTTTAATGAAGGTGCTTCCTTCATTAAGACTTGGTTATTGTTTTGATGGCTTAAGTCTGTTATGAATGGATTTTTTATTTCCTCTTTTGGCTTAACAGGACTTTTTATATATGAAAATGGTGTTGATAATCTTGGCATATTTAAGTTATTCTCACTTATTTTATCCATTTTTTCAGTAATAAGTCTTATTTCACTTTGAATGTCATCCTTAATATTCATTCTTGCTTCATCACTTTTCCTACATGGTATAGAAGTAATTTTTGATTTGATGAAGTATTTTCTTCAAATTCTTCCACAGAAATACTTAATTTGTTCTATTTTTCTGTGAGATTATTAATAATCACCTCATAATTAATTGTCAAGTTTTTTCTTTTATATCTTTTATGTATTTATACAATTTCTGTTGTCCTTTTATTAATTTCTTATTATTGTCAAGTGAAACCTTTGGTTCATTATTTTCAACTATAAATTGAATGTTATCAATTTCTTTTCATTCTGTACAACATTTTTTGTTAAATATAATAGATTTTTAGTTATTTCTTGTAAGGATAATAAACTATCTTTAATGTCTTTAAGAGGTAAAATACTATCTTTGATTTCAGTGAAAGTAGTTACAACATCAGGAGACAAAGCTATTTCTTTAGTAAATGTGGATCTCTCATTCATTTTTCTTCTTTTTGCTTGAATTCCATCAAGGTTATCACCATGTTGAAGACATTTTCCACGGCATCTTTTTGGATTTTTTGGATCCTGTAGCTTGGGGAATATGGCTTCCTCCAGTTCTTTTTCTTGTTCTTCTTCCCTTCTTGGAGAAGCTGGTAGAAGCTACTTGGGCTTCTTCATTTCTTGCCTCCCTCTTTTTGGAATGGTACTCCTTTATCTTTTGATTTGAGGCTTGGATGATAGTGGATCGTATCCATTGGAGTATCTCATTATTTCCTCCTCTTTCAAGGATTTTTTCAGGATTTGCCAGGAGTTCATTACTCCTTGGTGGATTTGTGGAAGCATTTCCCAATACCTTTCCTTGTACACTGTGTAGTAATGTTTGTACTGGCTTATATAAGTGTCTATTTGAGACCTCTGAATGTGATTTATATATGCTGAAGTTACTCATACTTAGTCTGGCTCAAATATTATGAGAATTTCTGGGACTTACCTTTGGGATATGGCACTTCCTTGTGTGGATTCTGTTCCACTGGGGATTTTTCTCTTTCTGTTCCCCTTTGAGGAATCAACTCTACTTCTGATTCCAGCTCCATCTGATTGGATTGAGTATTGGGATCCTCTTTTAGTAGTCATAATAGAGAAGATAAAAAGATTTCAGGACACTAAAATTTCTTTTTATGGCAATTTAAACAGAGGTACTCACCTTCAGAGTATTGAATAGTTGGTCCCAGTAAGACTAATTTCTTAGATTTCTTTTTCTTATTGACAATAGGTGTTTGAGAACTTGGGCAAGTCTCTTCCACCAATCTCTCAACAGTTGTGAGCCTTAGAGGTAATTTCATATACCCAAAAGACCACAAAAACAAAATTAACATATAAATATAAATAAAATGAATTTATTTATATTATTAAAATAAAAATAAAAATATAAATATAAAATTATATTCAAAAGAAAAAATTTAATTACAATTTAAAAATAAAATTACATTAAATTTTGGAATTCTAAAATTACATTTATACTTGAAAAAATTAAGTAAAAATGAAATTTTAACAAAATTGTAAAAAACTAAACGAATTTGGAAAAAAGTTAAGTAAAAATTATTATAACTTTTTATCCAATAAATCAACATATAAAAATTATTTCACCATTGGATTCCTCATAAAAAATCAGGTGGGGTCACCTCTGAGTGAAATTCTTGTAACTCAACTCTAAATAAGCTTAAATTAAGTTTTTAGTATTTTCAATACAAAAGTTGAAGATCCTCAAAACTTTAATTTAATTCACACCACATGTGGTGTTAACCATCAATTTTTGTGTTAAAATTGAGGTGTTGTGTTTAGTTTAGAAGTTATGAGGAATTGAAGTATTTTCAATTGAATTCAATTGAAATGTCAAAATGTGCGCGTGTATTACATAAGTGAACTTTGATTTACATATGAGGTATCAATTATGACTGTATTTTACTGTACAATTCAATTGAATTACATATGTAAATTATAAGTATAATACATGATGAGGAATTAAAGGAAAAATAAATTGGAAAGATTAAATTTGGGGGGGGAAAAGGAACTCCAGCTCTAAGGGGGAGCTAGACCCCCAAAATCCTTGCTGACAGGCATGTGGTGTCAAAATTCATGCAAAATTTCATCACTTTTGGCCTGGAATTGAGTTACAGGGTCTGTGGGCTCAATTGATGATGAGGTTTTGATACCAACTGTGGTAGTTTTTGCTGTTGCCAAGAGGGTAAAACTACCCTTAAGATAAAACAATCATAGTAAAGACAGTTTTAACTGGTTTCTACGTCTCTTACACACATTCTGACGTGTTTTGAAGGCTCTAGACCAGGTATTGCTATATTAATGGCTGATTTAAGGGTCTAAAATGGCTAAAAATGGCTTAAACCAGCCCTTTTTTGGTCTAAACCAGGATTCAATGATGCCATATTTGGCTTTGCTGTTGTCAGAATGTTTTTCACGACTGACAATAGTAAATTTTACTTTTGGAGTAAGAAAATTGATGGCTATAAAAGAATGTCTTCTTTGCCCCACTTTTCTCTTCATGTTAGAATCTTTTCCTTTTATAATTAGTTTAAACATTGTTAAACCAATAAATAAAAGATTCCAACCACCTTTCTTAAATCATTTTAAACCTTTTAACCACGTGAAAAAATCATTATAATAATTGTTTGTAACTTTTATAATCATTTTTACCCCTGAACCACCCCAAAAGTGAATTAAAGCATCTTTCATCACTGTACACTTTGTCACTTTGTTTTCAAATTCACTCTGGTCACTTGTGGGCGTGTTTCCTCTGTAATATTCTTTTTAAAGACATTTTTCTTTAATTAATTTCTTGCAGTTCTTTGCTCAATTAATTCCAATTGAAATTGCTCTTGAAGAAATTTCTTTTGTAGCCTTAAAATATCTCTTGTAGAGTATTTTTTGGATAAATTTTTATTGTTGGTAAAACAATAAATCTTTATAATATTATTGTTTTATACTAATAAAGCTATAAACAATAAAATTGGTGTGTTTTCTCTCAAAAATAATATTTCTTACTATTTTTAATTGATTATTACCTTATACAAATTTTGAGGACAGGAAAAGTACTTGATTTTTAATCAAAGTTTCATATCCACACCTTACATTTGGGGGCCTAGCCATGATATTTTACCTGTGACATATTTTTTTACTCTTTTTAAATCTTTTTTCCTATGTTGAAAAATTTAAAAAACATATAAAAAATACTTATAATTCAAAAAATCCATAATAAATAATTTTTTTTCATATTATAAGTGAGGCTTATATTTTTATTTCTTTTTTTGAAATAACCTTTTTTACTTAATTAATTGGCTTTTTCATTAATTTTAGTGTCTGACAGCGTGGTAAGACAAGAAAACATTGAAACAGCCTCAACGGTAACCAGAATTATTCCTGCCAGTACTGTTAATTCTGATCATAATAGTACTATTATCGTGACTCAGAATATTCAACCAGAGCCAATTTCTTCTGAATTAGTCAACTTGGAAATAAGGAATACTCTTCAGAAAGCCAAAGATTTGGCCAATAGTAAGTTTTTTTGATGTAAAATTACTATTTTAAGCCTTTTAACCATAATTATGCCTTCAACCAGGTCAGGAGCCAGCTATAACCCCTCAAGCAGCTCCCAGAAAGGTAATAGACGTGATTATGGCAGAGGCCAATCAGGTACAGAAGGAAAAGGGTCAGTTGATGACTTCCAAACAACTAAAATGGTTCATTCTGAAGCTGATAATACCATCTTACCTTCAAAAAGAGCTGACACCGCCACAACAAGCATCTGTCAACATATACAAAGCCAGCCACAGTGCATACAACAATGCACTCCAGTTTAAGGAGTACCAGATCCTTGCAGACCTGTGGAAGAAATGCATGAATTCTTACCTGACAGTGAGAAAATTCCTGGGCCATCCCAATACTTGCAAATTGCTCAATGGATGGCATCCATTGATGGAGAAGAAAAACATGATGCTTTTGACACTAGAATGGAGGAAAAACAACCCTCCACCACCCAAACCAGTGCCAAAAACAGCCCCAGTGGCCAGCACCAGAAATTCCAACGTGAAAAAGCAGCCACAAACTCCAAAAAAGGGCAAAGTGAAGGCACAAGCCCCAAACCCTTACAGCCAGGGCTACAGGATGCCATGGGAAATGTATTTAAGATGGCCAGAACCATGATGGAATTCCAAAAGAAGGAGGAAGCCAGATTAAAATATCAAAAATGATTTCTGATACTTTTACTTGTATTCCAGAGTTGTATAAAGCCATTATTGACGTAAAAAATCATCTTTTTGATAAGAATGCATCAATTTGTTACAATCTTAAAACAAACAACTTGAGTCTGAGCCAAATAAAGGATACACTTCAATTCTTTGAAAGAGTTTTAAGAACAATCAAAACTTCCAATAATGATAATTCTTTTTGCATTAAGATAAATGAACAATCTGCCATTATTAAAGAGTTAACAGACAAATATTCTAAATGCAATATTGATGACATAATTGAAACAAGAATAAAACAAGCTATTAATACTATCAAAGAAAAGAATAAAAAAGCTCTTGATGATATTTCAAAATCATTTGCAGAAGTAAAGACAAATACAGTTGCCTTGAAAAAGCATTTTGATACCTCAAGAGAGGAAATATCAAAATTAACAATAAATTTAAATGAAGTTATATCTGATAATACTAAACAAACAGTCTTATGGAATGAGCTTACATATAAAAAGGATGATCATAAAAAGAATATCATAGACTCTATACAAAGCTTACAACATGAGTCAAGAAATTCACAAAGGTGTAATAACAGTAAAATGAATGATATTGAACAACTGCTAAACACTTTACCAAGAATGTCTACACCTCTGAATCAAAATGAAGATGCAAGAATTCCCAATCCACAAGCATTGGATATTGAAAATTCACAGTTAAAAAATGAATTTTCTACTTCTTTTCATAACTTGGAACCATCAATGGGCCAAGCACTCTTGAAAGAAGTTCCAAAACTTAAAGAATGGCCTCACTTCAGTGGTGAAGGAGAGTATGACCATATGGAATTCATTAGAGGAATTGACATGATCAAAGAGGATTTTGAATTACCAGACAGATTGGTAACAGCCAGATTTTATACCTTGTTTACCAAATCAGCTCACAGATGGTACATCAAATCAAGACAAGCACATGGACACCAGAGTTGGACTTGGTGGAAAACCCAAATCATTAACAAATGGGCAAATGATGCTTGGAGGTTTAAAGTTGAAACAGCCTTTGAATCTGCCAAATTTAATGCTGATAAAGAAAAATCTTTACCATGGTTTTGCCAACAAAAAGACAGATTAACAGAATTATATCCTGACATGTCAGAATTTATGATCCATAGATAAATTCTGAGACAATGTGAAGTTGACTTGGAGCATGCTATTAAAAGCAGGACTACTGAAAAAATCCTCAGCAGAGGATATTATCAATATATTAGAAGAAGGAACCACCAGAACCAAAATTGGTTCTAGTAGGGTGAATCTCAAAACAAGGTTTAATACACCTTGGAAAGATTCTGTGGACAAAATCCCCAAAGAAAATTCTAATAATATTAAGTATAAATCTGCAGATACAGTCAGAAAGTTCATATTTTCCAAAGCACCACCCATTTAGCCAATACATGTCCAAAGAAGGGGAAAATCAATGAAATTGATATTGAAAAAGAACCTGATGTTGAAAAAGATGAAATAATTGAAGACAATTCAGATGATAAATCATCAATTTTTTCTGAATCTTCAAAAGATATAGAAAATATCAATTCCACTTTTGACATCACGGAATCTTATTCCCACTTGCCAAAATTGAGCAATGGTCAACTTGATTTATCAAAAGTTCAAGATGCACAACTTATCAAAACAAAACCAAACAGGGGAAAAGGTTATACAGCTGGTAACTCCTTTATAACAGAAGTGGTGATTGATAACAAGCCCACCAAACTTTTGCTTGACCCAGGAGCCTTCTGCTCTTGTGTTGTAAAATCTTTTCTTAAGACTTGTGTACCAAATTTTGAAGACCAAGTGTTACCTATTGATGGTATAAAATTCAACAGTGCAAGTAACCCAATGAAAGCATTAGGAATCTTTGAGACCAATGTCATATTCCCACACATAAATGGGAATTTAAGAATCACAGTTGAACTTGTTGTTATGGAAAATTGCTCTAGTACCCATTTTATATTGAGAAATGACTATTTAATCATGTATGGGATAGATTTGCATAATAACAAAGACAGATACTTTACTATTGGAGACAATAAGCGCCAAAAATTTGCCTTTTTACCATTTAAAAGACAAATTACAGTAAACAAAGTATCACCAGTCAGCTTAGAGTTAGAGAAATTCAAGTCTGAGCAGTTAAATGAGGCTGAAATAAGCCTTCATCTGACTGATAAACAAGAAAATGAACTTTCTTCCCTTTTATATGACGAAAGAGGAGCATTTGCTTCAGACAAAGAACCTCTAGGAGCAATTATTGGTCATGAAGTTGACATCATTCTTAACATTGAGAGACCTTATCCACCACTCTTAAGAAGACCTGCATATCCAGCAAGTCCAAAATCAAGAGAAGCTCTAGAAATTCATATCAAAGAACTTCTGGACCTTGGTGTAATAAGAAAGGTAGGCCACAATGAAGAAGTAGAAATAACTACACCAGTCATAGTGGCATTGCATAATGGAAAATCCAGAATGGTTGGGGACTTTAGAGCTCTGAACACTTACACTGTTCCAGACAGATACCCAATACCAAGAATCCAAATTTCCCTTACTCAAATACCTCAAGCAGTGTATATAACCACCATGGATGCCCTTAAAGGATTCCATCAAAATGTGGTTACACCAAGAGCAAGAAAATACTTGTGAATTATTGTTCATTGTGGAGTGTATGAATACTTGAGGATGCCCTTTGGTATCAAAAATGCACCTTCACACTTCCAAAGGATGATGAATTAAATCTTCCCTGAAGAACTCTCAGAGGGATGGTTAATCATTTACATTGATTATATTATTGTCTGTTCCAAGACTTGGGAGAAACACATGTACAGATTGTCCAGAGTTTTGACAAAAATTCAATCAGTAAACATGAAAATATCCTTGAAGAAATTCCATTTTGGATTTAAAGAACTTAAGGCAATAGGACAGGTTGTATCTGGTTTATCCCTTGGAATTGACAAAAGCAAAGTTGCAGCAGTATTGCTAAAACCCATGCCTCATAATAAGAAGGAAATTCAGTCATTCTTAGGTTTTGCAGGATATTACAGGCAACACATTAAAGACTTTTCATCCATAGCAAGACCACTTTATAAATTGTGTGACAAAGACACAGTATTTGAAATGACTGTTGACAGAGTCAAAGCTTTTGAGTCTCTAAGAGAAGCCTTGACCACTGCTCCACTCTTACTGATGCCAGACTTTAAATTTCCTTTCAAACTGTATATTGATTCATCAGGGGATGTACTAGGTGCTGCACTTCACCAAGTTCAGATCATAAATGATAAACCTGTAGAAGGACCCATATGTTCCATATCCAGGCAAATCAAACCAACTGAAGCCAGATATGGAGCAAGTCAAATGGAATGTCTATGTATTGTCTGGGCCTTGGAAAAATTAAACTAATTCTTGGAGGGATGTGTTTTTGAGGTGATAACAGATTGTACAGCTGTCAAATCACTTTTGAACATGAAAACACCCAACATACACATGCTCAGATGGCAAATAGCCATACAAGAATACAGAGGAAATATGACTATTGTTCATAAGGATGGGAATATTCATAAGAATGCAGATGGACTAAGCAGATGGCCATTACCAAACAATATTGATAATTCTGCTTATGTGCCAGAAGAAGCTTCACCACAAATTCCAATAGAAGGAATAAGTGTTACAGACTTGAACACCACCTTCTTTGAGCAAGTCAGATGAGTTACACTCAAGATAAGAATTGTAGCATCTTATGCCAATTACTTGACAAAGACTGTAAAGACAACTCTCTAATACATGCCTTGGATGAATTATGGAAAAAATCTTATGATGAAGAAAGATTTCACCTACTGGATGGTATAATTTACCACAGAACCAAGCACAAATGTGTCATGACAGTTGTAGACAGGTAATTAATCAATCTTGTACTGAAAGAATGCCATGATAGCCCCTTTTCAGGACATCTGTCTGAAGACAGAACAAGAGAGAAATTAAAGACCTGCATATGGTGTCCAATGTGGCAGAAAGATGTTGCAGAGTATTGCAAAACCTGTGACAGATGCCAAAAGGCAAATAAATCCACTGGCAAGAGACTTGGAAATATGATAAAAATCCAAGAACCAAGCAGACCTTGGGAAATTGTCCATATGAATTGGGTAACTGGCCTACCACCAGGAGGTGACAGAAGCTATAATGCTTGCCTAGTAATTGTGGACAGATTCAGTAAAACTCCTATCTTTTTACCATGTCACAAAGATGATACAGCCATGGATACAGCTCTTCTGATATGGAATAGAGTAGTGTCATGGACTGGGATATTTACAAATATCATTAGTGATAGGGATCCCAAATTCACTTCAGCACTATGGACAAATCTTCACCAATTATTTGGCACTAAACTATCTTTCTCTGCAGCCTACCACCCACAAACTGATGGCCTGGCTGAAAGGATGATCCAAACCTTAGAGGACATGGTTAGAAGAGTTTGTGCATATGGCCTTGAATTCAAAGATTGTGATGGATTTACCCATGATTGGTGTACTCTGTTGCCAGCACTGGAATTAGCATATAAAACATCAATCCATGCCAGTACCAATCAGACTTCTGCTATTCTAGAAAAAGGATGGAACCCCAAGTTACCCCAAGGTTCCTTGAGGAAAGATTTAATTGAAATACATACCACAGCTTCTAGCTTAAAAGGAATGCTAGACAAAGCTAGAAAGCATGCAGTAAGGTGCATGGAGGACTCTTTTGCATATGCTAAAGACAAATGGGATAAATCACATGCAACTCCAGATTTCAAAGTGGGGAACCTAGTTCTTGTATCCACCACTAACTCCAATAACATCAAAGGATGTAAAAAGTTGAAAGACCCCTTTGCAGGACCTTTCGTGATTAAGGCCCTCCATAGAGAAAATGCTGTTGAAGTAGAGCTATCTGAAGAACTTAGCAATAAGCATCCTACATTTCCAGTGAGCTGGATAAAGCCATATAAATCTAGTGATGCTGAGGAATTTCCCTTGAGGAATAATATTCCCCAAGTTATACCTCCTATTGAGACATCTGATACTACGAAAATTACCAAAGTTCTTAAAGAAAGGAAATTAAGAACCAAGAAAGTAGGGGAATACCTTGTTAGGTACAGTGACCCAGCTTGTGAAGATGAATGGTTAGAAGAAAAAGATATACCAGAAGCTACCAAACTCCTCAGGAGATTCAGACACACTAGAAATACCAATATTACAAAGTAATACTCCTTTTTAGGGGGAGGGAACGTGAGCCTTGGAGGTAATTTCATATACCCAAAAGACCACAAAAACAAAATTAACATATAAATATAAATAAAATAAGTTTATTTATATTATTAAAATAAAAATCAAAATATAAATATAAAATTATATTCAAAAGAAAAAATTTAATTACAATAAAAAATAAAATTATATTAAATTTTGGAATTATAAAATTACATCTATACTTGAAAAATTAAGTAAAAATGAAATTTTAACAAAATTGTAAAAAAATAAATAAATTTTGAAAAAAGTTAAGTAAGAATTATTATAACTTTTTATCCAATAAATAAACATATAAAAATTATTTCACCATTGGATTCCTCATAAAAAATAAGGTGGGGTCACGTCTGAGTGAAATTCTTGTAACTCAACTCTGAATGAGCTTAAATTAAGTTTTTAGTATTTTCAATACAAAAGTTGAAAATCCTCAAAACTTTAATTTAATTCACACCACATGTGGTGTTAACCATCAATTTTTGTGTTAAAATTGAGGTGTTGTGTTTAGTTTAGAAGTTATGAGGAATTGAAGTATTTTCAATTGAATTCAATTGAAATGTCAAAATGTGTGCGTGTATTACATAAGTGAACTTTGATTTACATATGAGGTATCAATTATTACTGTATTGTACTGTACAATTCAATTGAATTACATATGTAAATTATAAGTATAATACATGATGAGGAATTAAAGGAAAAATAAATTGGAAAGATTAAATTTGGGGGGGAAAAGGAACTCCAGCTCTAAGGGGGAGCTAGACCCCCAAAATCCTTTCTGACAGGTGTGTGGTGTCAAAATTGACGCAAACGTTTATCACTTTTGGCCTGGAATTGAGTTACAGGGTCTGTGGACTCAATTGATGATGAGGTTTTGATACCAACTGTGGTAGTTTTAGCTGTTGCCAAGAGGGTAAAACTACCCTTAATATAAAACAATCATAGTAAAGACAGTTTTAACTGGTTTCTACGTCTCTTACACACATTCTGACGTGTTTTGAAGGCTCTAGACCAGGTATTGCTATAGTAATGGCTGATTTAAGGGTCTAAAATGGCTAAAAATGGCATAAACCAGCCCTTTTTTGGTCTAAGCCAGGGTTCAATGATGCCATAATTTGCTTTTCTGTTGTCAGAATGTTTTTCACGACTGACAAGAGTAAATTTTACTTTTGGAGTAAGAAAATTGATGGCTATAAAAGAATGTCTTCTTTGCCCCACTTTTCTCTTCATGTTACACTCTTTTCCTTTTATAATTAGTTTAAACATTGTTAAACCAATAAATAAAAGATTCCAACCACCTTTCTTAAATCATTTTACACCCTTTTAACAACGTGAAAAAATCATTATAATCATTGTTTGTAACTCTTATAATCATTTTTACCCCTGAACCACCCCAAAAGTGAATTAAAGCATCTTTCATCACTGTAAACTTTGTCACTTTGTTTCCAAATTCACTCTGGTCACTTTTGGGCGTGTTTTCTCTTTAGTATTCTTTTTAAAGACCTTTTTCTTTAATTAATTGCTTGCAGTTCTTCTCTCAATTAATTCCAATTGAAATTTCTCTTGAAGAAATTTCTTTTGTAGTCTTAAAATTTCTCTTGTAGAGTATTCTTTGGATAAATTTTTATTGTTGGTAAAACAATAAATCTTTATAATATTCTTTTGTTATACTAATAAAGTTATAAACAATAAAACTGGCGTGTTTTCTCTTAAAAATAATATTTCTTACTATTTTTAATTGATTATTACCTTATACAAATTTTGAGGACAGGAAAAGTACTTGATTTTTAATCAAAGTTTCATATCCACACCTTACAACAGTGGTTTGATTGTCCTCTTCTGGGTTGTCTGCAAACACTAAAAAGATAAATAAATATAAGTCTTTCTTCTAGAAGTGTTTTTTTTGACAGGATATGGCAAATTCCACATACAAATTGCTTTTATATCTTTGAATGAATAAAATGAATGTAAGAAATGAGTAAAAAAGAAAAGAACTAAGTTTTTTTATTGGTTTTTTATTTTTTTATATTTTTATTTCTAAAGAATAAAATGAAATTAAGTTGATTATTTTGGAAATTGATTTATGATATAAATTCTTTTTTGATCACTAGAGGCACTCAAAGAAAGGTCTTGCAAGTCTTATGATGTGAAAAACTACATGTAAGACAGTAAAATTGCTTTCCAAATGCCTCAATATCTCTTAAAATCAATAAATATGAAATTATCATATAATTTATCATTGGTGATTCCAGTTTGAATCTTTTTCGGGGGTCTTCCAAGTAAATATCTCCGCCTGGCCCTCAAATGTAAGGTTTGACTATGAAACAATAAGTAAAAATCACTAATATTTTACCCATTGTACTCTGAATTTCCTTATGAAATTTAAAGAATAATATAAAAGAAAATTATAATAATAAGCAATTATTATAGCTATGGCATAAGATATTTATATTATTAAATAAATATATTAATATAGAATGATTAATATATTTATAGCACTTTCTTACTGTTAAAAAAAAGAATAAAGGCGTCAAAAATCAATTTTTAATAATAAAAAATAATGATAACAATAATATTAGTAATATTAGAGTTATGAATTAATATAAATACTATTTATATTAATTTAAGAATGATTAGAAAGTAATAATAAAGATAAAATAATGTACTTTTGACACTTAACATAGTCATTTTGAATACCTTTATGCCAAAAAATATAAATACAACTTTTTTAAATTGTATTTACAATAAAAATTAGAAGAAATCACAAATAGTCTTGTTTTATGTGGAATTAGAGAATTTTAGAGAAATTTAACAAAAAGAATTTCAAATTGATTTAATCACATGAAAATTTATTATTCTAATAAAGCTATATTCTTTAAGTATATAACAGTTTTATATAAAAATAAGAAAGCTTTTACCTTTGGTTCAATAATTTTGTAAGATATGTCTATGAAACTTTTGATAATATTACTATTAATCAATAGTACTATGACTGTTCTTATGGAATATAATAATAAAAATCATTATAACCACAATTAAATAATTAAAGAATTATTTCTTTTATGTGTCATACACTACTAGTGATTATAACAGTAAGCAGTAATTGTCTATAAGAATCAATTACAAGAAGAATTTAATAATAAAAACTTCTTTTATTAAAATAATAAAGTTATTTTAATATATAATTATCTTTTACAAGAATAATTATAACAATAATTCTTGAAGAAAACTAATCTTAGAGAAACACTTTAAGAATTAAAGAGAAATCACTCACTAATACTCCAAAAGAACTCATTAAAGATAAAAGTAGAGAGATTTGACGTAGAATTGTGGATTTTAATGGATAAAAATTGATTTATAGCAGGATTACAACAATATATAGCTTATTTATATAATTCCACGTCCTTCTGATTGATTCAGAAAGAATTAAAACACTTAAGAAATAGTTTTAACTAATACTGACTTGTTGGTAATAAAGGTATAATATAATGTGATGATGATGTGGAAAAAACAGCAAGAGGAGGCCTCTTTTAAGTCTAAGATAGCTCACAGAGGCAGGCAATGGAACAAACTGAAAAACCAGTGAGTGAGAAAACAATAAACCTTTCTGGATTATTGATTGCATCATTTTTTGTCATGTAAGATTATCCTAATTGCTTAATTGAGGCTTTTACGTGACTACCAACCCATTTATGGTTAAGAATAAAAGAAGTAACAACTGCAAATCTTCTGTATTCCAAAATAATCATTTATTTCCCAAAGTTATCAATGTTATTGGAAATTTCATCACAGAATGTATTTTCTGTAAATTTTTAAAGATTCTGTGTTTCACATGGAATCCTCAAAAATGGACTGTAAGTAAAACTTTTAATTTTACATATAAAAGTATAATTCCTTTTGGTTTTTATATGAATTATAAAGTTCTCAATTGGTCCTGAAAGCTTCAGAAATATTCATTAAGAATTGTATTTTTAATGAATTTTTGAAGTTTTACCTCATTTCTACATAGAATTGCAAATAGCAGTCTATGGCTGGTTGCTATGAGGTGAATCAATGCATACTAGTCCAAAAAGGGTTTTAACTAATCTTTTGGGGTCCATCAATAGAAATTCATTAAGAGTTGACATGGTTACAGTAGTCTAAGTAGCTCTTTACCTCCTTGGCATGTCAAAATAGCAGGTTATTTGCTATTTTCTTATGATTTACTGAAGTTGTAACATGGTAACCAAGTTCCCAAAAGCTTTTAGTTTACCAATTAGGCCACGATCAGCCATGGATCCAAGCTTTGGAGCTGTACAGGCCTCAGAGGCCTCAGAAGTTGGGTACCCTGGCTCTCTTTGATGTCTTTTGTCCCCCTTACCTATTTTTTATGTCAAAATAGAATTTTAAGCTTCAAGTGAGATATCCACTATGGGTGTATCAAAGGTTCATGTAAGAATACCATAATATTAAGTGCCAAAAACATGCATAACACTATTCTTAGTGTATTTGTAACATGGAATCTCTCACATTCCCATTATTTTGGGGTGAAATAGAGAAAAACAAAAATTTTCACGGATCTTTTATGTGGTATTGATGATGTGGTATTGAAGTATTTTCCATATTACCACCTCAAAGAGTTAATTTGAGCTTATTCACTCTATGGAGCCAACCTAGGTGAATTTTTGTGTAGAATCCAAATCTGGCCTTAAATCCATGGATGTATTTACTCAATAAAAGGCTATCTATCTTTTCTGAGATCAAAAATGATGAATTTTGAATATATGCATGACTTATGGGTTATGCATAGTTCAGAATTTATTTTTAAGATAATTGTGGCCTATTTGGGCATGTGAAATATACTTCAAGGCTCACATTCCCTCCCACTAAAAAATAAAATTGTACTACAATTTTATCAATGGTACAAAAGAGGAAAAAGGCCCCAAAGGGGGGTAATTTCCACTGTCCAACCTCTTTACATTACTCAGATCAAGTGATTTAAAGCACATTTATAGACATATTCAGGCTTTTGGCCTTCTTTCATGTCTAAATCTTCTTAAGAGTTTATCTTTGTCAGGTATTTCTGATGCTGCCATCCATTCATCTTCATATACTGGATTTCTATATCTGACAAGATATTCTCTCTGATGTTTACCCCTAAGTCTGGTTTCTTTTATGACTTTCTTTATTTTTATGTCTTCACTCTGTTCTACTGGTGGTACAGTCAAAGGACTTGGGTTCCTTAAAGGAAACAATTCTTTGTCAGTTGGTTGATAAGGCTTTATCAAGCTGACTGGAAAGGTTGGGTGTTTATTTTCCAATTCCCCACTCAATTCCACCTTAACTGCATTGGTTCCATGTAAGGCAGCAATAACAAAAGGTCCTACATAAGAATCTTTATATTTCTTTGGGCCTTTGATATTATTAAAAATCAAGGTTGAAACTAGAACTAAGTCCCTTACTTTGAAGTCTGGTACTTTTTGAATCTTGTCCCACTTCTGTTTAGCATATTCAAAAGCATCATTCATACTCTCTTTTGCATGATGTTTCACTTTATCAAGCATTATTTTGAAGCTGGAGGCTGTAGGATGAATATCAATCAAGTCTTTCCTCAGTGTATCTGCTGGGAGTCTTGGATCGCATCCTTTTTCTAACATAGCTGGAGTTTGACCTGTGGAAGAATGAACTGATGTCTTATATTCCAATTCTAATTCAGGTATAAGCGTGCACCAGTGGTGGGTAAAGCCATCTGAGTCTTTTAATTCTAACCCATAGGCACAAAATCTCCTGATCATGTATTCTAAAGTTTGAGTCATTCTTTCTGCTAGACCATCTGTTTTAGGGTGAGATGCTGTAGAGAATGATAACTTAGTCCCAAACAATCTATGAAGATTGGTCCAAAGTGCAGATGTGAACTTGGGATCTCTGTCACTTATGATACTCTTAAATAATCCTGTATGAGAAATAACCCTACTCCATAGAAGAAGAGCTGTGTCCATAGCTGTGTCATCTTTATCGCAGTGTAAGAATATGGGAGTTTTGCTATATCTGTCTACAATGACTAAACACGAATTATAACTTTTGTCACCACTTGAAGGACATTCTGTGACCCATTCCATGTGAACAACTTCCCAAGGGTATTTTGGTTCTTGAATATGGATTGTAAGTCCAAATTTATTGCCTGTACTCCTGTTTGCTTTTTGGCATCTGTCACAGGAATGGCAATATTCAATGGTCTCTTTTCTCCAAGATGGCCACCATGCACAGTTCTTCACTTTTTCAAGTGTTCTCTCCGCTGACAGGTGTCCAGAGTAGATGCTATCATGACATTCATGAAGAATGGTATTGATAAGCAGCCTACTACACAATGTCATCACACAAGAATGTATGCTTCTGTGGTAAATTATTCTATCAAACAAGTGAAATCTTCCTTCAGAATAGGAACCTTTCCAAGCTTCATCAAGTGCATTGACCAAAGATTGATTGTTGCAGTCTTTATCTAATAAGGAAGTCCAGATATGGCAATTCTTGTCTTGCTTATAAGATTCTCTGACTTCTTCAAAGAATTAAGTCCCAATATCAGTTATTTTAATTCCTTCAACTGGAATCTGTGGTTCTGCTTCCAAAGGTACATAAGCTGGGTTATCAGGAGTGTTGGCTAATGCCCATCTGCTAAGTCCATCAGCATTCTTGCGAATGTTTCCTGCTTTGTGAACTATGGTGATGTTTCCTCTATATTCTTGAATAGCTATTTACCATCTCAACATATTTGTGTTGGGAGGTTTCATGTTAAAAAGTGATTTCATGGCATTACAGTCAGCTATCACTTCAAGAACACTGCCATCAGGATGATAGTGTAATTTCTCAAGTGCCCATACCAAACATAAGCACTTCATTTGGCTTGCACCATATCTGGCTTCCGTTGGTTTGATTTGTCTTGAGATGTAACAAACTGGTCCTTCTGTATTTTTGTCATCAATAATTTGGACTTGATGTAGGGCTGCCCCTAATCCATCTCCACATGCATCAATGTACAATTCAAAAGGTATATTCCAGTCAGGCATGAGTAGTAAAGGTGCTTCTGTAAGAGCTTTCCTTATCTTCTCATAAGCTTTAATTCTCTCCTGTGTCATCTCAAATACTGTTTGTTGATCACAGATTCTATAGAGTGACTTGGCTAGAATTGCAAAATCTTTCAAGTGTTTCCTGTAATAACTGGCAAATCCAAGAAAAGATATCATTTCTTTTTTATTCTAGGTTATTGGCGTAAGTAACACTGCTTCTACTTTGTTTTTGTCAATACCCAAGCTTAAACCAGAAACAATATGTCCTAATGCTTTGAGTTCTTCAAAACAAAAATTGCATTTCTTGAGTGAAATCTTCATATTCACTTCTGCAACTTTGTGAAGTACTCTTGCAAGTCTTTCAAGGTGTAAAGACCATGAATCAGAACATATGATAATATCATCAATATAAATGATAAGCCATCCTTCAGATAATTCTGTAGGGAAGATGGTATTCATCATTCTTTGATAATGGGATGGTGCATTTTTGATATCAAATGGCATTCTAAGATACTCATAAATACCACAGTGAGTGATAATTATAAGTAATTTCTTAGCTTTAGGTGTTAAAAAATTCTGATGAAAGCCTTCAAATGCATCTATTGATGTTATAAACTTGGCTTTAGACAATTGGGTCAAGGTTTCTTGTCTTCTAGTAATTGGATACCTATCTGGAACTGTGTAGGTATTTAATTCTCTAAAATCTCCAACCATTCTTGATTTATCATTATGCAAAGCAATAATAACAGGTGTTGTCACTTCAACTTCTTCATTATTGCCTACTTTCCTTAGTACACCAAGTTGCATCAACTATTGGATATGTTTTTCAAAGGCTTCTCTAGCTCTGGGACTGGCTGGATAAGCTGTTCTTCTAAGGACTGGAGGGTATGGTCTGTCAATCGTAAGAGTAATATCAACTTCATGCCCTTCTATAGTGCCTAATGGTTCATTATCAGAGGCAAAGGCATTATTATATGTGTATAACAGATCAATAAGCTCATGTATCATCTTTGTTGACAATGATGGATTAATTTGTGCTTCAACAAGTTGATTAGCCACAACTTCTTCCTAATAAGTATCTTTCTTGGATGATACTATGGATATTTGTTTGCACATATTGGAAAAGGCAAACTTTTTTCTCTTGTTTTCTCCAATTGTCAAATATCTGTCTTTATGGTTATTGATGTCAATACCATAAATATTCAAGTAATCATCTCCAAGGATGATATGTTGAGATGTGCAATTGTCCATCACTACTATCTCTTTCTTCATTCTTATGCTTCCTTCAGGGTTTGAGAACACAATATTAGTGTCCAATATGCCCAAAGGGTACATATTGTTACTGGCACTACTAAACTGCACATCTTCTATTGGTAATAGATGGTTTTTCCATTCAGGAAGTATAACTTGGAGATAATCTTTGCCCACACAAGTGCAAAATGCCCCTGTCTCCAAATTTACTTTGGCTTCAATATCATTCATCAGAATTGATGTGATAAAAGATGCTCCAGCAGTATAACCTTTACCTCTAGCAGGTTTGGCTTTATACATTCTGGCATCTTGGATATTGATCAGGTTATGACAGTCCTCACTGTACTGTGGCAAGTTAGTATGGACTTCTGTGACCTCAAAGAAAGCTGTAATGTTTTCAATGGTATAGTCCTCTACTGGTGTATCCTCATGATCAGAGACTTCAGAATCTAGGTCAGATTCTTCTTTCTCTTCAGTACACTGAACTTCTTCAATGACTTGAACTTAATTGATTTTTTTCTTTTTGGTGCAAGTGTTGGCTAAATTTGAAGTGCTTCCACATTTATGACACTTCAAGACAGGTCTTTCAGGTCTTCTGTCCTCTCTGGAAATCTTTGGGACAATCTTGGACTCTATAGGGATTTTAGTCCAAGTTTTACCAATTCTTGTTCTGGTAATGATATCGTCCATTGCATTAATATAGTCCTCTGTTGAACAGTGTTCTACACATCTGAACTTGATAGCATTTTCTAGTTCTCCTCCACATTTTCTTAATATTTTCATATTAATTATAGTGTCAGACATATCTGGGTGTAAAGCAGATAATCTGTCTTTTTGCTTGAAGAACCATGTAAGTGGTTTATCTTTTTCTGAGTTAAAAATGGCACTTTCAAAAGAATTTTCCATTTTAAACCTCCAAGAGTTATTGGCCCATTTGGTAATAATTTAGGATTTCCACCAAGACCAATCATGTTTTCCATGATCTATCCTCATCTTGTAATACCATTTCTTTGCAGTTCTGGTAAACAGAGAGTGTTATTTGCCCACTATAATTTCATCAGGTATGTGAAAATCGTCTTGCAACATATCAATAGTTCTGATGAACTCAATATGGTTGTATTCTCCTTCACCAGAGAATGTTGGCCATTCTTCCAATTTGGAAATATCTCTTACAGAAATAACATTTTCTCCTAAGAATGGGGTCAAACATTCTTTAACAGAAATTTTTTCTTCAGTCAAAGGTGTAGAATGTCGTGGCATATGTGGCTCATAATTATTGTGAATTTGTTCTACATTTTCAATGATTTCATTTCATAACTTCTTCCTTTCACTGTCACTTTTTGCCAAATGTGTGGAAAACTGATTGGTATTTTTAGCTATTTCCAAGACATGATCTTTCATAATTTTAAGTTGATCATTAATTTTTAAAGTGGAAAGATATTCCATTTCATCATTTTGAACTTGATATTTACTCTCAATTCTGTCACATGTATTGGTAAGTAATTCCAGTTTGGTAATTACAGACTTATGCATTTCAGAAGACTGTTTGTCATTGATGTCCAATGTTATTTTAGTTAAATTTGCATCAAGTTTACCAATTTTTACATCACTATTAGATTGAACAAAATGTATTTCATCTATTATTTGCGTGGAAATGTTCTGTTCATCCTTTCCTGCTCCTTGGCTGTAAATTCCATGAGAGTCCTTGCCATATTGAACACACTGTCCACAGCTAAAGGCTCCAATTTGGGAATCCTGTACCCTTGTGGGTAAGGTCTGTTCCAATTGGCTTTGCCTTTTCCCTTTCCTTGATGGTTCTTTGGACCTCTCTGTTTCTTCTGAGGTCCTTTGGGCTTGTCTTTGGACACTTCTGGAGCTGGTTTGGAGCTGGTAGACACCACTGGGCCTTCTATCTCCAAAGCTGGAGTCATTTCCAGCTCCTTCTTCTGGTCTATGGATCAAAGACTTTGGTTCTTCAACCAATTCTTTATCTTTTTTACCTTGTCTTTGCAAGACAATGGGCTCCAACCTCCTAAGAGTTCTATGGTCCTCTCCTGACCCAGAAAGCTCTTGATGTGTAAGTAGGAGTTCATGGGCCCCTGCCAAAGGCTTGGGCATATTTCCCACTCCTCTTCTTTGGCTTCTCTGAACCAATTTTTGTATTGGCATTGACAAATTTCTATTTCTGTGGTTCAGCCCTTAAAATATTATCATGAATCAGTTCAGATTCACAATTCACATCAAAGTTTGTGGGTACAGACCTTGGGGAATGGGGGCAACTCTGGCATCCTCCAAATGTGTCTCTCTTGAGGAAGACTTGAAACTTCTGGATTTTGTCTTGCCTCTTCCTTGTCCACATCCATCTGGTTGGACTGAATAGTTGCTTACATTTCTGGTATGCACCATTTTCACATCAATTTTAAGATAAAGAGTGAAAATATAAAGATAAAACACACCTTTTGGTGGTAATTTAGTTTTTTCAGAGTTGAATAAGGTGCCTCTTTTAGCAATTTGCGCCTCAATACAGTCCTCAGATTCTCCTTCTGAATATTCTGGACTGGTAATATATCTCTTACTGAGTCTGTTACCAGCTGCACAGTATTTGATTAAAGACACTAAAAAATTATAAAAGAGAAAAATTATTTTTTATACTTCTTTTTAAAATATTTTCAAAGATTTTTTAATAGTTTTTATATTTTTTTAATATTAAAAAAATTATTCTTTTCAAAGAAAAAAAATTGAAATTTAAGATTTTGAATGAAAATTAATTCAGAGTAGTTCAAAGAATAATTTTATAAGTTTTTGGATGTGAAAAAGCCACATGTAAAAACAGTATGAGATTAAACCCAATTCCTCAATGAAAAAGATTTTAAGACAATTTCAAAAATGAAAAATATTTTAACTTCAAATTAAAAGAGAAAAATATCAAATTAATATATTTTAGAGCTTAAAGATATATTAATTAAGGGTACAAGGTTCAAAAACACGGCCAGCCCCCCAAATGTAAGATGTGTCTATGAAACTGTTGATAATATTACTTCTAATCAACAGTACTATGACTGTTCTTATGAAATATAATAATGAAAATTATTATAACCACAATTAAATAATTAAACAATTATTTCTTTTATGTGTCATACACTACTAGTGATTATAACAGTAAGCAGTAATTGTCTACAAGAATCAATTACAAGAAGAATTTAATAATAAAAACTTCTTTTATTAAAATAATAAAGTTATTTTAATATATAATTATCTTTTACAAGAATAATTATAACAATAATTCTTGAAGAAAACTAATCTTAGAGAAACACTTTAAGAATTAAAGAGAAATCACTCACCAATACTCCAAAAGAACTTATTAAAGATAAACGTAGAGAGATTTGACGTAGAATTGTGGATTTTAATGGATGAAAACTGATTTATAGCAGGTTTACAACAATATATAGTTGATTTCTATGATTTCAGGTCCTTTGTATTGATTCAGAAATAATTAAAACACTTAAGAAATAGTTTTAACTAATACTTACTTGTTGGTAATAAAGGTATAATATAATTTGATGATGATGATGTGGAAAAAACAGCAAGAGGAGGCCTCTTTTAAGTCTAAGACAGCTCACAGAGGCGTTCCTTGGAGAAAACCTAAAAACCAGTGAGTGAGAAAACAATAAACCTTTTTGGATTATTGATTGCATCATTTGTTGTCACATAAGATTATCATAATTACTTAATTTGAGGCTTCTATGTGACTACCAACCCATTTATGGTTAAGAATAAAAGGAGTAAAAACTTTAAATCTTCTTTTATTCCAAAATAATCATTTATTTCCCAAAGTTATCAATGTTATTGGAAATTTCATCACAGAATGTATTTTCTGTAAATCTTGAAAGATTCTGTGTTTCATGTGGAATCCTCAAAAATGGACTGTAAGTAAGACTTTTAATTTTACATATAGAAGTATAATTCCTTTTGGTTTTTATATGAATTATACAGTTCTCAATTGTTCCTGAAAGTTTCAGAAAGATTAATTAAGAATTTTATTTTTAATGCATTTTTGAAGTTTTACCTCATTTCTACATAGAATTGCAAATAGCAGTCTATGGCTGGTTGCTATGAGGTAAATCAATGGATACTAGTCCAAAAAGGGTTTTATTTACTTCTTTGGGGTTTATCAATGGAAAGTCATTAAGAATTGACATGGTTGCAGGAGTCTAAGTAGCTCTTTACCTCCTTGGCACGTCAAAATAGCAGGTTCTTTGCTATGTTCATATGATTT
Organism: Austropuccinia psidii; assembly: GCA_023105745.1. Taxonomy (NCBI): domain Eukaryota; kingdom Fungi; phylum Basidiomycota; class Pucciniomycetes; order Pucciniales; family Sphaerophragmiaceae; genus Austropuccinia; species Austropuccinia psidii. The sequence goes on from JALGQZ010000001.1 coordinate 21,938,891, forward strand.
ACTGAAGTTGTAACATGGTAATCAAGTTCCCAAAAGCTTTTAGTTTACCAATTAGGCCAAGATCAGCCATGGATCCAAGCTTTGGAGCTGTCCACGCCTCAGAGGCCTCAGAAGTTGGGTACCCTGGCTCTCTTTGATGTCTTTTGTCCCCCTTGCCTATTTTTCATGTCAAAATAGAATTTTAAGCTTCAAGTGAGATATCCACTATGGGTGTATCAAAGGTGCATTTAATAATACCATAATATTAAGTGCCCAAAACATGCATAACACTATTCTTAGTGTATATGTAACATGGAATTTCTCACATTCCCATTATTTTGGGGTGAAATAGAGAAAAACAAAAATTTTCACGGATCTTTTATGTGCTATTGATGATGTGGTATTGAAGTATTTTCGATATTACCACCTCAAGGAGTTAATTTGAGCTTATTCACTCTATGGAGCTACCCTAGGTGAATTTTTGTGTAGAATCCAAATCTGGCCTTAAATCCATGGATTTACTTACTCAATAAAAGGCTATTCATATTTTCTGAAATCAAAAATAATGAATTTTGAATATATGCATGACTTATGGGTTATGCATAGGTCAGAATTTATTTTTAAGATAATTGTGGCCTATTTGGGTATGTAAAATATACCTCAAGGCTCACAAATTTTAATATTTTTGTTGCGTCTGAGGGGGAAATAGAGTAAAAAGAGCTCTAATTATAGTGAAATCATCCCTCCTAGAGTCCAAAACAAATCTAGTAGACTTTTAATGATGGTATCCACTGGAATTGATCAGTATCCTAAGGCTTAGTGATGATTACATCATAATTGAACCATCTGATCTCATTATCATACAATTATTTAGAGTTATCAGTCCAACTCTAAGTTTTATGACAGAATAGGCTTGGAAGAAGCCTAAGCTTTGTGGATTGTATTAGTATTAATACTAATATAGTAGTATTTACCATTTTTATCACTTATATAACTGTTTAACTTAAAATAAGATTACAGTGAGTGATCATAAATGAACAATTTGAATCTGAAACCTTGATCCTTAATAGCTTTGGATTTATACATGCTAAAGCCAATAAGAGAGTGTATTTTGATATCTTAACATGTCATGAGTAAACTTTGGAGAGAATTTCATTACATCATAAAAACTCTATTTTTGATGATTTTTCTTGTAACTCATCTTTTCTGTCAAAATTCACTATTTTAAACTTCAAACCATGATTTCAAGGGGTTTTACCTTTAATACAATGAAAGAAAATACAGAATTATTCACATATGAGCTAGTAGAGCCTCAATTTTTACTTTATTTCAAGTTTGGACCACTTTCACAACAAAGTGGTCAACAGCTATAGCAATTTTATTCAATAAACCCTTACAAGTTTTAACCTTGCTTATAACCTGTAAAATGAAGCTTATATCTGTACTCCTATAGTAATTAGATGGTAACTTTGATTTTGGTTTAACTCTCTATCATATGTATTTTAAGAGATATGAGCTAAAAACCATGAACATATGCACTGATCATAAAAGTGCATATATTCAGGTTATTTCCTTAAATATTGACTTTGAAAATATGAAATAAAAATTCTATATGTGTATATTTTCATGGGGAATCCAATATTGAAGTTTATTTTACTTTTTGTTTCATTGGCTTCTGAAATAAATAAGAATCTATGTCTTTTTTATGGTATTCTTACTTATTATTCATTAATTATTGACTTTACAGATATGCCATAAAAATGATATATGTGTATTTTATCATTAGGAATCTAATTTTGTAATTCATTCAAAATTTTTACTCATTAGATTCCAATTTGCTTAAGAATTTATCCCTATTTATGGCATTTTCACTTATTTCAAAAGAATAATTATTGTAAATTTTTCATGTGACCTTTTTAGATATGTGGTCACATCTAAAAGGCTTAAAATAAAAGGAAACAAAAAAAGAGCCAAAAAACTAGTTATCCTTACCAAGATCATCAAAGGTTCTCTGGAATTCGTTTATCAATTCATCTTCATACCAAGCAAACTTGGCAGCCATATCTTCAGAGGAAGTACCAGGAATCATTCTATAATTAGCATATACAATCACCTTCCTACTACTTCCATCAACTCTTCTGAGAAATCTGGTCACAGAATCTTGACCTTCATTCACCACATTAAGATCCTCTCTGGTAACCCTTACTGGCCAATGCTGCCAATTTTGAAAAACTTGAGTAGGAGGGAATAGCAAAGGTGACAAAGCTTCTCTTTTTTGGCGGGCTCTGGCCACATTTTGTAATTTGTGGGAGGTATGGAGTGGTGATGGACTGGGCTGGGAGATAGGAGATGGCTTCATTGGTGAATCCAGGATAGGCCTAGAAGTGGAAGGTTTAGGTGAAGGAGGAAGAACTGAAGATTGGACTGAAGAAAGGACAGGTTGAAAGCTTATTGGAGTACTGGGAATAAGGTTAATTTGAAATTTCTTGGCAGGAGGTTGAGTGGGTGAAGAATTTGAAAGGTGGCCAACCAATGGATTAATCAACTCAACTTCCTCACCATCCAATTGATCACTTCCTTCAGCATCTGAATTGGTTGGTGAATCAGAAATTTTCCTTATTCTTTTCACCACCTCTTTGTTATTGATCCTGGATATTGGGACCTCTGAGCTGGATTAAACTGGCTGACCACCAGTGGTAATGGGCCCTCCAGCATTGGTTCTCCTTTCAACCTCCCTTTTCCTGGATCCAGTCACTAATTAAAGTCATTGGTATCAAGTAATACAGGAAGATAAAAGGACTTAAAACTAGAATAGCCTGAATTACCAGCACAAGTATGGGCCACAGAGACTGGGACTTCTTTCCCCAAAGTCCCATCCTTCTTGCTCCACACATATCTTTTGATTTTGGAAAGTGGCACTCCTGGATGTCAACATGCCTTCTTCCCATCAAAACTATAGTGGCACTTTGAAGACCTGTGTTTTAAATTCTGGAAGCATTCTTTACCCTTAATCAAAAACTCAAAACAAGGTGAATCCAAGATTCCATCCACCTTGTACCCATCATAGGTTTGATGAGGATCAAATTTTTCTGAAGAAGCCATGGACCAGGGTGAGCCCAATTAACTGAAGGTGCCAGACCCACAAAGAACAGAAGTAGAATATTCAGTGAGTTGAGTCAGTTTGGAACTCATTTCTATATTCATGAAAGCAAAAGAATTCATTCAGTCAGATATGCATATCAAAATCCTGAAGGTCATCAAGATTGGGGGCCATAATTCCATTATGGCTCCCTCAAGGTCCTCAATGTGGGGCCCCAATCAACAAGCCAGGACCTCACCTTCAGCTTTGGGGAGGTCACTCTTTGTAAGGTTTGACTATGAAACAATAAGTAAAAATTACTAATATTTTACTTATTGTACTATGAATGTCCTTATAAATGAAACAAATAAGATAAAAAGAATTATAATAATAAAGAATTATTATAATTATGGCGTAAAAATGATTATATTATCAATAAGATATGATAATACAATTTATATTATAAAATATAATATAATAAAATAAATATATTAATATATTTAATGGCACTTTATTATTGTTACAAACAAATAATAAAGGTGTAAAAAATTGTTTTTTATTAATAAAAAACAATTAATAACAATAATATTACCAATATTAAAGTTATAAATTAATATAAATACTATTTATATTAATTAAAGAATTATTAAAAGAATAATATAGGGAAAATTATTATAATAAGAGAAAATAACCTACTTTTAATACTTAATATAATAATTTTGAGATATTTTACGCCAAATAATGTAAATACAACTTATCAAAATTGTATTTACAATACAAAATAGAGAAAATTACAAATATTCTTGAATTTTATGTGGAAATGAGTTTTTAGGGAGATTTTAACAAAAAAAATTGAATAAATGATTTAATCACGTCAAAATTGATGATTATAATAAGATTATCTTTGGTCTTTAATAATATAAAAGTTTTATATATAAAGAATAAAGATATTACCTTTTTAATTGTATTGATTTAATGTTTTTGATGCGTCTGAGGGGGAAACAGAGTAAAAAGAGCTCTATTTATAGTAAATACCTCCCTCCTAGAGTCCAAAAGGCTTCTAATAGACGTGTACTGATCATATCCACTGGAATTGATCAATATTTTAAGGTTTGGTGATGATTACATCATGATCAAACCACATTACATCATTATTATGCCATTATTTAGAGTTATCACTATAACTCTAGGTTTGATGACATCAAAGGCTTGGAAGAACCCCAAATTTCGTGTATTTTATTATTTTTAATCATAAACTAATAGTATTAACCAATTTTATTACTTATATGACTGTTAAACTTAATTTAAGGTTACAGTGAGTGATCATAAATGATCAAATTAAGCTCAAACTTTGATCCTTAGTAACTTTTGAAATTTACACGCTACAGCAATTCAGAGAGTGAATTCTAATATGTTGACATAACCTTATTATGCTTCCAAGAGCATTTTATTACATCATCAAAACTCTATTTTTGATGATTTTTCTTGTAACTCATCTTTTCTGTTGAAATTTAATATTTTAAACTTCAAACTATGATTTCAAGGGGTTATACCTTGAATATTATAATAAAAAACACATCATTCTTCACGAATGAACTAGTAGAATCCAACTGTCTACTTTTTTTAAGTTTGGACCACTTTCACAACAAAGTGGTCAACAGCTCTGTTTATTTTAATCAATAATTCCTTACTGATTTTAACCTTGCTTATATCTTGTGAAATAAGCTTCATTTCTGTATTCCTACAGTAATTACGTAATGACTTTATTTTTGGTTCATCACTCTATCATGCATAATTCAAGAGATATTAGCTAAAATCCTTGAATATATGCGTTGACCAAAAAAATGCATATATTCAGGTTAATTCCTTAAGTATTGGTTTTGAAGCTTAGCTTATTAATTGTTTTATGTGTGGATGTTTATGGGGAATCCAATGGTACCATTTATTTCACATGTTGCTTCATTGGCTTTTGAAATAAATAAGGATTTGTGTTTTTTATAAGGTATTATTACTTATAACTTATGAAATATTGACTTTACAGATATGCCATAAAAATGGTATATGTGTATTTTACCATGGGGCATCCAATGGTATAATTTATATCACATTTTTACTCATCGGTTTTTAAGTTAAACCAATTTTTATACCAATTTATGGTATTTTTGTAGTTTTAAGGTACTTATTTTTAATGTATAATTATATTAAATATTTCTTGTGACCTTTTTGGGTATGTGGTCATATCTCGAAGGTTCACACTCTTTTTTATGGTCCTTGACCACCCTCAATAGCTCCAGGCCATATGCTCCTTTGGACCCCCTGGAACCCTAGCAAAATTTGTCCTGGGGGACTCCAATAGCCCCCATGGATTGTGGACCGCAAAACCCCCACAATGGCCAAAAAAGCCAAATTTTCAAGGACCCAAAGAAATGGCCATAGATTGACCAATACCCAAAATGGCCTCAAAGGGCATTTTGGGCTAAATCCTCAAGGATCATGGGGACAAGACCCCTCCTTTCAAGACCCTCACAATATGCAAAATCAATGTTGACTGAAAGAAAAGGCCACAGAAGATGATAAGGCCAATTCATGCAGGAATAAAAGCTCATATAGCCATTCTTCCTCAAATTTTGAGCTGAAGAAGTTAGTGGCCATTATATTGGGATAAATCCCCAAGCCAATGAAGAAAAGAAGACTTGACTGAAAAATGACTCAAAGAAATGGAAAATTTTCACTTATTCAAACAAAGGGGAAATTTATTAAAGGATCAAGAACAAAGAAGTGAACAAAGGTTTTTCAGGATAATTATCAAGAGGAATGAAGATTTAATCGTAAAGCTTTTGAAAAGAATGTGGGTATGTTGGAAATGACACTCAACATTGGTAGGATATTATGGTGCTCAGGAGCCCACCAGTTTCAAGGGGATACTGTCACAGCCACTATCTAGGGGTGAGGGTATTAAATCTTAGCCCTACTCAAACTCATCAAGCCAGAAAATTCAGTATTGGTATCAGTAATTGGTTTCAGAAAATCTTCTGTCTGAAACAACCATACAGCTTGGTTCATCAATACAGCATGTCAACACTTGTACAGGCTGGATTCACCAAATATGGTTTTTGATTCACAAGTCTGAAACTGTATTATCACCCAATTCCACCACACCTCTTGTACAGACCCTTTAGATCCATACAGGGGCTGTATTATCCAAATTGATTCAAATGAAGATTCCTCTCAAGAAAATTTACTCCCTGGATCAGGGCTGATGGATTCTCACATATACCAGCCCCTCTTTCTCCCGCTGGGGACATTTCCTCAGCTAATTAATATATTTGATTTATTATTGAATAAATATTCTTATTCTTATTTTGGAGTATTATATTTAATGGTTTTAAGTTGGTCTTTGCATTTCCTCACCTGTTCAGTAGAGTTGTGGTGGCCATATCCTTATTAACCCTTCTCTTTCTTTCTGATAGGTTGAAACAGTGTACTTGGACTTGTTTGTGGTTGAATCTTTTATTCTTTACTCTTACTCTCTTTTTGCTGCTTTCTTATATTTATTTCATTAGAAATCCTATCCTTATTACAATCTTAAGTGTATTCCATCTTATCCCATCCTTGAGTCCTCCATAAGTGAGCTCCAGTTTACTTAGTGACAGGCCCTCTTCACTTAGAAGAGCCCCTGTGACAACAGTCTTGTCTTTTGCTAGTTCATTTTGTTACAGGAATTCACTCTTGCAAATTTCATCTTCAAAATCTAAGAAAGTAGGAAATGAATGTACTATCACTGGGTAGGATGTGGGGAAAATTACAAAAACTGGGTCTGCTATGTGAGTTCATATAGCTCTATTATCTAGTAGCCATTTTGCTTCATCTTTGGTTTGGTGAAGAGTCTGACATCCCCAGAGGGGTATTTAATGATGACTTTGATTCAGATTGGGTTGTTCTATTGCTTGGCATTGACCCCCATTAGCACTTTGTTCACTTTTCTTTAGGATTCTTGTGTCATCTTGCCTGCAAAGGGCTTAGTTTCTCTGAATTTTCTTTTAGATGACAATGCCAATTTTTTTTAATTTGCTCTTTTCTACAGGGGGGAAGGTTGGGCTAGTGCTGTGGGTTTGTATATCTAAAAATCTTCATAGCAGAGACAACTGCTGCAACTGATGGGGGGCTTTGTTAGTCTTGTCTATGCTGTATAGGTTGGTGCTTACCTCCTTTTGTTTGTTTTTTGGGTGTTTCTCAAGGTGATCTAGTCTGGTTAGCATTTCTTTGTCATCTTTTTTTCACAGGGGCTCTTGATGCAAGCAAGAGTGGCCTGGCACTCAGGAATCAAGAGCTCACTTGGAGGGCTCCAAAAGGATAAAGAAATAACAAGGATTATATTTCTTTAAAGAAGAATAAGAGTAAGGACAAATATACCAAAGATAAAAGAAAAAGGAATCCAGTGGACAAAGATAATAAAAGGAAAGCAAAAGGCCAAAGATCAAACCAAATTAATCCTCAATTCACTTTTTCAACCTGCCAGAAAGAACAATGGAACTAGTGAAGGATATGACCACCAATATCCGCTGACAGGCAAAGAAGAAAAGTGTCAGGATGAGTCTATGTTGAAGAGGTAATAGGACTATTTACAACTAAAACTATGACTGTGACATGTGGAAAATAGTTTAAAAAATTTTTATAAGGGTTAAAGATGGATTAAGTTAATAATATAAGGGCTTTACTATAATGAATATAGTGGTGGTGAGCGCTGTTGAAAGCCCTGGGTGCAGCTTTACCGGTTGGGTTACAATAATAAAGACTACAATACTTTAAATTAAGAGTATACCTGTTTATTACCCAAGAGTAAAACTGTTTTTGACAGTTTACTACGTAGGGTATTCAAGAGCAGGATGAGGAGACAATTCTGGCTTGTGAAAAGCCTCCTTTTTATCCTGAAATGGGGTGGAAAGGGTGCTAAACCTTTCCACGTAGAAGAAGTGAAGATTTTTCACTCTCTAGGACTGACTTGTGGTTTGCAAACAGCCTGTATTCCCTGTATTGGGCTCAGATGTGGTTTTGAAACCACATCTGGGCAGCTTTCACCAATACAGGGTAAAACATTTCATCTGGGGACCTCACAGCCTGATTCTGACGTGTATGACGCGTAGAATGCTATACAGAAACTGTATGGGACACCAGTATTGACTGACGTATGAGGTATTGAAGTATTAACATGCTTCTTCGTCTATTTGACACCTCATAATCAGAGTACAACTGTATCCTGTCATAATACAGTTGTATTGGTCATATTGTGGGATTATAACCTTCAAATGGCTATAGCTCTGTCAGTTTTTGAGATATCATGCTCAACGTTGGTTCATTGAATAGCCCTGTATGAGCTCTACACAATGATACCCAATTTGGTATGTTTATCATTAAATATGACAGAGTCATCCCATGTACAAGGTTTTTGTACATAGGTGTGGTTTGGGAAAAAAGCTGTATTGAGCTTGTTTTCCTCATAACTTCTGTTATAGGTGAGATATGAAGAGGTGGATGGCACCATCAGATATCCCTGATTGTGCTCTTTCCAAAAAAAACCCACTTCAAGTATCCCACACTAAAACTGTAGAAGTTAGATGAGAGGTGAATGTTTTGTTCACCCTTATTTGGCCTGAAATTGACCATAACTCAAGTAATACTGGTGCTAGCTCAGTTTGGCTGGTACCATTAGATAGCCCTGACTTAGAGCGCCATTCTGAATACCCATTTGATGGGGTTAAGCCTCTCCTTCTAGATTTTAGATGAGTGGTGAAAATTAAGGTGTATGCTCAGCAATAACTTTGAGCAGGAATAACTTTGTTATTTCTTGTCCTATGGTGATGGGACTTATGTTTTCAGAAAGAGGTGAGTTTCCTTTTTCTTTTGATACCTTTTGAGCTGATTTGGCTCAGCTCCATGTTCTGGTGGTATCTTGGCTATACCATTGGTTTATGGTATTTTGGCTGTCATGCTTGTGCTCTGGTTTTGAGTCACAGGCTGACATACCCTCCCTCTAAAAAAGGCTCATCATTGATGAGACTGTTCAGTCCTCCTAGAGGCTCTGAATCTCCTTAGATGAAGGTTCCCATCTGGTATGGCATCTTTTGCTAACCATTTGTCTTTATCAGCTGTCTGGTGTTTGAATCTGACTAACTATTGTATTTGATCCTTCCCATTAAGTCTGATCTTCCTGGCCCTGATGATCTTACTCACAGGTCCTGGGGAGTCCTCCACTTCCACTATGTCAGGTGGTGTGGGGTTTTTCTTCCTGGAGGGGAATTTATCCTCCTCTGTTTGGAAGTATGGCTTGACCAAACTTACTGGGAAGACTGGGTGCTTCCTGGAAAATTCCTCTGTAAGTTTGACTTTCACTGCATTCTTTCCTATCAACCTAATGATAGTGAAAGGCCCTACAAATGAGTCCCTCATCTTCTTGGGTCCTTTAAGATTGTTAAAGTTCAGTGTAGACACTAGCACCTGGTCCCCTTCCTTAAACTCAGGTTCCATGTGTGTCTTGTCCCACCTCTGCTTGTTATATTCTTTTGCCTCAGCTATGCATTTGGCAGCTGTGTCACAAGCCCTTTTCCACATATCATGGAAGTCTTTGGCTGTGGGGTGGATGGTTAGAAGATTCTTCTTCAAGTGATCCACAGGCAACAGGGGATTTCACCCTTTCTCTACCACTGCAGGTGTTTTTCCTGTTGTAGAGTGCTTACTTGTATTATAAGCCAGCTGGACAGCTGGTAGAAGGGTAACCCAGTCATGGGTGTATCCTTCATGGTCCTTGTATTCCATGCCATAGGCACAGAACCTTCTAAGGATGTCTTCCATAGTCTGGATCATCCTCTCAGCTAGGCCATCTGTTTGGGGATGGTAAGCTGTGGAAAAAGCAAGCTTGGTGCCAACTATTTCATACAAGTTGGTTCAAAATTCTGATGTGAATTTTGGGTCCCTATCACTAATGATGATTTTAGGGACTCCACAGGTAGATATGATGTTATTCCAAAATAACAGGGCAGTTTCCATGGCTGTGTCCTCCTTGTGGCATGGTAGACACCTCATGCTCTTGCTGAACCTATCAACTATGATTAGGCAGGAATTGTAGTTTTCTTTGCCTCCTGGGACAAGGCCTGTGACCCAGTCCATGTTGATGGTTTCCCATGGGTGCTTGGGTTCATCTATGTGTTGAAGTAACCCATACTTCTTCCCATGTTTCCTGTTTGCCTTTTGGAATCTTTCACAGGTGTTTATGTATTCACTCAACTCCTGCTCCCACTTGGGCCACCAAGCTGTGCTTGCTACCCTTTCTTTGGTCCTGTCTTCACTCATGTGTCCCATATAGGGGCAGTCATGGCATTCCTGCAGGATCAATGAAATGTGGTCTCTGTCTACCACTGTGAGTGCACTTGTGTGCTTTCCTCTGTGGTAGAGCAGGCCATCTATAAGGAAAACCTTGTTATCCTTATAGGCCGTCAACCAGGGTTCTTCCAGCTGGGCTTCCAGTTCTGGACTCCTGTATTTTTGCTGAAGGAGTTGTAGTAGTATGCCGGACTGTTTGTGTTTGGCATAAGACTTCAGTACTGCACTGAAAAATTCATTTTGCAGTTCAGAGGAACTTATTCCCAATATTGGAGTTTCTGTCTCCTCTGAATCAGTGTTTCCACTGTCAGGGGTACCACTCTCTGGTGCCCATTCAGAAAATCTGAAGTTCTTTTTTCTATCTATTTCCATGAAATGGATAGGAATCTTGGCTGCAACTTCAGGGTCATAAGCTGGATTTCTTTTGACATTGTCCAGTGGCCATCTGCTAAGGCCATATGCATTGGTATGACTTTTACCTTCTTTGTATATGATGGTCATGTTCCCTCTATACTCCTGGATGGCTATTTGCCATCTCAGCATGTGTCTATTTGTAGTCTTCATGTTTAGTAAAGACTTCAAGGCTGTGCAGTCTGTGTAGACTTCAAAGACTGCACCCTCCAGATAATAATGGAGTTTTTCTAGAGCCCAGACTAGACATAGACGTTCAGTCTGGGTGGCCCCATACCTGGCTTCTGAATCTTTCAGCTGCCTTGAGATGTAGCAAATTACTCCTTCTCTTGGTTCACCATCCACAATTTGTCTTTGGTGAAGGGCTGCTCCTAGGCCTTGACTGCATGCTGCATCTATATATAACTTGAATGGTAGCTCAAAGTCAGGTAAGATGAGCACAGGTGCATTAGTGAGTTCATATTTGATCCTCTCATATGCATCCCTCCTTTCCTTGGTTATTTCAAAAACTACATCTTTTGAACATAACTTGTATAAACTACTAGTTATGTGTGCAAACTTTTTGATATGGTTTCTATAGTAGCTAGCAAACCCAAGAAAGGATTGCATATCTTTGATGCTTTTTGGTACTGGCTTTTGCAGTACTGCTGCTACTTTATTCTGGTCAATTGCCAGACTAATACCTGAGACTTTATGTCCTAGAGCCAGTAACTCTTGTTGGCCAAATTTGCACTTTTTAAGTGAAATTTTCAGATTTATGGGTGTGCATTTACTTAGCACTCTGTCTATGTATTGCACATGGTCTTACCATGTCTCTGAGTATATAATGATGTCATCAATATATACCACCATCCAGCCTTCCAGTATTTCTTCTTGAAATATTGTGTCCATCATCCTTTGGAAGTGGGCTGGTGCATTCTTGATGCCAAATGGCATTCTGGTGTACTCATATATGCCCATATGGTATATTATTCTGAGTAATTTCATGGAGTTTGGTTTTACTCCATTTTGGTGGAAACCTTTCATACAATCCATTTTGGTTATGTATTTGGCTTTAGCCAGTTAATCAAAGGCATGAGGTATCATGGGTATAGGGTACCTGTCTGCTTTTGTGTAGTTATTCAGAGATCTTAAATCTCCACACAGTCTAGACTTGCCATCATGCCAGGTGATTAGGACAGGGGTGGTGATTTCCACTATTTCATTATGTCCGATCTTCCTGATGACATCCATATCCAGGAGTTCATTGATATGTTTCTCAATTTCTCTCCTGGTTTCCAGGCTTTCTGGATAAGGAGGTCTCCTCAGCATGGTTGGATAACGCCTTTCCACATCCAGATATAGTTCTATATCATGGCCTTTGATCTTGCCTGATGGTTCTTCACCAATGGCAAATGCTGGTCTGTTCTTTCTCAGCATCTTCAGTAAACTTAGTTTTTGTTTACTGGTGAGGGTAGTGCTAAACTGTCCCTCTCTGAATTCCTTCAGAAGTTCTTCTAGTGGATCTTGAGAAGATATCTGGTATATATCAAGTGAAAATTTCTTTTCTTTGTTAGTACCAATGGTGATGTGCCTATTTTTACTGTTGTAAATGTCTATGCCATACATCCTCTGGTAATCTGTTCCCAGTAAAAACCCTTGGATGTGGGCATCCTCAAGCACTACAAACTCTGGGTTGAGTCTGATATTGCCCTTCCTGTGGGGTATAATTATCTCTTTGATAATTGTCCCAATGGAAGTCATCTTCCCTGATGCACTTTTAAAGTTCTTTGCCTTAGTGGGCAAGAGCTTTTTTTCCCAGCTTGGGAAGTAGGTATCCAGATAGTTTCTGGCCACTATGGAGCAGTGTGCTCCACTATCAATGATCAGTGGGTGTTGAGCATTGTCAATACAAACAGTCATTTTTGTGGCTGTCCCATGTATATATGCCATTCCTTTGGTTGGTGTAACCAGGAATGTTTGTGCATCTTGTGTGTGTTTGCACAAGTTCTTGTTAGCAGTGTCCTGTGGCATGCCTGCTTCCAACTGTATGTCCTGGATTTCCAGTGGGGTTTCCTCTTGGTATTCCACTAGAAATTACTCTCTTGGGTCTTGATCATCATCAGAGGGTTCTCTGATGTCATCACCCATGGAGTCTGAATCAGAATCCTCTGTTGGAGGTTCTTCTTCAGGGACTTTCTCTATGGCATAGACTTTCTTCTTTGCCTTTGGACAGTTGTTGGCATAGTGGTCTGTTGAGCCACAATTGTGACAAGAATTCTTCTTTTTTGCCACTTCTGCCACCCTTTCTTTGGGTTTGTCTTTAAACTCTACCCTGAAAGGTTGTTTCTCTTTGAAACTACTTCTCTTATATGGGGTGAATTTCCCTATATTAGTCCTTTTCCTTATGTCTTGTAAGGTGTTGGAAATGTCATCTAGAGTGCAATTTCGGTTGCATCTTCATTTTACTGCATGCTCTAGTTCTCCTGGCAATTGTGTCAGAAGTTTGTGATTCCTCATTTGGATGTTCATCTGAGGATCAATGGCTTTAAGTCTTTTAGACTGTCTAAGACACCACTCATATGGATCTTTGTCCACAGAGTATTTTTCATTTTCAAATGACATGGTCTTTTGCCATATCCAAGCTCCATTACTGTACTTTTGGATGATTTGACTCTTCCACCATGGCCAGTTTCTCCTGCCATGGATTTCTTTCATTTCTGTGTACCATATACTAGCATGACCTCTAAATGCAGTATTCAGTCTAGCAGTGATCCAGTAGTCTGGTATGCTTGGTACATCAATGAAGAGTCCATCAATATAATCTATGAGTTCCATATGATGATATTCTCCTGATCCAGAGAATTTGGGCCAGCTTGAGGCCTCAGGAAGCTGTTTCAAGGCTTCCTTCTCTGAATAAGACATTCCATCTCCATCTTGGTATTGTGATGGAGATCTTGCCTTATTCCTCAACATGGCATCTGGTTTGATTTCATCTGGTTGATATGGAATATCCATAACTTGGCCTTGTGGTTGGGGCTTCAAGCTATGGTAGGCATTAAACAACTTGTTAATGTCTTGATCCAGACACTCCCTGTCCCTTGTGCTGTTGTGTTGTTCTTCAAAGACTATATTCAGTCTTTTGTTGGTTTCTTCAGAGGCTTTGCTCAGTTGAGCATATCCTTCTTGAAGATTTTTAACTATCTGTTCCAAGGAGGCTTGATTTTGTCTCATCCTTTCTTGGGCAGCTTTAATTTCTGAAAACTGCTTTGCAGATTGTTCAGCATATTGGGACATTTGTAACCACAGTGTATCACTGTTGATGTTACTCTCAGATGTGACAATGTTATTTTCAGTCTGAGTGGGGGTAATGTTTCTATTACTAGGACTACTGATTCTAGAGTGGTTTACAGCTACTTCTGGTTCTTGTGTACTTCTTATACCAAATCTAACAGCTTCTGGATCATTGGGTCTGACTCTTTCCTCCTCTGGTTGAAGGAGGCTTTGTTCTTGCCCTTGTTTCCTTGTCTTCTCCTGGAAACTTCCTGGAATTGTGAAGAATGCTGACTCTTGGCCACTGATCTTCTGGTTTCTGAATGGTGTGAAGCCACTGGAGAGCTCATTTGGCCTGCTCCTTGTGATCCTGAAGGAATCTGAGTAGGCCCTGTCTGGGTTAACTGTTCTTCTATAGCTTGGATAGTGGCTTGGGTCTCCCTTATCCTCTGTGCCCTTGCCTCCAGGAGTCTGAACTGCCTGGTAAAATTCCAACCTTTGGTGATTACCATTATGTCTTCGAAGTCTATCTCTTTGAGACAGATCTTCTGGCAACTTGCTCCAAGTTCTGCCCAGTGACTTGCCAGGTTGAACCTCTTGTTGTCCATGCTCCATTGAAATAAGTCTTTGAGGAGTTGGTGGAGCTGAAGAACTTGATCCATATCCTTCCAGTCCTCTGGTTTGAGGTTCCTGTTGAATTGGAGTGTGAATGGCAAGGTTGATATTATCTCCCTCATTGTTTTGCCATCCACCACTGTGTCCAAAGTGTCTTCTTCAAGATCTTCTGGTTCTGGACAAGCTTTCTCTGTCCTCTGGTTGGTTCCTTTGTAAGCCAAGGTCTCTGAGGTATGCAGGGGACATATCAGTGTTTGAAAGCAGTCAAAAACTTTATGTTCTTAGTGTATTTACCTTTGACTGTGCCTTGTACAAATTTGTTATCTGCTGATTTGGGCGGTTTGCCTTTGGAGGTTACAACTGGGTTAATAATTGTAATCTTCCCTGTACAAGTGGTTAAGGTTGGTTTAACTTGTATTGAAGCAGAGTTTCGTGGTTTTCTACTCCTCTGAGTGGCTATTGGTGTCCACTTTTTGTCTGTAATGAGGCCTTCACTAAGTCTTTTTTCTTTGCCCTTGCTGCCCTCTGGTTCTGAGGGTGTCACTGGTGTGTTGGCCTGTGACTGGGTCTCAAGTGGTATTAAATTTTCTTCCACTGAATCAAACAGGAAAAGAGGGCTTATGTCAGTTAAGACTTCTTAAAAGGCTGGTTTTGCATGTCTAAGAATGGCCTCTGGGCTTGTATATTATTACAATATGCCCTTGTATTATGACAGTGTGATTGAATTAACAATTCCACGTCAAAAATACAGCTTACTGATATGTGGTATACTGTTTGTATACCAATATCTTACAGAATACTTGTAATTAGCAAGTATAATCTGTCAAAGATGGTGTATTACAGGGCAATTGAGTTAACAATGTGCCCAAACACGCCTCAACTTTTGGTTTATCAGTATGAGCTGTCTTGCTTCAATTAAGAATTAAGACTGTATTAGTGGCTTAAAAGTATTTTTACATACAAAACACGCCAAAAATACTGGTCTTGTGGTTATCAGCCACATGACAGATACTCTTTAAAATATGAGTATTTTTAAAAAATAAATAAATATATATATATTTTGGAGAAAATGACGCCTAAAAAGGTAAAACAAGTGTCAATAAAATGATAAAAAAGAGAAAAACTTACTTGTAATAAGTCCACAAGGTTTTAAAACACGGCCAGGCCCCCAAAATGTCAGGATGAGTCTATGTTGAAGACGTAATAGAACTATTTACAACTAAACCTATGACTGTGAAACGTGGAAAATAGTTTAAAAAAATTTTATAAGGGTTAAAGATGGATTAATTTAATAATATAAGGGCTTTACTATAATGAATATAGTGGTGGTGAGCACTGTTGAAAGCCCTGGGTGCAGCTTTACTGGTTGGGTTACAATAATAAAGACTACAATACTTTAAATTAAGAGTATACCTGTTTATTACCCAAGAGTAAAACTGTTTTTGACAGTTTACTACGTAGGGTATTCAAGAGCAGGATGAGGAGACAATTCTGGCTTGTGAAAAGCCTCCTTTTTATCCTGAAATGGGGTGGAAAGGGTGCTAGACCTTTCGACGTAGAGGAAGTGAAGATTTTTCACTCTCTAGGACTGATTCGTGGTTTTCAAACAGCCTGTATGACCTGTATTGGGCTCAGATGTGGTTTTGAAACCACATCTGGGCAGTTTTCACCAATAAAGGGTGAAAATTTTCATCTGGGGACCTCACAGCCTGATTCTGACGTGTATGATGCGTAGAATGCTGTACAGAAACTGTATGGGACGCCAGTATTTACTGACTTATTAGGTATTGAAGTATTAACATGCTTCTTTGTCTATTTTACACCTCATAATCAGAGTACAACTGTATCCTGTCATAATACAGTTGTATTGGTCATATTGTGGGATTATAACCTTCAAATGGCTATAACTCTGTCAGTTTTTGAGATATAATTCTCAAAGTTGGTTCATTGAATAGCCCTGTATGCGCTCTACACAATGATACCCAATTTGGTATGGCTATCATTAAATATGACAAAGTTATCCCATGTACAAGGTTTTTGTACATAGGTGTGGTTTGGGAAAAAAGCTGTATTGAGCTTGTTTCCCTCATAACTTCTGTTATAGGTGAGATATGAAGAGGTGGATGGCACCATCAGATAGCCCAGATTTTGTTCTTTCCAAAAAAAACCCACTTCAAGTATCCCACACTAAAACTGTAGAAGTTAGATGAGAGGTGAATGTTTTGTTCACCCTTATTTGGCCTGAAATTGACCATAACTCAAGTAATACTGGTTCTAGCTCATTTTTGCTGGTACCATTGGATAGCCCTGACTTAGAGCTTCATTTTGAATACCCATTTGATGGGGTTAAGCCTCTCCTTCTAGATTTTAGATGAGAGGTGAAAATTAAGGTTTATGCTCAGCAATAACTTTGAGAAGGAATAACTTTGTTATTTCTTGTCCTATAGTGATGGGACTTATGTTTTCAGAAAGAGGTTAGTTTCCTTTTTCTTTTGATACCTTTTGAGCTGATTTGGCTCAGCTCCATGTTTTGGTGGTATCTTGGCTATACCATTGGTTTATGGTATTTTGGCTGTCATGCTTGTGCTCTGGTTTTGAGTCACAGGCTGACAAAAAGGAGCAAATTACTGACTTAAGATTATCAGTATTTACTTTAATAAATGAAAAGAAAATAAGGATAAAAATAAAGCCAATATATTAATTAACTGGGGAGAAAGTCCCCTGGGAAGAAAAGGTGGCCAGTATATGTGAAAAGCTGAAGACTGATCCTGGAGGGTTGATCACCCAGCTGTATTGACTGTTTTGGGTCAATAAAGATCTGGAAATCTTGAGAATTGAGCTGTGTGACTGAATTACCACAGTGGAATATGAATTAGCCCAAAAGAGCCAAGGCCATACAAATTGCTTGATTACAGCCTGTATGGAACAATTGAGCAGTCCAAGGAATACTGAAGTACTTGATTCATTGAAAACTTATTGAATGACTTATAACCTTTTCAAATTACCCTTTGAATAATCCTGAAAAGAAATAACAACCTAACTCCCACAGGGCCAGGTGGCTGGGGTCCCCAAATGGTCTTCTGGTAGCCTCCAGGTATTGCAAGACTGAATGAATTAAAGAGTCTTCCTTTGAAATAGGTGAATTTGGGGACTTGAATTGGAATGACGTAATTGGTTATTAAAAACATAACCATTGGATTGATGAGAAAAAACGGTGCATAATGGTATATTATAACATATATGCACCATGCCTGGATCCTTGGGTATGGGGTAAATTGATGAAGGAAAAGTCTTCCCCTGAATTGAGGGGAAGCCTTGCTGGAACTGAGCTGGTGGCCTCTGGTGGTTTCAAGAGGACATGGGTTGAAAGTTGCCAATTTGGGTCCTGAGATTGTTGGGATTTGGGGCCAAAATTAGGCTCAAGTGCACCCACCTCGCCTTGGTGTCTGGTGGACTGCCCCCTTGGCCCCTTTTGGCCTCATTTTATTTTGGCCAAAAGGGGGCTAAAGGTCCCATGGTACATAGCTTACGGCCCATGGGCCATAGAAGCCGTAGGGGCCTAAATGGACCAAAAAGGCCATTTAGACCAGACCCCCTAATCAAAGGGGTTGGGCCAAAAGCCCTGGTGATGGCTAGAGGGGCCAGAGGACCCTGGAAGACAAAATGGACCCCCCAGGCCCAAAACAAGGGTATTGGCCTGGGGGTTGGTGAGGTGGAGATTTGGCCAAAGAGGCCAATGATCACAGGATATGGACTGAGACCATAAATGAGGTTTGGGGCCATGAGTGGCCAGAAGAAGTGGACATGTCCCAAAGGCCACAAAACATCACAAGGGTTCAATTGGCAATAAAACTGATGAGGTGGCCAATTGGCCATAAATTGGGGTCAGGCTAGATTTGCCATAAACACCCATTGAGGGGGTGATCATACATGATTGTGACACTTGTCTGTTTTTTTTGTCTAGGGACTCAACTTTCTCACAAATTCTGTTAAGTTTTGTCAGTTAAGGTTGAAGGCTTCTTTGGTTTATTTGTTTTTCTAGCTTGTTGATTTTTTTAATATCAGGGTTTTCACTTCTGTTTGTGTTTTTGTTGAGTTGAAAAACCACCTTTGTGTTTGTAGATTTGAGGAGAGATCATGAGACCATTCTTGTCTTTAGGTTCTAGTAGCGGGTTCATAATCAATGAGAGCTGTGGGGGAGGAGGTTTTGAACAAGCTGGGCTAGGGCTCATAAATTGCAAGGTATAAAGAATACATACAGGAGTTTGGTGTGATTATGAGTGGAAAAAAAAGGAGGAGAGGGATCAGAGTATTTTAAAAAAAGGTTTTGGTGGGAGTTAATCGTTTGTTTTAGGTGAATTTGTTGGTTTAGGTTGTGTTTAGTTGAGGGTGGTGAGGTAATGGTTGAATTTGGAAAGCCCCCAACAGCTACTACTAATCCCAGTCCCCAATCCCAACATTTTAGGGATTTTCTGCAGGAAACTCAAGTGGGATCAGGGCTCAGGAACCACTTTTTGTGGTTTTTTTTCTTAAGCCTGATAGAGATTGGGCACAGGATGACCTTGGGATCCCAAGGTAGCCTTTATAATTCAGAGAATGGATTATGTGAGACAATTGTACATAAGAGAAAAGAAACCAAACTAAAACCTTAAATTTTATTGTAAAATAAGCCAAATGTGCATTCCCAATCCTTTACACATTCCAACTTCTCAACATGAAAGGGTGTGAGTGAAGCATGTTGATAAGACAAAATCCTTTTACCACCTGAGAAAACACTTTCTGATGGTGCACTGGTAGCAGGTATGGCTAGATAATTGTGACCCATCAGAACCAAGGTGGGGAATACTTTACCTTGGGACTTCCAGAATAAGAGGATATCTGTATCTTTTGGTTTTGGAGGTTCAGAAAGATACCTTTGCAGTTCCAATTCAAAAATACTGCCTTCAAGGCTTGCAGTTGGGTACATCTTGTCCAATAAACAGGTTGACCTTTAAACAGCAATTTCGTGTTATTCCTGATTGGGAACAGTGACAAACTTCTTGGCTTCATCTTCAAACATTTTGGCCAGGTGGGCTTATCATGTCCCAAATTTACAAAGTGCTGAATCATGAGTTAAGAAAAATTTGAGCTTCAGTCTTGGATCAAGGATTGATGCACATATAACTGGCCTCTTTCTAAGTAGGAGTGTAATGTATGTTGATATTTCTTGTATCATTTCCCAAGAGGCTGGCTCAATGGTAGAAACATCATATTGCTTGTATGCCTAATAGATCTTTAATAGTTGGCAATAAGTCTGATATAGATAATAGAAAATGACTTACCTGCCTGATATCTTCAATGAGAATATATATAGTGGTAATGATTGATTGTCTTTTGGGTAAGAAGACCCACATATAAGTAGGGTTGCTTCATAGAGGTGCTGCAAGAAGTGAACCATCCCTTTGGCCTGCTTCCATTCAAGGGTTGATAGCCAAAATGAAGCCAATGCGTAAGGGGTGCAGAAGTGATTGTAGGCATCTTTCAAAACCAATGCAAAATTTAGCATCTTGTAAGTTGAGTTCCATCTTGTTGAGACTTGATAAATGAGTGTAATTTCATTGGTCGTTTTTTCAGAATCATATGCAAGATTCACTGTTGTCATAAACTTCTTGTGCCTTTGGGGGCTGTGGTGTAAGTATGATTCCAGGCGGCTGATCTTACCAATTATTGAGTTTTACCGTAAATTGAGTCTATCTGGTGGGTCAAAAAGTCTGGAAATTGACATTGGATTGTCATTGTTGTTGTCCACCTGATTATATGTATCAGGGGGTTTTCTGCCAAGGGCTTTAAGTCCATCATGTGCAGCCAGGTGGATGGTATGGTCCATGCACCCAACCATATGATCCTTGGCACAGAATTTAGGGAAGGTTTCTTTGATCTCCTGGGCCATTTTATTATTAACTGAGGTTTTGTGTGTTGTAATACAGATAATCTTCTGTTCAAGATTGTAGCAACATTTTATTGTGAGGAAATGAGTAGCAAGGGATGCTCCTGAGTTATTACCTGTGATTCAGGAAAGAGAATTGAGTTAGCTTTAAAATCAAAGGCCATTGGAGGGACATATACCTTCAATTTTGGCAAGGCCTATAATAATGGAGGTGAGCTTGAAGTCAGTATCTATGTAGTGGTCAGTGACAGCCAGGTATGCAGTAATGTTTGGACTGGTCCAGGCATCTGTTGTAAACAAAACCTCCATCTTGTTGCTTAAGTAATTGTGAATGGATTATTGATGGTAAAAATAAATGTTGGTTAAGTGAGCAGTTAAGCTGGCTCTACGGACTAAAATTTTGGTAACTGCAGGATTCCAGAGCTCCAAAATGGCTTGAAAGGCAGGTGATTTGGTAATGGAAAAGGGTAAATCAGCATCACAGATAAAGTAAACCAATGCTTCCTTCAAACATAATGTCAGCCTGTGACTCAAAACCAGAGCACAAGCATGACAGCCAAAATACCATAAACCAATGGTATAGCCAAAATACCACCAAAACATGGAACTGAGCCAAATTAGCTCAAAAGGTATCAAAAGAAAGAGGAAACTCACCTCTTCCTGAAAATATAAGTCCCATCATCATAGGACAAGAAATAACAAAGTTATTCCTGCTCAAAGTTATTGCTGAGCATAAACCTTAATTTTCACCTCTCATCTAAAATCTAGAAGGAGAGGCTTAACCCCATCAAATGGGTATTCAAAATGAAGCTCTAAGCCAGGGCTATCCAATGGCACCAGCCAAACTGAGCTAGCACCAGTATTACTTGAGTTATGGTCAAATTCAGACCAAATAAGGGTGTCACAGGGGCTCTTCGAAGTGAAGAGGGCCTGGCACTCAGTAGACTGGGACTCACTTATGGAGGGCTCAAAGATAAGATAAAAGGGAATACACTTGAGAGTGTTAAAGATGAATTACTAAAAGAATAAATATAAGAAAAGCAGCAACAAAAGATAAGAGTAAAGAATAGAAGAGCCAACCACAAACAAGTCCAAGTCCACTGTTTCAACCTGTCAGAATGGAAAGAGAAGGGTTAATAAGGATATGGCCACCCAACTCATACTGTACAGGCAAAGAGAGAAATGCAAAGACTAACTTAAGATTAAATAATTATAATACCCAAAAATAAGGATAAGAATAATTATAAAATAATAAATAAACTAAATTAATTAACTGGGGAAAAGTCCCCAGTGGGGAGAAAGAGGGGCTGGTATATGTGAGAATCACCAGCCCTGATCCAGAGAAGAATTTTCATGAGAATAATTGATTACTGAATTGAGTCTGGCCAATACAGGTCCTGTACAGCTGTACAGAACCTGTACAAGAGGTGTGGTGTATTTGAGTGATCATACAGATTCATACTGGTGTATTGAAACTGTATTGGGTGAATCCATCCTGTACAAGTATTGACAGGCTGTATTGATGTACCAAACTGTATGCATGTTTCAGAATGAAGATTGCTGAAACTGACTGCTGATGCAGATACTGGATTTGCTGATTTGAGGTGTTTGAGTGGGTGTATGAATGAATACCCTTACCCCTGATGGATGGTTGTTACAGTATCCCCCTCTTGAAACTGGTGGGCTCCTGAACACCATAATACCCTGCCACTGTTGAGTGGCATCTCAATATCCCCACATTTTTTCAAAAAATTTTCTTTTTAAATTTCTTTCCTCTTGACCATTATCCTGAAAATGCTTCATTCCTTCTTCCCTGCCAACTTCAATTGATTCCCCCCTTTTTTCAAGCTTGAGTGAGTATTCCTTCCAGAATATGCCATTCTTTTCTCTTGATTCAATCAGCCATGCCTTGGAATGTGGCCTTGGGATCTATCCCAGAGTAAAGGCCATTGAGCACTTGTGCTCAGAAATTGGGGCCCAATGAGTATATGACTTGTACTCATTGGCCCAGACTTAATCCAATGAATGAATGCAACTTTCCTCCAAGGGGTCTTGTCCCCATTATCCAAGGAATTGGCCTCAGACAGCCCTCCAAGTGGGTTTTGGGCTGTGGCCTCCATCCTGAGTGATCTTGATGAAATTTGCTTTTTATGGCCTTTTAGGCCTTTTTGGGTGCTCTGGTGAAAAACCTTGATTTATTGATTTCTGGCCTTTTTTGGCCCTTTTGAGTCTCTGGGATCCTACGGCCCGCGGTCCGTGGTCCGTGGGGGCTATTGGAGGCCCCCAGGACCAAAATGGAGCCCCTGGGCCCAAAATTGCTGGGGACCCAGGGTGACCAAGGGGCCCAGAAATGGCCCATTCCCAAATTTCACCATATATGGCCTGGACCCATTGAAGGGGTCCAGGACCATCAAGATCTTGGCCTCCCCCAAAGTTGCAGGGGAGGCCCTGGGTGATGAGTTCAGCCCCAAAGGGGTGTGAACCTTCACCTTACAGGCTTTGAGGTGGGGCATAATTGAGTTATGGCCCCATTTCCTTGAGTCAAATTTCCTTTTTCTTGATGTGGAGTGGATTGATTCTGACGTCTTGAATCTTCTGCTTGCGCATTCTTCAGTTATGAGTTCCAAACTGACTGAACTCACTGAATCTTCCCCTTCTGCACCGCCACCGTCTATTCTTCATGGTTCTGGCGTCTTCAGTCGATTGTCTTCTCCTTCTATGGCGTCTTCTGGCCATTTTGACCCCTCCCAAACATATGATGGGTTCAGAGCAGTTGAAGTTCTTGATCCTGCCTGTACTGAGTGTGTGGCCAGGGGTAAGGATTGCTTCCAACATTACAATCCTCGATTGTCAAAATGCCATTTCTGCTTTATTGGGAAGAAGCCATGCCGCCGTACCGGATCAACTTTGTCCCAGGTCAGGAGGCACCTATGGAGTAGGAAGGATGGGCCTTATGGGCAGGAATTCCCCATTCTTGAGGAACCTACCCCTGATGCCACTTCTGGATTTTCTCAATGTGAGTGATTTGCATATTTTGATTGAATTGGTGCTGATATCTTGATGTAGTGACTGGTTCCAGGCAGAGGGATGTGGCCAGATGGACTAATGTTGGAGGGTCCATTCCAATTGGTGGTAGGCCCATCCACTACAGCTCAGAAATTCCAATTTCAAGAACCAATGCTGATCGAGTGGTGAAAGTAGTGAAGAAGCTAAGAAGAATTGTTGATTCCCCATCAGATCCAGATGCTGAAGGAAGTGATGAGTTGGATGGTGAAGAAGTTCAAGTTATTCCTCATTCAAGTGGCCATCCATCCAGCAATTCCTCTTCTCAACCTCTTGCCAACACCAGATTCCAAAGCCAAATTATTCCCAGCACTCCAAGAAACTTCCAACCAATGCTTGCTTCTATTCCTACAACCCTTCCTCCTCCTTCACCAACTACTTCCCATACCACCAGGCCTGCCTTGAATCCAGCAGTAAGACCATCTCCAGTTCAACAGCCCAGGAACTCACCCATAAACACCTCCCGTCAACTCCAACCTGTGGCCAGCTCCAGCAGAAGAAGAGATGGGTTGTCTCCTTTGCCGTTTCCTGCCGCTCAAGTTTTCCAAAGAAGAGAACGTTGGCCTATCCGGGTTACCAGAGAAGATCCCAACGCGGCTAGTGAAAATCAAGATGCTGTGGCCAGATTATTCAGGAGGGTTGATAGAAATAGCAGAGAGGTGATTATGTATGCCAATGACAGGACTATTCCAGGTACTGCTTCTGAAAAGATGGCTGCAAAATTTGCCTGGTATGAAGATGAGTTGATAAATGACTTCCAGAGAACTTTTGATGACTTGGGTAGAGATAACTAGTTTCCTTTTCCTTGTTTGTGTTTGGTTTGACTTCTATCCCCACTCTTATAACTACTAAAAAAATAAAAAATAAAAAAGATAATGGAACCTCCCAATACATGATTTGGGGAGGGGATGCTGCTGCTTTAAAGAAATAAAAGAAGAAAATTATACAAGTAAAGAAGAAAGAAAAAATGAAAGAATAGGAGAAAATGAGAGTAAAGAAAGAAATAAAGAAAAATTCCTGATGGCTGGTCCTTCTTGTGGTGAGTTGCTTGATTCTGGCCAAGAAGTGTCTGAAAAATGAAAACCAAGCATTTGATGCTCACAGAGTGGCCAAGGTGATGTTTTACAAGAAGTAGAACCCTCAGGGATGCATACCAGGAGATGGAACTTACTTTCATAACTTCCACTCCCCACCAAGCACCATAAGACTGAAATAAATTGCCATAAATGCCTTCTGAAATGAATTGCCATAAATGACTACTGAAATGAATTGCCGTAAATGACTTGAAGTAATGAATGTCTTGAATTATGATGATTGGCATAAAATGAAAAGATAATAAAGAAAGAAAATGAAACATAAAGAAAGAAAACATTGGGCCATATCTTGATAAGGTCCAAATCGGAGGGTATTGATGTTGTATGCTTCCTGAACCTGTCCAAAGAATTGACAAGTGCTCACAAAGTGGCCAAGGTGATGCTTACAACAACATATGGGTAGAATACCCCCTTAAAGGTGCATGCCAGGAGAGGAACTTACTTTCATAACTTCTTCTCCCCACCAAGCACCATAAATCAATCTCTTGAGGTATTTGGACCAGGCTTGTCTGGATACAATGAGTGAAAATCCTTGACAAGGTCTGGTGAGTTGGTAAGGTTGGAAGATGGTTCCCAAGTGGTTCTTTCTGGGTCTTCACTGAATCCTTTCCACTCTACAAGATACCATAATTTACCTCTTTTGAGTTTTGAGTCCAGAACCTGAGCCACTTCCCATTCTTCTTGCTCTTCCACTAAAACTGGTGGTGGCGGCAATTGATGACGATTTGGGATAGTTGAATGCTTGACTGGTTCTAATAAGGACACATGGAATACAGGGTGAACTGTCTTCCATTGCTGAGGCAACTTGAGGTGATATGCATGGCTGCCAATCTTCTTAGAAACTTCAAAGGGTCCCAACCATCTTTCTGATAATTTCTTGGTGGGTCTTGTTGTCTTGATGTTCTTGGAAGCTAGCCATACTTTGTCCCCAGGTTGGAAATCAGGTGGAATTGCCCTATTTCTATCTGCATACTTCTTGAATCTCCTTATTGCTGACTCTAGTTCTTCTTTGACAACTTGCTGTACTGATTGGAGTTTTGTTGATAACTTTCCAGCAGGTGAGTCTTGAGAAATGTG
This sequence comes from Austropuccinia psidii, assembly GCA_023105745.1. Classification (NCBI taxonomy): domain Eukaryota; kingdom Fungi; phylum Basidiomycota; class Pucciniomycetes; order Pucciniales; family Sphaerophragmiaceae; genus Austropuccinia; species Austropuccinia psidii. The sequence continues at coordinate 21,964,764 of JALGQZ010000001.1, forward strand.
GATTGAGTCAAAGCTGTGATTTCTTCCATAAATGGTGAAAAAAGGTGATTGCTTGGTTGATGAATGTTCTGCATTATTATAGGCAAATTCAGCCAGAGGGAGCCAGGTGTACCAGTCATCTTGATGATAGCTGACATACATCTGAAGGTACTGTTCTAGTATCTGATTTACCCTCTCTGTCTGTCCATCTGTTTCAGGGTGAAAGGCAGTTGAAAGATCTCTTGATATCTTGAGCTGCTGACACAATTGAGTCCAGAATGATGAAACAAATAAGGATCCTCTATCACTGACAATACTGACTGGGAGTCCATGCTTGGAAAATACATGGCTAATGAATATTTGAGCTAAATCCAGAGCAGTGATTGTGCCATAAGTTGGAATGAAGATTGCCATTTTTGAGAATCTGTCCACAACTACTAAAATTGAATCAAAGTTGTTGGACAGTGGCAATTGAGTGATAAAGTCCATTGATAATGAATTCCAAGGACCAGATGGAATTGAAAGAGGCTTGAGTAATCCAAACTTCTTGTGATGGATGTTCTTGTTTCTTGAACATTGCTGACATGAGGACACATAGTCCTTGATGAATTGATTCATGCCAGCCCAATAAAAATCCCTCTTCATGAGCTTGAGGGTCTTCTCCTGGCCAGGATGGCCAGCCAATGGTGAGTCATGATGCTTTTGAAGAATATTGAGTTGAAGTTCTTCATTGCTTGGGATTACCACTCTATCTTTGAATAATAATAACTTGGCTTGAGGTTCAAGAGAATAATCTGGAACTGATTCACCTCTTGCTAGTTGCTTGAGTATTTCTTTATAGTCTTTGTCTTGCCATACTTCTTTTTGAATCTTGTCCACTAAATCTGAGAAAATTTCCACTTTGATTGAGAAGAATCTTGACTCTTGAATTCCATCTTGCTTAAGTATTTGATGAAAATTGTGAGGATTCTTGCTGATGAAGTCCACCCCCCTCTCTGGGTACACGTCGTCCCGACGTGACAAGGCATCCGGCAAAGTGGCCAGCCTGCCTGGGAGGTAAGTGATAGTGAAATGAAATTCTGAGAGAAATTCAGCCCAACGGGCCTGACGACGAGTAAGAACTTTGGAAGACATGAAAAGCTGCAAGGAAGAGTGGTCTGTCAAGACCTCAAAAGGATTGGAAAGAGAAAGAAGAAATGCCCTCCAGCGCTTGAGAGCCCAAACTATGCCAAGGAGTTCCTTGTCATGAATTTCATAGTTGAGTTCAGCTGGTAAGAGCTTGCGACTATCAAATGCAATGGGATGCTTTCCAGAGTCATTCACCTGACTCAGTACGGCGCCCAATGCATAATCAGAAGCATCAGTCTCTACTATAGTAGGTAGAGAAGGATTAAAGTGAGATAAGATAGGAGCAGAGGTGAAAGCTTCTTTGAGTGCTTGAAACTGACTAAGAGCTTCCTCATTGAAGATGAAGGGAGAATCTTTTTTAAGGAGGGAAGTGAGAGAAGTGATTTTTTTAGAATAATTTTTAATGAAACGTTGATAAAAATTGGCAAAGCCAAGAAAAGATTGAAGAGCCTTGATGTTTCTGGGCTGAGGCCAATTGAGGATTTGCTGAACTTTTGAAGAATCCATCTTGAGGCCATCACTTGAAACAACATAGCCCAAGTATTCCACACTTGAGGCATGGAATACACACTTGGAGGCTTTGGCAAACAGATTATTGTCCCTCAGTCTTTGGAGGACAGAGGCCACATGTTTGACATGTTCCTCCTCAGAACTGGAAAAGACCATAATATCATCTAGATAAACCACAACAAACACATCCAAAAAATCTGCAAAGATATCATTTACTAGATTTTGGAAAGAAGCAGGAGCATTGGTCAAACCAAATGGCATGACCAAATACTCATAACTGCCATATTTGGTTCTAAAGGCAGTTAAGTGCTCATCCCCCTCTTTGATTCTCAGAAGGTTATATGCACCACGCAAATCTATCTTGGAGAAGATAGTGGAACCGTTGAAGACGGTAAGAAGCTGGTTCATAGGAGGAACAGGGTATCTGTTCTTCCTAGTGACAGCATTGAGTTTGCGGTAGTCAACACACAAACGAAGACCTCCATCCTTTTTCTTGACAAAAAGGACAGGTGCTTCTGTTGAAGAGGAGCTTGGTCTAATGAAACCTTTCTCTACATTCTCTGAAATGTAGGCCCGCAGTGTTTCTTACTCTTGATTTGATAATGAGTAGATAACACCAATTGGAGGTAGAAGACCCTCCAATTCGATATGGTGATCACAGGCGCGGTGTGGAGGAAGTTTCTCTGCTTTCACCTTGGAGAATACATCCAAATATTGGTGATAAGCAGGAGGAACAACCTTCAACACAGTTTCAATTTCTTCTGGCTCTTCCTCCTCATCCCACTGCTCCTCCAGGGATGCATGAAAAGATAAGGGAGGAAGGTCCATATCCCCTTGGAAGAGATGAAGTGAAGATATGGCAACATCTTCTCCAACATCCTTTATCTCTTTGAAGACTTCATCTCTTGATGGAAGTAATGACTGAGAGGGAATTATGGAAGGGATATGGACAGAAGAAGGGATGGAAGGTGTCTTAAGTTCACCAGCCAGAGCAACACTGTTGACAGCAGTGGCTAAGTCATTACTAGTAGAAGGAATAATACCACTAGAATCCTTATGATTAGAATCATAGGTGATCAATCCATTTTTCCAATCAATAATGGGATTGAAATGGTAAAGAAAATCATAGCCCAATATCAGGTCTTCTCCTTTGGGTGAATCTATGATAAAGAAATCCCATTCAAAGCTTGGGAAGGAAGGCAAGTCAACTACCCACTTGGTATAATGGGTGATGAACAAGGCAGGGGATTCATTAGAATCCAAAATGAAAAGAGGAATCTTTTCAGGGAGCTCTGACAGAGTCAATGAGTACTTGAGAACAAAATTCTTTGCAATAAAAGAGTTTGTAGCACCAGAATCAATGAGAATACTATAAAAAATATCAGAGACAGAAGAGAAAATAAGAAATTTTAAAGATTTCTTGACACTAGTATTCAGAGTGCACAATTGTACTCTTGAAGGAAATAAGTGAGAACCATTGAACACATCATGATCCCCACTCAGGCTTTTCCCTGCTTGCTAGGGAAGCCTTTTGATGATGTCCCAGGCTTGTTCTGAGGTCTCTTGAAGCATTTTTCAATTGGGTGCTTGCCACCACAATAAGTACACAACCCTGCTTGAATCCTCCTCTCCTTTTCAGAACTGATTAATTTATTGTCCTTATTGAGGAGAGCAGCATGGGGTTTGTCCTTTGAAGATTGAAATTGCTTGCCCTTCTTATTCTTCTTCTGACGAGGCTTCTTTTGAAATGAGTTTTGAGGAGGCCTAGACTGATTGGATCCACTGACTGGAGGCTTCTTTTCTTGATTGCCACCCTTTTCCTTTTACCTCTCATGATATCTTGTGTCTAATTCTAGAGTGACATCCATAAGTTCTTGAAGAGTATCAAAAGTTCCAGGGTGAGAAGCCAACTGATCCAATAATCTTGATGCCAATCCTCTTCTGTAAACATGGATATAAGCTCTTTCCCCCCAATCTCCAATTCTTGACATTAAGCTTCTGAAATCTGCTATGTACAAGGAAACATGACCACTTTCCTTCATCCTCAAATTGTCCAACTCTTGTTCAGCTTTCCTGACTTCATTGGGGTCACCAAACAGAGTGAATAATTGAGATTCAAACAATGGCCAATTATTGAGGAGGTAGGAAGGGTCTTCATTGGAAATATTTGAGAGGTAGGGTTCAATCCATTTGCCAGCTCTACCAGTAAGAAAAGAAGTTGAGTACAAAACCTTCTTCCTGTCAGAGAAGAAGTTTGCTGGATCATTATGGAAAATTAGTTGACAGGATTGGATAAATCCTCTCAACTTATGAGCTTGAGTACCATCAAAAGAATCAGGTGCCTTCATGGATGGAGTTTTGAAAGCAGGGGCTTTGGAATTGTCCCTGGGGGCAACTGCTTGAGTGAGTTGTCCCATGAATTGAGTCATTTGCTCCATCATCTTGAGGAGACTTGGATCAGTTTGAGAGACAAGAGGTTGACTAGAAAGGGCTAGATTAGAACCCTGAGGTACCTCTGGAGCATTTGCCAAGGCATCTGCCACTTCAGTTTCCCCAGAATCTTCCTCTTCCACAGACTCTTCCCCCTCTTCATCTTCAACTTCCCCTAATCTTGCTCTTGCACCTTCAGACATGCCAGGGCAGCCACCCAAAAGTCCAGAAAAGGATCTTGATCTTCTAGATTTCATTCCACCTCTTCTTGAGGGTGCTGCTCCTTCCATTGGTGGTCCTCTGTCCAAATTTGCACTCAGTTGATGAACTGATGGTGTGCGGTCAAGAGGAGCCCTTGCTGTAGGAGTGAGAACAGCTGGAATTTTCTGGGATCTAGTATTCTTTGCTGGGGGGCTATGCTGGACTGGCATTATGAAAAGAATTAAAATAACTTGATGGTATTAAGAAGAATAATCAGGCTTGGCCAAATCAATAACAATAAAATCTTGATGAATCTTGAGGAATCAATTCAAATCTTGAGGAATCAAATTCAATCAACAGTCAAATAAATTCAATCAATCAACAATCAATTCAATCAAATATCAATAATCTTGAGGAAATCAATAATCAATCAATATTCAATCAATAATCAATCAATAAGTGTCTTCAATATGAAATCAAGTCTTGAGGAATCAATCAATCAGTTCAAAATCTTCAGAAATCAATTCAATATCTTGATGAGTCAAATCAAATCAATAATCAAAATCAATTCTTGAGGATCAATCAATATCTTGAGAGTTCAAAGTCAATAAATCCAATAAATCCTGAATCAATAACCCAAATGAATCCCAATGAGTAATCCAATCAATTAAACCAATCAATAATCCCTAGATAAAACCTGAATAAGAACACAGAAAAAATTTGATTGATAAAAGTAAAATGAAGTGATGAAATGGTCAGCAATGATTAAGAAAGGAAAAGAATCAATTCTCATAAGAATGAAAAGAGTGAGATGAAAATTGATGAGAGAGGAAATTCATAAAAAATCATAAAAATCATAAAATCATGAAAAGGTCATAATTGATGAATGAGAGGAAATGAATATAAATGAATGAAAAGAAAGAATCAAATATGAGTTAATTAATTTAATGTCACAGGGGCTCTTCGAAGTGAAGAGGGCCTGGCACTCAGTAGACTGGGACTCACTTATGGAGGGCTCAAAGATAAGATAAAAGGGAATACACTTAAGAGTGTTAAAGATGAATTACTAAAAGAATAAATATAAGAAAAGCAGCAACAAAAGATAAGAGTAAAGAATAGAAGAGCCAACCACAAACAAGTCCAAGTCCACTGTTTCAACCTGTCAGAATGGAAAGAGAAGGGTTAATAAGGATATGGCCACCCAACTCATACTGTACAGGCGAAGAGAGAAATGCAAAGACTAACTTAAGATTAAATAATTATAATACCCAAAAATAAGGATAAGAATAATTATAAAATAATAAATAAACTAAATTAATTAACTGGGGAAAAGTCCCCAGGGGGGAGAAAGAGGGGCTGGTATATGTGAGAATCACCAGCCCTGATCCAGAGAAGAATTTTCATGAGAATAATTGATTACTGAATTGAGTCTGGCCAATAAAGGTCCTGTACAGCTGTACAGAACCTGTACAAGAGGTGTGGTGTATTTGAGTGATCATACAGATTCATACTGGTGTATTGAAACTGTATTGGGTGAATCCATCCTGTACAAGTATTGACAGGCTGTATTGATGTACCAAACTGTATGCATGTTTCAGAATGAAGATTGCTGAAACTGACTGCTGATGCAGATACTGGATTTGCTGATTTGAGGTGTTTGAGTGGGTGTATGAATGAATACCCTTACCCCTGATGGATGGTTGTTACAAAGGGTGAACAAAACATTCACCTCTCATCTAACTTTTACAGTTTTAGTGTGAGATACCTAAAGTGGGGTCTTTTTGGAAAGAGAACAATCAGGGCTATCTGATGGTGCCATCCATTTCCTCATAACTCAACTACAACAGAAGTTATTGGCCAAACAAGCTTAATACAGCTTTTGCCCAGACCATGCCAATGTACAAAAATACTTGTACATGGGATAACTTTGCCATAATTAATGATAACCATGTCAAGTTGGGTACCATTGTGTAGAGCGCATACAGAGCTATTCAATGGACCAACTTTGAGCTTGATATCTCAAAAACCGACAGAGTTATGACCATTTTAAGGTCAAAATCCCACCTGCTGTCAGATACAGCCTTACCATGGGATAATATCTCATAACCATGAATATGAGGTGTCAAATAGACGAAGAAGCATGTTTTTACTTCAATACCTCATATGTCAGTCAATACTGGGGTCCCATACAGTTTCTGTACAGCATTCTACGCGTCATACATGTCAGAATCAGGCTGTGAGGTCCCCAGATGAAAATTTTCACCCTGTATTGGTGAAAACCGCCCAGATGTGGTTTCAAAACCACATCTGAGCCCTATACAGGGTATAAAGGCTGTTTGCAAACCACAAACCTGTCATAGAGAGTGAAAAATCTTCACTTCCTCTACGTGGAAAGGTCTAGCAGCCTTTCCACCTCAATTTCAGGATAAAAGGAGGGCTTTTCACAGCCAAAAACCTTTCCTCATCCTGCTCTTGAATAACCTACGTAGTAAACTGTCAAAAACAGTTTTACTCTTGGTTAATAATCAGGTATACTCTTAACATAAAATTATTGTAGTCTTTATTATTGTAACCCAACAGGTAAAGCTGCACCCAGGGCTTTCAACAGCGCTCACCACCACTATATCTCTATAGTAAAGCCCTTAATATCTTAATTCAATCATCTGTTATCCACCTTATCATCTTTTTAAGCTATTTTTACCGTGTCACAGTCATAGTTAAAGCTTGTAAATACTTATATACACCTTTATCATAGACTCAACCTGACAGATAAAGGTGATAACACCTGTCACATAGGCAATAGTTAACATTGGAAAGCAACTTACATAGTGGTTAAAAGGGGGACCCACCTTTTTGGGGTGAAGATTGTAGAAATACTGATCCATTGTGTTATGTTTTGCAAGGGGGGGAGAGATTGATTTGGGATTGGCTATGCAATGCAAGAGGTGCAAGTGTTGGCTCATTCCTTTTGTGCTTCCAGTTCGGTCTTTCTCTGGGTGCTTGTTTCAAGCCTTTTCTAATTTGTCAATTAATTGAAATTGAATTTTTTGTTCATCTACTACAGAAAAATAGACCCAAACCCAAGATCTTTTGTGGGTATGGGTTTTTTCTGCAGTTGATGGTAAGGTTGTGAGCTCAGTATGGCTAGGGGTAGGTGTTGAGCAAAGTGATGAAGGTGCTGAAGACATTGAAAAAGGGGAGGAATGATAAAGTAAGAGATTGACACGATTGAGAGGAAACAAAAAAATAATGTTGGGGGAAGGATTTTATATAAAGAAAATAATCAAAATTGAGAAGGAAATTGTGGTAAAAAAATGGGAGGAAAGAAAAAATTGATGTTGGGGGAAAGATTTGAAAAAATTGGTCCTGGTTCATTCCAGGAAATCCCAGGGAGTTGGGACTTAATGCCCAGGATTAGGCAGGGTTAGGGATTGGGGAGGTCTTTGTTCATGGAAAAATCCACGGGGACTGGCTTAGCTACTATTCATGCCTGTGGGATAGAAGAATGTACTGCACTTCATCGCTGTCAACTTGGTTATTCCAGGAAGCTGGAATGGACTGCATATACCTGAATATCCTCACGGAACTAATCAGTCCCCAAAAAACCACGTCGCATACCTTGCTGGCCCAGAACCAACCAATCACAACACAGTCAAGTACTTAACCAGTCTGCATTCCCCCATTGATGACACACAACTTCATAAATGTCAAGATGCCCATCTCCAATGTTCAGCCTAAAATTATCCCTCCATCCTTGCCAGATCCTACTTTTCCTTCCTTCTTATGTTGAAATCCTCAAATGTCAGATCAGGATCTCATTGCTGTTGTGAGCCCCACTTAACCAAATACTCATCATGATCTGCTTATCAGTGGCTCTTTGTGCATTAACGCACCAAACGTTCTGACTTCAGTCCAGATTCCTTTAAAACATAAAAGCTCCCCCAATGGCCAACCAACAGCATCTCAATCTGCTTCTTTTTGTTAGTTATTTTCTTATAGACACTGATACCTCAGCCCCCAATTCCAAGTCTCTCTTGCCATCATCTAGTGATTCCAACTTGAAAGCTGCACCAAATTTTTTTGGGAAGTGATAGTGAAATCTATCACCCCATGTATTCCAATGACCAATCTTCTGAAGAATATGAGGGAGAGGATTATGAATATTTAATCACTGAGGATGGTGGAACAGGGGTTGATGACATGACCTCACCAAAATGTTGCAAGAAAGCAGTCAAAAGGAAATTTATCTGATTATTTTGAGGTGAGTTGAAGTTGTCCTATATCCATTTGATGCCACATGAGCGCTGATATGGGTATCATATTTAGAAACTTAATCCTAATGGCAAATGTATGGAGGCCAAGGGTAACTTCGGCTTCATGTATAAATGCCGACATCGCAGGTCAGCACTTATTTCTTGACTTAAAATATCTGTGGGTCTCATATCAATTTCATTTTATTGCAGTTTGAAGCTTGCAATAATTGGTCACAGAACTTTCAACCTAAACAAACACCAAGGGTTCTGTTGTGGTTAATTCAACACATTGGCTTCCAAAGCCCCAGGGTCAGTGGATCCAAAAATGGGAGCAAAAATTGCCTTCAAAGAACAATAGTCCATCCTCAAACAACTTGTAGAAGCCCTCATATACATTTAGGTTTTGTTTTCAATCTTTGAATTTACATGCTTATGTCAAGTGTTACAACAATTGACCCCTAATTTTGTATGGCCCAAAAGAAAATTAATGGCCACCACTGCATCACAGTTGTATTTTGAACGCAAGCACAAGTTGATTGAGGAAGTGGCCAATTTACCATCTGACACACCCCTTTGTGGGGCAATGGATTGTTGGACCACCAAAGACCAGAGAAAATTTTATTTAGCAATTGTTTTACAGTGGATTAATCCAAAAAATTATGTCTTGCGGAAATCACTGGTGGCATTTGAGGTATGGTTTCTTATTAAATTTGCAAAATCCTTACAAATTCTCACCATTGCATCCCATCACAGTCCATTCAAGGGAGGCACTATCATGGAGCTTTTGGGATGATCAAGAAATTTTTCAGCATCACTGGAGAAAATGCTGGCAACAACAATTTGATGATGATACATCTACAATGCAAATTCAACGGCATCAACATCAATTGGGACCGGGACCAACGCTTTCATTTATGTGCTTGTCAGTTTCTCAACTTGGTGGCCAAAGATTTTCTCTTGTAAATGGGCCAACTTACAGACAAATAATACAATTTCTACCTTTTGACTGATAAAGTGACCCTTGAAGACAGTGACAACAAGGAGACACCATCTGTGAAAGATGTGTAAGGTGTGCACTTCATCCAATAAAATATATTTGTCTCTCTCTTATTTCTCTAACTTTTGGCTTCACTCTGCAGAAAGCATTAAATCTATCAAAAAGTCGTCAGGTCAATCCCAAAAGAAACTTTGCACTTGATACCTTAATCATGCAACTTTCGAGATGCAAGATAAGTCTTGATATTTGGCAATAATTTAGGGTGAAGATAGTGATAATCCAGGATATTGTTACGCCAACAAATTGGGCCCTGTCATTAGTCCTTCTGGTGGGCATTGTTGATTTTCTCATCTTTAAGGTTCATATGACTTACTTCTATGATTGGTCCATACCTATAGGCAACAAGACCATTGTAAGACTTTTACGAGATCTCTGTACTCACATCTGTGGGTCTAGAAAACAGCAAGATCTTTTCATTTCAGCTTGCAATAAAACATGTGATCTAAAACTCTTACCAATAAGTATCCCAATGACATGGTGGAACCTTTTCCTCAAACAGCTTCAATGTGCACACAAATTAAAACTGTCAATCCAAATCTTTACAAACACACCTCAAACTGATAAGTTCCATTTGAGCAAGGAGACCTGGAGTGCCATGAAATACATGGAGCCCATACTCCTTATGTTTGAACAATCCAAAGCGCCCACCAAACACCTTGTCATGCCATATTATAAGGTCATCAGGAATTGGCTCAAGAATTACACTAGTGTAAGTCCTCATACATGGAGGTGTGCATGAAAGCCAGCTCATTCAAAATTAAACAAGTATTTTGATTACAAAATGGCTACAAAAAACTCCCTAATTGCCACCCTTTTGAATCCAAAATACTGAAAAGGGATCTTTAAAAAATTGGGAGTACCCTCAAGCTGTCCCAAAGAGGTTATTGACCTATTGGCAGATGAGTGCATGTGATCAGCCATGAATGAAAATGACAACACCCTCCAAAATAATGGCCCACCATCCTCAGACAAACTCAGTGAACCAAATAATTTCAATATACTAAAACATCTGAAGGAGTCACCAATCAAGGCATCTTATGATGATCCTCAATAGCAAGGCAATGAATTAGCCTCATTATTACAAAACAACCACCCAATGGCAAAAGGCAAACACATAATTGATTATTGGAAGGTGAGAGACCTTTCACTTATGCATGCTGGTGAGACTTTGGCTAATTTTACCAATTTCCCAGTGTCAGATTCTTTGTGGTAACAATCCCAAACTGGGAAAGGTCGCACTCAGATACTTCAGCATTACAGCATCCTTGGCCTCGGTAGAACATGTGTTTTCTCATATTGGTAGGCTTAAATGTCCAACTAGGGCATCCTTAGGAGCCAGGACTATTGTGCATCTTACATGTCTGAAAGAGTGGCCCAATGATGAGTCCCCTCCATTCTGAGCTATGTGGCCCGCTTGGTTTTGGAATTTTTGGTCTTGTTTAGTTTTATAAAAAATTTACTATGAAAAGTTGTATATCAGTCTGTTGTTTTGTAATAAGATAGCACAAGCTGTAGCAAAGCTTGCTTGCAGGTCAGTTCCAAATCTGTCACCTCCAATTGATGAGAGGTGAGGAAAAGGAATTCTGGCTCTGGACCGTGAGAAAGTTTGAAGTTACAACTAGACAGCTGTGGCACATCATATGCATGCAGTTTGGTTATGTATTTACATGATGAAACTTTTTCTGCAAGCATCTTTGTTTACTTCAAAGACATGGTGTCAACATCTCACAACCCACCCCAAAAAGCTGAAACATCACCCACTAACACCCAGGAAAGGAAGAGCTTCAAGGAGTGTCGCTCCTGAGAGCCTCTTGGTTAGTGCTTTGGCTTGCATATCCACCATTTTCACCCACGTAACCTTGATGTTGTGCTTTCAAATTGTGTTGTTGACAAAAAAGAATGCATGGTCTCGGTACTGCATGCACTTCCAAGAGTTATTGTTGATTGACACCAGAACCACAGCTTGATGATCACAAAAAATTAATTTGTTGAAATCTCCCGTAAGTTTCATCAGCTGATTAATCACCTGAGCAAGGTGTTGTGTTGAGTCAGATAGAGCCACATATTCTGCCGCACAGGTAGAAACAGCCACTACCGATTGCCGCTTTGAGGCCCAGAGTATGGGTGCATTGCCTAGCTTGATTATTAAACCTGTTTGCAAGCGCTTGAAATCACCGCCCCACAGGCTCAAGGAGAGCACTCTTGGGAATAGTCATAGACCCTGATTGCAAGTTTTGAGGAGGTAACCTAAAGCATGGTCCAATATTTCCCAATGCTCCACTGTCAGTCCCATAGAGTTGCATGTGAGATAATTAACCGCAAATGCCAGATCCATCCTTGTCCCACTGACAAGGTAGGCCAGCGAACCAATGACAGATCAGAAAGGGGTTGGGTCCAATTGCTTTACATCTGGCATCAGTTCCCCCAGTGGCATGACTGGCAGTGGTGCATTGTGTCATACTATCTTCTGGGGGTAAGCCTCCAGAATGCCATTGTATGATGGCTACTTCACCTTCACCAAAGACACATTCAAGCCCAACAATTTTCTTCATTTGGTATTACCATTTGATGTCAAGCTCAGCGCAGAGTGCGGTTTTGAAATTGGAGACAGCAGCCAGTGAATTTGACCTGATAACACCGTCATCAATGTGTATCCAGATGGCAATAATTGGCATCCAATTGTGGAAGATGTAAAGTGACTGATCCACCTCTGTTGCAAAGAAACCAAGACATTCTAAGATATTGGAAAGGAACTTCCACCAGCACCTACCCGCTTGTTTCATGCCATAGAGAGCCTTCTTCAAGTGTAGCACTTTACCACAAAGTTCTGGCAGAAAGGCAATGGGTGGCTCCACAAGCACACATTCATTGACAGGGCTGTATAAGTAAGCACCACTCACATCAAAAGAAGCTATCTGCCAACCTTTTAACACAGTGGTTTCCAATACCAGACGTAGTAACATCAGGGAAGCCGTTGGTGCATATTTATCAGCACAGTCAATTCCCAATTGCTGTTTGTCACCATATGCAATGAGATGCGCTTTGAACTTCTCAATGCTGCTGTCAATGTTGTGCTTCAAATCAAAAACCCATTGTTGTCCAATGATTTTCATGCCTGGTTGCTTTGGCAGGACCTCCCAGACGTCTCTTGCAGCCATCTGGTACAGTTCTTCCTGATGTGGGACAGGCTTTGTCTGGCCCAAGTGGTTGGGAATGTTGATGTCCTTGGCCAGAATAAGTGAATCAATTGCTCCATTGGCACTTCCCCTAGTGACATTTTATTCATAATGTGATGCAATGAGCCTTTAGAGGGGCAGGCCAAGCTTTTGTTGGCTGGTTGAAATTGGGTGAATACAGCACTGGCTGACTGAACCATTCTGTTAGTGCTTGGTTCCCAGAGCAGCCAGCCACCCATCATTAGCGGCTTCAGCAACTTACATTCGACCACTCTTGGGTTGAGCTTGTGCTGTTGTTGTACAGCCAGCATGTGAACTATAGCATTTTGATGGAGGGCACCTGGACAAACAATTCTTGATGGGGCAAAGAGCTTGCGCATTAAGAGTTTGGTATTTTATTGTGTATCAAACACACAGAGGCATAGGCAAATCACCATAAAAACCTCAGCATCCCACTTTGAGCCATAATGGCCCTAGCCATGTCCCCCAGAATTCTGTTCAGGTGCTTGGACTTGCCATTTTCTTGTGGTTAGTAAGGGAGAGGGCTGGCGGTGGGGAAGAAAGTGCTAATTGCAGCGACTGCATTTCAGCTGCATTGGAAACTCAAGGCGATTTTAGGGATGATACCTCCAAACATAAGGAGTTTAGTAGTGAATATACCTCCTCATTAGAGAGAGGTTTCATATCTATGTTGTCGTCAGCGGCTTTCTTGGAACGGGTGGAGCCTAACCTTGTGAAAAGGCGGCCTATTGCTGGAGCTTGGTAGAGACAGGGCTTTTAACCTAATAAGATAGCACAAGTTGTAGCAAAGCTCACTCACCAGTCAGTTCCAAATCCGTCACCTCCAATTGATGAGAGGTGAGGAAAAGGCATTTTGGTTCTGGACCATGAGCAACTTTTAAGTTACAACTAGACAGCTGCGGCGCGTTGTACGCATGCAGTGTGGTTATGTATTTACATGATGAAACTTTTTCTACAAGCATATTTGGTTACCGCAAAGATGTGGTGTCCAAATCTCAACATTTTGAACTAAAAGATGTTGTAATAATACAATAACCTAACCTAAAAATGATGATACATTATATTGAATATGCATAACACTTATAATTGTAAATAAAAAGTTGTAGAAAACTAAATCAAAGAATCTCCCTTAGGGGAGATCCTTTTCTTAAAGTTTTTATTTTTATTTTCATATCGAAGAAGTAGATTACTAATTTATAAGTAAAATTATATTTAATAGGTACGCATCAGGGGAGATCCAATAAAAGGTGAACTTTAAATATTTATTGTTATTACTACTAAATAGATATATATATATATATATATATATACATATTTACATTGAAATATATAAATTTAAATTTATTTAATAAATATTTGAATTGAGATATAACAGGTTATGGGCTGCATGCTACCACTTTAATTTTGTGAAGATTCTAGAATTCCTGGTTACACATGGAATTTTAATTCTCTTCTACATATCTTCTTATTATCTTCAATTTTTTCTCTATTACATACACTCTTCTACAATTCTCCTCTCAATCTGGATTTTTTGCAAACCTGCCTTGGAAAGATTTTCTCTGATTCCCAAGCAATGGGTGATTCATCAAAAATTCCAGATTTATTGACACTCCAACTTGAAAATGATGCGGTATCTTGTGCGGATAAACAGGCTGAGATGCTACACCGTTTCTCAATGATTGCTGAAAGAATCCAACCTAAACTGCTAATTGACAGATCCAACTTTAATATCTGGTTGCAGAATACGATTCGTGCTTGGACAACTTGTTTTATTGGCAACAAGGAATACTTTACTGCAATGGATAGGGATAAATATTATTGAAGGAACCTTGTTGCCCTATTGTTTATTCGTAACAGTGCTGAAAGACAACTGTTTGACTCTATCTCCAATCGTATTGTAATGCCAAATGCTAGAACAATCTATCAAGCTATCAAGAATTGTTTTAGTAAATCTTCTTGGTCTTCTATCATTCACTATGCTAATATCCTATTCCATCATACAAACCAATCAGGAAATATCAATCAACAAGCTATTGAGCTAGGAGAGGCTGTCGAATCCATTGAAAATCAAATTGGTCCCCTGGACGGGAACAAATTCATCACTTTATCGCTTTTCTTCTCTGTTCCTCATTTGCAAGAACAGATCACTGCTGCACTAGACACTAGACTGGCTGCAAATCCTTTGATGCCTATTCACTCAGAAGACATTCTTGACATGGTCCGGCAAATGTCCAATGCAACAATCAAGGAACCACTGGACAGCTCCATTGATTTGTCAAAAATTTATTCTACCGGCAAAGATTCTAAACAAAATGAACATTGATACTGGGAAGAAACCCCACCACGGCAAAGTGGATTGTATGCAAAGAATCCTAGTAAATCCTTCTCACCAATAGCCAAAAGGGATCCTGAATGGAAAAAGAAGTGGTTGACATCAAAGAATCCTTGTTTCCATTGTGGTGAAGTTGGACATTGGGCGCCAGATTGTCCAACTAGAGCTAGAGTTAGGGGGGATCAAAAGACTGCTTCTGTTGCTGGTATTGGGGTGGTGCCTACTTTGGAACAAGGCAAAGCTTTATTAGATTCTGGGGCAACTCATTCTGTTGTAGGTGATCTCTCCCTCTTCAGTCAGCTTTGGGATACTAACATGACCCTGTCTGTTGCATCTCGGAAATCGTATCCTGTAATTGCCATAGGACAAATTGTTTTGAAAACCAAAACAGGCACTTTGGTTATTACTGACGTCTTATACTGCAAGCAAATCCCGGGTGTAATTTTGTCTGTGGGGCAGTTGTTGAATCAAGGAATTGGGGTAGAATTTTTTGATGGTAATTTTTCATTACGGCAAAATGATTCAATATTTTATAGTTACTTCAGGAGATGTAGATGGTTTATTAGTTTCTTGAACATGAACAGTGTCTCGATAAATCTCATATCAGCATCTGAAGAACCCCCAGTGGTTAATCTCACTACACAACCGAAAAGTGAAAATGTAGATACTAGCCTTTTATGGCATAGGCATATGGGTCATTTGTCTATAAGGAATATTAAACAACTCTTGCAATTCAAGGCCTCTGATGGCATCCCTGCTGTTAAATTTGATTGCATTGGCATTTGCCATCCATGCTCTGTTGCAAAGAGTCAACATCGACCATTCCAAGGAATATCTCGGCAAATGGTACAAGGTCCTGGGGATATTATAATAGCCGACCTAATGGGTCCATTGCCCCCCAGTCTAGAACGCAAAAAGTATGTTTTGACTATTCAGGATTGCTTTTCTTGCTTAACTGTTGCAATCCCTTTATTGGATAAAACTGGGGCAAAAGTTGAACTTCAACAATGGATACTTCAATTTATGAATACTATGGGATACAAAGTAAAAATAGTTAGAACTGATAATGGTAGTGAATTCAAGAATATAATTTTGGATGATTTTTTGAAACAGCAGGGAATATTGCATGAATACTTGATGCCATATGAACATCATCAAAATGGCAAAATCGAAAGAACGAATTGGACAATATCTGAGATGGCAAGAAATTCATTTAACGGGGCAAATCTTCCGATGACATTGTGGCCTTGGGCTTATAGGCATTCTGTATGGATTTTTAATCATACTTTGCATGCTGATTGTAAGATGTGACTATGAAACTGATGATAATATTACTATTAATCAACAGTACTATGTCTGTTCTTATGAAATATAATAATAAAATACTATTATAACCACAATTAAATAATTAAAAATTATTTCTTTCACGTGTTAAGCACTACTAGTGATTTTAACAGTGAGCAAGTAATTGTCTACAAGAATCAATTACAAGAAGAATTTAATAATAAAAACTTCTTTTATTAAAATAATAAAATTATTTTAATATATAATTATCTTTTACAAGAATAATTATAAAGATAATTCTTGAAGAAAACTATTACTAGAGAAAAACTTTAAGAATTAAAGATAAAAGACTCACTAATACTCCAAAGAACTTATTGATAATAAAAGTAGAGAAATTTGACGTGGAATTGTGGATTTAAGGGATCAAAAGGATTTATAACAGTATTACAACAATATATAGTTGGATTCTATGATTTCACGTCTTTCTGATTGATTCTGAAAGAATTAAAACACTTAAGAATAGTTGAACTAATACTTACTTGTTGGTAATAAAGATTTAATAAATTTATAAGATGATGATGAAAAAACAGCAAGAAGAGGCTTCTTTTAAGTCAACAACAGCTCACAGAGGCGTTCCATGGAGCAAACTGAAAAACCAGTGAGTGAGAAAACAATAAACCTTTTTGGATTTTTGATTGCATCATCTGTTGTCATGTAAGATTATCATAATTACTTAATTGATGCTTTTACGTGACTACCAACCCCAATATGGTTAAGAATAAAAGGAGTAACACTTGTAAATCTTCTTTTATTCTAAAATAATCATTGATTTCTCAAAGTTATCAATGTTATTTCCAATTTCATCACAGGTTGTAATTACTGTGAATTTTTGAAGATTCAGTGTTTCACGTAGAATATCCAAAAATGGACTGTAAGTAAAACTTTTAATTTTACTAGTAAAACTGTAATTCTTTTTGGTTGTACCATAGATAATACAGTTCTCCTTTAGTCCTGAAAGTTTCAGAAAGATTCATTAAGAATTGTATTTTTAATGAATTTTTGAAGGTTTTACCTCATTTCTACGTAGAATTGCAAATAGCAGTGTTTTGCTGGTTGCTATGAGGTAAATCAATGAATATGGGTCCCAAAAGGGTTTTAATTACTCTTTTGGGGTTTATCCATGGAAAGTCATTAGTAATTGACATGGTTACAGGAGTGTAAGTAGCTCATTACCTCCTTGGCACGTCAAAATAGCAGGTTATTTGCTATTTTCTGATGTTTTACAGTAGTTGTAACTTGGTAACCAAGTTCCCAAAGAGTTTTAGTTTACCAATTGGGCCAAGATGAGCCATGGATCCATGCTCTGGAGCTATCCACGCCTCTGAGGCCTCAGAAGTTGGGTACCCTGGCTCTCTTTGATGTCTTTTGTCCCCCTTGCCTATTTTTTACGTCAAAATAGTAATTTAAGCTTAAAGTGAGATATCCACTATGGGTGTACCAAAAGTCGATGTAAGAATACCATGATATTAAGTGCTCAAAACATGCATAACACTATTCTTAGTGTATATGTAACATGGGATTTCTCACTTTCCCATTATTTTGGCTAAAAATCAAGAAAAACAAAAATTTTCACGGATCTTTTATGTGGTATTAATGATGTGGTATTGAAGTATTTTCCATTTTACCACCTCAAATACTTAAATTGAGCTTATTCACTCTATGGAGCTACCCTAGGTGAATTTTTGTGTAGAATCCAAATCTGGTCTTAAATCCATGGATTTACGTACTCAATAAAAAGTTATTCATCTTTTCTGAAATTGAAAATGATGAATTTTGGATATATGCATGACTTATGAGTTTTGCATAATTCAAAATTTCTTTTTAAGATAATTGTGGCCTATTTGGGTATGTAAAATATACCTCAAGGCTCACACTGATTCAACTAAAACACCTTATGAAACTGTTGCTAAGCGCAAACCATCTCTAGATATGCTGAGAGTCTTTGGCTCAAAGGCTTTTTTATATACTCATAACTTCAGGAAAGGATTTTCTGATCAAGCGACGGTAGGCTTTCACTTGGGAGTAGCACAAGATTCTAAGGGATGGTTATTCTGGATCCCAGACAAAGGACAGATCGCTAAGGTGGCAAGTGTGAAGTTCGATGAATTATTGACATACCAGGGCAGTTGCGGGAATGTTGGAGAAATACAAGCTAGAGAATTGTTTGATGGATCAATGATTGAAGAAATACATAAACAGGATCAAATGGTTAGTCAGATGAGTAAACAGCACAATTTGCTAAATTCTATGCCGACTTTTTACAAAGACACAATGAACTTTCATGAATTGGTAAACTGGTTCCATGCGATCAAAGACGAACTCGGGAGTATGGCCCAGGAAGATGTGTTTGAAATAAAAAGCCTGAAAGATGCCTCAGCTACAGTTTTGCATGAAAGCATTTGCAGTACAAAGTGGGTTTTTGTTAAAAAGGACAAACCACAAAAATACAAGGAGAGATTGGTTTCAAGGGGATTTCAATAAATTCATGGCATCAATTATGAAGAAACATTTACACCAACACCTACTTTTGGCGCTCTTTGTCTCTTGTTTTCCACTGCGTGTTTAAATGGTTGGGAAGTGAGGACGTTTGATGTTAAAGTTGCATTCCTACATAGCATCATACACAAGCCCGTGTTCATATGGCCCCCACAGGGTATGTGTGTCCCTAAATTCAATGTGTTGAAATTGAAGAAAGCTTTGTACGGCACAAAGCAGGCAGCAAGATTTTGGTGGCTACATCTCAAGGAAATATTGACGAATATTGGTTTTAAATCAAACTGTGAAGACCCAAGCACCTACACTTACAAGGGTTCCCGTGGGGAAACTATCCTATGGATCCATGTAGATGATGGGGCATTAAAGACGTCTTCTGCAGAATTGATGGGCTGGATCTCAGGGGAATTGAACAAAAACTTGGAAATTACTGGCTTGGTGGGAATCTCTATTGTAGATACGGGGAATGGATTTAAATTTTCACAAACTGACCTCATTGATAAAGTTATTTTATTAAAAGACAATAATGTGATGGCCTGCTTGCCTTTACCTATCAACTGTAGTCTCAAATCAAATCCCTTGACTGTAATGGATAAGGAATACCTCAGACATATTGGAATGATGTTATACATTTCTCAAGGTACACGACCGGATATTGCTTATGCGGTCAATTATTTTGCCAGATTCTCCATGGGAACAGATGACACGCATTGGAAGGCATTAGAACATCTGATTGCTTATTTAAGGTACACAAGAGTTTTGGGAATCTTTATATCAGCAAAGAATTCCTTGAGGGAAATGAAATGCTATGTCAATGCAAATTGGGGCGGCGAAAGAGATCGATCAACACATGGCTTTATATTATTTCATGGGTGTAACCCAATATGCTGGCTGTAAGGTGTGGATATGAAACTTTGATTAAAAATCAAGTACTTTTCCTGTCCTCAAAATTTGTATAAGGTAAGAAATCTATTAAAAAAAAGTATGAAATATTATTTTTAAGAGAAAACACGCCTATTTTATTGTTTATAACTTTATTAGTATAAAACAATAATATTATAAAAATTTATTGTTTTACCAACAATAAAAATTTATCCAAAAAATACTCTACAAGAGATATTTTAAGGCTACAAAAGAAATTTCTTCAAGAGCAATTTCAATTGGAATTAATTGAGCAAAAAACTGCAAGCAATTAATTAAAGAACAAAATCTTTAAAAAGAATATTAAAGAGAAAACACACCCAAAAGTGACCAGAGTGAATTTGGAAACAAAGTGACAAAGTTTACAGTGATGAAAGATGCTTTAATTCACTTTTGGGGTGGTTCAGGGGTAAAAATGATTATAAGAGTTACAAACAATGATTATAATGGTTTTTTCACGTTGTTAAAAGGATTAAAATGATTTAAAAATGGTGGTTGGAATCTTTTATTGATTGTTTTAACAGTGTTTAAACTAATTAATAAAAGGAAAAGATTCTAACATGAAGAGAAAAGTGGGGCAAAGAAGACATTCTTTTATAGCCATCAATTCTCTTACTCCAAAAGTAAAATTTACTCTTGTCAGTCGTGAAAAACAGTCTGACAACAGAAAAGCCAATTATGGCATCATTGAACCCTGTTTTAGACCCAAAAGGGCTGGTTTAAGCCATTTTTAGCCATTTTTAGCCATTTTAGACCCTTAAATCAGCCATTACTATAGCAATACCAGGCCTAGAGCCTTAAAAACACGTCAGAATGTGTGTAAGAGGCGTAGAAACCAGTTAAAACTGTTTTTACTATGGTTGTTTTATCTTAAGGGTAGTTTTACCCTCTTGGCAACAGCTAAAACTACCGAAGTTGGTATCAAAACTTCATCATCAATTGAGTCCACAGACCCTGTAACTCAATTCCAGGGCAAAAGTGATGAAATTTTGCGTGAATTTTGACATCCCACACCTGTCAGCAAGGATTTTGGGGGTCTAGCTCCCCCTTAGAGTTGGAGTTCCTTTTCCCCCTCAAATTTAATCTTTCCAATTTATTTTTCCTTTAATTCCTCATCATGTATTATACTTATAATTTACATATGTAATTCAATTCAATTTTACAGTACAATACATTAATAATTGACACCTCATATGTAAATCAAAGTTCACTTATGTAATACACGCACACATTTTGACATTTCAATTGAATTCAATTGAAAATACTTCAATTCCTCATAGCTTCTAAACTAAACACAACACCTCAATTTTAACGCAAAAATTGATGGTTAACACCAGATGTGGTGTGAATTAAATTAAGTTTTTGAGGATTTTCAACTTTTGTATTGAAAATACTAAAAACTTAATTTAAGCTTATTTAGAGTTGAGTTACAAGAATTTCACTCAGAGGTGACCCCACCTGATTTTTTATGAGGAATCCAATGGTGAAATAATTTTTATGTGTTTATTTATTGGATAAAAAGTTATAATAATTTTTATTTAACTTTTTTCCAAATTTATTTATTTTTTCACAATTTTGTTAAAATTTCATTTTTACTTAATTTTTTCAAGTATAAATGTAATTTTCTACTTACAAAATTTAATGTATTTTTTATTTTTAAATTGTAATTAATTTTTTATTTTTAATATAATTTTATATTTATATTTTGATTTTTATTTTAATAATATAAATAAATTTATTTTATTTATATTAATATGTTATTTTTGTATTTGTGGTCTTTTGGGTATATGAAATTACCTCTAAGGCTCACACTCGCAGTCAAAGAGGCAAGCTACTATTGCATCCTCAACTGCGCAGGCGTAGTACATGGCATTATCCTTTGCCGCAAAGGAATGCTTATGGATGTCAAATTTGTTTTATATGTTACTTGGAGACATTAGGCCTCAATTGCTATTGGACAACAAAACAGCAATTGGTATTTCCACAGAGTCTATGCGCAGGAAACTAACTTGTCACCTGATACGGGACTTTAATATCATCAACAAATACATCATCATGAATAAACCAAAACTGTTGTGGATATCAACTAATAATCAATTGGCTGATATAATGACAAAGGCATTAGGTTACATTACTGTGAAGAATTTTGTTGACAATGTTATGGAGGGGAGTGTTGTAATAATACAATAACCTAACCTAAAAATGATGATACATCATATTGAATATGCATAACACTTATAATTGTAAAAAAAAGTCATAGAAAACTCAATCAAAGACACTCCCTTAGGGGAGATCCTTTTCTTAAAATTTTTATTTTTATTTTTATATCAAAGAAGTAGATTACTAATTTATAAATAAAATTATATTTAATAGGTACGCATCAGGGGAGATCCAATAAAAGGCGACCTTTAAATATTTAGTGTGATTACTACTAAATAGATATTTATATATATATATATATACATATTTACATTGAAATATATAAATTTAAATTTAATTAATAAATATTTGAATTGAGATATAACAAAAGATATGGTTAGTAAGTACTGTACTGTACCCTTAAGACCCAAAACTGCTTTTGGACTGCATAAAGGGAAAAAACACAACTTCTCCCTCCATCTCACTACCCTGATTTTGACAAAAATCATCACAATTCACCATAGCACTTATCTTTTATTACCAATCAATCCTACGAAACAAAACAAGAAATCAAAAAAAAAAGGGGAAAAGAAAATTTACCACTAACACCCATCACCAGCAAACTCCTTCCTTCGCGAACTTGCTGGAAATCACCCCAGAACCCATCTTGCTCAACATAACCCCAAGCCTAATTCTCTGCGTTTTTCTTCCACCAACCTTTCATTAAATCTCTCTACCTATTTTTTGTTTATTTTTAAGAAAAAAGAAGAAAAAGAAAAAACAATCAATATGTGTCCTACCGATGATGTTTCTAACCTCATGATTGAAGACTCTATTGGAGAGTATGACGGCAAACCGATCCAAGAATAAAATGAAGAGATGGTTAACCTACTCCGATCGCTGAATAAGAATGTTGAATAAAACAATAAGAACAATTCCAAAACCCAAGCTATTACAAACAAACTCTTGGCGGCATACGAAAAAATGAGCCACCATATTGACTCAGTATTATTGCGAATGGAAACACTAGAAAAAAAATTTTCTCATCAACAAAAATTAATTGATGGAAATATCACCCAAAACAAGGAAAGGAACAACAAAATACCCAAAGGCTTCATTAAAGCCATCATCCCAAACAAGAAAAACAACAACACCAACAACCCCATTGACAAACCTCAAGAAATTCATACTCAAAGTGTAAAACAATCAGAACACGTAGGAGACTATTGCAAAGCACTTCAAACAACTCCTCAGGTACCTCACCCTTTACCAGCCATCCCCAAATTCAACAGGATCAATCGTTTAAAATTAGCTTATGTTACTCTCAGATCCAAAATTGGACACCTCAAGCCATTTGAAAAATTATTGGCACACAGCATCCAAACAAAGATAAATCAAGTCTTGAAAGACATAAATGCAAAGGTTTATGAAGAAAATATATTTGTGAGTGCGGTGGTTAAATTAACTAATGGTACGATTGAACTATGTGCTAAAAATAAAGCTAGCGTGAGGTGGCTTTTAGATAACAAACACAAGTGGACACACTTAGCTGACCCCACTTTCTTCACCTCCCCAAACTTATACCATGTCATCATTCACTTGTGTCCTGCTTTTTTTGATGTTAGTGATGAAACGGACATCTTAGAGTTGTCTGAACAAAATAATATTGATTGCGAGGAAATAAAAAAAGTAAGATGGCTAAAGACTCCTAATATAGAGGAAAAAGACTTTGTCTCATTGGTGATTTCGTTTGAAAACAGAAATCTTGCCTCTGACATTATCAAAGGAGGTGACCTATTATTTAAAGGGAACTTACTCCGAGCGGCCAGATATCAACCTGGACCCCCACAGTGCTATAATTGCCTACAAGTGGGACACTTAGCATTAAAATGCAAAAACAAACCTGTTTGTATCAAGTGTGGTGAAGAACATACTTTGAGAGAATGTAAGTCGATCACGACTGAACAACCTATCAAAATGTGTGTTCGTTGCAAGAATGCTGATAAGACAAATGGCATTGCTATAGATGACGTAGATTTAAAATATTGTCACTCAGCATACAGATCTTATTGCCCTATTAAACAGGCAGAGCTTAATTCATTTAAGAATAATCCATCTTATTCCTCTCAATGAGTTCCACACCCAATGCGCAATCACCCTCTGTTCAAGAAACACTGAAACATCTGTTATCCCTCCCTACTCCCAGGTCCTTACCTGAATCTGTTTACCAAAAAGACTCTTTTGTTTTAAATCTTAATGATAACCAATTCTCCATTCTTCAATTAAATTGTCACAATAGAAGAGACACTATGCTGAGTGTGCTTAATACAGAACAAAGGCATTTAGTACTTTTGTTGCAAGAACCATGGGTTTATTATGACACATTTCTCCCTCCTCCCCATCAGGAATGGGATCTCTATACACCGAAAACCAATCCCAAAGCGAAAGAAGAAAGACCCAGAACATGTATCTATGTGAGGAAACTCATTCCCACACATAGCATTACACAGTATCCATTCACCAGCAATTTGATTACAGCCATCTCCATAAATTTCTCTTCAAATAGCAATGAATCGGTCACTCTACTTTCAGTCTACAACACTCCCCCCAAGTTTGAAGGACTGGATCCGTTAAAGCTGTGGCTAGCTGAATATTCCTTCCGCAGCTCACCAAACCTGATAGCAATAGATTCAAATCTACATCATCTGCTTTGGAACCCACCATCATACCACCACTCACATCAAGAAGCTAAGAAACTCCTCAAGATAATGGAGGGAAAGAGCTTTTACCTATCATCGCCCTTGGGTATTCCGACATTCTTAGGTCGTCATGGATCTGCAACAACGATTGATCACCTTTGAGCTAACCCTAGAGCCAAAAACTTGATAACATCAACTCACATACAACTGAATAACCATGCATCTGACCATCAACCGACAGCGACAAACATCAGTCTAAATTTTCAACAGAAAGTTAGCAAGACCAGCAAAATGAGCATAAAACTCTCAAACTTGGACCACTCCAAGTTTCAGAGAAGTGTCTCAGACAATCTGCAATGTATTCCATCATTAACGGAGAACATGACTATTGAAAACATTAACTCTATGGTTGCCAATCTCACTGAAATCATTTGAGACAATTACCTCAAGCAGGGAAAAAGAACAAATGTTAATGCAACCAAACATAAACCTTGGTGGGATGAAAAAATCTTGACACCACTGGTTAAAGGAAGAAACAAGGCTTGCAAATGGGCATTAATAGATAAAACAACCAAATCCAGAAAATGCTACCATGCATGGCAATCCTTTTTCAAATCAGAAGTCAAGCAATTAAAAAACGAACACTGGCGCAAATTTTTGGCTGAAAAATCATCAAGCCATGCATTTCAAACTTACAAATTCACAAAGCCATTAGGATCGGGCAAAGTACTACCCTTAAGAGACGTCAGTGGCAACTTAACTTCAGACAACAATATTAAAGCAAAAATATTATTTGAGGGAACCTCAGTAACAAACAACCAAGCCGACACATCCGATATAAATCAAATTATCATTAACACACCCTCCCCCTTCCCACCAATAACCACACATGAGATATCAAGAGCACTGGAAGAACTACCAAAAAAGAAAGCACCAGGGCCCGACCAAATCCCGAATGAATTACTAAAGATAGTATCTACTTCTTTGACTCCATAACTCAAAGAGGTCTTCAATGGATGTCTCCAGATTGGCTATTTCCCATTAATGTGGAAAAGAGCTTTGACGGCTATTATCAGAAAATCAGGCAAAGATGATTATTCAGATCCCAAAGCATATTGTAAAAGAATAAAAACTGAAGGTTTTTTATATTAACACAAGATAGCACATAAGAACTATGATAAAAGTATAAGTACCTGAAGGTGAACAACAATAGAATACACAGATCAACTTAGACTGACAACTACAACAAACTAGAATGCAACACTAAAGCAGAGACATGATAGTAAGATAACATCTGTATATTAATAAGATGCTAGAAGATAGCATACCTCTAAGCTCAAGGCTCTCTGAGTCTAATGTAGATGACAAATAGCTTTCGGTACACGTGTTAGTTAATCTATGTAAAATATATTAGTAATCTATAATAATTGTGCAATCTTGAAAATTAGTTGCTGTTTTACATACCACTACTCGATTGAAATGATTAGGATAAGTTCTAAGATAATGGAGAGTATACAACGCTTAGTTGTATCACTCTTAAGTTGTATTAATCAAATAATAAAGATAAGATGTCTGAGGAATGTGGACAACTGCTCTCGGTGCTTATAAGCTGGTTGTCCTCTTAAGAGCATGGCTTTAAGTATTACGTCACATCGTCCTTTTAAGGAAATTAGTTGAGGTTTAGGAGAAGCGCTCAGATACTTTTTACATATTGTCCCATTGCTCTATTAAATACCCTGGGCAAATTGTTCAAGAAAATAATCAATGATAGACTGTCCTTTTGGGCGGAACATACAGGTGCACTGGCTAATGGCCACATGGGCGGAAGACCTGGAAGAAGCATATATGATGCTTTTGCTATCCTAACTTCATGGATTAAAGCCCAATGGCGAAAACAGAGAATATTCATGGGTTTGTTTCTTGATGTCAGCTCTGCTTATCCATCTGTCGTAAGTGATCATCTTATTCACACGCTCTTTGCAAAAAACTGCCCCTCTTATTTAATTTCTGTTATTAAATCGTTTCTTCACAATCGTTCCACCATTATGAAACTAGACTCCTTTTTTTCTGACCCCATAGCTATAGACAGAGGGCTCCCACAAGGGTCCCCATTATCAGTCACGCTGTATCTACTTTACAACTCTAACCTTCTCATTAACAACTCTCTCACTCTGGATGATCAGGAAATCTTGCTAGGCTTTATTAATGATGTAGCTCATTTGATATAAGACACAACATATGAAGTAACTTTAAAGAGATTGCTAGACAAAGGAAAGTCCTCCCTAGATTGGGGTTTAAGACATGGTGCCATCTTTGATTGGAAGAAGGCAAAAGTTATCACATTTTCACACAAAAAGATTGTGACTCCAGAACCATTTCTATTTGGTGACCAAGAACTCAAATTCGAGAAGGAAGTCAAGTGGCTGGGGTTAATACTAGACCAGAAACTGACCTTCAAGAATCAGATAGAAAAGACCAAAGCTATCTTTACCTCATCATACAATCAATTAGCAAGGATAATTAAAATCACCTATGGCATAAACAATCAGGAAGACAAGCAGTTAGTCTCGGCAGTCATACAGTCTAGGGTCTTATATGGCAGCCTAGTATGGTTCACCAAGAGAAACGAAAAGTCTGTTTCAGCCTTTCTAGAAACAGCTCACAATAAGTGTGTTAGACTAACCACAGGGTTTCTTAAACAAACCCCAATTGTGTTTTTGAAGCATGATGGTGTACTCAAGTCATTGCTGAATGCCCATACTAGACTAGCTCATAACTATATCTATCGAGTCTGGATTCTACCACCCAGTCACCCTGTTAAAAATATAGTAAAGAATGAAATTGCAGACACTAAACAAACCCATTTGTCCCCTATAAGTTTAGTCATACGAAAAGAGATGTTGAGAAATCTAGTGAACACCAACGCAATCAAACTAATTTATCCAAGACCAATGGCACCATGGCTACCGATTCTCACCCCCCCTCTTAATTTATCACTGATGCAAGAAGATGCAAAGAGACGAGTTAGGGACCAGATACAGGAAGAAACGACAAGGAAATCAATCATTATTTTTACTGATGGGACATCAATACCAGGACAAGGGGTAGGAGCAGCAGCGTTAATAATAAACACAAACAGATACAAAACAAATTTCATCGGCACCGAAGAATCCATCTCCAACTTTGAAGCGGAGCTCATGGGGATATATCTGGCTGCAGAACTAATACAAGAAGAACTCGCAAATAACACAAACGTTAATTCAGCTGCAATTTTCAGTGACAACCAGGCAGCTCTAATCAAATCAACGAACCCATACTACTCCTCTAGTGGTCAACACATTTATGTGAAAACATTCAACAAATTAAGGAAACTGAAGGAACAAATTGAAATCCAGCTTTACTGGTGCCCAGGCCATGAAGACATTGAGGGAAACTGCAAGGTAGATGAACTAGCAAAAAAAGCCACAGACAACAACAATATCAACGATAAAGCCATAATACCCTCAAGTCTATCTAAACTGAAACAACTTGCAAAAACAATAACGCCTATCTTGATCCCACTCACAGAAGAAGAGAAGAAACGGGTAAGATTTAAAACCGGAAGCAAAAAGATAGCAAAAAAATTAGGCTCGTTAGAAAAAGGCATTGCAGCATTAATCCATCAACTGCACGCGGGTCATGTCCCATTTAATGCCTATTTAACAAGGATCAAGAGCATTCAGAATGACAAATGCCCTAGATGCGGTAGGAAAGAAACCATCAATCACTTCCTATTATATTGTTATGCCTACAAAAAAGAGAGACATAAATTTAGGAAAAGTCTTATTAAAACCAAATGCAGAGCTAAATTTTATAAGTCCGATTTAATCCTTGACTCTCCAGATGCTTTTCCGGTGTTAGGACAATATATCTTGGACACCAACCGATTCCCTTATGTCAGAAGCTACCTTGGAACCCAAGGCTAGACCGAATATTACAACAACTCTCTAACAGATTAGAGTTCAAAATGTACTATTTAGATTTTTTTAAAAAAAAAAAAACACAAACTTCCTCTCTCGTATCTTCATTTCTTTACCAATTACTTTAAAAAATAATAATAATAATTAATAATTATAACTATTAATAAATAATAAATATCAACATCTAGACTAGAAAAGTCATAACTACAATGTCTACTCAACTCCAAACAAGACTTAGTAAATGCTCTTCTGTAAACTCTATACTAGGAAAAGATAAGATAGATCAACTGGAAGGCCTTTCCAGCAAATACTCACCCATCTTATCACCCCACCTACTATGGGTTACAAGAGTGCAATGTCTTAAATTACCCATCTCAAAAGACTACTTATAGAGTAACGCACTCATTACCTATTAGAAATCCTCTCAGAAGAGGTGCCCCGATTACCCCAGTCAACGTCATATTGGGCATAGTAATTGGGATGGTTGTAAATATAAAAGAGTCAATGGGCTGTCTCTTTTTCACCCATTGACTCACATTCTTTCACTCATATCACATCTATAGGTGTGTTACCATCTTGTTGCTGCCTCTCCAATTATATCATAAGGTATTAACACCTTATTAAACAGGTTAGTTAGATGTGTTAACCACAATGCAATATGATCATTGGCTCACATTCTTTCACTCATATCACACCTACAGGTGTGTTACTATCTTGTTTCTGCCTCTCCAATTATATCATAAGGTATTAACACCTTATTAAACAGGTGTGTTACTATCTTGTTGCTGCCTCTCCAATTATATCATAAGGTATCAACACCTTATTAAACAGTCAGTTTTAAAGTTTATGGGCCCAGACGCAATTGCTGGATCTGCTGTGCAAAAGAATGGCATATGCATTCTTTGTGAAAACAACTATTCAGAATGGGATGCAGCAATAAGGGCATTCTTCTTATACATTGGATTCTTGGATTACGTTGATGGTGACATCAATCCCCCATCCGAATTAAATTCAGACATCTTTTTCAAGTATAGGGAGATGAAACAAAAAGCTGCTGGTGTTATATGTCAGTCACTTAACACCAACAATCGGGCAAAATTTCTAACCAAAGAAAATGAGAAAAATCCCTTAGAGCTATATGCTGCAATCTCTTCGTACTACCAATCTAGTCAAAGTAAAAATCAGGCAAGAATCTTTTGTACCTTACTAGTAGTCAAATGCAAAGACAAGGAACTAGAAAAATTCATCAGCGAAATTAGAATACAACTCATGAATCTCAACTCAGTTTGGATTCATGTAGGTAAACCTCTGAGTGTGATAGACATATCCGATGAATTATTGGCCAAAATAATCATCAGTAAACTATCTGAGGGGTAAAATAACTTAAAAAGGATGATTTATGAAACACAACCCTTGGAGACAGCCAAAGTTGTTTCAAAAATTGACGATTACATCAGAGACAGCTATTCAACTACTAAAGGATCTGATGAAAGACAACAAGCTAAATCAGAATCAGCATTCAAAGTACAAAATTATCCATACTGCAGCAATGGAATACACAACCCTTCAACAAAGCATTCGATTGAAGATTGTAGACAGTTAAAAAGAAACACCAACAACCAAAAGGCACTGAAAAATAAAAACGACAAGAAGAAAGCAAACTCGGAAAGCACTAATAAAGAAACAACATTTGAAGAAAGCTACTCTTCTTCGGAAGAGATTCCAGTTGTTAGGTATTCCAAAGCTTTTGTAACTAAATTCAATTCTGAAAATTTAAACCCATACCTTGACACTGCTGCCTCAAGTCACATGGTAGGAAATAGAAGAGCCTTTATGACATACACTGAGAAGGACATGTCCGTTGAACCAGCAAATGGTTCTCAGACACCTGTTCTGGGACACGGTAAAGTTCAATTTTTGTTGAATCACAAGGTTGTATCATTACATTGCCTCCATGTACCAGATCTGGCAGAGACGCTGGTTAGCATGGGAAAACTGCCGAAAGCAGGGTTCACAATCCTCAAAACAAGCCAATCTTCATTTTCTGTTAAAAGGCACAAATCCGTGCTGATGAATAGGAAGGTCAACAACAACCTTTTTGTGAGCCTTAGAGGTAATTTCATATACCCAAAAGACCACAAATATAAAAAATAACATATTAATATAAATAAAATAAATTTATTTATATTATTAAAATAAAAATAAAAAATATAAATAAAAAATTAATTATAATTTAAAAATAAAATTACTTTAAATTTTGTAAATATAAAATTACATTTATACTTGAAAAATTTAAGTAAAAATGAAATTTTAACAAAATTGTGAAAAAATAAATAAATTTGGAAAAAAGTTAAATAAAATTTATTATAACTTTTTATCCAATAAATAAACATATAAATTTTATTTCACCATTGGATTCCTCATAAAAAATCAGGTGGGGTCACCTCTGAGTGAAATTTTTGTAACTCAACTCTAAATAAGCTTAAATTAAGTTTTTAGTATTTTCAATACAAAAGTTGAAAATCCTCAAAACCTTAATTTAATTCACACCACATGTGGTGTTAACCATCAATTTTTGTGTTAAAATTGAGGTGTTGTGTTTAGTTTAGAAGTTATGAGGAATTAAAGTATTTTCAATTGAATTCAATTGAAATGTCAAAATGTGCGCGTGTATTACATAAGTGAACTTTGATTTACATATGAGGTGTCAATTATTACTGTATTGTACTGTACAATTGAATTGAATTACATGTGTAAATTATAAGTATAATACATGATGAGGAATTAAAGGAAAAATAAATTGGAAAGATTAAATTTGGGGGGGAAAAGGAACTCCAGCTCTAAGGGGGAGCTAGACCCCCAAAATCCTTGTTGACAGGCGTGGGATGTCAAAATTCACGCAAAAGTTCATCACTTTTGGCCTGGAATTGAGTTACAGGGTCTGTGGACTCAATTGATGATGAGGTTTTGATACCAACTGGGGTAGTTTTAGCTGTTGCCAAGAGGGTAAAACTACCCTTAAGATAAAACAATCATAATAAAAACAGTTTTAACTGGTTTCTACGCCTCTGAAACACATTCTGACGTGTTTTGAAGGCTCTAGGCCTGGTATTGCTATAGTAATGGCTGATTTAAGGGTCTAAAATGGCTAAAAATGGCTAAAAATGGCTTAAACCAGCCCTTTTTGGTCTAAACCAGGGTTCAATGATGCCATAATTGGCTTTTCTGTTGTCAGACTGTTTTTCACGACTGACAAGAGTAAATTTTACTTTTGGAGTAAGAGAATTGATGGCTATAAAAGAATGTCTTCTTTGCCCCACTTTTCTCTTCATGTTAGAATCTTTTCCTTTTATTAATTAGTTTAAAACTGTTAAACCAATCAATCAAAGATTCCAACCACCACTTTTAAATCATTTTAATCCTTTTAAACACGTGAAAAAAATCATTATAATCATTGTTTGTAACTCTTATAATCATTTTTACCCCTGAACCAACCCAAAAGTGAATTAAAGCATCTTTCATCACTGTTAACTTTGTCACTTTGTTTCCAAATTCACTCTGGTCACTTTTGGGCGTGTTTTCTCTTTAATATTCTTTTTAAAGACTTTGTTCTTTAATTAATTGCTTGCAGTTCTTTGCTCAATTAATTCCAATTGAAATTGCTCTTGAAGAAATTTCTTTTGTAGCCTTAAAATATCTCTTGTAGAGTATTTTTTGGATAAATCTTTATTGTTGGTAAAACAATAAATTTTTATATTATTGTTTTATACTAATAAAGTTATAAACAATAAAATTGGCGTGTTTTCTCTTAAAAATAATATTTCATACTATTTTTAATTGAATTTTAGCTTATACAAATTTTGAGGACAGGAAAAGTACTTGATTTTTAATCAAAGTTTCATATCCACACCTTACATTTGGGGGCCCAGCCGTGATATTTTACCTGTGACATATTTTTTTTACTCTTTTTAAATCTTTTTTCTTATATTGAAAAATTTAAAAACATATAAAAAATACTTATAATCCAAAAAAATCTTTAAAAAATAATTTTTTTCATATTATAAGTGAGGCTTATATTTTTATTTCTTTTTTGAAATAACCTTTTTTTTACTTAATTAATTGGCTTTTTCATTAATTTTAGTGTCTGACAACGTGGTAAGACAAGAAAACATTGAAACAGCCTCAACAGTAACCAGCATTATCCCTGCCAGTACTGTTAATTCTGATCATAATAGTACTGTTATTGTGACTCAAAATAATCAACCTGAACCAATATCTTCTGAATTAATTAACTTGGATATAAGTAATACACTTCAGAAAGCCAAAAATTTGGCCAATAGTAAGTTTTTGACGTAAAAATACTATTTTAAGCCTTTTTTAACCATAATTATGCCTTCAACCAGGTCAGGAGCCAGCTACAACCCCTAAAGCAGCTCCCAAAAAGGTAATAGACGTGATTATGGCAGAGGCCAACCAGGTACAGAAGGAAAAGGGTCAGTTGATGACTTCCAAACAACTAAAATGGGTCATTCTGAAGCTGATAATACCATTTTACCTTCAAAAAGAGCTGACACCGCCACAACAAGCCTCTGTGGACATATACAAAGCCAGCCACAGTGCATACAACAATGCACTCCAATTCAAGGAGTACCAGATCCTTGCAGAACTGTGGAAGAATTGCATGAATTCTTACCTGACAGTAAGAAAATTCTTGGGCCATCCCAACACTTGCAAATTGCTCAATGGATGGCATCCATTGATGGAGAAGAAAAACATGATGCTTTTGACACTAGAATGGAGGAAAAACAACCCTCCACCAGCCAAACCAGTGCCAAAAACAGCCCCAGTGGCCAGCAGCAGCAATTCCAACGTGAAAAAGCAGCCACAAACTCCAAACAAGGGCAAAGGGAAGGCACCAGCCCCAAAACCTTACAGCCAGGGCTACAGAATCCCAAAGATTCAGCAGGATGCCATGGAAAATGTATTTCAGATGGCCAGAACCATGATGGAATTACAGAAGAAGGAGGAAGCCAGATTAAGGTTCCAGAAATGATTTCTGACATATTTGATTCCATCCCAGAGTTGTATAATGCTATAAATGACGTGAAAAAACATCTTTCTGATAAAAATGACACCATTTGTAACAACATTAAAACAAACAACCTGAGTCTGTGCCAAATTAATGAAACACTTATGTGTTTTGAAAAAGTTTTGAGAACAATTAAAAATTCCAATAATGATAATTCTTCTAACAATAAAATAAATGAACAATCTGCCATTATTAAAGAATTAACAGATAAATATTCTAAATTCAATATTGATGACATAATTGAAACAAGAATTAAACAAGCCATAAATATTATCAAGACAGATAACAAGAAAGTCCTTGATGACATTTCAAATTCATTTACTGAAGTAAAGACATATACCATTGCCTTGAAAAAGTGTTTTGATGCTTCACAAGAAGAAGTATCAAAATTATCAATGAAATTGAATCAAGTCACTGCTGATAATACAAAACAGACAGAGTTATGGCAAGAACTTACACATAAAGAAGACATGTATAAAATTGAAGTAATAAATTTAATACAAAGCTTCCAACATGAATACAGAAATTCCCAAAGGTGTAGCAACAGTAAAATGAATGACATTGAACAATTACTGAACACCTTACCAAGAATGTCTACACCTCTAAATCAAAATGAGGGCACAAGAATTTCAAATCCACAAGTATTGGATCCTGATCATTCACAATTAAAAAATGAATTATCCACTTCTTTTCATAACTTGGAACCATCAATGGGCCAAGCACTCTTGAAAGAAGTTCCAAAACTTAAAGAATGGCCTCACTTCAGTGGTGAAGGAGAGTATGACCATATGGAATTCATTAGAGGTATTGACATGATCAAAGAGGATTTTGAATTACCAGACAGATTGGTAACAGCCAGGTTTAACACCTTGTTTACCAGATCAGCTCACAGATGGTACATCAAAATAAGACAAGCACATGGACACCAGAGTTGGACTTGGTGGAAAACCCAAATCATCAACAAATGGGCAAATGATGCTTGGAGGTTTAAAGTTGAAACAGCCTTTGAATCTGCCAAATTTAATGCTGATAAAGACAAAGCTTTACCATGGTTTTGCCAGCAAAAGGACAGATTAACAGCATTATATCCTGACATGTCAGAATTTATGATCCATAGAAAAATTCTGAGACAATGTGGAGGTGACTTAGAGCATGCTGTCAAAAGCAGGACTACTGAACAATCTTCAGCAGAGGATATTATCAATATACTAGAAGAAGTAACCACCAGAACCAAAATTGGTTCTAGTAGGGTGAATCTTAAAACAAGGTTTAATACACCTTGGAAAGATTCTGTGGACAAAAACCCCAAAGAAAATTCTAGTAATATTAAATATAAATCTGCAGATACAGTCAGAAAATGCCATATTTGCCAAAGCACCACCCATTTAGCCAATACATGTCCAAAAAGGGGGAAAATCAATGAAATTGACATTGAAAAGGAACCAGATGTTGAAAAAGAAGACATAATTGAAGACAATTCAGATGATAAGTCATCCATATTTTCTGAATCTTCAAAAGATATAGAAAATATCAATGCCACTTTTGACATCATGGAATCTTATTCCCACTTACCACAATTGAGCAATGGTCAAGTTGATTTATCAAAAGTTCAAGATGCACAACTTATGAAGACAAAACCAAACAGAGGAAAAGGTTATACAGCTGGTAACTCCTGTATAACAGAAGTGGTGATTGACAACAAACCCACCAAACTTTTGCTTGACCCAGGAGCCTTCTGCTCTTGTGTTGGAAAATCTTTTCTTAAGACTTGTGTACCAAATTTTGAAGACAAATTGTTACCAATTGATGGTATAAAATTCAACAGTGCAAGTAACCCAATGAAAGCATTAGGAATCTTTGAGACCAATGTCATATTCCCACACATAAATGGGAATTTAAGGATCACAGTTGAATTTGTTGTTATGGAAAATTGCTCTAGTACCCATTTTATATTGGGAAATGACTATTTAATCATGTATGGGATAGATTTACATAATAACAAAGACAGATACTTTACAATTGGAGACAATAAGCGCCAGAAATTTGCCTTTTTACCCTTTAAAAGACAAATTACAGTAAACAAAGTATCACCAGTCAACTTAGAGTTAGAGAAATTCAAGTCTGAACAGTTAAATGAGGCTGAAATAAGCCTTCATCTGACTGATAAGCAAGAAAATGAGCTTTCTTCCCTTTTGTATGACCACAGAGGAGCATTTGCTACAGACAAAGAACCCCTGGGAGCAATTATTGGTCATGAAGTTGACATCATTCTTAACATTGAGAGACCTTATCCACCACTCTTAAGAAGACCTGCTTATCCAGCAAGTCCAAAATCAAGAGAAGCTCTAGAAATTCATATCAAAGAACTTCTAGACCTTGGTGTAATAAGAAAAGTAGGCCACAATGAGGAAGTAGAAATAACTACACCAGTCATAGTGGCGTGGCATAATGGAAAATCCAGAATGGTTGGGGACTTTAGAGCTCTGAACACTTACACTGTTCCAGACAGATACCCAATACCAAAAATCCAAATTGCCCTTACTCAAATATCTCAAGCAGTGTATATAACCACTATGGATGCCCTTAAAGGATTCCATCAAAATGTAGTAACACCAAGAGCAAGAAAATACTTGAGAATTATTGTTCATTGTGGAGTGTATGAATACTTAAGGATGCCCTTTGGTATCAAAAATGCACCTTCACACTTCCAAAGAATGATGAATGAAATCTTCCCTGAAGAACTCTCAGAGGGATGGTTAATCATTTACATTGATGACATTATTATCTGTTCAAAGACTTGGGAGGAGCACATGTACAGATTATCAAGAGTTTTGACAAAAGTCCAATCAGTAAACATGAAAATCTCCTTGAAGAAATGTCATTTTGGATTTAAAGAACTTAAGGCACTAGGACATGTTGTATCTGGTTTGTCCCTTGGAATTGATAAAAACAAGGTTGCAGCAGTATTGTTAAAACCCATGCCTCAGAATAAGAAGGAAATTCAGTCATTCTTAGGTTTTGCAGGATATTACAGGCAACACATTAAAGACTTTGCATCCATAGCAAGACCACTTTATAAGTTGTGTGACAAAGACACAGTATTTGAGATGACTGTTGACAGAGTCAAAGCTTTTGAGTCTCTAAGAGAAGCATTGACCACTGCTCCACTCTTACTGATGCCAGACTTTAAATTGCCTTTCAAACTGTATATTGATGCATCAGGGGATGGACTAGGTGCTGCACTTCACCAAGTTCAGATCATAAATGACAAACCTGTAGAAGGACCAATATGTTTCATATCCAGGCAAATCAAACCAACTGAAGCCAGATATGGAGCAAGTCAAATGGAATGTCTATGCCTTGTCTGGGCCTTAGAGAAATTAAACTATTTCTTAGAGGGATGTGTTTTTGAAGTAATAACAGATTGTACAGCTGTGAAATCACTTTTGAACATGAAAACACCTAACAGACACATGCTCAGATGGCAAATAGCCATACAAGAATACAGAGGCAATATGACTATTGTTCATAAGGATGGGAATATTCATAAGAATGCAGATGGACTAAGCAGATGGCCATTACCAAATAACATTGATAATCCTGCTTATGTTCCAGAAGAAGCTTCACCACAAATTCCAATAGAAGGAATAAGTGTTACAGACTTGAACACCACCTTCTTTGAAGAAGTCAGAAATAGTTACACTCAAGATAAGAATTGTAGCATCTTATGCCAATTACTTAACAAAGACTGTAAAGACAACACTCTAATACATGCCTTGGATGAAGTATGGAGAAAATCTTATAATGAAGGGAGATTTCACCTACTGGATGGTATAATTTACCACAGAACCAAGCACACATGTGTCATGACAGTTGTAGACAGGTCATTAATCAATCTTGTACTGAAAGAATGCCATGATAGTCCCTTTTCAGGACATCTTTCTGAGGACAGAACAAGAGAGAAAGTAAAGACCTGCATATGGTGGCCAATGTGGCAAAAAGATGTTGCAGAATATTGCAAAACCTGTGACAGATGCCAAAAGGCAAATAAATCCACTGGCAAAAGACTTGGGAATATGATGAAAATCCAAGAACCAAACAGACCTTGGGAAATTGTCCATATGGATTGGGTAACTGGCCTACCACCAGGAGGTGACAGGAGCTATAATGCTTGCCTAGTAATTGTGGACAGATTCAGTAAAACTCCAATCTTTTTACCATGTCACAAAGATGATACAGCCGTGGATACAGCTCTTCTGATATGGAATAGAGTAGTGTCATGGACTGGGATATTTACAAATATCATCAGTGATAGAGATCCCAAATTCACTCCAGCTCTATGGACAAATCTTCACCAATTATTTGGCACAAAACTGTCTTTCTCTACAGCCTACCACCCACAAACTGATGGTCTGGCTGAAAGAATGATCCAAACCTTAGAGGACATGGTGAGAAGATTTTGTGCATATGGCCTTGAATTCAAAGATTGTGATGGATTTACCCATGATTGGTGTACTCTGTTACCAGCACTGGAATTAGCATATAAAACATCAATCCATTCCAGTACCAATCAGACTCCTGCTATTCTAGAAAAAGGATGGAACCCCAAGTTACCCCAAGATTCCTTGAGGAAAGACTTAATTGAAATACATCCCACAGCTGCTAGCTTCAAAGGAATGCTAGACAAAGCTAGAAAGCATGCAGTGAGATGCATGGAGGACTCTTTTGCATATGCTAAAGACAAATGGGATAAATCTCATGCAACTCCAGATTTCAAAGTGGGGGACCTAGTTCTTGTATCCACCACTAACTTCAATAACATCAAAGGATGTAAAAAGTTAAAAGACTCCTTTGCAGGACCTTTTGTGATTAAGGCCCTCCATGGAGAAAATGCTGTTGAAGTAGAGTTATCTGAAGAACTTAGCAATAAGCACCCTACATTTCCAGTAAGCTTGATAAAGCCATACAAATCTAGTGATGCTGAGAAATTTCCCTTGAGGAATAAGATTCCCCAAGTTATACCTCCTATTGAGACATCTGGTACTAAGAAAATAACCAAAGTTCTTAAAGAAAGGAAATTAAGAACCAAGAAAGTAAGGGAATACCTTGTTAGGTACAGTGACCCAACTTGTGAAGATGAATGGTTAGAAGAGAAAGATATACCAGAAGCCACCAAACTCCTGAGGAGATTCAGACACACTAGAAACACCAATATTACAAAGTAATATTCTTTTTTAGGGGGTGGGAATGTGAGCCTTAGAGGTAATTTCATATACCCAAAAGACCACAAATATAAAAAATAACATATTAATATAAATAAAATAAATTTATTTATATTATTAAAATAAAAATAAAAAATATAAATATAAAATTATATTAAAAATAAAAAATTAATTATAATTTAAAAATAAAAATACATTAAATTTTGTAAATATAAAATTACATTTATACTTGAAAAATTTAAGTAAAAATGAAATTTTAACAAAATTGTGAAAAAATAAATAAATTTGGAAAAAAGTTAAATAAAATTTATTATAACTTTTTATCCAATAAATAAACATATAAATTTTATTTCACCATTGGATTCCTCATAAAAAATCAGGTGGGGTCACCTCTGAGTGAAATTTTTGTAACTCAACTCTAAATAAGCTTAAATTAAGTTTTTAGTATTTTCAATACAAAAGTTGAAAATCCTCAAAACCTTAATTTAATTCACACCACATGTGGTGTTAACCATCAATTTTTGTGTTAAAATTGAGGTGTTGTGTTTAGTTTAGAAGTTATGAGGAATTAAAGTATTTTCAATTGAATTCAATTGAAATGTCAAAATGTGCGCGTGTATTACATAAGTGAACTTTGATTTACATATGAGGTGTCAATTATTACTGTATTGTACTGTACAATTGAATTGAATTACATGTGTAAATTATAAGTATAATACATGATGAGGAATTAAAGGAAAAATAAATTGGAAAGATTAAATTTGGGGGGGAAAAGGAACTCCAGCTCTAAGGGGGAGCTAGACCCCCAAAATCCTTGCTGACAGGCGTGGGATGTCAAAATTCACGCAAAAGTTCATCACTTTTGGCCTGGAATTGAGTTACAGGGTCTGTGGACTCAATTGATGATGAGGTTTTGATACCAACTGGGGTAGTTTTAGCTGTTGCCAAGAGGGTAAAACTACCCTTAAGATAAAACAATCATAATAAAAACAGTTTTAACTGGTTTCTACGCCTCTGACACACATTCTGACGTGTTTTGAAGGCTCTAGGCCTGGTATTGCTATAGTAATGGCTGATTTAAGGGTCTAAAATGGCTAAAAATGGCTAAAAATGGCTTAAACCAGCCCTTTTTGGTCTAAACCAGGGTTCAATGATGCCATAATTGGCTTTTCTGTTGTCAGACTGTTTTTCACGACTGACAAGAGTAAATTTTACTTTTGGAGTAAGAGAATTGATGGCTATAAAAGAATGTCTTCTTTGCCCCACTTTTCTCTTCATGTTAGAATCTTTTCCTTTTATTAATTAGTTTAAAACTGTTAAACCAATCAATCAAAGATTCCAACCACCACTTTTAAATCATTTTAATCCTTTTAACCACGTGAAAAAAATCATTATAATCATTGTTTGTAACTCTTATAATCATTTTTACCCCTGAACCACCCCAAAAGTGAATTAAAGCATCTTTCATCACTGTTAACTTTGTCACTTTGTTTCCAAATTCACTCTGGTCACTTTTGGGCGTGTTTTCTCTTTAATATTCTTTTTAAAGACTTTGTTCTTTAATTAATTGCTTGCAGTTCTTTGCTCAATTAATTCCAATTGAAATTGCTCTTGAAGAAATTTCTTTTGTAGCCTTAAAATATCTCTTGTAGAGTATTTTTTGGATAAATCTTTATTGTTGGTAAAACAATAAATTTTTATATTATTGTTTTATACTAATAAAGTTATAAACAATAAAATTGGCGTGTTTTCTCTTAAAAATAATATTTCATACTATTTTTAATTGAATTTTAGCTTATACAAATTTTGAGGACAGGAAAAGTACTTGATTTTTAATCAAAGTTTCATATCCACACCTTACACTTTTTGTTCTTGACATGAAGATACATTTTCCAAAATCAACAGTTGCTTCAATGATTAAAGCTCCAGATCTGCTGCACAAGAGAACTGGACACCCAGGAAATGAAGTTTTAAAAAGGATGTATCCCGGTGTAAAAATTCCAGAGTTCTGTGAAGCTTGTGCACTAAGCAAGTCAAAACAGCTGCCTTGAGCGAATGCTCCTGGACACACCATCCACTCTGACCTTTCTGGAAAAATCTCTCCACCAAGCATTGGTGGAGGCAATTACTACCTCAAATTAACAGATGATTTCAGTCGTTTCAAATCAATCTACATCCTGAATAAGAAGTCGGATACTGGTGCGGCTATTAGGGATTATGTGAACGAAGTTGAAAGAAAGAATGGCAATTGTGTCAAAGTGTTGGTAAGCGACAATGGTGGTGAATACCTTGATTCAGAACTACAAGAATTCCTCGTTAAGAAGGGAATAAAAATGCAATGCACAGCACCTTATTCCCCTAAACAGAACCCCATATCAGAAAGAGGAAACAGATATACAAGTGAAAAGGCCAGAACACTTCTCTTTACTTTGAATCTTCCCGCCAATTTCTGGGGTGAAGCAGTCATAACTGGCACTTTCCTGGAAAATGTCACACCATGCAGTTCAATCAACAACAAAAAGCCATTCAAACTATGGAATAGCCACAAGTTCAATCTATCTCGGCTCAGAACATTTGGCTGTCGATGCTATGTAAACATACCCAAAGCCCTTCGAAAGGGGAAATTTGAGCCTACCTCAAGAAAAGGAATTTTTCTTGGATATGACTCTGATAAACACAACTGGCAGATTATGCTGGAAAATGGAAAAGTAATAAAATGTCATGATGTCATATTCTATGAACATATATTTCCTGGGCCTCTGGTAAACAAAAAAGAACACCAAGATCTAATTCAGTACAGTGACGACTGCAGTGTTGCTGGCATCATTGATCACAAGCACATCAGTCAAATAGACTCATTATCCAACAATGATGATTCTAATTCCACAAATAATCGTCCTGCAATCATTCTGACAACTAAACCCGGATGGGATTACAAACTTACATCAAACCAAGCTCTGAAAGACATATTGGCTGATATTAATGAATCCAACATACTCTCATCAAAAAGACGAGCACATGCAGCAGTACAATCAATAAACTCAAACTCCAAAAACCCAGCCTCGTGGAAAGAAGCTATGTCACATCCTGACAAGTCCCTTTGGGTTGAAGCACTAAAAAACGAACTCAACAATTTGATATCAAGAGGTGTCTTCATTGAGACAACTCTACCAAAGGGCAGCAAGCCAGTTGGAAACTCCGTTCAATTCAAAAGAAAGTTCGACAGCAATGGAAAACTCATTAAAAATAAAATATGGATTTGCGCACAAGGATTCTCTCAAAAACATGGTGTGGATTACAATGACACTTTTTCTCCAACAGGTAAATTTAGTTCATTGCATTGTCTACTAGCCGTTGCAGCACACAAAGGTCTGGAAATACATCACATGGATGCAGTAGCAGCATTTCTCAATCCAACGTTGGAAGAAGAAATCTACATGACAATCCCCAACTTTTTATTGGCTTGCTCCCCAGACAAAGTATGGCAGCTAAAAAAGCCCCTATATGGCCTGAAACAATCATCACAATATTGGTATCTAGAACTCACCAGCTTCTTCAAATCAATCAAACTTTTTCCAAGAAAAGCTGATCCGTGCCTGTTCATTTCTAATGATGTTGGATGGGAATGTTTTGTGCACATTCATGTAGATGACATGACTATTGTGTCCAATAAAATTGAAAAATTCAAATCACTTATTGTAGAAAGGTTTGAGATGGAAGACCTTGGTCCTGCAAACTTTGTGCTAGGTATTAAACTAACAAGAAGTAAAGCAACAAAAGAGATTTTTCTCTCACAATCCTCATACATCAAGGAACTGCTTCATGAATATGACATGTCAGATTGTAAGACAGTGGCAACACCGATGGTGGCAAATTCAAGAGTCTTGGCAGCAAGTGATGACGACCACCAAAGATTCCTATCCCTCAACAAGAACTATTGTCAAGCTATAGGGAAGATAAGTTATCTTCAAGTCGCCACGAGACCTGATTTGGCGTTTGTCACTTCCCAACTATCTCAATTCTTAGAGAAACCAGGATACTCTCACTGGATTGCGTTCAAACACTTACTACAATACCTGGCTGGCACTCTGTCTGGGAGGCAGTAATTTTTCTCTCTGCAGCTACAGTGATGCAGATTATGCGAACTGCATTAAAACTTGACGGTCTGTCAGTGGATATCTTACGATGATAGGTAATAGTTGTATTAACTGGAAGAGTAGGAAACAGAACACTGTCTCCACCTCTTCCTGTGAAGCGGAATACAAAGCACAATATGAAGGAGCAAAGGACCTTCTGTGGTTGGCAAGGCTTCTTGTGGAGCTGGGAATTTCAGTACCGCTGCCTTTACAACTCTTTGGGGACAATCAGGGAGCAATCTCCTTGGCAAAGAATCCTCAAGTTAACAAAAGATCAAAACACTTTGATGTTATTTTTCACTGGATACAAGAGAAGACAGCAAACAACATGGTGAAAGTAGATTATATTGCAACTCAGAAGATGCTTGCTGATGGCTTAACGAAAGCTCTGGCTCGACCATCACACACAAACTTTTTAAAGAACATAGGATTAGTTAGGTAATGAGCAAGGGGGGGTCTTAAATTACCCATCTCAAAAGACTACTTATAGAGTAACGCACTCATTACCTATTAGAAATCCTCTCAGAAGAGGTGCCCCAATTACCCCAGTCAACATCATATTGGGCATAGTAATTGGGATGGTTGTCAATATAAAAGAGTCAATGGGCTGTCTCTTGTTCACCCATCGACTCACATTCTTTCACTCATATCACACCTACAGGTGTGTTACTATCTTGTTGCTGCCTCTCCAATTATATCATAAGGTATTAACACCTTATTAAACAGTCAGTTTTATACAATGGGCCTGGCAAACCACATTTGCATCCTCTTGGTATTTAGCTCAGAGTCGACGACACATCCTTTAACCCTAATTTAAATCAAGACAACCATTATGAACAATTCTCTCCAACTAAGGAGATAGACTCAACACGGCGGAAAGTTGACCCTATTTTATCTTGGAACAGTATAGAGCGGACCAGAAATTGCATACACCATTTATCAAGACTCGACTTAAATAGACTCTTTTTATTTCAAGACTTTAGTTAAACGCGTTTCATGATAAGCTAGTATTACATGTTATCTACTTGTATCTACTGTAAATGTACCCATCATCTGGGGGGGTCCCTACATAATGAATATTAGTGTGATATGAGAAATTCAATAACACTTTAAAAAAAAAAAAAAAAAAAAAAAAAAAAAAAAGACCGCATACAGGCCCTAAAATTCTCAAAAATCGCCTTGCGTCTGAATTTTCAAAACCGTGCCCGTGCGTCGACTCTAAGTCAGGCCGAGTTTCGCCACGTGCTCCACGCGTCAGTTCGGTCGCGTCCAATTAAAGTTCGATGAAGATTCTCTTAAATCGATTTTGGTCAACAGGCTCAGCTCAACTGGATCCAATCTCTTCACTTCCATCCATCCATCATTCCCTGGTAGATTTCGGATCAGATCACATCTGCTATCAGTTAGATTCAAAAAAGACGTATCAACATCGATCTAAGCTAATTTGTCATCACTGATATTAATCCAATCAATCTTCTTTAAGGACTTCACAATGTTAATTGAAATCGACAATGTCAAAAAACGTAAA
Source organism: Austropuccinia psidii (assembly GCA_023105745.1). Taxonomy (NCBI): domain Eukaryota; kingdom Fungi; phylum Basidiomycota; class Pucciniomycetes; order Pucciniales; family Sphaerophragmiaceae; genus Austropuccinia; species Austropuccinia psidii. The sequence goes on from JALGQZ010000001.1 coordinate 22,009,381, forward strand.
TTGGATCAACTAAGTGATAATGATGATCATGATCCAATGGAAAAAACTACAGCAACAACAATTTCATCAGCATCAACTTCATCGCCACCTTCAAAACGACTCAGACCACGTAAAAATGTAAGCTATAGGCCAATACTTAAAAGTAATAAAAGAAAGATTCAATTTAATCATCAAAAAAATAAAATCATTAATCAAAACCAAATTAATAAGATCAAAATTCAAGAATTATTTAAATTAAGAAAAGATTTAAATGAAACTCGCAAAAAAAACTTTTTAAAAGCTCACAAGGATTTATTCTTAAGCTTATTACCTAATTCACAACATTATCATTTTATTCAATTTATTAATCAAAATGAAAATCCGCAAGATATTTCGAAACTAGATTCAATGACTCAACCAAGTTCAATCAAAGGTCAAATGAAACCTTACCAAGTAATCGGTCTTCAATTTTTATTAAATCTACATTTTAACGCTATCAGTGGCATCTTAGCCGATGAAATGGGTCTGGGCAAAACACTTCAAACTTTAGCTTTATTAGCTCATTTGAAACAGATCAATCAACTTTATACTCCAAATTTGATCATTTGTCCATTATCAGTTTTATCATCTTGGGTCGCAGAAATCAAACGCTGGACAAATTTAACCTTTGCTGCTTTTCGTGGTTCCAAAACAAATAGAACCGCTCTCAAAAAATCCCTCCTTGGATTAGGCACTGATGGCAGAGATGGTAATAATTTCGATCTGCTCGTCGTCACTTATGAGTCTTTTCTACTCGAAAATTCTTGGTTTAAACATCGTCATTGGGGTTACGTCATCTTAGATGAAGGTCATCGAATAAAAACTCCCAATACCTTAATTTCTAATGCTCTTCAATCAATTCAATCAACTAACCGTCTAATTCTAACCGGCACTCCAATTCAAAATAACTTAATCGAGTTATGGGCTTTATTTCATTGGTTAATGCCCGATATCTTCACTAAAAACACTTTGGAACGATTTCGAAATGCTTTTGATCTCACTAATGGAACATACGATCATCAATTTTTCGATTCAAGTCAACGTTTATTGAAGTTGATCATGCTAAGGCGAACTAAAGAGAGCGTTAAAAGTCAACTAACAGTTCCACCTCGACAAGAAATTACTTGTAAGCCTCTTTTTTCCTTTTTTTCACTCTCAATTATTGATTGGATTGGCTACCCTAATCCTTCCAGTATATGTACCAATGTCAAATTGCCAACGGTTTTGGACTAAGCGATTAATATTAAAGTGTGATGAAAGCTCATTACAGTAAGTAATCCAATTGTTTCTCACTGGTCTGTTAAATTAATTAGTCCCCACTCTTTTAGCGATATCTTTAACACTCAGAACAATCAACAACTCACTTCAAACAGAAGGCTAAGCGCTCCAATTCAATATGCTTTGCAAGCAGAAGCTTCAAACAATGTGAGCAATCAATCTTACAAAAATTTGATGAACCTTTTAATGCAATTGAGAAAAATTTGTAATCAGTAAGCCGACAGTTTATCATTATTATCGTAAATCAATCAAAAAACTTAAACTTTCATCAACATGTTCTTAGTCCCTACCTTATGCCAAATTCCGAACCTGAACCTTTTGAAATCGCTGAACATATCGTTGAAGCTTCCTCCAAACTTGTGATGCTAGATAAAATATTTAAATCAGAATTGCCAAAGGGAAAGAGGTTTTTAATCTTCAGTGGTTTTACTTCAATGTTAAATATCTTAGAAGACTTTTTAAAATTGCGCTCAATCGAATTTCTTCGCCTAGATGGCTCCACACCTGTTGCTCGAAGAAATTTGGCCATTAGAATCTTTCAACAAACTGGTCCTGTTTTTTCTAATGAGTCTCAATCTGCAAAGGTTGTTCCTATCTTTCTGATCTCTACTAAAGCAGGCGGTCTTGGCATCAATCTCACTGCAGCCGATAATGTTATCATGTATGATTCTTCTTGGAATCCCCAAACTGATATACAAGCAATTGCTAGAGCTCATCGAATTGGTCAGACAAAAAACGTTACCGTTTACCGATTGGTTTGTGCCGAGTCAGTAGAACAACAAATGATGGGTCGCTTGCGGAAAAAACTGTACCTTTCTCTCAAGATCATGGACGATCAAGTAAACAACTCAATTGAAGGGATTAATGCATCAAATCAAGAGAATGATTTGGATCAAATGAACTCAATGTCAAGTCAAGATCTTTGTTCCATATTGAGAGCTGGAACTGCAAGCGCACTTCACAAACATTGGGGCAAAGCTGATTTAGAAGATGAAGATGAAAGATCGGGTTATAATGAATTTTTAAATGCTTCATTCGAGCAAATTGTTGAACGAGCAAAAGAGTTCCAAAGAGCTGAGATAATCAAGGCAGAACTGGATCGTAACTCTAACTCTGATCAAGTTGTTTCTAAATCGGATCAAGAAATGCTACAAAAGATTGAAGACGAAGAAATGGAATTATTAAAGGGAATTGAAGTTGTTCGAACACGGATCTTTGAGGGCAAAATTTATGAAATAGATAATGAAGTCTCAGATAAATGGCGCACCGCTCTTCAAACATCGAAGCGCGTTTCAAAATCAACTACAACAATTGTTGATGGTCATATCGTTCAGTCTGAATCAATTACTAATGGACGTTGGCAAGCTGTCAAAACTATTACCAGTGATCCGATTGCCCTATCTAAACTTCAAACCCAAAAAAGAATCAAGAAGCATTTTGATCATGAAGAATCTTGTTTAGCTTGCCACGAAGGTGGACAACTATATTTATGCAATTTTTGTCCAAGAGTAGCACATTATCAATGTTTGGGTTATAGTACAAGCGATTTAAAGAAGATGGTGATCTTTAAATGCAGTCAACATAATTGTGTAACTTGTCATCGAACTTGCGAAGAATCTGGTGGAATGCTTTATCGCTGCCAAACTTGTCCAGACGCCTATTGCGAAGATTGTTTATCGGATGACAAGTTTTATTCAATTGGTGATGAATTGCCCGAGTTTATGATATTAAATTATGGCGCTGCATTGCAAGTTCATTATATTCGATGTGTTGAATGTTTAAAACATTTTGAAAAATTCCCAGAGACTCTCAAGATTTGGGATCAAGAATCCGCACGCGTCAAGAGTTTATTAGATAATCAGAAGCAAATCGTAATTTTAGATTGATTAAAATAGATTATCGCTCAAGTTCAAAAAAAATAGTCTGGGTTTGTTTGACAAGCCCAAGAGTTTTTTTTGATACTCCTTGGTTTCTTTGATTAAAAAGTCGATCTTAATGTCTTAATGTCTTACTTTTTTAAAAAAACATTGATTAATTGTCAGCTCGAAGTTATTTACTTCAAAATGCGACAAAATTTGATTGGAGGATAGTTGCTTTGTTTTTCGAAGAACAAGCTCGAAAATCTCGTGCTTTTGTACAAATTTAGTTTGAATTCATTTTTCAAAAATAATTATTTGAATCTTCTTTTGCAGAAAAAACCAATGAATTTCTTTGTTCCAGAGAAAGGCTTTCACTTGTGGTTGTTTAGGGCTTTGCTGAACCAAGGTAGGGTTTGCACTAAATCATTGCTACATTCAGTGACAATTTAGCATTTTAGCTTGAAGCCAGATCATACAAATCGGAGCTCGGATGGCTATTTAGCATCCACATGGGCGAATGTAAACAGTGAACTTTTGCAAGTGTACTTCCTGCCCATGCAGAATTCACCCACAACACATTAGCCTTGGGTTGCTGCTACATGTAGCAACTTTCTCCCATATGTAAAAACAGGACGTTTCTGAGAAAGAAGCTGCATCACAACCTTTTTTGTTTTTTTTATAGTGTCCTTGGATTTCTCATCACACTATTATGAAACCACCACTAAACGACCCTTCCTTAAATCTGTTAGCCATAATGATTTATAAAAAAAAATACCTGCCTCCGATAAATTGTGCAGCAGATCAGGAGGTTATTTTGCAGTGATGGGGATGTATCAGTCAGTTTATGGCAACTCTGATGTAGTTTCAAAGAGGATGAATCACGGGTGATATTTCAATGGAGAATCTGCTTTTTTAAATAACTAAATAATAACAATAATGTAAACAAAATATCATAGATATGCCAGAAAAATGAATTTTAATTATAATAAGATTTCACTGATCCTTTTTTTAAAACAAAGAAGGAAATTGGTTACAAACTTGAAATAGGGGAGTTCAAGGCCAGGTTTCATGAGCGAGATTTTACGCCAACGTGAGCAGATTTTAACATCCAAGCGCCCACCCCATGAGCTTGCTCATTGGTTTGCTCATGCGAGTTAAATTTAAGAAAATTTTAACAAATTTTATCTTAAAATTTAGTGTATGCATCTATGCACGAGCCCATGCGCAATGTACCCACGGGCCCGACTAAGGGTGCCCGGACCCACCTATGGACACCATATGTCATGCCTGAGCGCGGGCTGAATCTTTTCTCACAAAATTCTCAAAGATTTGGCTGCACCCTCCTCAATATTGTACCTAAGTCCTTCCACGAAACCAAGACACACCAACTAATCACCATTCAGCATACCCATTGAATGAGCACCTCATCCCAGTTCATTTGAATGGACGTGAAGACATCCAGCCATACATGCAGTGGATCAAGTCATGTGGCAACCTACACAACGTGCTCTCCCAAATTGCAGACTCATGGGGTTAGATAATGAAGTACATCAGGAATTGCAACGAAGACATCCCAATGATGCACCAACCGCAAACACAATTGACCTTCAAAGAAGGGTGAAGGAAAGATGTGTATTACATAATTATGCCTTTGGGTTACTTCCAATAAGGTGAGTAAACTTTATCCTTTTCTTTGCAGCTTATGTATGAATGCTAATGTTTAAACCTATTTAGAAATAATAGGCAATGAAGGCTTTTCCTGTGCTTTGTGTAAGCATCAGAAGGAGCAAATTAAGGAAAAACGGAAAGTCAACTTGGTTATGTATTGACATCTAGTGCTTTATTATGAAGGGTTCGAGATTTGACCACTGGACATAAACCTATTCAAAGATTAAAACAGGTCCAATTTTCATTATTTTAATCATCCTAAATGTTATGTTAAATTAATATTATGATTATTCTTACTCAGTTTGCACACCCATCGTGGTTCACAGATATATGCACTATATTTCACGATTTCTAATGTGGACCAGTAAAACTCGCAGATTTTATTTTAAATATGAAAGATCGTCATGTACTGACAATGTTTTACAAGGGGCATGGTAGCTATACGTACTATCACTTTCCTTCAACACAAATAGTCTTCGCTACATCATAATTAGTCTTCCTACAATTGCTATACTATTGGTTATTCAATGTCTTCGTCAACTACCCTCATAATATCCAATCATGGAGACCCTATCAAATAAGTTGAACATGGATCCATATCGTCTACCATTGGCTCATTCACTCGTCCTCAAACCCAATGGGAAGGTACTGCTCAAATGTGTGCAATTAATAAGGGATGCTGGTGAAGTACGTAAACTTCATGATCTCTTACAAATTGAGCTGACATTTATTCAGGAGGCATTCGGTTTGAGACACACAGTGCGCAATGACCGTATCGCTATAAAAGCATGGTATCCATTTGCGATCAACTACGTCACACAATTGCTTGAATATATAGACGCGATACTCAAATTTTTATCGATGACTGATGCAGTTATAGATTCCATTGAAACTATTTATAATGAGCTACGAGGCGCGTACACCAATCTCCGCCCTCAACTGGAACTTTTGATGCGTGAAGAGCAACAAGGAAGATCTTGTCGTGCTCTTGATTGATCGGATTTCTCCGATGGCGCGGCGGGATTGCTATTGTCGTATTTCTGATCGTTCCAGTGTCTTGCTATTTTAGTATTTGATATGAAAAAGAATTTATAAAATTGGTCAGTCTTATTATGAAATAATTAGTCAGTCTTATGATAAAACAGGTTTATAAAATTAATTTAGTATTATGATAGGATAGGTCAGCTGCTAGATATAATAACACAATTGTGAACTGATTGATTTTTCATGGAATGGCGAGTGGCCATAAGGCATTTGAGCTTTTTGTGCAGTCCACCGTCAGTTGAGTGATTAAAATCTTGTGACTTTTGTAATAAGGTGAGAGCTAATCACAAATCAAACGATGGATAAAGTGAGGGCTAAGTGCAAGCCAAGCTCCTCTCCAAAGGGTCATCGAGCTGTAGCTTGTGATAAACCCCAGCACAGACATTTTTAAAACTCACACTCCGCGGTCATTCTGTCTGAAGCTTGAACCTGTGTACAGTACCTGTACGCCAATGAGAGGTTATCCGAGATGTTCTCTCGGATCTGTTTTTTTAATGATCACTTTCCAATAATTCAGCACCTTACCTGCCCTCATCAATATGCCCAGAATCTCAGACAGAAAGCAAACAATAAAGGAGCTTCAAATCATGTGGCTTTTCAATCGAATCAAAGAGAATCACAAGCTTATTGGAGAAATAAACATGATGACACTTTACTCACAATTTCAGGATATTAGTTTATTAAGGAATTGTGTCATCCCACAGTACTCACCTTTTCACTTTCTGGGTCCCACAAATGACCTTTTGGGAACGCCAAATGCATCCCTGGCCATTTGTACCTCAAGACGATACCTTTGGGCCCTGTTGATGACACTGAACAGCCAATACTTGTCAAGACCATTGATTAAAAGGCCACTAGAATCATTTGACATGGATCATCTCTTTAATATGAGAGATGATGATTTCCGGAAAGGCATGAGAACGTCAAGGGAGGGCTTTGTGTTCATTTATGAAAAAATCAAAAACCATCCTGTTTTTAGGAATAAAAGCACTTGCAAAAAGCTTGCGATTTCCCACCAGTTAGCCCTAAAACTGGAACGTTTAGGCTCAAATGGTAATGGAGGTTCTGTTGGGAAATTCGCGCGAAATTTCCAAGTCGGACGAGGTACAGTCATAGAAATTACAAGACGCGTCATTGAGGCCATCAATTATTATGAGTCCCATTACATTAAATGGCCAAACCAAAATAGATGGAGGGAGATTTCTCAGGTAATGAAGGATGCATAGGCTTCATAGATGGGACAACCTTCCCATTATATCAAAAACCTGCATGGCAGGGTGAAGTTTTCTTTGATCGGAAGAAGAATTACTCACTCAATGCTCAAATTCTTTGTGATTGTGATAAAAACATAACGGCAATCACAACAGGATGGCCTGGTTCATGTGCAGATGCCATGGCTTATAGAAACATGGGCCTGTTCAATAATCCAGATAGATTCTTTGACAAAGGTGAATATGAGGCATTTTCGGAGTTTTTCTGTTTGAATCGAATTGTTTAGGTTGAAATCTCTATTTTTTAAGGACAATTTCTGTTAGCTGATTCAGCATACCCACTTAATGATCATCTCATTCCAGCAATTCGGGCCCCAGCAGCGAATGCACGCATAAATACAGATTTCAATTTTTGCTTGGCAAAATCGCGTGTACGAAATGAACATGCCATTGGGATACTCAAAGTTCAATGGGCATCACTTAGAGAGATGCGATTACAACTACATGGCAAGGATGATATAGTTCAATATGTGAACTGGATCAAAGCATGCTGCATTTTGCACAACATGTTATCTCAGCTCAAGGATTCATGGGCAGAATTGAGTGAGGAAGTGCGCAATGAACCTCTAGGAAGATTTCCTAATGAGGCACCCTCACCGACTGCAGCTGAACTGCAAAGGGTGGTGATAGACCGATGTGTGATTCATAACTATGAATTAGGGGCTCTACCAATAAGATAGCACCATCCCCCTTATTGGTACACCTACAAAGATAAATTACTAATTACATTCATAACATCTACATTAGAAGTACTTATACAAAAACGTATTTTATTATAATCATTTTATGAGAATTTCAAAAACACACTACTAACTGTTAAAGGCCACATGGAAGTAGGTCTCAATCTCGTCAGCTGACATACCCTCTTTGCGCAATCTGATAATTGCCTCCAAGCATTGGGCACTGCTAGCCAAACTAATTTCATGATTAATTTTCTGTTGGTTCTGTGCCAACTCCTGATTTATCTTATCCTGTCTTTGCTCCAGCTCCTTATTTTTGAACTCATATTCTAGTTTCGTTCTCCTTTCTGACGACTCTATCTCCCTATTCCCCTTCCTAGCTGATTCCTCAAGTTGCTTGACATCACGCATCGCAGCACTTTTTTTGAGATTTAATTCTTCTTCTTGAAATCTCAACTGTGCGTTGTGCACTTCCGTTGCCCGGTCCTCTTGAGCCTTGAGATACTTGCTCTTCTCGTTGTGAAGCTCGCGTTGATATTCCATTTCTAGCATCTTTAGCTCCTTATTCTCACACATTTCCATAACCTTAAGCTCTCCTTGAACTGCGTCATGTTTATGTAAATAATTTATGTTACTTTTCATCTGATTTGCTAAATGATTATCCTGTGATTCAATTGTTTGCTCCAAAACAGCCGCCAAAGATTGAGATTTTCTTGTGCTTAATTTATCCGGTAATTTGTGTTGAGGTCCGGCATCTCGATGATTTTTCCCTTTTGTCCTCATGCGTTTAATAGGAGTTGAAGTAATGCTTGACCCACTTGTATGAATCTCCTTAAATCTGGGACTTGAAGGGGTATTTGTGCCTCCCAATGCCAAAGTCAATCTATTGGAGTCAGACATTCGCAAATGTAATTCATTTTCTCCAGGATTAATTGTAATCGATGAATCGACGGATCTTCCTTCTTCACATGAAGAATTGCCTGAGTCGCTAAAAGAATCACAATTGCTGGAATTTGAATTTGAATGATCCTTGTTTATTCGAAGTGAGCTATCAAATGAATTGAATCCCGTAATATTTTGTTTATCGCCAAAGATAGCACACATTTGCTCAAAGCAAGGGCATTGATCATCCACCTCCTCCTGAAGTGTTGTATTTGTGAGTTCCATGAGCCCATAACCTGTTTGGAGTAATAACCGAGAAGCCTCAACAAACTTTTGTTTGTATGTTCTCCAACGTTGTTCAGCATTACATCCACTCAAATTCAATGTCCCCAAAACATGGTGGTCATTGAGATATTGAGCAAACCATTTGAACGCCTGTGCTCTGGTATGTTTCTTTTTCCCCCAAGTAGTCTGCTTACTATCTCCAAACAAATCTTCAAATGCAAACAATCATCATGATATATGGGCCATCTCATAAAATACAACAGACGGAAAACATACCATTGTAATGATCCTGATCCTCTAAATAGCTACAAATATTTTCATAATCCGACTGCAAAAATCCGGGATTTTGATCTTTGGTTGCATTCTTGTGCTTGTTAGCTTGACCTGACTTCTTTTTTGTTCCACTCTTTGCAGCATCAGCTAGCTGCTGCTTTGTTCGTCGGATCCTTTTGGAACTTGCTGATGGTAATTTTGGACTCGTGGATTCTTCTTGGGGCAGCTCAGGTGTTGCAATAAATGCATTAATTTCTTGAGACCCACCAGGCATGGTTACCGATTCAGTTTGAGCCACATTTCCAAATGCCAAATTTTCATTAACATATGAAATAGTTGAATGGTCTTGTCCATCTTGATTTGAATCAAACAGAGTCATATCCTGATCATTGCGATTTTGCAAATACACTTCATAGTCTCCCGGTGTCTGATACTGATGAGGTTGTTGATAGTGACACTCATTTGCATATAGCAGTTGCTGTGGTGATGACATAAAGGTTGGAGATTCATGCATTGATTAATTTGTATTTAGGATTCCGAATCCAAGTCGGGATAAAGGTGAAACAAATGATGATTGCTGAGGTAGTGGCATTGTGAAAATAACTATGTTGTAAACTGAATTTAAATTTGGAGACGAATAAGTCTATCTTCAAGTGGATGGAAGATGAAGAAGTTATAAATCACCATTAAGTTCCAGATGATGAGATGGCATGATAAACAACGAGCTGAGTCCCTTGTCTGGCCCAGGGAAGGAAGGTCTTGTATTGCCCCGGCTTTTTGTGTAAGTGGACTTGATCAAAATGAGTAAAAACAATCACGATTCATACCAAAGCATCGATAGGGTCTGAGCGGAGTCCTGAGAAAGTGATGAGCAAGCTCATAAGCAAAGCTATGAGCTAAGAAAAAAGTTAGCTCATAGCTTTGCTTATGAGCTTAAAATTTAATGATCAAGAAAACTTCCATGAGCGAACTTTTTAATCTTCATGAGCAGAGAAATATGCGCGCCTTGAACTCCCCTAATAATTTTTGATTATTGGCTTGTTTTTTTATTATGAAACTAGGGCTTTCAAGCTTCCTGGTTTTGCAGCCCATGTGTATGAATTCTCAAAGGGGAACCAGAAAATATTGAAATTAATGTTGACAAGATCTTTTGAAAAATTGACATTTCAATTTGAGAAAATCTGTACCACTCATAATCTCAATTATTAGTAGACATATTGAACTTACATATCAATACTTAAGAGTTCTCCTGTCAGGTTGCCATAATTTTTTCTTTCAAAATTGAATTTCTTGCTTAAATGCTTGATGTAGGGCTATTGGTTTCCATCATTCCCTTTTTTTTATTTTTTTATTTACTTCCTTAAGTCTCAACATAAATCTGAAGATTCAAAATACTTGATTTTGATACTAAGCCCCTATAATAAACAATCCTTTACCTTATGATTTATACAAAAAAAATGTAAATTTTTCAGACATGTTATAATTATTATTAATTTGAAAACTAAAAAAATAAGCTTTAAGATTTTTTTTGACATACTAATCTATTTATTTCATAATTCATCTTTTCTTGGGGAAGGGAGGGTGACATAATCAGAAATATTCTCTCATTATTTTGTAAGAAAGACTCAACCAAAATATTCAAATAATCAATAAATTTGGAAAATATATGTTGTTTTTCTCTTTTTAAAAACAACTCTAAAACTGATAATTCTTTAATATTGAATATAAAAACCATACAAACTATAGTATTTCCAGCTAAAAAAGATGACTATGAGATCTCAAGCTTTAGTTCAATAATTTCAAGGAAAAAGGATTTGAAGTATATCACTAAAAATAAATTTACTTATTTCCTTTATCATTGAGTTAAATCTGATGACTTTTCAAAAAAAATTACCATATCAATGTCTCAAAAAAGACAAAGAAGCATATTATATTTTGAAAAAATCTGAAAATTGTAACATTTGAGTGTGAAACAATAAGTAATAATTATTAATATTTTACTTATTTTACTCTGAGTTTCCTAATAGAAATTAATAATAAGATTTAAAAGAAATTATAATAATAATATTGTAAGGTTTGACCATGAAACAATAAGTAAAAATTACCAATATTTTACTTATTGTACTTTGAATATCCCAATTTAGTGAATAATAAGATCAAAAATAATTATAATAATTAATATATATTATAATTATGGTGTAAAATTGATTGTATTATTAAAGAATAATAATATAATATAATAAATTAAATATATTAATATATGATAAATTACTATATTTATGGCAACTTATTATTGTTACCAGAAAATAATAAATGCATGGGAAATTGTTATTCAATAATAATAAAATTTATAACAATATTATGACTAATATTGAAGTTATATATTTATATAAATACTATCTATATTAATAAAAGAATTATAAAAATAATAATAAAAAGAAAAAAAAATATTATGATAAGAGAAAATAACCTACTTTTTACCCTAAAGATAATAATTTTGATTAATTTTATGCTTAATAATATAAATACAACTTCTTTAAATTGTAATTACAATAAAAAAATAGAGAGAATTAATAATTTAACTATTTTTAAATGGATTTAGAGATATTCAAGATAATTTAACAAAAAAAATAAAAGATTTGATAAATCAAATCAAAGTTGGTGATTACTAAAAAGTGGATTGTTGGTATTTAAATATGATAGTTTTATATATAAAAAAAAAAGAAACTACATTTTATTTTAATGTTTTAGTGTTTTTGATTCATCTGAGGGGGAAACAGAGGAAGAAGAGGTCCTTTCATAGTAAAGATCCCCCTTCTAGTACACATTTAATGAGGTTATCTGCTGGAATTGATCAGTATTCTATGGCTTTGTAATGATTAAATCATTATTGCACCTTTTTATCTGATTATTATGCCATTTTTTAGAGTTATCACTGTAAATCTAATTTGATGACAGCATAAGCTTGGAAAATTACTTATTTTAATGGATTATAGTAGTTTCAATCTGAAAATAATAATATTAAACAGTTTTATCACTTATTTAACTGTTAAAATTGAAATAAGGTTAGAGTTAATGATGATAAATGATCAGTTTTAAGCCTAAATTTTGATCCTTAATAGCTTTGGGGTTATTAAAGCTAAAGAAATTAAGAGAGTGAATTCTAATAGCCTTGAATGTCCTCACTAAGCTTCCAAGAGGATTTTATTACATAATCAAAACTCTATTTGTGATGCTTTTTTATGTAACTCCACATTCTGTCAAAATTTACTATTTTAGACTTCAAACCATGATTTGATGGGGTTTTAGCTTGAATATAATGATAAATATTACATAATTATTCACACATGAGCTATTAGAATCTGAAAATTTACTTTTTATAAGTTTTTAGTGGTCAACAGCCTTGCCATTTTGTCCAATATTGCCTTATAAGTTTTAACCCTGTTTATAACTTGCTAAATAAAGTTTATATATTTATTTCTACAGTTATTTAGTGGTAATTCTTTTTTGAATCAAGTTCTCATCTTGTGAAATCTGTAGTATATGAGCTAAAAATCATGAATATATGCATTGATCATAAAAGTGCATATATCCAGGTTATCTCAGTAAGTATTGATTTTAAAGATATGAAATAAAGATGTAATATATGTATTTTTGATGGGTAATACAATGGTTTAATTCATTTAAAATCATTATTCATTGTGTCTGAGATAATCAGAAATTTATACCTTTTCATGGCATTTTTACTTATTTTATGATTATGATTTCACTTCTTATTATTGAAATATTCTTTATAATGTTGTTTTGTGACCTTTTTGGATATGTGGTCATATCTCAAAGGATAAAATTACTTACCACAAATAACAGCTGTACCACAATCTGAAATAGTTAATTAGGGTATCATCATGGTCCTACCTCCTCAATAAGCTTTCTTAGCCTTGAAGCTCAATAATGCTTAATTTTTTTATTCTTTAGGTCTTCTTTCATGTCTTAAACTTCTTGGTAATTTGTCAGAATTATTTATATCTTTCTCAAGTAGCCATTAATCTTCTTGAGTTGGGTTTCTGTATTGCACATTACCTTTCTTTAAAGACTTTCACAATTTTCTTCCTTCTCCTTCTTCTAGAGGTGGAATTTCAGGTGGTGGTTTATTTCTTAGCGGAAATAATGCCTTGTCACCTGAGCTTTAAGGTTTGATAAGTCTTTCAGGGAAATTTTGGTATTTTTTCATTAATTCACATGTTAATTCCAGCTGTACAGAATTAGGGCCATGCAGGGATTTTATCATAAAACATCCTGAAAAGGAATCTTTTAGTTTCTTTGGTCCTTTAATGTTGTTAAAGCTCAAAGTTGATACTAAGGCTAAGTCTTCTATCTTAAAATAAGGTGGCTTTTGACTTTTGTTCCATCTTTCTTTTGCATATTTGAAAGAATCTTGCATACATCTATTTTCATGATGTCTTGCTTTGTCAAGAATTATCTTAAGAATGATTGATGTTGGATGTATATCAACCAAGTCCTTTTTGAGAGTGTCATAAGGCTGTTTTGGGTGCCAACCTTCTACCAAAATTACAGGTTTTTACAAGTTGAGAAAGAATTTATGTTTTATATGCAAGTTTAAGAGCTGGTATAAGAGTAAACCAATAATGGGTGAAACCATCAGAGTATTTGAATTCTAAGCCATAAGAACAGAAGCTTATGATCATGTCTTATAGAGTTTGTATCATTCTTTCTGCTAGTAAATCAGCTTGAGGGTGAGATTCTGATGAGAATGATAACTTTGCGCCTGTCACAGGGGCTCTTATGGAAGCAAGAGTGGCCTGGCACTCAGGAACCAAGAGCTCACCTGGAGGGCTCCAAAGAAATAAAGGAATAAAAGAATATATTTATTAAAAGAAGAATAAAAGGTAAAGACAAGTATGCCAAAGATAAAAGAAAAGGAAACCAATGGCCAGGATAATAAGAAGGCAAAAGCCAAAGAGCCAACCAAATGAATCCTCAATTCACTGTTTCAACCTGCCAGAAAGAACAATGGAATTAGTAAAGGATATGACCACCAATATCCACTGACAGGCAAAGAAGAAAAGGTGCAAATGACTGACTTAAGATTATCAGTATTTACTTTAATAAGGTAAAAGAAAATAAGCATAAAAATAAATCCAATATATTAATTAACTGGGGAAAAAGTCCCCAGGTGATGAAAGGTGGCCAGTATATGTGAAAACTGAGAGGCTGATTGTGGAAGGTCAATCATCTGGCTGTATTGTTTGAATTGGGTTAATACAGTTCTGTCCCTCTTGATAATTGAAACTGTGTGGCTGGATTCCCACAGTGGAATATGAATTGGACCAAGGCCATACAGGATGCTTGATTACTACCTGTATAGACCAATTGCGTTTTCCAAGGGATGCTGAATACTTGATTCCTTGACAATGATTGAAAAGATTGCTAACCTCTGAGAATTGCCCTCATAATAGTCCTGATGAGTAAATGACAACCCAACCTCTGCAGGGCCAGGTGGTTGGGGTCCTCAAATGGTCTTCTGGTATCTGCCAGGGAATTGCCAGACTGAATAGCTGAAAAGTGCTTCTTTGAAAATAGTGATGGACTTGGGACTTGATTTGGAATTAAGTAATTGGGTTCTGAGAAAAAATGGTTCATAATGGTATATCATACCATATATGCACCACTCCTGGTCCTTGAGTATGGAATGCATTGAAGAAAGGGAAGTCTTCCCCTGAATTGGAGGGTAATCCTTTTGTGAGCCTTTGAGATATGACCACATACCCAATAAGGTCACAAAAAAGACTCAGAATAATTATACCTTTAATATAATTATATTAAAATTAATTAGAATAATTATACACTAAAAATAATTACTCAAATATACAAAAAATACCATAAATTGGTACTAAAATTGGTTTAACTTAAAAACCAATGAATCAACATGTAAAACAAATTATACCATTGGATTCCCCATGGAAAAATACACATATACCATTTTTATGGCATATCTGTAAAGTCAATATTTAAGGAATTATAAGGTATAATACCTTATAAAAACCATAAAAACTTATTTATCTCAGAAACTAATGAAACAACATGTAAAATAAATTGTACCAGTGGATTCCCCACAAAAATCCACATATAAAACAATCAATAAGCTAATTTCCAATGTTAATACTTAAGGAATTATCCTGAATATATGCACTTTTTTGGTCAACGCATATATTCAAGGATCATAGCTAATATCTTCTAAACTATACATGATAGAATGATGAACCAAAAATAAAGTTACCACGTAATTACTTTAAGAGCACAGATATGAACTTTATTTTACAAATTATAAACAAGGTTAAAACCTATGATGAATTATTGATAAAAATCAACAGAGCTGTTGACCACTTTGTTGTGAAAGTGTTCCAAACTTAAAAAAAGTACACAGTTAGATTCTCCTAGTTCATTCGTGAAGAATGATGTAATTTTTATTATTAAATTCAGGGTATAACCCCCTGAAATCAAGGTTTGAAGTTTAAAATATTGAATTTTGACAGAAAAGATGAGTTACAAGAAAAATCATCAAAATTAGAGTTTTGATGATGTAATGAAAAGCTCTTGGCAGCATAATAAGGTTATGTCAGGCTATCAGAATTCACTCTCTGAATTGCTGTAGCGTGAAAACCTTAAAAGTTATTGAGGATCAAAGTTTGAGCTTAAATTGAGCTGTTATGATCACATACTGTAACCTTAAATTAAGTTTAACAGTCTTAAGAGTGATAGAATTGGTGAATACTATTAGTTTATGATTAAAACTAATAAAATCCACGAAATTTGGGGTTCTGCCAAGCCTCTGATGTCATCAAACGTAGAGTTACAGTGATAACTCTAAATAATGGTGTAATAATGATGCAATATGGTTTGATCATGATGTAATCACCCTCAAACCTTAAAATATTGATCAATTCCAGTGGATATGATCAGTACACGTCTACCAGAAGCCTGTTGGACTCTAGGAGGGAGGTATTTACTATAAATAGAGCTCTTTTTACTCTATTTACCCCTCAGACGCATCAAAAACATTAAATCAATCAAATCAAAGGTAATTTCTTTATTCTTTATATATAAAACTGTTATATTATTAAAGACCAAAGATCACCTTGCTATAATCATCTATTTTGACGTGATTAAATCATTTATTCAATTGTTTTTGTTAAAAATCTCTCTAAAACTCATTTCCACGTAAAAATACTGAATAATTTGTAATTTTCTTTATTTTTATTGTAAATACAATTTGAAAAGGTTGTATTTATATTTTTTGGCGTAAAATACTTCAAAATTATTATATTAAGTGTTAAAAGTAGGTTATTTTCTCTTATTATAATAATTTCTCTATTTTTACTCTCTTAATAATTCTTTAATTAATATAAATAGTATTTATATTAATTCATAACTTTAATATTAGTAATATTATTGTTATTAATTGTTTTTTATTAATAAAAAACAATTTTTTACGCCTTTATTATTTGTTGGTAACAATAATAAAGAGCTTTATAATATATTAATTATTTTATATTAATATATTATTTATAATATTATAATTTCATATAATATTAATTATATTATTATATTTATTTAATAATATAATATTTTTACGCCATAATAATAATATTTCTTTATTATTATTATTATTTTAATCTTATTTATTTCAATGATAAGGACATTCAGAGTACAATAAGTAATAAATTAGTAATTTTTTACTTATTGTTTCATAGTCAAACCTTACATTTGGGGGCCTGGCCGTGATATTTACTTAAAAGACCTTTAAAAAGATTCTATTTGGGTTTATCCAATAATAAATTATATTTATAATCATAAAATTATATAATAAATTTATATTTTATTGATTTTAAAAGCTATTGAGGCATTTGGAAAGCAATTGTACTGTCTTACACGTGGTTTTTCACATCCTTAGACTTGCAAAAACTTTCTTTGAGTGACTCTAGTAATTAAAAGAGAT
The DNA here is from genome assembly GCA_023105745.1 of Austropuccinia psidii. Classification (NCBI taxonomy): domain Eukaryota; kingdom Fungi; phylum Basidiomycota; class Pucciniomycetes; order Pucciniales; family Sphaerophragmiaceae; genus Austropuccinia; species Austropuccinia psidii. The sequence goes on from JALGQZ010000001.1 coordinate 22,026,656, forward strand.
ATTTTATAAATTAAAAATAATTTTTATTATAATTTAATTTTATAAGAATCATATTCATTTTTTATTTTATTCTTTAAAAATAAAAAAAAAATATATATAAAAAATATTAAAAAAAAAAAATTAAAAACCAATAAAAAAAGTTATCTTTATTCATTTTTATTCATTTCTTTATTTATTTCATTTTTTTTAAAGATATAAAAGCAATTTCTACGTGGAAAATTGCCATATCTTGCCAAAAATAACACTTCTTATAAAGAGACTTATATTTATTTGTCTTTTTTAGTGTTTGAAGATAACCCAACAGAAGACAACCAAGCTACTGTTGAGAGATTGGTGGAAGAAACTTGTCAAAGATCTCCAACACCAGTTATCACCAAAAGAAAGAAAGCTAAGAAATTAGACTTTCCAGGGCCCACCATTCAAGACTCTGAAGGTGAGCACCTCTTTTTAAATTGCCATAAAAGAATTTTATTCTAAAAATACTTTTATTTTTTCTTATTCTTTAATTATGACTACCAGAAGAGGTTCCCAATACTCCATCCAATCAGATGGAGCTGGACTCAGAAGTAGAATTGATCCCTCAAAAGGGAAAAGAAAGGGCAATATCCCCAGTGGAACAGAATCCACACAAGGAAGTGCCTTATCCCAAAGGCAAGTCCCAGAAATGCCCATGATATCTGAGCCTGAATTGGAACTAAGTATGAGTAACTCAAATAGGTACAAATCACATTCAGAGGGCTCAAATAGACATCTACATGAGCCAGTACAAGCAGTATTACACAGTATACAAGGACAAAGACTGGGAAATGCTGCCTCAAATACACCAAGGAGTGATGAACTCCTGGCACATCCTGAAAAAGTTCCTCAAAGAGGAGGAGATAGTGAAATACTCCAATGGATGGAATCCACTGTCATCCAAACCTCAAATCAAAAAAATCAAGGATTATCATGCCAAAAAGAGGGAGGCAACCAAGGAAGAAGCCCCATTAGCTTCTACCAGCAAGCCTCAAGCCAACCCACTTCCCCAAGAAGGGAAGAAGAACAAGAAAAAGCATTGGAGGAAACCATATTCCCCAAGCTACAGAATCCCAAGAATCCAAAAGGATGCCATGGACAATGTTTTCAACATGGCCAGAACCTTGATGGAATTCAAGGACAAGGAAGAGCAAAGAATGAGACAACCTCATTTCCCAAAGAAATAACCTTGTCCAAAGATTTTGTAAATACTTTAACAGAAATTAAAAATAGTATATTACCTCTAAAAGAAATTAAAGACAGTTTATTGTCACTACAAGAAATAAATAACAATTTATCTTCTTTAACAAAAATTGTTGTGCAAAACAAAAAAGAAATTGACAACATTAAGTTTATTGTTGAAAATAATAAACCAAAGAATTTAATTGACAATACTCAAAAATTAATACAAGGACAACAAGAATTGTATAAATACATAAAAGATATCAAAGACAAGACTTTGACAATCAATTATGATGTGAGTATTGAGAATCTTACAGAAAAATTAAATAAATTAAGTATTTCTGTAGAAAAATTTGAAGAAAAAACTTCATCACACCAAAAATTACTTTTGGACCATGTAGAAAAAAGTGATGAAGCAAGAATGCATCTGAAAGATGATATTCAAAGTGAAATAAGGCTTATTACAGAAAAAATGGATAAGATTAATGAGGCTAATTTAAATATGCCAAAGTTATCAACACCATTTTCTCATATAAGAAGCCCTGTTAAAACAAAAGAGGAATTGTCAAATCCTTTCATAACAGACTTGAGTCATCAAGACAACAACCAAGTCTTAATGAAAGAAGCACCTCAATTGAAGGAATGGCCAACATTCACAGGAGAAGGTGAATATGACCACATGTCATTTATTAAAACAATTGACATGTTACAAGAAGACTATGCCATACCAGATGAATTAATCACTGCAAGATTACATTCATTATTTGAGAAATCTGCAAAAAGATGGTATTATGGCATAAGACAGACAAATGGTAAAAATACCTGGTCTTGGTGGAAACAAGAAATAATCACCAAGTGGGCAAATGATGCCTGGAGGTATAAGATAGAAAATGCATTTGAAAACTCTTTCTTTGACCCAGAGAAAGATAAACCTTTAACTTGGTTCTTAAAACAAGTTGAAAGGCTTAATGCACTGTACCCAGAAATGTCACAGAAGATGGTGCATATGAAAATACTTAAAAAATGTGGAGGGGAACTAGAACATGCCCTAAGAAGCAGGTGTATAGAACCATGCTCCACAGAAGAGTATATAAATGCACTAGAAGATATAGTGACAAGGACAAAAATTGGCAGGACTTGGAAAAAATTGGACATTAAAAGCCCAAATAAACCATTTATCAAAAAAGATAAATCAAAAGAATCCTTTAAGCCCAATACATCCAACAATAATGAGCAAAGAAAATGCCATAAATGTGGAGGTATTGGACACTTAGCCAATAATTGCCTTAAAAAAGCAAAGATTAATGAAATTGTGGAAACAGAAAACCACAATGACAAAGAAGAAGAATCTGACTCTGAAAAAGAGACAGAAGAATCAGAAAGCTCTGAAAGTGATGAAATCGATATAATTAATGCACAAATTAATAATATTGATATAATTTATGAAGTACTGGATGTTAACTCAAACTTGCCACAAGTTGGAACATCTGACACAAATCTGACAAACATACAAGATGCCAAAATGTATAGAACCAAACCTGCAAGAGGAATGGGATATACAGCTGGAAAATCAAGTATTAGTATTGTTATGGTTGATAACCAAGAAGGAAAGGTTAACTTGGATACAGGAGCATATTGCACCTGTGTTGGCAAAAGTTATTTAAAAACCATTGTCCCAGACTGGCAAGAAAAACTTATGCCAATACAAGGTGTCAAATTTAGTAGTGCAAGTGAGAGCATGAAGCCCCTTGGAATAATTGATTTAACACTAATTTTTCCTCATCCCTCACAATGTGTCAGAATCAAAGTAGAGTTTGTAGTAATGGACAACTGTACTAGTAATCATTTCATACTTGGAAATGACTACTTATCAATCTATGGTATAGATATCTCCAACCAAAAGGATAGATATTTTACCATAGGAGATAATAAAAGACAAAAGTTTGGATTCTTAAATAACAAAAAACAAATCACAGTTATTAAGAATGAGGAAAAAATTCCAGAAAAAGAACTTTTTATATCTGAACAACTCAAAGAGGCAGAATTCAATCAAGAATTAACAGAAAAAATGAAAGAAAAATTGATTGACCTCTTATTTAAGTATAAAAATGCCTTTGCAACTGACAAAGAGCCACTAGGTGCCATAATTGGACATGAAGTGGATATAATTCTTAATGTAGAAAAACCTTACCCACCTTTATTAAGAAGACCTGCTTATCCAGCCAGTCCAAGAGCTAGAGAAGCCCTAGAGGTGCACATTAAAGAATTAATGGACCTTGGAGTATTAAGAAAGGTTGGACATAATGAACAAGTAGAAGTTACTACACCTGTCATTATAACTTGGCATAATGGAAAATCAAGGATGGTAGGAGACTTCAGAGCCCTGAATACCTATACCATTCCAGACAGATATCCAATACCCAGAATCCATGAGACACTGACCCAATTGTCACAAGCTAAGTTCATCACAGCTATGGATGCTCTTAAGGGTTTTCATCAAAATGTCTTAACAGACAATGCCAAGAAACTACTAAGAATAATAGTCCATTGTGGAATTTTTGAATACTTAAGAATGCCATTTGGGATAAAAAATGCACCTTCCCATTATCAAAGAATGATGAATACCATATTTCCTGAAGAATTATCAGAAGGATGGTTAATAATCTACATTGATGATATCATAGTTTGCTCAGAAACTTGGGAAAATCACCTGACAAGACTAGAAAGGGTACTACAGAAAATAGTCCAAGTAAATATGAAAATTTCATTGAAAAAGTGTCATTTTGCATATAGTGAATTAAAAGCCCTAGGACATGTAGTATCTGGACTTAGTCTAGGCATAGACAAAAATAAAGTAGCAGCAGTACTACTTAAGCCAATGCCTCAAACTAAAAAAGAAATGCAATCATTTCTAGGATTTGCTGGTTACTATAGACAGCATATAAAGGACTTTGCAAAGATTGCTAAATCCTTGTATAAGCTATGTGACCAACAAACAGTCTATGAGATGACAGAAGAAAGAGTCAAGGCATATGAAGAATTGAAAAATTCTTTAACAAATGCCCCATTTCTTCTAATGCCAGATTGGAAACTACCTTTCAAACTGTACATTGATGCTTGTGGAGAAGGACTAGGTGCTGCACTTCACCAAACACAAATTATCAATGATAAACCAGTGGAAGGACCAATTTGTTTCATTTCAAGGCAGATAAAGCCAACAGAAGCAAGGTATGGAGCAAGCCAAATGGAATGCTTATGCCTAGTGTGGGCTTTAGAAAAGCTGCATTATTATTTGGATGGCACAGTATTTGATGTAATCACAGACTGTAATGCTGTGAAATCACTATTAAATATGAAGACCCCAAATAGACATATGCTGAGATGGCAAATTGCTATCCAAGAATATAGGGGAAATATGACTATTGTTCATAAATCTGGAAATATTCATAAAAATGCAGATGGTCTTAGCAGATGGGCTCTAGCAAATACCCCTGACAATCCAGCATGGGTACCACAAGAAGAGCACCATATAGAAGGAATATGTGTTACAGACATTGGCACAGAATTCTTTAATCAAGTTAAAGATAGCTATAAGACAGACAAAAATTGCCATATCTTAAGCCAACTTCTAATGAAAGACTGCAAAGATCCATCACTTTCATCAAAACTAGATGAAATATGGAAAAAGGCATATGATGAAGGAAGATTCCACCTCCTTGATGGAATCCTTTACCATAGAACAAAACACACATGTGTTATGGCCTTAATAGACAGAACACTAATAAACACTATTCTACATGAGTGTCATGATAGTGTTGCATCTGGACATCTCTCAGAAGATAGGACACTAGAGAGGGTGAAAACCTGCTCTTGGTGGCCAAATTGGAAGAAAGATGTTGCAGAGTACTGCCAAACCTGTGACAGATGCCAAAAAGCCAACAGAGCCACAGGAAAGAAATTTGGAATGATGATCCAAATCCAAGAACCAAAATCCCCATGGGAAATAGTTCATATGGATTGGGTAACAGCCTTACCTCCAGGAGGAGACAGGAGTTATAATGCATGTCTAGTATTAGTTGACAGGTACAGTAAAACTCCCATGTTCTTACCATGTCATAAAGATGACACAGCTATGGATACAGCCATAATGATATGGAATAAAGTCATTAGCCACACAGGCTTATTCCAAAATATTATAAGTGACAGAGACCCAAAGTTCACTTCAGCATTATGGACAAATCTCCATAACTTGTTTGGGACAAAGTTATCATTCTCAACAGCTTATCATCCTCAAACTGATGGTTTAGCAGAAAGAATGATACAGACCCTAGAGGATATGATCAGAAGATTCTGTGCTTATGGGCTAGAATTCAAAGATTCTGATGGTTTCACCCATGATTGGTGTACACTAATACCAGCACTTGAACTGGCATATAAGACATCAATCCATTCTTCTACTGGCAAAACACCAGCAATGCTAGAGAAAGGTTGGAATCCAAGACTTCCTTATGATACCCTCAAAAAGGACTTAGTGGATATACATCCAACAGCAAGCAGTTTCAAGATAATGCTTGACAAAGCAAGACACCATGCAAACAGATGCATGCAAGATTCTTTTAAATATGCAAAAGAAAGATGGGATAAAAGTCATAAACCACCTGATTTCAAAATAGGAGACTTGGTTTTAGTATCAACCCTTAATTTCAATAACATAAAAGGCCCAAAGAAATTGAAAGATTCCTTTGCAGGACCATTTATGATAAAAGCACTCCATGGACCCAATGCTGTGCAATTAGAACTCACAGGTGAACTAATGAACAAACACCCAACTTTCCCTGTAAGTCTGATAAAACCTTACAGTTCAAGTGACAAGGAGTTATTTCCACTAAGAAATAAACCCCCACTTGAAATTCCCCCCTTGGAGGAAGGAGAAGAAAAGAAAATAGTAAAAGTCCTTAAAGAAAGAAGGACAAGAAACAAAAAAGAAAGGGAATACCTTGTGAGGTATAGAAATTCAACTCAAGAAGATGAATGGCTACTTGAGAAAGATATAACAAATGCTGATAAATTACTAAGAAGGTTCAGACATGAAAGAAAACCTGAAAAATAAAAAGTTAAGCATTATTGAGCTTCAAGACTAACAAAGTCTATTGAAGAGGTAGGACAGTGGATGATACCCTAATCACATATATCAGATTGTGGTACAATCTTTTTTGGTGGTAGGGAATGTGAGCCTTTGAGATATGACCACATACCCAATAAGGTCACAAAAAAGACTCAGAATAATTATACCTTTAATATAATTATATCAAAATTAATTGGAATAATTATACACTAAAAATAATTACTCAAATATACAAAAAATACCATAAATTGGTACTAAAATTGGTTTAACTTAAAAACCAATGAATCAACATGTAAAACAAATTATACCATTGGATTCCCCATGGAAAAATACACATATACCATTTTTATGGCATATCTGTAAAGTCAATATTTAAGGAATTATAAGGTATAATACCTTATAAAAACCATAAAAACTTATTTATCTCAGAAACTAATGAAACAACATGTGAAATAAATTGTACCAGTGGATTCCTCACAAAAATCCACATATAAAACAATTAATAAGCTAATTTCCAATGTTAATACTTAAGGAATTATCCTGAATATATGCACTTTTTTGGTCAACGCATATATTCAAGGATCATAGCTAATATCTTCTAAACTATACATGATAGAATGATGAACCAAAAATAAAGTTACCACGTAATTACTTTAAGAACACAGATATGAACTTTATTTTACAAATTATAAACAAGGTTAAAACCTATGATGAATTATTGATAAAAATCAACAGAGCTGTTGACCACTTTGTTGTGAAAGTGTTCCAAGCTTAAAAAAAGTACACAGTTAGATTCTCCTAGTTCATTCGTGAAGAATGATGTAATTTTTATTATTAAATTCAGGGTATAACCCCCTGAAATCAAGGTTTGAAGTTTAAAATATTGAATTTCGACAGAAAAGATGAGTTACAAGAAAAATCATCAAAATTAGAGTTTTGATGATGTAATGAAAAGCTCTTGGCAGCATAATAAGGTTATGTCAGGCTATCAGAATTCACTCTCTAAATTGCTGTAGCGTGAAAACCTTAAAAGTTATTGAGGATCAAAGTTTGAGCTTAAATTGAGCTGTTATGATCACATACTGTAACCTTAAATTAAGTTTAACAGTCTTAAGAGTGATAAAATTGGTGAATACTATTAGTTTATGATTAAAACTAATAAAATCCACGAAATTTGGGGTTCTGCCAAGCCTCTGATGTCATCAAACTTAGAGTTACAGTGATAACTCTAAATAATGGTGTAATAATGATGCAATATGGTTTGATCATGATGTAATCACCCTCAAACCTTAAAATATTGATCAATTCCAGTGGATATGATCAGTACACGTCTACTAGAAGCCTGTTGGACTCTAGGAGGGAGGTATTTACTATAAATAGAGCTCTTTTTACTCTATTTACCCCTCAGACGCATCAAAAACATTAAATCAATCAAATCAAAGGTAATTTCTTTATTCTTTATATATAAAACTGTTATATTATTAAAGACCAAAGATCACCTTGCTATAATCATCTATTTTGACGTGATTAAATCATTTATTTAATTGTTTTTGTTAAAAATATCTCTAAAACTCATTTCCACGTAAAAATACTGAATAATTTGTAATTTTCTTTATTTTTATTGTAAATACAATTTGAAAAGGTTGTATTTATATTTTTTGGCGTAAAATACTTCAAAATTATTATATTAAGTGTTAAAAGTAGGTTATGTTCTCTTATTATAATAATTTCTCTATTATTACTCTCTTAATAATTCTTTAATTAATATAAATAGTATTTATATTAATTCATAACTTTAATATTAGTAATATTATTGTTATTAATTGTTTTTTATTAATAAAAAACAATTTTTTACGCCTTTATTATTTGTTGGTAACAATAATAAAGAGCTTTATAATATATTAATTATTTTATATTAATATATTATTTATAATATTATAATTTCATATAATATTAATTATATTATTATATTTATTTAATAATATAATATTTTTACGCCATAATAATAATATTTCTTTATTATTATTATTATTTTAATCTTATTTATTTCAATGATAAGGACATTCAGAGTACAATAAGTAATAAATTAGTAATTTTTTACTTATTGTTTCATAGTCAAACCTTACACCTTTCTTGGAGCTGATCTGGTGGCCTCTGATGGTTGCCAGAGGCCATTGACTGATTTATAGCCAACTTGTGGTTTTTGGCCAATTTGGGTCCTAGGGTGGTTTTTTGGCCATTTGGGGTTGATTGGGTTTTGGGTCAAAAACTGGCTCAGGTGGGCCCACCTGTGGTTTGGGACTTCTGAACTGCCCCCCTTGGCCTCATTGGAATTGGGCCAAAAGGGGCCTAACTGTCCCATGGATTAAGGCCGTAGGGGGCCTAATGTCACATGGTGGAATGTGATCTACAACTTGCCAGTATTAATCGGTCTTTCAACCGGTTTAATAGCCTTTTTGGCAAGAGTTTCCTTTGCTGAGGTCTGGCAGACTGCATTGTGACAATAAACCGGTTACCAACGTCATGGGTTTGATTCCGGTTGGAGACAAGAGGTGGTCTCAATCAAACAACCAGAAATCGCTGGGTTTTCCGCTCCATTGGCGTACAAGGGTTCTGCCCCTTGGGGATTCCTTGTAGGCTCCTGTTGTGACTAATGTAACTCCATGAGGGAGACATGGGTAGTACCATCAGTCACATGCACTTTGGGACGCAGTGCCCTAAACCCGGGGGTACTGTCACATGGTGGAATGTGATCTACAACTTGCCAGTATTAATTGGTCTTTCAACCGGTTTAATAGCCTTTTTGGCAAGAGTTCCCTTTGCTGAGGTCTGGCAGACCGCATTGTGACACCTAAATGGCCCAAACCCCCTTAATATATAGGGTTGGGCCAAGGGCTCTGGTCGTGGCTAGAGGGGCCATAGGGCCCTGGAAGACTGAGAAGACCCCCCAGGCCCAGAAACAAGGATGATGGCCTGGGGGTTGGTGAGGTGGGAAATTGGCCAATGGGGCCAAAGAAGGCAGGATATGGCCTGAGGCCATATATGGACAGTGGAAGGGTGGCAGGGCCAAGAGGCCATAGAGCACCAAAAAGGGTACAGTTGAACATAAACACATTATATGGCAAATTGCCCATTACTTGGGCTCAGGTTGGGATTGCTGTAACACCCATTGAGGGGGGTGATTATTCGTGGTTGTGACAGTGCCAAATAAATTGTGGAGATTTTTCCATAGGGTGAAGTAAATGTAGGATATATATCACTTATGATATTTTGAAATAAGCCTGTATGTATAATAAATTTATTCCATATCATTATTTCTGTTTCCATAGCTGTGTCAGAATTATGACATGGTAAGAACATTGGGGTCTGGCTGTACCTATCAACTAATAAAAGGCATGCATTGAAACTTCTATCTCCCTCTGGAGGTAAAGCTGTCACCCAATTGTTATCAACTATTTCCCATGGGGATTTTGGTTCTTGAGTTTGGCTCATAATTCAAAATTTCTTGCCTGTGGCTCTGTTTGCATTTTGGCATCTGTCACAGGTTTGGAAGTATTCTGCAACATTCTTTCTCCAATTTGGCCCCCAAGAGCAGGTTTTAACCCTTTCTAATGTCCTATCTTCTGAGAGATGTCCAGACACAACACTATCATGACATTCATGTAGCTTAGTGTTTTTTAAAACTCTATCTTTCAAGGTCATACCACATGTGTTTTTGGTCCTATGATAAAGTATTCCATCAAGGAGGTGGAATATTCCTTTATCATATGATTTTTTGATACTTAATCTAGTTTGGAGAATAATGATAGGTCTTTGAAATATTTCATTAAGAGTTGGAAGAATATATGACACTTATTGTCCATATTATAGCTTTCTTTGACTTTATTAAAGAATGATGTTCCAATTTCTGTAACACATATTCCTTCTCTATTATTTTCTTCCTGTGGTAACCATGCTGGGTTTTCAGGTGTTGTGGTATTCCATACCATTTTTTTTCACCAGGCTCAAGCTCATACTACCCCATAACAGCAGTAAATCCAGCCTACAGGCAAACTTACACTCAAATTTTACACCAAAAGGTCAATTTTACAGCAAGAATCTGGATTTAACTCATAAACCCATGGCACAGGCACCAAATGGCAGTGTATGTGTTTAAACAAATTATTCAATTTCATTATGCATATGTAAAAATCAAGTTACATATAGCAAACTAGTTACAACAAATAAGTTACAACCCTTTAAATTACACACCCCACCCAGCTTTACACCCCCTTACAGCCACAGGACTCATGCAGCAAGAAAATGACACATGCATTAGTTATACAGCCAACTTGCATTCAAAGTCACATGATGCAAAGCTCAACTCCATGGAATTCCTGCAATTCATTTACAACACAGCCCCAGGAGTACCTTATCTTATATCCACAGTAACCCCACTTAAAAGCTTAAAACATAATCAAAATTATTTACACCACTCATCACCTCATGCAAACCAAAGCTAGTTACAACAGGCTGCATGCAGTACACAATTCCAATTAAATCTCAACCACATGACTATGCACAGCATGTGTCAAAATCAAAAATCACATCATCTCATAAAAACAGTAAATTCACCAATGCAAGAAGTTATCACCTGAATTCATTTTAAAGTTCAAAAAGAAGAAAAACAAACATGACACCTGCATAAATTACACAGCCATTTCTACCCAACCTAAAATAGGACATATGCAAAGGAATTACAAGGTCATCATGTGATACTGCATCCACCAACAGAATATCATGTGACAGGAAAGAGGCTGTGCACAACAAAAATCCCCAGCCAAAATTGAATCACCTCATGTATGCAAGGAAAATTCAAGAATATCACATTATAATTAGTTCACCAAAAGACAATCATGTAATAAATAGAGGCTGTGCAGAAAGAAAATTATCACCAAACCTTAAATCACCTGACCCATGCAAGAAAGGTCCTCACCAAAAATGGAGTCACATGATGAAATCAAGAGGAATTAAAGTGGAAAAAGACAGCTCCCATGGAGGGCCCTCTGGGCTCCCAAAAGGTATAAATAGAGGGGCTCTCTCCCCCAAATTTCAAAATCCCCCCCATGAAAAATTATATCCTATGCAAATTATATCCCCTTCACATTGCAAGCACAGGAATAATTCATCCCTCACCTGGGAGGTAGTCCAGAAAATTATAGTGAGTTTTACTTGCCCAGTAGCTAAGCTCAGTGGAAGTATAGTGTTGAAGATTACCCAGTAGCTAAGCTCAGTGGAATCTTATTATTATTAAAATAAAAAGAAAAAATTACCCAGTACCCAAGATTGGGATTACTACTCTATTAAAATATTTCATCCAGTAAAATTAAACACCATTTATCAAGATCTTAAGAAATAGCTTACCCCTTTAAAAAAATCCAATATCAAAGAATCTTACCTCTTAAATTTAAAAAATACAATTTTATTATATTTTCAAGAAATCTCTTAAAAAAATAACAAACCTTTAAAAGATTACTTTACTCTATTATAACTATACCTTAACAAAACTACCTTTATCAACATCAATCAAATTTTCCAGAAAACCTTAAATAACCCATCCTACCAAGGATTTATCACCAAGAAGGAACCACTCACCCCAATTTCACAAAAAATAAATAAATTATACAGACAATTATTTCATTAAAATCTAAAAATTAACCAAAATTACTGACATTATTTTTCATTTATATATTGAATAGGTCTGATCTGAGACTGCTGAATTTTGTCTTCTGCAGTTGTAAAGCCACTTACTAATTTTATTTTGGTTTGTGAGCTCCAAGGAAGATTTTGTTCAGTATTTTAGGAGGGTCAGGCAATACACCCTTGCCACGCTTGGTTACAGGAGTTATTAGCAATTAAAAACTAGTTACCTGTGATTTTCCCCTCCAGGTACTGCCTCATTTTAATCCCACACAAGAGGAGTTCGCACAGTGTATTTTATAGAGCCCATCTGCTAAGAAAATCATAATTCTTATGAATATTTCCAGATTTGTGGACTATAGTCATATTTCCTCTATATTCTCTGATACCAATCTGCCATTCCATCATACATCTATTTGGTGTCTTCATGTTCAATAAAGACTTTACAGAACTAAAGTCTGTAATCAAATCAAAGACTGTATCATCCAAATAATATTGTAGCTTTTCTAAAGCCCACACTACCAAAGGCATTGCATTTTTCTTGCTTCATAAATTGCTTCTGCTGGCTTAATTTCTCTTGAAATGAAGAAAATTGGTCCTTCAACAGGTTTATAATTGATGATTTGTGTCTAGTGTAGTGCAGAAACTAGTCCTTCTCCACAAGCATCTATGTATAGCTTGAAAATTAGCTTCCAATATGGCATTAAGAGAAAAGGGGGATTTGTGAGTTCTTTTTTCAGTTCCTCATATTCTTTAACTCTTTATTCAGTCATTTAATAAACTTTATGCTTATCATAGAGTTTATAAAAAGATTTTTTAGTTTTTGAAAATTGTTTTATATGTTGTCTGTAATATCCAGAAAATACTTATAATACTTATTGCATTTACTTCTTATTTTGGGGAATTGGCTTTAGTAGTACTGCTGATATTTTATTTTTATCTATTCCCCAGCTTAGTCAAGAAATTACATGTCATAGTGATTTTGTCTTACTGTATTCATAATGGCCTTTCTTTAATGATATTTTCATATTAACTTGAAATATCTTATGTAATACTCTTTCAAGCCTTTTCAGGTGATTTTCCCAAGTTTCTGAGAAAATTAAAATATAATAAATAAAGATAATCAGCCATACCTCTGATAATTCTTCAGGGAATATAGTGTTCATTATTCTTTGGTCATGCTAAAGGGGATTTTCATACCAAATAGGATTATTAAGTACTCATATAATCCACAGTGGACTATTATCCTAAGTAGGTTTCTGTATTTATCTGTTGAAAATGTTTTGGTGAAAATCTTTAGGGGAATCCATGGCTGTAATGAACTTAGCATGGACAGTTGTATTAGTGTCTTATGGATCCTAGGTATTGGATATCTCTCAGGGATAGTATAGGTATTTACAGATCTAATGTCCCCTACCATCCTTGATTTATCATTGGGCCAGGTTCTTTTGACTGGTTTAGTCACTTCTACTTTTTAATTATGGCCTATTTTATGTAAAGCCCCTAGATCCTGTAAATATTTAATGTGTACCTCTGAGGCTTCTCTAGCTCCTGGGCTGGATGGACAAGCTGGTCTTATTAACTGGGGAGAATAAGGTTTATCTAAATTTAGAATGATATAAACCTCATGTACAATGATGGCACCTAGTGGCTCTTGGTCAGTTGAAAAGGCACTTTTGTATTTATATAAGAGGTAAATCAGTTTTTCTGTTAATTCATTATTGAATTCTGCCTCTTTTATTTGTTCACTAATTAATAAGTGTTTCTATGGGGTTGTTTCCTCAGGTTTCAGAACAGTAATTTGTTTCTTATTAATCAAGAATCCAAATTTTTGTCTCTTATTATCTCCTATGGTAAAATATCTATCTTTGTGGTTAGAGATATCTATTCCATAAATTGATAAGTAATCCTTTCCAAGTATGAAATCTTTCCTAGTACAATTTTACATTACTACAAGCTCCACTCTCATTATTATAAATTGAGAGTGGTGTGGGAAAATCAATTTTCAGTCAATGATTCCAAAGGGGCTCATGCTTTCACCTGCACCACTAAACTTGACTCCTTGTATTGGTATAAGTTGATTTTACCAATCTGGTACAAGTGTTTTTGGATAATGTTCTCCAACAGATGTGCAGTATGCTCTGGAATCCAGATTTACTCTTGACTCTCGATTGCTTAACATAAAAACACTTATACTTGATTTTCCAGCAGTATAGCCCATTCTTTTTGAAGGTTTGGTTTTATGAAATTTGGCATCTTGTATGTTTGTAAGGATTGTATCAGATGTTCCAATTTATTGAAAATTTGAATTTAAATCTAGAACTTCATAGATTAAATTAATATTGTTAATTTGGGAATTAATTATACTGATTTCATCACTTTCAGAGGTGTCAGCCTGTGACTCAAAACCAGAGCACAAGCATGACAGCCAAAATACCATAAACCAATGGTATCGCCAAGATACCACCAAAACATGGAGCTGAGCCAAATCAGCTTAAAAGGTATCAAAAGAGAGAGGAAACTCACCCCTTTTTGAAAATATGAGTCCCATCACCATAGGACAAAGAATAACAAAGTTATTCCTGCTCAAAGTTATTCCTGAGCATAAACCTTAATTTTCAACTCTCATCTAAAATCTAGAAGGAGAGGCTTAACCCCATCAAATGGGTACTCAAAATGAAGCTCTAAGCCAGGGCTATCCAATGGTACCAGCCAAACTGAGCTAGCACCAATATTACTGGAGTTATGGTCAATTTCAGGCCAAATAAGGGTGAACAAAACATTCACCTCCCATCTAACTTCTACAGTTTTAGTGTGAGATACTTGAAGTGGGGTCTTTTTGGAAAGAGCACAATCAGGGCTATCTGATGATTTCATCCACTTCCTCATATCTCAACTACAGCAGAAGTTATGGGGAAAACAAGCTCAATACAGCTTTTTGCCTAAAACACGCATATGTACAAAAATCTTGTACATGGCATAACTTTGCCATATTTAATGATAGCCATATCAAATAAGGTACCATTGTGTAGAACACATACAGGGCTACACACTGGTTCAGTTTTGAGGTTGATATCTCAAGAACCGACAAAGTTATAGCTGTTTTAAGATCAAAATCCCACATTCTGACCAATACAGCCTTACCATGGGATAATATCCCATAACCATGAATATGAGGTGTCAAATAGACAAAGAAGCTTGTTTTTACTTCAATACCTCATATGTCAGTCAATACTGGGGTCCCATACAGCTTCTGTACAGCATTCTACCCGTCATACACATCAGAATCAGGCTGTGAGGTCCCCAGATGAAAGTTTTCACCCTGTATTGGTGAAAACTGCCCAGATGTGGTTTCAAAACCACATCTGAGCCCAATACAGGTTGTACAGGCTGTTCTCAAACCACAAGCCAGTACTAGAGAGTGAAAAATCTTCACTTCCTCTACGTGGAAAGGTCTAGCACCCTTTCCACCCCATTTCAGGATAAAAAGGAGGCTTTTCACAGCCAGAATTGTCTCCTCATCCTGCTCTTGAATAACCTACATAGTAAACTGTCAAAAACAGCTTTACACTTGGTTAATAATCAGGTATAATTATAAATCTTAATTATTGTTGTCTTTTATTATTGTAACCCAACAGATAAAGCTGCACCCAGGGCTTTCAACAGCGCTCACCACCACTATATTATATATAGTAAAGCCCTTTTAATCTTAAATAAAATCATCTTCAACTCTTATAAATCTTTTTTAACCATTTTTACCATGTCACAAACATAGTTGAAGTTGTAACTAGCCTATTTACACCTTTATCATAGTTTCATCCTGACAAGAGGTCTCTGATTCTTCAGGATCTTTTTCATGATAAGATTCTTCTTTGTCATTGTGGTCTTTTGCTTACACAATTTCATTTATCTTTTCCTTGTTAAGACAATTATTGGCTAAGTGCCCAATACAACCACATTTATGAATTTTTCTTTTCTCATTGGTCTTATTGGCCTTGAAGTGCTCTTTTGGTGTGTGCTTCTTTATGAATGGTTTATTTGGGCTTTTTATGTCCATTTTTGTTCTTGTAACAATTTCTTCTAGTGGATTGATTACCAGGGAAAATATTGTCTCAATTTCTGGAAATTGATTTCATGTTGCACTGCTGTAAGTATGAAATCTTGCTCCAGTTGTGTTGGTGTCACATTATAGTCACTGGATTTAAGGAGTTGCGTCCTGTCTGCTTAAAGACAACATCAATTATAAAATATGTCACTCAAAGAAAAAAGCTCATATCAACACCATTCAAAATCTTTGGGTAATTAAACCTCATGGTACAAGGAAGCAGTTTGGAATGCTCATGCTCATGCATGAGATGACTTCTGCACTGCCTGCTGATCATATCCCACTGTAACAACGACTCATGAGGGGTAAGGGCATTCATACTTACACCCACTAAGCCACCTCAAACCAGAAAATCCACTATGTGTATCAGCATTCAGTTTCAGTGGTCTTCCTTTCTGAAACATTCATAAAGTTTGGTTCATTAATACAGCCTGTCAATACTTGTACAGGTTGGAATTACCCAATACAGTTTGAATACACCATTTCCAAACTGTATGATCACTCAATACCACCACTCCTCTTGTACAGATCCTGTACATTTGTCCAGGACCTGTATTGGCCAGACTCAATTCAATCATCAAATCTTCTCATGAAAATTCTCTGTCTGGATCAGGGCTGATGATTCTCCCATATACCAGCCCTTCTTTCTCCCCCCTGGGGATTTTTCCCAGTTAATTAATTTGGTTTATTTATTATTTTATAATTATTCTTATCCTTATTTTGGGTATTATAATTATTTAATTTTAAGTTAGTCTTTTCCTTCTTTCTTTCTTTGCCTGTACAGTATGAGCTGGGTGGCCATATCCTTATCAACCCTTCTCTTTCCATTCTGACAGGTTGAAACAGTGGACTTGGACTTGTTTGTGGTTGGCTCTTTTATTCTTACTCTTTTTCCTTGTTGCTGCTTTTCTTATATTCTTTATTTAGTAATTCACCTCTTAACACTCCTAAGTGTATTTCTTTCTTACCATATCATTGAGCCCTTCATAAGTGAGTCCCAGGCCCTCTTCACTTAGAAGAGCCCCTGTGACACCCACCTTTACCATGCCTACTATCACACATGAATTGGCTTCTGAACCACCCGCTAGTGCTTATGCTTAGGCAAAGATATTCTTCTTCCCCTTGCCACTGTGTCTCCCCCATCACCCATCCTTATTCTTCTGCACCCCTACCAAATCCTTTGCACAGATTAACATTCTTATGCTCCCACTTCCCTATAATATTCTCAGTTTATCATCTTTATTCTCACACTATGCTTGGCCTCTGCCACAATTCCTGATCATTTTCCCAATTGATCATCCTTATTTTCATGCACACATTGGCTTCCACTTTTCTGCTATTTACCATGCTTCTGCTTCCGCACCACCACCTCATCTTCCCCACAGATTAACATGCTTATGCTCCTGCACTTCCCTCTCATGTTCTCAGTTTCTAATCCCTACGCTCATTCAATGCATGGGTTCTACACTGAGGGCTGCTCATTTCCCCAATTGAACATTCTTACACTCATGGAAACATTTGCTTATGCATCATTTAAATTGGAAATTGATATCAAATTCCTTAATGCTAATTTACAGTGTTATCAGTTTGCCACACAAGCATTTCATTTAAGTAACCTCCTGTCTCACCAAATCATCCCCAATTCCCAATGACCAATGCTCTCCCTCAATTTGATATAAGTGACATTCAATCATAGTAAGTGTTTAAAGCCATAGGGTACAGTGGCTGCTGGCATACATGATGAACACAATCACAGAAATATGCTGAGTGGCCTTCTCCGCCAACATCTTCTGGGGGGAAATTGGTGGGGATACTCACAATGTTGTGGTTAGGGTTTAAATAATGAGACTCAAAAGTTATCAACTAATAAGGGGACTATTCAAGGTCAGAATTGTGTCATTTGTTTCTCCAACAAAACCATTTTATTTTATATCATTCAAATGAAACAATTTTCTTGGCCCTTACCTCATGGGGGTTAAAAAGTTCAAAATTTGACTTTAGTAGGTTTCTCAATGGTATAGTTTATTAAATTTCTCAAAGGGAAGTGATTTCATTTGAATGAGATGCAATAATTTTCAACACATAACCTCCTTGAATTTCCCTACAAATCACATTTTGCAAACCCATTACAAGCTCAATAGATATTGATGGAAGGTTCTAAGGCTGTTGATGGGAAGTTTTCTTTCAGTGAGCTTGTGGTTTTAAAATTTTCTTTTTATAGAAAATTATCCAACTATTGAACTGATTTAAATTGATATTTAACTTCTTTCAAAATTTCCAAAATTCTCCAATATTAATATTACCTAAGAAAGAATCAATCATTAATATCTTGGATTTAATTTACTTTCACCACTTTCAGAGCTCCCACCTTCTTTTGTAGGTTTTTATCTTATTATTCTACAATTTCCAATAAGGGTATCAATAAACTCCTCAACATATATTTATTTGATAAAATACCTCCAATATTACCCAAAAAATTCCCCAAAACCCAGGAAATTCAACAGAATTCAATGAACTACAAACTTCAGCCCCAGAGAGTGGAAGTGAAATCTCTGATATGGTTAGTAGTAATCAATTAGGAATTTAATTAGAGATCATGGCACATGAAAAGAATCAAGATCCACCAGTTCTTCCAGAATGTGAGCATATATTCATGTAGAATATTTGTAATATCTCAAAAGCTAATTTATTTTTAATAGCCTTTAATTAAGCTCAGCCTCCAAGCTCTCAAAAACCAAATTTGAAAATCTAAGAGAAGGAAAATACTGTCGAACCTTGTGCACCAACAGAAGATTCTGGGAAAGATGACATAATTTTCAGTGGCAAGGTTGAAATTATATCCAAGAAACATTTGTCTCAAAAATCACTCAAACAATGCCCAGGCTTGAAAAAATTCAAAATGATAGTAAAATTCTGGATTATGTACATCAAAAGATTGGTGAAGCAATGGGCCTCCTCAAGATGGATTTGAACTGTAATTCCATTACTAATTGGATAAAAAATGGATAAAAATAGCTGCTTACAATATATGGATAGGTGTGGATGTGGGAGAATCTCTATTTGAAGGATCATGAGTGTTAATTTGAGTTCCAGGAAAAGGTTGAGGAAAAAGACCAAATATAAGTGGCACCAAAAAAACAATAAAAAATGCCATACCTTTGAAGATGCAAAAGATCTTTGGGATCAAGGTGATGAAATTATCAATCTTGAAGTTAACCATAATCTTAATTAAGCTCCAAAAACTGAAACCCCCCAGGAGTCAATGAAAAAATCCATGATGAAACACCTCCTTCCTCTCCTCAAAATATTGAAGAGTTTCAAGAAAGGGAGAAAATTAAACATGATACAATGGGTTGAGATATGACTGATATAATTCCTGAATTTAAGCCTGAAGTGTCAGCCTCTGCTAATGATCAAGAAATATTTTTATCCCAAATTGAAGAGCTTGGAGAGATTTTGAAATTAATTCCAATATTACTCAGGAATTATGTAAAAGAGCTCTTGATAATATCAATAGTATTTACAAAAATTGATGGGACAATTTACCATCAAATGATGCTGACACATTCATGCTTGATGGTATTAAGGTGATCATTAACCAAGAGCTCAAAATGTTGGCCTGTATTGAGTAGCTGGAGATTTCAGGTGATTTTTATCTTTGTGAATGATACATGATGATTTTTTTGTTGACTCATGTGATAAACAGTGCAATATATAAGGTTAGTTATTTTTAAGGCAACAGAAACTGAAGCATTTTTTAGTCACAAAATTTGGAATCTCAAATTGATGAACAAATCAGAAAAAACTCCAGATAATCTCCCAAAATGTGAACACTCTTTATTCAAAATGGTTCAGAGCCTTCTTTAGCCATCCAATCCAATTAGACATTTTTGGGAAAGTTTCATGTTTGAATGCATTAGTTTAGTATCATACAATGTGATTGCACCCAAACCATATGTAGAACCAACAAACATTTCCACTGATCCTCCTGGACTCAAATGGGGAGAATTTGAATACCTTGCCTCCTGCTTGAGTAAGCCAAATCAATGTGCAAAACAGCTTACAATTGAAGGTGGTGGAGCTAAAAATGAGAAATTAACAAAGCCCACAGGAATTTGGAGGAAATAATACATGCAGTTATCCACTTGATGATTGTGTACAACATGGTATATGCACATACAAAGATTGAAGTCTATGGCATGAAAGGCAAACTCACAAGTTCAAACTTAGAATAAATTGAATTTGCTATGATATATTTTCTGCATTCTGTGTGGCAGGGGTTTGTGGTTTGATTGTATTCTCAGATGACTGGAGAACAAGCTTAGTGAAAGGGACTTTATCACTCATTGACATTTCCAAAAGACTTTCAGAGGTTAAATATATAGTAGAGCTGGTGTGGCTAGATACTAATAAGTATATATGTAATTTACTTAATGAGAGTTTCTTCTCATTAGAGTCTTTTAACCCCACTGTACCTCTTAGACTTGAATTTTCATGATGCTTGGTATTTGTCACAGGGGTTCTTCAAAGTGAAGAGGGCCTGGAACTCAGTGAACAGAATTACTTATGGAGGGCTCAAAGGAAGTACTAAAAAGATAAGAGATATAATCCCTAATGATAGAGTAATGATAATTAAAAGACATGAAATAAAACAAAAGCAATAATAAAGAGACAGCCACAGATAATCCTGAATCACTCTTGCAACCTTTTCAGAAAAGAGAAAAGGATTAATAAGGATACAACCACCAGGAATCTACTGAACAGGTGAGGGAAGGCTAAGACTGACTTGAGAGTTAATCAAAAAGTACCTCTTGAGTGAGAAATAAAATGATACTAATAATAAATCAAATATTCTAATTAACTGGGGGAAAAACCCCCAGGTGGGTGAAAGGGGGGTGATGTATGTGAAAAAATGCCAGCCTGGAGTTTGAGTGCTGGGAAACAATGACTGTCTGTTGGAGGAATCTGTCTTTGAGATGTAAACCAGTATTTATGTATCTGATACAGGTGTTTGCACCTGTATTGAGGAAAGGGCTGTAAATGGGTCTTTGGTGTATTGATCAGTATTGAGGCTTGAAACTATATTTGGTGGATCTTCCATGAAACCCCCTTGCTGATTGGGTGTTGGAAGATATTCACTCATTAATTATTGGTAATACCCTGCCTGTCTCCATGGCTGTGACATGATCCCCCTCTTGAAAGTTTTGAACTCTGAGAACCATAAAGGCAAGTGAATCTTGATGAGGTCAATTAAAAAGAAAACTTCCTTCCCCTCAATTTTCCCCATTTTCATCCCTCATAATTCCTCTTCATCAACAATAACTTCAAGACTCCTTCATCTTCATAAATTGTAGGCCCTTCTGCTTTGATTTGACTTTTATTCTTCTCCCTTTCTTTGGAACTTTCTTTTCTTCTTCTCCTTCAGTGTTCTTTACCCAATTCTCATGAGTACTCATGGATCATTATAAGTGGGTGATTTAGGCTTATTTCCTAAGAGCTCACAGTCAATTGAATAAAATTTCATTCATCTTGAGATTGGGATGAAATTTGCCCTTTCTTGATCTTGGGAAATTCAGGAATCCATAGAAATTTCCTGATTTTTCATGTTTTCTGGGTTTTTTGGCCAATTTTGCCGAAATGCGCAAAATGTGCAAATGTGTCATCATGCATGAAATTGCATATTTTGATGAATTCCTGATTAAAATTACAGAATTGAAAATTTTGAAGGTTTTGAAAGAATAATTAGCCAGAATGCACAAATAAATAATTATCAGTGAAACTGCATATCTTGATCAATTTTTGAATAAAATGACAATATTGAAGATTTTGAAGGCTTTGAATAAGAAGTGGCCAAAATACATAAAATTGAGAAAATTGCACAAATTCACCATATAGCCTTTTTTTCTTTGACTTTTGAAGTTTGAATAGCCTTTCAGATGATTTAAAGATGAAATGAAATTATTTTGTGCAAAATGCACAAAAGTGTGCAAATGCAAAAAATGGCCAATTCGGCCAATAAAACAGTTTTTCTTGATAATTTCTTCAATTTTCTTGTGCTTCACTCCATTCTTGATATTAAATTTGCCAAGTCCTCAAGTTCAATTTTGATTTATCTTTAAATTTTATTTTATTTTTATTCTGAAAATCATGCCTGTCCAACATTCACCTCCTACAAGACAGACCAGAGCTCAAGCTTCCCTCAATCCAACACCAGGAGTGCATCTTGATGGGACCCCAGCAGTTCCTTAGCTGAGGGATCTGTCACAGGGGCTCTTCTAAGTGAAGAAAGCCTGGAACTCAGTAAACTGGGACTTACCTATTGAGGGCTCAAGATATGGTGAATTGGGAATACACTTCAGAGTGTAATAAAATAAAATTACTAATGAAAGAAATATAGGAAAGCAGCAACGAAATAAAAGAGCCAACCACAAACAAGTCCAGGTCTACTGTTTCAACCTGTCAGAATGGAAAGAGAAGGGTTAATAAGGATATGGCCATGCAGCTCATACTTTACAGTCAAAGAAAGAAAATGCAAAGAATGACTTAAAATTAATAAATATAATACCAAACATAAGGATAAGAATATCTATACAATAATAAATAAACTAAATTGAATAACTGGGGAAAAGTCCCCAGGGGGAGAAAGAGGGGCTGGTATATGTGAGAATCACCAGCCCTGGTCCAGAAAGGGAATTTTCATGAGAAGAATTGATGATTGAATTGAGTCGGACCAATAAAAGTCCTGTACGGTGTGGTCTTCCATACCATGAATATCAGCTTCAAGCTTACCAATAAAACAAAAAAATGGTAATAAAACAAATTATGCAAAACATATTTACACATTACAACATCAGGTTTCAAACAGAAATATAAAATACAAAGCCTCAAGAACTTATCAAAACACTATAGTATCAAAGGATATATCCACCTTATCGCATCATCAATAACAAATTATGTCATTAAAGGCAGTTGATCTAAATAAAGGTATATGAAGATGGACCAAAGCATCAGAAGCTGTATTTTACCCACCTTGATTCAATTCAAAGAAGAAATACCTCAAGGCTATGCATAAAATCTCAATATATTTTCCAAGAACAAATTTTTGCTTAGTAATAATGACACACATCAAAATTGATAGAAATGATGCAATCTCCATATGAAATGATACAATACTAAAATAAAGCACCAGCATAATTGTCTCATATATATCATATGACTAGAAGAAATTTCAATTGTCAGGAGATGTATTTTCTCCACTTTCTTGCAAAAAAGAAATCTCACCAGCCAAATTATCTCAAATAAATCACATGATTTTGATAAGAAAAAGAACTGCCAGAATAATTCTCTCAGAACATACATAAAAAATACAAACAAAAATACTTTCCCCACCTTCAAGAAAACATCACCAGCTATATTATCTCAATGACCTCACATGACTCTGATAAAAAGAAAATCTCACCAGCAAAATTATCTCAAAGACATCACATGATTTTGATAAGAAACAGAAACACCAGCATAATTTTATCATATGTATCATATGACTAGAAGAAAGTTCAATTGTAAGGAGCTGTATTTTCTCCACTTTCTTGGAAAAAAGAAAATCTCACCAGCCAAATTATCTCAAATACATCACATGATTTCGATAAGAAAAAGCACCACCAGCATAATTCTCTCAGCAAACACGCTGCTACACCAAAACTACACGTCTCACCAGCTAAAACCTCTCAACTATGATTTTTTCTAAGTACCCTATTTTGAGAAGCTCTATGAAGGCCCAAAAGCTATAAATAGAGGTCCTCTCTCCCTCATTTTTCCCATCATCATGGAACAAGTTCCCACTATCCAGGATCACCACCATCCCTGAACTAGCAGGATATCTAGAATAGTAGTAGTGTTTTAGTAGTGAAAAGCTCAGTAGCCTTGCTCAGTAGCTTAGTATTAGTGAAGAATAGTAGTATAACCATAGTCAAAGCTCAGTAGCCTTGCTCAGTAGCTTAGTATTAGTGAATAATAGTAGTATAACCGTAGTAAAAGCTCAGTAGCCTTGCTCAGTAGCTTAGTATTAGTAAAGAATAGTAGTACAACCATAGTTAAAGCTCAGTAGCCTTGCTCAGTAGCTTAGTATTAGTAAAGAATAGTAGTATAACCATAGTTAAAGCTTAGTAGCCTTGCTCAAAAGCTTAGTGTTATTAACAAAGAGAAGTAGTAGTGATATAAACTCAGTATTAAAAAACTCCTAAAAGAATCAAATCCAGTAGTCTTATTATTAGTACTCATATACAAAAAATCATTATAATCAACCTAAAACCATAAAAAATATATATATTCTTATCATTCTTATTAAAAAAAAAACAAATAAAAATTTTCTTATTAGTTTTATTAAAGTAACAGAAACCCAAAACATATATATATATATATTATCATCACTTTTATTAAAATAAAATAAAAAAATCTAGTGTTTATTTTATCAGAAACTTTAGATCAGAGTTTTTACTGTAGTGTTATTGATAGGTCTGATTTAGAGACTGCTGATAAGTCTTCTCTATCTGTTAAAGCCACAAATCTTATTTTATTCTGTGATTCTCTGTAGGCTGACTGTTCAGTATTATTTAGAGGGGCAGCTAATACACCTTAGCACCCATGGTTATTGGACAATTCTGAAATTCAAAACAGACTTACCAATAATTTCCCCCTCAAGGTACTGCCTTATTTCATCCCACACCAAAAAGGAGTTCCCACAACTGGTGTCCCAACAGGGGCCAACAACAGCTTCAACCATCAATAATCCGTCAATTATCAAAAAAAAATAATTCAAATTTAGTCCATATAAAAAAAAAGCCTTTTATAAATAAAAAATTTCAAGCACCTATCAAGTCAATCTGGAATCAGAAAAACTACAAAATTCTAAATCATCATCACCATCAAGTTCTTCAAAAAATTCATTTCACTGCTATTATCCAAAAAGAGGAGAAACACCACCTGGAGAAGAATCACCTATAGATTATAGTATACCAGTTGGTACACCCAGAACTAAGAAGAAAGATCAAAAGATAGCTACAGATTATTTTCAGAAATTACTCAAGGAACTATTTGAAATTAAAAAGAAAAGTGAAAAAGAGAAAATAAACAAAGAATATATCAATATGGATTCAGCATCATCATCAAAGATACCACACAATCCAGATGAATTCAAAAAAGAAATTATAAATGAAGAGACCATGCAAGGACAAGAAGATATTTTGGATGTAGAAAGACTTCATCAAAGAATGTTGGAAATGAAACAAGAATTAATTGAACTCCTTAAAAAAGAAGGGAAAAGGAAAGAGTCAAGTCTTACCGCAGAAAACAGCCCAATGGAAGAAACTACAAGCATGCCAAGAATCTTTAGACAAGAAGGGTCACCATCACCATTTTCAAGGCCTATGGCCTCATCAACTCCATTCACTTCACAAAGGCCAAATACTCTACCAAAGCGGGTTAATATTCATGCAAAGGCTTCAAGCCCATTGCAACAAGAAATCCCAAAAAACAATACACCCATTGTCAAGATCAGACCAAAGGATTATAGTTTATGGTTTGATGGAAAGGAAGTGGAAAGATTTATTAAAAGAGTAGAAAATATAGCAGAAATTGAAGGAGCAAGTGGAAGGGATATAGCAAGACAGATATTGTTTTGGACTAAAGATAAAGAAATTAGCTACCATATTGAAGGAATGCCTGGAGATGAAACTGGCAATTGGGAGCAATTAAAATTGGATATGAAGAGGAGATGGGGAACAGTGTCACCTGAAAGAAGATACAAGCTGTCCTCAATTACTCAATTATTTACAAAGATTCAACAAGAAGGAGGAATTAGAAATATGACCCAATATAAAAAGTTCATTGGTGAATATGAATCTATCATTAATTATCTCAAAAGGTATCAATATATACAAGGAGATATCAATCACAATCAAGAAATTTTGGCAAGTCTTTCCTCAAGTGTTCAAGAATCTATTTACAAAGAAATGATTAAAGATAAGGCCGTGGTGCAAGCTTTGGATGGTGGTTATATCATTCCAAGATTGGAAATCTTAAAGTTGTATATTGAACAAGATCTCGAAGCCAAAGTCTTAATTCAACAGAAGGAATTTTCACAGCCAAAGTCACAAGAGAATAAAACTAGGTTTGAAGAGGAAAGCTGGGAAGAAGTCTTAAAGCAAATGAAAGATCTCACCAAAACAATTAAAAATCCTCAGCCACAAGAAAATCAATCAAAGGATACTGGGAAGGAATCAGTTAAGGAAGTATTGAATCAGCTCAAACACCTTTCAGAATTTGTTGAATCTCCAAATAAAATACAAGCAAGCAATAATCAAGATCAGAAAGTTACGCAAAGCTCACAGCCACTCAGGCCAAGATATCATTTACCAACCATATGTTCCAGCTCAAATGGCTCCAAGACAGCCATTGAAATGTTATTACTGCTTAGAAGAAGGACATTCTGCAATAAGATGTAATCATCTCACAGAAGACTTGGAGAAAAGAAGGGTCTTGAAGCGTGGAGGAACATATCTTTTTCCAAATTTTTAAAGAGTACCCACAGAAGGCCCTAAGTCTGCAAAAGAATCAGTCCGACATTTTTCCAAAGAGCAGGAGAATTTTACAAAGAAAATGATTGAACAATCAAATACACCCCCAAATAAGCAAGAAACAACACTAATTGCGGAAAGAAAAGGTGAGAAGGCAACAGCTATAGCTCAAATAGAAGAATGGGGAAACTGGAAACCTCCTCAAATATCACCAGCAAATGAAAATATTCAAATAAATGTTGGGCTTAGACAGACAAGGCAAAGAGCTGCAAGACAGGAAAGTCAAAGTCAAACCCAGCAAGAGGATAAAACTGAAACACACAAACCCTTTAAAAAGAAGATACCAGGTTCCTACCATGAGGAAGATGAGGCAGAAGAAGAAATAAGAGTTCTAATTCCAACAAAATACAAGAAAACACAAGAAGGAAAGGAAGTAGATAATGATGATATTGAAATCATTTCCAAGGAAAAGAATAAGGAGGTACTTAGACAGGAATCACAAAAGAGGGAATTAAAGAACAAGGTAAAATCTACAGCCAATAACCCAAAGATAATAATTGAACATGTGATGAAGAGAATACTTGAACAAAAGATAAATCTTACTCTTGAAGAAATATTATCAATGTCACCAACCTTTATTGATAAACTACAAGATTTAACTACCCAGGAAAAAGAAGTGATAAAATCAGTCAATACATCAAATATTCAAGAGAGACTACTTTCAGTAAAGCTACGGGACTATGATACCCCAAGATTACACTATGCATGCCCACTTGGATTTATGGAAGTATTTATTGGAAGAGAAGAATATCCTACAATGGCATTGGTGGATACTGGATCAGAAATTAATATAATACCAGAGGAAATTGCAATTAAAGCCTCACTTACAAGTAGAAAGCTCAATATGAATCTTAGAGGAATTGGTGGACATACAACATCTTTGGTTGGACTCTCAGAATTTACACCAATTACTATGATAACAGGAGAAGAAAAAGAAATTCATTTATTCATAGCAAAAGGAGCTGTACACACCATACTTGGAAGACCATTTTTAGCAGATAATAATGTTCAATTGGAATTCTCACACAAGCAAGGGGAAATATTTAGTTATCCAGAGAAAGATGGACGTCAATTATGCTTACCAATATGTAACCCTCAAGGTATGGGCTGGCAAATTTCTCCACCAAGAGGTATGGAGCTTTGTGCATCTTCAGAGGTTGGAAAATGGTCAACACATGGAGCAGAATCATCCAAAAGAAAAGAAACAGAGGAAACAGAAAGTCAATCTTCAACAAGAGTGAAGACAATATTTCTTGGAACAAACAGAATACCCTTCTCAGCCATTTTTGATGCAAAAAATGATTTGAATGTTATAACTCAGGAAATGGCCCTAAAAGAAGAATTAAACATCAGCCCTTATGCATCAAAATCAACAGTCAACTCTTTGAAGCCAATCAGTCAAATTAAAAATCTTGAAGTCACTTTTGAAAGTGAAGAAAAAACCTACCTGGACTTCTTAGTATTTGAAAATGTTAATCAAATAATAATTGAAGAAAAGTCCAGCATATTATCTTCATCTAAAGAAAGTATGCCTGCTGTAAATCATATAAAATCTAAAGGAAAGGAGACAGAAGATAAACTGAAGTCTAAAAAATAGTCCTTGTATGACTTTAAACTACAGGGTAGCAACCTTAAAGCTAAAATTAGTCCTTGTATGACTTTAAAATACAGGGTAGCAACCTTAAGGCTAAAATTAGTCCTTGTATGACTTTAAACTACAGGGTAGCAACCTGAAGGCTAAAATTAGTCCTTGTATGACTTTAAACTACAGGGTAGCAACCTCAAGGCTAAAATCAGTCCTTGTATTACTTTAAACTACAGGGTAGCAACCTTAAGGCTAAAATTAGTCCTTGTATGACTTTAAACTACAGGGTAGCAACATGAAGGCTAAAATTAGTCCTTGTATTACCTTAAACTACAGGGTAGCAACCTTAAGGCTAAAATTAGTCCTTGTATGACTTTAAACTACAGGGTAGCAACCTGAAGGCAAAAATTAGTCCTTGTATGACTTTAAACTACAGGGTAGCAACCTTAAGGCTAAAATCAGTCCTTGTATGACTTTAAACTACAGGGTAGCAACCTGAAGGCTAAAATCAGTCCTTGTATGACTTTAAACTACAGGGTAGCAACCTGAAGGCTAAAATAAGTCTTTGTATGACTCAAACTACAGGGGTAGCACACCAGAGGGCTGAATATGGAAGCAACATCAAGGAATCAAGAAAACAAAAAAAAATGAAGATATCAAAATTAACAACCAAAGTGAATAATAGGACAATGAAGAACATTCAATTAAATAAAATATCAACAAGAGAAGAACTATTGGAAGCAAGAACTATACAGATTGCAGAAAAAGAGGAAACAAGATTAGCAGCAGCAGAGAAATTAAGATATTCAAGACACAAATAAGTTCAATATTTGGACAAAAAGATGGCACATAGACTTAGAAATCCACTTGAACCAGGGGACTTGGTATTAGTTTATAATAAACCACTTGAGTCACAGTGGGGTTTACTCTTTAAGAACCATTGGAATGGACCTCATAGAGTCATAAATCAAATTAAGAATGGACCTTATGAGCTTTAAGAATTGGATGGCACTAAGCTTACAAGAAAATTTGCAGCAAGTCACATCAAGAGGTTTTATCCCAGAGGAAAGAAAGTTCAATCAAGTTCAGAGTCAGAAAATGAAAGTAGTGAAGAGATTGAAGAGGAAGGGTTAATATTGGAGGCAGAAGAAATTGAACAAAATGAATATGATTGATACTGGCAAGCTTTTCAACTGGAATGCTGAGGACAGCATTAAATGGAGAGGGGGATGTGGTATTCCATACCATGAATATCAGTTTCAAGCTTACCAATAAAACAAATTATGCAAAACATATTTACACATTACAACAACAGGTTTCAAACAGAAATATAAAATACAAAGCCTCAAGAACTTATCAAAACACTATAGTATCAAAGGATATATCCACCTTATCGCATCATCAATAACAAATTACATCATTAAAGGCAGTCAATCTAAATAAAGGTATATGAAGATGGACCAAAGCATCAGAAGCTGTATTTTGCCCACCTTGATTCAATTCAAAGAAGAAATACCTCAAGGCTATGCATAAAATTTCAATATATTTTCCAAGAACAAATTTTTGCTTAGTAATAATGACACACATCAAAATTGATAGAAATGATGCAATCTCCATATGACATGATACAATACTAAAATAAAGCACCAGCATAATTCTCATATATATCATATGACTAGAAGAAATTTCAATTGTCAGGAGCTGTATTTTCTCCACTTTCTTGCAAAAAAGAAAATCTCACCAGCCAAATTATCTCAAATACATCACCTGATTTTGATAAGAAAAAGCACCACCAGAATAATTCTCTCAGAACATACGTAAAAAATAGAAACAAAAATACTTTTCCCACCTTCAAGAAAACATCACCAGCTATATTATCTCAATGACCTCACATGACTCTGATAAAAAGAAAATCTCACCAGAAAAATTATCTCAAAGACATCACATGATTTTGCAAAATTATCTCAAAGACATCACATGATTTTGATAAGAAACGGAAACACCAGCATAATTTTCTCATATACATCATATGACTAGAAGAAAGTTCAATTGTCAGGAGCTGTATTTTCTCCACTTTCTTGGAAAAAAGAAAATCTCACCAGCCAAATTATCTCAAATACATCACATGATTTTGATAAGAAAAAGCACCACCAGCATAATTCTCTCAGCAAACACGCTGCTACACCAAAACTACACGTCTCACCAGCTAAAACCTCTCAGCTATGATTTTTTCTAAGTACCCTATTTTGAGAAGCTCTATGAAGGCCCAAAAGCTATAAATAGAGGTCCTCTCTCCCTCATTTTTCCCATCATCATGGAACAAGTTCCCACTATCCAGGATCACCACCATCCCTGAACTAGCAGGATATCTAGAATAGTAGTAGTGTTTTAGTAGTGAAAAGCTCAGTAGCTTAGTATTAGTGAAGAATAGTAGTATAACCGTAGTAAAAGCTCAGTAGCTTAGTATTAGTGAAGAATAGTAGTATAACCATAGTAAAAGCTCAGTAGCCTTGCTCAGTAGCTTAGTATTAGTAAAGAATAGTAGTATAACCGTAGTTAAAGCTTAGTAGCCTTGCTCAAAAGCTTAGTGTTATTAACAAAGAGAAGTAGTAGTGATATAAGCTCAGTATTAAAAAAAATCCTAAAAGAATCAAATCCAGTAGTCTTATTATTAGTACTCATATAAAAAAATCATTATAATCAACCTAAAACCATAAAAAATATATATATTATTATCATTCTTATTAAAAAAACAAAAAAATATTCTTATTAGTTTTATTAAAGTAACAGAAACCCAAAACATATATATATATATATTATCATCACTTTTATTAAAATAAAATAAAAAAATCTAGTGTTTATTTTATCAGAAATTTTAGATCAGAGTTTTTACTGTAGTGTTATTGATAGGTCTGATTTAGAGACTGCTGATAAGTCTTCTCTATTTGTTAAAGCCACAAATCTTATTTTATTTTGTGATTCTCTGTAGGCTGACTATTCAGTATTATTTAGAGGGGCAGCTAATACACCTTAGCACCCATGGTTATTGAACAATTCTGAAATTCAAAACAGACTTACCAATAATTTCCCCCTCAAGGTACTGCCTTATTTCATCCCACACCAAAAGGAGTTCCCACAATGGCTGTACAGGATCTTTACAAGAGGTGTGGTGGTATTGAGTGATCATAGAGTGTATTGGGTAATTCCAACCTGTACAGAAGCTGACAGGCTGTATTGATGAACAAGACTGTATGCATGTTTCAGAAAGGAAGATTGCTTAAACTGAATACTAATACACACAGTGTTGTTGCTGCTTTGAGGTGTTTGAGTGGGTTTAAGCATGAAAAACCTTACCCTTCAATAGTGGTTGTTACAGTATCCCCTTCTTGAAATTGGTGGGCTTCTGAGGACCATAATACCCCGCCACTTTGAAGTGGCATCTTGATATCCCCAAATTTGTTTTCAAAACTTTCCTTTCAATTTTGTTTTCCTCTTGGCCTTATCCTGAAAATCCATCTTTCTTCTGCACTGTAATCCTTGATCAAATTATCTTCCCCCTTTTTTTCATTGAGTAAGCCCTTTTGAAATTTTGAAACATGCTTTTTCTTTCAATTCAATCAGTAGCTTCTTTTCAATGCATGACCCTTGGATTGCATCCCAAAAAGAAGGCCATAGAGCCCTTCTTCTCAAAAAATGATGAAAAATGGTTATATGCACATACACCCATTATGAACTGGCCAAATTGGTTCTATTGGGCCCTCATTGCCTTGATTGAATTCTTTTGAAGAATTAAAGGAGGGGTCTTGTCCCCATTGTACTTGAAAAATGGCCTTGGGGCCATTTTGGACCATTCTAGTGAATTTGGGTCCTGGGCATCACCATGGCCATTTCTGAAAAAACTGGGTCTAGGCCAATTTTTGGCCTATTGGGATTCTTTTTACTTCTTGGTGCCTTATGTTCTGCAGTCTGTGGGGGCTATTGGAGTCCCCCTGGGCCAAATATGCTGGGGCTCCATGGACCAATATTCCTTCACATGGCCTGGGCCCATTGAGAGGGTCCAGGATCATCAAGAACCTGACCTCTCCAAAATTGAAGGGGAGGTCCTGGGTGGTGATTTCAATCCAAGAGGACGTTGGATCTTCATCTTGAGAAATTTGAGGGAGGCCATAATGGAGTTATGGCCCCACTTCCTTGATGAAATTTTCAGGCTTGAAGTGCATTATGATGCCTTTAATTCTTCTGCTTGCATAATCTTTAGTCATGAGTTCCAAACTGACTGAACTCAATGAATCTTCCCCTTCTGTGCTGCGACCATCTGTGATTTGTGGTTCTGGAATTCTCAGTCAATTGGCTTCACCTTGGTCAATGGTTTCTTCTGGTCACTTTGATCCCGCCCAAACTTATGATGGTTATAAAGCATTTGAGGTTCTTGATCCTGATTTTACCAAGTGTTTGGCAAAAGGAAAGGATTTTTTTCAACATTAAAATCCATGGTCTTCAAAGTGTCACTTTTTATTTGTTGAGAAGAAGCCATGTTGTTTTACTGGACCGCTGGCTTCCAATGTCAGAAGGATGGGCCTTTTGGGAAAGAATTCCCAGTTTCTGAGGCCCCTACCCCTGATGGTACCTCAATGTATTCCAATTGTGAGTCTGGTGAGTTTCTTGATTGAATTGAATACTGACTGGTTCTAGTAAGAGGGATGTGGCCAGGTGGACTAATGTTGGAGGGCCCATCCCAGTTGGTTGTAGGCCAATCTATTCCAGCTCAGAAGTCCCAATATCAAGGATCAATACTGAAGGTTTAGTAAAATGGATAAAACAAATTTCCAATTGCCTGCGTGATCCTGATGCTGAAGGTAGTGATGAATTGGATGTTCAAGAAGCTGAGGTGGCTCATAATTTGGCTGGCCATCAATCCAGTACTTCCCCTTCTCATCCTCCTGCCAAAAGATTCCAAAGCCATATAATTCCCAGTACTCCCAGAACTCTCCAACCAACCCTTTCTACCATTCCCACTTTTCTTCCTCCTGCATCACCAGGCCTTCCTTGATTCCAGCAGTCAGAACATCCCCCATCCATCAGTCTAGAAATTCCCCCATAGTCACCTCTCAACAGCTCCAGTAGAAGAATAGAAGAACTTTCTCCTTTTCTGTTTCTTGCCGCTCAAGTATTTCAGCAATGGGATCGTTGGCCTATCCAAGTTACAAGAGAAGATCCAAATATGGCAATTGAAAATAAAGATGATGTGGCCAGGTTGATCAGAAGAGTTGATAGGAATAGTAGGGAGGTGATTGAGTATGCTAATGATAGGACCATTCCTGGTACTGCCTCTGAGGAGATGGCTGCAAAATTTGCCTGGTATAAAGATGAACTGATTAAAGATTTCCAAAGAACTTTTGATCATTTTGGTAGAGATAAGTAGTGTCCTTGTCCTTATTTGTGTTTGGTTTGACTTCAATCCCTACTCTTATAAGATACTAAAACATAAAAAAAAGGAACCTCCCAATACATGATATGGGAGGGGATGCTGCTGCTTTAAAAAAATAAAGGAAATAAAATTATACAAGTAAAGAAAGAAAATAAATTGAGAGAAAAAGAGAGTAAAGAAAAGAAATAAAGAAATTCCTGAGGTTTTTCCTTCCTGTGGTGAGTTTCTTGATTTTGGCCAAGAGTTTTCTGAAAGATGAAAACCAAGCATTTGATGCTCACAGAGTGGCCAAGGTGATGTTTTACAAGAAGTAGAACCCTCAGGGATGTATACCAGGAGATGGAGCTTACTTTCATAACTTCCACTCCCCACCAAGCACCATAAAAAGATAACTTTTCCAAAATTGACTTTGAAGTAATAAATTTCTGTAATAATGATAATTAGCATAAGTTGGAAAAGGAAGAAATAATAAGAAAAGACAATATTTGGCCATATATTGATGAAATATCCAAATTTGAGGGTATTGTTGTTGCAAGGCCTTCTGAATCTCTCCAAAGAATTGAAAATTTCTGACAAAGTGTTCAAGGTGATTATTAAACCAGCATTTGGGTAGAATACCCTCTTAAAGGTACATGTCGGGAGAGTAACTTACTTTCATAAAATCCAATCCCCACCAAGCACCACAAAATAAACCTCTTGAGGTATTTGGGCCAGGCTTGTCAGGATACAATGAATGGAAGTCCTTGACAATATCTGGTGTTTTGGTAAGGTTGGAAGATGGTTCCCAAGTTGTTATTTCTGGGTCTTTACCAAATCCTTTCCACTCTACAAGATACCATAATTGACCTCTTTTGATTTTTGAGTACAGAAACTGAGCCACTTCCCAGTCTTCTTGATCTTCCACTGGGATTGGTGGTTGTGGAAACTGATTTCCATTTGGGATACTTGACTTCTTGACTGGTTCTAGTAATGAAACATGGAAGAAAGGAGGAACTGACTTCCATTGCAAAGGAAAATTGAGGTGATATGCATGGCTTCCAACCTTACTCAAGAATTCAGAGGGTTCCAACCATCTTTCTGAAAGCTTCTTGGTGGGTCTTGTAGTCTTGATATTATTGGAGGCTAGCCATACTTGTCCCCAGGTTGTAAATCAAGTGTAATTGTCCTATTTATATCTGAATAGTTCTTTAATCTCCTTATTCCTGACTCTAATTATTTTTTTACTACTTGCTGTACTGATTGGAGTTTGTTTATAACTTTCCAGCAGGTGAGTCTTGAGAAATATGGATTGAGTCAAATCTGGGATTTCTTATATAAATGGTGAAAAAAGGTGATTTCTTTTTTGATGAGTATTCTGCATTATTGTAGGCAAATTCAGTCAGAGGGAGCCAGGTGTGTCAGTCATCTTGATGTTAACTGACATACTTACCCTCTCTGTCTGTCCATCTGTTTCAGGCTGAAAAGAAGTTGAAATATATCTTGATATCTTGAGCTGCTGACAGAATTGAGTCCAAAAATGATGAAAAAAATAAGGATCCTCTATTACTAACAATACTTACTGGAAGTCCATGTTTGGAAAAGACATGGTTAATGAATATTTTAGAAAGTCCAGGGCAGTGCTTGTTCCATAAGTTGGAATGAATATTGCCATTTTTGAGAATCTGTCCACAACTACTAAAATTTAATCAAAGTTGTTTGACAAGGGAAATGGAGTTATAAAGTCCATTAATAATGAATTACAAGGAACAGATGGAATTTGAAGAGGCTTGAGTAATCAAAAATTATTATGATGAATGTTCTTGCTTCTTGAACATTTCTGACATGAGGACACATAGTCCTTAATGAATTGATTCATGCCAGCCCAAGAGAAATCCCTCTTGATGAGCTTGAGGGTCTTCTCCTGGACAGGATGGCCAGCCAATGGTGAGTCATGAACACCTTTAAGAATATTTAGTTAAATTTCTTCATTGCTTGGGAACACCAATCTATCTTTGAATAAAAGTAACTTGGCTTGAGGTTCAAGAGAATAATCTGAAACTGATTTACCTCTTGCTATTTGCTTGTGTATTTCCTTGTAGTCTTTGTCTTGCCATACTTCTTTTTGAGTCTGATAAACTAAATATGAGAATATTTCAACCTTGATTGAGAAGAATCTTGACTCTTGAATTCACTCTTTGTTGATTACTTGATGGAAATTTGAGGATTATTGCCATTCAAGTCCACCCCCCTCTATGGGTACATTTTGTCTCAATGTGACAAGGCATCTGGTAAAGTGGCCAGCCTGCCTGGGAAGTAAGTGATAGTGAAATGAAACTCAGAAAAAAATTCAGCCAAATGGGCCTGACAACAAATAAGAACTTTGGAAGACATGAAATACTAAAGAGAAGAATGGTCTGTCAAGACCTCAAAAGGATTGGAGAGAGAAAGAAGAAAAGCGCAAACTATTCCAAGGAGTTCCTTGTCATGAATTTCATACTACAGCTCAGCTGGTAGCAGTGGTGAAGGATTCTTTGAGTATTTGAAACTGACTAAGAGCTTCCTCATTGAAGATAAAAGGAGAGTCTTTTTTGAGGAGGGCAGTGAGAGAAGTAATTTTTTTAGAGTAATTTTAATGAAACAATGATAGAAGTTGGCAAAGACAACAAAAGATTGAAGTGCCTTGATGCTCTTTGGCTGAGGCCAATTGATGATTTGCTGAAATTTTGAAGAATCCATCTTGAGGCCATCACTTGAAACAACATAGCCCAAGTATTCCACACTTGAGGCTTTGGAAAACAAATTATTTTCCCTTAGTCTTTGGAGGACAGAGACCACATGTTTGAAATGTTCCTCCTCAGAACTAGAAAACAACCTAATATCATCTAGATAAACTACAACAAAAATGCCAAAGAAATCTGAAAATATATCATTTATAAGATTTTGGAAAGAAGAAGGAGCATTGGTAAGACTGAATGGCATAACCAAATAATCATAACTACCATATTTGGCTCCAAAGCTAGCTAAGTGCTTGTCCCACTCTTTGATTCTCAGGAGATTATATGTACCACACATATCTATCTTGGAGAACATAGTGGAACCATTGAATATGGTAAGAAGCTGTTTCATAGGAGGAAAAGGATATCTTTTCTTCCTAGTGACAACATTGAGTTTGTGGTAGTCAACACACAAAAGAAGGCCACCATCCTTTTTCTTAACAAAAAGGACAGGTGCTCCTGTTGAAGAGGAGATTGGCCTTATGAAACCTTTCTCTACATTCTCTGAAATGTGGGCCCATAGTGTTTCTGACTCTTTATTTGATAATGAGTAGGTAACACCAACTGGAGGTAGGAGAACCTCCAGTTTAATATGATGATAGCAGGCATGGTGTGGGGGAGGTTTCTCTGCTTTCACCTAGGAGAATAAATCAAAATATTGGTGATAAGCAGGAGGGACTACCTTCAACACAGTTTCAATTTCTTCTGGCTCTTCCTCCTCATCCCACTTCTCCTCCAGGGAGGGATGACAGGATAAAGGAGGCAGTTCCATATACCCTTGAAACAGATGAAGTGAAGATATAGCGACATCTTCTCCAAAATCTTTTATGTCTTTGAAGACTTCATATCTTCATAGAAATAATGACTGAGAGGGCATGATGGAAGGGATAGGGATAGAAGAAGGAATGGAAGGTGCCTTAAGCTCACTAACCAGAGCATCATTGTTGAAAGAAGTGTCCAAGTCACTACTAGTAGAAGAATTAATACCACTAGAATCATAGGTGATCAATCCATTTTTCCAATCAATAATGGAATTAAATTGGTAGAGGAAATCATACCCCAATATTAGGTCTTCTCCTTTGGGTGAATCTATGATAAAAAAGTCCCATTTAAATCTTGGGAAGGAAGGAAAGTCAACTACCCACTTGGTATAATGAGCAATGAACAAGGCATGGGATTTTTTTGAATCCAGAATGAAAGGAGGAATATTTTCAGGGAGCTCTGACACAGTCAATTAGTACTTGAGAACAAAATTCTTTGCAATAAAAGAGTTTGTAGAACCAGAATACATGCCAAGACTATAAAAGATATCAGAGACAGAAGAAAAAATGAGAAATTTTAAATATTTCTTGACACTAGTATTGACAGGGCACAATTGTGCTCTTGAAGGAAATAAGTGAGAACCATTGAACAAATCATGATCCCCACTCAGGCTTTTCCCTGCTTTCTAGGGAAGCCTCTTGATGATCCAGACTTGTTCTGAGGTCTCTTGAAGCATTTTTCAATTGGGTGCATTCCACCACCATAAGTACATAAGCCTTCTATAATCCTCCTCTCCTTTTTGGAACCAATTTATTTAGGGTGTTGGTAAAAACACGTAAGCAAATTGGTAAATACACGTAATTTTATGGTAAAAACATGTAAGGGGTGGTTTTTAAATGAAATATGGCTATTTATGGCAGTTCTGATGCCATTTATGGCATTAACAGTGCCATTAATGACATTATAAATACACTATTTCTGATGCCATTAATGCCATTTGTGGCATTAACAATGAAATATTACTGATGCCATTAATTCCACAAATGGCATTATTCATTCCATAAATGTCATTAATAATGCCATTATTGATGCCATAAATTGCATTATCAGTGCAATAAATGGAATTGTTAATTCCAAAAATGGCATTTTTAAGGCCAATGTTAAGGCCATTCATGCCATTTTTAAGGCCAACGTTAAGGCCATTAATGCAATTGTTGAGCCCATTTATGGCATTGTTAAGGGCATTAGATTCAATTTATGGCATTGTTGTTAAGTCATTTAGGCCAATTTTCTGGCCATAAATGGCATCTGTATGTCATTCTTGATGCCATTTATGGCATTATTATGTCATTTGTGATGCCAATTATGGCCCTTTGTCAGCCTGTGACTCAAAACCAGAGCACAAGCATGACAGCCAATATACCATAAATCAATGGTATAGCCAAGATACCACCAAAACATGGAGCTGAGCCAAATCAGCTCAAAAGGTATCAAAAGAAAGATGAAACTCACCTCTTTCTGAAAACATAAGTCCCATCACCATAGGATAAGAAATAACAAAGTTATTCCTGCTCAAAGTTATTTCTGAGCATAAACCTTAATTTTCACCTCTCATCTAAAATCCAGAATAAGAGACTTAACCACATCAAATGGGTATGCAAAATGAAGCTCTAAGTCAGGGCTATCCAATGGTGCCAGCCAAACTGAGCTAGCACCAGTATTACTTGAGTTATGGTCGAATTCAGGCCAAAAAAGGGTGAACAAAACATTCACCTCTAATATAACTTCTACAGTTTTAGTGTGGGATACCTGAAGTGGGGTCTTTTTGGAAAGAGCACAATAAGGGCTATTTGATGGTGCCATACACTTCTTCATATCTCACCTATAACAAAAGTTATGAAGCAAACAAGCTCAATACAGCTTTTTGCCCAAACCACGCCTATGTACAAAAACCCTTGTACATGGGATAACTTTGTCATATTTAATGATAGCCATACCAAATTGGGTACCATTGTGTAGAGCCCATACAGGTGTATTCAATGAACTAGCTTTGAGCATTATATCTCAAAAACTGACAGAGTTATGGCTGTTTTAAGGTTAAATTCCCACCTGCTGTCATATACAGCCTTACCATGGGATAATATCCCATAATCATGAATATGAGGTGTCAAATAGACAAAGAAGCATGTTTTTACTTCAATACCTCATATGTCAGTCAATACTGGGGTCCCATACAGTTTCTGTACAGCATTCTACGTGTCATACACGTCATAATCAGGCTGTGAGGTCCCCAGATGAAAATTTTCACCCTGTATTGGTGAAAACTGCCCAGATGTGGTTTCAAAGCCACATCTGAGCCCAATACAGGTTATACAGGCTGTTTGAAGACCACAAGCCAGTACTAGAGAGTGAAAAATCTTCACTTCCTCTATGTGGAAAGGTCTAGCACCCTTTCCACCCCATTTCAGGATAAAAAGGAGGCTTTTCACAGCCAGAATTGTCTCCTCATCCTGCTCCTGAATATCCTATGTAGTAAACTGTCCAAAACAGTTTTACTCTTGGGTAATAATCAGGGTATAATTATAGTTTTAATTTTTGTAGTTCTTATTATAGTAATCCAACTGGTAAGACTGCATCCTGGGTTCTCAGTAGCGCTCACCACCACTATTTTTAATAGTAGAACCCTTATATTATATTATGAAACCATCATATTATTAAAAAAACTTCTATTTTAAAACTATTTTCACGTGTCACAGTCAAAGTTCTAGTTGTAAATAGCCTAATTACTGCTTCAACATAGACTCCAGCTGACACCCTTTTAATGTCATAAATTGCACTGTTAATGCCAAAAATGAAATTTTAACTTCCACTCATCATAAATTACATTTTTAATTCAATTTATGTCATAAATGGCATTTTAAATTTAACTACAAACATGAACAAAAATACATAAAGAAACAAGGACTTTTTGGGCCTACAAATGTCCTGGAAAAAAATTTCCCAAAACGTTGAGCTTCTGGTTTTCATTCTCAAGATTTTTCCCTTTATTTTAGATAAAAAATTGGAAATTCATAAGTGGGAACATATTTAATGAATTTTTTTGAAAAATAGGCCATTTTGTCAAATTGGCCAAAATGCAGAAATTGGGCAAAAAAAAAAATTGAAAAAATTTGGGGACCTTCACATCCCATGTCGGAAAAAATATTGCAAAAAAAAAGAAATGCTCAAAACTGAGCCTGAGCAGTTTTTATTAAAAAAATAAGTTACTTATGTGTTTTGGCCATAAATTGGTAAAATCACGTAAGGCCTTATGTGTTCTTACTAAAAGCTTATGTGTGTCTACCAAAACCCTTAATTTATTGTCCTTATTGAGGAGAGAAGCATGACGCTTGTCCTTTGAAGCTTGAAATTGTTTTCCCTTCTTATTATTATTATGGTGAGGCCTTTTTGGAGATGAGCCTTGAGGAGGCCTTGAGGGGTTGTATCCAGTGACAGGAGGCTTCTTTTCTTCATTTCCACCCTTTTACTTTGGCCTATCATGGTACCTGGTATCTAACTCCAAGGTGATATCCATGAGTTCTTGAACAGTGTCAAACATTCCAGGGTGAGAAGCCAACTTATCTAATAATCTTGATGCCAATCCTCTTCTGTAAACATGAATATAAGACCTTTCCCCCAAATATCCAATTCTTGACTTTAAATTTCTGAAATCAGCAATGTAAAAAGAAACCTGACCACTTTCCTTCATCCTCAAATTTTCCAACTATTGTTCAGCTTTCCTGACTTCATTGGGGTCACCAAACAGAGTTAATAATTGGGTTTCAAACAACTGCAAATTATTGAGGAGATAGGAAGGATATTAATTGGGAATATTTGAGAGGTAAAGTTCAATCCATTTTCCAGCTCTACCAGTGAGAAACATAATTGAGTAAAGAACTTTCTTCCTGTCAGAGAAGATATTTTCTGGATCATTATGGAAAATCAATTGACAGGATTGAATAAATGCTCTCAATTTATGGGCTTGAGTACCATCAAAAGAATCAGGTGCCTTCTTGATGGAGTACTGAATGTAGGGGATTTGA
Organism: Austropuccinia psidii; assembly: GCA_023105745.1. Taxonomy (NCBI): domain Eukaryota; kingdom Fungi; phylum Basidiomycota; class Pucciniomycetes; order Pucciniales; family Sphaerophragmiaceae; genus Austropuccinia; species Austropuccinia psidii. The sequence continues at coordinate 22,068,003 of JALGQZ010000001.1, forward strand.
AATTGTCCCTGGGAGAAACTGCTTGAGTAAGTTGTCCCATGAATTGAGTCATCTTCTCCATCATCTTGAGGAAATTTGGTTCAGCTTGAGAGACAAGAGGTTGATTATAATGGGCTAGATTTGCAGCTTCAGAAGCATCAGGGGCACCTTCCACTTCAGTTTCCTCAGGCTCCTCCCCCTCTTCATTTTCAGCTTCCCCCAATCTACTTCTAGGCCCTTGAGAAATGCTTGGATAACTACCCAACAGGCCATAGAATGATCTTGATATTCTTGACTTCACACCTCCTCTTCTGGAGGGTGCTGCTCCTTCCATTGGTGGTCCTCTGTCCAAATTTTCACTCAGTTGATGAACTGATGGTGTGCAGTCAAGAGGATCCTTTTCTGTAGGAGTGAGAACAGCTTGATGTCTTTGAGATCTTCTATCCTTGGCTGGGGGGGCTATGCTGAACTGGCATTATGAAAGAATAAGAAAATAACTTGATAGTACTTGAAAATGAGGAATCAGAGCTTGGAAAAACAAATATAAATAAAATTCTTGATTGATCTTGAGGAATACATCAAAAGTCTTGAGGTGAAATCAAATTCAATCAATCAATGAATTCAGTCATTATCAAAAGTCAATTCAAATAAAATATCACTAAAATATTGAAGAATTAAATAATCAACAATCAATAAATGTCTTCAATATAAAATCAATGTCTTGAGGAATCAATCAGTCAATCAATATCTTCAGGAATCAGTTCAATATCTTGATGAATCAAATCAATCAACAATAAAATTAATTCTTGAGGATAACCAGTTATTGTAAGGAATTCAAAACAGCTGATAAACCCAATCCAACCAGAATCCTGAATTGCTGAATCAATAACCAAAATAAATAGTAATCAATCAACCAATCAATTAACCAATGAATAAAAATTCTTAATAAGACCTGAAAAAGAAAACAAAAGGAAAATTTGGATTTGATAAGAAATTGAGAATGAAATTGAGATGGTCAGCAATGATTAAGAAATGAGAAGGATCAATTTTCATTTGAATGAAATGAATGAGATGAAAATTGATGAGAGAGAAATCATAATCATGAAGATTATAAAATCATAAGAGAGTCATATTTTGAAGAATAAGAGAAATAAATATAAATGAATGAAAAGAAAGAATCAAATATGAGTTAATTAATTTAATGTCACAGGGGCTTGTCTCAGTGAAAAGGGACTGGCACTCAGTAGAATGGGACTTACTTATGGAAGGCTGAAGATATGTCAAATTGGAAATACACTTAAGAGTGTGATAAAATGAAATTACTAATGAAAGAAATATGAGAAACAGCAACAAAATGATAAAAGTAAGAAAATAAAAGAGCCAACCACAAACAAGTCCAAGTATACTGTTTCAACCTGTCAGAATGGAAATAGAAGGGTTAATAAGGATATGGACACGCAGCTCATACTTTACAGGCAAAGAAAGAAAATGCAAAGACTAAGTTGTAATTAAGAAATATATTACCCAAAATAAGGATAAGAATATTTATTAAATAATAAATGAACCAAATTGATTAAATGGGGAAAAGTCCCCAGGGGGAGATAGAGGTGCTGGTATATGTGAGAATCACCAGCCCTGGTCCAGATAGAGAATTTTCATGAGAAGAATTGATGATTGCATTGAGTCTGGCCAATAAACATCCTGTAAAGCTTTACAGGATATGTACAAGAGGTGTGGTGGTATTGGGTGATCATACACCTTAAGGATGGTGTATCCAACCTGTACAGAAGCTGAAAGGCTGTATTTATGAACCAGACTGTATGAATGTTTGAGAAAGGAAGATTGCTGAAACTGAATACTGATACAAACAGTGGATTTTCTGGTTTGAGGTGTTTGAGTGGGTGTAAGCATGGATACCCTTACCCCTGACTAGTGGTTGCTACAGGCCCATTTGAGCAGAGGACCAGTCATGAAGGGGTAGGCACCCTCCATCCAGGAAGGAAAAGGGCCTAGCAGATCAAGCTCATTCTCAGGAGTAGTTGGCGCTTTTCCAGAAATTTCAATTACCACACTCAAAGGTCTTGGCAAAGATGATGCTGAGGAGGAGGAGATTTCTGTGGCAGAGCAAGGGTCTGACAGGACTGAGGCTTCTCCTACTCCTGTGGCCATATCTCAAGGTACTGGAGGGCCAACTCTAGCCCAGTCTACCAGCCTGCCTCTCATCAGTCTGAACCATCTTTGTTGGCCATTATGCAACACATGACCCATATTATGGCAAATATTTAAGCTGCTTCAAGACAACCAGCCTTCATAACTACATCTATGAAGGCACCAGACTCCTTTGATGGGACTCAAACCTTAAAAGTAAGAAGTTTTATTCAGTCCTTCCAGCTTATCTTTTATAATGACAAGGAAAATTTCTCTGAAGACAGGAAGAAAGTTCTTTATGCCACTTCATTTTTCATTGGAATGGCTGCAAAACCATGGCAGTTCACCCTCCCAAACCTTCATATGGTAGATCCATTCCATATTCAATTTATGGAAATTTGGTTATATCCATCATCCTTGACCAAATTGGCCATTTCATCTGTACTGGAATTTTATGGCCATTTCATTATCTGGGGCCACCTTGGCCCCTTCATCATCAGCAGGCCTTTCCTGGAAAATCATTGCTTTTGGGAACTCTTAGTAATTTTTAAGTCGAAAGGTAAAATACAACCCAAAATCCTGTATTTGGCTTTTTAAGCTTTAAATACAGATTTGCACAGTTTGCACATTTTTGTGCACTTTTTCTTTGTTCAACCATTTTATGCCATTTTCCCATGTAATATGGAAAATATGCCCAAAACACCATGTTAAGCCATTTGGGGCTTAATTTCCAGTTTTGTGCATTTCTGTGTATTTTGCACATTTTTTGTGCACTTTGCGCAAATGCAGTTTTAAAGCTGTATAAACTGTAATTGGTCAAAAACCAAAAAATAGCCAAAACACTTTGTCACCTCTGAAGCCACCCAAAACCCATTTTTCACTCATATTTCCAGGCATCCTTCCAAAAGACCTTTGGCCTCTTTCACCCTCCAATAACCAAAAGTGCCATACATGGTTTTATACTCCATTATGCATATTTTTTCACCAGAAATCCAATGGCACCAATTAGAAAGGGTTATTTCAACATTGCAAAAAGCCATAAAGGCATCACATAATCCAGAGGATTCATCAATGCTCAAGGAAAAGTGTAAATCTCAAATATCAATGACACTACCAAGCATTCATTGCATATTCTCATGCACAGTATTCCTCCAAGGGAATACTGGCAGGTCATTCCCAAAGAATATTCAAGTGGTAGTTCCAAAATAATCTTTCAAGTGTCAATGCTCCATCAATCTACCTTGGCAACCACATTCATTCAATTCAGTGTGGATTCAGCAAGATCTGTATTTCAATCATACACCATTAGAAGATCATTTTGTCACAGGGGCTCTTATGGAAGCAAGAGGGCCTGGCACTCAGGAATCAAGAACTCACTTGGAGGGCTCCAAAAGATAGAAGGAATAATAAAGATCAAATTTCTTTAAAGAAGAATAAGGGGAAAGACAAGTATGCCAAAGATAAAAGAAAAGATAAGAAGGCAAAGGCCAAAGATAATAAGAGAAGGCAAAGGCCAAGAACCCAGCCAAGTGAATCCTCAATTCACTGTTTCAACCTGCCAGAAAAAGGAATGGAATTAGCAAAGGATATGACCACCAATATCCACTGACAGGCAAGGAAGAAAAGAGAAAGGGTGCTGAATGACTGACTTAAGATTATCAGTATTAACTTTAATAAAGTAAAAGAAAATAAAGATAAAAATAAATCCAATATATTAATTAACTGGGGAAAAAGTCCCCAGGTGCTGAAAGGTGGCCAGTATATGTGAAAAGTTGAAAGACTGATCCTGGAAGGTGAGTCACCAGCTGTATTGTCTGAATTGGGTCAATACAGATCTGACCATCTTGAAATTTGAACTGTGTGATTGAGTTCCCACAGCTGAATATTAATTGGCCCAATTGGGCCAAGTACATACAGATTGATTGATTGATGCCTGTATGGACCAATTGAGGTGTCCAGGGAGTATTGAAATACTTGATGCCTTGACAACTGATTGAAATAATGTATAACCTCTGAGAATGACCCTTGGAATAATCCTGAATGAAATTGCCAACCCAACTCCTGCAGGGCCAGGTGGTTGGGATCCTTGAATGGTCTTCTGATTGCAACCATGAATTGCCAGACTGATGAGTTAAGAAGTCCTCCTTAGAAATGGGAATTGGATTTTGGGACCTTGATTTGGAAAGATGGAATTGGGTCCTGAAAACGTCACCATTGAATTGCTGAGCAAAAATGGTGCATAATGGTATATAATACCATATATGAGCCACTCCTGCAACCTGGAGTATGGGGTGCATGGAGGAATGGAAGAATTCCCCTTAAGGTGAAGGGAAAGCTTGAGCTGAGCTGATCTGGTGGCCTCTGGTGGCTACCAGAGGCCATGGGCTGAAAAATTGTCCATAGTGATTCTTGGCCAAAAATGGGTCCTGAGGGTCTTTATGGAATTTGGGGCCAAGAATTGCTCAGGTGGGCCCAATTGTGGTTTTGGGACCCACCTGGCCTTTGGGGCTAATGAGCTGCCCCCTTTGGCCTCAGTGGATTAGGCCAAAAGGGGCCTAAATGGCCCACGGACCATAGAAGCCATAGGGGGCCTAAATGGCCCAAAAAGGCCATTTAGGCCCTAGACCCCCTAATGAAAAGGGGTGGCCCAGGAACAATGATGAGGGCTAGGGGGCCCAGAGACCCCCCCAGGCCCAAAACAAAGATAGAAGCCTGGGGGTTGGGGATATGAGAGTTGGCCAAGGAGGCCAATGATGGCAGGATATGGCCTGAGGCCATAAAAGTCCAGGGAATAGTTATATGGCCTAAATGCCATAGAGCACCAGAAGGGGTCAAATTGGCCATAAAGATATGGTGTGGTCAATTGGCCCCCAACTTGGTCCCAGGTTGGAATTGCCACAACACCAATGGAGGAGGGTCATTATTTGTGGTTGTGACAGTACCCCCCTACCTTGAATGATGAGCTCCTGAGCACCAAGATAAGGTAGAAGCCTGTTGAGGCTGTTGAGACGGATTGGACGTAGGTATTCCAGAGGTATTTGAATCTTGAAAAGAAAAATTTTGAACTGATAAAAGTGTTGGAATATGAATTGAGGTTGACTTGGTCTTCTCTTGACATTTGGCTTGAAAATGTTGAATACATGATTTTGGCATTAAGAGTTATAAGAAAAGAAATTGAAGAAAATATAAAGAATAAAAAATTAAAATAAACAAATATAAAGAAAGAAAAAGAAAAATGAATTTTGAGGGGGAGTCCAATCTTCATCACAGATTTTGACAATTGATTTTGAAAGTGGCCAAGGACCTGCATAAAAGAATTTGATTCCAGGTGCTCACAGAGTGGCCAAGGTGATGTTTTGAAAGATTGTAGACCCCTCAGGGAAGTTCACACCAGGAGAGGAACTTACTTTTGTTAGTTACCACTCCCGCCAGTGCCATAAATAAGAAAAGTCTTGATAAATAAATGTGTTGAAAAGACAATATCTTGGGAAGGAAAATAAGAAAGGAATGGTCCATTTTCCCAACTGTAAATGGCCATAAATTGGAATTTATGTTGAAAGCCAGGCCAAAAGATCTGTTTCCAAATTGCAAAGTGCTCACAGAGTGGCCAAGGTGATGCTTACAACAGAGAAGAGTAGAATACCCCTCAAGGTGCATACCAGGAGTGGGACTTACTTTTGGTAATTCCTCTCCCCACCAAGCACCACAAAAATTCAAGCTTTTGAATAATTGGGTCCTGGCTTGTCAGGATACAAAGAATTAAAATATTTGATGAGTTCAGAACAATTATTGAGGTTTTCAGCTGGTTCCCATGTGAATCTTTCTGAGTCTTGACTGAAACCTTTCCATTCCACAAGATACAATAACTTTCTTCTCTTGAGCTTTGAATCCAGTATTTGAGAGACTTACCATTCCTCTTCTTCTTCAATGATGATTGGAGGAGGAAGCTCTTGATGCCAATTTGGGATTGTTGATGTCTTTACTGGCTCTAAGAGTGAAATATGGAAGACTGGGTGGATGGATTTCCATTGAGGTGGTAAGCATGAGTACTGAATATTTTCAAGATTGGAAAAGGACCCAACCATCTTTCACACAGTTTTTTGGTGGGTCTGGTTGATTTGATGTTCTTGGAAGAAAGCCATACCATGTCACCGGGATTGAAAACAGGTGGGCTTGCTCCACTTTTATCTGCATACCTCTTAAACCGGTTTATGGCAACTTCAAGTTCTCTCTTGAAATCTTGATGTACTGATTGGATTTTTGTTGATAACTTTCCAGCAGGAGTATCTTGAGTGATGTGAACTGAGTCAAATTGTGGATCTCTTCCATAAACAGTGAAAAAGGGTGATTGCTTGGTTGAAGAGTGATCAGAATTATTGTAGGCAAATTCAGCCAGAGGGAGCCAGGTATTCCAATCATCTTGATGATAACTGACATAAATCCAAAGATACTGTTATAGTATCTGATTTACCCTCTCTGTCTGTCCATCAGTTTCTGAATGGTAAGCAGCTGACAGATCTCTTGAAATCTTGAGCTGCTGAAAAAGATTGGTCCAAAAGGAAGAAACAAAAAGGAGACCTCTATCACTGACAATTCTTGAAGGAAGGCCATGCTTTGAAAAGATATTCTTGATGAATAAATGGGAAAAATCTAGTGAAGTGATTGAAGACATTGTTGGAATGAAAACCGCCATTTTTGAGAATCTGTCCACTATTACAAGGATTGAGTCAAATGAATTGGACAGTGGCAGTTGAGTGATGAAGTCCATTGAAAGACAAATCCAAGGACCATTGGGAATTGGAAGAGATTTGAGGAGTCCAAACTTCTTGTGGTGAATATTCTTCTTTCTTGAGCACTGTTGACAGGATGAGACATAATCCTTGATGAATTGAGTCATGCTGGACCAGTGGAAATTCTGCTTGACAAGTTTGAGAGTCTTCTCTTGGCCAGGGTGTCTAGCTAGAGGAGAGTAATGATTCTTTTGAAGAATATTGACTTGAATTGTGGGGTCATTTGGGACCACCACCCGATCTTTGAAGGGAAGAAGTTTGGAATAGGAATCAAGAGAATAATCCTGAATGGATTTACCTTTGCCCAATTCTTGAATGATACTTCTGTAATGAGAATCTTGCCATAGATCCTTCTAAATTGAATCAATAAAATTTGAAAAGGATTCCACCTTGACTGCAAAATATCTTGAAGGTTGGACTTCATCCTGCTTGATGAGCTGTTGAAAGCTCATTGGATTCTTGCTGATAAAATCCTCCCCCCTCTCCAGATAAATGTCGTCCCGACGTGATAAGGCATACGGAAGAGTAGCTAGGCGGCCAGAGCGGTAAGTGATTGAGAAATGGAATTCAGCCCAGGGGGCTTGACGGCAAGTGAGTACTTTTGAAGACATGAAATATTGGAGGGAAGAATGATTGGTGAGAACTTCAAAAGGAGAGAGCAGAGAAAGAAGAAAAGCCCTCCAGCGCTTGAGAGCCCAGACTATGCCAAGGAGTTCATTGTCATGAATCTCATAGTTGAGCTCTCCTGCGATGAGCTTGAGGCTTTCAAATGTAATGGGATTTTTTCCTGAGTCAGAGACCTGACTCAGTACAGCACCCAAGGCATAATTGGATGCATCAGTCTCTACAATAGTGGGTAGAGAAGGATTTGAGTAGTGGTGAAACTGACTGAGAGCTTCCTCATTGAGGGGGAAACAGGAATCTTTCTTGAGAAAACTGGTGAGTGAACTGATCTTCTTTGAATAATTCTTGATGAAATGGCGGTAGAAGTTGGTGAAGCCAAGGAATGATTGGAGAGCCTTGAGGTTTCTTGGAGGTGGAAAATTGAGAATCTGCTGGACTTTTGCTTGGTCCATCTTGAGGCATTCAGAAGAAACAACATAACCAAGGTATTCTACACTAGAGACATGAAATAGGCACTTTGAAGCCTTAGCAAAAAGGTTATTGGCTCTGAGTCTGGAAAGAACAGTGGACACATGAGTGACATGTTTTTTCTCAGATTTGGAAAAGACCATAATGTCATCCAAATAAACCACAACATAGACATCAAGAAGATCTTTGAAAATATCATTGACAAGATTCTGAAAAGAGGAAGGAGCATTGGTGAGCCCAAATGGCATAACCAAGTACTCAAAACTGCCATATTTAGTTTTTAAGCATGTCAAATGTTCATCACCCTCCTTGATTCTGATCAGGTTATATGCACCACAAAAATCAATGTTGGAGAAGATAGAAGAACCATTAAAAACATTGAGAAGCTGATTTATAAGAGGAACAGGATACTTGTTCTTCCTAGTAACAGCATTGAGTTCGCGGTAATCAACACACAAATGGAGGCCACCATCTTTCTTTTTGACAAAGAGGACAGGTGCTCCTGTTGAAGAGGAGCTTGGCCGGATGAAACCTTTCTCTACATTCTCTGAAATGTAGGCCCTGAGTGTATCTGACTCTTGTTTAGATAAAGAGTAGATCACCCCAACTGGAGGTAGAGACCCCTCCAGCTCAATATGATTATCACAGGCATGGTGAGGAGGAAGTTTCCTCTCTTTCACCTTGGAGAATACATCCAAAGATTGGTGATAGACATCAGAAGAAGGGTGTGTGGCCCCTGATGAAGACCTTTACCCTGTATTGGGGAAAACTGCCCAGATGTGGTTTTGAAACCACATCTGAGCCCAATAAAGAGTATACAAGCTGTGAGAAAGCCACAAGCCATCCCGTGGAAGTGAATATTCTTCACTTCCTCTACCTGAAATGGTCTAGATGACCTTTTCACCCAATTTCAGGATAAAAAGGGACCTTTCTCTTCCCAAAAGAGAAATCCCCATCCTGCTCTTGAATTCCTATGTATTAAAACTGTCAAAAAAAAGCTATACTCTTGGAAAATAATCAGGTATACTTATAATTTGAAGTATTGTAGTCTATCTTATAATACCCAATTGGTAAAGCTGCACCCAGGGATTTTAATAGCGCTCACCACCACTATTTCTATTGTAAAACCCTAAATATTATTTTTCAAAATCTTTTTTATTAGAATAAGCCATGTCACAGTCATAGTTTAAGTTGTAAATAGTCATATCACAACTTCTTCATAGGCTCATCCTGACAATAAAACAACCCCTTCTTCCTCTATTTCCCCCTCGTATGCAACAAATACAATAAAACATTGAAAGAAAAAAGGTAATTTATGTATTCTTCAATATAAAAATGCTATATTATTAAAGACCAAATATTCACCTTGTAGTGAAAACCAATTCTCCAGTGTTTACTCCAATATTATATTGTTACTTTACAACTCTCTTAAAGCCTCTACATCCATGTAAAGATAATACAATATATTATTCTGTCTATATTCTATTTGAAATACAATTTAACAAAGTTGTAGTTACATTCTTAGGGGTAAAAATGTTCAAAATTATTACATTCAGTGTTAAAAGTAGGGTATTTTCTCTCATTACAATATTTTTTATTTTATTTTTGATAACTCTATTATTAATATAAATAGTATTCATATTAATACATAGCTTTAATATTGATGATATTATTGTCATTAATTCTTCTTTGGAATTGGATATGAATTATTCACACATTTATTAATTTTTAGTAACATTAATAAATTCCCATAAATTTATTAAGCTTCAAATATTAATATAGTCATTTTTACTTTATTATTATTATGATATGATTTATATTATTTTACTCTTATTTAAATAATATGAATATTTATGCTATAATTATAATAATTCTTTTTAATCTTATTATTCATTAAATTAGGAAATTGGTAGTATATTAAGTAAGATATTAGTAATTTTTACTCATTGTTTCATCTTAAAGCCTTACAATTTTACTTAAACCAATAAAAAATGACTGAAATTACCATTTTTAAATAATATTAAGCCTTTTAACTAGGTGGAAAAATGAGCATAATAGACATTGACCAGTATTTATAGGATTTTACCCTTTAACAACAGAAAAAGTGAAGTAAAGCATCAGCTATTACTGGTAGCTTTTCTACTTTGTTTCCAAATATACACTGGTTACTTTTGGGGAAGTTTTATCTTTAATATTATTCTTAAAGCTAATTTTCTCATATTAATTGCCTCCTGCTTTCTTATTAATCAATTCCAATTGAAATTTCTGTTGAAGGAACTTCTTTAGTAGCCTTAAATATCTCTTGTAGAGTAATTTTGGATAAGATCTATTAGTGGTAAAAAATAAATCTTTATACTATTATTTTCTTAAACTGATCAAGTTGAAAAAAAAATCAGCTTTTTTCTCTGCCACATATTGCAATTAATCTTTTTGAATAATTCTACTTTATACAATTGTTGGGGACAGGAAAGGTATTTGATTTTTAATCAAAGTTCCATTGTAAACTCTACAATATCACATGTCAAATTCCAAATGCAACACCTATTGTCAGATGTAGCCACTTTGCTCATGGGGAATGAGATTTGAGAATTGTGAAAACATTTGTTATGATAAAAACTTACCCACATATCATCTCATTTTTAACACACTCTCCTTCTTCTACTGGATCATCCAGTTTCACTCACTTTAAGCTACTTCCAACTCATTTTTTCACTGTATAAATATCCTCCTATCCCATATTGTGAGTTAGAATGGAGTTTTTTTACTTTTTCTCCTATCACATCCTCTCTCTCTGTATTCTTACTGTATTTTTCCTTGATAATTCTGCTTAATCTTTCCTATCCTTTTCTTAATTTATGATGGCCATACTGGTGAAAAATTTTGTTTCATCTTTAACCAAGAGATGGGTTTTAGAATATCCTTTTCTCCAATAGCTAGCAGTATTCTCTATACACTTTTTTTGAATTAAATACTTTTTTTATTGAAAAACCCCCTCCAGTTCACTTAAAGTATAATAGAATCTCTTTGGTTTTTCACATTTCAAAAGATAGTTCTCTTGTACTTTGGACCTCTGTTTATTTTTCTTTGAGGGCTAATTTGAATTGGCATATCAATCAGATATACTCATAATATTGAGCAAAAAGTAAAAGGAATTGCTAATAAGATGATGCAAAAATATATATTTCTGTGCAATTTCTTTATGTGCTGGACCAGATCAACTAGACAAAGTATCATGACGTGATATGACTCCATGTTTGATTTTCAAGCAAGCTGTGCCGCCGTCACTGCTCCCAATTTGATGGAAGTTCCTTAGTGTTTGTGCATGGCTGTTCAAAATAGCCTGTTACACCATAACTACTGTTAAGTACACTCAGTATGACTTTTTCCTCACATTATCCAAAATTGATAAGAAGTTGATATGGTTTTAGGCTGGATGCCAACGATAAGTAGGTCGTTCCATGGAGACGCAAAGGAACTGCGAACTTGAGTTGGTAACACCTTTCAAGCCCATCCTGAAACGGTAGGTACCACAAGCAAAAAAGGATTGTCCATAACGAAGAAATTTAAGCAAAATATTTGGCTTAGATGCTCGGTGAAGTGTCCGCAACAGATTATAGGTGTTTAACGACTGCTTGGATATGAGTGCGACGGTTGTAACATTCGGCTAGCTTCTTTTGGGTTGACTCCCTTTCTAGGTAATGTTGCACGCACCACTTTTCATATTGTGGTAACATTAATTAAACGCGATCGCAAAAAAGAAAACACCGTGCAATTTGGGAAAGTGACTCAAGATTTTGAACGTGGAAAATGGCTGCTTAAGTCTTTGGGCCAGCCAGCTGTCAGCATAAAAGGGACGTTTGCTTCATCATTCAACCATACACCACTTCTGCCATATCACTCGTCCTATTCCACATCACTTTTTCGTTACTTTTTCTCGTGACCAAAGTATACCAGGCCTCATTGTAGAAATTGTGTATTTCATACATCCACCTTCACACCTAATTGAGATGTACTTTCACTGGCTAGCATTATTTCAAATTGTTGTCCTCATCAGCAGTGCTGATAGTTTTCCCTCCAAGAGACTTGATAATCAGGCGTCAAGAGCCTTGAAGAGCCGCGCGGTCCCCCTTCAACCTCGCAAAAACAAGGAAGAATACATTCCCAACATGGCTTTCATCGGCACCGTATTGAAGTGACAATCTAAACCTTGGCAATTACACCGTAGGACGTGGCTTTTAATGTAGTGCCTCAAGAGCTGTCGTCAAATATTACTTTTGGCTGCTGAACTTCCCGTCTGTCATTATTCCACTTTCTCATGGGACAACACGTCGAATGTCAAATCAAAATTGATAGGTACTTGTGCTTTTGTGATGAAAAATGTAATTCAATTAATTCTCCGCAGAACTTCTCTTTGTAAATACTATGGCTGTGCCCGACGGGAAAAATTAACATCTTCAGGTTATGATTAAGAATATTTTAGTGGAGAGTTTATCTTTGATACCCACATATGAAACCTCAATTTTTCTCGGTTTTCCCTTATCATGCTTGATCAATTTGAAATCACCTAAAGCGTTGAAAAGTACACACAAATTAGAAGAAACATGTCATTTTGAACTAACTGTTGCAAAATAATATGTGTGAATCTAGTATTTGAACCTGATGATATAATGAGTCATGCAAACTGATTCAAGGGGTGTTTCTTTTTTTGCTCAGAATTAGGTTAGACTCTTGAGCCAAAGATGTGAGGTTTTGGAGACATGAGTAAGAAAGCACCAACAAAAGAGATGAGTCAGTCTTTTAATTGCACTGCAGCATTATAAAATATAAACAAAACATACCTGTGAATTTTCGGAGATATGGATAAAAAAAACATCAACACAAAGAATGGGGAAACTGGAGTGATAAAAATGTGAGCGCTATCTGTCCTCTCAATACTGACTGCATCCCTTACATCTTCAGAAAACATCATAGGTATCTAGAAAAGCATTTACAAAAACATAATAGCAAAAAGTTAAGGCATAAAGGGAGGTACATAAAATTACCAATAATGAATACAGGTATCATATGGTGATCTCAACACCGAGTCAACCATAATAGAAAATAGTTAAGGTTTAGCTTTTTGTAAAAAATAGATGGGATAATAAAGAGAATTTTTTCCAAAAGGAGAACAAGGCACATTCAAAGAGCTAGCAATGAAAAAAGATTTCTGGGGGGCCATTCTAGATGGATCGCCACTCTGGTTTCATCCTTTCTATTACTACTTAAGTAGGCCCACTTTACTCAGGGCTCTTTTGATTGAATTAAATGAAAAATCCAATTGAATAAGAATTATTAAAAATGGACTATATATAAATAGAGAGAGAATATAATGATAAATTTTATAGGGTTTAATATTGAAAAAACTCTCACATTGATCTCAAAAATTATATAAATTTTTATTAAAAATCACATTCTGAGGATGTGAAAATTATTTTTTTAAAACCATTAGCAAAAATACTTGATCTTTTTAAATATTGGATGATAACTACTATAGGATTGGTTAGCTCTTGTAGATGAAGTTTTTTACCAAATATGTCAACTGCCATAGCTTGTTTATATTTGGAAACTAAAAAAGCTTGACCTATTCCATTAAGCCTTCATGTAAATTTCATTCCACAATAAGAATTTTGAGAAAGAAAATTAATAAAGAAATCAAGTGAATTTTTTCTTGAACTCTTATTATTGAATAGTAGAGTTTGAGCTCAAATACTTATATTCATCATTCACTAGTTCTCAAGGAATAAGTCTTGATAATTAAGGTATTTTTTTGTAACCCAAATATTCTCATTTAAAAATAAAATAATTAAAGGTAATTTGTATTTCAAAACAATATTAAAGCTTTTCTAAAGAATATATTTTATGAGGTTTTTTCAACCAATTAATCTGGATGTGGTTGTATTTTAATAATACCAAAGTATGCTTAGCTTCATACAAATAGTGAAATGTGGATTTTGAAATGAAATTATTTTTCTGAATTTCACCAAGAAAGTGTGCATTTATGGCTCAGAGAGAAAGTTCATTTGAATTATAAAGGGAGCTGATCGTTTATATTGAATAAATATTTATTTACACTTTCTAAAAAACAATTTCAGGAGATTAATTTTTTTTTTACTAGCGCTTAATAAGAGATACCTTTATTTTCATCAGTCCCTCAATCAGTGGGCTTAATATCTTTCAGAATGAACTTAGGTATTATATCATGTAAAAAAATGATAGAACTTTAAATAATAAATGAAATTGAAATGGGAATTAGCGCAGCCTTCTAATTGTGGAGAAGTTAGTTCTGAGACACCTTATTGAAGGGAATATTCCTTATAAATATATTCTGTAATTAAATTCATTAAATCCCCTTCAGAATTTCCCATTTATTCCCTTCATTATTACTCAATTATAGCAAACCCTGAAGAGAAACTATGCATATATCTTAACTTTGAACCTCAAAAATTAATTCAAAACAACAGGGGGTGTCAATGTAACCAAATCCTGCCTTAAAATAATGTGGGATTTAGAATCCAAATCCCAACACTAAATCCCTCATTTATTATGTTTAAATCACATGGCATTTTAACTGAGTCCCCTGGTATTTTTACCAAATCCCATGCATCTGGGATTTCAGTTTGAAGCCTAACCCAAATGAGTATTCACAACTCATAACTGTAAAATTTATTCTTCTATACTCCATTTTGGACAATCTGACCAAACAGCTTACAGTCCATTTATACTTCTCACACCATATAATAATTCCTTGTTCCAAAGCAAGAAACATCAAGTCTGATATGAAGATCACCTCTGGCCTGCCACATCCATCAGGTCACTTAATATGTACAGATTATTTAACCATAATTAATTGGATTTCAGTCAAATCCAATTTTGAGTCATGTTTTGGTATGAGTGGTTCAACATCTATTGGAAGACCTCTGTCATCAAAGCAGCATGGCTTTCAGCTTATGGCCATTGAGGTCAAAAAGAAATCATGAAATTGCCTGAACCTTAGCTCAAGCAGCATCCAAGATCAATGGTGAACATATAAGAAGAAGTATATGGCAGCAAAAAAAATTGAAAACTTAACTGGGGCTGGAATAACGGAAGAAGATGAGAGTAAAGGGATCAAATCAATGAGTGAAAAGCTTGAAAGTATGTGTCCTTGCTATGCTGAAATGGATGTGCTCTTTGGCCACAAGCCCAATGTCACTCCCATTGCAAGCTATGATTTGCAAGAAAAAGACAGCTTAAATTGTGATGATTATGATGATGATGATGTTTTGCTTTATAAGGTAAGCTATCATCCCTTCCTCTTTTTACCTGTGATAATTAAATCTCATTTACTTTTTAAAGGAGAATAATGGTTTGGAATAACCTCTCAATCTTGCTCCTTTGCTTCATAATGAAGATGACTTGGTTCAAGCAGAAACCTTCAGAAGGAATCAGTAAGTATGTGTAAGCCTGATACTTATGAAATCCATTGTTGATTATTTCTTCTTTGACCAGAAAAGTAAATCCATAACGCATTCAACACAAAAGCATAATCAGCATTGATGCCCAACTTGAATGACAAGAGTGGTTCTAGGAAAAGGCCAATGGATATGCTTGCACCAACATATCAAAATTTTCTTGAATCATGGCAAAAGGGTATGTTTTTGGTTTATGGTTACTCTTATCAATCCTACTGACAAAATTCATGATTGTTAGCCCATTAAGCCAGTGAAAATGCTTGTTTGGCATGGGACAGGGAGAGGTGGAATGAAGAGAAAGCAAGCAAAATGGAAAAGAAACAGTTTTGAGAAGTTAAGCTGCAAAAGCAAATGTAGTTTTATGAGAAGAAACACACCAAGAAAAATTAATTTGAAAAAGAAAAGTGGAATTGGGAATGTGACCCTAAGGAAAAGCAATTCCAGATGGATCTTACTATAGTAGCATTGTCATCAAGCAGGCCAATTGATGATCTGGAACACATTTTGACATTAATAAATAAAAAATAACATATTAGGTATAATTCATGTGATGATTTTATATGTGGTGATTTGTTAAATAAAACTGATGTTTATGCTAAATTGGGGCACCAATTTTCAATTGATCTTATGTCGTGAAATTTAATTTCAATTTATTACAAAATTGAGAATTTGGACGAGTTTTGCATCAAGATTTTATGTGCCAAATACCAAAGTCCAAGTCTTTTCCAATTGAAATTGAAGCCTCCCTCCATATTACCTCTCTTTTGGATTTTTTGCCAAATAAAAGTGGATGGGAACTTTTTCCTTTTTTTTTGAAATTTTATTTGATGTTATTTCATTTTTTTACTTTTTCTTGTTTTTCTATATGTTTCTTAAATTTATTTTTGTTTTCTTTTCTTTTATTTTTTTTGTGTTCAATTTTGGCATTTTTTTTTAATTTTTTGGATTTATTTTTATATATTTTCATAGGTTTTTTTTTCTGTAGTTTAATTTCTTTTCTTTATTTTGATTCACTTTTTTTGTTTTTTTTTTAAAAAAAATTTTTCTCCCAACTCTTTATTTCAGACTGAATTTTTTTTAACATTATTCAACAAAAATTTTAAATTTTTTTTAAATCAGGTAAATTTTCTATTTTTTGATTTTTTTAACAGGCTCAACCTCTCACTTCTTCACCCCTCGCTCTTCAATTGATTTTTTTTAGATTATATCAAAAAATTATCTTTTTTTTAATTCAGGTAAGTATTTTTCATTTTTGTTTTGTCACAGGCTCCACCTCTCACTCAAACTCCCTTTTTTGTATAGCTTATTCTAAAAATCTTTCTTTCTTTTATTATAGGCAATTCCTTGTTATTTTTATTTTTTAACAGTTTCCTCCTCCCATTCATCCACCTCCAACTTCACTCAACCCATCACTTTCCACCCCCCCAGTAACTCTAACCCATTCATCCACCACCCCAGTCACCTTGGAACCTCCCAAAAAGGCTCCTGGGAGGTTCCAGTCTTTAGGCCCTCTATATTGCTCCAAATTGATTTGGTGCCTTTTTTTGATTTTTGCTGTTAATAGCCTCTGGAGGCCATTAACAATTATTAATCAATTTTTTTTTACCAATGAATATTATTTGTTGAATCAGTTACTGACTTTTTTTTTTAATTATTCATCATCATAAATAATTCATTTTTTTTAATCATCATCATAATTCATTGATGATTATTTTTTTTATTTTTTTCTTAAATCCTAATCATCTTTAATTCATGCTGATTTTTTTCTTTTTGTTGATCATTATGATTTCTGACCCCTTTTTTTTCTTTTTTTTTGATCATTATAATTACTGACCCCTTATTTTTTGTTTTTTAATCATCATCATAAATAAGTGATTATTTTTTATTTTTATTTTTTTTAATCATAATCATATTTAATTAATGATTTTTTTTTCTTTTTTTTGATGATTATCATTACTGACTTATGATTCTTTTTTGATTTTTTAATTTTTGTTTAATCTTTTTATTTACTTGTTAATATAGGGGTGGATCATTTATAAGGTTCTCTTTTGCAATGTCATTTGACTTCACTCCCCTTCCATCATCATTGAGATTCAAAAAAATCACCCCTTCTTTCTCTTGCTCTTCAAATCATTCTGATAATGTCATGGTTAGGACTAAACCAGACTCAGCACATCATCAGAATTATTGGAAAAATGATGAAGCTATTATTCCTCCTCTTGATGTCATGGTTAGGACTAAACCAAATATAGAACATCATGAGGATAATAATACCAAATCAAATCATAAAAGAAAACTCACTTGAAGCCAAAGACAACACATCCATGACTCAAAAGAAATCATGTCTCACCTTGGCCATTGAAACACAGAATATAAGAGCTTTTCAACCATTTCAATTGACAAGAAATAAGCCAATGCCTCATGGTTAAAACTTCCATCACTCAACACTCTATTCCATCCTTATATACTAATTGATAAAACCAAAAATCCCTTTTTACCTGTCATAATTTATGAAATAACCACCTTTGACAATTCTTCTGGCCACTCTCAAATGCTCAAAAATCTCATTACGACATTAATGTCCTTATCTCAAAACCAATAAGCAAGTCCTAGGTGGAATTATGAAAGGTATTGGGTTTTGTCATGGTTCAGATTATGGCAAAGCTGTATGTGTGTGATCTTTTTTGCTTATGATTTTAATAATTGGTAAGTAATTACAAAATATTTATGTGTTTACTCCAGAATACCAGGTTTAACTCCTCATCAAATTGAAACAGATAATAATCAATGGACCAAGCTTCATCAATATGACAAATTTGTTTATTCAAGAATATCCCATTTTTCAAAATTAGCTGCAAATAAAAATCAGTCATTAATGGAAGCATCCAAATTACCAAATTTCAGTCATCTTGAATGGAATTCTGCAAATCCAAATCATTTACCAATGTCATTGTCCCTCAAGATGGATTTTTCAATAAGCCACACCAAGATTTGAATGATCTCAATTCCTGGACTCATGGTATATTTTCTTTTGTATCAAAAAAAGATTTCCATCCCCTTCCAGCTGTCTTCACCCCCTCTGGACATGGATTACACTTCCCCAAATTGAAAATGGAGATTAATTTTTCAAAAATACCTGGCATCAGGGAAATTCTTTGGAAGACATCAACAATGGTCGATCATACAACAAACCCTCCTCCAGAAACTATCAATCATGACAAAATAACTCATTTTGGATTTTCTTTTCAAATAAACAATAAATTATTTAATTTATGTGACAAATTCTTGAAAATGACACCCACAAAAATTAATTAAAAAGTCAATGGGTACTTCGAAAGAAATATGCAGGACCAAAAAAGAACTAGAAAATATTAATTGTAAATAGTTTTATTTTACCCATAACATCTCCCCCCCGTTGTATGCCATTGAATGAATTACATAAATCAATGCTCTTGATGAAATTCACAATTGACTATCCTTCCATGCCAAGGTAATTGGTTTAATTTTTTCACACATATTTACCACATCTTTCCAAATTTCATTTTTGGACAGATTTTCTGCATGTAGTGGGTCATCATCCTCATATAGATTAAACCATTCATTGCCAATTTGTGCTAACATATTATGTAAAAGCATGCAAGAAACAACCCAAATAACAAAATGTTCAATTTCATGATTATCCCTCATTTTATTTCACAATTCCCTTGGAGAAAACCACTTCCCCTTCAAAATTCCAATTGCATTCTTGATTCTGACCCTTGTTCTTACTAGACAGTAATTGAAAGAACGGTTGTCTTCATTCTTTGCTACAACTCCCTTATATGCTGGAACAACTCAAGGAGAGCTTGCATATTCTGAATCGGCAAGTAAGTACTGATCCTTTTCATAAAAACCTTGAGTTTTTTGTGCTATTTTCATATGTTGATAGACATTTGAATCAGGAAGTGACCCAGCACAACCAACATTTAGAGCATTGAACTGTTTGTTTATATTGCAAACCAGTTGTATTGACATAGGATACCTTAATTGTAAAAAATCAGTAAAAATGAAATAAAGAATAAAAATTGAACAGATTGCCTCTTTTTGCAATCAAAATAGGCTTCACCATAATTGGGGGGACTTTGTGATAATTGTATGAGACTCCCATCAATAAACCCAATGCACCCAGGGAAGCCTTCCATTTGCATTGCTTGAGACATCTCTCTTTGTTGTTCTATTTTTGGCCACACAATCACTTTGCGCTTCAACTTCATTAAAATATGGATCACTCTTTGAGTGTACAACCCAATAGCCCCATGGCTAATTCCAAATAAAATTCCAATCTTACCCAAAGCAGCCCCATTGCCATTTTATCCTAGCCTTGATAGTGCCACAGCCAATTGGGTGGCAGGATTGTGTTGTTTGTTTTGTGATGAGTTTTTGAATTTTTTTCTCATTTTTGATTTTTGCAACCAATTTTTCAAATGATTCATGTGTGGTCTTACATTGCTGTTGAAACCTTTCAGATGATAATGTTTGTAAATCATTCATTGTATACATGTAATGTGATGGATATCTTCTAGGAGGATTGATGCATCTTTGTAATTTTATCATATCTAATAAGATTATATCTTCCTGGATATCAGAATCACTATCAGAGTTGAGAGCATCAATTAACTGAAGTGAGTTTAAGGTCTGAAGTAAAGGTAGCCTTTGCAATGCCTTTGGCATGGTAAATGAAGAAAAGATGTATAGAAAATGCAATTTGAAATCAAATAACTTAATAAATGACCGTTATATTCAGATTTCATGCAAAAGAAGGGGATTTTTATGCAATTTAACATTCCCTTACTTATTTAAGTGAATCTAAAGGTGGTATTTTAGTATCTAAACATGGGATTTGGTACAAAAAAACTTGGGTGTTCATACCTCAAAATACCTCACCTCTTGAGGTGTGGGATTTCCCAAATCCCAAAAAGTTAATGTGTGATTTGGAAAAAAACACTTGGGATTTGGTAACTTTGACACCCCCTAAAGATATTTTGAAATATTTTTCATGAGAAGACTTTGAAAAAATTTGAAATTGAAGTATTGAAAATTGTGAGCCTTAGAGGCATTTTAATATACCCAAAAGACCACAAATAAGAAAATAAGATATAAATATAAATAAAAAAATTCATTTATATTATCAAAATAACAATTAAAATATAAAAATAAAATTTAATCATAATTTTAAATAAAAAATTACATTAAATTTTGAAATTGTGAAAATGCATTTTTACTTGAAAAAATTAAGTAAAAATGAATTTTTAATAAAATCAATGAAATTAAAATGTTTTTAGTAAAAAGTTACATAAAATATATTATAGCTTTTTATCCAGTAAAGAAACCTAATAAAGTTACTTTACCATTGGATTCCTCGTAAAAAATAAGGTGGGGTCACCTCTGGGTAAAATTTCTGTAACTCAACTCTAAATAAGCTTAAATTAAGTTTTTAGTATTTTTTCTGTAAAAAAGTTGAAAATCTGCAAAACCTTAATTTAATTCACACCACATGTGGTGTTACCCATCAATTTTTGTGTTAAAATTGAGGTGTTGTGTGTAGTTTAGAAGTTATGAGGAATTGAAGTATTTTCAATTGAAATGTCAAAATGTGCATGTGTATTACATAAGTGAACTGTAATTTACATATGAGGTATCAATTATTAAAGTTGTGTACAGTGGCCCAAAGCATATATTTGGACACTACCTGCATGGATAGCATGGGGGCGAACCGTTCACAATCAGTTTCAATTGCTTTAGCTTGCAATTTGTTAGACTCCTCATTTCTCACTTGTCCCCTTTTCTTCATTTTTATTTTTATTTTTTGATTTCCTCCTTTTTCACTCTTCCTCATTTTTTTTCCTCAACCTCAATTTGTCCTCTTGGACTTCATTTTTTCTTTTATATTTTATATTTCTCAATGTCAACTGGAGCTCTAACAATTGCAAATTATAATTGTAAGCACATGTGATTTTTCAGTTGCACAGATTGCTGATTACTTTTCATTTTATTTTGTCACATAGATTAATGGCCCCTTATGTTGATGTTGAGCTGAGGGCCCAGATCGTTGGTATGAGGCAAGCTGGAGTATCCATTAGAGGGATCTCCAATGCCACGCATGTGGCCAAGTCAACGGTTTGGGGTATCATCAATCAATAGGATCAACGAGGCCACTGCAAGAACAACAACAAGCCTAGTCGGAAATTGATTTTGGATGACAATAACTGTGGCGACCTTGATGTGTATTTGGTGGACCATTGATGAGCCACACTTGCGGAATTGGTGGATACAATCCCAAAGGTGATTTCGAGTTGTACCATCAGCAAAGAAATCCACAACCTTGGGAAATGATTGTGTGTGGCACCCAAAAAACCCTACCTATGTCCAGTTGATTTTGCTCACCAGCTTCATCTGTGTAATCCCCATCAATGGGGGCGCATCATTTGGACTGATGAGTGCTCCTTTGAACTAGGGAAGAAAAGAGACCAGGTGCGAGTATGGCAAACTCCAAAGGAAAAGTATGATCTCGCCAATCTGCAAGTCAACCATTGATCTGGCTGCCATTCGATCATGATTTGGGCCTTTTTTGTTGGGTCCACCAAGGGACCGCTTGTGTTCCTGAATGGACCACTGAATGCAGCAGAATTCATCGAGCAAGTATACGACCCTGCTCTCCTCCCGTTCATCAACCAAATGGCCGATGCTGGGTATATTCAAGGCCGGCAAAATATCACAATGATGGAAGACGGGGCCCCCATTAATACGGCTCGGTTGTCAAATGAGTGGCTCCAGGAAAATGCAATCGCAAAGCTACCTTGGCCAGCACACTCTCCGGACCTCAACCCCGTTGAAAATGTTTGGCGCAAGATGAAATCACGCGTTATCAAGCACTACAACCCCCACACAATTGCCTAATTGTGAGCAGCTATTTTCAGGGCATGGAATGACCTTCCTGCACAATTCCTTGTGGACCTCCTCTTCAAAATGCATGATCGCATGCAGTTCGTAATCGATCACAATGGAGGTCCTACCAGATGGTAGGGCACTTTCTTATTTTTTTGCATAAATATTCTTCGCATTTAACTATCAATAGCCACATTTGTACAAGCAGTGTAATCTATAAACATGCATCATAATACGTGAAACAAAATATTGAGAAACAACCCACATTTGCTTTTTGTAAATAAGTCTGCCAAGAGCGCATCAATCCTTTTACCCAAAAAATACAGGGGTCCGTGTGACCCTGTATTTTTTTTGGAAAAAAAGTGTCCCAATATATGCTTCCGGCCACTGTACTGTAAAGCTTAATTGAATTGTATGTGTAAGTTACAACTTTATTACATAATGAGGAATTAAAAGAAAAAATAAATTGGAAAGATTAATTCTGGGGGGGGAAACAAACTCTAGCTCCAAGGGGGATCCAGACCCCCAAAATCCTTTCTGACAGGCGTGGGATTTCAAACTCCATTCAAAAGTACATCATTTTTGGCCTGGAATTGATTCACAGGGTCTGTGTCTCAATTGATGATGAGGTTGGGATACCAAGCAGGGCAGTTTTAACTGTTTCCAAGAGGGTAAAACTACCCTTAAGCTAAAACAATCTTAGTAAAAATGGTTTTGTGAACCTTTGAGATATGAACACATACCCAAAAAGGTCACAAGAAACATTTAAAATAATTATACATTAAAAATAATTACCTTAAAACTACAAAAATGCCATAAATTGGCATGAAACTTGGTTTAACTTAAGAACCAATGAACAAACATGTGAAATAAATTATACCATTGGATTTCTCATGGTAAAATACACATATACCATTTTTATGGCATATCTGTAAAGCCAATATTTAATGAGCTATAAGTAATAATACCTTATAAAAAACACAAATCCTTATTTATTTTAAATACCAATGAAACAACATGTGGAATAAATGGCTCCATTGGATTCTCCATAAATCTTCACATATAAAACAATTAAGAAGCTAATCTCCAAAGTCAATACTCAAGGAATTAATCTGAATATATGCACTTTTTTGGTCAACGCATATATTCAAGGATTTTAGCTAATATCTTTTGAAATATGCATGATAGAGTGATGAACCAAAAATAAAGTCATCACGTAATTACTGTAGAAATACAGAAATGAAGTCTATTTCACAAGTTATAAACAAGGTTAAAACCTGTAAGGGATTATTGACTAAAATCAACAGAGCTGTTGACCACTTTGTTGTGAAAGTGGTCCAAACTTAAAAAAAATTATACAGTTGGATTCTACTAGTTCATTCGTGAGAATGATGTATATTTTATTATTATATTCAAGGTATAACCCCTTGAAATCATCGTTTGAAGTTTAAAATATTAAATTTCGACAGAAAAGATGAGTTACAAGAAAAATCATCAAAAATAGAGTTTTGATGATGTAATGAAATTCTCTTGGAAGAATAATAAGGTTATGCCAAGCTATCAGAATTCACTCTCTGAATTTTGGTAGCGCGTAAATCTTAAAAGTTATTAAGGATCAACGTTTGAGCTTACTTTGATCATTTATGATCACTCACTGTAACTTTAAATTAAGTTTAACAGTCATATGAGTGATGAAATTGGTGAATACTGTTAGTTTATGATTAAAATTAATAAAATTCACAAAATTTGGGGTTCTGCCAAGCCTTGACGTCATCAAACTTAGAGTTATAGTGATAACTCTAAATAATGGCGTAATAATGAGATAATATGGTTTAATCATGATGTAATCATCACCAAACCTTAAAATATTGATCAATTCCAGTGGATATGATCAGTGCACGTCTACTAGAAGCCTGTTGGACTCTAGGAGGAAGGTATTTACTATAAATAGAGCTCTTTTTACTCTGTTTTCCCCCAGATGCTTACAAAACATTAAATCATTAAATAAAAAGGTAATTTCTTTATTCTTTATATATACAACTTTTATATTATTAAAGACCAAAGATCATCTTATAATAATCTTCATCTTTGACGTGATTATTACAATTATTTAATTGTTTTGTTTGAATCTCTCTCAAAAACCTCAATTCCACGTAAAACCAAGAAAATTTGTAATTTCTCTTAAATTTTATTGTAACTACAATTTAAATAAGTTGTATTTACATTTCTAGGCATACATTTACTCAAAAATATTATATTAAGCATTAAAAGTAGGTTATTTCTCTTATTATAATATTTTTTTCTATTATTACTTCTTAATAATTCTATAATTGATATAAATAGTATTTATATTAATTTATAACTTTAATATTGGTAATATTATTGTTATTAATTGTTTTTATTGATAAAAAACAATTTTTTACGCCTTTATTATTTGTTGGTAAAAATAATCAAGTGCTTTTAAATATATCAATTATTTTATATTAATATATTTATTTTATATATGTTATTTTTTTTATAATATAAATTATATTATTATATTTATTTCATAATATAATTATTTCATGCCTTAATTATAATAATTCTTTATTATTATAGTTATTTTTTGCCTTATTTAATTTATTTATGAGGACATTCATAGTACAATAAGTAAAATATTAGTAATTTCTACTTATTGTTTCATAGTCAAACCTTACAGGTTTCAACTGGTTTCCATGACTCTTAAACACATTCTGATGTGTTTTGAAGGCTGTAGACCAGGTATTACTATAGTAATGGCTGATTTAAGGGTCTAAAATGGCTAAAACCAGGGTTCAATGATGCCACAATTGGCTTTTCTGTTGTCAGAGTGTTTTCCGCGACTAACAAGAGTAAATTAAACTTTTGGAGTAAGAAAATTGATGGCTATAAAAGAATGTCTTCTTTGCCCCACTTTTCTCTTCATGTTAGAATCTTTTTCTTTTATAATTAGTTTAAAAACTGTTAAACCAATCAATAAAAGATTACAAACACCCTTTTGAAATCATTTTGATCCTTTTAACCATGTGAAAAATCATTATAATAATTGTTTGTAACTCTTATAATCATTTTTACCCCTTGAACCTGTAAGGTGTGGATATGAAACTTTGATTAAAAATCAAGTTCTTTTCCTGTCCTCAAAATTTGTATAAGGAAAAAATCAATTGGATATAGTAATAAATACTATTTTTAAGAGAAAACACGCCAATTTTATTGTTTATAACTTTATTAGAATAAAACAATAATATTATAAAGATTTATTGTTTTACCAACAATAAACATTTATCCAAAAATACTCTACAAGAGATATTTAAGGCTACAAAAGAAATTTCATCAAGAGCAATTTCAATTGGAAATAATTGAGCAAAGAACTGCAAGCAATTAACTAAAGGACAAAGTCTTCAAAAAGAATATTAAAGAGAAAACACGCCCAAAAGTGACCAGAGTGAATTTGGAAACAAAGTGACAAAGTTTACAGTGATGAAAGATGCTTTCAATCACTTTTGGGGTGGTTCAGGGGTAAAAATGATTATAATGATTTTTTCACGTAGTTGAAAGGTTCAAAATGATTTAAGAAAGGTGGTTGGAATCTCTTATTGATTGGTTTGACAATGTTTAAACTAATTATAAAAGGAAAAGATTCTGACATGAAGAGAAAAGTGGGGCAAAGAAGACATTCTTTTATAGCAATCAATTTTCTTACTCCAAAAGTAAAGTTTACTCTTGTCAGTCGTGAAAAACAGTCTGACAACAGAAAAGCCAATTATGGCATCATTGAACCCTGGTTTAGACCAAAAAAGGGCTGGTTTAAGCCATTTTTAGCCATTTTAGACCCTTAAATCAGCCATTACTATAGCAATACCTGGTCTAGAGCCTTCAAAACACGTCAGAATGTGTTTAAAAGGCGTAAAAACCAGTTAAAACTGTTTTTGCTATGATTGGTTTATCTTAAGGGTAGTTTTACCCTCTTGGCAACAGCTAAAACTACCCCAGTTGGTATCAAAACCTCATCATCAATTGAGTCCACAGACCCTGTAACTCAATTCCAGGCCAAAAGTGATGAACATTTGCATGAATTTTGACACCACACGCCAGTCAGAAAGGATTTTGGGGGTCTAGCTCCCCATTAGAGCTGGAGTTCCTTTCCCCCCCCAATTTTAATCTTTCCAATTTATTTTTCCTTTAATTCCTCATCACATATTATATTTATAATTTACATATGTAATTCAATTGAGTTGTACAGTTCAATACAGTAATAATTGATACCTCATATGTAAATCAAAGTTCACTTATGTAATACACGCGCACATTTTGACATTTCAATTGAATTCAATTGAAAATACTTTAATTTCTCATAACTTCTAAAATATACACAACACCTCAACTTTAACACAAATTTTGGTGATTAACACTACATGTGATGTGAATTAAATTAAAGCTTTGAGTATTTTCAATTTTCATACAGAAAATACTAAAAACTTAATTTAAGCTTATTTAGAGTTGAGTTACAAAATTTTCACTCAGAGGTGACCCCACCTGATTTTTTATGAGGAATCCAATGGTGAAATAATTTTTATATGTTTATTTATTAGATAAAAATTTATCATAATTTTTATTTAACTTTTTTCCAAATTTATTTATTTTTTTACAATTTTGTTAAAAATTCATTTTTACTTAATTTTTTCAAGTATAAATGTAATTTTATTTTTAAATTTTAATTAAATTTTTAATTTTGAATAAAATTTTATATTTATATTTTGATTTTCATTTAATGATATAAATAATTTTTTTTATTTATATTTATATGTTAATTTTGTATTTGTGGTCTTTTGGGTATATGAAACTACCTCTAAGGCTCACAGAACCACCCCAAAAGTAAATTAAAGCATCTTTCATCACTGTTAACTTTGTAAATTTGTTTCCAAATTCACTCTGGTCACTTTTGGGTGTGTTTTCTCTTTAAATATCTTTTTAAAGAATTTTTTCTTTAATTAATTTCTTGCAGCTCTTTGCTTAATTAATTTCGAATTTAAATTTCTCTTGAAGAAATTTCTTTTGTAGCCTTAAATATCCCTTGTAGAGTATTTTGGATAAATTTTGATTGTTGGTAAAACAATAAATCTTTATAATATTATTTTCTTATACTTATAAAGTTAAAAACAATTGAATTGGTGTGTGTTCTCTTAAAAGTACTATGTCATACTATTTACAATCATTTCTTACCTTATACGAATTTTGAGGACAGGAAAAGTACTTGATTTTTAATCAAAGTTTCATATCCACACCTTACAAAAATATTCAGACATTTATTTTGGAGCTTAAGAAATTTTCAGAGTGATACCCACTTGTATTTTAGTTTTTCTATCATATTTCATAGAAAACAAATTGAATAAAAATCTTTAAATCCTGTATGGTCTTCTGAAAAAAGGATATTTTTTCAGTTTTTTTGAACTTTTAATCTTTTTTGCTAATTCATTGCAGTTTCCTTTTGAAATTTATTGTATGTGGATAATTTTCTATAGTTTTTTTCAAAAATAATTCAATCATCTTATGCTGTTATGGCTAAGACTTTTCTCATTGTGCCCTTGGTTTTATAGTACTTCTGTAAGATTTGACTATGAAAAAATAAGTAAAACTTATGAATATTTTACTTATTGTACTCTGAATGACCCAGCTTTGAAGCATAATAAGATTTCAATTAATTATAATAATTATTTTATAAATATTCATCTTATTTTAACAATAATAACATAAATATGTTAATATTTGACAATTAATATATTTATGCCAATTTATCATTTTCACAAAAAAAAATGTGTGAAGAATTGATATTTAATAATTAATAACAATTTAAAACAGTAATAATTAAGTTTATATTAATACTAGTATTATTCAAAATTAATAATAAAGAGAAAACAACATACTTTTAAAATATAAGCTAATAATTTGGAATGTTCTTATGCCTGATAATAAAAATACAACTTTTTAAATTTTATTTAGAATAGAAAAGATAGAGAATTATAGATTTTACTACTTTGGGAGGAAATAGAGTTTTTTAAGAGAAATTAACAAATGACAATAGAATTCTGATGCAAGAAAGTATAAAACAATTTTTCATATAAGATAAAGCTTTTATGTTTGATAATATAAGAGTCTTATATTAAAGAATGAAGAAATTTACCTTTTTCTTAGTGGTTTTATTGTATTTTTTACATATGAGAGGCAAACAAAGGAGGAAAAGGTCCTTCCTTCTAGTGACCAGATACCTTCTATTAGACATTTACTTATTCTATCCACTGTAATTGATCAATATTTGATTGGTTTAGTGATGATTACATCATTATTCAACCTTTTTACCTCATTATTATGCCATTTTTTAGAGTTATCACTATAACTCTGATTTTATGAAATAATAAGCTTGGAAAATGATTATTTTTTGTGTATTATCGTAGCACTAATCATTAAATACTAATATCCACCAGTTTCATCTCCTATTCAAAGGTCAAACTTGGAATAAAATGAGAGTTATTGATTGGAAATGATCACTTTTGAGAATTAAATTTAATCCTTAGAAACCTTTAGGTTATTCACACTACTTCAATTTTCAGAGTGAATTCTGATATCTAGGTATGATCTTAATAATATTACAAGAGGATTTTATTATATCATAAAAAATCTATTTTTGGTAATTTTTCTTGTAACTCCACCTTTCTGTTAAAATTTATTATTTTGAACTTCAAACCATGATTTCATGTGGTTTTACCTTGAATATGATTATAAAAATTACATAATTATTCACCTATAGACTAGAAAAATATTTTTAAGGTGAGAATATGAAACTTTGATTCAAAATCAAATAATTTTTCCATCCTCAAAATTTGTATAAGGTACAATATAATTCAAAATAGTAAAATTTATTATTTTTAAGATAAAACACACCAAATTTATTGTATTTAAATCTGTAAGTATAAATAAATAATATCATAAAGACTTATTCTTTTACCAAAAATAAAAATTTATTCAAAAATACTCTACAAGAGATATTTAAGGCTAAGAAAGAAATTTCTTCAAGAGCAATTTCCATTGAAATTAATTGAGCAAAGAGCTTGAGGAAAATAATATAATGAAAACATATTTAAAAAGATTATTGAAGAGAAAAAACCCAAAAGTGACCAGAGTAAATTTAGAAACAAAGTGATAAAGTTAACAGTGATGAAAGATGCTTTAATTCACTTATGGGGTTTTTCAAAAATAAAAATGATTATAATAATTTTTTCACAAGTTTAAATGGTTTAAAAATTTTCAAAAAGAATTACTGGTATCCTTTATTGATTTTTTTAACAGTGTTTAAACTAATTATAAAAGGAATAGATTTTAACATGAAGATAAAAGTGGGACAAAGAAGACATTATTTTATAGCCACCAATTTTCTTACTCCAAAAGTGAAATTTACTCTTGTCAGTTGGGGAAAACACTCTGAACACATAAAAGCCAATTATGGCATCATTGAACCCTGGGTTGGACCAAACAAGGGCAGCTTTTAGCCATTTTTTGCTATTTTCAACCATTTTAGACCTTTAAATCAGTCATTGCTAGATTAATACCTTGATTCAAGCCTTCAAAAGATGTCAAAACCAGTTAAAACTGTTTTTACTAAGATTTTTTTAGCTTAAGAGTAGCTTTACTGTAGGGTGTGGATATGAAACTTTGATCAAAAATCAAGTACTTTTCCTGTCCTCAAAATTTGTATAAGGTAAAAATCAATTAAAAATAGTAAGAAATATCATTTTTGAGAGAAAACACGCCAATTTTATTGTTTATAACTTTATTAGTATAAAACAATAATATTATAAAGATTTATTGTTTTACCAACAATAAAAATTTGTCCAAAACTACTCTACAAGAGATATTGAAGGCTACAAAAGAAATTTCTTCAAGAGAAATTTCAATTGGAATTAATTGAGAAAAGAACTGCAAGCAATTAATTAAAGAACAAAGTCTTTAAAAAGAATGTTAAAGAGAAAACACACCCAAAGGTGACCAGAGTGAATTTGGAAACAAAGTGACAAAGTCTACAGTGATGAAAGATGCTTGCATTCACTTTTGGGGTGGTTCAGGGGTTAAAAGAGATTATAAGAGTTACAAACAATGATTATAATGATTATTTCACGTGGTTAAAAGGTTTAAAATGATCTAAGAAAGGTTGTTGGAATCTTTTATTGATTGGTTTAACAATGTTTAAACTAATTATAAAAGGAAAAGATTCTAACATGAAGAGAAAAGTGGGGCAAAGAAGACATTCTTTTATAGCAATCAATTTTCTTACTCCAAAAGTAAAGTTTACTCTTGTCAGTCATGAAAAACAGTCTGACAACAGAAAAGCCAATTATGGCATCATTGAACCCTGGTTTAGACCAAAAAAGGGCTGGTTTAAGCCATTTTTAGACATTTTAGACTCTTAAATCAGCCATTACTATAGCAATACCTGGTCTAGAGCCTTCAAAAAACATGTCAGAATGTGTGTAAGAGGCGTAGAAACCAGTTAAAACTTTTTCTACTAACATTGTTTGAACTTGAGGAGAGTTTTACCCTCTTGACAGCAGTTGAAACCACCCTGGTTGGTATCAAAACCTCATCATCAATTGAGTCACAGACCCTATGACTCAATTCCAGGCCAAAAGTAATGAACTTTTGCGTGGATTTTGACATCCCACGCCAGTCAGCAAGGAATTTGGGGGTCTGGCTCCCCCTTAGAGCTAGAGTTCCTTTTCCCCCCCAATTTTAATCTTTCCAATTTATTTTTTCCTTTAATTCCTCATCATGTATTATACTTGTAATTTACATATGTAATTCAATTGAATTGTACATTACAATAAAGTAATAATTGATACCTCATATGTAAATCAAAGTTCACTTATGTAATACATGCGCTCATTTTGACATTTCAATTGAATTCAATTGAAAATACTTCAATTCCTCATAACTTCTAAACTAAACACAACACCTCAATTTTAACACAAAAATTGATAGTTAACACCACATGCAGTGTGAATTAAATTAAACTTTTGAGGATTTTCAATTTTTGTATTGAAAATACTAAAAACTTAATTTAAGCTTATTTAGAGTTGAGTTACAAAAATTTCACTCAGGGGTGACCCAACCTAATTTTTTATGAGGAATCAAATGGTGAAATAATTTTTATATGTTTATTTATTGAATAAAAAGTTATAGTATATTTTATATAACTTTTTACCAAAAATATTTTAATTTCAAAATTTTTATTAAAATTTCATTTTTACTTAATTTTTACCAGTAAAAATATAATTTCATAATTTTAAATTTTATTGTAATTTTATTTTTGAATTATAATTAAATGTTGATTTTTAAATATAAATTTGTATTTATATTTCAATTTTTATATTTATAATATAAATAAATTTATTTTATTTATATTTGTATCTTAATTTATCTTTTGTGGTCTTTTGGGTATATGAAAATACCTCTAAGGCTCACATTCCCTCCCCCCAAAAAAGAATATTACTTTGTAATATTGTTATTTCTAGTGTTCCTGAACCTTCTGCGAAGTTTAGTAGCTGCAAGTATGTCTTTTTCTGGCAACCATTCATCTTCACAAGTTGGGTCACTGTACCTAACAAGGTATTCCCTTACTTTGTTGGTTCTCAACTTTCTTTCTTTGAGAACTTTGGTAATTTCTTACTACCAGATGACTCAATAGGAGGTATAACTTGGGGAACTTTATTCCTCAAGGGGAATTTTTCAGCATCACTAGATTTATATGGCTTTATCAAGCTCACTGGAAATGTAGGATGCTTATTGCTAAGTTCTTCAGATAACTCTACTTCAACAGCATTTTCTCCATGGAGGGCCTTAATAACAAAAGGTCCTGCAAAGGAGTCTTTCAGCTTTTTACATACTTTGATGTTATTGAAGTTAGTGGTGGATACAAGAACCAAGTCCCCCACTTTGAAATCTGGAGTTGCATTTGATTTATCCCATTTGTCTTTAGCCTATGCAAAAGAGTCCTCCATGCACCTTACTGCATGCTTTCTAGCTTTGTCTAGCATTCCTTTGAAGCTAGCAGCTGTGGGATGTATTTCAATTAAATCTTTCCTCAAGGAATCTTGGGGTAATTTGGAGTTCCATCTTTTTTCTAGAATAGCAGGAGTCTGATTGGTACTGGCATGGATTGATGTTTTATATGCTAATTCCAGTGCTGGCAACAGAGTACACCAATCATGGGTAAATCCATCACAATCTTTGAATTCAAGGCCATATGCACAAAATCTTCTTACCGTGTCCTCTAAGGTTTGGATCATCCTTTCAGCCAGGCCATCAGTTTGTGGGTGGTAGGCTGTAGAGAAAGACAGTTTAGTGCCAAATAATTGGTGAAGATTTGTCCATAATGCTGAAGTGAATTTGGGATCCCTATCACTAATTATATTTGTAAATATCCCAGTCCATGACACTACTCTATTCCATATCAGAAGAGCTGTATCCATGGCTGTATCATCCTTGTGGCATGGTAAAAAGATTGGAGTTTTACTGAATCTGTCCACAATCACTAGGCAAGCATTATAACTTCTGTCACCTCCTGGTGGTAGGCCAGCTGCCCAATCCATATGGACAATTTTCCAAGGTCTGCTTGGTTCTTGGATTTTTATCATATTTCCAAGTCACTTGCCAGTGGATTTATTGGCTTTTTGACATCTGTCACAGGTTTTGCAATACTCTGCAACATCATTCTGCCACATTGTCCACCATATACAGGTTTTCACTTTTTCCTTAGTTCTGTCTTCAGACAGATGTCCTGAGAAGGGGCTGTCATGGCATTCTTTCAGTACAAGATTGATTAATGACCTGTTCATAACTGTCATGACACATGTGTGCTTGGTTCTGTGGTAAATTATACCATCCAGTAGGTGAAATCTTCCTTCATCATAAGATTTCTTCCATACTTCATCCAAGGCATGTATGAGAGAGTTTTCTTTACAGTCTTTGTTAAGTAATTGGCACAAGATGCTACAATTCTTATCTTTAGTGCAACTGTGTCTTGCTTCTTCAAAGGTGGTTTTCAAGTCTGTAACACTTATTCCTTCTATTGGGATCTGTGGTGAAACCTCTGTTGGAACATAAGCAGGATTATCAATAGTATTTGGTAATGGCCATCTGCTTAGTCCATCTGCATTCTTATGAATATTCCCATCCTTATGAACAATAGTCATATTTCCTCTGTATTCTTGTATGGCTATTTGCCATCTGAGCATATGTCTGTTGGGTGTTTTCATGTTTAAAAGTGATTTGACACCTGTAAAATCTGTTATCACCTCAAAAAACAACCCTCTAAGAAGTATTTCAATTTCTCCAAGGACCAGACAAGGAATAGACATTCCATTTGACTTGCCCCATATCTGGCTTCAGCTGGTTTGATTTGCCTGGATATGAAACATATCGGTCCTTCTACAGGTTTGTCATTTGTGATCTGAACTTGGTGAAGTGCAGCACCCAGCCCATCCCCTGATGCATCAATATACAATTTGAAAGGCAACTTAAAGTCTGGCATCAGTAAGAGTGGATCAGTGGTCAAGGCTTCTCTTAGAGACTCAAAAGCTTTGACTCTGTCAACAGTCATTTCAAATACTGTGTCTTTGTCACACAATTTATAAAGTGGTCTTGCTATGGATGCAAAATCTTTCATGTGTTGCCTGTAATATCCTGCAAAACCTAAGAATGACTGAATTTCCTTTTTGTTCTGAGGTATGGGTTTTAGCAATACTGCTGCAACTTTGCTTTTGTCAATTCCAAGGGACAAACCAGATACAACATGTCCTAGTGCTTTCAGTTCTTCAAATCCAAAATGACATTTCTTCAAGGAAATTTTCATGTTTACTGATTGAATTTTTGTCAAAACTCTGGACAATCTGTACATGTGCTCTTCCCAAGTCTTGAAACAGACTATAATGTCATCAATGTAAATGATTGACCATCCCTCTGAAAGTTCTTCTGGGAAGATTTAATTAATCATTCTTTGGAAGTGTAAAGGTGCATTTTTGATACCAAAGGGAATCCTTAAGTATTCATACACTCCACAATGAACAATAATTCTCAAGTGTTTTCTTGCTCTTGGTGTCACCACATTTTGATGGAATCCTTTAAGGGCATCCATAGTAGTTATATACACTGCTTGAGATATTTGAGTAAGGGAAATTAGGATTTTGGTATTGGGTATCTGTCTGGAACAGTGTAAGTGTTCAGAGCTCTAAAGTCCCCAACCATTCTAGATTTTCTATTATGCCATGCCACTATGACTGGGGTAGTTATTTCTACTTCTTCATTGTGGCCTACTTTTCTTATTACACCAAGGTCCAGAAGTTCTTTGATATGAGTTTCCAGAGCTTCTCTTGACTTGGGACTTGCTGGGTATGCAGGTCTTCTCAAGAGTGGTGGATAAGGTCTTTAAATATTAAGAATGATATCAACTTCATGACCAATAATTGCTCCCAGAGGTTTTTTGTCTGAAGCAAATGCTCCTCTGTGGTCATACAAAAGGGAAGAAAGTTCATTTTCTTGTTTATCAGTTAGATGAAGGCTTATTTCAGCCTCATTTAACTGTTCAGATTTGAATTTTTTCAATTGTAAGTTGACTGGTGATACTTTATTTACTGTAATTTGTCTTTTAAATGGTAAAAAGGCAAATTTCTGACGTTTATTGTCTCCAATAGTAAAGTATCTGTCTTTGTTGTTATGTAAATCTATTTCATACATGATTAAATAATCATTTCCCAATATAAAATGGGTACTAGAGCAATTTTGCATAAAAACAAACTCAACTGTGATTCTTAAATTCCCATTAATGTGTGGAAATATTACATTGGTCTCAAAAATTCCTGATGCTTTCATTGGATTACTTGCACTATTGGATTTTATACCATCAATTGGTAACAATTGTTCTTCAAAATTTGGTACACAAGTCTTAAGAAAAGATTTGCCAACACAAGAGCAGAAGGCTCCTGGGTCAAGCAAAAGTTTGGTGGGCTTGTTGTCAATCACCACTTCTGTTATAAAGGAGTTACCAGCTGTATAACCTTTCCCTCTGTTTGGTTTGGTTTTCATAAGTTGTGCATATTGAACTTTTGATAAATCAAGTTGACCATTGCTCAATTGTGGCAAGTGGGAATAAGATTCCATGATGTCAAAAGTGGAATTGATATTTTCTATATCTTTTGAAGATTCAGAAAATATCAATGACTTATCATCTGAATTGTCTTCAATTATGTCATATTTTTCAACATCAGTTTCCTTTTCAATATCAATTTCATTGATTTTTGCCCTTTTTGGACATTTATTGGCTAGATGGGTGGTGCTTTGGCAAATATGGCACTTTCTGACTGTATCTGCAGATTTATACTTATTATTAGAATTTTCTTTGGGATTTTTGTCCACAGAATCTTTACAAGGTGTGTTAAACCTTTTTTTGAGATTCACCCTACTAGAACCAATTTTGGTTCTGGTGGTTACTTCTTCTAATATATTGATAATATCCTCTGCTGAAGATTGTTCAGTAGTCCTGCTTTTGACAGAATGCTCT
Source organism: Austropuccinia psidii (assembly GCA_023105745.1). NCBI lineage: Eukaryota > Fungi > Basidiomycota > Pucciniomycetes > Pucciniales > Sphaerophragmiaceae > Austropuccinia > Austropuccinia psidii. The sequence goes on from JALGQZ010000001.1 coordinate 22,104,050, forward strand.
AAGTCACCTCCACATTGTCTCAGAATCCTTCTGTGGATCATAAATTCTGACATGTCAGGGTATAATTCTGTTAGTCTGTCTTTTTGTTTGCAAAACCATGGTAAAGCTTTGTCTTTATCAGAATTAAATTTTTCAGATTCAAAGGCTGTCTCAACCTTGAACCTCCAAGCATCATTGGCCCATTTGTCAATAATTTGGGTTTTCCACCAAGTCCAACTTTGGTGTCCATGTGCTTGTCTCAATTTAATATACCATCTGTGAGCTTATTTGGTAAGTAAGGTGTTAAATCTAGCTGTTACCAATCTGTCTGGTAATTCAAAATCTTTTTTGATCATGTCAATACCTCTGATTAATTCCATATGGTCATATTCTCCTTCACCACTGAAGTGAGGCCATTCTTTAAGTTTTGGAACTTCTTTCAAGAGTGTTTGGCCCATTGATAGTTCCAAGTTATGAAAAGAAGTAGAAAATTCATTTTTTAACTGTGAATTTTCAATATCCAATACTTGTGGATTGGGAATCTCTGTACCCTCATTTTGATTCAGAGGTGTAGAAATTCTTGGTAAGTTGTTTAGTAGTTTTTCAATATACTTTATTTTACTATTGTTGCACCTTTGTGAATTTCTTAATTCATGTTGCAATCTTTGGATAGAGTTAATCATATTCTGTTTATCATCATCCTCTTTATATGTCAGCTAATTTCATAATTCTGTTTGCTTAGCATTATCAGAGATAACCTCATTTAACTTTATTGTTAATTTTAATATTTCCTCTTTTGAGGTATCAAAACACTTTTTCAAGGAAATTATATGTGTCATTACTTCAGTAAATGATTTTGATATATCATCAAGAGATTTCTTATTATGCTCTTTGATAGTACTTATGGCTTGTTTTATTCTTGTTTCAATTATGTCATCAATATTGAATTTAGAATATTTGTCTGTTAAGTCTTGAATAATGGCATATTGGTCATTTATTTTATTTCCAAAATAATTATTATTATTGGAAGCTTTAATTTTTCTTAAGATGTTTTCAAAACACATAAGTGTTTCATTAATTTGGCACAGACTCAAGCTGTTTGTTTTAATGTTGTTACAAATGGTTTAATTTTTATCAGAAAGGTGATTTTCCACGTCATTTATAGCTTCATACAACTCTGGGATGCAATCAAATATGTCAGAAATAATTCCTGGAATCTTAATCTGGCTTCCTCCTTCTTCTGTAATTCCATCATGGCTCTGGCCATCTGAAATACATTTTCCATGGCATCCTGCTGAATGTTTGGAATCCTGTAGCCCTGGCTGTAAGGCTTTGGGGCTGGTGCCTTTCCTTTGCCCTTGTTTTTAGCTTGTGGCTGCTTTTTCATGTGGGAATTGCTTCTGCTGGCCACTTGTGCTGGTCTTGGCACTTGCTTTGGTGGTGGTGGGTTGTTTTTCCTCCATTATTCTGTTAAAAGCATCATATTCTTCTTTTACATCAATGGATTCCATCCATTGAGTAACTTACAAGTGCTGGGATGATTCAGGAATTTTCTTACAGTCAGGTATGAGTTCATCCAGTTTTTCCACAGATCTGCAAGGATCTGGTACTCTTTGTGCTGCAGTGCATTGTTGTAAGCCTTCTGGCTGGCTTTGTAAATGTCCACTGAGGCTTCTTGTGGCGGTGTCAGCTCTTTTTGAAGGTAAAATAGTGTCATCAGCTTCAGAATTGGACAATTAATTGTTGTGGAAGTCTTTTACTGACCCTTTTCCTTCTGTATCTGATTGGCTTCTGCCATAATCACGTCTATGACCTTTTTGGGAGCTGCTTGAGGGCTTATAGCTTGCTCCTGATTTGGTTGAAGGCATATTTTATGGTTAAAAAGGTTTAAAATAGTAATTTTACATCAAAAAATTACTATTTACCAAATTTTTAGCTTTCTGAAGAGTATTACTGATATTCAAGTTGATAAATTCAGAAGAAATTGGCTCTTGTTGGTTATTCTGAGTTATAATAAGAGTGCTATTATGGTCAGAAATCACAGTGCTTGCAGGAATAATGATAGTAACTGTGGAGGCTGTTTCAATATTTTCTTTTCTTACCATGTTGTCAGAAACTAAAATTAATGAAAAAAAAGCCAATTAATTAAGTAAAAAAGGTTTTTAAAAAGAGAAATAAAAAATAAAGCCTCACTTATAATTATAAAAAGAAATAATGTTTTAAAGATTTTTTGAATTGTAAGTATTTTTTTATATATTTTTTAATTTTTCAATATAAGAAAAAAGATTAAAAAAAGTAAAAAATTATGTCACAGGTAAAATATAACGGCTGGGCCCCCAAATGAAAGGTGTGGATATGAAACTTTGATAAAATATCAAGTACTTTTCCTGTCCCAAAAATTTGTATAAGGTGAAATTATTTAAAAATAGTAAGAAATAGTACTTTTAAGAGAAAACATGCCAATTTTATTGTTTTCAACTTTTTAAGTATAAAACAATAATATAATAAAAATTCATTGTTTTACCATCAATAAAGATTTATCCAAAAATACTCTACAAGAGATATTTAAGGCTACAAAAGAAATTTCTTCAAGAGCAATTTCAATTGGAATTAATTGAACAAAGAACTGCAAGCAATTAATTAAAGAATAAAGTCTTTAAAAAGATATTTAAAGAGAAAAAAGGCCCAAAAGTGACCAGAGTGAATTTGGAAACAAAGTGACAAAGTTAACAGTGATGAAAGATGCTTTAATTCACTTTTGGGGTGGTTCAAGGGGTAAAATAATTATAAGAGTTACAAAAAATGATTATGATTATTTTTTCACGTGGTTAAAAGGTTTAAAATGATTTAAGAAAGGTGATTGGAATATTTTATTGATTGGTTTAACAGTGTTTAAACTAATTATAAAAGGAAAAGATTCTAACATGCAGAGAAAAGTGGGACAAAGAAGACATTCTTTTATAGCCATCAATTTTCTTACTCCAAAATTCAAATTTACTCTTTTCAGATGTTAAAAACATTCTGACAACAGAAAAGCCAATTATGGAATCATTGAACCCTGGTTTAGACCAAAAAGGGGCTGGTTTAAGCCATTTTTAGCCAATTTAGACCCTTAAATCAGCCATTACTACAGCAATACCTGGTCTAGAGCCTTCAAAACACGTCAGAATGTGTGTAAAAGGCATAGAAACCAGCTGAAACTGCTTTTACTAACATTTTTTTAACATAAGGGTAGTTTTACCCTCTCAGAAACAGTTAAAACTACCCTGGTTGGTATCAAAACCTCATCATCAATTAAGTCACAGACCCGTTGACTCAATTCCAGGCCAAAAGTAATGAACTTTTGCGTGGATTTTGACATCCCACGCCAGTCAGCAAGGATTTTGGGGGTCTGGCTCCCCCTTAGAGCTAGAGTGTCTTTCCCCCCCCCCCAGAATTAATTTTTCCAATATATTTTTTCTTTAATTCCTCATCATATAATACAACTATAGTTTACATATGTAATTCAATTGAGCTTTTGATTACACATCTGTAATAATTGATACCTCATATGTAAATTAAAGTTCACTTATATAATACATGCGCACATCTTGACATTTCAATTGAAAATACTTCAATTCCTCATAACTTCTAAGCTAAACACAATACCTCAATTTTAACACAAAAATTGATGGTTAACACCCCATGTGATGTGAATTAAATTAAGGTTTTGAGGGTTTTCATACTTTTGTACAAAAAATACTAAAAACTTAATTTAAACTTATTTAGAGTTGAGTTACAGAAATTTCATCCAGAAGTGACCCCACTTTATTTTTTATGAAGAATCTAATGGTGTGATAATTTCTTTATGTTTATTTATTGAATAAAAAGTTATAATATATTTTATATAAATTTTTACCAAAAAATATTTTAATTTCATAATTTTTTATTAAAAATTCAGTTTTACTTAATTTTTAAAATTAAAAATGTATTTTCATAATTTTAAATTTTATTGTAATTTTATTTTTAAATTATAATTAAGTTTTTGATTTTTATATATAAATTTGTATTTATATTTCAATTTTTTTATTTTTATAATATAAATAAATTTATTTTATCTATATTTGGAGCTTAATTTATCATTTGTGGTCTTTTGGGTGTATGAAAATACCTCTAAGGCTCACACATGTCAGAAAGGAATTTGGGGGAGTCTGGAACCCTTGGAGCCAAAATTCCTTTTCCCTCCCAGAATTAATCTTTTCAATTTATTTTTTCATTAATTCCTCATCATTTATTATAGTTGTAATTTATATATCTAATTCTAATGATTTTTTAAAGTACACAACTTTAATAATTAATACCTCATATGTAAATCAAAGTTCATTCATGTAATACATTCACACATTTTGAAATTTCAATTCATCATAACTTCTAAGTTACACAAAACACCTCAATTTCAACACAAAAATTTATGGTTAACATCACATGTGGTGAAAATTAAATTAAAGGTTTTGAGGATTTTAAGATTTTCATACAGAAAATACCAAAAACTTAATTTAAGTTTATTTATAGTTAAGCTACAGAAATTTTACTTATAGAGGACTCCAATTTATTTTTTATGAGAAATCTAATTATTAAATAATTTTTAGATTTTTATTTATTGAATAAAATTTTATAATAATTTTTATTTAAATTTTTTTTTTTTGTCAAAAAATATTTTAATTTTAATTGTTTTGGTTTAAAAAAAAAAAAAAAAATTCATTTTTATTTAATTTTTTTTTTTTTTCAAGTAAAAAGGTTTATTGACAATTTTAAATTTTTAAAATAATTTTATTTTTAAATTATAATTAAAATTTTAATTTTATATATAAATTTTTTTATTTATATTTTAATTTTTGTTTTTTATAATATAAATAAATTTATTTTATTTATAATTATATCTTTTTTTTTTTTATTCTTTGTTGTTATTTGGGTATATTAAAATACCATTAAGGCTTCCAATTTTATTGGAATATTAATCAATGGCTTTAATTAATTTTTAAAGTTTTTCTATAGTATTAGTTTTTTTTTAAGAATTATATTTAAAAATCATTCTTGAAAAAAGATAATTATATATTTAAAATAGTTTTATTATTAAATAATTCTTGTAATTTGTTCTTGTAGACCATTACTGCTTACTTTTTTATAATCACTAATAGTATATAAAAAGTAAAATAAATAATTAATTAATCAATTATTTAATTGTGGTTATAATAATTTCTTATTATTATATTTCATAAGAACAGTCATAGTACTGTTAATTAATAGTAATATTATTAAAAGTTTCATAGAGACATCTTACATTATTTGAACTATTAAATTTAACTTAATTATTAAATAATTTATAAATATTTTTTTTTTCATTTAAAACAATTCAATAATTTTTTTTCAAATTTAATTAATTATTTAATTTCTTTTATTAAAAAAAAAAAAACTTCAAAATCAAATTAAGATTTAAATTATACTTAAAAAAAACAAAAAAGCTATAAAAAAAACTTTTTTTGTTTTTGTTTTTTAACTTATTTAAACAAAACAAAAGTATATTATTTTCTTTTCAAATTATTTTTAAGATTTAATTTCTTTAAGATTCAATTTAAATGTCATGAGATAAAAAACTATCTTTAGTATTTTATTTGAAAGTGATATTTTTATTGATTTTGATTTACTTAGTCCCAAATTATGAATCAAAAATTACATTGGATCTTTAAGCCAATTAATTATACATAAATTTATTGTTTTGGGTAAGATTTCCTAAAGAAGAAATAAAACTGATAATTGATTTATGAGAATTATGCAGACAGCAAGTTTTTTTTAAGGCATTTTGAGTTGGATTTCTTTATTAAATTAAGGAAAGGGGTGTTGTATGAATCAAATTTGGGAGTATAAGATTTCAAGAGTGCTTCAATTTGAATAAATTTCTAACTAATTTGAATTATGAAAGATGTTTCAATGAACTAATTGCAAGAGTATGAAAAGATGATGATCTTCTAGATATTTGAGCCATTGACAATAAATTTGGGATTGGCATTTGATTTCAGATAAGAAATCTTGAATTTAGCCAAAATATCAAATTTCATCAAAATACCAGGGCATACATCTAAAAATTGTGCTTTTTATAATGTGGGATTTCCACTGAAATATCACATTATCGTAGTGTACCTACCTCATTTAGTGTTTGTTGTGATAAGTTTTTAATTTGTTTTTGCATTAAAATCAAGTAAAATGTTATGCAAAAAGAAAATAACAAGAATCTCAGAGCTTTTTTTGAAACTAAAACAAAACCTGTTTATTAACCCGCCCTAAAAAAACATCCCAAAAAAAATATTTTAAAGTTTTAAATCAATTTTGTTTTCAAACTATTCATTTTAGTTTATTTAATTTTAAAAAATAAGAAAAGAGGATAATTGATCAAATGGAGTTGATTGAACAAGAGTCTTTTATCATCAAGAAATAAATAATTTAGTAAAGATTTGAATATTTTCTGGCTCCTTAAAAAAGGGAGTAAAGAAAAAAGAACCCTTATACATCTAACTGGTTTTAATTTTACGTATAAAGTTTCGATTTTCAAAATTGAATCACCAATAAGTACTTGATGACGGCTACAAAAAGATGTCCTAAAAGAAGTTTATGTTTTCAAGAAAGTTTTCTCATACATATCTTATGTTTTACTTTATCAATTTAATAAGCAGGCGGTATTATTTCAAGAAATTAAGGAAGGCATTAACTATGGAATTAAATAGTCTATAGGATAATTATTCAAGTTTTCTTTTTAAGCTTCAACAAATGCACGATAAATAATAAAGCCGTTGTTTTCTTTTGCGATTAATTTAATTGACTTTTGAGGTGCAATAAAATAAATTTGACCTTCATGTTCGGTGATGATTTCTTGATCATCCTCACAAACCAAGATTGATCCAAAGCCATGAGTGACAATCAAGATACTAGGGCCGTTGATCGGAGGATGCTTATCTTGCTGGTTTGGGGACAAATTGGTTAGGAGGACAGAGAATTCTTGGATTGGTGGATCATATAATGTGGTATATTTGCATGATTTAAATAATTGTGGTTTCATTAGTTGAGATTCGGATGGACCATAAGAATAAGTTAGCATTTCTGTTAAAGTTGAAACGTCTCTTAGTTTGGGTGTTAAACCAGCTCGAACGACATTATCGGAGGCAGCCATACATTCGATTATATCTGTTGATCAAGATAAACCCATAAAAAAGGTTGAAATCAATCAAATCGGAAAGAGGAGATTAAATGAAAGAATTGACGAACCACCGGTCAAGTAAGCATGAGGTTCATCCGCTTGAAGAAAGGCGGCTTGACCAGGCTGAAGATGGATGACGTTAAGTAAAAAGGTACAAAAGATGCCAATATCGTTTGGGAATTGCTCGTTGAGCCTAAGTAATAACTCTTCATCTGTGCCAAATTCTTTTTGCCTACCGCCATTAGATTGAATTCTTTTGATTAGTTTGGTAACTTGATCGATAACAGATTGATCGGGGGCATTCATTAATTTTGAAAATAGTTCTTTTAATAAGGCTTGATGATGTTTAAGGTTAGATTGATTTGGATTGATTGATGAGATAATTGAAGGATCGGTTGAATTGATTGGAATCGAATTTAAGAAACGATTGACGGTTTCATGACCGATTAAATCAGCTAACTCGGGTACTTGATTGAGATAATTTGAGATTTGATTTAATGGTCTAAAGCCACAAAAACCTGAGAAAGGAGTGATAGCTATAGCCATTTCAGGCTGAAACAAAATACAGATGAACCAATTGATTAAATGAGTAAGATGACAAGATAAAAGATTAGGAAAAAAGTTGAGTTACTTTATGATTTGGATCTTTATAGATTTTTGGATGATTTTGATGCAATTTGATGGCCAAGTCTAAATCAGGATGAGCTTGAATTGATAAAGCCTTTTGAATTGATAAAACCTTGAATAAGAAAGGCAATTGATTTTTGAATTTGACAGAGATTGAATGACCGAGCCATTTGGAAGGATCTGAATTGATTAAATCTGATAAAGATTGTGAATTTGATGATAATTTTGAAGGTAAATTTGGATGAGCACCCATCCAAAGCTATTGTTAATTTGATGAACAGAAAAATAAATGAATTCAAAGATTAGTTCAAAGCAAGAAATTCAAAAATGATTAATTTGGAATGACTGACTTCTGCATATGGTTTAGACTCATCTAGAGAGAAATCTTTGGAGTGTGAAGCGAATTGAGCTACTTTTGATTGAGATCCAATTTTACCCCAATCATACTAAAAGTGATCATCCCAAACGAGCCAAGTCAATGAAAGATTGCTTTTAGGAGATTTTGATAGAAGATATGAATGACTTACCGATTGAACTTGAGGGATGAGTTGAAAGACTGAAGGAATTGAATCAGACATGCGATATTTGAGGATCGATTGAGCACCAAAACTTGACTAGTTGATTTAAATTTTTGATTTGGATTTCAATTGAGGGAAAGAAGATGAGGGACTGATTGAATTTCCCACTCTGATAATCTCAATCTGCGTTTGAGGTGGGGCCAAACTTGAACTCAGGGTAAAATTGCCAAATCAGCTTGATGATTAAATTATTTTTCAGAATGACCTCTATCCTTGCTTCCTGGCTTGAACCAGTGAAAAAATGATTGAACGCAGACTTGAACTGGCCACTTATTTAACAGCTAAAAAGTCTACAGCATTCAAGGTCTCATAAACTGTACTTGAAGCTATTTTATTATCTTCATATGAATTAACAATTAGGTCAGTGAAATTTGTTACTTTATTACTTTCTTGTTGCTTGTACATACAAAATCAATGGTTTTTTGGATTTAAGGACTCCAATCAATGGAATTTGATCAAGGAGTCATTTAGAAGGCAAGGACTTAACATAGTGGGGGTCATTGATGGCACACAAATATCCATAAATCCACCACTTAACAGTGAATGGCATTCCTATGCGAATTTCAAAGGATGACATTCAATTTTTTTTCAATTTATTGTTGATGAACATCGCAATCTTCAAAATGGGAGTAATTCCTGAATTTTTGAAACTTATAATTCAATGATAATTCAAAATTCAAATAGCTATATGGAGGTTTTCTTGGGTAAGTGGATGATAATACAATGTCTTGGAAATCCCAGATTAGCAAGGATTTAATTAACAAGATTTTTAAAATTACCTCCAAATTTTCTAATGCAGCCAAAGTACCCAAACCAAAACCATCCAAAATAATTTAACATGAAAACTATACAAGTTTCAATACCATTAATTCATCCACTTGGTGAACAATTTAAAATTTTAGCTTGAAAACCCTTTGATTGCAATATTGTCACAGCCACTATCAGAGGTAAGGGCACTCAACCTTAAACCTACTCAAACTCAGAAAAGCAGCAAATCAATGTTTCTATGAGCATCCAGTTTCAGCAAATCTTCTTGCTGAAATACTCATACAGTTTGGACACCCAATGCAGACTGTCAACACCAAAAAACCATACTTATGACCCCAAGACTTCCAACTCAGCCTTGTGTTTGCCCAAGCTCATTGTCACTGGACAATTAATGACTGGGCCAAAGTCATTTGGACTGAAAAATTGGCATTTGAGCTTGGAAAACGAGTCAATTGGGTACAAGTTTGGAGGACGGCCAGCAAGAAGTGGAACTTGGAAAATCTGGCAGTCAACAACCAATCTGGCAAACAATAGGTGATGATATGGGGGGCATTTTGTGGTTCAAGCCAATCAAATATCACCTTTCTCAATGGGAAAATGAACTCCATGGAGTTAGTACAACAAGTATATCAACCATCTCTATGACCATTTGTTTAGCACATGGAGAAGGCTCCATGGATCTGAAGACAACAACACCTCCTCCTCATGGAGAATAATGCCCCCATTTACACTGCAATGTGGAGTTGACAATGGCACAAATGAAATGGATTGTAAAATTTGGAATGGCCTCCCCACTTGTCAGATCTCAACCCAATCAAGAACATCTGGAAGATGATGAATTCATAAATCAACAACCTTTACCAACCTCAAACAATGGATGAACTCAGAGCAGCAATTCAAGCAGCTTGGGATGGAATACCTCCTGATATGTTTAACAAGCATCCTCTCTCAATAGAAAAACACATGCAAATAGTGGCCCAACATCTTATTAGGACTACCATGGCAGTAAGGTATGTGTTTTTTGCTCTTTCTCATAAAACTACAAAGAGCCATTGATGAAATAAGGCTTTTAAACACCTTGCACAGCTCAACTTATTGACTTTTCTTACAAGTGATCAAAATCAAGTGTGTGATCAAACCAAAAATATGCTTTTTTTGTCATATGAGCATGTGATGTTTAGTTTTACTAGTGTTTTTTTACTTATAAATTAGACTCTTGTGGGTCTTTGTAAGGTTTGACTATGAAACAATAAGTAAAAATTACTAATTTTTTACTTATTGTACTCTGAATGTCCTTATAAATGAAATAAATAAGATTAAAATAATAATAATAATAATAAAGAAATATTATTATTATGGCGTAAAAATATTATATTATTAAATAAATATAATAATATAATTAATATTATATGAAATTATAATATTATAAATAATATATTAATATAAAATAATTAATATATTATAAAGCTCTTTATTATTGTTACCAACAAATAATAAAGGCGTGAAAAACTGTTTTTTATAAATAAAAAACAATTAATAACAATAATATTACTAATATTAAAGTTATATATTAATATAAATACTATTTATATTAAATAAGAATTATTAAGAGTAATAATAAGAGAGAAATTATTATAATAAGATGAAATAACCTACTTTTAACACTTAAAATAATAATTTTGAGATATTTTACGCCAAAAGAATATAATACAACTTTTTCAAATTGTATTTACAATAAAAAAATAAAGAAAATTAGTAAAATTCTTGATTTTACGTGGAAATGAGTTTATAGAGAGATTTATAGCAAAAACAATTAAAGAATTGATTTAATCACGTAAAAATAGTGATTAATATTAAGATGGTCTGTGGTCTTTAATAATATAAGAGTTTTATATATAAAGAATAAAGAAATTACCTTTTATTTAATTGATTTAATGTTTTTGATGCGTCTGAGGGGAAAATAGAGTAAAAAGAGCTCTATTTATAGTAAATACCTCCCTCCTAGAGTCCAACAGGCTTCTAGTAGACGTGTACTGATCATATCCACTGGAATTGATCAATATTTTAAGGTTTGAGGGTGATTACATCATGATCAAACCATATTACATCATTATTACACCATTATTTAGAGTTATCACTATAACTGTAAGTTTGATGACATCAGAGGCTTGGCAGAACCCCAAATTTCGTGGATTTTATTAGTTTTAATCATAAGCTAATAGTATTCACCAATTTTATCACTCTTAAGACTGTTAAGCTTAAATTAAGGTTACAGTATGTGATCATAACTGCTCAAATTAAGCTCAAACTTTGATCCTCAATAACTTTTAAGATTTACACGCTACAGCAATTCAGAGAGTGAATTCTGATAGCCTGGCATAACCTTATTATGCTGCCAAGAGCTTTTCATTACATCATCAAAACTCTAATTTTGATGATTTTTCTTGTAACTCATCTTTTCTGTCGAAATTCAATATTTTAAACTTCAAACCTTGATTTCAGGGGGTTATACCCTGAATTTAATAATAAAAATTACATAATTCTTCACGAATGAACTAGGAGAATCCAACTGTGTACTTTTTTTTAAGTTTGGAACACTTTCACAACAAAGTGGTCAACAGCTCTGTTGATTTTTATCAATAATTCATCATAGGTTTTAACCTTGTTTATAATTTGTAAAATAGAGTTCATATCTGTGTTCTTACAGTAATTACGTGGTAACTTTATTTTTGGTTCATTATTCTATCATGTATAGTTTAGAAGATATTAGCTATGATCCTTGAATATATGCATTGACCAAAAAAGTGCATATATTCAGGATAATTCCTTAAGTATTAACATTGGAAATTGGCTTATTAATTGTTTTATGTGTGGATTTTCATGGGGAATTCACTGGTACAGTTTATTTCACATGTTGTTTCATTAGCTTTTGAGATAAATAAGGTTTTATGGTTTTTATAAGGTATTATACCTTATAATTCCTTAAGTATTGACTTTACAGATATGCCATAAAAATGGTATATGTGTATTTTTCCATGGGGAATCCAATGGTATAATTTGTTTTACATGTTGATTCATTGGTTTTTAAGTTAAACCAATTTTAGTACCAATTTATGGTATTTTTTGTATATTTGAGTAATTATTTTTAATGTATAATTATTCTAATTAATTTTAATATAGTTATATTAAAGGTATAATTATTCTGAGTCTTTTTTGTGACCTTATTGGGTATGTGGTCATATCTCAAAGGCTCACAGTCTTGAACTTAAGCATGTTAGAAAACCAAGAATACTCTTTTCATTTTAATTGTAGCTTTCTACAATTATACATGAATGTGATGTTTAGTTTTAGTATTTTTGTTCTTAAAAATTTAACTCTTTTGTTGGTCTTGAGCTTGGAAATATTTCTTCCCCCATAAGCATGAGAAAATTGCTGTAAAGCCAAAAAGAAATGGTCCTGTATTTCCTGTATTTATGAATTGTGTTTGGATTTATCTGGCAGGGCACTGTTCAGTCATACAGGGGCTATATTATTCAAATCAATTCAAATGAAGATTCCTCATGAAAGTTCTTTTTTTAGATCAGGGCTGGTGGATTTTCACATCTACCAGCCCCTCTTCCCCCTTTGGGGACTTTTTCACAGCTAATTAATATATTTGATTTATTATTTAATGAGTATTCTTTATCTTTACTTTTGGAGTATTATATTTATTGGAATTAAGTTAGTCTTTGCCTTTTCCTCACCTGTTCAGTAGGGTTGTGGTGGCCATATCCTTATTAACCCTTCTCTTTCTTTCTGACATGTTGAAACAGTGGACTTGGACTTGTTTTTGGTTGGCTCTATTATTCTTTACTATCATTCTTTTGTTGGTGCTTACCTATATTTATTTTATTAGAAATTCTATCTTTATTAAACTCTTAAGTGTACTCCATCTTATTCCATCCTGAGCCCTCCATAAGTGAGCTCCAGTTTACTGAGTGCCAGGCCCTCTCCCTTTAGAAGAGCCCCTGTGACAAATATTGATGTAATTTTAATTTGTGGGATGGTCATTGAGAAAGCTTCTGGGAAATTCAAATATTCTTTTGTATGTTTACTAAATCCACAAAAAATAGTGCCATTGAATACAGGTAAGGTAATAGTGGCATACAGTGTTGGCCATGCAGCTATTCAACTGCTGTGGGACAAATTCATTGAAATTCATTGGAGTGCAGGAATTTTATTCAATGTTTAAGTAAACCATAAGAAAGAGTCTTTAAATTGACTAACACCTTGGACTCAATTCATTAGCCAATCTATTGGCTTCAAATTTTGCTCATGTTGCCAATGGATTTCATATTTCACTTCTCAGAAATTTATTTTGAAAAAGATTTTCACGATTGAAAGTAAGTTACCATCTATATTTAACAAGTTAGAACAAACCAAACTCCCTTAATTCCCTGTTCACTCAATGCATTTTTCATAAATTCCTGTTAAATTATCATACACATCAATTACCATTGTTTCCATTCCTCGGAATTCTTATTTACTTAAATATTAATGCAATAGAGAAAATATGTCTAATTAATTAAATTGGGGCCATTAAAAGGATATTTATATCAAAAATAGGGTTAGGGAAAACAGATCATTTTGGTTATGTATATCTCTGCCACACTAACTAATCAAGTGTTTTAGATCTATCTGGGACAATTTTTGGGATAAATTGGGTAATATTCTTCTATTTTTGGTTCTTGGTCCTTTCCCCATTTCAAAAAGAAAAACCATTACTCTAGAAAAAATAAATGTGAAGAAACATAAGGTACCCAAATCTTCCAAAAACTCAGAAAAACATGCTGTTAAAATTGGTCAAAACAATAATAAGCTTATTCAATAAGTGATAATTGATAATGATGAAACTCAAGTTGCAATTTCATCTAGTTGCTGTAAGGCTCCTAGGCCATCAAGATATGACTATTTTAGGGTTAGTAAATCTAATCCATCACCCCATTTGATCATCTTCTATGTTATAAAGCTTTATTTTATTAACTTATAAGATGAATAGACTACCAGCTGCTTATTCCTCATTGAGTTTGAGACAAAGCTTGACATAAGTACTGACCTAAATATTGGTGCAATCCCTTCTCTGATAAAAAGAACATCTCTGGATAAAATTCATCTAAACTGAACAAACATTGCACAACTTGCAAGGGACAATTAAGGGCTTTGAAAAATTGGGCACCAGATGCTATCAATGTGACTGTGAAAAATCAAATGACTTCCAAGGACCTTTTGTCACAACCACATGTAGTAAACCCCCAAATGGGTGTTATGGCAAATATATCCTGACCCCAATTTACGGCCAATTGGCTATACCATCATTTTATTTCCAATTTTCCCTTGTTTGTGTTTAATTACCTTTGGGCCATATCCTGCAGTAATTGGCCTCCTTGGCCAATTCTCCACCTCACCAACCCCCAGGCCAATATCCTTGTTTTGGGCCTGGGAGTAATTCTACCTCCCAGGGGCCTCTGGTCCCTGTAACCATCCCCAGGGCCTTTGGCTCACCCCCTTTGATTAGGGGGTCTATGGCCTAAATGGCCCTTTTAGGTCATTTAGGCCCCCTACAGCCTGTGGGCTGTAATCCACAGTATGTGGGTGTCACAACCACATATTTTGACCCTCCTCCTTGATGGCGGCGGCAATCCAACCTGGAGCCAAGTTGGGGCCAATTGGCCATGTCACATCATTTATGGCCAATTGACCCCTTTTGGGTGTTCCATGGCTCTTACGCCATAACCCATTCCATTGGCCACGTATGGCCTCCATCATCTTTTATGGCCTCAGGCCATATCCTGCGTCATTGGTCCTCTTGGCCAATTTCCACCTCACCAACCCCCAGGCCTCCATCACTGTTTTTGGGCCTGGGGGGTCCCTTTGTCTTCTAGGAGCTTCCAGGCCCCATGGCCACCTTCATTGGTTTCCTGGCCACCCCTTTCATTATGGGGGTTTTGGCCTAAATGGCCTTTTTGGGCCATTTAGGCCCCCCACGGCTTCTACGGTCCGTAGGCGGATTAGGCCCCCCACAGCTTCTACGGTCCGTGGGCCACGTACCGCGGTCCGTAGGCGGATTAGGCCCCTTTTGGCCTAATCCAATGAGGCCAAAAGGGGGCAGCCACCTAGCCCCCAAGGCCAGGTGGGTCGCAAACCACAATTGGGCCCACCTGAGCCATTTTTGGCCACCAATCCCTTGGACCCAAATTGGACCAAAAACACCTTGGATCCATTTTTGGCCATAAATCCCGTAGGACCCATTTTTGGCCCTGGACCACCATGGACCAACTTCACCGTCATGGCCTCTGGAAACCACCAGAGGCCACCAAATCATCTCAACAAGCATTTCCCTCAACTTAAGGGAGGATTGCTTCATTCCTCCATGCACCTCGTACTCAAGGTTGCAGGAGTGGTGCATATATGGTGTTATATACCATTATGCACCATTTTTGCTCAGCAATTCAATGGTGACGTTTTCAGGACCCAAATCAACCTTCTTAACTCAAGGTACCAAGATCCAACGCCCATTTCGAAGGAGAACCTTTGGACTCATCAGTTTGGTAATCCATGGCGGCAATCAGAAGACCATTCAAGGACTCCAATCACCTGGCTCAGCAGGAGTTGGGTTGGCAATTTCATTCAGGGTTATTCTAAGGGCAATTCTCAAAAGGTATTACATCTTTTCAATCAGTTGTCAAGGCATCAAGTATTTCAATACTTCTTGGACAACTCAATTGGTTCATACAGGCGGTAATCAATCAACCTGTACGTACTTGGCCCAATTGGCCCAATTCATATTCTACTGTGGGAATTCAATCACACAGTTTCAAATTCAAGATGGCCAGAACTGTATTGGCCCAATTCGGACAATACAGCCGGTGATCCAACTCCAGGATCAATCTTTCAGCTTTTCACATATACTGGCCACCTTTCAGCACCTGGGGACTTTTTCCCCAGTTAATTAATATATTGGATTTATTTTTATCCTTATTTTCTTTTACCTTATTAAAGTTAATACTGATAATCTTAAGTCAGTCATTCAGCACCCTTTTTCTTTTATTTCCTCGCCTGTCCAGTGGATATTGGTGGTCATATCCTTATACTAATTCCATTTCCTTTTCTGGCAGGTTGAAACAGTGAATTGAGGATTCACCTGGTTGGCTTCTTGGCTTTTGGCTTCTTTATTATCTTTGGCCATTGGCTTCATCTTTTTCTTATCTCATCTTTTGGCATACTTGTTTTCTCCCATATTCTTTCTTAGAGAAAATTCATTCTTATTATTCTTTTATCTTTGGAGCCCTCCAAGTGAGTTCTTGATTCCTGAGTGCCAGGCCCTCTTCTTCCAAGAGCCCCTGTGACATTATATTAATTACCTCATAATTCTTCTTCATTCATTCATTCTTTTATTCTTTTATTTTAAATTCATTCATTCATTTCATCAAAATTATGATTCTTTAACGTTTTATGATCTTATGATTCTTCGTCACCTCTCAATTTTCTCTCATTCATTCTTCATTCTGAAAATTGAAGGCTGACCCATTTTTTATTTTTTGTTATCTTTTCAATCTCATTCTCAATCTTAATCAATCTATTTTTATCCATAATTCAGGCATTTTTTATCTTTGGTTCTCAAGTTATTCATCAGGTTATTCAGACACGTTCTTCATATCAGGATTCACTTTGATTTATTCCTCAAGAATTTTTGATTTTTTGGAAGAATTCACTTGAAAATTGATTTGATTGACTAATTTGACATAATTGAAATTGACCTCAAGATAATTGATTTACCTGAAGATCTTATTGATTTTGCTGATTATTCACATCAAGATTTTTGACATAAATTGATTTTGACTCAAGAATTCATTTTGATTGATTGATTTTTTCTGCAAGATTTTGATTTGATTTGATTGATTGTTTTATTGACTTCAAGATTCTCATTGATATTGATTTTTACTTCAAGACTCATTTGATTTGATTGATTGACGTATTTGAAGAATTTTGATTCATTGATTATCCAATTTCCTCAAGATTTGATTGTTGATTTTGTACTTCAAGAAAATTTTGATTTTATTTCATTTATTTTGGTTGATTATTCCTGAAATCATGCCAGTTCAACATTCACCTCCAGCAAGACAGACTAGATCTCAGGCCAGAGCTCAAGCTGTTCTGACTCCAACCCCAAGGGCTCCTCTTGACGGTACCCCAGCAGTTTCTCAACTGAGGGCCAGATTGGACAGAGGACCCATTATGGAAGGAGCAGCACCATCCAGGAAGGAAGGAAGAGGGCCAAGAAGATCAATGTCTTTATCAGGAGTGGTTGGCGGATTCCCAGGATTTTCAAGAACCAGTCCCAAGGTTCAAGGTGAAGATGGTGAAGAGGAGGAGGAGAATTCTGTGGAAGAGGAAGAGTCTAATGGCACTGAGGCTGCTCCTTCTCCTGTGGGAGCATCTGAGGGCACCAGAGGACCAACTCTAGCCCAGTCTGATCAGCCTGCCTCTCATCAGTCTGAACCGTCTTTATTGGCCATTATGCAACAAATGACTCAGATTATGGCCAATCTGCAAGCAGCTTCTTCTTCTGAATTATCAAGACCACCAGCCTTCAAGACTCCCTCTATGAAGGCTCCAGAATGCTTTGATGGGACTCAGCCCTTCAAAGTCAGAAGCTTTATTCAATCTTGTCAACTCATCTTTCATAATGATCGGGCAAACTTCTCTCAAGACAGAAAGAAGGTTCTTTATGCCACTTCATTCTTAGTTGGCAGGGCTGCAAAATGGATTGAGCCTTATCTTTCCAACCTCAATAATCAAGACTCAAATTATCTCCTCAATTCCTGGCCATTATTTGAATCCCAATTGTTCACTTTATTTGGAGACCCAAATGAAGTTAGAAAAGCAGAAGCTGAATTGGATGGCCTTAGGATGAAAGAAGGTGGGCATGTTGCTTTGTATATTGCCAATTTCAGGAGTTTGATTTCAAGAATTGGGGATTGGGGTGAAAGGGCTCTTATTCATCATTTCAGGAAGGGCTTGGCCTCCAGGATTCTGGATCAATTGGCCTCCCATCCTTCAAACATTGATTCTCTTCAAGACTTAATGGACGTCAGCCTGGAACTTGATACCAGGTACCATGAGAGGCAGAAGGAAACGAATCATCATCAAGAGAAGAAGCCTGAAGCCTCAAAATCTCACTCTTCTGATCATCAAGTTTCTTCAAGTTCAAGACCAAAGAAGAAATTTCATTCTCAAAAGCGGGACAAGCCCCATTCTTCATTGTTGAATAAGGACTTCAAGCTGAAAGGTTCTGAAAAGGAAAGAAGAATCAAGGAGGGTTTGTGTACCTATTGTGGTGGGAAGCATAGTCTTGAGTCCTGTGTCAAAAGGCCTCAAAACAAGCTTACCCAACCGTCAGGCAGTTTTCCCAGCCAGGGAAAAGCCTGAGTGAAGATCATGTTGTGTTCAATGGTCTTCACAGTTTTCCTTCCAGAGCACAATTGTGCATTCTGAATACTGGTGTCAAGAATTCTCTCAAATTCTTTGTTTTCTCTTCTCTTTCTGATGTTTTTTACAGTATTCTCATTGATTCTGGTGCTACACACTCATTCATTGCAAAGCAGTTTGTTCACAAGTACTCATTGACTACGTCAGAACTTCCAGAGAAGATTCCTCTTATCATTTTGGACTCCTCTGAGTCCCCTTCCTTATTTGTGACTCACCATACTAAATATATGGTTGAGCTCCCTTCCTTCCCAAGCTTTGAATGGGATTTTTTAGTCATTGATACTCCCAAGGGAGAAGGCCTCATATTGGGCTTTGACTTTCTCAATCATTTTAATCCTTCTATTGATTGGAGGCAAGGGCTGATCACCTTTAATACTGATCAAAAGGACTATTCTGATCCTTCCAATTCCTTCCGTAATGACTCTTCTTCTGCCAAATCATGTGCAGCTCTGGTTGGTGATTCTAGAACACCATCAGTCCCATCTTCTGTCCATATTCCTTCCCTTAATTCCCATCTGTCATTACCATCATCTGGAGATGAAGTCTTCAAAGAGATTCAAGATGTTGGGGAAGATAATTCTGTATCTTCACTTCATCTCTTCTTTGGGAATATGGACCTTCCTCCTTCATCTTATCATGACTCCCTGGAGGAGTTGTGGGATGAAGAGGAAGAGCCAGAAGAAGTAGAAACCGTGATGAAGGTTGTTCCCTCTGTTTATCACCAATACTTGGATGTATTCTCCAAGGTGAAGGCAGAGAAACTTCCTCCTCACCGTGCCTGTGATCATCATATTGAACTGGAGGGGTCTCTACCTCCAGTTGGGGTGATCTACTCTTTATCCAAACAAGAGTCAGATACACTCAGGGCCTACATTTCAGAGAATGTAGAGAAAGGTTTCATCCGGCCAAGCTCCTCCTCAACAGGAGCACCTGTCCTCTTTGTTAAAAAGAAAGATGGTGGCCTCCGTTTGTGTGTTGATTACCGCAAACTCAATGCTGTCACTAGGAAGAACAAATATCCTGTTCCTCCTATGAACCAGCTTCTTAATGTCTTTAATGGTTCTTCTATCTTCTCCAAGATTGATTTGCGTGGTGCATATAACCTGCTCAGAATCAAGGAGGGTGATGAACATTTGACATGCTTCAGAACTAAATATGGCAGTTTTGAGTACTTGGTTATGCCATTTGGGCTCACCAATGCTCCTGCCTCTTTTCAGAATCTTGTCAATGATATATTCCAAGATCTTCTTGATGTTTTTGTTGTGGTTTATTTGGATGAAATTATGGTCTTTTCCAAATCTGAGGAAGAACATGTCACCCATGTGTCCACTGTTCTTTCCAGACTCAGAGCCAATAACCTTTTTGCCAAGGCTTCTAAATGCCTTTTTCATGTTTCTAGTGTAGAATATCTTGGTTATGTTGTTTCTTCTGAAGGCCTCAAGATGGACCAAGCAAAAGTCCAGCAGATCCTTAATTGGCCTCCTCCAAGAAACCTCAAGGCTCTTCAATCCTTCCTTGGCTTTGCCAACTTCTACTGCCGTTTCATCAAGAATTATTCAAAGAAAATCAGTTCACTCACCAGTTTCCTCAAGAAAGATTCCTGTTTCCCCCTCAATGAGGAAGCTCTTAGCCAGTTTCATCAACTCAAAGAGGCCTTCACTACCGCTCCAATCCTTTCCCACATCAATCCTTCTCTACCCACCATTGTAGAGACCGATGCATCCGATTATGCTTTGGGTGCTGTACTGAGTCAGGTCTCTGACTCAGGAAAACATCCCATTGCATTTGACAGCTGCAAGCTTATTCCAGCAGAACTCAACTATGAAATTCATGACAAGGAACTCCTTGGTATAGTCTGGGCTCTCAAGCGCTGGAGGGCTTTTCTTCTTTCTCTGTCCTCTCCTTTTGAAGTTCTCACCGATCACAGTTCCCTTCAATACTTCATGTCCTCAAAAGTACTCACTCGCCGTCAAGCCCGCTGGGCTGAATTCTTATCTGAATTTCATTTTTCAATCACTTACCGCCCTGGCCGCCTAGCAACTCTTCCAGATGCCTTATCACGTCGGGACGACGTCTATCCGGAGAGGGGGGAGGATTTCATCAGCAAGAATCCAATGAATTTTTAACAACTCATTAAGCAAGATGAAGTTCAACCCTCAAAGGTTTTTGCAGTCAAGGTGGATTCTTTTTCAAATTTGATTGATTCAATTCAGAAGAAATTATGGCAAGATCCTCAGTACAGAAGTATCCTTCAAGATTTGGGTAAAGGTAAACCCATTCAGGATTACTCTCTTGACTCCTCTTCCCAACTTCTCCTCTTCAAAGATCGGGTGGTGGTCCCAAATGACCCCACAATCCAACTCAGCATTCTTCAAAAGCGTCATGACTCTCCTCTAGCTGGACACCCTGGCCAAGAGAAGACTCTCAAACTTGTCAAGCGGGATTTCCACTGGTCCGGCATGACTCAATTCATTAAGGATTATGTATCATCCTGTCAACAGTGTTCAAGAAACAAGAATATCCACCATAAGAAGTTTGGACTCCTCAAACCTCTTCCAATTCCAAATGGTCCTTGGATTTGTCTCTCAATGGATTTCATCACTCAACTGCCCCTGTCCAATTCTTTTGACTCAATTCTTGTCATAGTGGACAGATTCTCAAAAATGGTGGTTTTTATTCCAACAATGTCTTCAATAACTTCTTTGGATTTGGCCCATTTATTCATCAAGAATATCTTCTCAAAGCATGGCATTCCTTCAAGCATTGTCAGTGATAGAGGTCCCCTTTTTGTTTCTTCCTTCTGGACCAATCTTTGTCAGCAGCTCAAGATTTCAAGAGACTTGTCAACTGCTTACCATTCAGAAACTGATGGACAGACAGAGAGGGTAAATCAGATACTAGAACAGTATCTTTGGATGTATGTCGGTTATCATCAAGATGATTGGAACACCTGGCTCCCTCTGGCTGAATTTGCCTACAATAACTCTGACCACTCTTCAACCAAGCAATCACCGTTTTTCACTGTTTATGGAAGAGATCCTCATTTTGATTCAGTTCACATCACTCAAGATACTCCTGCTGGAACGTTATCAACAAAAATCCAATCAGTACAGCAAGATGTCAAGAGAGAACTTGAAGCTTCCATAAACCGGTTTAAGAGGTATGCAGATAAAAGTAGAGCAAGTCCACCTGTTTTCAATCCTGGTGACATGGTATGGCTTTCTTCCAAGAATATCAAATCAACTAGACCCACCAAGAAACTGTCTGAAAGATGGTTGGGTCCCTTTCCAATCTTGAAGAAAGTCAGTACTCATGCTTACCACCTCAAGCTTCCATCTCAATGGAAATCCATCCACCCAGTCTTCCATATCTCACTCTTGGAACCAGTCAAGACATCAACAATCCCAAATTGGCATCAAGAGCCTCCTCCGCCAATCATTATTGAAGAAGAAGAGGAATGGGAAGTCTCTCAAGTACTGGATTCAAAGCTCAAGAGAAGAAAATTATGGTATCTGGTGGAATGGAAAGGTTTCAGTCAAGATTCAGAAGGATCCACATGGGAACCAGCTGAAAACCTCAAGAATTGTCCTGAACTTGTCAAAGATTTTCATTCGTTATATCCTGACAAGCCAGGACCCAATTCTTCAATGGCTTGAATTTTTATGGTGCTTGGTGGGGAGAGGAATTACCAAAAGTAAGTCCCACTCCTGGTATGCACCTTTAGGGGTATTCTATTCTTCTTTGTTGTAAGCATCACCTTGGCCACTCTGTGAGCACTTTTCAATTTGGACACAGACTTCTTGGCCCGGCTTTCAACATCCGAATTCCAAATTTATGGCCATTTACACTTGGGCAAATGGGCCATTCCTTCTTTATTCTCCCTCCCAAGACTTTATTCTTTCAACACATTCATTTATCAAGATCTTTCTTATTTATGGCACTGGCGGGAGTGGCAACTACTAAAAGTAAGTTCCTCTCCTGGTGTGCACTTCCCTGAGGGGTCTACAATCTGTCAAAACATCACCTTGGCCACTCTGTGAGCACCTGGCATCAAACTCTTTTATCCAGGTCCTTGGTCACTTTCAAAATCAATTGTCGTAATCCGTGATGAAGATTGGACTCCTCCTCAAATTTCATTTTCCTTATTTTTTCTGTTTCTCTCTTTATATCTGTTTCCTTTTCTCTTTTACTCTTTATATTCTTTTAAAATTTCTTTTCTTATAACTCTTTAACGCCAAAATCTTTATGTCAAATCATGTCTTCAACTTTGTCAAAGCCAAATGTCAAGAGAAGATCAAGTCAACCTCAATTCATATGCCAACAAGCTTATCAGTTCAATTCTTCTTTTCAAGATTCAATACCTCTGGAATCCTTACGTCAAATCCGTCTCATTAGCCTCAACAGGCCTCTACCTTACCTTGGTGCTCAGGAGCTCACCATTCAAGGTAGGGGGGTACTGTCACAACCACGTATTTTGACCCTCCTCCTTGATGGCGGCGGCAATCCAACCTGGAGCCAAGTTGGGGCCAATTGGCCATGTCACATCATTTATGACCAATTGACCCCTTTTGGGTGTTCCATGGCTCTTACGCCATAACCCATTCCATTGGCCACGTATGGCCTCCATCATCTTTTATGGCCTCAGGCCATATCCTGCGTCATTGGTCCTCTTGGCCAATTTCCACCTCACCAACCCCCAGGCCTCCATCACTGTTTTTGGGCCTGGGGGGTCCCTTTGTCTTCTAGGAGCTTCCAGGCCCCATGGCCACCTTCATTGGTTTCCTGGCCACCCCTTTCATTATGGGGGTTTTGGCCTAAATGGCCTTTTTGGGCCATTTAGGCCCCCCACGGCTTCTACGGTCCGTGGGCCGTAATACGCGGTCCGCGGTCCGTAGGCGGATTAGGCCCCTTTTGGCCTAATCCAATGAGGCCAAAAGGGGCCAAAGGGGGCAGCCACCTAGCCCCCAAGGCCAGGTGGGTCCCAAACCACAATTGGGCCCACCTGAGCCATTTTTGGCCACCAATCCCTTGGACCCAAAACACCTTGGATCCATTTTTGGCCATAAATCCCGTAGGATCCATTTTTGGCCCTGGACCACCATGGACCAACTTCACCATCATGGCCTCTGGAAACCACCAGAGGCCACCAAATCATCTCAACAAGCATTTCCCTCAACTTAAGGGAGGATTGCTTCATTCCTCCATGCACCTCGTACTCAAGGTTGCAGGAGTGGTGCATATATGGTGTTATATACCATTATGCACCATTTTTGCTCAGCAATTCAATGGTGACGTTTTCAGGACCCAAATCAACCTTCTTAACTCAAGGTACCAAGATCCAACGCCCATTTCGAAGGAGAACCTTTGGACTCATCAGTTTGGTAATCCATGGCGGCAATCAGAAGACCATTCAAGGACTCCAATCACCTGGCTCAGCAGGAGTTGGGTTGGCAATTTCATTCAGGGTTATTCTAAGGGCAATTCTCAAAAGGTATTACATCTTTTCAATCAGTTGTCAAGGCATCAAGTATTTCAATACTTCTTGGACAACTCAATTGGTTCATACAGGCGGTAATCAATCAACCTGTACGTACTTGGCCCAATTGGCCCAATTCATATTCTACTGTGGGAATTCAATCACACAGTTTCAAATTCAAGATGGCCAGAACTGTATTGGCCCGATTCGGACAATACAGCCGGTGATCCAACTCCAGGATCAATCTTTCAGCTTTTCACATATACTGGCCACCTTTCAGCACCTGGGGACTTTTTCCCCAGTTAATTAATATATTGGATTTATTTTTATCCTTATTTTCTTTTACCTTATTAAAGTTAATACTGATAATCTTAAGTCAGTCATTCAGCACCCTTTTTCTTTTATTTCCTCGCCTGTCCAGTGGATATTGGTGGTCATATCCTTATACTAATTCCATTTCCTTTTCTGGCAGGTTGAAACAGTGAATTGAGGATTCACCTGGTTGGCTTCTTGGCTTTTGGCTTCTTTATTATCTTTGGCCATTGGCTTCATCTTTTGGCATACTTGTTTTCTCCCATATTCTTTCTTAGAGAAAATTCATTCTTATTATTCTTTTATCTTTGGAGCCCTCCAAGTGAGTTCTTGATTCCTGAGTGCCAGGCCCTCTTCTTCCAAGAGCCCCTGTGACAGTGGGACCCTGTAGGCCCCTTTTGTCCTAAATCCAATGAGGCCAAAAGGGGCCAAGGGGGCAATCCGTTGGCCCCCAAGGACAGGTGGGTCCAACTAAGCCCATTTTGGCCCAAAAATGCCCAAAACAACCCCAGAACCCCAAATTGGCAACAGTAAACCATGAACCCCATGTTCAACCCATAGCCTCTGGAAAACACAAAGGGCCAACTTTAATTTTGTATTTGTAGGGGAAACGTGTTATGAAGTGACACAAGTCTAAATTTCTGACCAATCATATTGCTTCACTTGACTTTTCATAATGACATGACGTGTTTATGACCAATCAGATCAGTTCATTCTTATCTCTCCTATTCACATGACATGTTTGTGACATGTGGCTGTGAAATACAGTCAAACCTTAATTTATGGCCCTGGAAACCTTATCTCCATGTATTACTCAATTGATTACTAATCTGTCACAGGGGCTCTTATGGAAGCAAGAGTGGCCTGGAACTCAGGAATCAAGAACTCACTTGGAGGGCTCCAAAAGAATAAAGGAATAGAAGAATATATTTCTTTAAAGAAGAATAAAGGGTAAAGAAAAGTATTCCAAAGATAAAAGAAAGGGAAGCCAATGGCCAGGATAATAAGAAGCCCAAAAGCCAAAGAGCCAATCAAATGTATCCTCAATTCACTGTTTCAACCTGCCACAAAGAACAATGGAATTAGTAAAGGATATGATCACCAATATCCACTGACAGGAAAAGAAGGAAAGGTGAAAATGACTGACTCAAGATTATCAGTATTTACTTTAATAAGGTAAAAGAAAATAAGGATAAAGATAAATCCAATATATTAATTAACTGGGGAGAAAGTACCCAGGTGTTGAAAGGTGGCCAATATATGTGAAAAGCTGAAAGGCTGATCCTGGAAGGTGAATCATCCAGCCGTATCTTCTGAGTTGGGACAATACAGTTCTGGCCATCTTGAGAATTGAGCTGTGTGACTGAATTCCCACAGTGGAATATGAGTTAGCCCAAGGCCATACAGAATACTTGATTACAACCTGTATGGACCAATTGAGTTGTCCAAGGAATGCTGAGTACTTGAATCCTTGACAATGATTGAATATGATTGATTACCTCTGAGAATTGCCCTTAGAATAGTCCTGGTGGGAATTGACAGCCCAAATCCTGCAGGGCCAGGTGGTTGGGGTCCTTGAATGGTCTTCTGGTAGCTTCCAGGGAACTACCAGACTGCATAGCTGAAAGGTCCTCCTTCAAAATCGGTGATGGATTTGGGACTTGATTTGGAATCACGTAATTGGGTCCTGGAAGTGCCACCATTGGATTGCTGAGAAAAAATGGGGTGCATAACGGTATATTATACCATATATGCACCACTCCTGGTCCTGGAGTACGGAGTGCATTGAAGGCAGGGAAGTCTTCCCTTGAACTGGAGGGGAATCCTTGCTTGGAGCTGATCTGGTGGACATTGATGGTTGCCAGAGGCCATGGACTGATTTATGGCCAATTTGGGTCCCAAGGTGGTTTTTGGGGTCAAAAACTGGCTCAGGTGGGCCCACTTGTGGTTTGGGGGCTGATGGACTGCCCCTTGGCCCCTTTTGGCATCATTGGAATTGGGTCAAAAGGGGCCTAAGGGTCCCACGGACCATGGGCCATAGAGGCCGTAGGGGGCCTAAATGCCTCAAACCCCCCTAATATAAAGGGTTGGGCCAAGGGCCCTGGTGGTGGATAGAGGGTTCATAGGCCCCTGGAAGACTGAAAAGACCCCCCAGGCCCAAAAACAAGGATAATGGCCTTGGGGTTGGTGAGATGGGGAATTGGCCAATGAGGCCAATGAAGGCAGGATATGGCCTGGGGCCATATTTGGACAGTGGAAGGGTGTTATGGCCAAGAGGCCATGGAGCACCAAAAGAGTAAAATTTGCAATAAAAATATTATATGGCCAATTGATAATTACTTGGGTTCAGGTTGGAATTGCCGCAACACCCATTGAGAGGGGTGATTATTTGTGGTTGTGACATAATCTGTCAGCTAATTTTACTGGATTATAGCTTTTGGGCCTTTGAGGGCTGAGTTTTGGGTTAGGTTTCACCCTTTTACAAAAATTCACATAGGACTGATTACCTGTATGCCTTGTTTGCCTGTATTCTTCCTGAAAATTCCTAATTCTTCTTAAAACTTCCCAAAACTTCCAGAAATTTCATTTCCGCAAAACTCCAAATTTTTAGAATTTTGCCACTGTGGCTTGAGCCCATGACCTTTCCTTATTTCAGCTTCAAAGCCAGAGCTCCTTCCTCACCAACTGTGCCAGTAGCTCAGGTCCAGAAAAGCTCCCCCTCAATTCAGGGGAAGACTTTTCCCTCATTCATGGACCCCGTACTGAAGGATAAAGGCATGGTGCATATATGGTATAATATACCATTGTCCCCCATTTTCCCTCAGAAATCCAATGGTGATGCTTTCAGGACCCAATTACGTCATTTCAACTCCAGTCCCCAAATCCATCACCCATTTCAAAGGAAGTCTTTTCAGTCAGTCAGTCTTGCAATGCTGATGGCTACCAGAAGACCATTCAAGGACCCCAACCACCTGGCCCTGAAGAAGCTGGGTTGTAATTTCTTTTCAGGATTATTCCAAGGATAATCTCAAGAGTTTATCAATCATTCATACAGTTTTCAAGGCATCAAGCACTTCAGTACTCCTTGGACAACTCAATTGGTCCATACAGGCTGTATTCAAGCATCCTGTATGGCCTTATCCCTTTTGGGCCAATCCATATTCCACTGTAGGAGTTCAATCACACAGTTAAATTCTCAAAATGGCCAGTTCTGTATTGACCTAAATGAGTCAATAAAGCTGGGTGATCAACCCTCCAGGATCAGTCTTTTAACCTTTCACATATACTGGCCACCTTTTCTTCCCTGGGAACTTTTTCCCCAGTTAATTAATATATTGGATTTATTTTTATCCTTATTTTGTTTGTCATTATCACAGTAAATACTGATAATCTTAAGTCAGTCATTTGCACCTTTATCTTTTCTGTAAGTGGATATTTGCGGTCATATCTTTTACTAATTCTATTTTTCTTTCTGGCAGGTTGAAACAGTGAATTGAGGATTCATTTGGTTGGCTTTTTGGCCTTTGGCTTTATCTTATTATCTATTGCCTTTGGCCTCCTTCTTATTTTGAAATATCTTGTATTGCTTTCATTTTCCCTTAAAGAAATATACTCTCATTTTATTTCTTTATCCTTTTGCAGCACCCCAAGTAAGTTCTTGATTACTGAGTGCCAGGCCACTCTTATTTTAACCAAGAGCCCTTGTGACAACTTTTAACAACTGTGGTCATAACCCCCCATGGATGGACTTATGGTAATTCTTTGTCATAAGCCATCTTGTGTCTGATTTTCCAATTGATCACCTCTGTGCTCTGTGGTCCCCTGGCCCACACCCACTTCACTTGGCCTGATTGGCCCTCCTGGGCCTCTACCATCAATCATGGCCAAAATGCCATAATCCTTTATTTGGACCCTCAGGGGCCTCACTATCATCCCAGGACCCTAGAGCCACCACCAATCCATCTGGCCTTCCCCCTTTCATCAGGGGACCATTGGCCCAAATGGCCATTTTGGCACATTCCCCCCCCCTTTTGGAATAAAACCAATGAAGTTAAAGGGGGAATAAGCTAAGTCCTATGGCACTAAAAATAAATTCTCAAATTTTGGCCATAATATACCAAGTGGCTGCTGAAATTCATGAGAGGGCCACCAATAAACCCATTGGCCAAGGGAGGATTCCCAATTTTTTGGACCAGATTACTACTGGATATCAACAAGCATGATATCTGGTGTTGTACACCATTATTCACCATCATTCCTCAAAAATTAAATGGTGAAATTTTCAGGACTCAATTCTGTAATCTGGAAAAAAAATTGACCAATATTGAAGTCAGTTTTAAAGGAAGGATTAAAGGATGTAAATGTATTTTCTAATGGGGGTAGTGAGTATTCTTTTCAATAAGGGAATTCAAGGACACCAATAATCTGGCCCATTCAGGTATTGGTAAAGTTACTCATGAAGTATTACAACCAAGGGAATCCTTTCCAGGGATCTTCTAGAGATTTTCAACTCAGTTGTCAAGGAATCAAATATTCATGACCTCCCTTGTAAGGTTTGCCTATGAAACTCTTGAAAATAGTATCAAATATCAAGAGTCCTATGACTGTCCTCAGTAGAAAATATAATATAATAAAATCTTATAACCACGAACTCATATAATTATTAAAAATAATTATATATATAAAAAAAGAATTCACTCATTATTGAATAATTAAATGAAAAAAATCTTAATAATTATAAGAAATGAAAACTATTCTATTATTGTTATAGTCACTGAAAATTATAAAAACATGAAGTGTAAAGCTCTTAATGAAACAATTAAACATGGAAACTGATAATATTTAACCACTTATGAATAATATATAGATCTTATTTATAAAAGAAATTATCACACACACTTTGCAGAGATAATTCTTATAGAAAAATTCTATATAAAGAAACTAATAATAGATAAAAAAGATATAGAATTTTAAAGAAAGCTTGCTTATAATATTTATTTAATACAACAAGTCAAACAAAACTAGCCATTATGTTGAATAATGTCAATAAGCTAAAAACACGCTGAAAATAAGTATTTTAAAAGATAAAAATCTTTATGATAAAAAAAAATTTAAGAGTCTTTAAGAGGAATTTGTGGATCTGAAAAATATTTAAGACAATAATTTTATATAATAAAATATATTATTGGTGATTGAAACAATAATCGGATCTATATTATTTCACTTATTCAAATTAAGATTAATAAAGAATAAAATACTTAAGAAAATATTTTAATAATAAGATTTTATAATTAATAAACCTTTACCTGTTTAAATGTCTAATATAATTAGAATGATGATTTGTTATTGGCAAAAACAGTGATGTGTAGGCTCTTTTCATGCCTGCAGAGCAGCTTTCATGATTCATAATGGATATAGAGGGTGTACTCAGGTCAAAAATGAAAATCCATGCTTGAAAATAAGGTCCTTAACTTGAGGTCACTTATGTGTATTTCCAATTTAAAGTTACCAATGTTATTCTTAACCCCAAGTATCTTTATTCCTCTTTTTGAATTAATAATTTTAAGATTGAATATAACCCAAGTTTATTTATATTAATGTTCATCACATGAAAAACTTAAAAATGAAGATTAAAGCAAAAATCTCTTAAACTAAATTTTTAATTAATTTTTGAAGAAATCTTAATTTTCTTTCAGAATGATTAAAAATGGTCAATTTCAAGGCTAATTAGCAATTAAACCTGTTGAAAAAGTTAATTAAAATTTAATTTATACACAGATAAAATTATTTTTCAAGATGTGTGAAAGTTTCAAGCAAATCTACAAAGAAATGGATTTATAATGAATTTTTGAAGTTATTGCTATTTTTCCATGTACAATAGCAATACACACCAAACCTCAACTTTTGATAAGGTTTTGATACTTGTAGCTGTGAACCTTTTTTCTTATTTAAGCTTTTTAAGCTTAATTAATCTTTGCCAGTTCTTAAAACCTTGATTTTAAGCTTGCATATTGGAATTTACCCTTTGGCAGCTTAGAACTCCTGTCCAAATTGGGACAAACCCAGTTTAAACTTTAAGGTTTAATCAAAGTCTAATCTTGAAGCTTAAATAAGGTTAAAAATCCTCCAATATAGGGGGAAAGCCTTAATAGAGTCCTTGAAGATCCCAAAAGCTGGATACCCCAGCTCTATTTGGTCATTTTCCTTTGTCCCAACTTTCTGCATATATTTTTCCCTTTTATTTATTTAAAGTCTTAATGTGGCCTCAAACCATTTCAAATTGAGCACACAGAGGATTCAAATTCTGTAGGGAAAAGCCTTAGCCAATTCAGTAAATATACAAAACACCTCACTTTTGACTAAACTCTTTGTAAATTTGCATAAAACTTATGCAGCTTTAAATTCAAGCTTAAATTTAAAAATTTAAAAAAACATTTAAAAAGTTGAAATTGTACTGTGAGATTCTTAAATGGTCTATAACATAAGAAATAGGCTTCTTGGGGTATAAAAGCCTATGGGTCTACCTAGGTTAATTTAGGTGTAGAATCCAAAAGTGACATAATATTTATAACTTTGATTTCCAGAAAAAGGTTATACTTATTTTTGTTATTTTTTATTTTGAATTCAATTGATAAGTCTGTTTAAGACTAAATAAACTGGGTATACAGTTATTTGTGGCCTTATTGGTATGTCATACATATCTCACAGGCTCACATTCCCTACCACCAACAAAAATTGTACAACAATTTTTCCTTAATAGTATACCCCCAATTGAATTAGGGGGGTATAATCCACTGTCCAACCTCTGTACTTATACTTTTAAGTATGTAAAGCACACAATTAAGGCTTTTTCTTGAGGATTTGGTTCTCTCTCATTCCTGAATATTCTGAGAAACCTTTGCAAATCAGGTATTTTACTTTCTGAAAGCCACTCATCTTCATGTTGTGGGTTTCTGTACCTGAATAAGTATTTTCTTTTAGTTTTTTCTCCAAGTCTTATTTCTTTAGAGACTTTTAGTAATTTTTTCTCTTCACTTTTATCAAGTGATGGTACTTGTAAGGGTGTTTCATTTCTCAAAGGAGATAATTCCTTATTACTTGAAGTGTAATGCTTTACTAGACCAACAGTGAAATTTGGATCTTTATTTTTCAGTTCTCCTGGAAGTTCTACTTATACTTCATCTTTTCCATAAAGAGCTTTACTAATAAATGGTCGTGAAAAAGAATATTTAAATTCCTTTGGGCCTTTAATATTGTGAAAGTTTAAGGTTTAAACTAGTATCAAGTCCCCTACTTTTAATTCTGGGGTTTTTTGACTTTTATCCCACTTTTTGTTTAGCATATCCAAAGGCATAAGTAATTCTTTGATTAGAATTATGCCTCACTTTATCAAGAAGTAGTCTAGAGCTTTATTAAATTAGATGAATATAAATTAAATCTTTTCCTCAAAGTATCAACTGGAAGTTTGAGATTAAATCCTTTTTCCAACATTGCAGGAGTCTTGCCTGTTGAAGCATGGATGTAAGTCTTGTAGGCTAATTCCAATTCTGGTAAAAGTGTATGCCAATAGTGGGTAAAGACATAAGAATATTAAAACTCCAGTGCATAAGCACAAAATAATCTAACCATGCCCTCAAGGGTCTGAATCATTCTTTCTGCTAATCCATCAGTGTGTGGATGGTAAGCTGTTGAGAATGATAGTCTTGTACCAAAAAGCTTATTTAAATTTTTCCATGAGGCTGATGTAGCTTCTGGGTCTCTATCACTAATGATATTTTTAAAAAGACCAGTATGAGATATCACTCTCTTCCAAATTAAAAGCGATGTATACATACCTGTTTCATCCTTATGAAATGGCGAAAGGATTGGGTTCTTGCTTTACCTGCCTACAACAACAAGACATGCATTGTAGCTTTTTTCACCACCAAGTGGTAAGGAAGTTACCCAATACATATGAACCACTTCCCAAGGGGTACTTGGTTCTTGGATATGAATCATTAAACAGAATATTTTACTGGTAGATTTATTGGCCTTTTGACACCTTTCACAACTGTGGGAGTAATTTCTGACATCTTTTATCCAAGATGGCCATCAAGCACATGTTAGAATTTGGTCCATTGTTCTGTCTTAAGACTGATGGTGAGTGTTAGAGGTATTTTTATATACCCAAAAGACCAAAAATAATAAGAAATTGTACAATTATAAATAAAATTGATTTATTCATATTATGGATAACAAAATCAAAATATAAATATAAAATTCATATAAAAGATTGAAATTTTGATTATAATTTAAAATAAACATTACTTGGGAATATGAAATTGTGAAAATACCTTTTTAATTCAAAAAATTGAGTAAAAATAAATTTTCAACAAAAATACTAAAATTAAAATATTTCTGGAAAAACGTCAAATAACCCTTATCATAGCTTTTTATCTAAAAAATAAACATATGAAAATTATTTCACCATTGGAATCCTCATTAAAAATTAGGTGTTGTCAGATCTGGGTAAATTTTCTGTAACTCAACTCTAGATACGCTTAAGTTAAGTTTTTGGTATTTTCTGTACAAAAGTTGAAGATTCTCCAAACCTTGATCCAATTAACATCAAATATGGTGTTAACCATCAATTTTTGTGTTAAAATTGAGGTTTTGTGTATAGTGTAGAAGTTATGAAAAATTGAAGTATTTTCAATTGAAATGTCAAAATGTGTGCATGTATTACATAAGTGAAGTTTAATTTCCATATGAGGTATCAATTATTAGAGTTGTGTACTGTAAAAACTCAACTGAATTACATAGGTAAATTATGAGCATAATACATGATGAGGAATTAAAGAAAAAATAAATTGGAAACATTGATTCTGGGGGAAAAAGGAATCTTGGCTCTAAGGGGGAGGCAGACCCCCAAATTCCTTGCTGAAAGGTGTGAGATGTTGAAATCCACACAAACATTCATCCCTCTTGGCCTGGAATTGAGCATCAGGGTCTGTGTCTCAATTGATGATGAGGTTTTGATACCAACCAGGACAGTTTTACCTGTTGTGTTGTGGTATTCCATACCATTTTTTTACCAGGATCAAGCTCATAGTACCCCATAACAGCAGTAAATGCAGCCTACAGGCAGACTTACACTCAAATTCTACACCAAAAAGTCAATTTTACAGCAAGAAGCTGGTTTTAACTCATAAAAACATGGCACAGGCACCAAAGGGCAGTGTATGTGTTTAAATAAATTATTCAATTTCATTATGCATATGTAAAAATCAAGCTACATATAGTAAACTAGTTACAACAAATAAGGTACCACCCTTTAAATTACACACCCCACCCAGCTTTACACCCCCTTATAGCCACAGGACTCATGCAGCAATAAAAGGACACCTGCATGAATTACACAGCAACCTTTCATTCAACATAGAAAGTCACATGATAAAAATCTAAACCCCATGGAATTCCTGCAAGTCATTTACAACACAGCCACAGGAGTACCTTATCTTATATCCACAGTAACCCCACTTGGAACCTTAAAACAGAATCAGAGTTATTTACACCATTCATCACCTCATGCAAACCAAAGCTAGTTACAACAGGCTGCATTCAGTACACACTTATAATTAAATCTCAACCACATGACTATGCACAGCATGTGTCAAACTCAAAAATCACATCAACTCATACATAGCAGTAAGTTCACCAGTGCAAGAAATTGTCGCCTGACCTCATTTTAAAGTTCAAAAAGAAGAAAAACCACCATGACACCTGCATAAATTACACAGCCACTTCTACCAGTCCTAAAATATGACATATGCAAAGGAATTACAAGTTCATCATGTGATACTACATCCACCAACAGAATATCATGTGACAGAAAAGAGGCTGTGCACAACAAAAATCCCCAGCCAAAATTAAATCACCTCATGAATGAAAGCAAAATTCAAGAATATCACATCATAATTAGTTCACCAAAAGACAATCATGTGATGAATGGAGGCTGTGCAGAGAAAAAATTATCACCAAACCTTAAATAACCTGACCCATACAAGAAAAGTCCTCACCAAAAACAAAGTCACATGATGGAATCAAGAGGAATTAAAGTGGAAAAAGACAGCTCCCATGGAGGGCCCCCTGGGCTCCCAAAAGGTATAAATAGAGGGGCTCTCTCCCCCCAAATTTCAAATTCCCCCATGCAAATTATATCCCATGCACATTATATCCCCTGCACATTAGAGGCATAGGAATAATTCATCCCTCACCTGGGAGGTAGTCCAGTATATTATAGTAAGTTTACTTGCCCAGTAGCTAAGCTCAGTGGAAGTATAGTGTTGAATATTACCCAGTAGCTAAGCTCAGTGGAATCTTATTATTAAAATCAAAATAACAATTACCCAGTACCCAAGATTAGGGTTACTACTCTATTAAAATATTTTATCCAGTAAAATTAACACCATTTATCAAGATTTAAAATTCACTTACCCCTTTCAAAAATATCAAATATCAAGGAATCTTACCTCCTCAATTTAACAAATACTATTTTATGTTATTATTTAACACTCTTAAAAAACCAAAAAAAAAACCTTCAAAAAAACAATTTTACTCTATTATAAATTCACCTTAACAAAAATTACCTTTATCAACACTCACCAAATTTTCTGAACACCATAAATAACTCATTGTACCAAAGTTTTATCACCAAGAAGAAACAACTCACCTCAATTCAACTCTAAAATAAAAATTATACAGACAAGTGTTTTATTAAAAATCTCAAAATTAACCAAAATCACTAACATTAAATTTATTATTATATATTGAATAGGTCTGATCTGAGACTGCTGAATTTTGTCTTTTGCAGTTGTAAAGCCACTTACTAATTTTATTTTGGTTTGGGAGCTCCAAGGAAGATTTTGTTCAGTATTTTAGGAGGGGCAGGCAATACACCCTTGCCACCCTTGGTTACAAGAGTTATTAGAAATTCAAAACTAGTTACCTGTGATTTCCCCCTCCAGGTACTGCCTCATTCTAATCCCACACAAGAGAAGTTCCCACAGTGTGAGCCATACAGGTATTTTCATATACCCCAAAGACCAAAAATAACAATATAAGATACAAATATAAATAAAATGAATTTATTTATATTATCAAAATGAAAATTAAAATATAAATAAAAATTTATATACGAAAATAAAAATTCAATTATAATTTAAAGTACAAATTTCATCAAAATTTCAAAATTATGAAAATGCATTTTTACTTGAGAGAATTAAGTAAAAATGAATTTTTAATAAAATTAATGAAATTAAAATATTTTTGGTAAAACATTACATGAAACATACTAGAGCTTTTCATCCAATAAATAACCTTAAGAAAATTACTTTACCATTGGATTCCTCATAAAAAATAAGGTGGGGTCACCTCTGGATAAAATTTCTGTAACTCAACTCTAAATAAGCTTAAATTAAGTTTTTAGTATTTTATGTAAAAAAGTTGAAAATCCTCAAAACCTTAATTTAATTCACACCACATGTGGTGTTAGCCATCAATTTTTTTGTTAAAATTGAGGTGTTGTGTGTAGTTTGAAGTATTTTCAATTGAAATGTCAAAATGTGCGCATGTATTACATAAGTGAACTATAATTTACATATGAGGTATCAATTATTACAGCTGTGTACTGTGAAATTTCAATTTAATTGCATGTGTAAATTGCAAATGTATTACATGATGAGGAATTAACAAAAAAATAAATTACAAAGATTAAATCTGGGGGGGAAAAGGAACTCTAGCTCTAAGGGGGAGCCAGACCCCCAAAATCCTTGCTAACAGGCGTGGAATGTCAAAATCCACAAAAAGGTTCATCAATTTTGGCCTGGAATTGAGTCACAGGGTCTGTGACTCAATTGATGATGAGGTTTTTGATTCCAACAAGGGTAGTTTTAACTGTTGACAAGTGTCACAGGGGCTCTTATGGAAGCAAGAGGGCCTGGCACTCAGGAATCAAGAACCCACTTGGAGGGCTCCAAAAGATAAGAAGAATAATAAAGATTGATTTCTTTAAAGAAGGAGAAAGGGAAGACAAGTATGCCAAAATAAAAGAAAAGATAAGAAGCCAACCAAGTGAATCCTCAATTCACTGTTTCAACCTGCCAGAAAAGGGAATGGAATTAGTAAAGGATATGACCACCAATATCCACTGACAGGCAAGGAAGAAAAGAGAAAAGGTGCTGAATGATAGACTTAAGATTATCAGTATTAAATTTAATAATGTAAAAGAAAATAAAAATAATAATAAATCCACTATATTAATTAACTGGGGAAAAAGTTCCCAGGTTCTGAAAGGTGGCCAGTATATGTGAAAAACTGAAAGACTGATCCTGGAAGGTGGATCACCGGCTTTATTGTCTGAATTGGGCCAATAAAGTTCTGTCCCACTTCAAATTGAACTGTGTGATTGAATTCCCACAGTGGAAGATTGAATTGGCCCAATTGGGCCAAGGACATACAGGTTTATTGATTGACACATGTATGGACCAATTGAGTTGTCGAAGGAGTATTGAAATACTGGATGCCTTGAAAACTGATTGAAAGACTGTATAACCTCTGAGAATGCCCTTGGAATAATCCTCAATGAAATTGCCAACCCAACTCCTGCAGGGCCAGGTGATTGGGATCCTTGAATGGTCTTCTGATTGCTGCCATGGATTGCCAGACTGATGAGTTGAAGAATCTTCCTTTGAAATGGGTGTTGGATTTTGAGACCTTAATTTGGAATTGTGAGATTTGGTACTAAAAACGTCACCATTGAATTGCTGAGCAAAAATGGTGCATAATGGTATATAATACCATATATGCACCACTCCTTCAACCTTGAGTACGGGGTGCATGGAGGAATGAAAGAATTCCCCTTAAGTTGAGGGCAGTCCTTGCTGAGCTGGTCTGGTGGCCTCTGGTGGTTGCCAGAGGCCATGGATGAAATAGTGGTCCATGGTGGTTCATGGCCAAAATTGGGTCCTACGGGTTCTATGGCCAATTTGGTGTCCAAACGGTTTTTGGCCAAAACTGTGGTTTAGGACCCACCTGGCTGCCCCCTTTTGCCTACGGACTGTGGACTGTCATCACGGTCCACGGGCCGTAGAAGCTGTAGGGGGCCTAAATGGCCCAAATCCAAAGGTGATGGCTAGGGGGCCTGGAGGCCCCTAGAAGGCAAAAAGGACCCCCAAGGCCCAAAATCAAAGATAAAGGCCTGGGGTTTGTGATATGGAAATTGGAGGAGGCCAATGATGGCAGGATATGGCCTGAGGCCAGAAATAGCCAAATGGCCATAGAGCACCAGGGGGGACCAATTTTCCATAAAAGATATGGTGTGTCCAATTGGGCCCAACTTGGTGCCAGGTTAGAACTGCCACAACACCCATGGAGGAGGGTCAATCTTTGTGGTTGTGACAGTACCCCCCCTACCTTGAATGGTGAGCTCCTGAGCACCAAGATAAGGTAGAAGCCTGTTGAGGCTATTGAGATGGATTGGACATAGGGATTCCAGAGGTATTTGAATCTTGAAAAGCAATTTTTTGAACTGATAAAAGTGTTGGCATATGAATTGAGGTTGACTTGGTCTTCTCTTGACATTTGGTTTTGAGAATGTTGAAGACATGATTTGGTGTAAAGATTTTGGCATTAAGATTTATAAGAAAGAAATTTAAGAAAATATAAAGAATAAAAAAGCAAAAGAAACAAATATAAAGAGAGAAAAAGAAAAATAAAAAGAAAAAAATGAATTTTGAGGGGGAGTCCAATCTTCATCACGGATTTTGACAGTTGATTTTAAAAGTGGCAAAGGACCTGGATGAAAGAATTCAATGCAAGGTGCTCACAGAGTGGCCAAGGTGATGTTTTGAAAGATTGTAGACCCCTCAGGGAAGTGCACACCAGGAGAGGAACTTACTTTTGGTAGTTGCCACTCCCTCCAGTGCCATAATAAAGAAAAATCTTGATAAATGAATGTTTTGAAAAGTTAATAACTTGGGAAGGAAAATAATGGAGGAATGGTCCATTTTCCCCAAGTGGAACTGGCCATAAATTGGAATTGATGTTGAAAGCCAGGCCAGAAGATCTGTGTCCAAAATGCAAAGTGCTCACAGAGTGGCCAAGGTGATTCTTACAACAAAGAAGAGTAGAATACCCCTCAAGGTGCATACCAGGAGTGGGACTTACTTTTGGTAATTCCTCTCCCCACCAAGCACCATAAAAATTCAAGCTTTTGAAGAATTGGTCCCTGGCTTGTCAGGATACAAAGAATGGAAATATTTGACAAGATCAGGACAATTCTTGAGGTTTTTGGCTGGTATCCAAGTGGATCTTTCTGGGTCTTGACTGAATCCTTTCCATTCCACCAGATACCATAATTTCCTCCTCTTGAGCTTTGAATCAAGTACTTGAGAGACTTCCCATTCCTCTTCTTCTTCAATGGTGATTGGAGGAGGAGGCTCTTGATGCCAATTTGGGATTTTTGATGTATTGACTGGTTCCAGAAGGGAAATATGGAAGACTGGGTGGATGGATTTCTATTGAGATGGAAGCTTGAGGTGGTAAGCATGATTACTGACTTTCTTCAAGATTTGAAAAGGACCCAACCATCTTTCAGACAGTTTTTTGGTGGGTCTGGTTGATTTGATGTTCTTGGAAGAAAGCCATACCATGTCACCAGGATTGAAAACAGGTGGACTTGCTCTACTTTTATCTGCATACCTCTTAAGCCGGTTTATGGAAACTTCAAGTTCTCTCTTGAAATCTTGCTGTACTGATTGAATTTTTGTTGATAACTTTCCAGCCCGAGTATCTTGAGTGATGTGAACTGAGTCAAATTGTGGATCTCTTCCATAAACAGTGAAAAACGGGGATTGGTTGGTTGAAGAGTGATCAGATTTATTGTAGGCAAATTCAGCCAGAGGGAGCCAGGTGTTCCAATCATCTTGATGATAACTGACATACATCCAAAGGTACTGTTATAGTATCTAATTTACCCTCTCTGTCTGTCCATTGGTTTCTGGATGGTAAGAAGTTGACAAATCTCTTGAAATCTTGAGCTGCTGACAAAGATTGGTCCATAAGGAAGAAACAAAGAGAGGACCTCTATCACTGACAATGCTTGAAGGAAAGCCATGATTTGAAAACATATTCTTGATGAATAAATGGGCCAAATCTAGTGAAGTGATGGATGTAAGATGTGACTATGAAACTGATGATAATATTACTATTAATCAACAGTACTATGTCTGTTCTTATGAAATATAATAATAAAGTATTATTATAACCACAATTAAATAATTAAAAATTATTTCTTTCAAGTGTTAAACACTACTAGTGATTTTAACAGTGAGCAAGTAATTGTCTACAAGAATCAATTACAAGAAGATTTTAATAATAAAACTTCTTTTATTAAAATAATAAAATTATTTTAATATATAATTATCTTTTGCAAGAATAATTATAATGGTAAATCTTGAAGAAAACTAATTTTAGAGAAAAACTTTAAGAATTAAAAATAAATCACTCACTAATATTCCAAAGAGCTTATTGAAAGATAAAGTAGAGAGATTTGACGTAGAATTGTGGATTTAAGGGATCCAAATAGATTTCAAACAGTATTACAACAATATATAGCTGGATTCTATGATTTCACGTCTTTCTGGTTGATTCTGAAAGATTTAAAACACTTAAGAATAGCTGTAACTAATACTTACTTGTTGGTTATAATGGTTTAAATGATAATAAGATGATGATTTTGGAAAAAACAGCAAGAGGAGGCCTCTTTTAAGTTAACAACAGCTCACAGAGGCGTGCCATGGAGCAAACTGAAGAACAAGTGAGTGAGAAAACAATAAAACTTTTTGGATCATTGATTGCATCATCTGTTGTCACGTAAGATTATCATAATTACTTAATTGGTGCTTTTACGTGACTACCAACCCCAATATAGTTAAGAATAAAAGGAGTAACATCTGTAAATATTCTTTTATTCCAAAATAATCATTTATTTTTCAAATTTATCAATGTTATTGCCAATTTTATCACAGGATGTAATTACTGTGAATTTTTGAAGATTCAGTGTTTCACGTAGAATAGTCAAAAATGGACTGTAAGTAAAACTGTAATTCTTTTTGGTTGTACCATAGATAATACCGTTCTCCATTATTCCTGAAAGTTTCAGAAAGATTCATTAAGAATTGTATTTTTAATAAATTTTTGAAGTTTTTACCTCATTTCTACGTAGAATTGCAAATATCAGTGTTTCACTGGTTGCTATGAGGTAAATCAATGGATACAAGTCCAAAAAGGGTTTTAATTACTCTTTTGGGGTTTATCCATGGAAAGTCATTAAGAATTGATGTGGCTACAGGAGTCTAAGTAGCTTTTTACCTCCTTGGCACGTCAAAATAGCAGGTTATTTGCTATTTTCTTAAGATTTACAGTAGTTGTGACATGGTAACCAAGTTCCCAAAAGGTTCTAGTTTACCAATTAGGCCAAGATCAGCCATGGATCCAAGGTTTGGAGCTGTAAACGCCTCTGAGGCCTCAGAAGTTGGGTACACTGGCTCTCTTTGATGTCTTTTGTCCCCTTGCTTATTTTTTACGTCAAAATAGTAATTTAAGCTTAAAGTGAGATATCCACTATGGGTGTACCAAAGGTCTATGTAAGAATACCATGATCTTAAGTGCTCAAAACATGCATAACACTATTTTTAGTGTATATGTAACATGGGATTTCTCACTTTCCCATTATTTTGGCGTGAATTTAAGAAAAACAAAAGTTTTCACGGATCTTTTATGTGGTATTGATGATGTGGTATTGAAGTATTTTCCATTTTACCACCTCAAAGAGTTAATTTGAGCTTATTCACTCTATGGATCTACCCTAGGTGAATTTTAGTGTAGAATCCAAATCTGGCCTTGGATCCATGGATTTACTTACTCAATGAAAAGTTATTCATCTTTTCTGAAATCAAAAATCATGAATTTTGGATATATGCATGACTTATGAGTTATGCATAATTTGAAATTTCTTTTTAAGATAATTGTGGCCTATTTGGGTATGTAAAATATACCTCAAGGCTCACATTCCCTCCCACCAAAAAATAAAATTCTACTACAATTTTATCAATGATTAGAAATAATAAAAAGCCCCAAAGGCGGTTAATGTCCACTGTCCAACCTCTTTAAATTACTCAGATCAAGTATTTTAAAGCACATTTATAGACATATTCAGGCTTGTGGCCTTCTTTCATGTCTAAATCTTCTCAAGAGTTTATCTGAGTCAGGTATATCTGCTTCTGCCAGCCATTCATCTTCATGTACTGGATTTCTATATCTGACAAGATATTCTCTCTGATTTTTACCCCTAAGTCTCCTTTCTTTAATGACTTTCTTTATCTTTTTGTCTTCATTCTGTTCCACTGGTGGTACAGTTGAAGGAGTTGGGTTCCTTAGAGGAAACAATTCTTTATCAGCTGGTTGATAAGGTTTTATCAAGCTGACTGGAAAGGTGGGGTGTTTATTTTCCAATTCACCACTCAATTCCACTTGAACTGCATTGGTTCCATGTAAGGCAACATAACAAAAGGGCCTACATAAGAATCTTTAAGTTTCTTTGGGCCTTTGATATTATTAAAATTCAAGGTTGAAACTAGAACTAAGTCCCCTACTTTGAAGTCTGGTACTTTATGACTCTTGTCCCACTTCTGTTTTGCATAATCAAAAGCAGCATCCATACTTTGTTTTGCATGATGTTTTACTTTATCAAGCATTATCTTGAAGCTGGAAGCTGTAGGATGAATGTCAATCAAGTCTTTCCTCAGTGTGTCTGCTGGGAGTCTTGTATTCCATCCTTTTTCTAACACAGCAGGAGTTTGTCCTGTGGAAGAATGGACTGATGTCTTGTATGCCAATTCTAATGCAGGTATCAGAGTGCACCAGTCATGGGTAAAGCCATCTGAGTCTTTGAGTTCTAACCCATAAGCACAAAATCTCCTGATCATGTCTTCTAA
The DNA here is from genome assembly GCA_023105745.1 of Austropuccinia psidii. NCBI lineage: Eukaryota > Fungi > Basidiomycota > Pucciniomycetes > Pucciniales > Sphaerophragmiaceae > Austropuccinia > Austropuccinia psidii. The sequence goes on from JALGQZ010000001.1 coordinate 22,146,581, forward strand.
AGTTTGAATCATCCTCTCTTCTAGCCCATCTGTCTGAGGGTGATATGCTGTAGAGAATGATAACTTAGTCCCAAACAATCTATGAAGATTGGTCCAAAGTGCAGATGTGAATTTGGGATATCTTTCACTTATGATATTCTTAAATAATCCTGTATGAGAAATAACTCTACTCCATAGAAGAAGAGCTGTGTCCATAGCAGTGTCATCTTTATGACATGGTAAGAATATGGGAGTCTTGCTATATCTGTCTACAATGACTAAAGAAGCATTATGACTTTTGTCACCACTTGGAGGAAGTGCTGTGACCTAATCCATGTGAAAAACTTACCATGGGGATTTTGGTTCTTGAATATGGATCATAAGTCCAAATTTCTTGCCTGTACTCCTGTTTGCTTTTTGGCATCTGTCACAGGTATGGCAATATTCAATGGTTCCTTTTCTCCAAGATGGCCACCATGCACAGTTCTTTACTTTTTCAAGTGTTCTGTCCTCTGACAGGTGTCCAGAGTAGATGCTATCATGGCATTCATGAAGAATTGTATTGATAAGAAATCTGCTGCATAATGTCATTACAAAAGAATGTTTGGTTCTGTGGTAAATAATCCCATCAAACAAGTGAAATCTCCCTTCAGAATAGGAATTTCTCCAAACTTCATCTAGTGCATTGACCAAAGATGTATCTTTGCAGTCTTTATCCAACAAGGAAGTCAAGATATGACAATTATTGTCTTACTTATAGGATTATCTGACCTCTTCAAAGAATTCAGTCCCAATATCAGTTATATTAATCCCTTCAATCGGAATCTGTGGTTCAGTTTCCAAGGGTACATAAGCTGGGTTATCAGGAGTGTTGGATAATGCCCACCTGCTAAGTCCATCAGCATTCTTGTGAATGTTTCCTGCTTTGTGGACTATAGTCATGTTTCCTCTATATTCCTGAATGGCTATTTGCCATTTCAACATGTTTCTGTTGGGAGGTTTCATGTTAAGAAGTGATTTTAATGCATTACAGTCAGTTATCACTTCAAAAACACTTCCATAAAGATAATAGTGTAATTTCTCAAGTGCCCATGCCAAACATAAGCACTCCATGTGGCTTGCACCATATCTGGCTTCTGTTGGTTTTATTTGCCTTGAGATGTAACAAACTGGTCCTTCTGTAGGTTTGTCATCAATAATTTGGACTTGATGTAGGGCTGCCCCTAATCCATATCCACATGCATAAATGTACAGTTTAAAAGGAATATTCCAGTCAGGCATAAGGAGTAAAGGTGCTTCTGTAAGAGCTTTCCTTATCTTCTCATAAGCTTTAATTCTCTCCTGTTTCATCTCAAATATAGTCTGTTGATCACAGATTCTATAAAGTGACTTGGCTAGAATTTCAAAGTCTTTCAAGTGTTGCCTATAATAACTGGAAAATCCAAGAAAAGACATTTTTTTTTATTCTGGGGTATTGGCTTAAGTAACACTGCTGCTACTTTGTTTTTGTCAATACCCAGGCTTAAACCAGAAACAATATGTCCTAATGCTTTAAGTTCTTCAAAACCAAAATTACATTTTTTAAGTGAGATTTTCATGTTCACTTCTGCAACTTTGTGAAGTACTCTTGCAAGTCTTTCAAGGTGCAAAGACCATGAATCAGAAAATATGATAATATCATCAATATAAATGATAAGCCATCCTTCAGACAATTCTGTGGGAAAGATTGTATTCATCATTCTTTGATAATGGGATGGAGTATTTTTAATGCCAAATAGCATTCTAACATACTCATAAATACCACAGTGAGTGATAATTCTAAGTAATTTCTTAGCTTTAGGCGTCAAAACATTCTGATGGAAACCTTTCAATGCATCCATTGATGTTATATACTTGGCTTTAGAAAATTGAGTCAAGGTTTCTTGAATTCTAGGGATTGGATACCTATCTGGAACTGTGTAGGTATTCAATGCTCTGAAATCCCCAACCATTCTTGACTTGTCATTATGCCATGCAATAATAACAGGTGTTGTCACTTCAACTTCCTCATTATGGCCTACTTTTCTTAGTACACCAAGTTGGATTAACTCTTTAATATGTTTTTCCGAGGCTTCTCTAGCTCTGGGACTGGCTGGATAAGCTGGTCTTCTAAGTACTTGAGGATATGGCCTGTCAATATTAAGAGTAATATCAACTTGATGTCCCCTTATAGCACCTAATTTCATTATCAGAGGCAAATGCATTTTTGTATGTGTATAACACATTAATAAGTTCATTCCTCATTTTTGGTGACAATGATGGATTAATTTTTGCTTCAACAAGTTGATTAGACACAAATTTATCTTTGTAAGTATCCTTGACAGAAGATACTACAGATATTTGTTTTGGCATATTGGAAAAAGCAAATTTTTGTCTTTTGTTATCCCCAATTGTAAAATATCTGTCTTTATGGTTATTTATGTCAATACCATAGATATTCAAGTAATAATTTCCAAGAATGATGTTCTGAGATGTGCAATTATCCATCACAAAAATCTCAGTTTTCATTCTTACACTTCCTGCTGGGTGTGGAAATACAAGATTAGTGTCTAATATACCTAAGGGGTAAATATTGTTACTGGCACTACTAAATTGCACACCTTCTATTGGTAATAGATGGTTCTTCCATTGAGGAAGTATAATTTGGAGATAATCTTTGCCTACACAAGTGCAAAATGCCCCTGTATCCAAATTTACTTTGGCTTCAATATCACTCATCGAAACTGATGTGATACAGGATGCTCCAGCAGTGTAACCCTTTCCTCTAGCAGGTTTTGTTTTACACATTCTGGCATCTTGGATATTGATCAGGTTGTAGCACTCCTCACTGTACTGTGGCAAGTGGGTATGGACTTCTGTGACCTCAAAGAAAGCTGTAATGTTTTCAATGGGATGGTCCTCCACTGGTGTATCTTCAGAGACTGCAGAATCTTGATCAGATTCTTCTTTCTCTTCAGTACACTGAATTTCTTCAATTACTTGAACTTCATTGATTTTTGTCTTTTTGGTGCAAGTGTTTGCTAAATGTGAAGTACTTCCACATTGATGACACTTCAAGACAGGTCTTTCTGGTCTTTTATCCTCTCTGTGAATCTTTGGGATCATCTTGGATTCCATAGGGATTCTAGTCCAACTTTTACCTATTCTTGTTCTGGTAATGATATCTTCCATTGCATCAATGTAGTCCTCTGTTGAACAGGTTTCTACACATCTGATTTTGATAGCATGTTCCAGTTCTCCTCCACACTTTCTTAATATCTTCATATTAATCATAGTGTCAGACATATCTGGGTGTAAAGCAGATAATCTGTCCTTTTGTTTGAAGAACCAAGTAAGTGGTTTATCTTTCTCTGAGTTAAAAATGGCACTTTCAAAAGCATTTTCCATTTTAAACCTCCAAGAATTGTTGGCCCATTTGGTAATCACTTCAGATTTCCACCAAGACCAATCATGTTTTCCATGATCCATCCTCATCTTGTAATACCATTTCTTTGCAGTCTTGGTAAACAGAGAGTGTAGCTTCCCCACTATGATTTCATCAGGTATATTAAAGTCTTCTTGTAACATATCAATAGTCCTGATGAACTCAATATGGTTATATTCTCCTTCACCATAGAATGTTGGCCATTCTTCTAATTTGGGAATATATTTGACAGAGACAACATTTTCTACTAGAAGTGGGGTAAAACTTCCTTTAACAGAAAGTTTTTCTTAAGTCAAAGGTGTAGAATGTCTTGGCATATCTGGTTCATAATTCTTATGAATTTGTTCTACATTTGCAATGATTTAATTCTTTAACTTCTGCCTTTCACTGTCACTTTTTGCTAAATGTGTAGCAAATTGATTGGTGTTTTCAACTATCTTCAAGACATTCTCTTGTAGAATCTTAAGTTGATAATTCCTTTTAAAAATAGAAAGATCTTCCATTTCATCATTCTGAATCTGGCATGCACTCTCAATTCTGCTACAAGCATTGGTAATTGAATCAAATCTGGCATTTGTTAATTCATACCATTCAGTATATTTCTCCTCATGTTTCTTCAAGTCATCAATATCTAGTGTTATTTTAGTTAACTTTGAATCAAGTTTACCAATTTCTACATTAATAGCTCTTTGTACATGATTCATTTGCACGGGAAAGTCCTGTTCATCCTTTCCTGCTCCTTGGCTGTGAATTCCATGAGAGTTCTGGCCATATTGAATACACTGTCCACTGCTGAAGGCTCCAATTTGGGGATCCTGTACCCTTGTGGGTAAGGTCTGTGCCAATTGGCTTTGCCTTTGCCCTTGCCTTGATGGATCTTGGGACCTTTCTGCTTCTTCTGAGGTCCTTTGGGCTTGTATTTGGACACTTATGGATCTGGTTTGGAGCTGGTAGACAACACTGGGGCCTCTGTCTCCAAAGCTGGAGTCATTTCCAGTTCCTTCTTCTGGTCTATGGATAAAAGACTTTGGTTCTTCAACCAATTCTTTATCTTTTTGACCTTGTCTTTGCAAGACAGGGGGCTCCATCCTCCTAAGAGTTCTATGGTCTTCTCCTGACCCAGAAAGCTCTTGATGTGTAAGTAGGAGTTCATGGCCTCCTTCCAAAGGCTTGGGCATATTTCTCACTCCTCTTCTTTGGCTGCTCTGAACCAATTTTTGTACTGGCATTGATATATTTCTATTGCTGCCACTTGAAAATGGTTCAGCCCTGGAAATATGGTCATGAATCAGTTCAGGCTCAGAATTCACGTCTAAATCTGTTGGTACAGACCTTGGGGAATGGGGGGCAACTCTGGCATCCTCCAAATGTGTCTTTCTTGTGGAAGACTTGGCACTTCTGGATTTGGTCTTGCCTCTTCCTTGTCCACATCCATCTGGTTGGACTGAATAGTTGCTTCCATTTCTGGTATGCACCATTTTCACGTCAATTTAAAGATAAAAGGTGAAAATATAAGATAAAATACACACCTTTTGGTGGTAATTTAGCCTTTTATGAGTTAAATAAGGTGCCTCTTTTAGCAATCTGCACCTAAATACTGTCTTCAGATTCTGGACTAGTGATATATCTTTCACTGAGTCTGTTGCCAGCTGCACAGTATTTGATTAAAGACACTAGAAAAAAACTATAAAAGAGAAAAAATTATTTTTTATACTTTTCAAAATATTTTTAAAGATTTTTTATAAGTTTTATTTTTTTTAATATTAAAAAAATTATTCTTTTTAAAGAAAAAAAATTAAAATTTAAGATTTTGAATGAACATTGATTCAGAGTAACTCAAAGAATAATTTTATAAGTTTTTGGATGTGAAAAAGCCACGTGTAAAAACAATATAAAATTAATCCAAATTCCTCAATGAAAAAGATTTCCAAAAAAATTTCAAAAATAAGAATTATTTTAACTTTAAAATGAAAGAAAAAATTATTAAAGTAATATATTTTAGAGCTTAAAAATATATTAATTAAGGGTACAAGGTTCAAAAAACACAGCCAGGCCCCAAATGTAAGATGTGACTATGAAACTGATGATAATATTACTATTAATCAACAGTACTATGTCTGTTCTTATGAAATATAATAATAAAGTATTATTATAACCACAATTAAATAATTAAAAATTATTTCTTTCATGTGTTAAACACTACTAGTGATTTTAACAGTGAGCAAGTAATTGTCTACAAGAATCAATTACAAGAAGATTTTAATAATAAAACTTCTTTTATTAAAATAATAAAATTATTTTAATATATAATTATCTTTTGCAAGAATCATTATAATGGTAATTCTTGAAGAAAACTTGAAGAATTAAAAAGAAATAACTCACTAATATTCCAAAGAACTTATTGAAAGATAAAGTAGAGAGATTTGACGTAGAATTGTGGATTCAAGGGATCAAAATGGATTTAAAACAGTATTACAACAATATATAGTTGGATTCTATGATTTCACGTCTTTCTGGTTGATTCTGAAAGATTTAAAACACTTAAGAATAGCTGTAACTAATACTTACTTGTTGGTTATAATGGTTTAAATGATAATAAAATGATGATTTTGGAAAAAACAGCAAGAGGAGGCCTCTTTTAAGTTAACAACAGCTCACAGAGGCGTGCCATGGAGCAAACTGAAAAACCAGTGAGTGAGAAAACAATAAACCCTTTTGGATTATTGATTGCATCATCTGTTGTCACGTAAGATTATCATAATTACTTAATTGGTGCTTTTACGTGACTACCAACCCCAATATGGTTAAGAATAAAAGGAGTAACATCTGTAAATCTTCTTTTATTCCAAAATGATCATTGATTTCTCAAAGGTATCAATGTTATTGCCAATTTTATCAGAGGATGTAATTACTGTGAATTTTTGAAGATTCAGTGTTTCACATAGAATAGTCAAAAATGGACTGTAAGTAAAACTTTTAATTTTACTAGTAACACTGTAATTCTTTTTAGTTGTACTATAGATAATACAGTTCTCCATTAGTCCTGACAGTTTCAGAAAGATTCATTAATAATTGTATTTTTAATGAGTTTTTGAAGTTTTTACCTCCTTTCTACGTAGAATTGCAAATATCAGTGTTTCACTGGTCGCTATGAGGTAAATCAATGGATACAAGTCCAAAAAGGGTTTTAATTACTCTTTTGGGGTTTTTCCATGGAAAGTCATTAAGAATTGATGTGGCTACAGGAGTCTAAGTAGCTTTTTACCTCCTTGGGACGTCAAAATAGCAGGTTATTTGCTATTTTCTTAAGATTTACAGTAGTTGTGACATGGTAACCAAGTTCCCAAAAGGTTCTAGTTTACCAATTAGGCCAAGATCAGCCATGGATCCAAGGTTTGGAGCTGTAAACGCCTCTGAGGCCTCAGAAGTTGGGTACACTGGCTCTCTTTGATGTCTTTTGTCCCCTTGCTTATTTTTTACGTCAAAATAGTAATTTAAGCTTAAAGTGAGATATCCACTATGGGTGTACCAAAGGTCTATGTAAGAATACCATGATCTTAAGTGCTCAAAACATGCATAACACTATTTTTAGTGTATATGTAACATGGGATTTCTCACTTTCCCATTATTTTGGCGTGAATTTAAGAAAAACAAAAGTTTTCACGGATCTTTTATGTGGTATTGATGATGTGGTATTGAAGTATTTTCCATTTTACCACCTCAAAGAGTTAATTTGAGCTTATTCACTCTATGGAGCTACCCTAGGTGAATTTTAGTGTAGAATCCAAATCTGGACTTAAATCCATGGATTTACTTACTAAATAAAAAGTTATTCATCTCTTCTGAAATCAAAAATGATGAATTATGGATATATGCATGACTTATGAGTTATGCATAATTCAAAATTTCTTTTTAAGATAATTGTGGCCTATTTGGGTATGTAAAATATACCTCAAGACTCACAATGGAAGACATTTTTGGAATAAAAACTGCCATTTTTGAGAATCTGTCCCCTATGACAAGGATTGAGTCAAATGAATTGGACAGTGGCAGTTGAGTGATAAAGTCCATTGAAAGACAAATCCAAGGACCATTTGGAATTGGAAGAGGTTGGAGGAGTCAAAACTTCTTATGATGGATATTCCTGTTCCTTGGACACTGTTGACAGGATGAGACATAATCCTTGATGAATTGAGTCATGCCGGACCAGTGGAAATCCCGCTTGACAAGTTTGAGAGTCTTCTCTTGGCCAGGTTGTCCAGCTAGAGGAGAATCATGATGCTTTTGAAGAATGCTGAGCTGAATTGTGGGTTCATTTGGGACCACCACCTGATCTTTGAAGAGAAGAAGTTGGGAAGAGGAATCAAGAGAATAATCCTGAATGGATTTACCTTTGCCCAATTCTTCAAGGATACTTCTGTACTGAGAATCTTGCCATAATTTCTTTTGAATTGAGTCAATCAAATTTGAAAGAGATTCCACCTTGACTGCAAAATAACTTGAGGGTTGAACTGTATCTTTCTTAATGAGTTGTTGAAAATTCATTGGATTCTTGCTGATGAAATCCTCCCCCCTCTCCGGATAGACGTCATCCTGACGTGATAAGGCATCTGGAAAAGTAGCTAGACAGCCAGGGTTGTAAGTGATTGAAAAATTGAATTCAGAAGGAATTCATCCCAGCAGGCTTGACGGCAAGTGAGTACTTTGGAGGACATGAAGTATTGAAGGGAAGAGTGATCAGTGAGAACTTCAAAAGGGGAAGAAAGAGACAGGAGAAAAGCCCTCCAGCACTTGAGAGCCCAGACTATGCCAAGGAGTTCCTTGTCATGAATCTCATAGTTGAGCTCTTCTGGGATATGCTTGCGGATTTTGAATGCAATGGAATGTTTTCCTGAGTCAGAGACCTGACTCAGTACAGCACCCAAGGCATAATCAGATGCATCGGTCTCTACAATGGTGGGTAGAGAAGGATTGAAGTGGGATAGGATTGGAGCAGTGGTGAAAGCCTCTTTGAGTTGGTGAAACTGACTAAGAGCTTCCTCAATGAGGGGGAAACAGGGATCTTTCTTGAAGAAACTGATGAGTGAACTGATCTTCTTTGAATAATTCTTGATGAAACGGCAGTAGAAATTGGCAAAGCCAAGGAAGGATTGAAGAGCTTTGAGGTTTCTTGGGGAAGCCAATTGAGAATCTGCTGAACGTTTTCTTGGTCCATCTTGAGGCCTTCAGAAGAAACAACATAACAAAGATACTCTACACTAGAGACATGAAATAGGCACTTGGAAGCCTTAGCAAAAAGGTTATTGGCTCTAAGTCTGGAAAGAACAGTGGACACATGAGTGACATGTTCTTCCTCAGATTTGGAAAAGACCATAATGTCATCCAAATAGACCACAACATAAACCTTGAAAAGATATTGAAAGATATCATTGACAAGATTTTGAAAAGAGGCAGGAGCATTGGTGAGCCCAAATGGCATAACCAAGTACTCAAAACTGCCATATTTAGTTCTGAAGCATGTCAAATGTTCATCACCCTCCTTGATTCTGAGCAGGTTCTATGCACCACAAAAGAAAATCTTGGAGAAGATAGAAGAACCATTGAAAACATTGAGAAGCTGATTAATAGGAGGAACAGGATACTTGTTCTTCCTAGTAACAGCATTGAGTTTGCGGTAATCAACACACACATGGAGGCCACCATCTTTATTTTTGACAAAGAGGACAGGTGCTCCAGTTGAAGAGGAGCTTGGCCAGATGAAAACTTTCTCTACATTCTCTGAAATGTAAGCCCTGAGTGTATCTGACTCTTGTTTGGATAAAGAGTAGATCACCCCAACTGTCGATAGAGACCCCTCCAGCTCAATATGATGATCACAGGCGCAGTGAGGAGGAAGTTTTTCTGCTTTCACCTTGGAGAATACATCCAAGTATTGGTGATAGACAGAAGGAACAACCTTAATCACGGTTTCTATTTCTTCTGGCTCTTCCTCTTCATCCCACAACTCCTCCAGGGAGTCATGATAAGATGAAGGAGGAAGGTCCATATTCCCAATGAAGAGATGAAGTGAAGATACAGAATTATCTTCTCCAACATCTTGAATCTCTTTGAAGACTTCATCTCCAGATAATGGTAATGACTGAGGGGAATTTATGGAAGGAATATAGACAGAAGATGGAAATGATGGTGTTCTAGAATCACCAACCAGAGCTGCACATGATTTGGCAGAAGAAGAGTCATTACAGAAAGAATTAGAAGGATCAGAATAGTCCTTTTGATCAGCATTAAAGATGATCAGCCCTTGCCTCCAATAAATAGAAGGATTAAAATGACTTAGAAAGTCAAAGCCCAATATGAGGTCTTCTCCCTTGGGAGTATCAATGACTAAAAAGTCCCATTAAAAGCTTGGCAAGGAAGGGAGCTCAACCATATATTTAGTATGGTGAGTCAAAAATAAGGAAGGGGACTCAGAGGAGTCCAAAATGATAAGAGGAATCTTCTCTGGAAGTTCTGACGTAGTCAATGAGTACTTGTGAACAAACTGCTTTGCAATAAATGAGTGTGTAGCACCAGAATCAATGAGAATACTGTAAAAAACATCAGAAAGAGAAGAAAAACAAAAAATTTAAGAGAATTCTTGACACCAGTATTCAGAATGCACAATTGTGCTCTGGAAGGAAAACTGTGAAGACCATTGAACACAACATGGTCTCCACTCAGGCTTTTCCATGGCTGGGAAATTGGCCTGATGGTTGGGTAAGCTTGTTTTGAGGTCTTTTGATACAGGACTCAAGACTATGCTTCCCACCACAATAGGTACAAAGACCCTCTTAGATTCTTCTTTCTTTTTCAGAGTTCATGAGCTTGAAGTACTTATTCAACAAAGAAGAACGGGGCTTGTCCCTCTTCTGAAAATTCTTCTTCTTCTTATGACTTGAACTTGAAAAGGTTTGAGGATAAGAAGTACTTGATCTTGGAGCTTCAGGTTTCTTCTCTTGATAGTCATTCTTCTCCTTTTGCCTTTCATGGTACCTGGTATCAAGCTCCAGGGTAATGTCCATTAAATCTTGAAGAGAATCAATTCTTGAAGAATGGGAGGCCAATTGATCTAATATCCTGGATGGCAATCCCTTCCTGAAATGATGAATGAGAGCCCTTTCACCCCAATCTCCAATTCTTGAAACCATACTCCTGAAATTGGCTATGTATAGTGAAACATGGCCACCTTCCTTCATTCTTAGTGAATCCAATTCTGCTTCAGCTTTTTTGACTTCATTTGGGTCACCAAATAGAGTGAAGAGTTGAGATTAAAATAAAGGCCAAGAATTGAGAAGGTAATTGGAGTCTTGATTGGTGAGATTGGAAAGATAAGGCTCAATCCATTTTGTAGCCCTGCCAATGAGAAATGAAGTGGAATAAAGGACCTTCTTTCTGTCTTGAGAGAAGTCTTCCAGATCATTATGAAAGATTAATTGGCATGAATGAAGGAAGCTTCTTAATTTGAAGGTCTGAGTCCCATCAAATCATTCAGGTGCCTTCATAGATGGAGTCTTGAAGGCAGGTGGTCTTGATGATCCAGAAGAAGAAGCTGCTTGAAGATTGGCCATAATTTGAGTCATCTGCTGCATAATGACCAATAAAGATGGTTCAGATTGATGAGAGACAGGCGGATCAGACTGGGCTATAGTTGGTCCTCCAGTACTTTGGGATGCCCCCACAGGAGCAGGAACAGCTTTGGTACCATCAGACTCTTCCTCTTCCACAGACTTCTCCTCCTCCTCATCATCATCTTCACCTTGAACCTTGAGACTGGTTCTTGGAGCTTCTGGAAAGCCGCCACCCACTCCTGATAGTGAAATTGATCTTCTTGGCCCTCTTCCTTCCTTCCTGGATGGTGCTGCTCCTTCCAATTGGGCCCTCAGTTGAGGAAATGCTGGGGTGCCATCAAGAGGAACTCTTGGAGTTGGAGTAAGAGCAGCTTGAGCTCTGGCCTGAGATCTGGTTTGTCTTTCAGGAGGTGAATGTTCAACAAGAATGATTTTCATTAATAAAAAATTAAAATAAATGAATAAAAACAAAATTTTCTTGAAGTACGGAATCAACAATCAAATCTTGAGGAAATCAATGGATAAATTTAAATCTTCAGGTACGTCAATCAACCAAAATCAAATGAGTCTTGAATTCAAAATAAATATTAATGAGAATTTTGAAGTCAATAAAATCAATCAATCAAAATCAATAAAAATCAAATCTTGCAGAGAAAATCAATCAGTCAAATGAATTCTTGAGTCAAAATCAATTTATGTCAATTCTTGATGTGAAAATCAACAAAATCAATGAAAAATCTTCAGGTCAGTAAATTTTCTTGAAGTCAATGTCAATTATATCAAATCAATTATCAAGTGAATTCTTCCTGAAAATCAAAATTCTTGAGGAATAAAATCAGATTGAATCCTGATATGAAGAACGTGTCTGAATAATCTGATGAGTAATTGGAAAATCAAAATGAAAAAACGCCTGAATTATGGATAAAATGAGATTGATAATGATTGAAATTGAGATTGAAAAAGATAGCAAAAATACAATTGGGTCAGCTTTCAATTTTCAGAATGAAGAATGAATGAGAGAAAATTGAGAGGTGACGAAGAATCATGAAATTCATAAAACTTTAAAGAGTCATAATTTCAATTAATGAATGAATGAGATTGAGGAAGAATGAATTAATAGAATGAAAGAAATTATCAGTTAATTGATATAATGTCACAGGGGCTCTTATGGAAGCAAGAGGGCCTGGCACTCAGGAATCAAGAACTCACTTGGAGGGCTCCAAAAGATAAGAAAGATAATAAAAATTGATTTCTTTAAAGAAGAAGAAAGGGAAGACAAGTATGCCAAAATAAAAGAAAAGATAAGAAGCCCAAGGCCAAAGAAAACAAAGAAGTCAAAGGCCAAGAAGCCAACCAAGTGAATCCTCAATTCACTGTTTCAACCTTCCAGAAAAGGGAATGGAATCAGTAAAGGATATGACCACCAATATCCACCAACAGGCAAGGAAGAAAAGAGAAAAGGTGCTGAATGACTGACTTAATATTATTAGTATTAACTTTAATAATGTAAAAGAAAACAAAGATGATAATAAATGCACTATATTAATTAACTGGGGAAAAGGTCCCCAGGTGCTGAAAGGTGGCCAGTATATGTGAAAAACTGAAAGACTGATCCTGGAAGGTGGATCACTGGCTATATTGTCTGAATTGGGCCAATACAGTTCTGGTCATCTTGAAATTGAACTGTGTGATTGAATTCCCACAGTGGAAGATTGAATTGGCCCAATTGGGCCAAGGACATACATGTTGATTGATTGACGCCTGTATGGACCAATTGAGTTGTCAAAGGAGTATTGAAATACTTGATGCCTTGACAACTGATTGAAAGACTGTATAACCTCTGATAATGCCCTTGGAATAATCCTGAATGAAATTGCCAACCCAACTCCTGCAGGGCCAGGTGATTGGGATCCTTGAATGGTCTTCTGATTGCCGCCATGGATTGCCAGACTGATGAGCTGAAGAATCCTCCTTCGAAATGGGCATTGTATTTTGGGACCTTGATTTGGAATTGTGGTATTTGGTCCTGAAGCTGTAACCATTCAATTTCTAAGCAAAAATGGTGCATAATGGTATATAATACCATATATCCACCACTCTTGCAACCTTGAGTACAGGGTGCATGGAGGAATGAAAGAATTCCCCTTAAGTTGAGGGGAGTGCTTGGTGAGCTGGTTGCCAGAGGCCATAACTGAAATAGTGGTCCATGGTGGTCCATGGCCAAAATTGGGTCCTACGGGTTCTATGGCCAATTTGGTGTCCAAAGGGTTTTTGGCCAAATTTGGGTCCAAGGGATTGGTGGCCAAAATTGGCTCAGGTGGTCCAATTGTGGTTTGGGACCCACCTGGCTGCCCCCTTTGGCCTCATTGGATTAGGCCAAAAGGGGCCTAATTTGCCTACGGACCGTGGACCGTGATTATGGCCCACGGGCCGTAGAAGCCATGGGGGGCCTAAATGGCCCATTTTGGGCCATTTAGGCCTAAACCCCCTTAATGAAAGGGGGTGGCCCAAAACCAAAGGTGATCGCTAGGGGGCCTGAAGGCCCCTAGAAGAAAAAAGGACTCCCCAGGCCCAAAATCAAAGATAAAGGTCTGGGGGTTGGTGATATGGAAATTGGCCAAGGAGGCCAATGATGGCAGGATATGGCCTGAGGCCATAAATGATGATTGGGGCAAGAAATGGCCAAGAAGAGGTGTTATGGCCAAATGTCCATAGAGCACCAGAGGGGATCAATTTGCCATAAAAGATATGGTGTGGCCAATTGGCCCCAACTTGGTTCCAGGTTAGAATTGCTGCAACACCCATGGAGGAGGGTCAATCTTTGTGGTTGTGACACCAAGAGGGTAAAACTACCCTTAAGCTACAAAAATCTTAGTAAAAGCAGTCTTTACTGGTTTCTACATGTCTTTCACACATTCTGACGTGTTTTGAAGGCTCTAGACCAGGTATTACTATAGTAATGGCTGATTTAAGGGCCAAAAATGGCTAAAACCAGCCCTTTTTGGTCTAAACTAGGGTTTAATGATGCCATAACTGGCTTTTCTGGTGTCAGACTGTTATTTACGACTGACAAGAATAAATTTTGCTTTTGGAGCAAGAAAATTGATGGCTATAAAAGAATGTCTTCTTTGTGCCACTTTTTTCTTCATGTTAGAATCTTTTCCTTTTATAATTAGCTTAAACACTGCTAAACTAATCAATAAAATATTCCAAAAATCCTTTTTAAAATAATTTTAAGCCTTTTCACCATGTGAAAAAATCATTGTAATCATTGTTTGTAACTCTTATAATCATTTTTACCCATAGAACCATGCCATAAATGGATTGAAGCATCCTTCATCACTGTTAACTTTGTAACTTTGTTTCCAAATTCACTCTGGACAGTTTTGGGTGTTTTTTCTCTTTAAATACCTTTTTAAAGACTTTTCCTTTAATTAATTTCTTGCAGCTCTTTGCTCAATTAATTCCAATTGAAATTGCTCTTGAAGAAATTTCTTATGTAGCCTTAAATATCTCTTGTAGAGTATTTTTGGATAAATATTTATTGTTGGTAAAAGAAATAAATCTTTATAATATTATTGTTTTATACTTATTAAGCTAAAAACAATAAAATTGTCGTGTTTTCTCTTGAAAATACTATTTCATACTATTTCTTAATTATATTTTACCTTATACAAATCTTGAGGACAGGAAAAGTACTTGATTTTTAATCAAAGTTTCATATCCACACCTTACATTTTGGGGACCAGCCATGATATTTTACCCGTGACATAACTTTTTACTCTTTTTAATTTTTTTTCCTTATATTGAAACATTTAAAAACATATAAAAAATACTTATAATTCAAAAAATCCATAAAAATAGCCTTTTTCATGTTATAAGTGAGGCTTTATTTTTTCATTTCTCTTTTAATTTTTTTTACTTAAGCAAATGGCTTTTTAATTAATTTTAGTATCTGAAAATGTGTTAAGACAAGTAAATATTGAAACAGCCTCAACAGTAACAAGCATTATTCCTGCAAGTGCTGTGAATTCTGACCATAATAGTACAATTATTCTAACTCAGAATAATCAACCTTAACCAATTTTTTCTGAATAAATTAACTTGGATATCAGTAATACCCTCCAGACAGAAAAGAATTTGGCCAATAGTAAGTTTTTTGACATAAAAATACTATTTTTACGCTTTTTAATCATAAAATATGCCTTCAACCAGATCAGGAGCCAGCTATAACCCCTCAAGCAGCTACCAAAAAGGTCATAGACGTGATTATGGCAGAATCCAATCAGTTACAGAAGGGCAAGGGTCAGTTGAAGACTTTCAAATTAATAAATCATGTCATTCTGAAGCTGATAATACTATTTTACCTTCAAACAGAGCTGAAACAGCCACAAGAAGCCTCAGTGGAAATATACAAACCCAGCCAGAAGGCTTAAAACAATGCATCACAGCACAAAGAGTACCAGATCCTTGCAGATCTGTGAAAAAACTGCATGAAATATTACCTGACTGTAAGAAGATTCCTGGGCCATCCCAACACTTGCAAGTTGCTCAATGAATGGCATCCCTTGATGGAAAAGAAGAAAATGATGCTTTTAACAGCAGAATGGAGGAAAAACAACCCTCCACCACCCAAGCAAGTGCCAAAAACAGCCCCAGTACCCAGCAGCAGCAATTCCAACGTGAAAAAGCAGCCCAAGCTCAAAACAAGGGCAAAGGCAAAGCACCAGCCACAAACCCTTAAAGCAAGTGATACAGAATCCCAAAACTTCAGCAGGATGCCATGGAGAATGTATTCCAGATGGCCTGAACAATGATGGAATTACAGAAAAAGGAGGAAGCCAGATTAAAATATCAGAAATGATTTCTGACATTTTTGATTCTATCCCAGAGTTGTATGAAACTATAAATTATGTAAAGACTCATGCTTCTGATAAAAATTCATACATTTGTAACAATCTTAAAACAAACAACTTAAGTCTGAGCCAAATAAATTAGACATTATATGTTTTGAATAAGCTTTAAGAGCAATTGAAACTTCTAATGATGACAATTCATTTGGGAATAAATTAAATGAACAATCTTCCATTATTGAAGAATTGACAGACAAATAATCTAAATTCATTATTGATTACATAATTGAAACAAGAAGAAAGCAAGCCATAAGTACTATCAAAGAGGAGGATGAGAATGTTCTTGAGAATATTTCAAAATCATTTTCTGAAATAAAGACATATACAATTGCCTTGAAAAAGTGTTTTGACACCTCACAAGAGGAAATATCAAAATTAACAATGAAGTTGGATCAGAGCACTTCTGATAATACTAGACACACAGAACTATGGCAAGAATTAACAAAAACAGAAGATAATCATAAACCTAATGTAGTAAGTTGAATAAAAAGCTTACAACATGAATTGAGAAATTCCCAAAAAGGTAACAACAGTAAAATGAATGATATTGAACAATTAATTCACACCTTACCAAAAATTTCTACACCTTTGAATCAGAATGAGGGCACAAGAATTCCAAATCCACAAGTATTGGAGGCTGAAAACTCACAGTTGAAAAATGAATTTTCCACTTTTTTTCATAACTTGGAACCATAAATGGGCCAAGCACTCTTGAAAGAAGTACCAAAACTTAAAGAATGGCCTCACTTAAGTGGTGAAGGAGAATATGACCATATGGAATTCATCAGAGGTATTGAAATGATTAAAGAAGATTTTAAGCTACTAGACAGATTGGTGAAATCAAGATTTAACACTTTGTTTACAAAATCAGCCCACAGATGGTATATAAAATTAAGGCAAGAACATGGAAACCAAAGTTGGACTTGGTGGAAAGCGCAAATTATTAACAAATGGGCCAATGATGCTTGGAGGCTTAAAGTGGAAACAGCCTTTGAATCTACCAAATGTAATGCTGATAAAGACAAAGCTTTACCATAATTTTGCCAACAAAAAGACAGATTAACAGCATTGTATCCTGACATGTCTGGATCTATGAGCCACAGAAAAATTCTGAGAAAATGTGGAGGTGAATTAGAGCATTCTGTCAAAAGAAGGACTACTGAAAAATCTTCAGCAGAAGATATTATCAATATATTAGAAGAAGTAACAACCAGAACCAGAATTGGTTCTAGTAGGGTGAATCTCAAAACAAGGTCTAATACACTTTGGAAAGATTTTGTGCACAAAAATCCCAAAGAAAATTTTAATAATATGAAGTATAAAGCTGCAGATATAATCAGAAAGCTCCATATTTGCAAAAGAACCACCCACTTAGACAATGCATGTTTAAAAAGGGTAAAATCAATGAAATTGAGATTGAAAAAGAACCTGATTCTGAAAAAGAGGATAATATAATTGAGGAAAATTCAGATGATAAGTCATCAATATTTTCTGAATCTTCAAAAGTTATAGAAAATATCAATTACACTTTTGACATCATGGAATCTTATTTCCACTTGCTACAATTAAGCAATGGTCAACATGATTTGTCAAAAATTCAAGATGCACAACCTATGAAGACCAAACCAAACAGGCAAAAAATTTATACAGCTGGTAACTCCTGTATAAAAGAAGTGGTAGTTGACAATGAACCCACTAAACTTTCACTTGACCCAGGAGGGCTTCTGCTCTTGTGTGGGCAAATCTTTTCTTAAGACTTGTGCACCAAATTTGGAAGACCAATTTTTACAAATTGATGGCATAAAATTCAATAGTGCAAGTAATACAATGAAAGCATTGGGAATCGTTGAGACCACTGTCATATCTCCACATATTAATGGAAATTTAAGAATCACTGTTGAATTTGTTGTTATGGAAAATTTCTCTAGTATTCATTTTATATTGGGAAATGACTATTTGATCATGTATGGCATAGACATACATCACAACAAGGACAGATACTTTACTATTGGAGACAATACGCATCAGAAATTTGGCTTTTTACCATTACAAAGACAAATTAAAATAAGCAGGATAGCATCAGTCAACTTAGAGGTGGAAAGATTAAAATCTGAACAGTTAAGTGAAGCTGAAATAAGCCTTCATCTGACTAATAAGTAGGAAAATGAACTTTCTTCCCTATTATATGACCACAGAGAAGCATTTGCATCAGACAAACAACCTTTGGGGGAAATTATTGCTCATGAAGTTGACATCATCCTTAATATTGAGATACCTTATCCACCACTCTTAAGAAGACTTGCATATCCAGCAAGTCCAAAATAAAGAAAAGCTCTGGAATTTCATATTAAAGAACTTCTAGACCTTGGCGTAATAAGAAAGGTTGGCCATAATGAGGGAGTAGAAATAAATACACCAGTCATAGTGGCATGGCATAATTTAAAATATAGGATGGTTGGGGACTTTAGAGCTCTGAACACTCACACTGTTCCAGACAGGTACCCAATACCAAAAATCCAAATTGCCCTTACCCAGATATCTGAAGCATTGTATATAACCACTATGGATTCCCTTAAGGGATTTAATCAGAATGTGGTGACACCAAGGGCAAAAAAATACTTGAGAATTATTGTTTATTGTGGGGTATATGAATATTTGAGGATGCCTTTTGGTATCAAGAATTTACCTTCACACTTCCAAAGAATGATGAATGAAATCTTCCCTGAAGAAATTTCAGAAGGATGGTTAATTGCTTACATTGATGATATTATTGCCTGTTCCAAAGCTTGGGAAAAACATATGTACAGATTATCCAGAGTTTTGACAAAAATACAATCTGTAAACATGAAATTTCTTTAAAGAAATGCCATTTTGGATATAAAGAAATTAAAGGACTGGGACATGTAGTATCTAGTTTATCCCTTGGAATTGACAAGAACAAGGTTGCAGAAGTATTGCTAAAAGCCATGCCTCAGAACAAGAAAGAATTTAAGTCATTTTTGGGGTTGGCAGGATATTACAGGGCAAAATATTAAAGATTTTGCATCCATAGCCAGACCTCTTTATGAATTATGTGACAAAGAAACAGTATTTGAGATGACTGTTGACAGAGTAAAAGCCTTTGAATCTTTGAGACAATCCTTGACCACTTCTCCACTCTTACTTATTCCAGACTTTAAGCTTCCTTTTAAGCTTTATATTGATGCATCAGGAGATGGGCTTGGTTCTGAACTTCATCAAGTCCAGATTATAAATGATAAACCTGTGGCAGGACCCATATGCTTCATATCCAGGCAAATAAAACCAACTGAAGCCAGATATAGAGCCAGTCAAATGGAGTGCTTATGACTTGTCTGGGCCTTGGAGAAGCTAAATTACTTCATGAAGGGATGTGTTTTTGAATTAATAACAGATTGTACCTCTGTTAAATAACTTTTAAACATGAAGACACCTAACAGAAATATGCTCAGATGGCAAATAGCCATAAAAGAATATAGGGGTAATATGACTATTGTTCACAAAGATGGGAATTTTCATAAAAATTCAGATGGACTGAGCAGATGGCCACTACAAAATAATATTTATAATCCTGATTATGTGCCAGAAGATGCTTCCCCAAAAATCCCCATGGAAGGAATCAGTGCTACAGACCTGAACACCACTTTCTTTGAGGAGGTAAGAAACAGTTATACTCAGGATAAAAACTGTAGCATTTTATGCCAATTACTTACCAAGGACTGTAAAGACAATTCTTTGATAAGTGCCTTAGATAGGATATGAAGAAAATCATATGATGAAGGAATATTCCACTTACTGGATGGTATAATTTACCACAAAACTAAGCATACATGTGTCGTTACTGTTGTGGACAGGTCCTGAATCAATCTTGTACTTAAAGAATGCCACGACAGCCCTTTCTCAGGAAATCTGTCTGAGGACAGAACAAGAGAAAAAATAAAAACCTGCATATGGTGGCCAATGTGGCAGAAAGATGTTGCAGAATATTTCAAAACCTGTGACAGATGTCAAAAAGCAAAGAAATCCACTGGAAAAAGACTTGGAAATATGATCAAGATCCAAGAACCCAGAAGACCTTGGGAAATTGTCCATATGGATTGGGTTACTGGCCTGCCATCAGAGGGTGACAGAAGTTATAATGCTTGCCTAGTGATTGTTGACAGATTTAGTAAGAATCCGGCGTTTCTACAATGTCACAAGGATGATACAGCCATGGATACAGCTCTTCTTATGTGGAATAAAGTAATATCATGGACTGGCGTATTCACAAAAATCATGAGTGACAGAGATTCCAAATTCACCTCAGCACTATGGACAAATCTTTACCAACTATTTGGGACAAATTTATCCTTCTCTACAGCCTACCACCCACAAACTGATGGTCTGGCTGAAAGGATGATCCAAACCTTGGAAGATATGGTAAGAAGACTTTGTGCATAGGGCCTTGAATTCAAAGATTGTGATGGATTTAACCATGATTGGTGTACTCTTTCACCAGGACTAAAATTGGCATATAAGACATCCATTAATGCCGGTACCAATCAAACTCCTGCTATTCTAGAAAAGAATGGAATCCCAAATTACCTCAAGATTCCTTGAGGAAAGAACTGGTTGAAATACATCTTACAGCTGCTAGCTTTGAAGGAATGCTAGAAAAAGCTAGAAAGCATGCAGTGAGGTGAATATAGGACTCTTTTGCATATGCTAAGGACAAATGGGACAATTCATATTCCACTCCAGATTTCAAAGTGAGGCATTTAGTACTTGTATCCACCACTAACTTCAATAACATCAAAGGATGTAAAAATCTCAAAGACTCCTTTTCAGGACCTTTTGTTATTAAGGCCCTTCATGGAGGAAATGCTGTTGAAGTAGAATTATCTGAAGAACTTAGCAATAAGCATCCTACATTTCCACTGAGCTTGATAAAGCAATATAAATCTAGTTGAGCTGAAAGATTTCCTTTGAGAAATAAGATTACCCAAGTTATACCTCCTATTGAATCATCTGGTATGAATAAGATTACCAAAGCTCTCAAAGAAAGAAAGTTGAGAGCCAATAAAGTAAGGGAATACCTTGTTAGGTACAGTGACCCAGCTTGTGAATATGAATGGTTAGCAGAAAAGGACATACTTGAAGCTACTCAACTTCTTGGAAGGTTAAGAAATACTATCAATAACAATATTACAAAGCAATATTCCTTTTTAGGAGGAGGGAATGTGAGCCTTAGAGGTATTTTCATATACCCAAAAGACCACAAATAACAAAATAAGATACAAATTGAAAGAAAATGCATTTATCTATTTTATCAAAATAAAAATTAAAATATAAATAAGAGTTTATATACAAAAATAAAAGTTTAATTATAATCTAAAATGAAAATTACATTAACATTTTAAAATTATGACAATGCAATTTTACTTGAAAAAATTAACCAAAAATGAATTTTTCATAAAATTGATGAAATTAAAATATTTTTGGTAAAACGTTACATGGAATATACTGTAACTTTTTATCCAATAAATAAACTTAAGAAAATTACTTCACCATTGGATTCCTCATAAAAAATAAGGTGGGGTCACCTGTGGATAAAATTTCTGTAGGTTAACTCTAAATAAGCTTAAATTAAGTTTTTAGCATTTTATGTAAAAATGTTTAAAATCCTCAAAACCTTAATTTAATTGAAACCGCATATGGTGTTAACCATCAATTTTTGTGTCAAAATTGAGGTGTTGTGTGTAGCTTAGAAGTTATGAGGAATTGAAGTATGAAATGTCAAAATGTGCGCATGTATTACATGAGTGAACTGTAATTTACATATGAGGTATCAATTATTACAGTTGTGTACTATGAAATTTCAATTGAATTGTATGTGTAAATTACAAATGTATCACATGATGAGGAATTAGAGAAAAAATAAATTGGAAAGATTAAATCTGGTGGAAAAGGAACTCTAGCTCTAAGGGGGATCCAGACCACCAAATTTCTTGCTGAAAGGCGTGGGATATCAAAATAAACACAAATGTTTATCAATTTTGGCCCGGAATTGATTCATAGGGTCTGTGACGCAATTGATGATGAGGTTTTGATACCAACCAGGGTAGTTTTAACTGTTGCCAAGAGGGTAGAACTACCCTTAAGTTACAAAAATCTTGGTAAAAGCAGTTTTAACTGGCTTCTAAGTCTTTTAAACACATTATGCGTCTTTTGAAGGCTCTAGACCAGATATTACTATAGTAATGGCTGATTTAAGGGTCTAAAATGGCTAAAACCAGCCCTTTTTGGTCTAAACCAGGGCTCAATGATGCCATAATTGGCTTTTCTGTTGTCAGAGTGTTGTTTAAGACTGACAAGAGTAAATTTTACTTTTGGAGTAAGAAAATTGATGGCTATAAAAGAATTTCTTTGTTGCACCACTTTTCTCTCATGTTAGAATCTTTTCCTTTTATAATTAGATTAAACACTGTTAATCCAATCAATAAGAATATTCAAACCAGCTTTTTTAAAATCATCTTGAACATTTTAACCACATGAAAAAATCATTATAATCATTTTTTGTAACTCTTATAATCAATTTTACCCCTTGAACCACCCCATAAATGAATTAAAGCATCTTTTATCACTGTTAGCTTTGTCACTATGTTTCCCAATTCACTCTGGTCACTTTTGGGAATTTTTTCTCTTTGAATAACTTTTTAAAGACTTTTTTCTTTAATCAATTTCTTTCAGTTCTTTTCTCAATTAATTCCAATTGAAATTGCTCTTGAAGAAATTTCTTTTGTAGCCTTAAATATCTCTTGTATAGTATTTTTGGATACATTTTTATTGTTGGTAAAACAATAAATCTGTATTATATTATTGTTTTATACTTATTAAGCTAAAGACAATAAAGCTGGCTTGTTTTCTTCTAGAAATACTTTTTCATAGTGTTTTCCTAATTATATTTTACCTTATACAAATTTTGAGGACAGGAAAAGTACTTGATTTTTAATCAAAGTTTCATATACACACCTTACATGTTTCCAAGAGGTTAAAGCTATTGTTAAGATAAAAATCCATAGTAAAGACAGTTTTAACTGGTTTGGATGTCTCTTACACACATTCTTACGTGTTTTGAAGGCTTAAAACCAGGTATTACTATAACAATGGCTGATTTAAGGTTCCGAAATAGCTAAAACAGCCCTTATTTAGTCCAAAACAGGGTTCAATGATGGCATAATTGGCTTTTCTGTTGTCAGAGTGTTTTTCACGACTGAAAAGAGTGAATTTTACCTTTGAATTAAGAAAATTGGTGACTATAAGAAAATCTCTTCTCTTCCCTACCTTTCTCTTCATGTTAGAATCTTTTCCTTTTATGACTGGCTTAAACACTGTTAAGCCAATCAATAGAATATTTAAACCAACCTTTTCCTATCATTAAAAACCTTTCAACCATGTGAAAAGACATTATAATTATTTTTAGCCTTGAACCACCCCATAGGTGAATTAAAGAATCTTTCATCATTGTTAACTTTGTCACTTTGTTTCCAAATTCACTCTGGTCACTTTTAGGTGTGTTTTCTCTTTGATATTCTTTTTAAATACTATTCTCCTACATTGATTTCCTGAAGTACTTTGCTCAATTAATTCCAATTAAAATTGCTCTTGAAGAAATTTCTCTTGTAGCCTTAAATATCTCTTGTAGAGTATGATTGGATAAACTTTTATTGTCGGTAAAAAGATAAATCTTTATAGTTTTTCTTATGCTTATAAAGTCAAAAAAAATAAATTTGGCGTTTTCACTTTTGAAGATATTAATTCTTAACATTTTTAATCATATTTTTACCTTATACAAATTTTGAGGACAGGAAAATTACTTGATTTTTAATCAAAGCTTCATATCCACACCTTAAATTTGGGGGCCAAGCAGTGATATTTTACCTGCAACATAATTTTTTTACCTTCTTTAATCTTTTTCTGATATTGAAAAATTCAAAAATCCATAAAAAATACTTATAATTCAAAAAATTTGATAAAAAATAAAACTTTTTTCATATCATAAGTGAGCCTCATTTTTTCATTGTATCTTTTGAAAAAACTTCTTTTTAATTAATTAATTGCTTGTTTCCATTAATTTTAGCTTCTGACAATGTGGTAAGATAAGAATACATTGAAACTTCATCAACAGTTACTAGAATTATCCCTGCAAGTACTGTCAATTCTGAGCATAATAGTACTGTTATTATAACTCAGAATAATCAACTAGAACCAATTTCTTCTGAATTAAGCAATTTTGACATTTGTAATACTCTCCAAAAAGGTAAGAATTTAGCCAATAGTAATTTGTTTGACGTAGAGTCACTATTTTAAGCTTTTTTAATCATAATGATTCCTTCAACTGGATCAGGAACCAGCTATAACCCCTCAAGAAGCTCCCAAAAAAGGTTATAGATGTGATTCTGGCAGAAGTAAATCAGTTACAGAAGAACAAGGGTCAGTGAATGAATCGCAAACTGATAGATTATGCCATTCTGAAGCTGATAATACCATTTTACCTTCAAACAGAGCTTAAACCACACTAGAAGCCTCAGTGGACATATAAAAAGCCATCTAGAAGGCCTACAAAGATGCATTGCAGCACAGAGAGTTCCAGAACCTTGCAGATCTGTGGAAAACTGCATTAACTCTTACCTAACTGTGTGAAAGCTTCTGGGCCATCCCAACACTTGAAAGTTACTCAATGGATGGAATGCATTGATTTAAAAGAAAAACATGATGCTTTTAACAGAAGAATGGAGGAAAAAGACCCTCCACCACCCAAGCAAGTTCCAAAAACAGCCCCGGTAGCCAGAAGCAGCAATCCCAATGTGAAAAAGCAGCCAAAAGCTCAGAACAAGGGCAAAGGAAAGGCACCAGGTACAAACCTTACAGCCAGGGAGACAAATCCCAAAGGCTTAGCAGGATGCCATGGAAAATGAATTTCAGATGGCCAGAACAATAATGGAATTACAGAAAAAGAAGGAAGCCAGACTAAAATATCAGAAAGGATCTCTGATATTCTGGATGGCATTCCAAACTTTTACATAGCTATAAATGACCCAAAAAGTCATATTTCTGATAAAAATTCATCAATTTGTAACAACCTTAAAACAAATAACTTAAGTCTGAGCCAAATTAATGAGACACGTATGTGTTTTGAAAATGTTTTGAGAACAATTAATACTTGTAATAATCAAAATTTATTTGGAAATAAGTTAATAGGACAATCTGCCATTATTGAAGAATTAACAGAAATATATTCTAAATGCAATATTGATGACACAATTGAAACAAGAATAGAATAAGCCATAAATATTATCAAAGAAGATAATTTGAAGGTCCTTCATTATACTTCAAACTCATTTACGAAAGTAAAGACATATAAAATTGCCTTGAAAAAGTGTTTTGACACCTCACAACAAGAATTATTAAAATTAAAAATGAAGTTGAATAAATTCATTTCTGATAGCACTTGACAAACATAATTATGGCAAGAATTAACACATAAGGAAGATATGTATAAAACTGAAGTAATAAATTTAATACAAAGCTTCCAACATGAGTTCGGAAATTCTCAAAGTTGTAGAAACAGTAAAATTAATGTTATTGAGAAATTACTGCACACCTTACCAAGAATGTCTACAACTATGGATCAACATGAGGGTACAATAATTTCCAACCCACAAGTATTGGATGTAGAGCATTCACAATTAAAAAATGAATTTTCCACCTCTTTCCATGACTTGGAGCAATAAATTAGCCAAGCACTGTTGAAATAAGTACCAAAACTTAAGGAATGGCCTCACTTCAGTTGTGAAGGAGAATATGACCATATGGGATTCATCAGGGGTATTGACATGATTAAATAAGATCTTGAATTACCAGACGGATTGGTAACAGCAAGATTGAACACCTTGTTTACCATATCAGCCCACAGATGGTATATCAAATTAAGACAAGCACATGGACACCAAAGTTTTACTTGGTGAAAAACCAAAATCGTTAACAAATTTGTCAATGATTCTTGGAGATTTAAGGTGGAAACGGCCTTTGAATCTTCAAAATTTAATGCTGACAAAGATAGAGCTTTACCATGGTTTTGCTAACAAAAAGATAGATTAAAAGCATTATATCCTGACATGTCACAATTTATGATTCACAGAAACATTCTAAGACAATGCAGAGGTGATTGAAAGAACACAGTTGAACCAAGAACTACTGAACAATCCTCAGCAGAGGGTATTATTAATTTATTAGAAGAACTAACCCTCACAACCAGAATTAGTTCTAGCGAGGTGAATTTCAAAACAAGATTTAATACACCTTGGAAAGATTCTGTGGACAAAAATCCCAAAGAACATTTTAATAATATAAAGTATAAATCTGCATATGCAATCAGAAAGTGCCACATTTGTCAAACCATCACGCATTTAGCTAATGCATATCCCAGGAAGGGGAAAATCAATTAATTTCACATTGAAAAGGAACCTGATGTTGAAAAGGATGATGTACTTGAAGATAATTAAGATGATAAATAATAAATATTTTATTAATCTTCAAAAGATATAGAAAATAGCAATGTTTATTCCTGCTTGCCTCAATTGAGAAATGGTCAACTTGATTTGTCAAAAGTTTAAGATGCACAGCTTATGAAAACCAAACCAAACAGAGGTAAGTTTTATACAGATGGTAGTCCTGTATAACAGAAGTGGTAATCAATAATGAACCCACCAAAATTTTACTTGACCCAGGAGCCTTCTGCTCTTGTGTTGGAAAATCGTTTCTTGAAGCTTGCATGCCAAATTTTGAAGACCAATTGTTACCACTTTATGGCATAAAATTCAACAGTGCAAGTAATCCCATGAGAGCATTGGGAATATTTGAAACTACTGGCATATTTCCACATATCACTGGAAATTTAAGAATAACTGTTCTCTAGTACCCATTTTATGTTGAGAAATGATTACTTAATCATGTATGGAATAGATTTACATAACAATAAAGACAGATGATTTACTATTGGGGACACTAGGAATCAGAAATTGGCCTCTTTACCATTTGAAAGACCAATTAGAGTAAGCAAAGTATCACCAGTCAGCTTAGAGTTAGAGAAATTCAAGTCTGAACAGTTGAATGAAGCTGAAATAAGTCTTCATCTCACTGATAAAAAATAAAGTGAACTTTCTTCCCTTTTATATGACCACAAATAAGCCTTTGCATCAGACAAAGAACCTTTGGGGGAAATGTTTGGACACAAAGTTTACATTATTTTTAATATTTAAAGAACTTATCCACCACTTGTAAGAAGGGCTGCCTATCCAGCAAGCCCAAAATGTAGAGAAGCTTTGGAGCTTCATATTAAAGAACTTCTAGAACTTGGTGTAATAAGGAAAGTTGGCCACAATGAAGAAGTAGAAATAACTACACCAGTCATAGTGGCATGGAATAATGGAAAATATAGAATGGTGGGGGACTTTAGAGCTCTGAACACATACACTGTCCCAGACAGGTATGCAATACCGACAATCCAAATTTCCCTTACCCAAATATCTCAAGCAATGTATATAAGCACTATGGATGCCCTTAAGGGATTTCATCAAAATGGGGTGACTCCAATGGCAAGAAAATAATTGAGAATTATTGTCCATTGTGGGGTGTATGAATATTTGAGAATGCCTTTTGGTACCAAAAATGCACCTTTACACTTCCAAAGAATGATTAATGAAATTTTCCCTGAAGAACTTTCAGAAGGTTGATTAATCATTTACATTGATGAAATTATTGTCTGTTCTAAGACTTGGGAGGAGAACATATACAGATTATTCAGAGTTTTGGGGAAATTTCAATCTGTAAATATAAAGATTTCTTTAAAGAAGTGTTGTCAGCCTGTGACTCAAAACCAGAGCACAAGCATGACAGCCAAAATACCATAAACCAATGGTATAGCCAAGATACCACCAAAACATGGAGCTGAGCCAAATCAGCTCAAAAGGTATCAAACGCAAGAGGAAACTCACCTCTTCCTGAAAATATAAGTCCCATCACCGTAGGACAAGGAATAACAAAGTTATTCCTACTCAAAGTTATTGCTGAGCATAAACCTTAATTTTCCCCTCTCATCTAAAATCTAGAAGGAGAGGACTAACCCCATCAAATAGGTATTCAAAATAAAGCTCTAAGCCAGGGCTATCCAATGGTACCAGCCAAACTGAGCTAGCACCAATATTACTGGAGTTATGGTCAATTTCAGGCCAAATAAGGGTGAACAAAACATTCACCTCTCATCTAACTTCTACAGTTTTAGTGCGGGATACCTGAGGTGGGGTATTTTTGGAAAGAGAACAATTAGGGCTATCTTATGGTTCCATTCATTCCCCCATAGCTCAACTAGAACAAAAGTTATGGGGCAAACAAGCTCAATACAGCTTTTTGCCTAAAACACGCAAAGGTACAAAAATCTTGTACATGGGATAACTTCGCCATATTTAATGATACCCATATTAAATGAGGTACCATTGTGTAGAGCACATACAGGGCTACACACGGAACCAATTTTGAGGTTGATATCTCAAGAATTGGCAAAGTTATGGCTGTTTTAAGGTCAAAATCCCACCTGCTGTCATATACAGCCTTACCATGGGATATTATCCCATAATCATGAATATGAGGTGTCAAATAGACGAAGAAGCATGTTTTTACTTCAATACCTCATATGTCAGTTAATACTGGGGTCCCATACAGTTTCTGTACAGCATTCTATGCGTCATACACGTCAGAATCAGGCTGTGAGGTCCCCAAATGAAAATTTTCACCCTGTATTGGTGAAAACTGCCCAGATGTGGTTTCAAAGCCAAATCTGAGCCCAATACAGGGTATAAAGGCTGTTTTTAAACCACAAGCCTGTCCTGGAGAGTGAAAAATCTTCACTTCCTCTACGTGGAAAGGTCTAGCAGCCTTTCCACCCCAATTTCAGGATAAAAGGAGGGCTTTCCACAGCCAAAATCATCTCCTCATCCTGCTCTTGAATAACCTACGTAGTAAACTGTCAAAAACAGTTTTACTCTTGGTTAATAATCAGGTATACTCTTAAATTAAAGTATTGTAGTCTTTATTAGTGTAACCCAACGGGTAAAGCTGCACCCAGGGCTTTCAACAGCGCTCACCACCACTATATTCATTATAGTAAAGCCCTTTTATTTTAAATTAAATCCATCTTAAACCTTTACAAATCATTTTTAAACTATTTTCCACGTGTCACAGTCATAGTTTTAGTTGTAAATAGTTTTATTACTACTTCATCATAGACTCATCCTGACATTTTGGGGGCCTGGCCGTGTTTTTAACTTATTTTGGACCTTTACAAGTAAGTTTTTTCTCTTTTTTATCATTTATTGACACCTGTTTTATCTTTTTTAGGCGTCATTTCCTTTTTAAATATATATTTTATATATATATTTATTTTTAATTCTGATTATACTCATATTTTCAAGAGTATTTGTCAAGTGGCTAATAACCACAAGACCAGTATTTTTGGTGTGTTTTGTATATAAAAACACCTTAAGCCACTAATACAGTCCTGATTCCTAATTGAATTGAGACAGCTCATACTGATAAACCAACAGTTGAGGCGTGTTTGGGTACATTGTTAACTCAATTACCCTGTAATACACCATCTTTGACAGGTTATACTTGCTAAATACAAGTATTCTGTGAGATATTGATATACAAACAGTATACCACATATCAGTAAGCTGTATTTTTTGACGTGGAATTGTTAATTCAATTACATTGTCATAATACAAGGGCATATTGTAATAATATACAGGCCCAGAGGTCATTCTTAGACGTGCAAAACCAGCCTTTTAAGAAGTCTTAACTGACATAAGTCCTCTTTTCCTGTTTGATTCAGTGGAAGAAAATGTCATACCACTTGAGACCCAGTCACAGGCCAACATACCAGTGACACCCTCAGAACCAGAGGGCAGCAAGGGCAAGGGAAAAAGACTTAGTGAAGGCCTCATTACAGCAAAAAAGTGGACACCAATAGCCACTCAGAGGAGTAGAAAACCACAAAACTCTGCTTCAATACAAGGTAAACCCACCTTAACCACTTGTACAGGGAAGATTACAATTATTAACCCAGTTGTAACCTCCAAAGGCAAACTTCACAAATCAGCAGATAACAAATTTGTACAAGGCACAGTCAAAGGTAAATACCCTAAGAACATAAAGTTTTTGACTGCTTGCAAACACTGATATGTCCCCTTCATACCTCAGAGACCTTGGTTTCCAAAGGAACCAGCCAGAGGACAGAGAAGCATTGTCCAGAACCAGAAGACCTGAAAGAAGACACCTTGGACACAGTGGTGGATGGCAAAACAATGAGGGAGATAATATCAACCTTGCCATTCACACTCCAATTCAACAGAAACCTCAAACCAGAGGACTTGAAAGATATGGATCAAGTTCTTCAGATCCACCAACTCCTCAAAGATTTATTTCAATGGAGCATGGACAAAAAGAGGTTCAACCTAGCAGCTCACTGGGCAGAACTGGGATCAAGTTGCCAGAAGATCTGTCTCAAAGAGATAGACTTCAAAGACCTTATGGTAATCACCAAGGGTTGGAATCCTACCAGGCAGCACAGACTCCTGGAGGCAAGGGCACAGAGGATAAGGGAGAATCAGGCCACTATCCTAGCTATAGAAGAACAGTTAACCCAGACAGGGCCTACTCAGATTCCTTCAGGTTCACAAGGAGCAGGCCAAACCAGCTCTCCAGTGGCTTCACACCATTCAGAAACCAGCATATCAGTGGCCAAGAGTCACCATTCTTCACAATTCCAGGAAGTTTCCAGGAGAAGACAAGGAAACAAGGGCAATAACAAAGCCTCCTTCAATCAGAGGAGGAAAGAGTCAGACCCCATGATCCAGAAGCTGTTAGATTTGGTAAAAGAAGTACACAAGATCCAGAAGTAGTTGTAAACCACTCTAGAATCAGTAGTCCTAGTAATAGAAACATTACCCCCACTCAGACTGAAAATAACATTGTCACATCTGAGAGTAACATCAACAGTGATACACTGTGGTTACAAATGTCCCAATATGCTGAACAATCTGCAAAGCAGTTTGCAGAAATTAAAGCTAGCCAAGAGAGGATGAGACAAACTCAAGCCTCCTTGGAACAAATAGTTAAAAATCTTCAAGAAGGATATGCTCAACTGAGCAAAGACTATGAAGAAACCAACAAAAGACTGAATATAGTCTTTGAAGAACAACACCACAGCACAAGGGACAGGGAGTGTCTGGATCAAGACATTGACAAATTATTTAATGCCTATCATAGCTTGAAGCCCCAACCACAAGGCCAAGCTATGGAGAATCCATATCAACCAGATGACATCAAACCAGATGCCATGTTGTTGAATAAGGCAAGATCTCCATCACAATACCAGGATGGAGATGGCATGTCTTATTCAGAGAAGGAAGCCTTAAACCAGCTTCCTGAGGCCTCAAACTGGCCCGAATTCTCTGGATCAGGAGAATATGATCATATGGAACTCATAGATTATATTGATGGACTCTTCATTGATGTACCAAGCATACCAGACTACTGGATTACTGCTAGATTAAATAGTGCATTTAACGGTCATGCAAGTATATGGTACACAGAAATTAAAGAAATCCATGGCAGAGGAAACTGGCCATGGTGGAAGAGTCAAATCATCCAAAAGTACAGTAATGTAACTTGGATATGGCAAAAGACCATGTCATTTGAGAATGACAAATACTCTGTGGACAAAGATCCATATGAGTGGTGTCTTAGACAGTCTAAAAGACTTAAAGCCATTGATCCTCAGATGAACATTGTAAGGTGTGGATATGAAACTTTGATTAAAAATCAAGTACTTTTCCTGTCCTCAAAATTTGTATAAGGTAAAAATCAATTAAAAATAGTATGAAATATTATTTTTAAGAGAAAACACGCCAATTTTATTGTTTATAACTTTATTAGTATAAAACAATAATATTATAAAAATTTATTGTTTTACCAACAATAAAGATTTATCCAAAAAATACTCTACAAGAGATATTTTAAGGCTACAAAAGAAATTTCTTCAAGAGCAATTTCAATTGGAATTAATTGAGCAAAGAACTGCAAGCAATTAATTAAAGAACAAAGTCTTTAAAAAGAATATTAAAGAGAAAACACGCCCAAAAGTGACCAGAGTGAATTTGGAAACAAAGTGACAAAGTTTACAGTGATGAAAGATGCTTTAATTCACTTTTGGGGTGGTTCAGGGGTAAAAATGATTATAAGAGTTACAAACAATGATTATAATGATTTTTTCACGTGGTTAAAAGGATTAAAATGATTTAAAAAGGGTGGTTGGAATCTTTTATTGATTGGTTTAACAGTTTTAAACTAATTAATAAAAGGAAAAGATTCTAACATGAAGAGAAAAGTGGGGCAAAGAAGACATTCTTTTATAGCCATCAATTCTCTTACTCCAAAAGTAAAATTTACTCTTGTCAGTCGTGAAAAACAGTCTGACAACAGAAAAGTCAATTATGGCATCATTGAACCCTGGTTTAGACCAAAAAGGGCTGGTTTAAGCCATTTTTAGCCATTTTTAGCCATTTTAGACCCTTAAATCAGCCATTACTATAGCAATACCAGGTCTAGAGCCTTCAAAACACGTCAGAATGTGTGTCAGAGGCGTAGAAACCAGTTAAAACTGTTTTTATTATGATTGTTTTATCTTAAGGGTAGTTTTACCTTCTTGGCAACAGCTAAAACTACCCCAGTTGGTATCAAAACCTCATCATCAATTGAGTCCACAGACCCTGTAACTCAATTCCAGGCCAAAAGTGATGAACTTTTGCGTGAATTTTGACATCCCACGCCTGTCAGCAAGGATTTTGGGGGTCTAGCTCCCCCTTAGAGCTGGAGTTCCTTTTCCCCCCCAAATTTAATCTTTCCAATTTATTTTTCCTTTAATTCCTCATCATGTATTATACTTATAATTTACACATGTAATTCAATTCAATTGTACAGTACAATACAGTAATAATTGACACCTCATATGTAAATCAAAGTTCACTTATGTAATACACGCGCACATTTTGACATTTCAATTGAATTCAATTGAAAATACTTTAATTCCTCATAACTTCTAAACTAAACACAACACCTCAATTTTAACACAAAAATTGATGGTTAACACCACATGTGGTGTGAATTAAATTAAGGTTTTGAGGATTTTCAACTTTTGTATTGAAAATACTAAAAACTTAATTTAAGCTTATTTAGAGTTGAGTTACAAAAATTTCACTCAGAGGTGACCCCACCTGATTTTTTATGAGGAATCCAATGGTGAAATAAAATTTATATGTTTATTTATTGGATAAAAAGTTATAATAAATTTTATTTAACTTTTTTCCAAATTTATTTATTTTTTCACAATTTTGTTAAAATTTCATTTTTACTTAAATTTTTCAAGTATAAATGTAATTTTATATTTACAAAATTTAAAGTAATTTTATTTTTAAATTATAATTAATTTTTTTTTTTTAATATAATTTTATATTTATATTTTTTATTTTTATTTTAATAATATAAATAAATTTATTTTATTTATATTAATATGTTATTTTTTATATTTGTGGTCTTTTGGGTATATGAAATTACCTCTAAGGCTCACATTCCCTCCCCCTAAAAAAGAATATTACTTTGTAATATTGGTGTTTCTAGTGTGTCTGAATCTCCTCAGGAGTTTGGTGGCTTCTGGTATATCTTTCTCTTCTAACCATTCATCTTCACAAGTTGGGTCACTGTACCTAACAAGGTATTCCCTTACTTTCTTGGTTCTTAATTTCCTTTCTTTAAGAACTTTGGTTATTTTCTTAGTACCAGATGTCTCAATAGGAGGTATAACTTGGGGAATCTTATTCCTCAAGGGAAATTTCTCAGCATCACTAGATTTGTATGGCTTTATCAAGCTTACTGGAAATGTAGGGTGCTTATTGCTAAGTTCTTCAGATAACTCCACTTCAACAGCATTTTCTCCATGGAGGGCCTTAATCACAAAAGGTCCTGCAAAGGAGTCTTTTAACTTTTTACATCCTTTGATGTTATTGAAGTTAGTGGTGGATACAAGAACTAGGTCCCCCACTTTGAAATCTGGAGTTGCATGAGATTTATCCCATTTGTCTTTAGCATATGCAAAAGAGTCCTCCATGCATCTCACTGCATGCTTTCTAGCTTTGTCTAGCATTCCTTTGAAGCTAGCAGCTGTGGGATGTATTTCAATTAAGTCTTTCCTCAAGGAATCTTGGGGTAACTTGGGGTTCCATCCTTTTTCTAGAATAGCAGGAGTCTGATTGGTACTGGAATGGATTGATGTTTTATATGCTAATTCCAGTGCTGGTAACAGAGTACACCAATCATGGGTAAATCCATCACAATCTTTGAATTCAAGGCCATATGCACAAAATCTTCTCACCATGTCCTCTAAGGTTTGGATCATTCTTTCAGCCAGACCATCAGTTTGTGGGTGGTAGGCTGTAGAGAAAGACAGTTTTGTGCCAAATAATTGGTGAAGATTTGTCCATAGAGCTGACGTGAATTTGGGATCTCTATCACTGATGATATTTGTAAATATCCCAGTCCATGACACTACTCTATTCCATATCAGAAGAGCTGTATCCATGGCTGTATCATCTTTGTGACATGGTAAAAAGATTGGAGTTTTACTGAATCTGTCCACAATTACTAGGCAAGCATTATAGCTCCTGTCACCTCCTGGTGGTAGGCCAGCTACCCAATCCATATGGACAATTTCCCAAGGTCTGTTTGGTTCTTGGATTTTCATCATATTTCCAAGTCTTTTGCCAGTGGATTTATTTGCCTTTTGGCATCTGTCACAGGTTTTGCAATATTCTGCAACATCTTTTTGCCACATTGGCCACCATATGCAGGTCTTTACTTTCTCTCTTGTTCTGTCCTCAGAAAGATGTCCTGAAAAGGGACTATCATGGCATTCTTTCAGTACAAGATTGATTAATGACCTGTCTACAACTGTCATGACACATGTGTGCTTGGTTCTGTGGTAAATTATACCATCCAGTAGGTGAAATCTCCCTTCATTATAAGATTTTCTCCATACTTCATCCAAGGCATGTATTAGAGAGTTGTCTTTACAGTCTTTGTTAAGTAATTGGCATAAGATGCTACAATTCTTATCTTGAGTGTAGCTATTTCTGACTTCTTCAAAGAAGGTGGTGTTCAAGTCTGTAACACTTATTCCTTCTATTGGAATTTGTGGTGAAGCTTCTTCTGGAACATAAGCAGGATTATCAATGCTATTTGGTAATGGCCATCTGCTTAGTCCATCTGCATTCTTATGAATATTCCCATCCTTACGAACAATAGTCATATTGCCTCTGTATTCTTGTATGGCTATTTGCCATCTGAGCATGTGTCTGTTAGGTGTTTTCATGTTCAAAAGTGATTTCACAGCTGTACAATCTGTTATTACTTCAAAACCACATCCCTCTAAGAAATAGTTCAATTTCTCTAAGGCCCAGACAAGGCATAGACATTCCATTTGACTTGCTCCATATCTGGCTTCAGTTGGTTTGATTTGCCTGGATATGAAACATATTGGTCCTTCTACAGGTTTGTCATTTATGATCTGAACTTGGTGAAGTGCAGCACCTAGTCCATCCCCTGATGCATCAATATACAGTTTGAAAGGCAATTTAAAGTCTGGCATCAGTAAGAGTGGAGCAGTGGTCAATGCTTCTCTTAGAGACTCAAAAGCTTTGACTCTGTCAACAGTCATCTCAAATACTGTGTCTTTGTCACACAACTTATAAAGTGGTCTTGCTATGGATGCAAAGTCTTTAATGTGTTGCCTGTAATATCCTGCAAAACCTAAGAATGACTGAATTTCCTTCTTATTCTGAGGCATGGGTTTTAACAATACTGCTGCAACTTTGTTTTTATCAATTCCAAGGGACAAACCAGATACAACATGTCCTAGTGCCTTAAGTTCTTTAAATCCAAAATGACATTTCTTCAAGGAGATTTTCATGTTTACTGATTGGATTTTTGTCAAAACTCTTGATAATCTGTACATGTGCTCCTCCCAAGTCTTTGAACAGATAATAATGTCATCAATGTAAATGATTAACCATCCTTCTGAGAGTTCTTCAGGGAAGATTTCATTCATCATTCTTTGGAAGTGTGAAGGTGCATTTTTGATACCAAAGGGCATCCTTAAGTATTCATACACTCCACAATGAACAATAATTCTCAAGTATTTTCTTTCTCTTGGTGTTACTACATTTTGATGGAATCCTTTAAGGGCATCCATAGTGGTTATATACACTGCTTGAGATATTTGAGTAAGGGCAATTTGGATTTTTGGTATTGGGTATCTGTCTGGAACAGTGTAAGTGTTCAGAGCTCTAAAGTCCCCAACCATTCTGGATTTTCCATTATGCCACGCCACTATGACTGGTGTAGTTATCTTACTTCCTCATTGTGGCCTACTTTTCTTATTACACCAAGGTCTAGAAGTTCTTTGATATGAATTTCTAGAGCTTCTCTTGATTTTGGACTTGCTGGATAAGCAGGTCTTCTTAAGAGTGGTGGATAAGGTCTCTCAATGTTAAGAATGATGTCAACTTCATGACCAATAATTGCTCCCAGGGGTTCTTTGTCTGTAGCAAATGCTCCTCTGTGGTCATACAAAAGGGAAGAAAGTTCATTTTCTTGCTTATCAGTCAGATGAAGGCTTATTTCAGCCTCATTTAACTGTTCAGACTTGAATTTCTCTAACTCTAAGTTGACTGGTGATACTTTGTTTACTGTAATTTGTCTTTTAAAGGGTAAAAAGGCAAATTTCTGGCGCTTATTGTCTCCAATTGTAAAGTATCTGTCTTTGTTATTATGTAAATCTATCCCATACATGATTAAATAGTCATTTCCCAATATAAAATGGGTACTAGAGCAATTTTCCATAACAACAAATTCAACTGTGATCCTTAAATTCCCATTTATGTGTGGGAATATGACATTGGTCTCAAAGATTCCTAATGCTTTCATTGGGTTACTTGCACTGTTGAATTTTATACCATCAATTGGTAACAATTGGTCTTCAAAATTTGGTACACAAGTCTTAAGAAAAGATTTTCCAACACAAGAGCAGAAGGCTCCTGGGTCAAGCAAAAGTTTGGTGGGTTTGTTGTCAATCACCACTTCTGTTATACAGGAGTTACCAGCTGTATAACCTTTTCCTCTGTTTGGTTTTGTCTTCATAAGTTGTGCATCTTGAACTTTTGATAAATCAACTTGACCATTGCTCAATTGTGGTAAGTGGGAATAAGATTCCATGATGTCAAAAGTGGCATTGATATTTTCTATATCTTTTGAAGATTCAGAGAATATGGATGACTTATCATCTGAATTGTCTTCAATTATGTCTTCTTTTTCAACATCTGGTTCTTTTTCAATGTCAATTTCATTGATTTTCCCCCTTTTTGGACATGTATTGGCTAAATGGGTGGTGCTTTGGCAAATATGGCATTTTCTGACTGTATCTGCAGATTTATATTTAATATTACTAGAATTTTCTTTGGGGTTTTTGTCCACAGAATCTTTCCAAGGTGTATTAAACCTTGTTTTAAGATTCACCCTACTAGAACCAATTTTGGTTCTGGTGGTTACTTCTTCCAGTATATTGATAATATCCTCTGCTGAAGATTGTTCAGTAGTCCTGCTTTTGACAGCATGCTCTAAGTCACCTCCACATTGTCTCAGAATTTTTCTATGGATCATAAATTCTGACATGTCAGGATATAATGCTGTTAATCTGTCCTTTTGTTGGCAAAACCATGGTAAAGCTTTGTCTTTATCAGCATTAAATTTGGCAGATTCAAAGGCTGTTTCAACTTTAAACCTCCAAGCATCATTTGCCCGTTTGTTGATGATTTGGGTTTTCCACCAAGTCCAACTCTGGTGTCCATGTGCTTGTCTTATTTTGATGTACCATCTGTGAGCTGATCTGGTAAACAAGGTGTTAAACCTGGCTGTTACCAATCTGTCTGGTAATTCAAAATCCTCTTTGATCATGTCAATACCTCTAATGA
This sequence comes from Austropuccinia psidii, assembly GCA_023105745.1. NCBI lineage: Eukaryota > Fungi > Basidiomycota > Pucciniomycetes > Pucciniales > Sphaerophragmiaceae > Austropuccinia > Austropuccinia psidii. The sequence goes on from JALGQZ010000001.1 coordinate 22,184,736, forward strand.
ATTCCATATGGTCATACTCTCCTTCACCACTGAAGTGAGGCCATTCTTTAAGTTTTGGAACTTCTTTCAAGAGTGCTTGGCCCATTGATGGTTCCAAGTTATGAAAAGAAGTGGATAATTCATTTTTTAATTGTGAATTATCAGGATCCAATACTTGTGGATTTGAAATTCTTGTGCCCTCATTTTGATTTAGAGGTGTAGACATTCTTGGTAGGGTGTTCAGTAATTGTTCAATGTCATTCATTTTACTGTTGCTACACCTTTGGGAATTTCTGTATTCATGTTGGAAGCTTTGTATTAAATTTATTACTTCAATTTTATACATGTCTTCTTTATGTGTAAGTTCTTGCCATAACTCTGTCTGTCTTGTATTATCAGCAGTGACTTGATTCAATTTCATTGATAATTTTGATACTTCTTCTTGTGAAGCATCAAAACACTTTTTCAAGGCAATGGTATATGTCTTTACTTCAGTAAATGAATTTGAAATGTCATCAAGGACTTTCTTGTTATCTGTCTTGATAATATTTATGGCTTGTTTAATTCTTGTTTCAATTATGTCATCAATATTGAATTTAGAATATTTATCTGTTAATTCTTTAATAATGGCAGATTGTTCATTTATTTTATTGTTAGAAGAATTATCATTATTGGAATTTTTAATTGTTATCAAAACTTTTTCAAAACACATAAGTGTTTCATTAATTTGGCACAGACTCAGGTTGTTTGTTTTAATGTTGTTACAAATGGTGTCATTTTTATCAGAAAGATGTTTTTTCACGTCATTTATAGCATTATACAACTCTGGGATGGAATCAAATATGTCAGAAATCATTTCTGGAACCTTAATCTGGCTTCCTCCTTCTTCTGTAATTCCATCATGGTTCTGGCCATCTGAAATACATTTTCCATGGCATCCTGCTGAATCTTTGGGATTCTGTAGCCCTGGCTGTAAGGTTTTGGGGCTGGTGCCTTCCCTTTGCCCTTGTTTGGAGTTTGTGGCTGCTTTTTCACGTTGGAATTGCTGCTGCTGGCCACTGGGGCTGTTTTTGGCACTGGTTTGGCTGGTGGAGGGTTGTTTTTCCTCCATTCTAGTGTCAAAAGCATCATGTTTTTCTTCTCCATCAATGGATGCCATCCATTGAGCAATTTGCAAGTGTTGGGATGGCCCAAGAATTTTCTTACTGTCAGGTAAGAATTCATGCAATTCTTCCACAGGTCTGCAAGGATCTGGTACTCCTTGAATTGGAGTGCATTGTTGTATGCACTGTGGCTGGCTTTGTATATGTCCACAGAGGCTTGTTGTGGCGGTGTCAGCTCTTTTTGAAGGTAAAATGGTATTATCAGCTTCAGAATGACCCATTTTAGTTGTTTGGAAGTCATCAACTGACCCTTTTCCTTCTGTACCTGGTTGGCCTCTGCCATAATCACGTCTATTACCTTTTTGGGAGCTGCTTGAGGGGTTGTAGCTGGCTCCTGACCTGGTTGAAGGCATAATTATGGTTAAAAAAGGCTTAAAATAGTATTTTTACGTCAAAAACATATTATTGGCCAAATTTTTGGCTTTCTGAAGTGTATTACTTATATCCAAGTTAATTAATTCAGAAGATATTGGTTCAGGTTGATTATTTTGAGTCACAATAACAGTACTATTATGATCAGAATTAACAGTACTGGCAGGGATAATGCTGGTTACTGTTGAGGCTGTTTCAATGTTTTCTTGTCTTACCACGTTGTCAGACACTAAAATTAATGAAAAAGCCAATTAATTAAGTAAAAAAAAGGTTGTTTCAAAAAAGAAATAAAAATATAAGCCTCACTTATAATATGAAAAAAATTATTTTTTAAGGATTTTTTTGGATTATAAGTATTTTTTATATGTTTTTAAATTTTTCAATATAAGAAAAAAAGATTTAAAAAGAGTAAAAAATATGTCACAGGTAAAATATCACGGCTGGGCCCCCAAATGTAAGGTGTGGATATGAAACTTTGATTAAAAATCAAGTACTTTTCCTGTCCTCAAAATTTGTATAAGGTAAAAATCAATTAAAAATAGTATGAAATATTATTTTTAAGAGAAAACACGCCAATTTTATTGTTTATAACTTTATTAGTATAAAACAATAATATTATAAAAATTTATTGTTTTACCAACAATAAAGATTTATCCAAAAAATACTCTACAAGAGATATTTTAAGGCTACAAAAGAAATTTCTTCAAGAGCAATTTCAATTGGAATTAATTGAGCAAAGAACTGCAAGCAATTAATTAAAGAACAAAGTCTTTAAAAAGAATATTAAAGAGAAAACACGCCCAAAAGTGACCAGAGTGAATTTGGAAACAAAGTGACAAAGTTTACAGTGATGAAAGATGCTTTAATTCACTTTTGGGGTGGTTCAGGGGTAAAAATGATTATAAGAGTTACAAACAATGATTATAATGATTTTTTCACGTGGTTAAAAGGATTAAAATGATTTAAAAAGGGTGGTTGGAATCTTTTATTGATTGGTTTAACAGTTTTAAACTAATTAATAAAAGGAAAAGATTCTAACATGAAGAGAAAAGTGGGGCAAAGAAGACATTCTTTTATAGCCATCAATTCTCTTACTCCAAAAGTAAAATTTACTCTTTTCAGTCGTGAAAAACAGTCTGACAACAGCAAAGCCAATTATGGCATCATTGAACCCTGGTTTAGACCAAAAAGGGCTGGTTTAAGCCATTTTTAGCCATTTTTAGCCATTTTTAGCCATTTTAGACCCTTAAATCAGCCATTACTATAGCAATACCAGGTCTAGAGCCTTCAAAACACGTCAGAATGTGTGTCAGAGGCGTAGAAACCAGTTAAAACTGTTTTTATTATGATTGTTTTATCTTAAGGGTAGTTTTACCTTCTTGGCAACAGCTAAAACTACCCCAGTTGGTATCAAAACCTCATCATCAATTGAGTCCACAGACCCTGTAACTCAATTCCAGGCCAAAAGTGATGAACTTTTGCGTGAATTTTGACATCCCACGCCTGTCAGCAAGGATTTTGGGGGTCTAGCTCCCCCTTAGAGCTGGAGTTCCTTTTCCCCCCCAAATTTAATCTTTCCAATTTATTTTTCCTTTAATTCCTCATCATGTATTATACTTATAATTTACACATGTAATTCAATTCAATTGTACAGTACAATACAGTAATAATTGACACCTCATATGTAAATCAAAGTTCACTTATGTAATACACGCGCACATTTTGACATTTCAATTGAATTCAATTGAAAATACTTTAATTCCTCATAACTTCTAAACTAAACACAACACCTCAATTTTAACACAAAAATTGATGGTTAACACCACATGTGGTGTGAATTAAATTAAGGTTTTGAGGATTTTCAACTTTTGTATTGAAAATACTAAAAACTTAATTTAAGCTTATTTAGAGTTGAGTTACAAAAATTTCACTCAGAGGTGACCCCACCTGATTTTTTATGAGGAATCCAATGGTGAAATAAAATTTATATGTTTATTTATTGGATAAAAAGTTATAATAAATTTTATTTAACTTTTTTCCAAATTTATTTATTTTTTCACAATTTTGTTAAAATTTCATTTTTACTTAAATTTTTCAAGTATAAATGTAATTTTATATTTACAAAATTTAAAGTAATTTTATTTTTAAATTATAATTAATTTTTTATTTTTAATATAATTTTATATTTATATTTTTTATTTTTATTTTAATAATATAAATAAATTTATTTTATTTATATTAATATGTTATTTTTTATATTTGTGGTCTTTTGGGTATATGAAATTACCTCTAAGGCTCACAAACATCCAAATGAGGAATCACAAACTTCTGACACAGCTGCCAGGAGAGCTAGAGCATGCATTAAAATGCAGGTGAAACCAGAATTGCACTCTAGATAACATAGCCAACACCTTACAGGACATAAGGAAGAGGACTAATATAGGGAAATTCACCCTATATAGAAGCAACAGTTTCAAAGAGAAACAACCACTAAGGGTAAAGTTTAAGGACAAACCCAGAGAAAGAGTGGCAGAAGTGGCTAAGAAGAAAAATTCTTGCCACAATTGTGGTTCAACAGACCATTATGCCAACAACTGTCCAAAGGCAAAGAAGAAAGTCTATGCCATAGAGAAAGTCCCTGAGGAAGAACCTCCAACAGAGGATTCTGATTCAGACTCTATGGGTGATGCCATCAGAGAACCATCTGAGGATGATCAAGACCCAAGAGAGGAGTTTCTAGTGGAATACCAAGAGGAAACACCACTAGAAATCCAGGACATACAGTTGGAAGCAGGCATGCCACAAGACACTGCTAACAAGAGCTTGTGCAAACACACCCAAGATGCACAAACATTCCTGGTTACACCAACCAAAGGAATGGCATATATACATGGAACAGCTACAAAAATGACTGTTTGTATTGACAATGCTCAGCATCCACTGATCATTGATAGTGGAGCACACTGCTCCATAGTGGCCAGAAACTATCTGGATACCCACTTCCCAAACTGGGAAAAACAGCTCTTGCCCACTAAGGCAAAGAACTTTAAAAGTGCATCAGGGAAGATGACTTCCATTGGGACAATTATCAAAGAGATAATTATACCCCACAGGAAGGGTAATATCAGACTCAACCCAGAGTTTGTAGTGCTTAATGATGCCCACATCCAAGGGTTCCTACTGGGAACAGACTACCAGAGGATGTATGGCATAGATATTTACAACAGTAAAAATAGGCACATCACCATAGGTACTAACAAGGAAAAGAAATTTTCACTTGACATATACCAGATATCTTCTCAGGATCCACTGGAAGAACTTCTGAAGGAACTCAGAGAGGGACAGTTTAGCACTACCCTCACCAGTAAACAAAAACTAAGTTTACTGAAGATGCTGAGAAAGAACAGACCCGCATTTGCCATTGGTGAAGAACCATTAGGCAAGATCAAAGGCCATGATATAGAACTATATCTGGATGTGGAAAGGCCTTATCCACCCATGCTGAGAAGACCCCCTTATCCAGCAAGCCTGGAAATCAGGAAAGAAATTGAGAAACACATCAATGAACTCCTGGATATGGATTTCATCAGGAAGATTGGACATAATGAAATAGTGGAAATCACCACTCCTGTCCTAATCACTTGGCATGATGGCAAATCTAGATTGTGTGGGGACTTCAGAGCCCTGAATAACTACACAAAAGCAGAAAGGTACCCTATACCAAGGATACCTCATGCTTTGGATAAGCTAGCCAAAGCCAAATACATAACCAAGATGGATTGTATGAAAGGCTTCCACCAAAATGGAGTTAAACCAAACTCCATGAAATTACTCAGAATAATATGCCATATGGGCATATATGAGTACACCAGAATGCCATTTGGCATCAAGAATGCTTCAGCCCACTTCCAAAGGATGATGGACACCATATTTCAAGAAGAAATAATGGAAGCCTGGATGGTAGTATATATTGATGATATCATTATATACTCAGAGACATGGGAAGACCATGTACAATACATAGACAGAGTTCTAAGTAAATGTATACCCATTAATCTGAAAATTTCACTCAAAAAGTGTAATTTTGGCCAACAAGAGCTACTAGCTCTAGGACATAAAGTCTCAGGTCTTAGTCTGGCAATTGACCAGAACAAAGTAGCAGCAGTACTGCAAAAGCCAGTACCAAAGAGCATCAAAGAGATGCAATCTTTCCTTGGGTTTGCTAGCTACTATAGAAGCCATATCAAAAAGTTTGCACACATAACTAGTAGTTTATACAAGTTATGTTCAAAAGATGTAGTTTCTGAAATAACCAAGGAGAGGAGGGATGCATATGAGAGAATCAAATATGAACTCACCAATGCACCAGTACTCATCTTACCAGACTTTGAACTACCATTCAAGTTATATATAGATGCAGCATGTAGTAAAGGCCTAGGAACAGCCCTTCACCAAAGACAAATTGTGGATGGTGAACCAAGAGAAGGAGTAATTTGCTACATCTCAAGGCAGCTGAAAGATTCAGAAGCCAGGTATGGGGCCACCCAGACTGAATGTCTATGTCTAGTCTGGGCTCTAGAAAAACTCCATTATTATTTGGAGGGTGCAGTCTTTGAAGTTTACACAGATTTCACAGCCTTGAAGTCTTTACTAAACATGAAGACTACTAATAGACATATGCTGAGATGGCAAATAGCTATCCAGGCGTATAGAGGGAACATGACCATCATATACAAGGAAGGTAAAAGCCATACCAATGCAGATGGCCTCAGCAGATGGCCACTAGACAATGTCAAGAGCAATCCAGCCTATGACCCAGAAGTTGCAGCCAAAATCCCTATCCATTTCATGGAAATAGATAGGAGGAAGAACTTCAGATTTTCTGAATGGGCACCAGGAAATGGTATCCTTGACAGTGGAAACACTGATTCAGAAGGGACAGAAACTCCCATACTGGGAATAAGCTCCTCAGAACTGCACAATGAATTCCTCAGTGCAGTACAGAAGTCTTATGCCAAACACAAACAGTGTAGCATACTACTCCAACTCCTTCAACAAAAGTACAGGAGCCCAGAACTGGAAACCCAGCTGGAAGAACCCTGGTTGAGGGCCTATAAGGACAATAAGTTTTTTCTTATAGATGGCCTGCTCTACCACAGAGAAAAGCACACAGGTTCACTCACAGTGGTAGACAGAGACCACATCTCATTGATCCTACAAGAATGCCATGACTGCCCCTATATGGGACACATGAGTGAGGACAGGACCAAAGAGAGGGTAGCAAGCACAGCTTGGTGGCCCAAGTGGGAACAAGAGTTGAGTGAATACATCAACACTTGTGAAAGATGCCAAAAGGCAAATAGGAAACATGGGAAGAAGTATGAGTTACTTCAACACATAGAAGAACCCAAGCACCCATGGGAAACCATCAACATGGACTCGGTCACAGGACTTGTCCCAGGAGGCAAAGAAAGCTATAATGCCTGTTTGATCATAGTTGATAGGTTCAGCAAGAGAATGAGGTGTCTACCATGCCATAAAGAAGACACAGCCATGGATACTGCTCTGTTGTTTTGGAATAACATCATATCTACCTGTGGAGTCCCTAAGATCATCATTAGTGATAGGGACCCAAAATTCACATCTGAATTTTGGACTAACTTATATGACATGCTTGGTACCAAGCTTGCTTTTTCCACAGCTTACCATCCACAAACAGATGGCCTAGCTGAAAGGATGATCCAAACAATGGAGGACATCCTCAGAAGATTCTGTGCCTATGGCATGAAATACAAGGACCATGAGGGATACACCCATGATTGGGTTACCCTCTTACCAGCTGTCCAACTGGCTTATAACACAAGTCAGCACTCCACCACAGGAAAAACACCTGCCCTGGTAGAGAAAGGGTGGAATCCCCTGTTGCCTGTGGATCACTTGAAGAAAAACCTTCTGACAATCCATCCCACAGGCAAAGACTTCCATGATATGTGGAAGAGGGCCTGTGACACAGCTGCCAAATGCATAGCTGAGGCCAAAGAATACAACAAGCAGAGGTGGGACAAATCACATATGGAACCTGACTTCAAAGAAGGGGACCAGGTGCTAGTGTCTACACTAAACTTCAACAATCTCAAAGGACCTAAAAAGATGAGAGACTCATTTGTAGGACCTTTCACTATCATTAAGTTGATAGGAAAAAATGCAGTGGAAGTCAAACTCACTGAGGAATTTGCAAGGAAACATCCAGTCTTTCCAGTGAGTTTGGTCAAACCATACTTCCAGACAGAGGAGGACAAATTCCCCTCAAGGAGAAAGAACCCCACACCACAGGAGATAGTGGAAGTGGAAGACTCCCCTGGACCTGTGAGTAAGATCATCAGGGCCAGGAAGACCAGACTGAATGGGAAGGATCAAAGACAATACCTAGTCAGATTTAAGAACCAGACAGCAGATAAAGACAAATGGTTGGCAGAGGATGCCATACCAGATGGGAACCTTCATTTAAGGAGATTCAGAGCCTCTAGGAGGACTGAACAGTCTCATCAATGATGAGCCTTTTTGAGAGGGAGGGTATGTCAGCCTGTGACTCAAAACCAGAGCACAAGCATGACAGCCAAAATACCATAAACCAATGGTATAGCCAAGATACCACCAAAACATGGAGCTGAGCCAAATCAGCTCAAAAGGTATCAAAAGGAAGAGGAAACTCACCTCTTCCTGAAAAAATAAGTCCCATCACCATAGGACAAGGAATAACAAAGTTATTGCTGAGCATAAACCTTAATTTTCCCCTCTCATCTAAAATCTAGAAGGAGAGGCCTAACCCCATCAAATGGGTATTCAAAATGAAGCTCTAAGCCAGGGCTATCCAATAGTACCAGCCAAACTGAGCTAGCACCAATATTACTGGAGTTATGGTCAATTTCAGGCCAAATAAGGGTGAACAAAACATTCACCTCTCATCTAACTTCTACAGTTTTAGTGTGGGATACCTGAAGTGGGGTATTTTTGGAAAGAGCACAATCAGGGCTATCTTATGGTGCCATCCATTTCCCCATAGCTCAACTAGAACAAACGTTATGGGGCAAACAAGCTCAATACAGCTTTTTGCCTAAAACACGCAAAGGTACAAAATTCTTGTACATGGGATAACTTCGCCAAATTATAGATACCCATATCAAATGAGGTACCATTGTGTAGAGCACATACAGGGCTACACACTGAACCAATCTTGAGGTTGATATCTCAAGAATTGGCAAAGTTATGGCTGTTTTAAGGTCAAAATCCCACCTGCTGTCATATACAGCCTTACCATGGGATATTATCCCATAATCATGAATATGAGCTGTCAAATAGACGAAGAAGCATGTTTTTACTTCAATACCTCATATGTCAGTCAATACTGGGGTCCCATACAGTTTCTGTACAGCATTCTATGCCTCATGCACGTCAGAATCAGGCTGTGAGGTCCCCAAATGAAAATTTTCACCCTGTATTGGTGAAAACTGCCCAGATGTGGTTTCAAAGCCACATCTGAGCCTAATACAGGGTATACAGGCTGTTTGTAAACCACAAGCCTGTCCTGGAGAGTGAAAAATCTTCACTTCCTCTACGTGGAAAGGTCTAGCAGCCTTTCCACCCCAATTTCAGGATAAAAGGAGGGCTTTCAACAGCCAAAATCATCTCCTCATCCTGCTCTTGAATAACCTACGTAGTAAACTGTCAAAAACAGTTTTACTCTTGGTTAATAATCAGGTATACTCTTAAATTAAAGTATTGTAGTCTTTATTAGTGTAACCCAACAGGTAAAGCTGCACCCAGGGCTTTCAACAGTGCTCACCACCACTATATTCATTATAGTAAAGCCCTTTTATTTTAAATTAAATCCATCTTCAACCTTTACAAATCATTTTTAAACTATTTTCCACGTGTCACAGTCATAGTTTTAGTTGTAAATAGTTGTATTACTACTTCATCATAGACTCATCCTGACAAGTGTCACTTTGGACTTAAGGAGCTCAAAGCCCTGAGACATTAAGTATCTGGTCTATCCCTTGGAGTTGACAAAAATAAGGTTGCAGCAGTACTACCAAAGCCTATGCCTTAGAATAAGAAAGAAAGTCAGTCATTCTTGGGATTTCAGGATATTACAGGCAGCATATTAAATATTTTGCATCCATAGAAAGATCTCTTTATAAATTATGTGACAAAGAAACAGGATTTGAGATGACTGTTGACAGAGTAAAAGCCTTTGAATCTTCAAGACAAGCCTTAACCACTGCTCCACTCTTACTGATGCCAGATTTTAAGCTTCCCTTTAATATTTGCATTAATGCATCAGGGCATGGGCTGGGTGCTTCAATTCATGAATTACATATTATAAATGACAAATCTGTAGAAGAACCCATATGTTTTGTATCTAGGAAGATCAAGGCAACTAAAGCAAGATGTGGGGAAAGTCAAATTGAGTTTTGATGCGTTGTCTGGGCCTTACAAAAGCTTAATTACTTTATGGAAGGATGTGTGTTTGAAGTGATAACAGATTTTAATTCTGTTAAATCACTTTTAAACATGAAAAGGCCTAGCAGACATATGCTCAGATTGCAAATAGCCATAGAAGAGTATAGAGGTAATAAGACTATTGTGCACAATGATGGGAATATTCCCAAAAATGCAGATGCACTAAGAATATTTCCATTACAAAATAACATTGATAATCCTGCTTATGTAACAGAAGAAGTTTCCCCATAGATCCCAATAGAAGGAATCAGTGTTACAGATCTGAAAACCACATTCTTTAGAGAGGTGAGGAACAGTTATACTCAAGATAAGAATTGTAGCATCTTATGCCAATTACTTACTAAAGACTGTAAATATCACCCCTTAATACCTCCCTTATATGAAATATGGAAGAAATCATATGATGAAGGAAGATTTCACTTAATGGATGGTATAATTTACCACAGAACTAAACACACATGTGTAATGACAGTTGTGGATAGATCCTTAATAAATATTGTACTAAAAGAATTTCATGACAGTCCCTTTTAAGGACACCTATCTGAAGAAATAGCAAGAGAAAAAGGCAAGACTTGTACTTGGTGGCTAATGTGGCAGAAGTATGTTTCAGAGTATTGCAAAACCTGTTACAGATTTCAAAAAGCAAACAGATCCACTGGCAAAAGACGTCAAAATATGATAAAAATCCAACAAACCAGCAGACCTTGGGAAACTGTCCATATGGATTGGATAACTGGTCTACCACCAGGGAGTGATACAAGCTATAATGCATGATTTTTGATTGTTGAAAGGTTTAGAAAGACTCCAATCTTTTTACCATGTCACAAAGATGATACATCCATGGATATAGCTCTTATTATATGGAATAGAGTAGTGTCATGAATTGGCATATTCACAAAACTTATTCATGACAGAGATCCTAAATTCACCCCAGCACTATAGAAAAACCTTCACCAATTATTTTGAACAAAGTTATCCTTCTCTACAGCCTACGACCCACAAATGGATGGTCTGGCTGAAATAATGATCCAAACTTTGGAAGACATGGTCAGAAGAATTTTTGCATATGGCCTGAAATTCAAATATTTCTATGGATTAGCCAATGATTGGTGTACCCTTTTACCTGCACTATAATTTGCATATAAAACATCCATTCATTCCAGTACCAATCAGACTCCTGATGTCCTAGAAAAAGGATGGAATCACAGATAAACACAAGATTACTTGAGGAAAGATTTGGTTGAATTAAATCCCACAGCTTCTAGCTTTAAAGGAATGCTAGTAAAAGCCAGGAAGCATGCAGTAAGGTGCATGAAGGACTCATTTGCATATGCCAAAGGCAAGTGGGACAAATCACATGAAACCCTAGACTTGTCAGCCTGTGACTCAAAACCAGAGCACAAGCATGACAGTCAAAATACCATAAACCAATGGTATAGCCAAGATATCACCAAAACATGGAGCTGAGCCAAATCAGCTCAAAAGGTATCAAACGCAAGAGGAAACTCACCTCTTCCTGAAAATATAAGTCCCATCACCATAGGACTAGAAATAACAAAGTTATTCCTGCTCAAAGTTATTGCTGAGCATAAACCTTAATTTTCACCTCTCATCTAACATCTAGAAGGAGAGGTTTAACCCCATCAAATGGGTACTGCAAATGAGGCTCTAAGCCAGGGCTATCCAATGGTACCAGCCAAACTGAGATAGCACCAATATTACTGAAGTTATAGTCAATTTCAGGCCAAATAAGGGTGAACAAAACATTCACCTCTCATCTAGCTTCTACAGTTTTAGTGTGGGATACCTGAAGTGGGGTCTTTTTGGAAAGAGAACAATCAGGGCTATCTGATGGTGTCATCCACTTCCTCATATCTCAACTACTGCAGAAGGTATGGGGCAAACAAGCTCAATACAGCTTTTTGCCTAAAACACGCAAATGTACAAAAGTCCTGTGCATGGGATAACTTTGCCATATTAAATGATACCCATATAAAATGAGGTACCATTGTGTAGAGAACATACAGGGCTACACACTGAACCAATTTTGAGGTTGATATCTCAAGAATTGACAAAGGTATAGCTGTTTTAAGGTTAAAATCCCACCTGCTGTCATATACAGCCTTACCATGGGATAATATCCCATAATCATGAATATGAGGTGTAAAATAGACGAAGAAGTATGTTTTCAATTCAATACCTCATATTTCAGTCAATACTGGGGTCCCATACAGTTTCTGTACAGCATTCTACGCGTCATACATGTCAGAATCAGGCTGTGAGGTCCCCAGATGAAAATTTTCACCCAGTATTGGTGAAAACCGCCCAGATGTGGTTTCAAAATCACATCTGAGCCCAATACAGGCTATACAGGCTGTTTGTAAGCCACAAGCCAGTACTAGAAAGTGAAAAAATCTTCACTTCCTCTACGTGGAAAGGTCTAGCACCCTTTCCACCCCATTTCAGGATAAAAAGGAGGCTTTTCACTGCCAGAATTGTCTCCTCATCCTGCTCTTGAATACCCTACGTAGTAAACTGTCAAAAACAGTTTTACTCTTGGGTAATAAATAGGTATAATTATATATTTAATTATGGTAACTCTTATTATAGTAACCCAACTGATAAGATTGCACCCTGGGTTCTCAATAGCGCTCACCACCACTATTATCCAATAGTAGAACCCCTTAATTATATTATAAATCATCTTTAAAAACCCAAAACCCTTATTTTAAATCAATTTTCTATGTGTCACAGTCATAATTCCAGTTGTAAATACCCTCATTACTACTTCAATATAGACTCAGCTGGACATTTAGGGGGCCTGGCCGTGTTTTAAAACTTTCTTGGACCTTATAAGTAAGTTTTTTCTCTTCTTTTCTATTTTCTGACAATTGTTTTATATTTTTTAGGTGTATTTTCTTTTAAAATATATATTTTACTTTATTACTCATATTATAAGAGTACTTACCACATGGTTAATACCCACTGGAACCTTTATTTTTGGCGTGTTTACATATAAAACACTTAAGCCATCAATAAGTCCTGTATTCTTGATTGAATAAGGACACCTCTGACTGAAAAACCATCAGTTGAGACGTGGTTAAGTGTATTGTTAACTCAATTACACTTATACAGAGCCACTTATTCAGATTACACTTGAAAACCACAAGTGTATCTGTGGGATACTGGCACACAAACAGTGTGACAGGGTACCAAAAGCTGTAATTCTGACGTGGAATGGTTGATTCAATTACACTGTCATTATACAGGGCATATTGTAGTAACATACAAGCCCAGAGGCCAATCCTAGATGTTCAAAACCAGCATTCTTGAGAAGTCTTAACCGACATAAGCCCTCCTTTTTCCTGCCTTGATTCAGTGGAAGAAAATTACATCCCACTTGAGACCCAGTCACAGGCCAACACACCAGTGACACCCTCAGAACCAGAGGGCAGCAAGGGAAAAGGAAAGAGGCACAGTGAAAGTCTCATTACAGCCAAAAGGTGGACACCCATAGCCACTCAGAGGAGTAGAAAACCACAAAACTCTGCTTCAATACAAGGTAAACCAACCTTAACCACTTGTACAGGAAAGATTACAATTATTAACCCAGTTGTAATTTCCAAAGGCAAACTTCACAAATCAGCAGATAACAAATTTGTACAAGGCACAGTCAAAGGTAAATACCCTAAGAACATAAAGTTTTTGACTCCTTGCAAACACTGATATTTCCCCTGCATACCTCAGAGATCTTGGCTTCCAAAGGAACCAGCCAGAGGACAGAGAAGGATTGTCCAGAACCAGAAGACAAGGAAGAGGACACCTTGGACACAGTGGTGGATGGCAAAACAATGAGGGAGATAATATCAACCTTGCCATTCACACTCCAATTCAACAGAGACCTCAAACCAGAGGACTGGAAGGATATGGATCAAGTTCTTCAGATCCACCAACTCCTCAAAGACTTATTTCAATGGAGTATGGACAACAAGAGGTTCAACCTAGCAACGCACTGGGCAGAACTTGGATAAAGTTTCCAGAAGATCTGTCTCAAAGAGATAGACTTCAAAGACCTTATGGTCATCACCAAAGGTTGGAATCCTACCAGGCAGCACAGACTCCTGGAGGCAAGGGCACAGAGGATAAGGGAGAATCAAGCCACTATCCAAGCAATAGAAGAGCAATTAACCCAGACAGGGCCTACTCAGATTCCTTCAGGTTCACAAGGAGCAGGCCAAATCAGCTCTCCAGTGGCTTCACACCATTCAGAAACCAGTAGAGCAGTGGCCAAGAGTCACCATTCTTCACAATTCCAGGAAGTTTCCAGGATTAGACAAGGAAACAAGGGCAAGAACAAAGCCTCCTTCAACCAGAGGAGGAAAGAGTCAGACCCCATGATCCAGAAGCTGTTAGATTTGGTAAATAAAGTACACAAGAACCAGAAGTAGTTGTAAACCAATCTAGAATCAGTAGTCCTAGTAATAGAAACATTACCCCCACTCAGACTGAAAATAACATTGTAACATCTGAGAGTAACATCAACAGTGATACACTGTGGTTACAAATGTCCCAATATGCTGAACAATCTGCAAAGCAGTTTGCAGAAATTAAAGCTAGCCAAGAGAGGATGAGACAAACTCAAGCCTCCTTGGAACAAATAGTTAAAAATCTTCAAGAAGGATATGCTCAACTGAGCAAAGCCTATGAAGAAACCAACAAAAGACTGAATATAGTCTTTGAAGAACAACACCACAGCACAAGGGACAGGGAGTGTCTGGATCAAGACATTGACAAATTATTTAATGCCTATCATAGCTTGAAGCCCCAACCACAAGGCCAAGCTATGGAGAATCCATATCAACCAGATGACATCAAACCAGATGCCATGTTGTTGAATAAGGCAAGATCTCCATCACAATACCAGGATGGAGATGGCATGTCATATTCAGAGAAGGAAGCCTTAAAACAGCTTCCTGAGGCCTCAAACTGGCCCAAATTCTCTGGATCAGGAGAATATGATCATATGGAACTCATAGATTATATTGATGGACTCTTCATTGATGTACCAAGCATACCAGACTACTGGATTACTGCTAGATTAAATAGTGCATTTAAAGGTAATGCAAGTATATGGTACACAGAAATTAAAGAAATTCATGGCAGAAGAAACTGGCCATGGGGGAAGAGTCAAATCATCCAAAAGTACAGTAATGTAACTTGGATATGGCAAAAGACCATGTCATTTGAGAATGACAAATACTCTGTGGACAAAGATCCATATGAGTGGTGTCTTAGACAGTCTGAAAGACTTAAAGCCATTGATCCTCAGATGAACATCCAAATGAGGAATCACAAACTTCTGACACAGCTGCCAGGAGAGCTAGAGCATGCATTAAAATGCAGGTGCAACCAGAATTGCACTCTAGATAACATAGCCAACACCTTACAGGACATAAGGAAGAGGACTAATATAGGGAAATTCACCCCATATAAGAGCAGTAGTTTCAAAGAGAAACAACCTTTCAGGGTAGAGTTTAAAGACAAACCCAAAGAAAGAGTGGCAGAAGTGGAAAAGAAGAGGAATTCTTGTCACAATTGTGGTTCAACAGACCACTATGCCAACAACTGTCCAAAGGCAAAGAAAAAATTCTATGCCATAGAGAAAGTCCCTGAGGAAGAACCTCCAACAGAGGATTCTGATTCAGACTCTATGGGTGATGCCATCAGAGAGCCATCTGAGCATTATCAAGACCCAAGAGAGGAATTTCTAGTGGAATACCAAGAGGAAACGCCACTGGAAATCAGGGACATACAGTTGGAAGTAGGCATGCCACAGGACACTGCTAACAAGAACTTGTGCAAACACACACAAGATGCACAAACATTCCTGGTTACACCAACCAAAGGAATGGCATATATACATGGGACAGCCACAAAAATGACTGTTTGTATTGACAATGCTCAGCATCCACTGATCATTGATAGTGGAGCACACTGCTCCATAGTGGCCAGAAACTATCTGGATACTCACTTCCCAAACTGGGAAAAACAGCTCTTGCCCACTAAGGCAAAGAACTTTAAAAGGGCATCAGGGAAGATGACTTCCATTGGGACAATTATCAAAGAGATAATTATACCCCACAGGAAGGGTAATATCAGACTCAACCCAGAGTTTGTAGTGCTTAATGATGCCCACATGCAAGGGTTTTTACTGGGAACAGATTACCAAAGGATGTATGGCATAGACATTTACAACAGTAAAAATAGGCACATCACCATTGGTACTAACAAGGAAAAGAAAATTTTCACTTGACATATACCAGATATCTTCTCAAGATCCACTAGAAGAACTTCTGAAGGAATTCAGAGAGGGACAGTTGAGCACTACCCACACCAGTAAACAAAAACTAAGTTTACTGAAGATGCTGAGAAAGAACAGACCAGCATTTGCCATTGGTGAAGAACCATTAGGCAAGATCAAAGGCCATGATATAGAACTATATCTGGATGTGGAAAGGCCTTATCCACCCATGCTGAGAAGACCCCCTTATCCTGCAAGCCTGGAAACCAGGAAAGAAATTGAGAAACATATCAATGAACTCCTGGATATGGATGTCATCAGGAAGATTGGACATAATGAAATAGTGGAAATCACCACTCCTGTCCTAATCACTTGGCATGATGGCAAATCTAGATTGTGTGGGGACTTCAGAGCCCTGAATAACTACACAAAAGCAGACAGGTACCTTATACCAAGGATACCTCATGCTTTGGATAAGCTAGCCAAAGCCAAATACATAAACAAGATGGATTGTATGAAAGGCTTCCACCAAAATGGAGTTAAACCAAACTCAATGAAATTACTCAGAATAATATGCGATATGGGCATATATGAGTACGCCAGAATGCCATTTGGCATCAAGAATGCACCAGCCCACTTCCAAAGGATGATGGACACCATATTTCAAGAAGAAATAATGGAAGGCTGGATGGTAGTATATATTGATGATATCATTATATACTCAGAGACATGGGAAGACCATGTACAATACATAGACAGAGCTCTAAGTAAATGTATACCCATCAATCTGAAAATTTCACTCAAAAAGTGTAATTTTGGCCAACAAGAGCTACTAGCTCTAGGACATAAAGTCTCAGGTCTTAGTCTGGCAATTGACCAGAACAAAGTAGCAGCAGTACTGCAAAAACCAGTACCAAAGAACATCAAAGAGATGCAATCTTTCCTTGGGTTTGCTAGCTACTATAGAAACCACATCAAATATTTTGCCCACATAACTAGTAGTTTATACAAGCTATGTTCAAAGGATGTAGTTTTTGAAATAACCAAGGAAAGGAGGGATGCATATGAGAGGATCAAATATGAACTCACTAATGCACCTGTGCTCATCTTACCAGACTTTGAACTACCATTCAAGCTATATATAGATGCAGCATGTAGTAAAGGCCTAGGAGCAGCCCTTCACCAAAGACAAATTGTGGATGGTGAACCAAGAGAAGGAGTAATTTGCTACATCTCAAGGCAGCTGAAAGATTCAGAAGCCAGGTATGGGGCCACCCAGACTGAATGTCTATGTCTAGTCTGGGCTCTAGAAAAACTCCATTATTATTTGGAGGGTGCAGTCTTTGAAGTCTAAACAGACTGCACAGCCTTGAAATCTTTACTAAACATGAAGACTACAAATAGACATATGCTGAGATGGCAAATAGCCATCCAGGAGTATACAGGGAACATGACCATATTATACAAGGAAGGAAAAAGCCATACCAAGGCAGATGGCCTCAGCAGATGGCCACTGGACAATGTCAAAAGTAATCCAGCTTATGACCCAGAAGTTGAAGCAAAAATCCCTATCCATTTCATGGAACTAGATAGGAGGAAGAACTCCAGATTATCTGAATGGGCACCAGAAAGTGGTAACCTTGACAGTGGAAACACTGACTCAGAAGGGACAGAAACTCCCATACTGGGAATAAGTTCCTCAGAGCTGCACAATGAATTCTTCAGTGCAGTACAGAAGTCTTATGCCAAACACAAACAGTGTAGCATACTACTCCAACTCCTTCAACAAAAGTACAGGAGTCCAGAACTGGAAACCCAGCTGGAAGAACCCTGGTTGAGGGCCTATAAGGACAATAAGTTTTTTCTTATAGATGGCCTGCTCTACCACAGAGAAAAGCACACAAGTGCACTCACAGTGGTAGACAGAGACCACATCTCATTGATCCTACAAGAATGCCATGACTGCCCCTATATGGGACACATGAGTGAGGACAGGACTAAAGAGAGGGTAGCAAGCACAGCTTGGTGGCCCAAGTGGGAACAAGAGTTGAGTGAATACATCAACACTTGTGAAAGATGCCAAAAGGCAAATAGGAAACATGGGAAGAAGTATGGGTTACTTCAACACATAGAAGAACCCAAGCACCCATGGGAAACCATCAACATGGACTGGGTCACAGGACTTGTCCCAGGAGGCAAAGAAAGCTATAATGCCTGTTTGATCATAGTTGATAGGTTCAGCAAGAGAATGAGGTGTCTACCATGCCATAAAGAAGACACAGCCATGGATACTGCTCTGTTGTTTTGGAATAACATCATATCTACCTGTGGAGTCCCTAAGATCATCATTAGTGATAGGGACCCAAAATTCACATCTGAATTTTGGACTAACTTATATGACATGCTTGGTACCAAGCTTGCTTTTTCCACAGCTTACCATCCACAAACAGATGGCCTAGCTGAAAGGATGATCCAAACAATGGAGGACATCCTCAGAAGATTCTGTGCCTATGGCATGGAATACAAGGACCATGAGGGATACACCCATGATTGGGTTACCCTCTTACCAGCTGTCCAACTGGCTTATGATACAAGCCAGCACTCCACCACAGGTAAAACACCTGCACTGGTGGAGAAAGGGTGGAACCCCCTGTTGCCTGTGGATCACTTGAAGAAAAAGCTCCTGACTATCCACCCACAGCCAAAGACTTCTATGATATGTGGAAAAGGGCCTGTGACACAGCTGCCAAATGCATAGCTGAGGCAAAAGAATACAATAAGCAGAGGTGGGACAAATCACATATGGAACCTTACTTCAAGGAAGGAGACCAGGTGTTAGTGTCTACACTGAACTTCAACAATCTCAATGGACCTAAAAAGATGAGGGACTCATTTGTAGGACGTTTTACTATCATTGAGTTGATAGGGAAAAATGCAGTGGAAGTCAAACTCACTGAGGAGTTTTCAAGGAAACATCCAGTCTTTCCAGTGAGTTTGGTCAAACTATACTTCCAGACAGAGGAGGATAAATTCCCCTCCAGGAGAAAGAGCCCCACATCACAAGAGATAGTGGAAGTGGAGGACTCCCCTGGACCTGTGAGTAAGATCATTAGGGCCAGGAAGATCAGACTCAATGGGAAGGATCAAAGACAATACCTAGTCAGATTCAAGAACCAGACAGCAGATAAAGACAAATGGTTGGCAGAGGATGCCATACCAGACGGGAACCTTCATTTAAGAAGATTCAGAGCCTCTAGGAGGACTTAACAGTCTCATCAATGATGAGCCTTTTTGAGAGGGAGGGTATGTCAGCCTGTGACTCAAAACCAGAGCACAAGCATGATAGCCAAAATACTATAAACCAATGGTATAGCCAAGATACAACCAAAACATGGAGCTGAGCCAAATCAGCTCAAAGGTTATCAAAAGAAAGAGGAAACTCACCTCTTCCTGAAAATATAAGTCCCATCACCATAGGACTAGAAATAACAAAGTTATTCCTGCTCAAAGTTATTGCTGATCATAAACCTTAATTTTCACCTCTCATCTAAAATCTAGAAGGAGAGGCTTAACCCCATCAAATGGCACTCAAATTGAATCTCTAAGCCAGGGCTATCCAATGGTACCAGCCAAACTGAGCTAGCACCAATATTACTGGAGTTATGGTCAATTTCAGGCCAAATAGGGGTGAACAAGACATTCACCTCTCATCTAACTTCTACAGTTTTAGTGTGGGATACCTGGAATGGGGTCTTTTTGGAAAGAGCACAATCAGGGCTATCTGATGGTGTCATCCACTTCCTCATATCTTGCCTACTGCAGAAGGTATGGGGCAAACAAGCTCAATACAGCTTTTTTCCTAAAACACGCAAATGTACAAAAATCCTGTACATGGGATAGCTTTGCCATATTTAATGATACCCGTATCAAATGAGGTACCATTGTGTAGAGCACATACAGAGCTACACACCGAACCAATTTTGAGGTTGATATCTCAAGAATTGACAAATATATAGCTGTTTTAAGGTTAAATTCCCACCTGCTGTCATATACAGCCTTACCATGGGATAATATCCCATAATCATGAATATGAGGTGTCAAATAGACAAAGAAGCATGTTTTTACTTGAATACCTCATATGTCAGTCAATACTGGGGTCCCATACAGTTTCTGTACAGCATTCTACGCGTCATACACGTCAGAATCAGGCTGTGACGTCCCCAGATGAAAATTTTCACCCTGTATTGGTGAAAACCGCCCAGATGTGGTTTCAAAGCCACATTTGAGCCCAATACAGGCTATACAGGCTGTTTGTAAGCCACAAGCCAGTATTAGAAAGTGAAAAAATCTTTACTTCCTCTACGTGGAAAGGTCTAGCACCCTTTCCACCCCATTTCAGGATAAAAAGGAGGCTTTTCACTGCCAGAATTGTCTCCTCATCCTGCTCTTGAATACCCTACGTAGTAAACTGTCAAAAACAGTTTTACTCTTGGGTAATAAACAGGTATAATTATATATTTAATTATTGTAACTCTTATTATAGTAACCCAACTGGTAAGATTGCACCCTGGGTTCTCAATAGCACTCACCACCACTATTATCCAATAGTAGAACCCCTTAATTATATTATAAATCATCTTTAAAAACCCAAAACCCTTATTTTAAATCCATTTTCTACGTGTCACAGTCATAATTCTAGTTGTAAATACCCTCATTACTACTTCAATATAGACTCAGCCTGACAAGACTTCAAAGTGGTAGATTTGGTACTTGTATCTACCACTAACCTCAATGACATCAAAGGATGTAAGAAGCTCAAAGACTCCTTTGCAGGACCTTTTGTTATTAAGGACCTCCATGGAAAAAATTCTTTAGAAGTAGAATTATACGAGGAGCTTAGTCATAAGCATCCTCAATTCCCAGTAAGCCTAATAAAGCCATATAAATCTGGTGATGCTGAGAGATTCCCCTTGAGGAACAAAGCTCCTAGCATATACCTCCTGTTTAATCACCTTGTACTAAGAAAATCACCAAGGTTCTCAAAGAAAGAAAATTGAGGACTAAGAAAGTAAGGAAATACCTTGTCAGGTACAGTGACCCAGCTTGTGAAGATGAGTGGTTGGCAGAAAAATACATACTTGAAGCTACCAAACTTCTCAGAAGATTTGGAAACTCTAAAAATAAAAACATTACAAAGTAATATTCTTTTTCAGGGGGAGGGAAAGTGAGCCTTGGAGGTATTTTCTATACCAAAAAGACCACAGATAATAAGAAATTATACAATTATAAATAAAATAAATTTATTTGTATTATTAATAAAAAAATCAAAATATAAATATACAATTCATATAAAAAGTTCAAATTTTAACTATAATTCAAAAGAAAAATTACTTGGGAATTTAAAATTGTGAAAACACATTTTTACTTGAAAAAATTGAGTAACAATAAATTTTCAACAAAAACACTAAAATTGAGATATTTTTGGAAGAAATTTGAATAAGATCTATGATAAATTTTTATCCAACAAATAAATATATGAAAACTATTTCACCATTGGACTCCTCATAAAAAATACAGTAGAGTCACCTCTGGGTAAAATCTCTGTAACTAAACTCTAAATAAGCTTAAATTAAGTTTTTAGTATTTTCTGTACAAAATTTGAAAATCCTCAAAACCTTAATTTAACTCACATCACATGAGTTCTTAAACATCAATTTTTGTGTCAAAATTGACGTGTTGTGTGTAGTTTAGAGGCTATGAGGATTTGAAGTATTTTCAATTGAAATGTCAAGATGTGCACGTGTATTACATAAGTGAGCCTTAATTTACATATGAGGTGTCAATTATTACAGTTGTTTACTGTAGAACTCAATTGAATTACACATGTAAATTATCAGTATAATAAGTGCTGAGGAATTGAAGAAAAAATAAATTGGAAAGATTGATTCTGGGGGGGAAAGAAATCTTTGCTCCAAGGTGGAGCAAGACCCCCAAATTCCTTGCTGACAGGCATGAGATGTCAAAATCTATGCAAAAGCTCATCACTTTTGGCCTGGATATGAGTCACAGGGTCTGTGTCTCAATTGATTATGAGGTTTTGATACCAACCGGGGCAGTTTTAACTGTTTCCAAGAGGGTAAAACTACCCTTAGGATAAAAAAATCATAGTAAAGACATTTTTGACTGGGTTTGACATGTCTTATACACATTATGACATGTTTTGAAGGCTTAAAACCAGGTATTACTATAGAAATGCCTCAATCAATGGTCCCAAATGCCTAAAACCAGCTCTATTTTGGTCTAAACCAGGCTTCAATGATGCCATAATTGAATCTTTTGTTGTCAGAGTTTTTTTCCCAGCTCACAAGAGTAAATTTTCCTTTTGGAGTAAGAAAATTGGTGGCTATAAAAGAATGTCTTCTTTTCCCCACTTTTCTCTTCATGTTTGAATCTTTTCCTTTTATAATCAGTTTAAAAACTGTTAAGCTAATCCATATAAGATTCCAACCTACCTTTTACTATCATTTTAAACCTTTGCACCATGGGAAAAATCAGCATAATCATTTTTTGTAACTCTTATAATAATATTTAGGGTTGAACTGCCCCATAAGTGAATTAAAACATCTTTTATCACTGTTAACTTTGTCACTTTGTTTCCAAATTCACTCTGGTCACCCTTGGGCATGCTTTCTCTATAATATTCTTTTTAAAGACTCTGTTCTTATATCAATTTCCTACACCTCTTTGCTCAATTAATTTCAATTGAAATTGCTCTTGAAGAAATTTCTGTTGTAGGGTATTTTTGGATAAATGTTTATTGTTGGTGAAACAATAAATCTTGATAATATTATTTTTTTATACCTATAAAAGTAAAAACAATAAATTTGGTGTTTTTCCTTCTGAAAATGATAATTCTTAAAATTTTTAATCATATTTTCACCTTATACAAATTTTGAGGACAGGAAAAGTACTTGATTTTTAATCAAAGTTGCATATCCAAACCTTACACTGATGTCCAAAATAAAGTTTGTAATTAAAATCTAGTAATATTGTACTAATAAACATTCTAATACATAAAAGGTAATAATGTGTTGATAAACATTCTATTACATAAGAACAATACACCTGTGTGTTTAGACATATGATACAAGATACCATCAAATAAATCAAATCTTCCATTATCATATGATTTTTTCCACAGATCATCTAAAGAATTAGCCAAATAAGTATCTTTTAAATGCTTTTCAAGTGGAGAAGTAATAATATTTCAATTTGTATCCTGCTTATAGCTTTCTATAACTTCTTCAAAGAAATCTATTCCTACATATGTGATTTTAATTCATTCAATTGCAATTTGAGGTTTGGCATTTTCAGGAACATGAGCAGGATTATCAAGTGTATTGGGTCATTCCCATCTACTAAAGCCCACAGCATTCTTGTGAATATTTCCAGCTTTTTGTACTATGGTCATATTGACTCTATACTCTTGTAAAGCAATTGGTGTTCTACACATGTGTCTGTTTGGAGCTTTCATGTTAAGAAGTGATTTCACTGGATTAAAATCAGTAATATCTTCAAACAAACTACCATTAATATAATTATGAAGTTTTTACAGAGCCAAAAAAAGGAAAAGAAACTCCATTTGGCTTTCTCCATATCAATCCTCTGTAGGTTTAATTTGTCTTGAGATAAAACAAACTGGACCTTAATAAGGCTTTTCACTGACAATTTGAACTTTATGAAGAGCTGCACCCAGACCTTCACCACATGAATCAGTATACATCTTGAAAGGAAGTTTACAGTTTGGAATGAATAATAATAGTGCATTGGGTAAGGAATACTTTATCTTTTCATATGCTTGAATCCTTTCTTGTTTCATTCAAAGAATAGCTTGTTGCTCACAGATTCTGTACAATGATCTGGCATGGATTGTAAAATGTTTAAGGTCTTTCCTGTAATAACTTGAAAATCCTAAGAAATATATCATTTATTTCTAATTCTGGGGTATTTGCTTCAGTAAGACTGAAGCCACCTTGTTGTTATCAACACCAAGGCTTAGTCCTGAAACTACATGTCCTAGAGGTTTTAACTCATGAAATCCAAAATTAAATTTCTTGAGAGATATTTCCATGTTCACTTGAATAATTTTCTTAAGTAATAATGGAAGTCTATCTAAATGCAATTTCCAGGTTTCTGAACAATTACTAATGTTTTCAATATAAATGATTAACAATCCCTCTGATAACTCATGTGGGAAAATGGTATTCATCATTCTTTGATAGTGAGAAGGTGCCTTTTTAATACCAAAAGGCATCCCCAAGTACTTATAAATACCACCATGAGAAATTATTCTCAATAATTTCCCAGCATGAGTTTTTGAAACATTATGATGAAAACCTTTAAGGGAATCCATGGAAGTAATGAATGTTTCTTTGGATAATTGAGTCAAAGTCTTATTGATTTTAGGAATTGGAAACCTGTCTGAAATAGTATAGGTATTCAATGCTCTAAAATAAGCAACCATCCTTCACTTATCATTATTCCAAGTAATGATTACAGGGGTTCTGACCTCTACTTCCTCATTGCATCCAACCTTTCTAAGAGCTTCCAGTTTCATAAGCTCATTCATATGAGCTTCCAATTCTCCTTTAGCTTTGGGGCTAACTGGGTAAGCTTGTATTCTTAATAGTAGGGGGTAAGGTCTTTCAAAATTAAGAATAATGTCCACTTCATGGCCTCTAGTGGTTCATTATCAGAAGCAAAGAATTCTCTATATTGAAATAAGATTTCAATAAGGTCTGCCTTCATTTCTCATGTTAACTCAGGACTAATTTGTTTTTCAATCAATTGATCTGTCACAAATGTTTCCTTATTAAAATTTTTTGATTTTCTAATTACAGTTATTTCTCTTTTTTCTTGAGGAAAAGCAAATTTTTTCCTTTTATTTTCCCCTACAGCAAAATATCTGTCCTTATAATTATTAACATCAATACCATAAATATTGATGTAATCATTTCAAAGTACAACATGCTGTGAAGTGCAGTTATTCATAGCAACAAATTCAACTTTCAGTCTGATACTTCCTGCAGGGTGAGAAAATATCATTTCTGTTTCCATAATTACCAAGGGGTTCATATTTTGGCTAGCACTGCTGACTTTTATACCTTCAACTGGAATCAATTGTTACTTCCAATTGGTATAAATTCTGTCAAAATGATAATTGCCAATGCAAGTGCAGAGGGCACCTGAGTCAAGATGTATCTTGGCTTCTTTGTTGTTTATCACAATATTAGTGATACAAAATGAGCCAGCTGTATAAAATTCACCTCTGTCAGGCTAAGGTTTCTGCATTTGATCATTTTGAACATTTATGAGATCCATACATTCCTCACTGTATTGTGGTAAGTGAGTATGGACTGCTGTGACTTCAAAGGATGCATCAATGCTTTATATACTAAGTTAATTTTGGAGTTCTCCTTCTTCAGAAGGCTAAGAATCACTTTCATTTAAAGATACATCATTTTTTTCCTTTGTTTCTTTAGTTTTTTCAATTTTTATCTCATTTATTCTCGTCTTTGTTGGACAATTATTACCAAAAAGAGATGTACTTCCACATTTATGACCTTGAAAAGGAGATCTGTCTTGTGGTTTATTTGGTCTTAAAATTGGTTTCCCACTAGTCTTATTGTCTCTTGGGGTTTTATTCCAATTTCTACCAATTTTTGTTCTGGTAGTGATGTCTTCCCTGGAATTGATATAATCTTCTGTAGAGAAAGGCTCAATACATCTGCTTCTTATAGCATGCTCAAGGCCACAACCACATTTCCTTAATACATTTTATGTAACATTGCTTCAGACATATCAGGATGGAGGCAAGTTAACCTGTCCTTCTGTTTAAGAAAGCAGGACATGGGCCTGTCCCTTTCAATATCAAAAATGGCTTCTTCAAAAGAATTTTCTATTTTGAATATCCAGGAATCATTTTCCCATTTGGAAAGAATTTGTGCTTTTGACCAAGGCCAGGAGTGTTTACCATGGTCTTGTATCATCCTATAATACCATTCCTTTTCTTATCTGGTAAATAATGTGTGTAATATGGAACTTATTTATTCATCTGGTATGCTAAAGTCCTCTTTAAACATATTGATTTTTTTCATAAATTCCATATGAGTATATTAACAATCACCACTGAAGGTTGGCCATTCCTCTAATATGGAAATCTCCTTGAAATTTCAGGAAGTTTCCACCTGTGAAGTGCTTGAAATTTTATGATGTAAGTCATTATTCAAGTTCAACGAATTTCCGTCAAGAATTGGTGTGGACTCAATTAGAAACTCATCTTTCAGTGATATATTTTTAATACTTGATTTAAATTCTTCTTTCAATTCAAGTCTTAATTTATCAATTTCTTTCTAAGTATTGTTGGAAAAGAGATGCATTGTGACCAGTTGAATTTTCCAAATTTTGAACTTGTATTCTTCAATCTTTTAATTTTTTTGTAATAAAA
This sequence comes from Austropuccinia psidii, assembly GCA_023105745.1. Lineage (NCBI taxonomy): Eukaryota > Fungi > Basidiomycota > Pucciniomycetes > Pucciniales > Sphaerophragmiaceae > Austropuccinia > Austropuccinia psidii. Next base: position 22,211,581 of record JALGQZ010000001.1, read on the forward strand.
GAAATAGAATTATCATCTGGTTGATTGAGAAAAGTAACTTTGGACTGGATTCTCTCACAAATTTGTGTCAAATATAGAATATTGTCTTTATTCACATTTTATAGACAAATCTTAGCTTTTGTGACTCTTTCACTTATAAAATTTCCCTACCCAGCTTTTGTTGGATATACTCAAAACTGTTAAGCTTTGCTAAAATCTCTTTATTACAAGTTTCAATGTAAGATACAAGATTCACAAGGTTTATTTCTTTTCAAATGATTTATCAGTTCTTTCCTCCACCTTTTTTTGAATTCAATCAAAGTTCTTTTCATATTGACCACATTGTCTATGGCTATCTTTTCTTTACTTAGAATTCTGTATTTCTGTAGGTAGAGTCTGTTCCACTTGTACCTTTGCTTTCCCTTCTTATTTCTCTGGGGCTTTCTTGCCCTTGTTTGGCACTTGTTCAGGCTCAAGGAGCTTCCACTGGGCTGTTGTCCCTCTTCTGGTCCTCTGACAAAATGTTTTTGTTTTTCAACAAATATTTTATCTTTTGGACTTGACCTTTGCAAGACATGGGTGTCCCACCCTTCAGAAGGTCTTCTAAATTCTCCGGCCCCAAGAACTTCCTTGCATGAAGATTAGAGTTCATGGTACCTAAGCAGAGGCTTGGCAGAAGTTTCCACCCCTGCTACTTTGCTTCCATAAGCCAGTTCTTGTACTGGGACTGGTATTTCTCCACTGTTTCCTGCTGGAAATTATTTAGGTCTGACAACAGGGATAGCAGTTATGTCAGCTTCTGGCCTCTCAAGAAGAGTGTCAAAGGTGCTGGTTAAGCTTTTGGCATCCACCATTTGTGACTCTCCTCTTGAATTACATTCTTTGATTTTTGATTTATTACTTGAATGTCCTGGTCCAGATCCATTTGATTGAATAGAGTAGTTCCTTCAACTTCTAGTAGGAGTCATTTCACATCAAGTCAAAGAAAATTGGACTTAGAAATGTATTTAATTCACCTGCTGGACGTTTAAAGGGTTCTTTTGAAATTAAACCTCTTGGTGCTGGTCTGGTTTGATTTTTGATTCTGGAGTCTGAAATAATATTTCTGGAAGAGCTCTCTCTTATGGATGACACTAAAGAAAACAAATAATATAAGTTATTTTATTAAATAACAAAAATAGCTTATTAACTCAGCTTATTTAATAAAGCTGTTTTAATGTAATTTATAACAAATTATGTCAAAAATAAAGAAAAATTATTAAAGAGTGAAGAATAATATTTCTCAAGTAAATATTTTTAACTTTTTAAGCTTTTTATTCTATTTAAATAATCACTAAATATGCAATCAATAAGTTATCAATCAAGCTTGTATTATTATTCAATTTATACTAGAATAACTCAAAGAGTAAGCTTCAAGTCTGTGATGTGAAAAAGCCACTACTTAGACAATAAAAATTTATTCCAGATCACTCAATAGTATATTTTTTCAAACAATATTCCTAATAGAAACAACTTTATTAATAATATGAAGATCATTTGTAAGGGCTAAGTCCAAGAAAAGCTAATATTATAGTAAATATAGAAATGTTTTGTCAAAACCAGTAAAATGAGGTCTAGAATATGATTTATGTCCCAAAAATTGGTTAAGATCATGGGAAGGCCCTCAAATGTAAGGTTTGTCTATGAAACTCTTGATAATAGTATCAAATATCAAGAGTACTGAGACTGTCCTCAGTAGAAAATATAATATAATGAAATATTATAGCTTGAAATTGATATAATTATTAAGAATAATGATATATATAAAAAAAAAAATTACCAATTATTAAGTAATTTGATAATAAAAAGATATTAATAATTAAGCTAAAGTTCAATTATTTCATTATTTTTATAGTCGCGGCGTTTTTAGAAATAAGAAGTGTAAAGCTCTTAATGAGACAATTACACATGGAAAATAATAATAATTGACCACTTATAAATAATATATAAAGATTACTTATAAAAGAAATTATCACACACACTGTGCATAGATAATTCTTATAGAAAAATTCTATATAAAAAAGCTAATCATAGATTAAAAAAGATATAGATTTTTGGAGAGAATATGTCTATAATATTTATTTAATAAAACAATTCAAACAATAACAGTTATTATATTGAATAAGGTTCATAAGCTAAGAACATGCCTAAAATCATTATTTTAAAAGATAAAAACAAATCTTGATAAAACAAGATTCAAGAGTTTTCAAGAGGAATTTGTGGATTTAAAAGATATTCAAGACAATAATTTTATATAATAAAATATATTATTGGTAATTGCAACAATGATCTGATTTATATGATTTAAATTATTTAAATTGAGATTAACAAAGAATAAAATACTTAAGAAAATAAGTTTAATAATAAGATTTTAAAATTAAGAAAACTTTACCTGTTTGAATGTCTAATATAGTTAGAATGATGATTGTTTATTGGAAAAAGAAGTGATGTGTAGGCCACTTTTATTCCTTCAAAGAAGCTCTCATGATTCATAATGGATATAGAGGACTTTCTCAGGCCAAAACTGAAAAACAATCATTGAAAAAAAATTCTCAACTCAAGGTTACCAGTGTATTCTCAACTCCAAATAGCGTCAATCCTCTTTTTGAATCAATCATTGTAAGTTTTAATATAAAATATTCTCATTTATATTAAATTTAATCACATGAACAACTTAAAAATGAAGTTTCAAGGAAAAATCTCTTAAGCTAAATTTTCAATTGATCTTTAAAGAAATCCTAATTTTCTTTAATAATAATTACAATTGTGACTTTAAAAGATAATTGACAATTAAACCTTTTTAAAGATACTTTAAATATAATGTATATACATATAGGATTGATTTGTGAGCTGTGTGAAAATTCAAGAAGATCCATTGAAAATTGCATTTTTAATGAATCTATGAAGGTATTGCTATTTTTCTATGTAAAATAGCAAAACACACCAAACTTTAACTTTCAATACTTGTAACTTGAAATTTTTAACCTTAATTAATATTTCAAAGTTCTTAAAACCTTAATTTCAAGCTTGCATATTGGGATTTACCCTTTGGTAGCTTGAAATTGCTGTCCGAATTGGGATAAAACCAGTTCAAATTTTCAGGTTGGATCAAAGTCTAATATTGAAGCTTAAGTAAGGTTGAAAATCCTGCAATACAGGTGGAAAACTTTAATAGAGTCCTTGCAGATACCAAAAGCTGGGTACCCCAGCTCTATTTGGTCTTTTTCCTTTGTCCCACCTTTCTGTGTGCATTTTGACCTGTTATTTATTTAAATCCATAATATTGCCTGGAGCCCTTTTAAACTGAGATCAGGAAGGATTTACATTCTGTAGGGAAAATCCTGAGCCAATTTAGTAAATATACACAACACCTCAGTTTTAGCTAAAATTTTGGTAAGCTTGCATAAATCTTATTCAGGTTTAAATTTAAGCTTAAATAAGCTTAAATTTAACAATTTAAAAAAACATTTGAAAAGTTTCAATTGTACTGTGAGATTCTTAAATATTCTAATAATATAAGAAATAAGTTTTTGGGTATAACACCCAATGGGTCTACCCTAGGTTATTTTTGGTGTACAATCCAAAAATTACATAATATCTATAACTTTGATATTCAAAAAACATTTATACTTAATTTTTGATATTTTTCATTTTAAGTTCAATTTCTAAGTCTGTTTAATACTAAATCAACTGTGTATAAAGCTATTTGTGGTCTTATGGGTACATAATAAATATCTAACAGGCTCACATTCCTGGACAACTCAATTTGTCCATACAGACCACATTCAAGGAATATGTAGGGAACTGACCCTTTTGGTAAATATAATTCTATAATTGAGATGTTCAAATATACCCAGTCAATTTTTCAATATTTCCAAGTAATATTTTCCCAAAAACAGTCAATACAGCTGTGTTTCCAACCAGCAAGGATCAGTCTGTCAGCTTCAAGAATATACTGGCCACTCTCCACCCCCCTGGGGACTTTTTCCTCAGCTAATTGAACTAATGTATTCATTTTCATCTTTCTCTTTCTTTCATCTTGATTAGTAAATACTGAGATTATCAATTCAGTCATTTTAACCCTTCCCTTTACCTATCAGTGGATATCACTGGTCAAATTATTTACTAATTCCATTTTTTTGTCTGTCAGGTTGAAATAGTGATAAAGGACTTAATTGGTTTGCTCTTTTTCCATTGGATTCCTTAATATTTTAATCTAATATTTTCCTTCAACTTTCCTTATTGAAGAAATAGGTTACTTTTCTTATTTCTTTCATTTTTTCTGGTCTTCAAAGTGAGTTGCCTGATTACTTAGTGCCAGGAAAATCTTGTTTTCTGCAAAAACCCCAGTGAAATTAGATTAATTAGCTAATGATTGATTTTGCCATTATTTTTTATTTTTTAAACATCATTCATTCATCAATAATCACATCCTTATGATTCTCAATGAATTTTTCTTCCATTATCTCAATTTTCACTAATTCTTCTAATGTTGAAGATTAATTTTCTCCTTAAAAACCTTTTGCAATATTTAGCAAAATTCCTTTTTCTCATAGAATTGTTTTTTTCTAACTATTTCTAGCCATTTCCATTCAATTGAATTTCTATTTAAGATCAAAGCTTAATTTTTATTTCTCAAATTGGTTACTAAATTAATTCCACACAAAATATTAAGTCATGAGGCTTATTTTTGATTTTTTCTTCAAAACAATTTATTGAAAGAAAGATCTAATTCGAATTGATTTTGATTGATTGATTTGAAAGAAAATTGATTTTGAATCCAAAAAATTGATTTACCTAATATTTTATTCATTTTTTTGGATTTATTAATTGATTTGCCTCAACAATTAATTTGATTTTATTTAATTACTGAAGATTCATTCATTTATTGATTGATTGATCTCAAGAAATTATTCATTTTTGATTTTACCTCAAGACATTGATTTTGATTTTACTTCAACATTTTCATATCTTATTTTTCTCAAGTTTCTCATATTCAAATTCTTATTCTATTTTAATTTTTTAAATGGCTTTTTATTGTGGAATAATGCCTTTCCAAAATTAAGCTACTGAAAGACAAGAACTATCTAATGTAAGAGCTCAAGATTTTCTTGCTCCAACACCAAGATCACCTCTTTCTAGGACCCCAGAAGTTCCTCAACTGAGTTCCCATTCGGACAGACCAATTACAGAAGGAGAAGAACCATTCAGGAAGTCAGGAAGAGGGCCAAAAACATCAAGATTTTTCAGGATTTAGGCACTTTTACTGGAATGTCAAAGACCTCTATTCAAGGCCTTGGTAAAGATAGTGAAGAGGAGGAGGATAATTCTGTGGAAGAGGAACAGTCTGATGGTAATAGAGCTGTTACTGCTCTTGTGGGGGCATCTGAAATGACTGGAGGGCCAACTCTAGCCCAGTATAATCAGCTTTTCTCTCATAAGTCTTACCCATCTCTATTGGCCATTATAAAACCCATTACTAAAATCATGGCCAAGCTTCAAGCAGCTTGTGAGCCTTGAGGTATATGTTAAATACCCAAATAGGCCACAATCATTATAAAAATAAAGTTTGAACTATAGAAAGCCTATAAGTCATTTATATATTCAAAATTCTTTATTTTTTATTCTTCAAAAAAATGAAAAACATTTTTGTGACTATGTAGATCCATGGATTTAAGGTCAGATGTGTATTTTATGTAAAGATTTAGCTAGGGTAGCTCCATAGAGTGAACTAGCTTGAAACAACTTTATGAGTTGTTGATGTGGAACATACTTCAACACCACATGACAATACCACATAAAAAATTGTGAAAATGTTTGTTTTTCTCAATTTCATGCCAAAATAATGGGAATGTGAGAAATCCCATGTTACATATACACTAAAAATAGTGTTATGCATGTTTGTGGCACTTAATATTACTGTATTATTCCATACAACTTTGATACACCTACAGTGAATATCAGTCTTCAAGCCAAAATTTGTCAACCTGTGACTTAAAGCCAGAGCACAAGCATGAGCCCAAAAGACCACAAACCAATTTTATAGGAAAATTCCCACTAAAAAGTGATTTTAGCCAAAATAGCTTATAAAATGAATTAAAATAAATAAGAAAATCCCCTCTTTCCAAAGATAAAACTCCCATAACAATAAGACAAAGAATGACAGTTATTCCTGCTTAAAGCAAGAACTGAGAATAAAGCTTAATTTTCACCTCTCATCCAAAACTCAGAGAAAGAGGAAGTGCTCCATGAAATAGGTTCTCAAATTAAAGAACTTAGTCAGGACTCTCAAATGGTAGTAGCCAAATTAGGCTAGATATCAAAACTATGTAAGTTAGGCCAAATAAAGACCAAATAGAGCAGAATAAAATATTCACCTCTCATATAACCTCTACAGCTTCAGTGTGAGATACCTAAATTGGGGTCATTTTGGAAATATAGAAATCAGGGCTATCTAATGGTTCCATCCATCTTATAATGACTCATCTAGAACAAAAGTTCTGGAGAAAACAAAATCCATACAGGATTCAAGAAAAAAAACCATATCTTAATAATGGAAATTAAAAGTGGCATAACTTATCCATATTCAATTTTACCCATAACAAATGAGGTACCACTATGTAGACCTCATCCATGGCTACAAAATGTCCCAAATTTGAGTTCATTCTCTTGAAAACTGAAAAAAGTATGGAACTTTTAAGGCTGAAATCCCACAGTTTGGTCTATACACCTTGAACATGGGATACCTTCCCATTACCTTGAATATTAGGTGTCAATTCTACAAAAGAGTCTGTTTATCCTTCAATAAATCATATTTTGTCTTCTATGGGGTCTCCATTCAGGTTCTGTACAGCGTTATACATGTCATACATGTCAGAAGAAGGCTATGTGGTCCCCAAAAGATAATTTTCACCCTTTATTGGTGAAAACTGTGCAGATGTGGTTTCAAAACCGAATCTGAGACCAATACAGGCTTCAAAAGCAGAGTAAACACACAAGCAAGTCCATTAAAGTGAAAACTGTTCACTTATCCTATGTGAACAGGTTCAGAGCTCCTTTCCACCCAATTTCAGGATAAAAAGGGGTCTTTTCTCTGCCAAAAATAAAATCCCCATCCTTCTATTGAATTCCTACATAGTAAAGCCATAAAAAACAGTTCTTCCTAGGAAAATCATCAGCTTTACTCTAGTATTAGTATTTTACTGCTTATTATAATCAATGTACTGATACTCAGTGCATCCAGGGCTTTCAGCAGTGCTCACCACCACTATTTCTTCATAGTGGAACCCCAAATACTCTTATTAAATCCTTTTTTACTATAATTTACTGTTTCAAAGTGAAATTCAAAGCTTTCTACATTATTTTTATAGCTTTATTATAGAATTAATCTGACAGAATTACTATTTTTGATGGGAAAATAGCTAAGGGGGATAAAAGACAGCAAAGAGATTCAGCGTACCCAGCTTCTGAGTCCCCTTAGGCATGGATAGATCTAAGTATTGGATCCAAGGCTGATCATGGCCCAATGAGTCTGGTAAGACCCTTTGGGAACTTGATTACCAAGTTAAAGTCCCTTGAAATCATGAGAAAATAACAAATAAGCTGCTATTTTGCTGTGACAAGGAGGTAAAGAGCAGCTCTTACTCCTTTAAACATGTCAATTATTAATGAAGTTCCATAGATAAAACTTAAAGTAGTAATTAAAGCGCTTTTGGAACTAGTATTCATGCATTTACCTCATGCCAACCAGCTATTACTGTGCTATTTGCTTTTCTATATAGAAACAAGGTAGAAACTTCAAAAATTCATTAAAAATACAATTCTTAATTAATCTATCTGAAACTTTAGAACCAATGGAGAAAGTTATAATCCATATAAGAGCCAAAAAATAATTGTGACTTCATAATTTGAATTAAACATTTTACTTACAGTCCACTTTTGATGATTCTACATGAAACACTGATTCTTGAGAAATTCAGACAATACAATCTGTGATGAGCATTTCAATAAGATGAATAGATTTGAGAAATGAATTTTAATTTTGAAAAAAAATAGGATTGACGCTTTATACTCCTTTATTTATTAGCCATAAATGGGTTAGCAGTCACGTAAAATGACTTAATTAAGTAATTATGATAATCTTATGTGACAAAAAGTGATGTAATCAATAATACAAAGGGGATAAATGGTTTCTGACTGTTTTATTTTTATTTTTTTCCATGGAACACTTCCTTGAGCTTTTTTTTAATTAAAAGAGGCCTCCTCTTGCTGTTTTTTTTCAGATCATCATATAATTCAATCATATCATTAGTACTAACAAGTAAGTATTAGTTAAAAACATTTCTTAAGTTTTTCAAATTCTTAAAATTAATAAGAAAAACCATTTAATAATTTAAATAAACTATCTTCAATATTGTTTAACTTTTATATTGTGTTATTACTCCTATAACTGAATTTTGATCCTTTAAATCCACAAATAATCCATCAAATCACTCTACCAATTCTTTTCAAGGTATTATTGGAGTATTAATCACCATGGCAAATGCCACATAAATTTCTGGCTGTTTTAAAGAACCAAGGCACTATTTAACTTTGTTCTTTAAAGGAATAGGATTATCAGCATATCTCGTACCAATAATTCTATTGCTTTAAAGCACCAAGGTAACTAGTGCCTTGGTGCTTTAAAGCAACTGGGTTATAAATAAACGGAAATTGATGTGCCTTGTGCCACAGTGAATTATTGTTATCACTTAATTCTTGAAGCTTTTCTCTATTAATAGTGTTATTCAAGAATTATCTTTATATTTATTTGCTAAAAAGATAATCATAAATTGAAATAATTTCATATTATTTTGATAAGAAGTTTTATTATCAATACTTCTTGTAATTGCTTCTAGTAAACAATTACTGCTTACAGTTATAATCACTAGTAGTTTGTAATAAGGAAAACAAATAATTAAGTAATTAATCATTTTTTTGCTTATAATAAGTATATTTAAGATATTTCATAAGAACATTCACAGTACTCTTGATTACTAGCAATACTATCAAGAGTTTCATAGACAAATCTTACATTTGGGGGCTTGGCTGTCTTTTTGAATAGTAAGCCCTTAATATATAGATTTTTAAGCGCAAGAAGCTTTGAATTCAATACTTTTTTCTTGAATTTTAATATTAAATTCTGTTTCTTATTGAAATTGTCTTGAAAGTCTGTTCCATTGAGGAATTTGGATGAATTTTATACTGTTTTATGTGTCACTTTTCACATCCAAAAACTCATAAGAATTCTTCTTTAAGTTACTCCAAATTGATTTTTCCTCAACTTGTTGAATTTTAATTGATTTCTTTTAAAAGAATAATTTTTTTTAGTTTAAAAGAATGATAAACCTATAAAAAAATATTTCCAAAAATAATTTAAAGAATAACAAATACATTTGTTTTATGTTTTTCTCTAGTGTCTTTGATCAAATATATTGCATCTGGTAATAGGCTCAGTAAGAGATAGATTACCAGTTCTGAATCTTTATATTAAGAATCTGAAGAGAGTATTGAAATGAAAATTCATAGAAGAAGCACTTTTTTCAAAGCAGAGTTTTCCAAACAACCACCAAAAGGTGTGTTTTCAAAGGTGCTCTTGGGTATAAAAAGAGTGGCCTGGCGCTCAGCAATAAGGGAACTCCCTTGCAGGACTCCAAAATATTAGAGAAAAGAAATGAAAGAAATAAATTTCTCCAAGAAGATAGGAAAGTAAAAGAGTGAGATGCAATAAGAGAAAAGGAAGGCAAATAGCCAGAGAGCAAACCCAGTTAGTCCTTGACCACTGTTTCAAAATTCCAAAGAGAAAATGGAATTAGTAAGGGATATGACCACCAATATCCACTGACAGGCAAAGAAAGAAAAGGTGCTAAATGATGGACTTGATAATATCAGTATTTACTTAAAAAAATGAAAGAAAACAAAGATAATATAAAGCAAAATATAATAATCAACTCAGGGGGAAAACCCCCCAGGGTTGAAATAGGGCTGGTATATGTGAAAAGTTGAGAGAATGAGTTATTCATGCTGAAAATGGATCTATATTGAGCCTTGAGGCTGTATTTACTGTTCTCAAAGAAATAAAGCTTTCCATAATTGAGAATGAACTGGATTGAATGATATTCCCAGTGACTGAAAATGAAATACAGGCCTCCATGGAAGGAGCCTGTATTGAGATGGTTTTGTTTCCAAGGTGTATTTTTGGAGAATTGAAACTTGACAGCTTTATTTGGGACTAACTCTTGAATTACTTCTTGAGAATGAACTGCCAGTATTCCCTTGGGGGAATACTGTACATGTGAAAATTTCCAATGAATCCTTGATGGTGTGATTGGTCTTTCTAGAATAAAACACTTGCACTTGAGCCTTGATGAATCCTCTGAATGACATGATGCCTTGATGGAGTAATTAGATGTTGTAATAATTAAATAACCTTCTGATAATGGAATCATTGGAGTTCTGGTGGAATAAGATGCATAATGGTGTATAACACCATTTATGGGACTTTTGGTTATTTAAAGGAAAAATTCACAAAGGTCTTTGGGAAAATGGCCAGGAGAATGATGATGAAAGCTGCAGCTCAAGCTGCTTCAGAGATGGCAATGGTGTTTTATGGACAGTTTTTGGTTTTTGGCCAAAACAAGCCTGAAAGGCTTTAAAAGTGTATTTGCGCAAAGTGCAGAAAAATGTGAAAATCTTGCATTCAAGCCCCAAATGGCTTGATGTGGGCATATTTCCAATATTACAAGGGAAATGGAATATTAGGGCTAAATGAGCAAAATGCACAAGACTGTATTTTAAGCTTAAAAAGAATGATACAGGATTTTGGATTTATTTTTCCTGTTTAATGGGAAATTCCCAAAAGAGCCCAAATTCAGAAAATTGCCAAGAAGGGCCTTATGATTTTGAAGGGGCCAGGTTGGCCCCATAAGAGTGAAAGTGGCCAATTTGTCTAAATATTGATGGATATGGCCAAATTGCCATCAAATGGACAAGGAATTGATATGCCATAGAATGTTCCAAAGGTTCATTTATTGGTTTTTGTGAAATTTGTGTTAGTTGTATTTATTCCCAATTTTCTTATGAATCGACATGAATATCATGAAGACCAGAAATGGAAACAACTATTTTGTCCAACCAGATGGATCTGGAAAAGGAAGAGGAAAGACTAGGGCTAGATCTGGAAGGCCTTCCCCAAGAAAGACCCATTTGGAGGATTCCAGAGCTTCCTCCCATTCCTTAATGTCTGTACCAACAAGCTCTGACATTGACTGTGAGCCTGAACTGATTCATGGTAATTATTTAAGGTTAAAACCACTTCTCAGTTTAATAAATGGACATATATGATTCTCAGTACAAAAACTGGTACAGAGAAGCCAAGGAGTAGTAGTGGGAAGTATGCACAAGCCTTTGGCAGGGGTGATGAACTTCTACTTACACATCAAGAGCTTTGTGGGTCAGAAGAAGAGGATAGAACTCTTAGGAAGTTGGAGTCCATTGTTTTGAAAAGAAAAAGTCAAAAAGATAAAGAATAAGTTGAAAAACCAAAGGATTTTATCCATAGACCAAAAGAAGGAACCACAAATTATCCCAGCTTTGCATAAACAAGGTTCATAAGTGTCAAACAGTTTTTTAATAGTCTAAAGACAAGCCCAAAGGAGTGCAGAAGAGACAGAGAGCTCCCAAGAAAAAACAAAGCAAGGGGAAAGGAAAAGACAATTGGCATGGCCCTTACCCACAAGGTTACAGAATCCCCAAATTGGAACCTTCATCCATGGAAAGTGTTATAAACATATCCAGGAATCTTATGAAGTTCACAGCCAAAGATCAAGAGAGGATTAACAGGAGCTCTCCATGCAAACTATGGATGAAATTGGACATATTCAATCCATTATTGATGTTAAACTTAACAAATCTGATCAAAAATCAAATAAACGAACATCAAATATAAATTACTTAAGAAATAATGACAGAAATTTCATTTAATGGTATAAAGTGAAAAATAAAACTCTTGAGTCAATTTCTAATACATGTTACATAATTGAAAGTAAATGTGAGGTGAAAATGATTAATTTCATAATATTTTCTTTGATCACATTAATGAACAACTTGAAACTCTAAAAGATGATGTTTTAGAAATAGTTGATAGCACAAATTGTTTTGCTACACATCTTCCAAGAAGTGAAAGTGAAAGGCAGAAATTAAAAGAGGAAATAATTGCAAATGTGGATCAAATTAAAAAGAATTATGAGCCTCATTCACATATTCCCAGACATTCCACACCTTTAACAGAAGTAAAATTTTCTATGGAAGAAAGTCTGACCCTTTTTCCAGGATAAAATACAATTTATGCAAAGGATATTACCAGATTGGAAGAATGGCCAAAATTCTATGGTTAAGTATAATATAACCATATTGAGCTCATGAGAGCAACTGATAAGTTTCAGGAAGATCATCACATACCTTTTGAGCTGATAGTAGCCAAATTTCACTCCTTGTTTACAAGAACTGCAAAGGAGTGGTATTCAAAGGTGAGAAAAGAAAATGAGAAACATGATTGGCTTTGGTTTAAATATGGGATAATTACCAAATGGGACAACAATTCCTGGAGATTTAAGATGGAAAATTCTTTTGAAGTTTCCATTTTTAGCATAGAAATTACAAAACCACTCACTTTGTTCATCAAAAAAAAGACAGATTATCTGCTTTACACCCATATATGTCAGACTCAATGATTAATATGAAGATATTAATAAATTTTTGATGCCAATTAAAGGTATAAAATTCAGAAGTGCTAGCCAAAATATGCACCCTTTGTGCATTCTTAAATTAGAAATGATATTTCCTCACCCTTCAGGAAGTATCAGACTGGAAGTTGAATTTATTTTCATGAATAACTGCACTTCAAAACATTTTATACTTGGAAATGATTATCTCAATATTCATGATATTTATATTGATACTCATCAAGACAGATATCTCACTATAGGGGAAAATAAAAGGCAAAAGTTTGCTTTTCCTCTAGAAAAATATAAATAACTGTCATGAGACAAGTAAAAAATGTTAATAAGGGAAGATTTGTGACAGATCAATTCATTGAAGCACAAATTAGTCCTGAATTAGCATTAAAAATGAAGGAAGACCTTATTGAAATTTTATTTCAATATATAAAAGCCTTTGCTTCTTATAATGAGCCACTAGGATCTATCAAAGTCCATGATGTGGATATTATGCCTAAGGTGGAAACCCTTACCCTCCACTATTAAGAGGATCAGCTTACCCAGCTAGCCCCAGAGCTAGGGAAGGATTTGAAACTCATATTAATGAGCTGATGAAACTGGGAGTTCTTAAAAAGGTCGGACACAATGAGGGACCAGAAGTTACAACCCCTGTAATCATTACTTGGCATAATGATAAATCAAGGATGTTTGGTGATCTTAGAGAATTGAATACCTATAATATTACAGACAGGTATCCAATTCCTAGAATCCATGAGACTTTGACTCAATTATCCAAAGAAAAATTCATCACTTCCGTGGATGCCCTTAAAGGTTTCCATCAGAATGTTTTGACACCTCATTCTGGGAAATTATTGAGAATAATTTCTCATTGTGGTATTTATGAATACTTGAGGATGCCTTTTGGTATTAAAAAAGGAACCCTCTCATTATCAAATAATTATGATTACCATTCTCCCACATGAGCTATCAGAGGGATGGTTAATCATTTGTATTTATGACATTATCATCTTTTCAGAAACCTGGCCATTGCATTTAGAGAGACTTTCATTACTACTTAGGAGAATTATTTAAGTGAACATTAAGATTCCACTGAAGAAATGTAATTTTGGATGCCATGAGCTAAAAGCACTAGGACATGTAGCTTCAGGACTAAGCCTTGGTGTTGATAAAAACAAAGCAGCTGCAGTCTTACTGAAGCCAATTCCCCAGAACAAGAAAGAACTTATGTCTTTCTTAGGATCTTCCAGTCATTACAGGAAACACCTTAAAGATTTTGCAATCTATTCAAGATCATTGTGAAGAATTTCTGATCAAAAAACTGTCTTTTGAATGTAACAAGGAAGGATTCAAGTATATGAAAAGAGCAAGTATTCCTTACCCAATGCACCATCATTATTCTTTCCAGACTGGAAACTTCCTTTCAAGTGGTATATTGATTCATGTATTGAAGGTCTGGTTTCAGCTCTTCATCAAGTTCAAATTGTCAATGAAAATCCTTATTAAGGTCCAGTTTGTTTTATCTCAAGACAAATTAAACCTACAGAGGATAGATATAGATAAAGCCAAATGGAGTTCCTTTTCGTTGTTTTGGCTCGGTGAGAACTTCATTATTATATTGATGGTAGTATGTTTGAATTCATTACTGATTTTAATGCTGTAAAATCACTCCTTAACATGAAAACTCCTAACAGACACATGTTAAGATTACAGGTTTCTATACAGGAGTATAGAGGCAATATGACCATAGTAAATAAAGCTGGAAATATTAACAAGAATTCTGATATATTGAGTAGATTTCAATTACCCAAAACACCTGATAATCCTGCTTACGTTCCTGCAAATGCAGAACCTCAAATTCCAATTGAAGGAGTTAATATCACAGATGTAGGAACAGAATCCTTTGAATAAGTTAGAAAAAGCTATAAGCAATATGATAATTTCCATATTCTTACTTCTTTACTTGATAAAAATTGTAAAGATGCATCTTTAGCTAGCTCTAAGGCTGATATATGGAAAAAATCAGATGACAATAAAAGATTTCATTTGTTTGATGTTATCTTGTATCATAGGTTTTAACACACATGTGTAATGGTCTTATGTAGTGAAATGCTAATTAACACAATATTACTAAAGTGACACAACAAAATTTATTCTGGACATCTGTCTGAAGACATAACAACAGAAAGAATCAATACATGTGCTTGGTGGCCATCTTGAAGAAAAGATGTCATTGATTACTGCCACAGCTGTGACAGGTGTCAAAAGGCCAATAAAGGTACTGGTAAATGATTTCTTTCAATGATTCATATCCAAGAACCAAGTACCCCATGGGAAGTCCTTCATATGGATTGGAAAATTGCATTACCACCTGGTGGTGAAAAAAGGTTCAATTAATGTCTTGTTATTTTACACAGGTAAAGCAAGACCCAAATCTTTTTACCATTTCATAAATATGACACAGCTATGGATACAGCGATTCTAATTTGGAACAGAGTAATATCTCATACTGATCTCTTCAAAAATATCATTAGTGATAGAGACCCAAAATTTAAGTCAGCCTTATGGACAAATTTACATAAGATTTTTCATACAAACCTATCATTCTCAACAGATTCCCATCCACAAACTGATATAGCAGCAGAAGGAATAATTCAGATCCATGAGGAAATGCACAGAAGATTTTTTGCTTATGGCCTTGAGCTCAAATATTCCAATGGATTTACCCATTATTGGTTTACACCTATACCAGAGTTGAAATTAGTGTACATAACTTCAATCCATGCTTCAACAAGAAAGCCTCCTGCAATGTTGGCAAAAGGATGAAATCCTAAACTTCCAGTTGATACTTTGAAGAAAGTTTAATTTATATCCATGAAAATGCATTAACCTTCAAGCTATTTCTTGATGAATTTAGGCATCATAAAAATCAGAGCATGACTGATGCCTTTGAATATGCTAAAAAAAGTGGGGTAAAAGTCATAATACCCCAGAATTCAAAGTATGTGACTTAATACTAGTTTCAACCTTGAGCTTTAATAATATTAAAGTCTCAAAGAAATCAAAAGATTCGTTTTCAATACTATTTATTATTAAAGCACTTCAGGGGAAAAATGTAGTACAAGTAGAACTTTCAGGAGAATTGGATAATAAGCATCCAACTTTCCCCATCAGTCTAGTAAAGTATTACACACCAAGCTATAAGGAATTATTTCCTTTAAGAAATGAAACACCCTTGGAAGTAAAACCACTTTATCAGAGTGAATAAAAAAAGGTGCTTAAAGTTTTAAAAGAAAGAAGACTTAGGGGGAAAAGGAAAGAGAATACTTGGTCAGATAAAGAAACCCACAACATGAAGATGAGTGGCTTTCAGAGAGTAAGATAACTGATTCCAAAAGGTTTGTCAGAAGATTCAGTCATGAGAGAGAACCAATTCATTAAGAAAAGTTTTAATTGTGTGCTATGGATACTTAAAAGTATAAGTAGAGAGGTTTGACAGTGAATTATACCCCCCCAAATCAATTTGGGGTATACATTTAAGGAAAAACTATAGGTTTTTTTTGGTGGTAGGGAATGTGAGCCTGAGCCTGTGAGATACATATGACATACCCATCAGGCCACAAATAGCTGTATACACAGTTGTTTTAGTCTTAGAAAGACTCATTAATTTAATTTAAAACAAAAAATAAACATAAATTTATTTTTGATAAACAAAGTTATAATTATTATGTCATTTCTGGATTCTACACCACGAATAACCTAAGGTAAACCAATAGAGTGTTATACCAAAAAATGGTTATTTCTTATTTTATTTAAAGAATTATTAATTTCACAGTACAATTGCAACTTTTTCATTAAAAAAATAGTTAAATTTAAGCTTATTGAATCTTCGATTTAAATTTTCATAAGGCTTATGCAAACTTACCAAAATGTTAGTTACAATGAGGTGTTGTATATACTTGCTGAATTGGCTGAGGATTTTTCAGAGAATGAAAATCCTGTGTGAGCTAAATTTAAAATGGTTTAAGGCCATAGTATTGCTTTAAATAAATAAAAGGGAAAAATCCACATAGAAAGGTGCGACCAAGGAAAAAGACCAAATAGAGCTGGGGTAACCAATTTTTGGGATCTGCAATGACTCTATGAAGGTTTTTCACCTGTATTGGAGGATTTAAACCAGATTTAAGCCTTAAGATTGGACTTTTATCCAACCTGAAAGTTTAAACTGGTTTTATCCCAATTTGGCCAGGAATTTCACGCCGCCAAAGGGAAAATATCAATATGCAATTTTGAAATCAAGGTTTTAAGAACTTTCAAGCTTAATTAAGCTGAAAACTTTAACTTGATGAGTATCAAAACCTTATCAAAAGTCAGGGTTTGCTGTGTATTGCTATTTTACATGAAAAATAGCAATAACTTTTAAAATTCATTAAAACTCCATTTCTCAATGGACTTGCTTGAAAATTTCACAAAGCTTACAAATAAATTTTGTCTGTGTATTCATCAAATTTCAATTATTGTTTTTTAACAGGTTTAATTTCTAATTATCCTTGAAATTAATCATTTTAATTATTCTGAAAGAAAATTAAGATTTCATTAAAAATGAATTAAAAGTTATTTTATATTAAAACTCAAAGTAATTCATAGAAAAGAGGATTCAAGTTACTTGTAGTTAAGAATAGCACTGGTAACTTTAGATTGGAATTGAAAATAGGTTAAACTAAGTTAAGAACCTTATTTTTAAGCATGGTTTTTCATTTTTGACCTGAGCACTCCCTCATTATCCATTATGAATTATTAGAGCTGCTCTGCAGGTATAAAAAGTTCCTACACTTCACTTTTTTTTCTAATAACCAATCAACATTCCAATCAATTAGACATTTTAAACAAGTAAAGTTTTATTAATTATAAAATCTTATTATTCAAGTATTTTCTTAAGTATTTTACTCTTTATTAAGTTTAATTTACAGAATAAAAATCATAGAAATCATATTATTTTTGTAATCAAAATAAAATATTGTATTATATAAAATTATTGTCTTGAATATCTTTCAAATCCCCAAATTCCTTTTTTAAAACTCTGAAATATTATTTCATCATAAAGAAGTTGTTTTTATATCTTTAAGTATTGATTTTGGGCGTGCCTTTAGCTTATAAACAACATTTAATATAATAACCATTTCTGTCTGACTTGTTGTATGAAGTAGATATCTTAAGTATGTTTTCTCTAGAATTTTATATTTTTTATACAGTATTTTTCTATAAGAATTATCTCTGCAAAGTGTGTGTGATAAATTGGTTTATAGATATTATTTAAATATTATTATTATCCACATGTAATTGTCCCATTAAGAGCTTTACACTTCTTATTGTTTTAATTGTCAGTTACTATAGCAATAATAAAATAATTATACTTTATTAGAATTATTAAGATTTCTTTCATTATCAACTTATTTAATAATAATCAAATAATTATTTTTAATAATTATATCAATTTGTGGCTATAATCTTTAATTATATTATATTTTCTACTGAGGACAGTACTATTACTCTTGATATTTGTTACTATTATCAAGAGTTTCATATAAAACCCTTACACTGCCCCTCTTTTTGTAAGAATCACCTTGGACACCTGGTTAAAACCTTTCAATTCTGTATACATAGTAGCTTGGCCAAGCTTGCAGCTTCAATCCCATTTTTATATCAATTATGACTTGGGAAAATTGACCATCAACTTCATTCTCAATTTCCAAGTTTTCATGCCTTTCAAGTCAATCCTTAACCAACTTATTTTATCTTTATGCCACTGGTGAGAGTGGTAAATACCAAAAGTAAGCTTCTCTCCTGGTGTGCACTTCACTGAAGGGTCTATAATCCATCAAATCATCACCTTGGCATCAATATTTTTTTCCAGGTTCTTTGGCCAATCCAAATCCAACAACCAACTAAAACAATCAATATTTTAGCCTCTGAAACAATCCCTTCTTTTTATTTCCTTTCCATTCTCTCTTTCTCCTTTCCCTTATGATGATATTTACTTTCATTCAAACCTCACCAATAATTTGGAATTTCATCAAGCACAAATTCCAATGCCAAAGAAAGCCCAAGCAATCCCCATGTCATTTACCAGCCTCATTATCAGTTTGATTTTTTATTTTAATAGAATCCTCTTCATTTCTTCATATCAAATATTTTAATATTTCTAAAGGGGATTTACCTTTTCTTGGTGCTTGGGATCTCACCAGTCAAGGTGGGGGTACTGTCACAGCCATTGGCATACCCCCCATGGATAGACTTACAGAAATAATTTGTCATAAGTGATGTTGTGGCCAATTTGCCACCTCTTTTCTCTGTGGTCCCCTGGGCCACACCCACTTCACTTGGCCTTATTTTCCCTCCTGGTCCTCTACGATCAATCAGGGCCCTAACGAGCCTCCCCATCATACCAGGGACCTATGGGCCATTTAACCATCACCAGGCCATCTTGAATTATCTTCAATTAGTGGGCCCTCTACTGCCTCTACAGCTGTCCATCTATTGGACCCCTATGTCCCCTTCTGACTTGAAATAAGTGAAGCCAAATGGGGCCATAGGTGTAACAGGGGCTCTTCTAAGTGAAGAGGATCTTGCAGTCAGAAAACAGAATGACTAAGGGAGGACTCAGAGAGGATACTCAAAGAATAACAGCAATAGAAAAATGATATGATTCATCATTAATAAAGAAATGAAGTTAAATAAAATTCAATAAAAAATAGAAAAAATAAATAGCCAACCACAAATCAATGGTTTATCACTGGTCCAACCTTTGCAGAAGGAAGAAAAAGGTTAATTAGGATATGGCCACCAAAGCCCACTGAATAGGTGATGGAAGTAAATTACTGACTTAAAAAAATAATAGTATAATATTCCCTAGCAAGAAAATGAAAATTATTATTGATAAAGCCAATATTTCACTTAAATGGGGGAAAGCCCCCAGGTGGGTGAAGAGGGTCTGGTATATGTGAAAAATTCCAGCCTGGAGTTTGAGTGCTTAATCCAGGGACTTTATGATGTACAGATTCTTCTTTATTGATTAATTTTAATTGATTTTGTACCAGTTGAGTTTTAACTGAATTGGAAACCTGTATTGGTATCCCAGTCCAGGCTTTGTCTTCATTGAGTGAATACAGACTTCTCCGCCAGTATTTGGGTACAGGTCTGAATTTAGTGAATCCTGTGTTTTGGTGAGGACTGTATTTAGCTGTATTTGATGGATCTTCCATGAACCCCCATTTGTGATTGTTTTTGTAATATCTTCAATTATTTACCTTTTCTTCTTTACTGGACCCTGTCTTCATGGCTGCAATAATAGGCTAAGTCCTATGGCACACCTTCCCAAATTTTGGCCATAATTTTCCTAGTACCCCCAGAAGAAAGAAGTGGCCCTGGAAGTTATTAGAGGGCTACCAATCCCCCTTTCCCAACCTTTTGGACCAGATTACTTCTGGATATTAACATGTTCCATCCATGGTGTTGTCAGCAATTGAATGGTGAAATTTTCAATACTCAATTCTTCAATCTGCAAAAAGAAATGACCAATCCTCAAGTCTGTTTGAAGGAAGTATTCAAGGATTTCAATTTATCATCCAATGCAGGTAGTTGGTAGTATTTTCAAGAAGGCCATTCAAGGACACTAATCACCTGACTCATTCATGCAGTATTCCCCCCAAGAGAATACTGGCCAGGGATATTCAAGAGATATTCAAATAAGTTGTCAAGGAATCAAGTCTCCATTACCTCCCTGGAAAACTCAATTTGTTCATACAGACTAAATTCAAGAAAGCTGTAGAGCATTGACCCTCTTGGTCAAATCAATTCCACAGTGGGAATTTTTCAATATAAAAAGTTCATTTCCTAATCTGGCCAAGGGATTTCTTCCAAAACATTCAATGAAGCTATGGTTCCAACCAGAAAGGATAAGTCTTTCAGCTTCACACAAATACTGGCCACTCTCCCCTCCCCTTCTAATTGAACTCATTTATTTCTTTTCAACTTTATTTTCCTTGCATCTTGATAAGTGAGTACTGATGTTCTCAAGTCATTCATTTTCACCCTCCTCCTTGCCTGTCAGTGGATATTGGTGGCATTATCCTTTAATAATTCCATTGTTTTTTCTGGTAGATTGAAATAGTGATAAAGGACTTAATTGGTTGGCCCCTTGGCCATTATCCTCTATCTTATTTGCATCTCATCCCGTACTTTCTTTTTCCTTATTAAAGAAATATATCCATTTTCTTATAGCATAAATTTTTTGGAGTATTCCAATTGAGCTCCCTTCATACTGAGGTCCAGGACACTCTTGTTTTTCCCAAGAGCTCCTTTTACAGACATTTCACAATATCCCCTCAAACCCGTTCTGGGTAAAATTGAGAAGGCCCTTCCATTCTTGGCATTTTATGGAGGAATATTACAAAATTTCTTATTGGAACTGGAACCAGCTTTTGAATGGACTGGTCACAAGGCTGCATCATCCATTTTTAACAGATTTTATTACAAATTCAAATGCAAATTGATAAAATGTTTGGTTTACTTACCTAATAATCAAAATATTTCAGGTTTAATTGCCAAGTGGACATCCAAGTAAATGGAAGACTTTTTGTTTGCTGTTGTGATCCACTGGACTAACATGAATTGTTTACTATTCAAGAGGACTCTCTTATGGCTTGAAAAATCACAGGATTGCTGTGAGCCTTGAGGTATATTTTACATACCCAAATAGGCCACAACTATCTTTAAAAATGAAATTCTGAACTATTAATAACCCATATGTCATGCATATATTCAAAATTCATCATTTTTTATTTCAGAAAAGATGGATAATGTTTTTGTTAGTAAGTAAATCCATAGATTTAAGGCCAGATTTGGATTCTATGTAAAAGCTCATCAAGGGTAACTCCATAGAGTGACTAAGCTTAAATTAACTCCAACAAGTGGTTATATGGAAAATACTTCAATACCACATAAAGGAATTGTGAAAATTTTTCTTTTTCTTGATTTCTCACCAAAATGATGGGAATGTGAGAAATCCCATGTTACATATACACTAAGAATAGTGTTATGCATTTTTGTGGCACTTAATTTTATTGTATTCTTACATACAGGTTTGATACACCCATAGTGGATATCAGTCTTTGAGCCTGAATTTCTATTTTTGACATGAAAATAGCTAAGGGGGACAAAAGACATCAAAGAGAGCCAGGGTACCCAACTTCTGAGGCCTCTGAGGCGTGGATATCTCTAAAGCTTGGATCCATGGATGATATTGGTCAAATTAACATACTAAAACCTTTTGGGAACCTAGTTACCAAGTTAAAATCTCATTAAATCATAAGAAAATTGCAAATAAGCTACTATTTTGATGTTACAGAGAGGTAAAGAGCAACTTAGACTCCTGTAAATAATTCAATTCTTAATGGTTTTCCATGGATAAAGCCCAAGATAGTAATTAATTGCCTTTTTTGGACTAGTATCCATTGATTGACCTCACAGCAACCTGCTATATAGTATTATTTGCAATTCTACGTAGAAATGAGGTAAAACCTTCAAAATTCATTAAAAACACAATTCTTAATTAATATTTCTGTAAATTCCAGGACCAAGGTAGAAAAGTACTATCCATAAATGAACCAAAAATAATTACAGTTTCATAAGTAAAATTAAAAGTTTTACTCACAGTCCATTTTTGATAATTCCACATGAAATACTGAATCTTCAAAACTTCACAAAAAATACAACCTTTGATTAAATTTCCAATAACATTGATAAATTTGAGAAATTAATTTCCATTTTTAAATAAGAGAAAATTTAAAGCTGTTACTCCTTTTGTTCTTAACCATATTTTGGTTGGTGGTCATGTAAAAGCATCAATTAAGTAATTATGATAATCTTACATTACAACAGATGATGCAATCATTAATCCAAAAATAATTATTGTTTTCTCACTCACTGTTTTTTCAGTTTGCTCAATGGCATGCCTCTGTGAGCTGTCTTAGACTTAAAAGAGGCCTCCTCATTTTTTCAAATCATCTTATTATCCAATTATATCTTTGTTACCAACAAGTATTAGTTAAAATCTTTTCTTGAATGTTTTAATTATTTCGTAATCAATCCAAAGGACGTGAAATTATAGAAATCAACTATATATTGGTTTAATATTGTTATAAATCAATTTGATCCTTTAAATCCATGATTATATGTCAAATCTCTCTTCCAATCCTTTTCTAAGGTTCATTGGAGTATTACTGAGTGATTTATTATTAATTCTTAAAGGTTTCTCTCTAGTAATTGTTTTCCCCAATAATTATACTTATAATTATTCTTGCAAAAGATAATGATATATTAAAATAATTTTATCATTTTAATAAAGAAGTTTTATTCTTAAATATTTCTTTTAATTGATTCTTTTAGACAGTTACTGCTTACTGTCATAATCACTAGTAGTGTATAAAAAGTAAAAGAAATAATCAATTGATCAACTATTTAATTTTGGTTATAATAATTTTTATTATTATATTTCATAAGAACAGTTATAGTAATTTTGATTAATAGTAATATTATCAACAGGTTCATAGACAAATCTTACAATTTCATTCATTGGCAGCTATGGAACTATCATTTTGGGATTCC
The DNA here is from genome assembly GCA_023105745.1 of Austropuccinia psidii. Classification (NCBI taxonomy): domain Eukaryota; kingdom Fungi; phylum Basidiomycota; class Pucciniomycetes; order Pucciniales; family Sphaerophragmiaceae; genus Austropuccinia; species Austropuccinia psidii. The sequence continues at coordinate 22,235,037 of JALGQZ010000001.1, forward strand.
ATGGAGGAGTAAGGTATCATTGATAAATTCTATACTTTTACAGGAAATAATTCTGCCAAAAATTCCAAAATTGTCAGAAATTTAGAGATCACATACAAATTCAAAGGAATTTATTGGCCGCATGCACATAAACTTCATCAATTTGCATTCCATGCCATTTCCTAGGTTTCCAAGAGCTTTCTAAACATGATGAATTGGCTCAATAAGAAGACCTGTATCATTTTTAATCATAGATATTGAAAAATAAATGGCCAATTGATGAGGTCAATGAACTTCAGTATTGGTCATTGCCTAGTAATGGTAAGTCTTATTTCATTACTGTGATGACAGTAAAACTAATTTACATTCATTTGGAAGACATTATTAAAGAATTAAAAACAAATTTCAATAAAGAAGGACACACTCACCATCAAATTTTGATTGAAAAAGTTTTGGAAACTCAACACCAAGGTAAAGCAGAAATACAATGAACTGAAATTTCCATGGTTACAATTCCCCCAATTCATAAGATAATTAATTATATATGGTATATAAATATCCTTACTAATCAAACAGTATTAAATGTAGGGGGAAATCAATATTTAAGGTTGTTAAGGATCTATCTACTCATATTTGTAACTCAGACAATCAAAGGGACTTATTTATCAAACTTGGTGATAAGACCAAGGATATAAAACTGATGCCTATCAGCATTTCTGAAACTCAATGGAATCTTTTCTTACAAAAAATTAAATTTCCTATTTTGCTCAAGTCTTCCTTGCAGTTGCATATGCAAACACCCAAAGGTTGTGCTTACATATTTTGTAAAATGATTGGGTTGCTCTGGTATTGATTGAATCAATCCTTGAGCTTTTGAACACCTCTTTCCATAAGTTGCAATTCAATAAGACATCCAAAAACTTAGTCATACCATTATACAATTAAATATCCAATCAATTAAATCTGTAGTAAAAATGAAAAATTTCAACTTATATTTCAGCATGCAAGGCTGCTTTCTGGAAAATGAAGAAGTATTTGGACTATGAAATTTCAACCAATTATTCAAAAATTGTCTGTTTTTTGAACCCAAGTTACCATCAACAAATATTCAAACAGACTGGCATCCCACATGAGCAATCTGAAAAGCCATCAAAAAACCCACTTCTGAATACAATGGTTTGGTGGAAGAAGCTAGAAAGGACACTTCTCATCTTACCAACCTAATAAAGTAAGGGGGATAACGTTGACAAGCATAAACCTAATTTTATGAGCCAGTAATTCAAACTCACAACCAACCCCAATAATCCACAAGTATAATGAATCGCAATGAAAATGAACTTCATGTGTACATGCAAAATCACTATCAAATATCATAAGAAGAGGAAGTGATATCTTATTGGAAGGTATGTCAATATTTCAACCCATATTCAGGTATTATTATCCCCCCTAAACACCTTTTCAGTGGTAATTTTCCTATCCTTGGGACTATTTCCCTGAAATATTTAACAATTTCTTCCTCTTATTCGTTTTTGGAGAAGATTTTTTCTCAAAGTGGCTATGTAGAATGCCCAGTTAATGGTGCTTTGAGATCCCAAAAGATCGGGCATTTGACCTGCATAGACGGATGGATTCAACACAATAATATAATTTTACTCAAACGTTGTAGCTAGATTCTCTATTTTGGCTATTGTCGCGTTGTCTTATTATTGTTCGGGTATGCCTTTGATTGCCCTTGTCAAAGGGAAAATCAAATTTTTGCGATTAAAATGCTTATACTTCATAGTTCATCCAGACAATGTAGTGATGTCTTATGTAACACATTCCAATTCGCGTATGTTTACATATTGAAATGTAGAAAGCTATACAGTGCCCTGCCAATTGTATGCAAACACGAAACTCATACAGGCAGGGCCCTGTATCAACATGCGCCCGCGTGCGCAGCATGTTGACCAATGGACCACTCTCATGGGTAGGTCCTGTCCCATGGGCCCCAAAAAACCCAACTTGTTTCTTTTTTTATTTGTTTTTTTGTACGTTACTTTGCAACATCAACAACTGCTATATTCACAAAATCTGTGATTCCATGTATGAAGACGCTTCACTCACCCATGTTAAATAGGCCCCCCATCCTTGTCTCCAACCAATGACATCTGCTACTATCTATTTAATTGCTTTACTAGTAATCTATCATTGTTATCCAAACTGTGAAATAAGACAATGTATACCACCAGCGAGTTTGCTTTTTGTCTCTGTAAAATCTTAACTCTTGATAATACTACCTTACCCACCATAGATGCCACACTTAGATGTTGAAACCCAAGGCCAATTGGTGGGTATGCATCAGGCTGGACTTCCCTTTAGATCCATTTCAGAGTGGAATAACCTTCCTCTGAAAACTGTTTACAATACCTTCCAAAAATACAAACAAATTGGAACTGATACAACTCAACAAAAAAGTGGCCAACCAACAAAACTCACTGAGCATGAGTGGAAACAACCCAGCCTTATCATCACTCAATGCCAATGTAAATGCCCAAGTTACATCATAAATTACCTTGCACATTTCAAACCAAATTATTCAACACATGATTCACAAATTATGGAAACACTCACAAATAGCCCCTAAGAAACTGTATTTATGACCACAAGATGTTCAATGTTGGCTTGCTTTTGCCCAGGCTCATAGGTACTGGGCAATTAACAAATGGGAAAAAGTGATCTGGACCAATGAATCGGCTTTTGAGCTGGGAAAACAAGTCAATCAAATCCAAGTCTGGCGCACCACAAACAAGAAGTGGTTGCTTGGAAACCTTGCCATCAACCATTGATCTGGCTGTCAATTCATTATGATATGGGGTATTTTGTGCTTCTCACCATAGCAGCATCTTATTCTTGGAGGGTTGGATGAATTCCCAATAGATGGTCCAACAGGTCTACTGCCCCACCCTTTGCCCCTTAACCAAGAAAATGGAGCAAGCACCCTGGATCAGAGGTCAACAGCAACTTATCCTAATGGAAGACAATGTGCCAATCCATATGGAAGCTTTCAGAAATCAATGGCGCAAACAACAGGATATTCAAGATGGAGTGGCTTGAACATTCACCAGATCTCAATCAAATCAAAAATATCTGGAAGTCAATTAAAAGCCAAATTTCAAAGCTTTACCAACCTCAAAATTTGGATGAACTTAAGCATGCAGTTCAGTCCTTCTGGAGCAACATTCACTCTGGAATCCTCAATGCCTAGGACAATTCAGATGATCATTGATCAATGTGGTGGTCCAACCTCATATTAGGACCACCAAGTTTATTTCATTTTATTTTTCAAACTTATACTTTGTTTGTATACTGTGTTGCCTGTTGTTACCTCTGCTCTGAATCACAATCAATTAAATGTTATTTTTTTCTCAAGTTCCCAATGAGAGACCAAGTTCCGAAAAAAATTGCTGTGAAATTTTTTTTCATAAAGGGGCCTGGCCATATTAACTTGGTGTTTGCATACAATTGGCAGGGAACTGTACATGAAATACTATGGCCCTTGGTTATCAATTTAAATTTCAAGTGTAGCTTTCTCAGTTTAAAAATGTAATTTTCTCATTTATCATATGCTGTGTGTTTGCTAGCCTTTATTGAAATCATGAGTTATTTGAAGTATATGATGTTCATATATACTTCTTTGTCAGTGATTACTGAAACTTTATATTAAGTCATTTTTCAGGTTTCAGTTTTTTTTATTGAATTATGACTCCTTTTCATTCCAACTGGCAGGAATTTGACTCTTGCACATAATTTTACTGAAAAAGCAATACTGGGACATGTATGATATTATAAAACACCTTAAACAGGAATGGAATGACTTTTTTGAGTTCAAGGAGTGAATAAACTGAAAGATAAAGGTACTGATTGGATATAATATTTCAAATATTCCTTATGGAAATGGCCACTGATAGTTATTCAATAAATGATTTGTATGAAATACATTTATATTCTTATTGTACATGATAAAAGTAGTTATTTTATATAGTAATGGAATCTTTTTTAATTGAGCCGATAAAGATAATTTGCTTCAAAAGAGGAGTGGAACATTTTATGAACTATTTGACAAAACTTAACATAAGTACCAAAGCCTCACCATTCTAGCTTTATCCCCAAAAATTAAGTATTGTTAAGTCAAATCACTAAGATTATGTAGCTTTTCATATATATATCATTCGATGTATTAATTAATTTCTTAATAAGTCATATGAGCTTACCCCTTTCTAAAATCCACTCAAGGGATTCTTTCAACATTCTTATTTCAGCTGTATTCTTTTTGTAAGGTGTGGATATGAAACTTTGAATAAAAATCAAGTACTTTTCCTGTCCTCAAAATTTGTATAAGGTAAAAATCAATTAAAAATAGAAAGAAATATTATTTTTAAGAGAAAACACGCCAATTTTATTGTTCATAACTCTTTTAGTATAAAACAATAATATTATAAAGATTTATTGTTTTACCAACAATAAATATTTATCCAAAAATACTCTACAAGAGTTATTTAAGGCTACAAAAGAAATTTCTGCAAGAGCAATTTCAATTGGAATTAATTGAGCAAAGAGCTGCAAGCAATTGGTTAAAGAACAAAGACTTTAAAGATAATATTAAAGAGAAAACACGTGCAAAAGTGACCAGAGTGAATTTGGAAACAAAGTGACAAAGTTAACAGTGATGAAAGATGCTTTAATGCACTTTTGGGGTGGTTCAGGGGTAAAAATGATTATAAGAGTTACAAAAAATTATTATAAGGATTTCTTCACGTGTTTCAAAGGTTTAAAATGATTTAAAAAAGGTGGTTGGAATCTTTTATTAATTGGTTTAACAGTGTTTAAACTAATTATAAAAGGAAAAGATTCTAACATGAAGGGAAAAGTGGGGCAAAGAAGACATTCTTTTATAGCCATCAATTTTCTTACTCCAAAAGTGAAATTTACTCTTGTCAGTCGTGAAAAACAGTCTGACAACAGAAAAGCCAATTCAGGCATCATTGAACCCTGGCTTAGACCAAAAAAGGGCTGGTTTAAGCCATTTTAGACCTTTAAATCAGCCATTACTATAGCAATACCTGGTCTAGAGTGTGAGCCTTTGAGATATGACCACATATCCAATAAGGTCACAAAAAAGATTAATAATAATTATACCTTTAATATAATTATATTAAAATCAATTAGAATAATTATACACTAAAAATAATTACTCAAATATACAAAAAATACCATAAATTGGTACTAAAATTGGTTTAACTTAAAAACCAATGAATGAACATGTGAAATAAATTATACCATTGGATTCCCCATGGAGAAATACACATATACCACTTTTATGGCATATCTGTAAAGTCAATATTTAAGGAGTTATAAGGTATAATACCTTATAAAAATTATAAAACCTTATTTATCTCAGAAACTAATGAAACAACATGTGAAATAAATTGTACCAGTGGATTCCTCACAAAATTCCACATATAAAACAATTAATAAGCTAATTCCCAAAATCAATACTTAAGGAATTATCCTGAATATATGCACTTTTTTGGTCAACGCATATATTCAGTGATCATAGCTAATATCTTCTAAACTATACATGCTAGAATGATGAACCAAGAATAAAGTTACCACGTAATTACTGTAAGAACACAGATATGAACTTTATTTTGCAAATTATAAACAAGGTTAAGACTTATGAGGAAATATTGATAAAAATCAACAGAGCTGTTGACCACTTTGTTGTGAAAGTAGTCCAAACTTAAAAAAAAGTATACAGTTGGATTCTACTAGTTTATTCGAGAAGAATGACGTAATTTTTATTGTTAAATTCAGGGTATAACCCCCTGAAATCAAGGTTTGAAGTTTAAAATATTGAATTTCGACAGAAAAGATGAGTTACAAGAAAAATCATCAAAATTAGAGTTTTGATGATGTAATGAAACGCTCTTGGAAGCATAATAAGGTTATGTCAGGCTATCAGAATTCACTCTCTGAATTGCTGTAGCGTGAAAACCTTAAAAGTTATTGAGGATCAAAGTTTGAGCTTAAATTGAGCTGTTATGATCACATACTGTAACCTTAAATTAAGTTTAACAGTCTTAATAGTGATAAAATTGGTGAATACTATTAGTTTATGATTAAAACTAATAAAATCCACGAAATTTGGGGTTCTGCCAAGCCTCTGATGTCATCACACTTAGAGTTATAGTGATAACTCTAAATAATGGTGTAATAATGATGTAATATGGTTTGATCATGATGTAATCACCCTCAAACCTTAAAATATTGATCAATTCCAGTGGATATGATCAGTACACGTCTACTAGAAGCCTGTTGGACTCTAGGAGGGAGGTATTTACTATAAATAGAGCTCTTTTTACTCTATTTACCCCTCAGACGCATCAAAAACATTAAATCAATTAAATCAAAGGTAATTTCTTTATTCTTTATATATAAAACTGTTATATTATTAAAGACCAAAGACCACCTTGCTATAATCATCTACTTTGACGTGATTAAATCATTTATTTAATTGTTTTTGTTAAAAATCTCTCTAATAACTCATTTCCACGTAAAAATCCAGAATAATTTGTAATTTTCTTTATTTTTATTGTAAATACAATTTGAAAAAGTTGTATTTATATTTTGGGCGTAAAATACTTCAAAATTATTATATTAAGTGTTAAAAGTAGGTTATTTTCTCTTATTATAATAATTTCTCTATTATTACTCTATTAATAATTCTTTAATTAATATAAATAGTATTTATATTAATTCATAACTTTAATATTAGTAATATTATTGTTATTAATTGTTTTTTATTAATAAAAAACAATTTTTTTACGCCTTTATTATTTGTTGGTAACAATAATAAAGAGCTTTATAATATATTAATTATTTTATATTAATATATTATTTATAATATTATAATTTCATATAATATTAATTATATTATTATATTTATTTAATAATATAATATTTTTACGCCATAATAATAATATTTCTTTATTATTATTATTATTTTAATCTTATTTATTTCAATTATAAGGACATTCAGAGTACAATAAGTAATAAATTAGTAATTTTTACTTATTGTTTCATAGTCAAACCTTACATTTGGGGGCCTGGCCGTGATATTTACTTAAAAGACCTTTAAAAAGATTCTATTTGGGTTTATCCATAATAAATTATATTTATAATCATAAAATTATATAATAATTTTATATTTTATTGATTTTAAAAGCTATTGAGGCATTTGGAAAGCAATTGTACTGTCTTACACGTGGTTTTTCACATCCTTAGACTTGCAAGAACTTTCTTTGAGTGACTCTAGTGATTAAAAAAGATAATTTATAAATTAAAAATAATTTTTATTATAATTTAATTTTATAAGAATCATATTCATTTTTTATTTTATTCTTTAAAAATAAAAATATACATAAAAAATATTAAAAAATATTAAAAACCAATAAAAAAAGTTATTTTTATTCATTTTTATTCATTTCTTTATTTATTTCATTTTTTTAAGATATAAAAGCAGTTTCTACGTGGAAAATTGCCATATCTTGCCAAAAATAACACTTCTTATAAAAAGACTTATATTTATTTGTCTTTTTTAGTGTTTGAAGATAACCCAACAGAAGACAACCAAGCTACTGTTGAGAGATTGGTGGAAGAAACTTGTCAAAGTTCTCCAACACCAGTTATCACCAAAAGAAAGAAAGCTAAGAAATTAGACTTTCCAGGGCCCACCATTCAAGACTCTGAAGGTGAGCACCTCCTTTTAAATTGCCATAAAAGAATTTTTATTCTAAAACACTTTTATTTTTTCTTATTCTTTAATTATGACTACCAGAAGAGGTTCCCAATACTCCATCCAATCAGATGGAGCTGGACTCAGAAGTAGAATTGATCCCTCAAAAGGGAAAAGAAAGGGCAATATCCCCAGTGGAACAGAATCCACACAAGGAAGTGCCTTATCCCAAAGGCAAGTCCCAGAAATGCCCATGATATCTGAGCCTGAATTGGAACTAAGTATGAGTAACTCAAACAGGTACAAATCACATTCAGAGGGCTCAAATAGACATCTACATGAGCCAGTACAAGCAGTATTACACAGTATACAAGGACAAAGACTGGGAAATGCTGCCTCAAATACACCAAGGAGTGATGAACTCCTGGCACATCCTGAAAAAGTTCCTCAAAGAGGAGGAGATAGTGAAATACTCCAATGGATGGAATCCACTGTCATCCAAACCTCAAATCAAAAAGATCAAGGATTATCATGCCAAAAAGAGGGAGGCAACCAAGGAAGAAGCCCCAGTAGCTTCTACCAGCAAGCCTCAAGCCAACCCACTTCCCCAAGAAGGGAAGAAGAACAAGAAAAAGCATTGGAGGAAACCATATTCCCCAAGCTACAGAATCCCAAGAATCCAAAAGGATGCCATGGACAATGTCTTCAACATGGCCAGAACCTTGATGGAATTCAAGGACAAGGAAGAGCAAAGAATGAGACAACCTCATTTCCCAAAGAAATAACCTTGTCCAAAGATGTTGTAAATACTTTAACAGAAATTAAAAATAGTATATTACCTCTAAAAGAAATTAAAGACAGTTTATTATCACTACAAGAAATAAATAAAAATTTATCTTCTTTAACAAAAATTGTTGTACAAAACAAGAAAGAAATTGACAACATTAAGTTTATTGTTGAAAATAATAAACCAAAAAATTTAATTGACAATACTCAAAAATTAATACAAGGACAACAAGAATTGTATAAATACATAAAAGATATCAAAGACAAGACTTTGACAATCAATTATGATGTGAGTATTGACAACCTTACAGAAAAATTAAATAAATTAAGTATTTCTGTAGAAAAATTTGAAGAAAAGACTTCATCACACCAAAAATTACTTTTGGACCATGTGGAAAAAAAGTGATGAAGCAAGAATGCATCTAAAAGATGATATTCAGAGTGAAATAAGGCTTATTACAGAAAAAATGGATAAAATTAATGAGGCTAATTTAAATATGTCAAAGTTATCAACACCATTTTCCCATATAAGAAGCCCTATAAAAACAAAAAAGGAATTGTCAAATCCTTTCATAACAGACTTGAGTCACCAAGACAATAACCAAGTCTTAATGAAGGAAGCACCTCAATTGAAGGAATGGCCAACATTCACAGGAGAAGGTGAATATGACCACATGTCATTTATTAAAACAATTGACATGTTACAAGAAGACTATGCCATACCAGATGAATTACTCACTGCAAGATTACATTCATTATTTGAGAAATCTGCAAAAAGATGGTATTATGGCATAAGACAGACAAATGGTAAAAATACCTGGTCTTGGTGGAAACAAGAAATAATCACCAAGTGGGCAAATGATGCCTGGAGGTATAAGATAGAAAATGCATTTGAAAACTCTTTCTTTGACCCAGAGAAAGATAAACCCTTAACTTGGTTCTTAAAACAAGTTGAAAGGCTTAATGCACTGTACCCAGAAATGTCACAGAAGATGGTACATATGAAAATACTTAAAAAATGTGGAGGGGAACTAGAACATGCCCTAAGAAGAAGGTGTATAGAACCATGCTCCACAGAAGAGTATATAAATGCATTAGAAGATATAGTGACAAGAACAAAAATTGGCAGGACTTGGAAAAGATTGGACATTAAAAGCCCAAACAAACCATTTATCAAGAAAGATGAATCAAAAGAATCCTTTAAACCCAATACATCCAACAATAATGAGCAAAGAAAATGCCATAAATGTGGAGGTATTGGACACCTAGCCAATAATTGCCTTAAAAAAGCAAAGATCAATGAAATTGTGGAAACAGAAAACCACAATGACAAAGAAGAGGAATCTGACTCTGAAAAAGAGACAGAAGAGTCAGAGAGCTCTGAAAGTGATGAAATCAATATAATTAATGCACAAATTAATAATATTGATATAATTTATGAAGTACTAGATGTTAATTCAAACTTGCCACAAGTTGGAACATCTGACACAAACCTGACAAACATACAAGATGCCAAAATGTATAGAACCAGACCTGCAAGAGGAATGGGATATACAGCTGGAAAATCAAGTATTAGTATTGTTATGGTTGATAACCAAGAAGGAAAGGTTAACTTGGATACAGGAGCATATTGCACTTGTGTTGGCAAAAGTTATTTAAAAACTATTGTCCCAGACTGGCAAGAAAAACTTATGCCAATACAAGGTGTCAAGTTTAGTAGTGCAAGTGAGAGCATGAAGCCCCTTGGAATAATTGATTTAACACTAATTTTTCCTCATCCCTCACAATGTGTCAGAATTAAAGTAGAGTTTGTAGTAATGGACAACTGTACTAGTAATCATTTCATACTTGGAAATGACTACTTATCAATCTATGGTATAGATATCTCCAACCAAAAGGATAGATATTTTACCATAGGAGATAATAAAAGACAAAAGTTTGGATTCTTAAATAACAAAAAACAAATCACAGTTATTAAGAATGAGGAAAAAATTCCAGAAAAAGAACTTTTTATATCTGAACAACTCAGAGAGGCAGAATTCAATCAAGAGTTAACAGAAAAAATGAAAGAAAAATTGATTGACCTCTTATTTAAGTATAAAAATGCCTTTGCAACTGACAAAGAGCCACTAGGTGCCATAATTGGACATGAAGTGGATATAATTCTTAATGTATAAAAGCCTTACCCACCTTTATTAAGAAGACCTGCTTATCCAGCCAGCCCAAGAGCTAGAGAAGCCTTAGAGGTGCACATTAAAGAATTAATGGACCTTGGAGTATTAAGAAAGGTTGGACATAATGAGCAAGTAGAAGTTACTACACCTGTCATTATAACTTGGCATAATGGAAAATCAAGGATGGTAGGAGACTTCAGAGCCCTGAATACCTATACCATTCCAGACAGATATCCAATACCCAGAATCCATGAGACATTGACCCAATTGTCACAAGCTAAGTTCATCACAGCTATGGATGCTCTTAAGGGTTTTCATCAAAATGTCTTAACAGACAATGCCAAGAAACTACTAAGAATAATAGTCCATTGTGGAATTTTTGAATACTTAAGAATGCCATTTGGGATAAAAAATGCACCTTCCCATTATCAAAGAATGATGAATACCATATTTCCTGAAGAATTATCAGAAGGATGGTTAATAATCTACATTGATGATATCATAGTTTGCTCAGAAACTTGGGAAAATCACCTGACAAGACTAGAAAGGGTACTACAGAAAATAGTCCAAGTAAATATGAAAATTTCATTGAAAAAATGTCATTTTGCATATAGTGAATTAAAAGCCCTAGGACATGTAGTATCTGGCCTTAGTCTAGGCATAGACAAAAATAAAGTAGCAGCAGTACTACTTAAGCCAATGCCTCAAACCAAAAAAGAAATGCAATCATTTCTAGGATTTGCTGGGTACTATAGACAGCATATAAAGGACTTTGCAAAGATTGCTAAATCCTTGTATAAGCTATGTGACCAACAAACAGTCTATGAGATGACAGAAGAAAGAGTCAAGGCATATGAAGAATTGAAAAATTCCTTAACAAATGCCCCATTTCTTCTGATGCCAGATTGGAAACTACCCTTCAAACTGTACATTGATGCTTGTGGAGAAGGACTAGGTGCTGCACTTCACCAAACACAAATTATCAATGATAAACCAGTGTAAGGACCAATTTGTTTCATTTCAAGGCAGATAAAGCCAACAGAAGCAAGGTATGGAGCAAGCCAAATGGAATGCTTATGCCTAGTATGGGCTTTAGAAAAACTGCACTATTATTTGGATGGCACAGTATTTGATGTAATCACAGACTGTAATGCTGTGAAATCACTATTAAAGATGAAGACTCCAAATAGACATATGCTGAGATGGCAAGTTGCTATCCAAGAATATAGGGGAAATATGACTATTGTTCATAAATCTGGAAATATTCATAAAAATGCAGATGGTCTTAGCAGATGGGCTCTAGCAAATACCCCTGACAATCCAGCATGGGTACCACAAGAAGAGCACCATATAGAAGGAATATGTGTTACAGACATTGGCACAGAATTCTTTAACCAAGTTAAAGAAAGCTATAAGACAGACAAAAATTGCCATATCTTAAGCCAACTTCTAATGAAAGACTGCAAAGATCCATCACTTTCATCAAAACTAGATGAAATATGGAAAAAGGCATATGATGAAGGAAGATTTCACCTCCTTGATGGAATCCTTTACCATAGAACAAAACACACATGTGTTATGGCCTTAACAGACAGAACACTAATAAACACTATTTTACATGAGTGTCATGATAGTGTTGCATCTGGACATCTCTCAGAAGATAGGACACTAGAGAGGGTGAAAACCTGCTCTTGGTGGCCAAATTGGAAGAAAGATGTTGCAGAGTACTGCCAAACCTGTGACAGATGCCAAAAAGCCAACAGAGCCACAGGAAAGAAATTTGGAATGATGATCCAAATCCAAGAACCAAAATCCCCATGGGAAATAGTTCATATGGATTGGGTAACAGCCTTACCTCCAGGAGGAGACAGGAGTTATAATGCATGTCTAGTGTTAGTTGACAGGTACAGTAAAACTCCCATGTTCTTACCATGTCATAAAGATGACACAGCTATGGATACAGCCATAATGATATGGAATAAAGTCATTAGCCACACAGGCTTATTCCAAAATATTATAAGTGACAGAGACCCAAAGTTCACTTCAGCACTATGGACAAATCTCCATAACTTGTTTGGGACAAAGTTATCATTCTCAACAGCTTATCATCCTCAAACTGATGGTTTAGCAGAAAGAATGATACAAACCCTAGAGGATATGATCAGAAGATTCTGTGCTTATGGGATAGAATTCAAAGATTCTGATGGTTTTACCCATGATTGGTGTACACTAATACCAGCACTTGAACTGGCATATAAGACATCAATCCATTCTTCTACTGGCAAAACACCAGCAATGCTAGAGAAAGGTTGGAATCCAAGACTTCCTTATGATACCCTCAAAAAGGACTTAGTGGATATACATCCAACAGCAAGCAGTTTCAAGATAATGCTTGACAAAGCAAGACACCATGCAAACAGATGCATGCAAGATTCTTTTAAATATGCAAAAGAAAGATGGGATAAAAGTCATAAACCACCTGACTTCAAAATAGGGGACTTGGTTTTAGTATCAACCCTTAATTTCAATAACATAAAAGGCCCAAAGAAATTGAAAGATTCCTTTGCAGGACCATTTATGATAAAAGCACTTCATGGACCCAATGCTGTGCAATTAGAACTCACAGGTGAACTAATGAACAAACACCCAACTTTCCCTGTAAGTCTGATAAAACCTTACAGTTCAAGTGACAAGGAATTATTTCCACTAAGAAATAAACCCCCACTTGAAATTCCCCCCTTGGAGGAAGGAGAGGAAAAGAAAATAGTAAAAGTCCTTAAAGAAAGAAGGACAAGAAACAAAAAAGAAAGGGAATACCTTGTGAGGTATAGAAATTCAACTCAAGAAGATGAATGGCTACTTGAGAAAGATATAACAAATGCTGATAAATTACTAAGAAGGTTCAGACATGAAAGAAAACCTGAAAAATAAAAAGTTAAGCATTATTGAGCTTCAAGACTAACAAAGTCTATTGAAGAGGTAGGACAGTGGATGATACCCTAATCACACATATCAGATTGTGGTACAATCTTTTTTTGGTGGTAGGGAATGTGAGCCTTTGAGATATGACCACATATCCAATAAGGTCACAAAAAAGATTAATAATAATTATACCTTTAATATAATTATATTAAAATTAATTAGAATAATTATACACTAAAAATAATTACTCAAATATACAAAAAATACCATAAATTGGTACTAAAATTGGTTTAACTTAAAAACCAATGAATGAACATGTGAAATAAATTATACCATTGGATTCCCCATGGAGAAATACACATATACCACTTTTATGGCATATCTGTAAAGTCAATATTTAAGGAGTTATAAGGTATAATACCTTATAAAAATTATAAAACCTTATTTATCTCAGAAACTAATGAAACAACATGTGAAATAAATTGTACCAGTGGATTCCTCACAAAATTCCACATATAAAACAATTAATAAGCTAATTCCCAAAATCAATACTTAAGGAATTATCCTGAATATATGCACTTTTTTGGTCAACGCATATATTCAGTGATCATAGCTAATATCTTCTAAACTATACATGCTAGAATGATGAACCAAAAATAAAGTTACCACGTAATTACTGTAAGAACACAGATATGAACTTTATTTTGCAAATTATAAACAAGGTTAAGACTTATGAGGAAATATTGATAAAAATCAACAGAGCTGTTGACCACTTTGTTGTGAAAGTAGTCCAAACTTAAAAAAAAGTATACAGTTGGATTCTACTAGTTTATTCGAGAAGAATGACGTAATTTTTATTGTTAAATTCAGGGTATAACCCCCTGAAATCAAGGTTTGAAGTTTAAAATATTGAATTTCGACAGAAAAGATGAGTTACAAGAAAAATCATCAAAATTAGAGTTTTGATGATGTAATGAAAAGCTCTTGGCAGCATAATAAGGTTATGTCAGGCTATCAGAATTCACTCTCTGAATTGCTGTAGCGTGAAAACCTTAAAAGTTATTGAGGATCAAAGTTTGAGCTTAAATTGAGCTGTTATGATCACATACTGTAACCTTAAATTAAGTTTAACAGTCTTAATAGTGATAAAATTGGTGAATACTATTAGTTTATGATTAAAGCTAATAAAATCCACGAAATTTGGGGTTCTGCCAAGCCTCTGATGTCATCACACTTAGAGTTATAGTGATAACTCTAAATAATGGTGTAATAATGATGTAATATGGTTTGATCATGATGTAATCACCCTCAAACCTTAAAATATTGATCAATTCCAGTGGATATGATCAGTACACGTCTACTAGAAGCCTGTTGGACTCTAGGAGGGAGGTATTTACTATAAATAGAGCTCTTTTTACTCTATTTACCCCTCAGACGCATCAAAAACATTAAATCAATTAAATCAAAGGTAATTTCTTTATTCTTTATATATAAAACTGTTATATTATTAAAGACCAAAGACCACCTTGCTATAATCATCTACTTTGACGTGATTAAATCATTTATTTAATTGTTTTTGTTAAAAATCTCTCTAATAACTCATTTCCACATAAAAATCCAGAATAATTTGTAATTTTCTTTATTTTTATTGTAAATACAATTTGAAAAAGTTGTATTTATATTTTGGGCGTAAAATACTTCAAAATTATTATATTAAGTGTTAAAAGTAGGTTATTTTCTCTTATTATAATAATTTCTCTATTATTACTCTATTAATAATTCTTTAATTAATATAAATAGTATTTATATTAATTCATAACTTTAATATTAGTAATATTATTGTTATTAATTGTTTTTTATTAATAAAAAACAATTTTTTTACGCCTTTATTATTTGTTGGTAACAATAATAAAGAGCTTTATAATATATTAATTATTTTATATTAATATATTATTTATAATATTATAATTTCATATAATATTAATTATATTATTATATTTATTTAATAATATAATATTTTTACGCCATAATAATAATATTTCTTTATTATTATTATTATTTTAATCTTATTTATTTCAATTATAAGGACATTCAGAGTACAATAAGTAATAAATTAGTAATTTTTACTTATTGTTTCATAGTCAAACCTTACATAGAGCCTTCAAAACACGTCAGAATGTGTGTAAGAGGCGTAGAAACCAGTTAAAGCTGTTTTTACTAACATTGTTTTAACTTAAGGGTAGTTTTACCCTCTTGGAAGCAGTTAAAACCACCCTGGTTGGCATCAAAACCTCCTCATCAATTGAGTCACAGACCCTGTGACTCAATTCCAGGCCAAAAGTAATGAACTTTTGCATGGATTTTGACATCCCACGCCAGTTAGCAAGGATTTTGGGGGTCTGGCTCCCCCTTAGAGCTAGAGTTCCTTTCCCCCCCCCCAATTTTAATCTTTCCAATTTATTTTTTCCTTTAATTCCTCATCATGTATTATACTTATAATTTACATATGTAATTCAATTGACTTGTACAGTAAAATACAGTAATAATTGATACCTCATATGTAAATCAAAGTTCACTTATGTAATACACATGCACATTTTGACATTTCAATTGAATTCAATTGAAAATACTTCAATTCCTCATAACTTCTAAACTAAACACAACACCTCAATTTTAACACAAAAATTGATGGTTAACACCACATGTGGTGTGAATTAAATTAAAGTTTTGAGTATTTTCAATTTTTGTATTGAAAATACTAAAAACTTAACTTAAGCTTCTTTAGAGTTGAGTTACAAAAATTTCACTCAGAGGTGACCCCACCTAATTTTTTATGAGGAATCAAATGGTGAAATGATTTTTATATGTTTATTTATTGGATAAAAAGTTATAATATATTTTATATAACTTTTTACCAAATATATTTTAATTTCACAATTTTTATTAAAAATTCATTTTTACTTAATTTTTCCAAGTAAAAATATAATTTCATAATTTTAAATTTTATTGTAATTTTATTTTTAAATTTCAATTAAATTTTGATTTTTGAATATAAATTTGTATTTATATTTCAATTTTTATTTTTATAATATAAATAAACTTATTTTATTTATATTTGTGTCTTAATTTATCTTTTGTGGTCTTTTGGGTATATGAAAATACCTCTAAGGCTCACACTTTTTCTTTCATTTATTAGCTGGATACTCTTGAGTTTTCATACTGTTGATCATAGCATTAATCTTCTGGGTCTTTCCTTTAGATATCTGTTGTAATTCTCAAATTTTTTTGTTTCTTTTTTTAGATTTTTTAGGAAAATATTTTGATTTTTTCTTTTGTTTTTCCCCAAATTTCTATTTGTACAATAAAAGGATTCTATTACAATGAATATTTTGGTTTTGAGATGTATAAAGGAGTTCCAATATTATTAAAATTGATTTTTTCTAAATAGAAGCTTTATTAAGAAAATAAGACAAGAGAATTACAAATTAATTAAATTTCCAAAATGACGAGCCTTTCATTTGAAAGTTTTTTGAATCAAGATTGTTTCATGCTCCTAATCACTAAATAATTGTCTAAATAGGAATTTCTATGTAATCATTTCATATAATTCCAAATTATAAGTAGATTTATTTATCCTAATCATTCAATTGTTTTGGAAAATTTTAATAAAGCTAATTCTTCTGAACTTCAGTAGTTAAATTTACAGTAAATTGGCTTAATTCAAAAAAGTATCCATCGATATTCAAATCAGATATCTTGTAGTTTTGTACCCAGTTTTTAATTAAATTATTATAAAATACAGTGATATAATTTCTTATCAAAATAAATCAAATTTCTCCTAGAATAAAATATTAGTTTATCTTGAGCACATGTAGAAAATTCCTACATAAATCAAGCATTAAGCCCACAATATCTCAACTAAGTGTCATTTTTAAATTATTTATCAAAAAGGAAACAAGAAAAATATTTGCATTACAAACTTCTTTCACAACTTGTTTGATATGAGAGACATGGAAAATGCTTTTGGTCTAAGAAATTACTCTCGTCCAAAATTGTCAAGAATTTTAATTTATATTTTTCATTCTGAATTTATTTTCTCATTACCTTTGTTTTTCCTGGATTATTCTCACCAATTCTCTTCAAATTTTCCATAAATCCCTCCAATTGACACAATATTAACTATGCTTATTATAACTATACACAGCACAATCATGCGCTAAATTTTATTATGAATTTTATTCATTAAATCCTGATTCTTTCATTACGCTACCAAACTAAAGAATTTTTCTTAGATAAACAGATCATTAAACTTCAAATATGGTGCTCAATTGAAATGATTATTGGACATTGATTGTTTTGGGGGATAATTGTTATTCCAATCACCATTATCATAATTCATATTTTTTCCTTCTTTTGTATTGTTTGCCTTTTACCTTGATGAACTATCCCTCTCATGAATATCATGTCATTCATTACTTGTTTTTAAATAGTTATGACCTTCATCATCATTTTTCTGAATCTGTGAATGTAGGAATTAGCCTGATTGTGTTCCATTTGAATCTACTTCTTAATCTTTTACATTTGACTGTTTCAAAATATCATCAACTTAAAAGTCAAATAAATTAGTGTTTCCAGAATAGCTTCTTGTGATAAGAATGAAATACAGAAATACATCTCTTTTTGTATAATGTTCCTAAAGCTGTAAATATGAACTGGTTACCCCAATGAATCTTCATGGAACCTTTCAAAGTCTATAATATCTTTAATTAAGTAATCATTGTTTTTACAAAAAAACAATTGAGACATAAACTTACCATATAATTATTCATTAAAGCCTTATATCTATAATCCAAGATTTTGAATTTTAAAGTGAAATTTTAAACTTTTAATTATTTTTACAAAAAAAAAGGAATAAAATTAATTTAGAAGAAATATAAATTAATATAATTGGTTTTTCACTTCATCATTAAATCTAAAAAATCCTTTTGACTATCTTTTCTCCAAAAAATATCAAATCTTGTGGTTGTTTATCTGTGTTTTATTTTTGGTCATTCAACTTCCTACTTGATGAAGGTATTGAGCTTTGGAATTGATTTAACTCCTTGGATTCATAATTTTCTCAAATTCCATTATCTAGAAATTATCTTGGAATTCTTCATGATTATTCTATTTGATTTTTTAAACAGGCCCTTTGATTTGATATTCACATTGATTAAATTGAGTATGATCAAGTTTTTTTGGTTTTCATGTTAAATGCTTCAGCTTCATTATTTGTATTTGTATCAAAATTTAAAATCTTCTTGCATTTCATGAACTTCTTTTTTTCCCCCAATAAGACAGTTAAATTTTTAAAATGAAGAAAATTAGTATTCTGAAATGATTTTGAACATTGAAAAAGGGTTTTTTGATGTTAAATTAATAAATTGAGAATTCAATTTTTTTCCTTTTGAAATAAATTTAGGTGTTGGTAAACCCATGTAAGCTTTTAGTAAAAACACGTCAGCCCTTATGTGTTTTTACTAAAAACTTACGTGTTTTTGCCATCAATTGGTAAAAACATGTAATTATATGTTAAGAAGACATAAGGGGTGGTTTTTCAATGAAATATGGATATTTATGGCATTTTTAAGGCCATTAATGGCGTGATAAATGCAATAAAGGGCATTATTAATTCCATCAATGGAATTGTTAATGCCATTTATGGTATTTTGAAGGCCATTAATGCCATTTATGGCATTGTTAAGGCCACAAATGACATTAACAATGCCATTTATGGCATTGTTAAGGCCACAAATGACATTAACAATGCCATTTATGGAAATTTTAAGGCTATAAATGACATTAACAATGCCATGAATGGCATTTTTAAGGCCATTAATGTCATTTATAGCCTTACCAATTCCATAAATGGCATTTATAGCCTTAAAAGCTCCATAAATGGCATTGTTCTTGTCATTTTTGGCCTTAACATTTTTAGTAAAAACACATAAGGGCTTACGTGTTTTTACTAAAAGCTTACGTGGGTTTACCAACACCTTAAATTCAATTCAAAAGAAACAAAAGAAAAAAAGAAAAAAAATAATAGGTTCTTTTTTCTCTTCAATTTAATACAATTTATGATTTTTTCAAATTGAATCAAATCAAATTAACTATTTTATTTCATTTATTTTTTTGATTAATTTTTTTTTTCAAATTTTAATTATATACATTATAAAGAATTCAATTGATAATTTCTTTATTTATTTTATTTTCTTTTTTTAAGAGAAGAAAAAAAATCTTGTTAAATTTTGCTTTTGAATTTGAAATAATCAACTAATATTAATGATAAAATGATTATTATCGTTAAGATTTACTTACATGACTACTTTAATGTGTTTCTTTCTTTTTTGTTAAAAACTTTGATTTATAATTTGCTTAATTAATACCATTTAAAATCAAATAGTTCTATATTTTATTCTTAATACAATTTGATAACTTTATTTCCTTTACTAATTTATTAGTTGAATTCATAAGAGTTTATTTCTCTATATTAGCATATATATAATGATCTTCTAAGGGTCATGATTCAAATTGTGATCCTATTGGACTTTTTTTCCTGAATACTTTATTATGACAAGTTTATTGTTCAAATTCATAACATATGAAATAGCTCAATATGAAATAGAATCAATGCTGTGCATCAAATCTTGTGCTCATTAGCAAAGCCTTGTATAAATGCATGATTTTAAGCTGTATTTCAATTTCAACACTTCACATATTGCCAATATGTGCGAAATTTCATGACCTTTTTGAGCTCAGAAATAATTTGATTGACCGGTTAGATGAGGGTTTAAAGACTTTGAGTAAAATACGTTATGGATGAACCTTGGCTGGTTTTGAATGGATATCTTTATTATGCTCCAAAATATTCTTTGCCAAGTTAGTTTTTGTGCCATCTCCTATACCATTCCAGGTGTGTATTCTCCAGAGGCTCATGTTGACCCTAGCTCACCCTTAATAATCTTTTGAAACAAAATGTCATTCACAATTCAGAATTAAAATCAATCAACTGCAAAAACAGATGACCTGGAAACTTGATTGCTTTCTATATGGCTTATGTGCTTACTTATTCAAGTTGAATATTTTTACTAATACGCCATAGAATATGCCGACCATAATTCTTCATTTATTTCGTCAAGAACTTTGCATTTGCCAAAAGGGTTTTTTTAATTATTTCTAAATAAAGCTTTGATTTCGCTGGAGTCAGCCTCCAAGATGATTTTTCAAAATGAAATCAAGCTTGTAAGTTATTTAAACTTGCTTGAATGAAGTTAATAATTCGATCGCAGAGTTCATCCTCAGCTTCCTCTGCACAATGACTTGCTTTGGGTAAGACAGCACTCCAAGTCTGACAAATTGATCGAAGCCATTCTTGATTTGGTCGATTGGATTGAGTAAGAGCATTGACGAGATTTTGCAGAAAAGAATCTTTGTCAACCGATTCTGGCATTGTCTCATCAGAACCACTTATGAGAACCATTGCAGGAGTTCCAGCACGTCCAACTCCGCTCAAAGTATTAGTTAATAGTTCCGTGGGCAGATCGGATGAAAAGTAATCTTCACCATTGGGATGAACCGTTAGGGATTCGGCCAAACTTAACCATCTAGATGCTGAGATGGTACATTTTCCACCAGAAAACATATCTGAGAATTCGGATGGAATGGGGGCATTGGCTGAGTGGCTTTCGATTAGCTGAACAAGGTTTTACAAGATAAGTATTTTAATAAATACAAACAACAGAAAAATGATCGATCAAGGACCCACTTTTTTAGCAGCATTAATTGATAATTGATGATTTTGATGACCAAGGGTTTCAATGATGTATTCTCGATCACTTACTGGTGCTTGTAGAATTGCGCCAATGATTTGATAATTGATGGGATCTGAAGCCTGATGAAAAGAATTAAAGTACTTGATGATATCTTGACAACCTAAGTGATAATTGATTATCAAGAAACGATGAATTGATTTAATTGAGTCTCTAGAATGAATTGAAATCAGAATGAAGATGAACCTGTTGAATGACCCAAGAGTACAAAACGCTTCTTTCCAACTTTTCTTAAATATCTCAAGCATTTCTTCAACTCGATGATATCATTATCCAAACTGCTAAAACCGAACCCATTATAAGACGAGGAAAGCAAGATTTGAGTTAAAGAAAATTGAATTTCTTCTAATGATAATGCTAGCTTGTTAAGATAAGGCACAGCTGAGAATCCATCACCTAGAGATTTATCAAATGGAAAGCTATATGAATGATCAAGCCATAAACATTTTAATAATCAAAAAACAATCCACAATCACTTACCGAGGCCTGGAATGAAGATGACGGTAGAATCACTGTGAAGATTTCCTGATTCGAGTGCAGTTAATCTATTCAATGGATCATACTGATTTTGAGGCAAGATTCTTGAGTAATCAAAAGTTTTTCAAAAACAAAAGGATAAATTTACTGAATGCATCAAGCCCATCATTGGTTCGATTAAGAAGTCATCTTGAAAATTTTCTTCTTTGGATTTATCGAATGCCATCTCGACCTGGGATTAGATAGAGTATCTTCAAATAGGTTTTTTGGAATAAGATCACTCAATAGTTCAATAAAATTTGCTATAATACATCATGACAGCAATCATTTTAGCATCTTTTGCCAAATTCTCACCACTCAAGAGGAATTGGATCATTGATTTAATTATGATAACCACTTTATTACCCCTAAAACAGCATTTAAGATGGTTAATCAACTCCATTTTCACCTCACAATTTATCAATTCTGTTGGCATTATGTAGTTGATAATATTTGGGCTCAACTGTTCATCTTACCACAAGTAAACCTCAATGACAGATTGAGAGCATCATGTTTTCAAAGTATATTATGATGCAGATTCAAGTTAAAAAATGTGTTAAGATATCAAAAAATCAATCTTTTCATATTCTCATTCAAGCTTTTCAAAGTCACTTGTATTTTAAATATTTCATTAGGGGGTGTCAAAGTCACCAAATCCCACCTTAAAATAACGCAGGATTTGGAACCCAAATCCCAACACTAAATCCCAGGTTTTTTATGTGTAAATCCCATGGCATTTTAACTGAGTCCCCTGGTATTTTTACCAAATCCCATGCATCTGGGATTTCAGCTTGAAACATAACCCAAATGAGTACTCACAATTCATAACTGTACAACATATTCTTCTACACTCCATTTTGGACAATCTGACCAAACAGCTTACAGTCCATTTATACTTCTTCATCCATATAATAATGCCTCGATCCAAAGCAAGAAAAATCAAGACAGATATGAAGATCACCTCTGGCCTGCCTCATCCATCAGGTCACTTAATACGTACAGATTATTTAACCATAATTAATTGGCTTTCAGTCAAATCCAATTTCAAGTCATGTTTTGGTACTAGTGGTTCAACATCTATTGGAAGACCTCCTTCATCAAAGCAGCATGGATTTCAGCTTATGGCCATTGAGGTCAACAAAAAATCACAAAATCGTCTAAACCTTAGTTCAAGCAGCATCTAAGATCAATGGTGAACATATAAAAAGAAATATATGGCAGCAAAAAAATTTGAAAATTTAACTGGGGCTGGAATAACAGAAGAAGATGAGAGTAAAGGAACAAAATCAATGAGTGAAAAGCTTGAAAGTATGTATCCTTGCTATGCTGAAATGGATGTTCTCTTTGGCCACAAGCCCAATGTCACTCCCATTGCAAGCTATGATTCGCAAGAAAAAGACAGCTTAAATGGTGATGATGATGTTGATGTTTTTCTTGATAAGGTAAGATATTGCCTCTTCCTCTTTTTAGCTGTGATAGTTAAAGCTCATTTACTTGTTGAAGGAAAATGATTGCTTGGATTCACCTCTCATTCTGGATCCTTTGCTTAATAATGATGATGACTTGGTTCAAGTGGAAAACCTCCAAGATGAATCAGTAAGTATGTTTAAGCCTGATGCTTATGAAATCCATTGTTGATTATTTCTTGTTTGACCAGCAAAGTAAATCCATAATGCATTCAATACAAAAGCGTCATCAAGCATTGACACCCAACTTGAATGACAAGAGTGGCTCTAGGAAAAGGCCAATGGATAAGTTTGCACCAACATATGCAGATTTGCTGGAATCACGGCAAAAGGGTATGTTTTGGGTTTATGGTTACTCAGATCAATCCTACCGACAAAATGCATGATTTGTAGCCTGTGAAACCAGTGAAAATGCTTGTTTGGAGTGGGACAGGGAGATGGGGAATGAAGAGAAAGCAAGCAACGGTTTGAAGAAGTCAAGTTGCAAAAGCAAATGTAGTTTGAGGAGAAGCAACATACAAAGAAATATGAATTTGAAAAAGAAAAGTGGAATCGTGAATTGGAATTTAAGGAAAAGAAATGCCAGATGGATCTCACTATAGCGGCATTGTCATCAAGCAGGCCAATTGGGGAGCTGGAACGCATTCTGACATTAATCAATAAAAAATGAAATATTAGGTTTACATCATGTGATTAGTTTATATGTGGTTATTTGTTAAATCAAAGTGATTTTTATGTTTAATTATTGATCTTATGTCATGAAATCTAACTGCAATTTATTACCAAATGGAAAATTCAATGCTTAATTGTAATTGGGGCACCAACTTGCAATTTCAATTTTGTATGACATTTATTTGCAATTTAGGACAAAATTGAAAATTTGGGCAAGTTTTGCATCAAGATTTTATGTGAAGTCTGTTCAAAAATAAAAGTTGATGACACCTTTTTTCCTTTTTTATGAAATTATATTTAATGTCATTTTATTGGGGTTTTTTAAATCTTTTCATCTTTTTCTATATGTTTTTTTTTTTAATTTAATGGTGCATTTCCTTGTATTTTTGATTTTTGATTTTTCATTTTTAATTTTTAATTTTTTTTTTAGTTTTTTTTTTAAAGTTGATTTTTTTCTTTAATTTCTCTCAATTTATTATTTTTTATTGTTACTTTTCACCCCTCCCTCTAAAAAAAAATTCACCATTTTTGTTAATTTTTTTTTTTTTAATTTCAAATCTTAATTCCCAATTTATTTTTTTTATTTTTACTTTTCACCCCTCCCTCTCAAAAAAATTCACTTTTTTTTTAATTTCAAATCTTAATTCTCAATTTATTTTTTTTTATTTTTACTTTTCACCCCTCCCTCTCAAAAAAATTCACCAGTTTTTTTAAAATTCAGGTAAGTAATTTTTTCTTGTTTTTGTTTCACCACTATGAATTTTTTCCAACCTGATTTTTTTTTCTATAGGTATTTTTTTAATTTATATTTTATTAATTTTTCTCCACCTCCAAAACTCACCCACCCATCACCATCCCCCTCTAAAAGGGACTCATCCATCACCATCCACCTCCCAAATAGGCTCCTGGGAGGTTCCAGGGCCTAGGCACCTCAAATCCATCCACATCAATTCCGAATTGATTTGGAGTGTTTTTTTTATTTTTCATGCTAATGGCCCCCAGAGGCCATTAACATGATTTTTCTTTTCTTTTTTTGTTTGGAATGATGGATTACTGATTATTTTTTTTTGAATAATCATAATCTAATTTTTCTTTTTTTTCTATCATCATAATCATGAATCACTCATGATGGTTTTTTCTTTTAATTTTTTTGGAATGCTAATGTTTTTTACTCTTTTTTTTATTCATAATTATTACTGACCTTGTTATTTTTTTTATAATCATCATCATCCATCACTCATTAATTTTTTTTTGACAATTTTTCTTTCCAATCATAATAATGTTGAGCTGATGTTTTTTTGGATTATAATCATTACTGACCAATGATTGATTTTTAGTTTTAATTTTTGTTTAAATTTTTCATTTATTTGTTCATATAGGGGAGGATTGATTCTAAGGTTTTCTTTTGCAATGTCATTTAATTTCACACCTCTTCCATCATCCTTAAAATTCAAAAAAATGTTCCTCCTCTCTCTCATTCTTCAAATCATTTTGATGATGTCATGGTTAGGACTAAACCAGACTCAGCACATCACCAGAATGATTCAAAAGATGATGAAGCTATTATTGCTCCTCTTGATGTCATGGTTAGGACTAAACCAAATATAGAACATCATGAGGATAATAATACCAAATCAAATCATAAAAGAAAGCTCACCCAAAGCCAAAGACAACACATCCATGATTCAAAAAAAACTATGTCTCACCTTGGCCATTCAAAAAAAGAATTTAAAAATTTTTCAACCATTTGGATTGACAAGAAATCTGCCAATGCCTCATGGTTAAACCTTCCATCACTCAACACTCTCCCCCATCCTTATATACTCATTGATAAAACAACAAAGCCCCTTTTGCCTGTAATCATATATGAAATAACCCCTTTTGATAATTCTTCTGGACACTCTCAAATGCTGCAAAACCTCATCATGATATTAATGTCCTTATCTAAAAATCAACAAGAAATTAAAACCCGCAAGCAACTCCAAGGTGGCATTATGAAAGGTATTGGGTTTTGTTTTGCTTCAGATTCTGGAAAATCTGCAGGTGTGTGATATTTTTGGCTTATTATTTTAATAATTACTAACTAATTACAAAATTATTAGGTGTTTACTCCAGAAAACCAGGTTTAACTCCTCATCAGATTGAAACAGATAATAATCAATGGATCAAGCTTCATCAATATGACAAATTTGTTTACTCAAGAATATCCCATTTTTCAAAATTAGCAGCAAATGAAAATAAATCATTAATAGAAGCAGCCAAATTACCAAATTTTAGTCAGCTTAAATGGACTTCTTCCAATCAAAAGGAAGAATTCAAGTCTTTTACAAATGTCATTGTCACTCAAGATGGATTTTTCAATAAGCCACACCAAGATTTAATCAATCTCAATGCATGGACTTATGGTATATTTTATTTTGTATCAAAAAAAGATTTCCATCCACTTCCAACTGTCTTCACCCCCTCTGGACATGGCTTTCACTTCCCTTAATTGAAAATGGAGATCGATTTTTCAAAAAAACCTGGCATGATGGAGATTCTTTGGAAGACATCAACAATGGTTCATCATACAAAAAAACCACCTCCAGAAATTATCAATCATGACGAAATAACTCATTTTGGATGTTCTTTTCAAATAAACCATAAATTATTTAATTTAGGTGACAAATTCTTGAAAATGACACCCACCGCAATTAATTCAAGAGTCAATGGGTACTGTTAAAGAAATATGCAGGACCAAAAAAGAAGTAAAAAATATTAAATGTAAATAGTTTTATTTTATGAATAACATCTCCACTCCATTGTATGCCATTAAATCAAGTACATATATCAATGGTCCTGATGAAATTTACAATTGACTATTTTTCCATGCCAAAGTGATTGGTTTAATTTTTCACACATATTTACCACATCTTCCCCAATGTTGTTGTTGGCCAGATTTTCTGCATGTGGTGTATTATCATCTTCATATAAATCAAACCATTCATCACCAATTTGTGCTAACATATTATGTAAAATTGTGCAAGACACAACCCAACTAACAAAATATTCAATTTCATGATTATCCCTCATTTGATTTCGCATTTCCCTTAGAGAAAACAACCTCCCCTTCAAAATTCCAGTTGCATGCTTGATTCTGACCCTTGATTTTGCTAGACAGTAATTGAAATAACAGTTGTCTTCATTCTGTACTACAACTCCCTTATATTCTGGAACAACCCAAGGAGAGCTTGCATATGCCAAATCTGAAAGTAAGTACTGATCCTTTTCATAAAACTCTTGAGGTGTTTGTGCTATTTTCATATGTTGATAGACATTCAAATCATGAAGTGACCCAGTTCAACCAACATGTAGAGCAGTGAACTGCTTGTTTATATCGCAAACCAGTTGTATTGACATAGGATACCTTACATGTAAACCATCAGTAAGATTGAAATAAAGAATAAAGATTCAAAAGCTTACCTTTTTTTCAATCAAAATAGGCTTCACCATAATTGGGAGGACGTTGTGATAATGGTATGAGACTCCCATCAATAAACCCAATGCACCCAGGGAAGCCTTCTTCTTGCATTACTTGAGACATTTCTCTTTGTCGTTCTATTGTTGGCCACACAATCACTTTGCGCTTCAACTTCATTAATATCTGGATGACTATTTGAGTGTACAACACAATAGCCCCATGGCTAATTACAAACAACATTGCAATCTTTCCCAAAGCAGCCCCATTGCCGTTTGATCCTAGCCTTGATAATGCCACAGCCAATTGGATGGCAGGATTGTGTTGTTTGTTTTGTGATGAGTTTTGAAAGGTTTTATCAGCTTGAATTTTTTCAACCAACTTTTCAAATGATTCATGTGTGGTCCTACATAGCTGTCAAAACTTTTAAGATGATAATTTTTGTAAATCATTCATTGTATACATGTAATTTGATGGATATCTTCCACAAGGATTGATGTATCTTTGTGAGGTTATCATATCTAATAAGATTATATCTTCCTGGATATCAGAATCACTATCAGAGTTGAGTGCATTGATGAGCTGCAGTGAGTTTAACGTCTGAAGTAAAGGTAGCCTTTGTGATGCCTTGGGAATGGTAAATGAAGAAAAGGCCTGTATTAACTGCAATTTAAAATCAAATACTTTGATAAATGATGAGTGTATTCAAATTTTATGCAAGAGAAGTAAAGTTATATGCAATTTAACATTCCCTTACTGAGTTGTGTTTTTTAAACATGTGCATTTATGGGAAGCTAAAGGTGGGATTTTAGTATTTAAACATGGGATTTGGTACCAAAAAACCTGGGTTTTTGTACCTTAAAATACCACACCTCTTGAGGTGTGGGATTTCTGAAATCCCAAAAAATGAATGCACGATTTTGGCAAACAAAAGCTTGGGATTTTGAGTGTGGGATTTGGTAGCTTTTACACCCCCTATTATGAGATTTTGATAAATCTTAAGTATTATGAAAGTCTAATTTTTGGCAACTAAATTCCATACTTATCAATTTATTCCCCAAAAGCTCATTTTCTACCTATCATAAAATCAAATAAAATTCATTAGTATTAAAGAAAATTCTTCAAAAACTACTTACATTCTTATTTCTCAGTTCATTAGTGTCTGTTAAGCTTTAATGATCTTGAGCACATAGATTTTCTAATAAAAGCCCATTCCATTCAATAAATAACTAAGAAACTGAGTTCAAGAAATAAGTAATGCTTGGTTGTTTTAAATTACTCAACAAGAATAATATGGCGTGAAATGAAAAAATCTTTTGAGAGATATATTTGTATTTTAGGTAGAAAATAAGTAGGAATGAAATTACTCTAGAAAGTGATTGATTATTGGTTCATATCAGCCAAGAACAACAAAAAATAACAAAAAGGTGAATTGTTTAAAGCATAATCCACTTTTCTAATGAAGAAAATTTGACAGGAAATATATAATATGCAAGAAATGACAGCTTAACAGGCCCTGGTATCACTATAGAAGAATTATAAAATGGCATGCTCACTCTTGATGAGATATTGAAGCTGATGTGGTCATGTTACCAAAAGAAGGAGTGCCATATTTGAGAGAAAGCCAATATAAAAGCAATGAAAACTTGACCTCTATGAAAATATGATGTGATTCTATTTTTGTGAGCCTTTGAGATATGACCACATATCCAAAAAGGTCCCAAAATCATTCCACAAAGCTTATTTTTATAATAAGAATTGAAATCACAATCTTAAAATAAGTAAAAATGCCATAAAAATGCTTAAATTCTTGAATATCTCAGAGGCCAATGAATACACAAGTTAAATAAATTACACCTTTGGATTCCCCATCAAACACTAAATATATGACTCTTTTATGTCATATCTGTAAACCCAATACTTACTGAGCTAACCTTAATATATGCACTTTTATGATCAGTTCATATATCCATGGTTTTTAGCTCATAGATTTTTAATTACACATTATAAAGAGTTGATTCAAAAATATACTTACCACAAAAATAACTGTAATAATAAAGATATAAGCTTTATTTATAAAGTTATACACAAGGTTAAAACTTATAAGGGGATATTTGGCAAAATAGCAATAGCTGTTGACCACTTTGAATCCAAAGTGATCCAAGCTTAAATGAAGTAGATTTTCAGATTCTAGTAGTTCATAAATGAAGAATTATATAGTTTTTATCATGATATTCAAGGTAAAGCCCTATGATATTATGGTTGAAGTCCAAAATAGCAAATTTTGACAGAAAAGATTTTCCACAAGAAAAATCATCAAAAATAGAGTTTTGATGATGTAATAAAATGCTCTTGGCAGTTTGATAAAGACATGCCAAGCTATCAGAATTAACTCTCAGAATAGCTGTAGCATTTATAACCTAAAAGGATTAATGATCAAAGTTTAACTTAAAATTGATCATTTATGATCACTCACTGTAATCCTATTTTAAGCTTAACAGTTATATAAGTGATAAGACTGGTTAATACGATTATATTATGATTAATACTAATAAAATCCACAAAGATTTAGCTTCTACCAAGTCTATGATGTCATTAAACTTAAAGTTATAGTGATAACTCTAAATAATGGTGTAATAATGAGATAAGATGGTTTGATCATGATGTAATCATCACTAAGCCTTCAAAATACTGATCATTCCCAGTGGATACCATTGGTACACGTCTAATAGAAGCCTACTGGACTCTAGAAGGGAGGAATTTACTATAAATAGAGCTCTTTTTACTCTATTTTCGCCTCAGACGCATCAAAACAATAAAGCAATTAAATCAAAAGGTAAAATCTTCATTATTTATATATAAATTTATCATATTATCAAAGGCCAAAGATTATCTTTATTATAATCATGATTGTTGAGGTGATTACACCAATTGTTCCTTTGTTTTGCTATAAAGCTCTTAATAATCTTATTTCCACACAAAATTGAAGATATTTGTAATTTCTTTTAATTTTATTTGTAAATACAATTGAAATAAGTTGTATTCCCATTATTTGGTGTAAAATCTTCCGAAATTATTACATTAAGCATCAAGAGTAGTTTATTTTGTCTAATTATAAAAATTTCTCTCTATTGTTACTATTAATAATTATTTAATTAATACAAATAGTATTTATATTAATATATAAATTTAATATTAGTGATATTATTGTTATCAATTGTTTTTGATTAATAAACAACAATTTTTTATGCCTTTATTATTTTTTGGTAACAATAATAAAATGCTTATAAATATATTAATTATCAAATATTAATATATTTATTTGTTATATTCTTTTTTCATAATATAAATTATATTTATTTAATAATATAATTATTTTTATGCCATAATTATAATAAATCTTTATTATTATGATTAGCTTTACATCTTAATTATAGTAAATCTTTATTATTATAGTTATTTTATCTTATTTATTCTACTTATAAGGACATTCAGAGTACAATAAGTAAAATATTAGTAATTTTTACTTATTGTTTCATAGTCAAACCTTACATTTGGGGTCCTGGCTGTGATATTTACTTAGAAGAATCTTTAAAAGGATTCTAATTGGGTTTATCCAATAATAAATTATAATTATAATCATAAAGCTATATAATGATTTTATATTTATTGATTTTAAAAGCTATTGGGGAATTTGGAAAGCAATTGTACTGTCTTACACATGGTTTTTCACATCCTTATACTTGCAACAATTTTTTTTGAGTGACTCTAGTGATCAAAAAAGATATTTTATAAAATGGAAATAATCTTATATTATAGATTAATTCATGAAAGAATCATCTTCATTTTTGCTTTATTCTTTAAAATAAAAAATATAAAAGATATTAAAAAATATTAAAAACAAATAAAGAAAAGGTTATTTTTATTCATTTCTTTATATTCTAAGGTATAAAAGCAATTTTTCCATGGAAAATTGCCACATCTTACCAAAAGAACACTTTTTATTTAAAATAATTATATTTATTTGTATTTTTAGTGTTTGAAGACAATTCAACAGAGGACAATCAGACCACTGTTGAAAGATTGGTGGAAGAAACTTTCCCAAGTTCCCCAACACAAATTGTCATGAAGCAAAAGAAAGCCAAGAAATTGGACTTTCCAGGACCCACTATTCAGGAATCTGAAGGTGAGTACCTCCTTCATAAATTGCAATAAAAAGGAACTCTTGTCCTGAAATACTTTTATTTGTTATTTCTTGAATTATGACTACCAGAAGAGGTTTCCAATACTCCATCCAATCAAATGGAGCTGGACTCAGAGGTAGAATTGATCTCTCAAAAGGGAAAAGAAAGGGAAAAATCCCCAGTGGAATAAAATCCACACAAGGAAGTGCCTTATCCCAAAGGCAAGTCCCAGAAATGCCCATAATATCTGAACCAGAGTTAAAACTAAGTATGAGTGACTAAAATAGGTACAAATAACATTCAGAGAGCTCAAATAGACACTTACATGAGCCATTACAAGCAGTACTACACAGTGTACAAGGACAAGGATTGGGAAATGTTGCCACAAATACACAAAGGATTGATGAAATCCTGGAATTTCCTCAAAAAATTGCTCAAAGAGGAGGAAATAGTGAGATACTCCAATGGATGGAATCAACTATCATCCAAACCTAAAATCAAAAAGATCAAGGAATACCATGCCAAAAAGAGGGAGGCAACCAAGGAAGAAGCACCAGTAGCCTCTACCAGAAAGCCCCAAGCCAACCCAGTTCCCCAAGAAGGGAAGGAGAACAAGAAAAAGAACTGGAGAAGACCATATTCCCCAAGTTACAGGGTTCCAAAAATCCAAAAAGATGCCATGGACAATTTCTTCAACATGGCCAGAACCTTGATGGAATTCAAGGACAAGGAGGACCAAAGAATGAGACAACCTCATTTCCCAAAGAAAGAACTTTGTCTCCAGATGTTGTAAATACATTAACAGAAATTAAAAATAGTATTTCACCTCTTAGAGAAATTAAAAACAGTTTATTATCTTTACAATAAATAAATAAGAATTTATTATCTTTAACAAAAATTGTTGTACAAAAGAAAAAAGAAATTAATAAAATTAAATTTACTGTTGTCAGGCTGAGTCTATGATGAGAGTATTAAAAAGTATTTACAACTCTTAACTATGACTGTGAAATGGTAAATAAAGATTTAAAAGGGTTTTATAAGGGTTAAAGATGGTTTAATTTAATAATAAGAGGGCTTTACTATAAGGAATATAGTGGTGGTGAGTGCTGTTGAAAGCCCTGGGTGCAGCTTTACCTGTTGGGTTACAATAATAAAGACTACAATACTTTAAATTAAGAGTATACCTGGTTATTACCCAAGAGTAAAACTGTTTTTGACAGTTTACTACATAGGGTATTCAAGAGCAGGATGAGGAGAGAATTCTGGCTGTGAAAAGCCTCCTTTTTATCCTGAAATGGGGTGGAAAGGGTGCTAGACCTTTCCACATAGAGGAAGTGAAGATTTTTCACTCTCTAGGACTGGCTTGTGGTTTGCAAACAGCCTGTAAAGCCTGTATTGGGCTTAGATGTGGTTTTGAAACCACATTTGGGCAGTTTTCACCAATACAGGGTGAAAATTTTCATCTGGGGACCTCACAGCCTGATTCTGACGTGTATGACGCATAGAATTCTGTACAGAAACTGTATGGGACCCCAGTATTGACTGACTTATGAGGTATTGAAGTATTAACATGCTTCTTTGTCTGTTTGACACCTCATAATCAGAGTACAACTGTATCCTGTCATAATACAGCTGTATTGGTCATATTGTGGGATCATAACTTTCAAATAGCCATAACTCTGTCAGTTTTTGAGATATCATTCTCAACGTTGGTTCATTGGATAGCCCTGTATGAGCTCTACACAATGATACCCAATTTGGTATGGTTATCATTAAATATGACAAAGTTATCCCATGTACAAGGTTTTTTGTACATAGGTGTGGTTTGGGCAAAAAGCTGTATTGAGCTTTTTTGCCTCATAACTTCTGTTATAGTTGAGATATGCAGAAGCGGATGGCACCATCAGATAGCCCTGATTGTTCTCTTTCCAAAAAGACCCCACTTCAAGTATCCCACACTAAAACTGTAGAAGTTAGATGAGAGGTGAATGTTTTGTTCACCCTTATTTGTCCTGAAATTGACCATAACTCCAGTAATATTGGTGCTAGCTCCGTTTGGCTGGTACCATTGGATAGCCCTGGTTTAGAGCTTCATTTTGAGTACCCATTTGATGGGGTTAAGCCTCTCCTTCTAGATTTTAGATGAGAGGTGACAATTAAGGTTTATGCTCAGCAATAACTTTGAGCAGGAATAACGTTTCAGAAAGAGGTGAGTTTCCTCTTTCTTTTGATACCTTTTGAGCTGGTTTGGCACAGCTCCATGTTTTGGTGGTATCTTGGCTATACCATTGGTTTATGGTATTTTGGCTGTCATGCTTGTGCTCTGGTTTTGAGTCACAGGCTGACAACTGTTGAAAATAATAAACCAAAGGTTTTAATTGACAATACTCAAAATTTAATACAAGGACAACAGGAGTTGTATAAATATATAAAAGATATCAAAGATAAAACTGTTACAATCAATTATGACGTGAGTATTCATATTCTTACAGAAAAACTGAACAAATTAAGTATTTCTGCAGATATATTTGAAGAAAAGACTTCATCATACCAAAAATTACTTCTAGACCATGTGGAAAAAAGTGATGAAGAAAGAATGAATCTGAAAGATGACATTCAAAGTGAAATAAGACTTATTACTGAAAAAATGGACAAAATAAATGAGGCTAACTTAAATATGCCAAAGTTATCAAGCCCATTTTCTCACATAAGAAGTCCTGCCAAACAAAAAGAGGAAATAACAAACCCATTCATAACAGACTTGAGTCACCAAGACAATAGCCAAGTCTTAATGAAGGAAGCACATCAATTAGAAGAATGGCCAAAACTCACAGGAGGAGGTGAATATAATCATATGACATTTATTAAAACAATTTAAATTTTACAAGAAGACTATGCCATACCAGATGAATTAACCACTTCCAGATTACACTCACTATTTGAGAAATCTGCAAAAAGATGGTATTATGGCGCAAGGCAAACAAATGGAAAAAATACCTGGTCTTGTTGGAAACAAAAAATAATCACCAAGTTGTTTAATGATGCCTGGAGGTACAAAATAGAGAATGCATTTGAAAATTACTTCTTTGACCAAGAAAAGGATAAACCTTTGACTTGGTTCTTAAAAAAGTTGAAAGATTAAATGCACTTTACCCATTAATGTCACAAAAAATGGTACACATGAAAATACTTAAGAAATGTGGAGGAGAATTGGAAAATGCCCTGAGAAGCAGGTGTATAGAACCATGTTCCACAGAAGAGTATATCAATGCACTAGAAGACATAGTGAAAAGGACAAAACTTGGCAGAAATTGGAAGAAATTGGACATTAAAAGTCTAAATAAGCCATTTATCAAGAAAGATAAACCAAGAGAAACTTTCAAACCCAATACATCCAACAGTAATGAGAAAAGAAAGTGCCACAAATGTGGAGGTATTGAACACTTAGCCAATAATTGCCTTAAAAAATCAAAAATCAATGAAATTGTGGAAACAGAGGACAACAATGATAAAGAAGAAGAATATTATTCTGAAAAGGACACTGAATTATCAGAAACTTCTGAAAGTTATGAAATTAATATAATTAATGCACAAATTAATAATATTGATTTGATATATGAAGTACTGGATGTCGATTCAAACTTACCACAAGCTGGAACATCTGATACAAGCCTGAAAAACATACAAGATGTTTCAGAATACTTCCAAACCTGTGCCATATTTCAAAACTAAAACAGAGCCACAGGCAAAGAATTTGGAATGATGATCCAAATCCAAGAACCAAAATCCCCATGTGAAATAGTTCACATGGATTGGGTAACAGCCTTCACTCCAGGAGGAGACAGAAGCTATAATGCATTACTACTATCAGCTGACAGGTACAGGAAAACTCCAATGTTCTTACCATTCCATAAGGATGAAACAGCTATGCACACAGCCATAATGATATGGAATAAAGCTATTAGCCATACAAGACAACTCCACAATATTATAAGTGAGAGAGACCCAAAATTCACTTCAACATTATGGAAAAACCTCCATAAGCTGTTTGGAACAAAATTATTATTCTCAACAGCTTACCACCCCCAACTGATGGTCTTGCAGAAAGAATGATACAGAACTTAGAGGACATGATAAGGAGATTCTGTACTTATGGACTAGAATTCAAAGATTCTGATAGTTTTACCCATGATTGGTGTACATTAATACCAGCTCTTGAACTGGAATATAAAACAACAATCCATTCTTCAATTGGCAAAACACCAGCAATGCTAGAAAAAAGCTGGAATCCAATACTTCCTTATGATACCCTCAAAAAGGACGTAGTAGATATACACCCAACAGAAAGTAGTTTTGAATTAATTCTTGACAAAGCAAGACACCATGCAAACAGATGTATGAAAAGGAAGGATGGGATAAAAGCCATAAACCACCTGACTTCAAAACAGGAGACTTGGTCTTAGTGTAAACTCTAAATTTCAGTAATACAAAAGGCCCAAAGAAACTGAAAGATTCCTTTGCAGGACCATTTATGATAAAAGCAGTACATGGACCTAATGCTGTGCAACTAGAGCTCACAGGTGAATTAATGAACAAACACCCAGCTTTCCCTGTAAGTATGATGAAACATTACAGCTCAAGTGACAAGGAATCATTTCCATTAAGAAACAAACCCCCACTTGAAATACCCCCTTTAGAAGAAGGAGAAGAAAAGAAAACTGTAAAATTCCTTAAAGAAAGAAGGACAAGAAACAAAAAAGAAAGGGAATACTTTGTAAGTTATAGAATCCCAACTCAAGAAGATGAATGGATACTTGAGAAAGATATAAAGAATTCTGAAAAACTATTAAGAAGTTTTAGAAATGAAAGCAAAGATAGAATAGAAAATTGAGCATTATAGAGCTTTGAGACTAACAAAGTCTATTGAAGAGGTAGGACAGTATATGATACCCTAACTAACTATATCAGATTGTGGTACAATATTTTTTGATGGTAGGGAATGTGAGCCTTTGAGATATGACCACATATCCAGAAAGGTCACAAGAAAAACTTTATAATAATTATACTCTTAATAATTATCTTAAAGCCAATGAAAATATCATAAGTAGGTATAAAGGTTGAATTAACTCAGAATCTAATGGGTAAAATTTTTTAAATAAATTACACCATTAGATTACTAATGGTAAAATACACATACATCATTTTTATGGCATATTTGTAAAGTCAATAATTACAGGATAATAAGTAACAAGAATCCTAAAAAAGACATAAAATCTTATTTAACTCAGAAACCAATTGAACAACATGTGAAATAATTAGCACCATTGGACTCCCCATGAGAAACTACATATAAAGCAATTTTATGACAATTCTCTAAAATCAATACTTAAGGAATTAAGCTGAATATATGCACTTTTTTGGTCAATGCATAAATTCATGATTTTTAGCTAATATCTCTTGAAATAGACATGATAGAGAGTTAAACAAAAAAAAAGTCACCATGTAAATAATTTAAAAACACAGATATCAACTTTATTTGACAAGCTATAAACAAGGTTCTAACCTGTAAGGGTTTATTGAACAAAATTACCAGAGCTGTTGACCACTTTGTTGTGAAAGTGGTCCAACCTTAGAAAAAAGATATTCAGATTCTACTAGATCATACGTGAATAATGATGTATTTCTTATCATAATATTCAAGGTAAAACCCCATAAATTGAAGGTTTGAAGTTTAAAATATTTAATTTTGACAGAAAAGATGAGATACAAGAAAAATAATCAAAAATATAGTTTTGATGATGTAATAAAATTCTCTTGGAAGTTTAATAAGGACATGCCAAGCTATCAGAATTAATTCTCAGAATATCTGTAGCATGTATAGCTTAAAAGTATTAATGATCAAAGTTTAAGCTTAAAATTGATCATTTATGATCACTCACTGTAATCTTATTTTAAGTCTAACAGTTATATAAGTTAAAAAACTGGTAAATACTAGTAGATTGTGATTAATACTAAGAAAATTCACAAATTTTAGGCTTCTTCCAAGCATATGATGTCATCAAACGTAAAGCTATAGTTATAACTCTAATGTCTAAATGCTGTCTGCCAGACCTCAGCAAAGGGAACTCTTGCCCAAAAGGCTATTAAACCAGTTGAAAGGCAGATTAATACTGGCAAGTTGTACATCACATTCCACCATGTGACAGTACCCCCAGCTTAGAGCACTGCGTCCTGAAGTGCATGTAACTGATGGTATTACCCATGTCACCCTCATGGAGTTACATTAGTCACAACAGGAGCCTACAAGGAACCCCCAAGGGGTGGAACTCTTGTATGCCAATGGAGCAGAAAACCCAGCGATTTCTGGTTGTTTGATTGAGACCTCCTCTTGTCTCCAACCGGAATCAAACACATGACGTTGGTAACTGGTTATTGTCACAATGCTGTCTGCCAGACCTCAGCAAAGGGAACTCTTGCCAAAAAGGCTATTAAACCGGTTGAAAGACCAATTAATACTGGCAAGTTGTAGATCACATTCCACCATGTGACATCTAAATAATGGCGTAATAATGCAATAAGATGGTTTGATCATGATGTAATCATCACTAAACCTTAGAAATACTGATCATTTCCAGTAGATGCCATCAGTACACGTCTACTAGAAGCCTACTGGACTCTATAAGGGAGGAACTTACTATAAATGGAGCTCTTTTTACTCTATTTCCCCCTCAAACGCATCAAAACAATTAAATCAAAAGGTAAAATATTTATTCTTTATATATAAGTCTATTATATTATCAAAGAAGAAAAGATAATCTTTATTATAATCATCATTCTTGACGTGATTACTCCAATTGTTCCTTTGTCTTGTTATAAGTCTCTTAATAATCTTATTTCCATGTAAAATTAAAGATATTTGTAATTTCTTTCATTTTTATTTGTAAATACAATTTACATAAGTTGTATTCAAACTATTTGGTGTAAAATCTTCCAAAATTATTATATTAAGCATCAAAAGCAGGTTATTTTCCCTTAGTATAATAATTTCTCTCTATTATTACTATTAATAATTCTTTAATTAATAGAAATAGTATATATATTAATATATAAATTTAATATTAGTGATATTATTGTTATTAATTATTTTTTATTAATAAATTTTTTTTATGCCTTTATTATTTTTTGGTCAAAATAATAAAGTTCTTTGAAATATATGAATTATCAAATATTGATACATTTATTTATTATATTATTTTTTCATGATATAAATTATATTATTGTAATTATTTAATAATATGATTATTTTGATGCTTTAATTATAATAAATCTTCATTATTCTAATTATTTTATCTTATTTATTCTATTTATAAGGACATTGAGAGTACAATAAGCAAAATATTAGTAATTTTTACTTATTGTTTCATAGTCAAACCTTACAAGTACAAAACATAATACACTGTCTACAAAGACAAAGATTGGAAAATTCTGCCACAAATCCACCAAGGAGTTATTAGCTCCTGGAAAATTCTCAAAAAATTTCCACAAAGAGGAATAAATAGTGAAATACTCCAATGGATGGAATCCACTATCATCCAAACCTCATATCAAAAAGATAAAGTATTGGAACAAAAAGAGGGAGGAAAGTAAGGAAGAAGCCACAGTAGCTTCTAGAAGCAAGCCAATGTCCCCAAGAGGGGAAGAAGAAAAGAAAAAGAACTGGAGGAAACCATATTCACCAAGTTACAGGATCCCAAGAATGCTAAAAGATGCCATGGAAAATGTCTTCAACATGGAAAGAACCTTGAGGAATTCCAGGACAATGAGGAGCAAAGAATGAGACAACCTTATTTCCCAACGAAATAAATATGTCTCCTGATGTTGGAAATACTTTAACAGAAATAGTATATCACCTTTAAAAGACATTAAAGAAAGTTTACTTTAAATAAAAGAAATAGACAATAGTATATTATCTTTAGCTCAAATTGTTATAAAAAATAAGAAAGAAATGGAAAATATCAAATTTATGGTTGAAATTAATAAAGCAAAAGTTATAATTGAAAATTATCAAAAATTTATACCAGGACAACAAGAGTTGTATAAGTACTTAAAAGTTATCAAAGAAAAAAATTTACTATCAATTATTACCTAAGTATTGACAACTTGACAGAAAATTTGAACAAATTATCCATTTCTGTTGAAATATTTGAAGAAAATACTTTATCACATCAAAAAACTACTTCTAGACCATGTAGAAAAAAGGGATGAAGGAAGAATGATGCTGCAAGATGATATCCAAAGTGAAATCAGGCTTATTACTGAGAAAATGGATAAGACAAATGAGGCCAACTCAAATATGTCAAGGTCATCAACCCCAT
Source organism: Austropuccinia psidii (assembly GCA_023105745.1). NCBI lineage: Eukaryota > Fungi > Basidiomycota > Pucciniomycetes > Pucciniales > Sphaerophragmiaceae > Austropuccinia > Austropuccinia psidii. The sequence goes on from JALGQZ010000001.1 coordinate 22,275,213, forward strand.
TTTACCATATAAGAATCCTTTTTAAGCCAAAATAGTAATTAATATATTCCTTCATAACAGACTTAAACCATCAAGACAGTACCAAAGTATTAATAAAAAAAGAACCTTGACTTAAAAACTGGCCAATATTCACAGGTGAAGAAGAATATTACCACCTTTACTTTATTAAGGCAATTGAAATTTTACGAGAAGATTATGCCATACAAGATAAATTGATCACTGCAAGCTCACATTATTTATTTGAAAAATATGCAAAAATATTGTATTATGGTATAAGACAATCAAATGGTAAAAATACCTGGTATTGGTGGAAAAATTAAATAATCACCAAGTGGTAAAATGATGCCTGGAGGAATAAAATAGAAAATGCATTTGAAAAATTATTCTTTGACCCATAGAAAGACAAACCTTTAGCTTGGTTCTTAAAACAAGTTGAAATATTAAATTCATTATATCCAGATAGATCACAAAAATTGGTTCATATGGAAATACTCAAAAAGTGTGCAGAATAATTGGAGCATCCACTGAGGAGAAGGTGCATAGAGCCATGCTCCACTGAAGAGTACATCAATTCACTACAAGACACTATGACAAGAGTGAAAATTCACAGAAAATTGAAAAAATTGGACATGAAAATCCAAAATAAACCATTTATTAAGAAAGAGAAAGCAAAATATTTTTTGAAACCCAATAACACTAATGAGAAAGGTAAACTCCATATATGTGGTGCTATTGGGCACTTAGCTAATAATTGTTTTAAAAAGGCAAAAATCAATGAACTTCTGGAAACAGAAGACCACAATGATAAAGAGGAAGAGTCTAATTCTGAAAAAAGATATTGAAGAATCAGAAACCTTTGAAGGTGATTAAATAAAAATAATTAATTCCCAAATTAATAATATTTATTCAATCTATAGAGTACTAGATGTAAACTCAAATTTGCCACATATTGGAACATCTGATACATGCATTAATAACATGCAGGTTGCCAAATTTCATAGAACCAAACCTGAAAAAGGAATGGGCTATACTTCTGGACAATCAATTATAAGTAGTTTTATGTTTAAAAGTCAAGAGGAAGGAGTAAATCTGGACACAGTTGCATACCTCACATGTGTTGGAAAAAATTATCTAGAAACACTTGTACCAGAGTGGAAAAATCAACTTATACCAATACAAGGAGTAAAGTTTAGTAGTGCAAGTTAAAGCATGAAACCTCTTGAAATCATTGACTTAACATTTATTTTCCCACACCCAGCTCAATGTATAATAATGAAAGTGGAGTTTGTGGTAATGGAAAACTGTACTAGTAGCCATTTCATACTTGGAAATTATTCCTTCTCAATTTATGGCATAGACATCTCAAACAAAAAAGATAGGTCTCTTACCATAGGAGAAAATAAAAGACAAAAATTTGACTTCTTAAATAACAAGGAACAAATTACTGTTATAAAACATGAGGAAAAAACCCTAGAGAAACACTCATTCATAATTGAAAAACTAAAAGAGGCAGAATTCAATTATAAATTGACAGAAAAAATGAAAGAAAAATTGATTAACCTCTTATATAAATACAAAAGTGCCTTTGAAACTTACAAAAAACCACTAGATGCCATTATTGGACATGAAGTTGATATTATTTTAAATTTAGATAAACCTTATTCACCCCTGATTAGAAGACTAGCTTATCCAGCCAGCCCAAGAGCTAGAGAAGCCTTAGAGGTACAAATTAAAGAATTGATGGACGTAGGGGTTTGAAAGAAAGTAGACCATACTGATAAAGTAGAAGTAACTACACCATTCATTATAGCCTGGCACAATGGCAAATAAAGGATGTTAGGGGACTTTGGAGCTTTAAATGCCTATACTATCCCTGACAGATATCCAATATCTAGGATCCATGAGAGACTAACACAACTATCAAAAGCTATGTTCATTAAAGCCATGGATTCCCTTGAAGGTTTTTACCAAAATGTCTTAAGAGATAATGCAAAATCCCTACTGAGTATAATAGTCCTCTGTGAAATAAATGAATATCTAAGAATTCCAATCGGTATAAAAAATGCCGCTTCACATTAACAAATAATTATTAGCACTATAATCCCTGAGGAATTATCAGAGGTATGGCTAATTATCTATATTTATGATACTATAATTTGCTCAGGAACTTGGGAAAATCACCTGACAAGACTGGAAAGAGTATTAAAAAGGATAGTTCAAGTAAATATGAAAGTATCATTAAGGAAATTTAATTTTTAATACAGAGTGTGAGCCTTTGGGTTATGACTACATATACAAAAAGGTCACAAAATAGCTTTACACTAATTATTCCAATAATAAGAATTAGAAATATTATTTTCAAATATGTAAAAATGCCATAAACAGGCATAAGCTCTTTATTTTATCAGAATATAACTAATAAACATGTGAAATGAATTTTACCATGAGATTTCCAATGATAAAATACATATGTAACATTTTTATGTCATATTTGTAAAGACAATGCTTACTGTGTAATAAGTAAAAATACAATAAAAAGAAATATATTATTGCTTATCTCACAAACCAATGAAGAAAAATGTGAAAAAATTGCACCATTAGATTCCCCATGAAAAACTACACATATAAAATTTCCATTTCATATTTGTAAAGTCAATACTTAAGGAAATAACCTGAATATATGCACTTTTATAATCAACACATACATTCATGGTTCTGAATATAATATACATAATAGAGATTTTAACCAAAAAAAAAGTTACCACTTAATTAATTTAAAAATACAGATATAAGCTTCATTTGACAAGGTATAAACAAGCTTATAACCTATAAGGGTTTATTGAAGAGAGCTGTTACAGCTGTTGCCCACTTTGTTGTGAAAGTGGTCTAAGCTTAGAACAGAAGGGATATTTTGATTCTAATAGTCCATAAGTGAGGAATGATGGAATCTTTATCATTTTATTCAAGGTATGACCCCTTGAAATCATGGCTTGAAGTTTAAAATAGTAAATTTCAGCAGAAAAGATGAGTTAGAAAAAAATAAGCAAAAATATAGTTTTGATGATGTAATGAAATGCGCTTGGCAGCTTATTAATGAAATTCCAGAATATCATAATTTAATTTTTTTCATGGCTGTAGTGTGTATGAAGCAAAGGTTATTGGTTATCAAAGTTTAAGCTTAAAATTGATCATTCAAGATCACTCCCTGTAATCTTAATTTAAGTTTAACAGTCATATAAGTGATAAGAGTGGTCAATACTATTCTATTATTATTAAAAATTATAAAATCCACAAAGTTTAGTCTTCTTCCAAGCCTATGATTTCAACAGACTTAAAGTTACAGTGATAACTCTAAATAATGGTGTAATAATGAGATAAGATGGTTTAATTATGATGTAATAATTACTAAACCTTGAATTATTAATCAATTAAAGTGGATACCATCATTAAACGTCTACTAGAAGCCTTCTGGACTCTAGGAGGGAGGATTTTACTATATATAGAGCTCTTTTTACTTCCATTTCCCGCTCAGATGCTTCAAAAACAATGAAAACATTAAATCAAAGGTGATATATTTATTCTTTATATATAAATGTATTATATGTCCTTTGTAAGGTTTGACTATGAAACAATGAGTAAAAATTACTAATATTTTACTTATTGTACTATGAATGTCCTTATAAATGAAATAAATAAGATAAAAATAATTATAATAATAAAGAATTATTATAATTATGGTGTAAAAATAATTATATTATTAATAAAATATGATAATATAATTTATATTATAGAGTAAAATATAACAAAATAAATATATTAATATGAAATAATTAATATATTTATAGCACTTTATTATTGTTACAAACAAATAAGAAAGGCATAAAAAATTGTTTTTTATTAATAAAAAACAATTAATAACAATAATATTACCAATATTGAAGTTATAAATTAATATAAATACTATTTATATTAATTAAAGAATTATTAAAAGAATAATAAAGAGAAAATTACTATAATAAGAGAAAATAACCTACTTTTAATACTTAATATAATAATTTTGAGATATTTTACGCCAAATAATGTAAATACAACTTATACAAATTGTATTTACAATAAAAAATAGAGAAATTACAAATATTCTTGATTTTTATGTGGAAATGAGGTTTTAGAGAGATTTTTAAGAAAAACAATCAAATAAATGGTTTAATCACATCAAAATTGATGATTTTAATAAGATGGTCTTTGGTCTTTGATAATATAAAAGTTTTATATATAAAGAATAAAGATGTTACCTTTTTCAATTGTACTGATTTAATGTTTTTGATGTGTCTGAGGGGAAAACAGAGTAAAAAAAGCTCTATTTATAGTAAATACCTCCCTCCTAGAGTCCAACAGGCTTCTAGTAGACGTGTACTGATCATATCCACTGGAATTGATCAATATTTTAAGGTTTGGTGATGATTACATCATGATCAAACCATATTACATCATTATTACACCATTATTTAGAGTTATCACTATAACTCTAAGTTTGATGATGTCAAAGGCTTGGAAGAACCCCAAAATTCGTGTATTTTAATAGTTTTAATCATCAGCTAATAGTATTCACCAATCGTATCACTCATATGACTGTTAAACTTAATTTAAGGTTACAGTGAGTGATCATAAATGATCAAATTAAGCTCAAACTTTGATCCTTAATAAATTTTAATCTTTACACGCTACAGAAATTCAGAGAGTGAATTCTAATAGCTTGGCATAACTTTATTATGCTGCCAAGAGCATTTAATTACATCATCAAAACTATATTTTTGATGATTTTTCTTGTAACTCATCTTTTCTGTCAAAATTTAATATTTTAAACTTCAAACTATGATTTCAAGGGGTTATACCTTGAATATTATAATACAAAATACATAATTCTTCAAGAATGAGCTAGTAGAATCCAACTGTCTACTTTTTTTTAAGGTTGGACCACTTTCACAACAAAGTGGTCAACAGCTCTGTTGATTTTAATCAATAATTCCTTACAGGTTTTAGCCTTTTTTATAGCTTGTGAAAAAAACTTCATTTCTGTATTCCTACAGTAATTACGTGATGACTTCATTTTTGGTTCATCACTCTATCATACATAATTCAAGAGATATTAGCTAAAATCCTTGAATATATGTGTTGACCAAAAAAGTGCATATATTCACGTTAATTCCTTAAGTATTGATTTTGAAGCTTAGCTTATTAATTGTTTTATATGTGGATTTTTATGGAAATTCCAATGGTACCATTTATTTTACATGCTGTTTCATTGGCTTTTGAAATAAATAAGGATTTGTGTTTTTTATAAGGTATTATTGCTTATAACTTATTAAATATTGACTTTACAGATATGCCATAAAAATGGTATATGTGTATTTTACCATGGGGAATCCAATGGTATAATTTATTTCACATGTTTATTCATTGGTTTTTAAGTTAAACCAAGTTTTGTACCAATTTATGGTATATTTATAGCTTTAAGGTACTTATTTTTAATGTATAATTATATTAAATATTTCTTGTGACCTTTTTGGGTATGTGGTCATATCTCAAAGGTTCAAATTCCCTACCACCAAAAAAGATTGTACCACAATCTGATATGTTTAATTAGGGTATCATCCACTGTCCTACCTCTTCAATAGACTTTGTTAGTCTTGAAGCTCAATAATGCTTAGCTTTTCTATTTTTCAGGCTTTCTTTCATGTCTGAATCTTCTTAGTAGTTTATCAGCATTTGTTATATCTTTCTCAAGTAGCCATTCATCTTCTTGAGTACAATCTCTATACCTTACAAGGTATTCTCTTTCTTTTTTGTTTCTTGTCCTTCTTTCTTTAAGGACTTTTACTATTTTCTTTTCCTCTCCTTCTTCCAAGGGGGGGATTTCAAGTGGGGGTTTATTTCTTAGTGGAAATAACTCCTTGTCACTTGAGCTATAAGGTTTTATCAGACTTACAGGGAAAGTTGGGTGTTTGTTCATTAGTTCACCTGTGAGTTCCAATTGCACAGAATTGGGTCCATGAAGTGCTTTTATCATAAATGGTCCTGCGAAGGAATCTTTTAATTTCTTTGGGCCTTTTATTTTATTAAAATTAAGAGTTGATACTAGGAACAAGTCTCCTATTTTTAAATCAGGTGGCTTATGACTTTTATCCCATCTTTCTTTTGCATATTTGAAAGAATCTTGCATACATCTGTTTGCATGGTGTCTTGCCTTGTCAAGCATTATCTTAAAACTGCTTGCTGTTGGATGTATATCCACTAAGTCCTTTTTGAGGGTATCATAAGGAAGTCTTGGATTCCAACCTTTTTCAAGCATTGCTGGTGTTTTGCCAGTAGAAGAATGAATTGATGTTTTATATTCCAGTTCAAGAGCTGGTATTAGTGTAAACCAATCATGGGTAAAACCATCAGAATCTTTGAATTCTAGCCCATAAGCACAGAATATTCTGATCATGTCCTCTAAGGTCTGTATCATTCTTTCTGCTAAACCATCAGTCTGAGGATGGTAGGCTGTTGACAATGATAACTTTGTCCCAAAAAAGTTATGGAGATTTGTCCATAATGCTGAAGTGAACTTTGGGTCTCTGTCACTTATAATATTCTGGAATAACCCTGTATGGCTAATAACTTTATTCCATATCATTATGGCTGTGTCCATAGCTGTGTCATCTTTATGACATGGTAGGAACATGGGAGTTTTGCTATACCTGTCAACCAATACTAGGCATGCATTATAGCTTCTGTCTCCTCCTGGAGGTAATGCTGTTACCAAATCCATATGAACTATTTCCCAAGGGGATTTTGGTTCTTGGATTTGGATCATCATTCCAAATTTCTTTCCTGTGTCTCTGTTGGCTTTTTGACATCTGTCACAGGTTTGGCAGTATTCTGAAACATCTTTCTTCCAATTTGGCCACCAAGAGCAGGTTTTCACCCTCTCTAGTGTTCTGTCTTCTGAAAGGTGTCCAGCTGCAAGACTATCATGACACTCATGTAAAATAGTGTTTATCAGGGTTCTATCTGTTAGGGCCATAACACATGTGTGTTTTGTTCTATGGTAAAGGATTCCATCAAGGAGGTGGAATCTTCCTTCATCATATGCCTTTTTCCATATTTCATATAGTTTTGATGAAAGTGATGGGTCTTTGCAGTCTTTCATTAGAAGTTGGCTTAAGATATGGCAATTTTTGTCTATCTTATAGCTTTCTTTAACTTGGTTAAAGAGTTCTGTGCTAATATCTGTAACACATATTCCTTCTATATGGTGTTCTTCTTGTGGTACCCATGCTGGATTGTCAGGGGTATTTGCTAGACCCCATCTGCTAAGACCATCTGTATTTTTATGAATATTTCCAGATTTATGAACAATAGTCATATTTCCTCTATATTCTTGGATAGCAATTTGCCATCTCAGCATATGTCTATTTGCAGTTTTCATATTTAATAGAGATTTTACAGCATTACAGTCTGTAATCACATCAAATACTGTTCCATCCAAATATTAATGTAATTTTTCTAAAGCCCACACTAAGCAGAGGCATTCCATTTGGCTTGCTCCATATCTTGCTTCTGTTGGCTTTATCTGTCTTTAAATAAAACAAATTGGTCCTTCCACTGGTTTATCATTGATAATTTGTGTCTGGTGTAGTGCAGCACCCAGTCCTTCTCCACAAGCATCAATGTAAAGTTTTAAGGGTAGTTTCCAATCTGGCATTAGAAGAAATGGGGCATTTGTTAAGGAATTTTTCAATTCTTCATATGCCTTGACTCTTTCTTCTGTCATTTCATAGACTGTTTGTTGGTCACATAGCTTATACAAGGATTGAGCAATTTTTGCAAAGTCCTTTATATGCTGTCTATAGTAACCAGCAAATCCTAGAAATGATTGCATTTCTTTTTTGGTTTGAGGCATTGGCTTAAGTAGTACTGCTGCTACTTTATTCTTGTCTATGCCTAGACTAAGTCCAGATACAACATGTCCTAGTGCTTTTAATTCACTGTATGCAAAACGACCCTTTTTCAAAGAAATTTTCATATTCACTTGGACTATTTTTTGTAGTACCCTTTCTAGTCTTGTAAGGTGATTTTCCCAAGTTTCTGAGAAAACTATGATATCATCAATATATATAATTAACCATCCTTCTGATAATTCTTCAGGAAATATGGTATTCATCATTCTTTGATAATGGGAAGGTTCATTTTTTATGCCAAATGGAATTCTTAATTATTCAAAAATTCCACAGTGGACTTATTATCCTCAGTAGGTTTTTGGCATTGTCTGTTAAGACATTTTGATGAAAACCCTTTAAGGCATCCATGGCTGTGATGAACTTAGCTTGTGACAATTGTGTCAATGTCTCATGGATCCTGGGTATTGGATACCTGTCTGGAACGGTATAGGTGTTCAGGGCTCTGAAGTCTCCTACCATCCTTGATTTTCCATTATGCCAAGTTATAATGACAGGTGTAGTGACTTCTACCTGTTCATTATGTCCTACCTTTCTTAATACTCCAAGGTCCATTAATTCTTTAATGTGTACCTCTAAGGCTTCTCTAGCCCTTGGACTAGCTGGGTAAGCAGGTCTTCTTAGTAGAGGTGGGTAAGGTTTTTCCACATTAAGAATTATATCCACTTCATGTTCAAATATGGCACCTAGTGGCTCTTTGTCAGTTGCAAAGGCATTTTTGTACTTAAATAAGAGGTCAATCAATTTTTTTTTCATTTTTTCTGTTAATTATTGATTGAATTCTGCCTCTTTAAGTTGTTCAGATTTAAAAAGTTCCTTTTCTGGAATCTTTTCTTCATTCTTAATAACTGTGATTTGTTTTTTGTTATTTAAGAAGCCAAACCTTTGTCTTTTGTTGTCTCCTATGGTAAGATATCTATCCTTTTGGTTAGAGATATCTATACCATAAATTGATAAGTAGTCATTCCCAAGTATGAAGTGATTACTAGTACAGTTGTCCATTACTACAAACTCTACTTTGATTCTGACACATTGTGAGGGATGAGGAAAAATTAGTGTTAAATCAATTATTCCAAGGGGCTTCATGCTCTCACTTGCACTACTAAATTTGGCAACTTTTATTGGCATAGGTTTTTCTTGCCAGTCTGGGACAATGGTTTTTAAATAACTTTTACCAAAACAGGTGCAATATGCTCCTGTATCCAAGTTAACTTTTCCTTCTTGGTTATCAACCATAACAATACTTATACTTGATTTTCCAGCTGTATATCCCATTCCTTTTGCAGGTCTGGTTCTATACATTTTGGCAAGTTGTATGTTTGTCAGGTTTGTGTCAGATGTCCCAACTTGTGGTAAGTTTGAGTTAACATCCAGTACTTCAAAAATTATATCAATATTATTAATTTGTGCATTAATTATATTTATTTCATCACTTTCAGAACTTTCTGACTCTTCTGTCTCTTTTTCAGAGTCAGATTCCTCTTCATTGTCATTGTGGTTTTCTGTTTCCACAATTTTATTAATATTTGCCTTTTTAAGGCAATTATTGGCTAAGTGTCCAATACCTCCGCATTTATGGTATTTTCTTTGCTCATTATTGTTGGATGTATTGAGCTTGAAGGATTCTTTTGATTTATCTTTTTTGATAAATGGTTTATTTGGGCTTTTAATGTCCAATTTCTTCCAAGTCCTGCCAATTTTTGTTCTTGTCACTATGTCTTCTAGTGCATCAATATACTCTTCTGTGGAGCATGGTTCTATACACCTGCTTCTTAGGGCATGTTCTAGCTCTCCTCCACATTTCTGGAGTATTTTCATATGCACCATTTTTTGTGACATTTCTGGGTACAATGCATTGAGTCTTTCAACTTGTTTCAAGAACCAAGTTAAAGGTTTGTCTTTTTCTGGGTCAAAGAAAGAATTTTCAAATGCATTTTCTATTTTGTACCTCCAGGCATCATTAGCCCACTTGGTGATTATTTCTTGTTTCCACCAAGACCAGGTATTTTTACCATTTGTTTGCCATATGCCATAATACCATCTTTTTGAAGATTTCTCAAACAATGAATGTAATATTGCAGTTATTAATTCATCTGGTATGGCATAATCTTCTTGTAGCATGTCAATTGTTTTGATAAATGACATGTGGTCATATTCACCTTCTCCTGTGAATGTTGGCCATTCTTTCAATTGAGATGCTTCCTTCATTAAGACTTGGTTATTGTCTTGATGACTCAAGTCTGTTATGAATGGATTTGGTAATTCCTCTTTTGGTTTGACAGGGCTGCTTATGTGAGAAAATGGTGTTGATAACTTTGGCATATTTAAGTTGGCCTCATTAATTTTATCCATTTTTTCAGTAATAAGCCTTATTTCACTTTGAATGTCATCTTTCAGATGCATTCTTGCTTCATCACTCTTTTCCACATGGTCCAAAAGTAATTTTTGGTGTGATGAAGTCTTTTCTTCAAATTTTTCTACAGAAATACTTAATTTGTTTAATTTTTCTGTAAGATTGTCAATACTCACATCATAATTGATTTTTAAAGTTTTTTCTTTGATATCACTTATGTATTTGTACAACTCTTGTTGTCCTTGTATCAATTTCTGAGTATTGTCAATTAATACTTTTGGTTTATTATTTTCAATTATAAATCTTATGTTATCAATTTCTTTCTTGTTTTGTGCAACAAGTTTTGTTAAAGATGATAAGCTGTTATTTATTTCTTGGAAAGATAATAAACTATTTTTCATGTCTTTAAGAGGTAAAATACTATTTTGAAGTTCTGTTGAGGTATTTACAACATCAGGAGACAAGGGTATTTCTTTGGGAAATGGGGTTGTCTCATTCTTTGTTCCTCTTTGTCTTTGAATTCCATCAAAGTTCTGGCCATGTTGAAGACATTGTCCATGGCATCTTTTTGGATTTTGGGAATCCTGTAGCTTGGGGAATATGGTTTTCTCCAATTCTTTTTCTTGTTCTTCTTCCCTTCTTGGGGATGTGGGTTGACTTTGGGCTTGCTGGTAGAAGCTACTGGGGCTTCTTCCTTGGTTGCCTCTTTCTTTTTGGCATGATACTCCTTTATCTTTTTGATTTGAGGTTTGGATGATAGTGGATTCCATTCATTGGAGTATCTCACTATTTCCTCCTCTTTGAGGAAACTTTTCAGGATGTGCCAGGAGTTCATCACTCCTTGGTGTATTTGAGGCAACATTTCCCAATCCTTGTCCTTGTGCACTGTGTAGTACTGTTTGTATTGGCTCATGTAAAAGTCTATTTCAGCCCTCTGAATGTAATTTGTACCTATTTGAGTTACTCATACTTAGTTCAAATTCAGGTTCAGATATCATGGGCATTTCTGGGACTTGCCTTTGAGATAAGGCACTTCCTTGTGTGGATTCTGTTCCACTGGGGATATTGCCCTTCCTTTTCCCTTTTGAGGAATCAATTCTACCTCTGAGTCCAGCTCCATCTGATTGGATGGAGTATTGGGAGCCTCTTCTGGTAGTCATATTATAAGAAAAATAAGAAATAAAAGTATTTCAGAATAGAGATTTTCTTATGGCAATTTATAAATGAGGTACTCACCTTCAGAGTCCTGAATGGTGGGTCCTGGAAAGTCCAATTTCTTGGCTTTCTTTTTCTTGGTAATTATTGGTGTTGGAGAACTTTGACAAGTTTCTTCCACCAATCTTTCAACATGTCACAGGGGCTCTTCTAAAATGAAGAGGGCCTGGCACTCAGTGAACAGACTTACTTATGGAGGGCTCAGAAGAAAATACTCAAATGATAAGAGTAATGGAGTAAGAGGATAAATTCCTAGTCATAAAATAATAAGCATAAAAGATAAGAGAGACAAAACAAAAGCAATAATAAAGAGCCAACCACAAATAATCCTGAGTCACTGTTTCAACCTGTTCAGAAAAGAGAAAAGGAATTAATAAGGATATGGCCACCAGGACTCTACTGAACAGGTGAGGGAAGGCTAAGACTAACTTAATAAGTAATAAAATAATATTCCAAAAGTGAGAATAAAATAATATTAAATAATAAATCAACTATTTTAATTAACTGGGGGAAAAACCCCCAGGTGGGTGAAGAGGGGCTGGTATATGTGAGAAATGCCAGCCTTGGAGTTTGAGTGTTGAGATACTGGCCTGTATGCTGGAAGAAGTTGGATGTGGGATTGAATCCTGTATTGGTGAATCCAATACAGGGTATACAGTCAATACAGGTATTTGCGCCTGTATTGATTACAGGACTGTATTTGGTGAATCCTGTATTTGGGTCTTGCCTGTATGAAAGCTGTATTGAGGTCTGGAACTGTATTTGGAGACTGTTGAATGAAACCCCCTTGCTGATTGGGTTTTGAGGGGTATCAATGAAGTAATGATTGTAGAATATGATTGGTAATGCCCCTGCCTCCTTGGCTGTGACATTATCCCCCTCTTGAAAATGGTGAGCTCTGAGCACCATAAGTACAGTGAGTCTTGATGAGCTTGAAACAATCCATACAGTTCTTTCCCCCAATTCCTTAAATTATCCCATTAAGCCTTCTTCTTCAACAATACTCAAACAAACCTTCACTTGATAACTTGTAGGTATTTTCCCCTTGATCTTGATTCTGAATTCCCTCTTTTACTTCAAAATACTTTCATTCCTCTTAAAATTTCTTCTTTCTTGTCTTGAGTGTCTTCACCAAAACTTTTCTTGAGTCCTCATGGCTTTTGAAAAGTGGGTGACCTGGGTTTATGTCCCAAGAGCACCTGATATCATCATAATTTTCATCATGAGAGTGTTGGCATAAGGTGGCCAATACTTGAGGTTATGGACCATTTCAGAGGTCCTGGCCAAAATCCTTGATTTTGTGTTTAAAAGGGGATTTTAGCCAATTTGCGCAAAAATGCGCAAAGTGCGCAAATGCGCATATATGCCATAATGGCATATAATATTGAAAAAATTGAAAAACTTGATTTTTGACGAAAAATTGGCCTTATAGAGTGTCCTGGCCATTTTGCGCATTTTTGCGCAAAATGCGCAAAAAATGCGCAAAGTGCGCAAATGCGCATATATGCCATAATGGCATATAATATTGAAAAAATTGAAAAAAACTTGATTTTGATGAAAAATTGGCCTTATAGAGTATCCTGGCCATTTTGCGCATTTTTGCGCAAAAATGCGCAAAGTGCGCAAATGCGCAATCATGATGAAATGGGCCAAAAAGGCCTTTTAATGCCTTTTGACAAGATAAAAGGGCCTTTTGCGCAAATGCGCAAATTTTCCAATATGCCTAATTAAGCATATTTTGATGGAAAATGATAAAAAATGAGCTATTTTGAAGTTTTGAGGTCTGATGTGGCCATTTGTGCCAAAGTGCATAAATCCATGAAATTGGCCAATTGGGCCATTTGAAGCAGTTTTTCTTCTTTTAATCTTGATTTCTTCTTGAATGTCTTCCTTCTTATCCCCTCCTTGACTGGTCAATTGCCATAAATGCCTTTCTGACTTGCAATTGCCCATAACTCTCTTGGTCTTGAATTTGAAATTTTGACTTGAAGATGAGTTCAAGGCTGACTTCCCTTTGTGATTCCAATCACTCTGATTCCCCACCTTCTGTACTTTATGGTCCAGGTGTTTTTGATAACTTGAGGGAGCTTTCTGAAGAGAGTATGGCCCCTACAGAGATTTGGGACATCAGGAAAACCTATAATGGTTTTAAATCTGTCAGAGTTATTGAACCACCCTGCACCAATTGTAAGAGGAAAGGGATTCCTTGTGTGGAATCTGCTACTGCTAGGTCCACCAGGTGTCAATTTTGCAATCTTGGAAAAAGAAATTGTTCTCAAGCCCACTATAGCTTTCCTGAAGATGCCAGAAGATTATGGAGCAGCATCAAGAAGGGTGGAAGATTTGGATTGGAAGCTCCTGTTGATGAACCTCCCACCTCTGATGCCACCTCTGGTCACTCCAATTGTGAGTTGATTGGCCATAAAATTGATGGGTTACTGACTTCTATGTTTTATTTTCTTCTTCTTCAGTGACTGGATCTAGAATGAGAGGTGTCCAACAATGGAATAATACCAGTGGTTCCTGGGCAGCCATTGGAGGATCAATTCACCCCCAAGGAAATACCATTGGAGTGGCCCCAGAGGTTCCCATTTTGGTTACCAGAAAGGATGGAAGACTTGAAAATTGAAGAGAAATTTGGTGGTTCAAGAGGAAAATGATACTGATGCTGAAGGTAGTGATGAGATTGATGGAGAAGAGCTTGAAATGACTACCCCAATCCAGAAAAGAAGAATCCAATCCACCTCACAATCCCCAGTCCAAGCCAGTACCACCCATAATGAAGTGATCAGGTCCCCCCAACCACCTCAGCTTCCAATTAGATCCCCAACCAGGCCCTCCACACTTGCCTCCACCTCTACCAATATCCAACCACCAGTGGCCAGCACTTCTAGAGACCCAATGTCTCCAGAGCCTGAATCAATCTTTGAAAACCGTCGCCGCTGGAATATTACTGGCAACTTCACTGATCAGAAAAGGGTGAACAAGAAGGTGGTCACCAATCTATTTGCTGAAGTTGATGCTTTGACTGAGGTGTTTGTTGATAAGGCTATGAAGAGTGCTATTCCAGGGGAGCCCACTGCTGCTTTGGCCAGGGAGGCAGTTGCTTATGAAGATGCCATGGTTGCTAACTTTAGAGAAGCCTTGCAGAAATTTTGATTAGGATTATCTGTAGCTGGTCTTTACCATTACTAGTGTTTGCTCTTGATTATTACATAAATTGACTCCCCAAACAAGATATGGGAGTTATGATTGCTGCTTTTGAAACAAGAAATGAAAAATAAATCATACAAGTAAAAGAAATAAAAATAAAAAATAAAAATGAAAAAGAATTGAGAGAAAGAGAGAGTAAAGAAAGAAATAAGAAATTCCTGAGGGTTGTCCTTCTTGTGGTGAGTTTCTTGATTTTGGACAAAATGTTCTGAAAGATAAAACCAAGCATTTGATGCTCACAGCGTGGCCAAGGTAATGTTTTACAAGGAGTAGACCCCTCAGGGATGCATACCAGGAGATGGAACTTACTTTCATAACTTCCACTCCCCACCAAGCACCATAAATGAAAATTGAAATATGCCATAAGATGAATTTGATAATGAATGTCTTGAAATATAATTTATGGCATGATTTAAGAAAGAAGAGAAAATAAAAGAAAAGATTGGGCCAAATCTTGATGAAAGGTCCAAATCTTGAGGGTATTATGTTGTAAGGCCTTCTGAACCTGTCCAAAGAATTGACAAGTGCTCACAAAGTGGCCAAGGTGATGCTTACAACAAATTTGGGTAGAATACCCCCTTAAAGGTGCATGCCAGGAGAGGAACTTACTTTCATAAACTCCAATCCCCACCAAGCACCATAAATCAAACTCTTGAGGCATTTGGGCCAGGCTTGTCTGGATACAAAGTGTGAAAGTCCTTGACAAGGTCTGGGGAGTTGGTAAGGTTGGAAGCTGGTTCCCAAGTTGTTCTTTCTGGGTCTTCATTGAATCCTTTCCACTCCACTAAATACCATAATGAACCTCTCTTGAGTTTTGAGTCCAGAACCTGAGCCACTTCCCATTCTTCTTGCTCTTCAACTATTACTGGAGGTGGTGGCAATTGGTGTCGATTTGGGATAGTTGATTGCTTCACTGGTTCTAACAAGGACACATGGAACACAGGGTGAACTGACTTCCATTGTTGAGGCAACTTGAGGTGATATGCATGGCTGCCAATCTTCTTGAGAACTTCAAAGGGTCCCAACCATCTTTCTGAAAGCTTTTTGGTGGGTCTTGTTGTCTTGATGTTCTTGGAAGCTAGCCATACTTTGTCCCCAGGTTGGAAATCAGGTGGAATTGCTCTATTTCTATCTGCATACTTCTTAAAACGCTTTATTGCTGACTCTAATTCTTCTTTGACAACTTGCTGTACTGATTGGAGTTTTGATGATAACTTTCCAGCAGGTGAATCTTGAGAAACATGGATTGAGTCAAAGCTGGGATTTCTTCCATAAATGGTGAAAAAGGTGATTGCTTTGTGGATGAATGTTCTGCATTATTATAGGCAAATTCAGCCAGAGGGAGCCAGGTGTGCCAGTCATCTTGATGGTAACTGACATACATCCGAAGATACTGTTCTAGAATCTGATTTACCCTCTCTGTCTGTCCATCTGTTTCAGGGTGAAAGGCAGTTGAAAGATCTCTTGATATCTTGAGCTGCTGACACAATTGAGTCCAAAAAGATGAAACAAATAATGAACCTCTATCACTAACAATACTGATTGGAAGACCATGTTTGGAAAAGACATGACTAATGAATATTTGAGCTAAGTCCAAAGCAGTGATTGTTGAATAAGTTGGAATAAATATTGCCATTTTTGAAAATCTGTCTACAACTACTAAAATGGAATCAAAGCTGCTTGACAAGGGCAATTGAGTGATAAAGTCCATTGATAAAGAATTCCAAGGACCAGATGGAATTTGAAGAGGCTTGAGTAATCCAAACTTCTTATGGTGGATGTTCTTGTTTCTTGAACATTGCTGACATGAGGACACATAGTCCTTGATGATTTGATTCATGCCAGCCCAATAAAAATCCCTCTTGATGAGCTTGAGGGTCTTCTCCTGGCCAGGATGGCCAGCCAACGGTGAGTCATGACGCTTTTGAAGAATGTCCAATTGAACTTCATGATTGCTTGGAATAACTACTCTATCTTTGAACAATAATAATTTTGCTTGAGGTTCAAGAGAATAGTCTGGGACTGATTCTCCTCTTGCTAATTTCTTGAGGATCTCCTTATAGTCTTTGTCTTGCCATACTTGTCTTTGGATCTGATCAACTAAATCTGAAAACATTTCAACTTTTATGGAAAAGAATCTTGACTCTTGAATTTCATTTTGCTTGAGAACTTGATGAAAGTTTTGAGGATTCTTGCTGATGAAACCCACCCCCCTCTCTGGGTACACGTCATCCCGACGTGACAAGGCATCTGGTAAAGTGGCCAGCCTGCCTGGGCGGTAAGTGATAACAAAGTGAAATTCAGACAAAAATTCAGCCCAGCGGGCCTGACGACGAGTAAGGACTTTAGAGGACATAAAATATTGGAGAGAACAATGGTCTGTCAAGACCTCAAAGGAATCAGAAAGAGAAAGGAGAAAGGCTCTCCAGCGCTTGAGAGCCCAAAATATGCCAAGGAGTTCCTTGTCATGAATTTCATAGTTGAGTTCAGCTGGTAAGAGCTTGCGACTATCAAATGCAATGGGATGCTTTCCTGAGCCATTCACCTGACTCAGTACAGCACCCAAGGCATAATCAGAGGCATCAGTCTCTACAATAGTTGGGAGAGAAGGATTAAAGTGAGAGAGGATAGGAGCAGTGGTGAAAGCTTCTTTGAGTATCTGAAACTGGCTAAGAGCTTCCTCATTGAAGATGAAGGGAGAATCTTTTTTGAGAAGGGAAGTGAGGGAAGAGATTTTTTTGGAATAATTTTTAATGAAACGACGATAAAAGTTGGCAAAGCCAAGAAAAGATGGGAGGGCCTTGATGTTCTTGGGCTGAGGCCAATTGAGTATTTGTTGAACTTTTGAAGAATCCATCTTGAGGCCATCACTTGAAACAACATAGCCCAAGTATTCCACACTTGAGGCATGGAATACACACTTGGAGGCTTTAGCAAACAAATTATTGTCTCTCAGTCTTTGGAGAACAGAGGCCACATGTTTAACATGTTCATCCAAAGAGCTAGAGAAGACCATAATATCATCTAAGTACACTACAACAAAAATATCCAAATAATCTGCAAATATATCATTCACAAGATTTTGGAATGAAGCTGGAGCATTGGTTAAGCCAAATGGCATAACCAAATACTCATAACTGCCATATTTGGTCCTAAAGGCAGTTAAATGCTCATCCCCCTCTTTAATTCTCAGGAGATTATAAGCACCACGCAGATCTATCTTGGAGAAGATAGTAGCACCGTTAAAGACGGTAAGAAGCTGATTCATTGGAGGAACAGGATACCTGTTCTTCCTAGTGACAGCATTAAGTTTGCGGTAGTCAACACACAAACGGAGACCACCATCCTTTTTCTTAACAAAAAGGACAGGTGCTCCTGTTGAGGAGGAGCTTGGTCTGATGAAACCTTTCTCTACATTCTCTGAAATGTAGGCCCGCAGTGTTTCTGACTCATTCTTTGATAAAGAGTAGATAACACCAACTGGAGGTAGAAGACCCTCCAGTTCGATATTATGATCACAGGCACGGTGTGGCGGAAGTTTCTCTGCTTTCACTTTGGAGAATACATCCAAATATTTGTGATAAACAGGAGGGACTACCTTCAGCACAGTTTCAATCTCTTCTGGCTCTTCCTCCTCATCCCACTGCTCCTCCAGGGAGGCATGAAAAGATAAAGGAGGAAGGTCCATATCCCCTTGAAAGAGATGAAGTGAAGATATAGCAACATCTTCTCCAACATCTTTTATCTCTTTGAAGACTTCATCTCTTAATGGAAGTAATGACTGAGAGGGAAAAATGGAAGGGATATGGACAGAAGGAGGAAGGGAAGGTGTCTTAAGTTCACCAACCAGAGCAACACTGTTGACAGCAGTGGATAAGTCATTACTAGTAGAAGAAATAATACCACTAGAATCCTTATGACTAGAATCATAGGTGATCAATCCATTTTTCCAATCAATAATGGGATTAAAATGGTAAAGAAAATCATAGCCCAATATTAGGTCTTCTCCCTTGGGTGAATCTATGATAAAGAAATCCCATTCAAAGCTTGGGAAGGAAGGTAAATCAACAACCCACTTGGTATAATGGGTGATGAACAGGGAAGTGGATTCACTGGAATCCAGAATGAAAAGAGGAATCTTTTCAGGGAGCTCTGACATGGTCAATGAGTACTTGAGAACAAAATTCTTTGCAATAAAGGAGTTTGTAGCACCAGAATCAATGAGAATACTATAAAAAATATCAGAGATTGAAGAAAAAATAAGAAATTTTAAAGATTTCTTGACACTAGTATTCAGAGTGCACAATTGTGCTCTTGAAGGAAATAAGTGAGAACCATTGAACACATCATGATTCCCACTCAGGCTTTTCCCTGCTTGCTAGGGAAGCCTTTTGAGGACCCTTGCCTATTTTCAGGCCTCTTGAAGCATTTTTCAAATGGGTGCTTCCCACCACAATAATTGCACAAGCCTTCTTTAATCCTCCTCTCCTTTTCAGAACCAATTAATTTGTTGTCCTTATTGAGGAGAGCAGCATGAGGCTTGTCTTTGGACACTTGAAAATTCTTCCCCTTCTTATTCTTCTTATGATAAGGCTTCTTTGATGATGAACTTTGAGGAGGCTTGGAGGAGTTGGATCCACTGATTGGAGGCTTCTTCTCTTGATGACTGCCCTTTTCCTTCTGCCTCTCATGGTACCTGGTATCTAATTCCAAGGTGATATCCATGAGTTCTTGAAGACTATCAAAAGTTCCAGGGTGAGAAGCCAATTGGTCCAACAATCTTGATGCCAAGCCTCTTCTATACACATGAATATAGGCCCTTTCCCCCCAGTCTCCAATTCTTGACATTAAACTTCTGAAATCAGCTATGTAAAAGGAAACTTGACCACTTTCCCTCATCCTCAAATTGTCCAACTCTTGTTCAGCTTTTCTGACTTCATTGGGATCACCAAACAGAGTGAATAACTGGGTTTCAAACAACTGCCAGTTATTGAGGAGGTAAGAAGGGTCTTCATTGGAGATATTTGAGAGGTAAGGTTCAATCCATTTGCCAGCTCTACCAGTAAGAAAAGAAGTTGAATAAAGCACCTTCTTCCTGTCAGAGAAGAAGTTTGCTGGGTCATTATGAAAGATTAATTGACAGGATTGAATGAATCCTCTCAATTTATGAGCTTTAGTACCATCAAAAGAATCAGGTGCCTTCATTGATGGAGTCTTGAATGCAGGGACTTTTGAAGTGTCCCTTGGGGCAACTGCTTGAGTGAGTTGTCCCATAAACTGAGTCATTTGCTCCATCATCTTGAGGAAATTTGGTTCAGCTTGAGAGACAGAAGGTTGATTAGAAAGGGCTAGATTTGGAGCCTCAGGAGCTTCAGTAGCACCTGCCAAGGCAGCTGCCACTTCAGTCTCCTCAGATTCTTCCTCTTCCACAGACTCCTCCCCCTCCTCATCTTCAGCTTCCCCCAATCTACTTCTAGGCCCTTGAGAAACACCAGGATAACCACCCAATAGTCCAGAGAATGATCTTGATCTTCTAGACTTCACACCTCCTCTTCTGGAGGGTGCTGTGCCTTCCATTGGTGGTCCTCTGTCCATATTTGCACTCAGTTGATGAACTGATGGTGTGCGGTCAAGAGGAGCCCTTGGTGTAGGAGTGAGAACAGCTTGATGTCTCTGGAATCTTGTATTCTTGGCTGGTGGGCTATGCTGAACTGGCATTATGAAAGAAGAATGAATAAAAACTTGATGATACTTTGAATAAATTAAGGCTTGACCAAATCAAATTAAATGAGAATCTTGATGATCTTGAAGAATCAATAAACAGTCTTGAAGTGAATCAATATGAATAAATCTTGAAGAGTGAAGATGACAAAGTCAAATTCTTATGAATAATCAATTTCAATCAATAAGTCAAATCAAGTCAATCAAAATCAAATCAATTAAGTCTTGAGGAATCCAATCAATATCTTCAAAAATCAATTCAATTTTCTTGAGGAATCAAATTCAAATCAATCAATTAAATTAAATCTTGAGGATAAATCAGGCATCTTGAAGAATCAAATGAAGTCAATCAAATCAAATCAAATCAATCAAAGTCAATTCAAAATCTTGAGGTGAAATCAATGTCTTGAACAACCAATCAATAAATCAATAATCTTGAGAAATTTCAATCAAAACCACTGAATACCCCAAATCAATAAATCCCTGAATAATGAATCAATTAACCCAAATAATTCCACTCAAATAACCTGATAAAAACCTGAATTCAGACAAAAGAGAAATTAGAATGATAAAGAATAAAGTGAAATGGTCAGCAGAATTTTTGAAATGAGAAAGAGAATCAATTTTCATTTGAATAAAATGAATGAGATGAAAATTGATAAGAGAGAAAAATCATAAAAATCATAAAAAATCATAAAATCATGAAAAAATCATAATTGAAGAATGAGATAAATGAATAAAATGAATGAAAGGAAAGAAGCAATTATGAGTTAATTAAAATAATGTCACAGGGGCTCTTCTAAAATGAAGAGGGCCTGGCACTCAGTGAACAGACTTACTTATGGAGGGCTCAGAAGAAAATACTCAAATGATAAGAGTAATGGAGTAAGAGGATAAATTCCTAGTAATAAAATAATAAGCATAAAAGATAAGAGAGACGAAACAAAAGCAATAATAAAGAGCCAACCACAAATAATCCTGAGTCACTGTTTCAACCTGTTCAGAAAAGAGAAAAGGAATTAATAAGGATATGGCCACCAGGACTCTACTGAACAGGTGAGGGAAGGCTAAGACTAACTTAATAAGTAATAAAATAATATTCCAAAAGTGAGAATAAAATAATATTAAATAATAAATCAACTATTTTAATTAACTGGGGGAAAACCCCCAGGTGGGTGAAGAGGGGCTGGTATATGTGAGAAATGCCAGCCTTGGAGTTTGAGTGTTGAGATACTGGCCTGTATGCTGGAAGAAGTTGGATGTGGGATTGAATCCTGTATTGGTGAATCCAATACAGGTTATACAGTCAATACAGGTATTTGCGCCTGTATTGATTACAGGACTGTATTTGGTGAATCCTGTATTTGGGTCTTGCCTGTATGAAAACTGTATTGAGGTCTGGAACTGTATTTGGAGACTGTTGAATGAAACCCCCTTGCTGATTGGGTTTTGAGGGGTATCAATGAAGTAATGATTGTAGAATATGATTGGTAATGCCCCTGCCTCCTTGGCTGTGACACAACAGTGGTTTGGTTGTCCTCTGTTGGGTTGTCTTCAAACACTAAAAAAGACAAATAAATATAAGTCTTTTTATATAAAAGTGTTATTTTTGGTAAGATATGGCAATTTTCCACGTAAAAATTGCTTTTATATCTTTTTTTATAAAAAAAAAAATGGAAATAATCAAAGAAATGAAATTAAAGTGAATAAAATTACTTTTTTATTGGTTTTTAATATTTTTATTATTTTTTTATGTTTTTATTTTTAAAGAATAAAATAAGAATGAATATGATTCTTTTATCAAATTAATTTATAATATAAAATTATTCTTAATTTATAAAATATCTTTTTTAATCACTAGAGTCACTCAAAGAAAGTTTTTGCAAGTCTAAGGATGTGAAAAACCACGTGTAAGACAGTACAATTGCTTTCCAAATGCCTCAATAGCTTTTAAAAGCAATAAATATAAAATTATTATATAATTTTATGATTATAAATATAATTTATTATTGGATAAGCCCAATTAGAATCTTTTTAAAGGTCTTTTAGAGTAAATATCACGGCCAGGCCCCTAAATGTAAGGTTTGACTATGAAACAATAAGTAAAAATTACTAATATTTTACTTATTGTACTATGAATGTCCTTATAAATGAAATAAATAAGATAAAAAGAATTATTATAATTATGGCGTAAAAATAATTATATTATTAATAAAATATGATAATATAATAAAATAAATATATTAATATAAAATAATTAATATATTTAATAGCACTTTATTATTGTTACAAACAAATAATAAAGGCGTAAAAAATTGTTTTTTATTAATAAAAAACAATTAATAACAATAATATTACCAATATTAAAGTTATGAATTAATAGAAGTACTATTTATATTAATTAAAGAATTATTAAAAGAATAATAAAGAGAAAATAACCTACTTTTAATACTTAATATAATAATTTTGAGATATTTTACGCCAAATAATGTAAATACAACTTATACAAATTGTATTTACAATAAAAAATAGAGAAATTACAAATATTCTTGATTTTTACGTTGAAATGAGGTTTTAGAGAGATTTTTAACAAAAATAAATAAATAAATGGTTTAATCATGTCAAAATTGATGATTTTAATAAGATGATCTTTGGTCTTTGATAATATAAAAGTTTTATATAGAAATAATAAAGATGTTACCTTTTTTAATTGTATTGATTTAATGTTTTTGATGTGTCTGAGGGGAAAACAGAGTAAAAAAAGCTCTATTTATAGTAAATACCTCCCTCCTAGAGTCCAACAGGCTTGTAGTAGACGTGTACTGATCATATCCACTGGAATTGATCAATATTTTAAGGTTTGGTGATGATTACATCATGATCAAACCATATTACATCATTATTACACCATTATTTAGAGTTATCACTATAACTCTAAGTTTGATGACGTCAAAGGCTTGGCAGAACCCCAAATTTCGTGGATTTTATTAGTTTTAATAATCAGCTAATATTATTCACCAATTTTATCACTCATATGACTGTTAAACTTATTTTAAGGTTACAGTGAGTGATCATAAATGATCAAATTAAGCTCAAACTTTGATCCTCAATAACGTTTGATATTTATATGCTACAGAAATTCAGAGAGTGAATTCTAATAGCTTGGCATAACTTTATTATGCTGCCAAGAGCATTTAATTACATTATCAAAACTATATTTTTGATGATTTTTCTTGTAACTCATCTTTTCTGTCAAAATTTAATATTTTAAACTTCAAACTATGATTTCAACGGGTTATACCTTCAATATTATAATACAAAATACATCATTCTTCACGAATGAACTAGTAGAATCCAACTGTCCACTTTTTTTAAGTTTGGACCACTTTCACAACAAAGTGGTCAACAGCTCTGTTGATTTTAATCAATAATTCCTTACACATTTTAGCCTTGTTTATAACTTGTGAAAAAAACTTCATTTATGTATTCCTACAGTAATTAAATGATGACTTTATTTTTGGTTCATCACTCTATCATGCATAATTCAAGAGATATTAGCTAAAATCCTTGAATATATGCGTTGACCAAAAAAGTGCATATATTCAGGTTAATTCCTTAAGTATTGATTTTGAAGCTTAGCTTATTAATTGTTTTGTATGTGGATTTTCATGGAGAATCCAATGGTACTATTTATTTCACATGTTGTGTCATTGGCGTTTGAAATAAATAAGGATTTGTGTTTTTTATAAGGTATTATTGCTTATAACTTATTAAATATTGACTTTACAGATATGCCATAAAAATGGTATATGTGTATTTTACCATGGGGAATCCAATGGTATAATTTAGTTCACATGTTTATTCATTGGGATTTAAGTTAAACCAAGTTTTGTACCAATTTATGGTATATTTATAGTTTTAAGGTACTTATTTTTAATGTATAATTATATTAAATATTTCTTGTGACCTTTTTGGGTATGTGGTCATATCTCAAAGGTTCACATCCTTTTTGTTAAGAAAAAGGATGGAGGTCTTTGGTTGTGTGTTGACTACCGCAAACTCAATGCTGTTACTAGGAAGAACAGGTATCCTGTTCCTCCTATGAACCAGCTCCTTACCATATTCAACGGTTCCACTATCTTCTCCAAGATAGACTTGCGTGGTGCATATAACCTTCTGAGAATCAAAGAGGGGGATGAGCACTTAACTGCCTTTAGAACAAAATATGGTAGTTATGAGTATTTGGTTTGACCAATGCTCCTGCTTCTTTCCAGAATCTATTAAATGATATCTTTGCAGATTTCTTGGATGTGTTTGTTGTGGTTTATTTAGATGATATTATGGTCTTTCCCAGTTCTGAGGAGGAACATGTCAAAAATGTGGCCTCTGTCCTCCAAAGACTGAGGGACAATAATTTGTTTTCCAAAGCCTCCAAGTGTGTATTCCATGCCTCAAGTGTGGAATAATTGGGCTATGTTGTTTCAAGTGATGGCCTCAAGATGGATTCTTCAGAAGTTCAGCAAATCCTCAATTGGATTCAGCCCAAAAACATCAAGGCCCTTCAATCTTTTCTTGGCTTTGCCAATTTTTATCATCGTTTCATTAAAAATTATTCAAAAAAAATAACTTCTCTCACTTCCCTCCTTAAAAAAGATTCTCCTTTCATCTTCAATGAGGAAGCTCTTAGTCAGTTTCAAGCACTCAAAGAAGCTTTCACCTCTGCTCCTATCTTATCTCACTTCAATCCTTCTCTACCTACTATAGTAGAGACTGATGCTTCTGAGTATGATTTGGGTGCCGTACTGAGCCAGGTGAATGACTCAGGAAAGCCTCCCATTGCATTTGATAGTCGCAAGCTTCTCCCAGCTGAGCTGAACTATGAGATTCATGACAAGGAACTCCTCGGCATAGTTTGTGCTCTCAAGCGCTGGAGAGCATTTCTTCTCTCTCTTTCCAATTCTTTTGAGGTCTTGACAGACCACTCTTCCTTGCAGTATTTTATGTCTTGCAAAGTTCTTACCCGTCGTCAGGCCCGTTGAGCTGAATTCCTTTCAGAATTTCACTTCACTATTGCTTACCGCCCAGGCAGGCTGGCCACTTTGCCAGATGCCTTGTCACATCGGGACGACATGTACCCAGAGAGGGGGCTGGACTTCATGAGCAAGAATCCTCAAAATTTTCATCAAGTAATCAAGCAAGATGGAATTCAAGAGTCAAGATTCTTTTCAATCAAAGTGGAAGTGTTTTCAGATTTAGTTGACAATATTCAAAAACAAGTATGGCAAGACAAAGACTATAAAGAAATACTCAAGCAACTAGAAAGGGCTGAATCAGTCTCAGATTATTCTATTGAACCTCAAGCCAAGTTGTTATTATTCAAAGATAGAGTGGTAATCCCAAGCAATGACGAACTTCAACTCAATATTCTTCAAAAGCGTCATGACTCACCATTGGCTGGCCATCCTGGCCAGGAGAAGACCCTCAAGCTCATCAAGAGGGATTTTTATTGGGCTGGCATGAACCAATTCATCAAGGACTATGTGTCCTCATGTCAGCAATGTTCAAGAAACAAGAACATTCATCACAAGAAGTTTGGACTACTCAAGCCTCTTCAAATTCCATCTGGTCCTTGGAATTCCTTATCAATGGACTTTATCACTCAATTGCCCTTGTCAAACAGCTTTGACTCAATTCTAGTAGTTGTGGACAGGTTCTCAAAAATGGCAATCTTCATTCCAACTTATGGCACAATCACTGCTCTGGACTTAGCTCAAATCTTCACTAGTCATGTATTTTCCATGCATGGCCTTCCAGTCAGTATTGTCAGTGATAGAGAATCTTTCTTTGTTTCATCATTTTGGACTCAATTATGTCAGCAGCTCAAGATATCAAGAGATCTTTCAACTGCTTTTCATCCTGAAACAGATGGAGAGCTATCATCAAGATGACTGGTACACCTGGCTCCCTCTGGCTGAATGTGGCTATAATAATGCAGAACATTCATCAACAAAGCAATCCCCTTTTTTCACCATTTATGGATGAAATCCCAGCTTTGACTCAATCCATATTTCTCAAGATTCACCTGCTGGAAAGGTATCAACAAAACTCCAATCAGTACAGCAAGTTGTCAAAGAATAATTAGAGTCAGAAATAAGGAGATTCAGGAAGTATGCAGATAGAAATAGAGAAATTCCACCTGATTTCCAACCTGGGGCAAAGTATGGCTAGCTTCCAAGAACATCAAGACAACAAGACCCACCAAGAAATTATCAGAAAGATGGTTGGGACCTTTTGAAGTTCTGAAGAAGATTGGCAGTCATGCATATCACCTCAAGTTGCCTCAGCAATGGAAGACAGTTCACCCTGTATTCCATGTGTCCTTATTAGAACCAGTCAAGCATTCAACTATCTCAAATTTTCATCAATTGCCGCCACCACCAGTTTCAGTGGAGGAGCAAGAAGAATGGGAAGTGGCTCAGGTTCTGGACTCAAAACTCAAAAGAGGTAAATTATGGTATCTTGTAGAGTGGAAAGGATTCAGTGAAGACCCAGAAAGAACCACTTGGGAACCAGCTTCCAACCTTACCAGCTCACCAGACCTTGTCAAGGATTTCCATTCATTATATCCAGACAAGCCTGGTCCAAATACCTCAAGAGTTTGATTATGGTGCTTGGTGGGGAGAAGAAGTTATGAAAGTAAGTTCCTCTCCTGGCATGCACCTTTAAGGGGGTATTCTACCCATATGTTGTTGTAAGCATCACCTTGGCCAATTTGTGAGCACTTGTCAAATCTTTGGACAGGTTCAAGAAGCATATGACATCAATACCCTCCATTTGGACCTTATCAAGATATGGCCAAATGTTTCTTTCTTTCTTTCTCTTTTTCTTTTCTTTTATTTATCATTTCATTTATGCCAATCATCATAATTCAAGACATTCATTACTTCAAGTCATTTATGGAAATTAATTTCAGAAGTTATTTATGGCAATTCATGTCAGAAGTCATTTATGGCAATTCATTTCAGAAGTCATTTATGGCAAATTATTTCAGTTTTATGGTGCTTGGTGGGGAGTGGAAGTTATGAAAGTAAGTTCCATCTCCTGGTATGCATCCCTGAGGGCTCTACTTCTTGTAAAACATTACCTTGGCCACTCTGTGAGCATCAAATGCTTGGTTTTCATTTTCCAGACACTTCTTGGCCAGAATCAAGCAACTCACCACAATGAGGACCAGCCATCAGGCTTTTTCTTTATTTCTTTTCTTTACTCTCATTTTCTCTTATTCTTTATTTCTTTCTTTCTTTACTTGTATAATTTTCTTTCTTTTATTTCTTTAAAGCAGCAGCATCCCCTCCCCAAGTCACGCATTGGGAGGTTCCATATATCTTTTATTTTTATTTTTTCTTTTAGTAGTATAAGAGTGGGAATAGAAGTCAATCCAAATACAACAAGGACAAGGAAACTAGTTTCTCTACCCAATCATCAAAAGCTCACCGGAAGTCATTATTTGGTTCTTCTTCATACCGGTCGAATTTGGCAATGCAGAAGCAGAAGATTCAAGACGTCCAAATCAGTCCAATTCAATCCAAAGGAAGCTGACCTCAAGAATGGGGCCATAGCTCATTTATGGCCCCCCCTCAAAGCCTCAAGAATGAAGGTTCAAGGCCCCTTTGGGGCTGCATTCATCACTGTGGGCCTCCCCTGCATCGCTGGGGAGGCCATGATCTTGGTGGCCCTGGACCCCATCAATGGGCCCAGGCCATAAAGGTGGGTGTCTTGGACTCTGGGCCAATTTATGGTCCCCATCAAATTTGGGCCCAGGGGGTCCATTTTAGTCCTGGGGGCCTCCAATAGCCCCCATGGACCGCGCACCGTAGGGCCCAGAAGACTCCAATAGGCCAAAAATGGCCATAAACTCCAAAATCATCAAAACCACCAAGAAACCCAAAAAAGGCCAAAATGGGCAAATTGGCCATAGAATGCAGAAAAAGCCAAGAACCAAAGAAAACACCAAAATGGCCATAGAGACATAAATCATCAAGATTCATCAGAGAAAAGGCCAAAGGCCACAATCATCATGGAAGGCTGGTTGAGGCCATTTCCAAGGTCAATGGGGACAAGACCCCTGGAAGGTGGAATTCCTGGATTTTTTCAAATTGGGCTTGTAAGATGAGTACACTTCATATACTCATCTGGCATCATTTTTTGAGCACAAGAGCTCAGTGGCCATTATTTTGGGATATATCCCAAGGGCAAGGTTGATTGAATCAGAAGAAAAGAAAAGCATATTTTGAAGTGGAATACTTACTCAAAACTTGAAAGAAGGGGAGAATCAATTGAATTTGACAGAGAAGAATTGAAGAAGGATTTTCAGGATAATGGTCAAGAGGAAAAGAAAATTAAAAAGAAATTTTTTGAAAAAATGTGGGGATATTGAGATGCCACTCAACAGTGGCAGGGTATTATGGTGTTCAGGAGCCCACCAGTTTCAAGAGGGGGATACTGTAACAACCACTCACCAGGGGTAAGGGTATTCATCAATACACCCACTCAAACACCTCAAATCAGCAGATCCAGTATCTGCATCAGCATTCAGTTTCAGCAATCTTCATTCTGAAACATGCATACAGTTTGGTACATCAATACAGCCTGTCAATACCTGCACAGGTTGGATTCACCCAATACAGTTTCAATACACCAGCATGAAACTGTATGATCACTAAAATACACCACACCTCTTGTACAGGTTCTGTACAGCTGTACAGGACCTGTATTGGCCAGACTCAATTCAATAATTCAATCCTCTCATTAAAATTCTTCCTTTGGATCAGGGCTGGTGTTTCTCACATATACCAGCCCCTCTTTCTCCCCCCTGGGGACTTTTCCCCAGTTAATTAATTTAGTTTATTTATTATTTTATGATTATTCTTATCCTTATTTTTGGGTATTATAATTATTTAATTTTAAGTTAGTCTTTGCATTTCTCTCTTTGCCTGTACAGTATGAGTTGGGTGGCCATATCCTTATTAACCCTTCTCTCTCCATTCTGACAGGTTGAAACAGGGGACTTGGACTTGTTTGTGGTTGGCTCTTCTATTCTTTTGTTGCTGCTTTCTTATATTCATTCTTTTAGTAATTCATCTTTAACACTCTTAAGTGTATCCCTTCTTACCATATCTTTGAGCCCTCCATAAGTTAGTCCCAGCTTACTGAGTGCCAGGCCCTCTTCACTTCAAAGAGCCCCTGTGACGATACCTAAGAAAGGTCACAAGAAAAACTTTATAATGATTATCTTAAAACCAGTGAAAATACCATAAATGGTTACAAACTCTAAATTAACTCAGAATCTAATGAGTAAAAATGTGAAATAAATTACAACATTGGATTCCTCATGGTAAAATACACATATATCATTTTTATGGAGTACCTGTAAAGTCAATAATTACTGAATAATAAGTCATAATACCCTAAAAAAGAAATAAAATCTCATTGAACTCGGAAAGCAATGAAAAAACATGTGAAATGAATTGTACCATTGGATTCCGCATTGAAACTACACATAAAAAAAATTATGACAATGCTCTAAAGTCAATACTTGAGGAATTAAGCTGAATATATGCACTTTTTTGGTCAATGCATATATCCATGGTTCTTAGCTAATATCTCTTGAAATATACATGATAAAGAGTTATACCAAAAATAAATTCACTGCGTAATTACTGTAAGAACACAGATATGAGCTTTATTTGACAAGCTATTGGCAAGGTTACAACTTGTAAGGGTTTATTGAACAAAATTACTAGAGCTGTTGACCACTTTGTTGTGAAAATGGTCCAAACTTAGAAGAGGTATATATTCTTATTCTACTAGCTCATACGTGAATAATGAGGTAATTTTTATCTTAATATTCAAGGTATAAGCCCTTGAAATCAAGGTTTGAAGTTTAAAATATTGAATTTTGGCAGAAAAGATGAGTTACAAGAAAAATCATCAAAAATGGAGCATTGATCATGTAATGAAATTATCTGGGGATCTTAATAAAGACGTGCCAAGCTATCAGAATTCACTCGCAGAATATCTGTAGCGTGTATAACTTAAAAGCTATTAATGATCAAAGTTTAAGCTTAAAATTGATCATTTATGATCACTAACTGTAATCTTATTTTAATTTTAACAGTTATAAAAGTGATAAAACTGGTGAATACTATCAGATTATTATTATTAATAATAGAATACACTAATTTTAGGCTTCTTTTGAGCCTATGATGTCATCAAACTTAGGGTTATAGTCATAACTCTAAATAATGGGATAAGATGGCTTGATCATGATGTAATCATCACTAAACCTACAAATACTGATCATTTCCAGTGTATACCATCATTACACATCTTCCAGAAGGGAGGTATTTACTATGAATGGAGCTCTTTTTACTCTATTTTCCCCTCAGATGCATCAAAACAATAAAACAATTAAATCAAAAGGTAAAAATCTTCATTCTTTATATATAAATCTCTTATATTATCAAAGACCAAAGGTTTGAGCCTGTGAGATATTTATAACATACCAATAAGGCCACAAATAACTTTATACACATTTAAATTTGTCTTCAACAGACTTTTTGATTGAATTTAGAATAAAAAAAACAAAAAATAAGTATGACTGTCTTTGGATAAACCAAGTTATAAATGTTAGGTCATTTTTGGATTCTACACCAAAAATAACCTAGGGTACATCCATAAGGTGTTATACCCAAAAACACTTATTTCTTATGTTATTGGAAGATTTAAGAATCTCACAGTACTAGTGTAACTTTTTTAAAAAAAAATTAAAATTGTTAAATTTAAGCTGAAATAAGCTTAAATTTAAAGTTGCATAAGGTTTATGCAAACTTACCAAAATTTTAGTTAAAATTGAGGTGTTGTGTATATTTACTGAGCTGGCTAAGGATTTGCCATACAGAATGTGAATCTTGCGTGAGCTCAATTTAAAAGGGTTTAAGGCCATAGTATGGCTTTAAATAAATAAAAGGGCAAAATCCACGCAGAAAGGTGGGCCAAAGGAAAAAGACCAAATAGAGCTGGGGTACCCAACTTTTTGGATCTGCAAGGATTCAATTAAGGTTGTCCACCTGTATTGGGGGATCTTCAACCTTATTTAAACTTTAAGATTGGACTTTGATCCTACCTTAAAGTTTAAACTGGTTTTATCCCAATTTAGACAGGAATTTCAAGCTGCCAAAGGGTAAATCCCAATATGCAGGCTTGAATTGAAGCTTTTAAGAACTGTCAAAACTTAATTAAGCTTAAAAAGCTTAAATAAGCTTAAACCTTTAAGTTTACAAGCATTAAAACCTTATCAAAACTTGAGGTTTGGTGTGTATTGCTATTTTACGTGGAAAAATAGCAATAACTTCAAAAATTCATTAAAAATCCACTTCTTAATGAATTTTCTTAAACATTGCACACAGCTTACAATTCAATATTATCTGTATATAAATTAAATTTTAAGTATCTTTTATAAATAAATTTCCTGGGTATTTAGCCTGGAAATTTACTCTTTTAATTAAAGCTCAAAAAAAATTATAATTTCTTTAAAAATTAATTAAAAATTGAGTTTAAGAGATTTCTGCTTGAAACTTTATTTTTAAGTTTTTCATGTGATGAATGTTAATATAAATAAGTTTATTTATATTAAAAACTTAGAATAATTAGTTTAAATGAGGATTAAAGTTACATAAAGTTAAGAATAACACTGATAACCTTAAATTGGAATTAAAATTAAGTTACCTTAAGTTAAGAACTTTATTTTTAAGCATGTTTTTTCAGTTTTTACCTGAGCACGCCCTCTATATTCATTATGAATCATGAGAGCTTCTCTGAAGACATAAAAAGAGTCTTTTCATCACTGTTTTTGTCCATCATTCATTATCAATCCAATCATATTAGAAATTTAAACAGGTAAAGCTTTATTAAATATAAAATCTTATTATTAAAGTAATTCTTAAGTTATTTTATTCTTTATTAATTCAAATCAAAGAATTGAAATCATAGAATTTAGATTATTGTTGTAATCACCAATAATACATTTTATTATATAAAATTATCATCTTAATTATCTTTCAAAAATCCACAAATTCCTCTTAAAAACTCTTTAATCATAATATTTATTTTGAAAAGTTGTTTTATCTTTAAAAATATTGATTTTTGGCGTGTTTTTAACTTATAATTATTATTTAATATATTAACTGTTGCTGTTTGACTTGTTGTATTAAATAAATATTATAAGTAAGTTTTCTCTAAGGTTCTATATCTTTTTTATCTAGTATTAGTTTTTTTATATGGAATTTTATTCTATAAGAATTATTTCTTCACAGTGTGTGCTTTAATTCTTTTATAAATAATATTTATATTCTTTATAAGTGGTTAATAGTCATATTTTCCATGTGTAATTGTCTCATTAAGAGCTTTACACTTCTTATTGTTATAACTGTCAGTGACTATAACAATAATAGAATAATTATGATTTATTGTAATTATTATTATTTCTTATTATTATATTTTAAAATGATAATTGAATTTATTTTTTAATAATTATATTTAGTTTTGTGGTTATAATGTTTTGTTATATTATAATATACTGAGGACAGTCATAGTACTCTTGATATTGCTACTATTATCAAGGGTTTCATAGACAAACCTTACATTTGGGGGCCTGGCCGTGATTTTAACCAATTTCTGGGACATAAATCATATTCTAGACCTTATTTTATTGTTTTTTGACGTAAAATTGCCATATTTATCTTAATGTTGGCTTTTTTGGGACTTATCCCTTATAAATAATCTTTATAATATTAATAAAGTTATTTTTTATTAAGGATATTGTTTGAAACAATATACTATTAAGTGACTTGGAATAAATTTCCTTTGTCTAACTAGTGGCTGTTTCACATCACAGACTTGAAATTTATTCTTTGAGTTACTCTAGTATAAAGTGAATAATGATACAATTTTGATTAATAAACTTGTTAATTGCATAATTATTATTTCTTTAAAGAAAATAAAAAATCAAATAAAACATTAAAAAATTAAAAATCTTTACTAAAAATATTTTTTCTTTAATCTTGAACACTTTTCTTTATTTTTGACGTAATTTGCCATAAATTACATTAAAACAACTTTATTCAATAAGTTGAGTTTATAAGTTATTTTTATTGTTTGATAAAATAACTAATATTTTTATTTTTCTCTAGTGTCATCAATTAGAGACAGCTCTTCAGACTCTGAAGCCTCAGAGTCTAGTATTGAAATTCAAACCAGCCCAGCACCAAGGGGTTTGATAACCAAAGGACCCTTCAAAGGTCCAGAAGGTGAATTCAATCCATTCTTAGTCTATTTTTTCTTAAAATTGACGTAAAATGACTCCTACTAGAAGTAGAATTAATTACTCCATTCAATCAAATGGATATGGACCAGGACATTCCAGTCACAAATCAAAAAGACAAGAATATCAGCCCAGAGGAGAGGCACAAATGGAGGATGCCAGAGCTTCCACCAGTTCCCAAAGGTTAGCCAGCACCTTTGAACCCCTTATTGAGAGTCCAGAAGCTCACATAACTGCTATTGCTGTTAGACATGAATCATTTCCAACAGGCAGCAGTGGAGATTTACCGGTCTCAGTACAAGAACTGGTTTATGGCCACAAAACAGCAAGAGTGGGAACTTCCCCCAAGTCTTTGGATAGGCACAATGAACTCTTATCTTCAAGTGAAGAAGTTCATGGGGCCAGAAAAGACAGAAGAACTTCTGAAGGGTTGGACACCAATGTCTTGCAAAGGACAATCCAACTGATAGAAGCTTGGTTGAAAAACCAAAGCATGTTATCAGAGGATCACAAGAAGTTGGCCCAAGGCAAGGAAAATAGCCCAGCGGAAGCTCCCCAAGCATCCACCAGCAAAACCCCGCCTCAACAAGTGCCAAGCAAGCCCCAAAGACCAATCAGAAGGGCAAGCAAAAGGCAAATCCCAAGTGCAACAAGCCTTACCCACAGAATGACAGAATCCCAAAGAAAGCAAAGACAGCCATGAACAATGTGTTCAATATGGCAAGAATTCTGATGGAATTCAAAAACAAGGATGATGAAAGATTGAACCAATCTTTCCCAAATAAATAGATCTTGTTAAGCTTGTAACTCAATTTGAATCTTGTAATAAAGAAATTATGACAAAGTTTAAAACATTTGAGTATATCCAACAGAAGTTGGGTAATGAGATATTACAAGTGAAAGACCAACAAAAAACCATCATTGGCCTTGAAAATGCTAATAAAGACAATATTGTGTCTTTGACACAAATTTGTGCAAGAATTGAGTCTAAAGTTACTTTGCTCAATCAAACTGATGATAATTCAATTTCTTTTATAACTGGACAGTTGAGAGAATTGAAATTACAAGTTCAAAACTTGGAAAATTCAACTGGTCACAATGCATCTCTTTTCCAAGAACAATTGGAAAAATTCATAAAGCAAGACTTGAATTGAAAGAAGACATTCAATCAAGTATTGATAATATATCACTAATAAATGAATCGCCAAGGCAATCCACACCAATTCTTGACAGAAATGTGCTTAACTTTAATAATGATTTACATCATACCATTTCAAGTAATGATGTGGAAACTGCTCGCAATTTCAAAGACATTCCAAAATTAGAGGAATGGCCAACCTTCAATGGTGAAGGAGAATATAATCATATGTAATTTATTAAAACAATTGATATGCTCAAAGAAGGATTTAACATACCAGATGAATACATAAGCTCCAGATTACACTCATTATTTACCAGATCAGCAAAAAAATGGTATTACAAAATGAGACAAGACCATGGTAAACAGTCTTGGCCTTGGTGGAAAGAACAAATTATTTCCAAATGGGCAAATGATTCCTGTATATTTAGAATGGAAAATTTTTTTGAAGAAGCCATTTTTAATATTGAGAGGGACAGGCCCATGTCTTGGTTTCTTAAACAGAAGGACAGATTAACTGCCCTTCATCCTGATATGTCTGAAACAATGGTACATAAAAGGATATTAAGAAAGTGTGGTGGTGACCTTGAGCATGCTATAAGAAGCAGATGTATTGAGCCTTGCTCTACAGAATATTATATCAATGCTATGGAGGACATCACTACTAGAACAAAAATTGGAAGAAATTGGTCCAAATCCCCAATAGACAATAAGACTAATGGGAAACCAATTTCAAAGCCAAATAAGCCACAAGAGAGACTTCCTTTGAAATTTCACAAATGTGGAAGTACATCTCATTTAGCAAACACTTGCCCAAAAAAGACAAGAATCAATGATATAAATGTTGAAAAAGTGGAAGACACAAAAGAAACAACTGATTTATCTTTACATGAAATTGATTCTGAGCCTTCAGAAGAAGAAGAAGTACCAGAACAGCTTATTATAGAAAACATTAATGTTTCTTTTGAAGTCACTGAGGTACACACTCATTTACCACAGTATAGTGATGCATTTATGGATCTCATACACGTGCAAGATGCTAAAATGCAGAAAACCAAACCTGCCAGAGGTAAAGGTTATACATCTGGTTCATCTTGTATCACTAATATTGTGATAAACAGCACAGAAGCCAAGATACACCTTGAATCAGGTGCTTTTTGCACTTGTGTTGGAAAGATTATCTTGAAAAGGTTTGTACCAATTGGAAAGACAAATTAATGCCAATTGAAGGTATAACATTCAGCAGTGCTAGCCAAAATATGCACCCCTTGGGTATATTTGAAGCAGAAATAATATTTCCTCATCCTACAGGAAGTATAAGATTGAAAGTTGAAATTGTTGTCATGAATAATTGTACTTCACAACACTTTATACTTGGGAATGATTATCTCAATATTTATGGTATTGATATTAATAATCATAAAGACAGGTATTTCACTATAGGGGAAAATAAAAGACAAAAATTTGCTTTTCCTCCTGAAAAAAGAGAAATTACTGTCATTAAACAAGTGAAAATTGTTAATAAGGAAAAATTTGTGTCAAGTCAATTGATTGAAGCACAAATTAGTCCTGAAATAACAGTAGAAATGAAGGAAGAGCTTATTGAAATTTTATTTCAATACAGGGAAGCCTTTTCTTCAGATAATGAACCACTTGGAGCTATAAAAGGCCATGAAGTTGACATTATTCTTAATGTGGAAAGGCCTTATCCGCCACTATTAAGAAGACCAGCTTACCCAGCTAGCCCTAGGGCTAGAGAAGCGTCAGAAAGTCATATTGATGAACTAATGAAACTGGGAGTTCTTAGAAACGTTGGACACAATGAGGAGGTAGAAGTCACAACTCCAGTAATCATTACTTGGAATAATGATAAGTCAAGGATGGTTGGTGATTTTAGAGCACTGAATACCTATACTATTCCAGGCAGGTATTGAATCCCTAGAATTCATGAGACTTTAACTCAATTATCCAAAGCAAGATTCATTACTTCCATGGATGCTCTGAAAGGCTTTCATCAGAATGTTTTGACACCTCAGGCTAGGAAATTATTGAGAATAATTGCTCATTGTGGGATTTATGAATCTTTGGGAATGCCTTTTGGTATTAAAAATGCACCCTTTCATTATCAGACAATGATGAATACCATCTTACCACATGAATTGTGAGAAGGATGGTTAATCATTTATATTGATGACATTATCACTTGTTCAGAAACCTGGCAATTACATTTGGAGAGACTTTCATCAGTACTTAAGAAAATTCTTCAAGTGAACATAAAAATATCTCTTAAGAAATGTAATTTTGGGTTTCATGAGTTAAACGCTCTAGGACATGTAGTCTCAGGACTGAGCCTTGGTGTTGACAAAAACAAAGTGGCTGAAATTTTACTGAAACAAATGCCCCAGAACAAAAACAATGATGTCTTTTTTAGGGTTTGCCAGTTATTACAGGCAACACCTTAAAGATTTTGCAATCCATGCCAGATCATTATACAGAATTTGTGATCAGAAAACTGTTTTTGAAATGACACAGGAGAGGATTCAAGAATATGATAAAATCAAGTATGCCTTGACCAATGCACCATTATTATTGATTCCAGACTGGAAACTTTCTTTCAAGCTGTATATTGATGCATAAGGTGAAGGCTTAGGAGCTTCTCTTCATCAAGTTCAAATTGTCAATGACAAACCTTATGAAGGTCCAATTTGTTTTATTTCAAGACAAATTAAACCTACTGAGGCCAGATATGGAGCTAGCCAAATGGGGTGCCTTTGCCTTGTTTGGGCTCTGGAAAAACTTCATTACTATCTTGATGGTAGTGTGTTTGAAGTAATTACTGATTGTAATGCAGTAAAATCACTTCTTAACATGAAAACTCCAAACAGACACATGTTAAGATGGCAGATTGCTATACAGGAGTATAGAGGCAATATGACCATAGTACATAAAGCTGGAGATATTCATAAGAATGCTGATGGCTTAAGTAGATGGAAATTACCAAATACACCTGAAAACCCTGCCTATGTTCCTACAAGTGCAGAACCTCAAATTCCAATTGAAGGAATTAATATCACAGATGTTGGAACAGAATTCTTTGAAGAAGTTAGAGAAAGCTATAAGCAAGATAAGAATTGTCATATTCTTACTGCTCTACTTGACAAAGATCTCAAAGATGTAGCCTTGGCTAATTCTCTGGATGATATTTGGAATAAATCTTATGATAATGGAAGATTCCATTTGTTTGATGATATAATATATCATAGATATAAACACACATGTGTCATGGTCCTATGTAGTAGAATGTTAATTAACACCATACTACTAGAATGCCATGATAACATATATTCTGGACATCTGTCTGAAGACAGAACTATGGAAAGAATTAAGACATGTGCCTGGTGGCCATCTTGGAGGAAATATGTCATTGAGTACTGTCACAGTTGTGATAGATTCCAGAAAGCCAATAAATCTACTGGTAAAAGATTTGGTTTGATGATCCATACTCAAGAACCAAGTACCCCATTAGAAGTGTTTCACATGGATTGGGTAACTTCCTTACCACCTGGAGGTGATAAAAGTTACAATGAATGTCTTGTCATTGTGGACAGATATAGCAAAACACCAATCTTTTTACCATGTCACAAAGATGACACAGCTATGGATACAGCTCTTTTGATCTGGAATAGAGTAATATCCCATACTGGTCTCTTTAAAAACATCATTAGTGACAGAGACCCAAAATTTACATCAGCCTTATGGACTAATTTACATAAGCTTTTGGGTACAAAATTATCATTCTCAACAGCATACCATCCACAAACAGATGGGCTGGCACAAAGAATGATTCAAACCCTTGAGGACATGATCAGAAGATTTTGTGCTTATGGCCTGGATTTTAAAGATTCTGATGGCTTTACCCATGATTGGTGTACTCTTATACCAGCATTGGAATTAGCCTACAAGACCTCCATCCATGCTTCAACAGGCAAAACTCCTGCAATGTTGGAAAAAGGATGGAACCCCATACTTCCAATTGATACTTTATAAAAAGATCTGGTTGATATTCATCCAACTGCTTCAAGCTTTAAGCTATTGCTTGATAAAGTAAGACATCATGCAAATCAAAGCATGAATGATGCCTTTGAATATGCTAAACAGAAATGGGATAAGAGTCATAAGACCCCAGAATTCAAAGTAGGGGACTTAATACTAGTTTCAACCTTGAACTTTAATAACATTAAAGGCCCAAAGAAATTAAAATATTCCTTTGCAGGACCATTTATTATTAAAGCCCTTCATGGGAAAAATGCAGTACAAGTATAACTGTCAGGAGAACTGGAAAACAAACATCCAGCTTTCCCTGTAAGTCTAGTAAAGCATTACACTTCAAGTGATAAGGAATTATTTCCTTTGAGAAATGAAACACCCTTAGAAGTACCCCCACTAGATCAAAGTGAGGATAAAAAGGTACTAAAAGTCTTGAAAGAAAGAAGACTTAGGGGAAAGAATGAAATAGAATACTTAGTCAGGTATAAAATCCACAACATGAAGATGAATGGATTGTAGAAAGCAAAATACCTGATTCCCAAAGGTTTCTCAGAAGATTCAGACATAAGAGAAGACCAATTGCTCAATGAAAAGTTTGAATTGTGTGCTTTACATACTTAAAAAAGTATAAGTAGAGAGATTGGACAATGGATTATACCCCCCCCCCAAATAACTTGGGGATATACTACAAAAGAAAAATTGTGGTACAATTTTTTTTGGTGGTAGGGAATGTAAGCTTGTGAGGTATGTATAACATACCCATAAGGCCACAAAGAACTTTATACACAGTTAAAATTGTCTTCAACAGACTTTTTGATTGAATTTAAAATAAAAAATAACAAAAAATAAGTATAGCTTTTTTTTGGATAAGCAAGGTTATAAATATTATGTCATTTTTTGATTCTACACCAAAAATAACCTAGGGTACATCCATAAGGTGTTATACCCAAAAACACTTATTTCTTATGTTATTGGAAGATTTAAGAATCTCACAGTACTAATGTAACTTTTTTAACATTTTTTTAAAATTGTTAAATTTAAGCTTAAATAAGCTTAAATTTAAAGTTGCATAAGGTTTATGCAAACTTACCAAAATTTTAGTTAAAATTAAGGTGCTGGCTACATTTACTGAGTTTGCTAAGGATTTGCCATAAAGAATGTAAATCTTGCATGAGCTCAATTCAAAAGGGTTTAAGGCCATACTATGGCTTTAAATAAATAAAAGGGCAAAATCCATGCAGAAAGGTGGGACAAAGGAAAAAGACCAAATAGAGCTGGGGTACCCAACTTTTTGGATCTGCAAGGATTCAATTAAGGTTTTCCACCTGTATTGGAGGATTTTCAACCTTATTTAAACTTTAAGATTAGACTTTGATCCAACCTTAAAGTTTTAACTGGTTTTATCCCAATTTAGACAGGAATTTCAAGCTGCCAAAGGGTAAATCCCAATATGCAGGCTTGAATTTAAGGTTTTAAGAACTGTCAAAACTTAATTAAGTTTAAAAAGCTTAAATAAGCTTAAAACGTTAAGTTTACAAGCATTAAAACCTTATCAAAACTTGAGGTTTGGTGTGCATTGCTATTTTACGTGGAAAAATAGCAATAACTTCAAAAATTCATTAAAAATCCAATTCTTAATGGATTTTCTTGAAAATTTCACACAGCTTACAATTTAATATTATCTGTATATAAATTAAATTTTGAGTATCTTTTATAAATAGATTTCCTGGGTATTTAGCCTGGAAATTTACTCTTCTAATTAAAGCTCAAAGTAAATTATAATTTCTTTAAAAATTAATTAAAAATTGAGTTTAGTAGATTTCTGCTTGAAACTCTATTTTTAAGTTTTTCATGTGATGAACTTTAATATAAACAAGTTTATTAATATTAAAGACTTAAAATAATTAGTTTAAATGAGGATTAAAGTTACATAAAGTTAAGAATAACACTGATAACCTTAAATTGGAATTAAAATTAAGTTACCTTAAGTTAAGAACTTTATTTTTAAGCATGGTTTTTCAGTTTTTACCTGAGCACGCCCTCCATATTCATTATGAATTATGAGAGCTGCTCTGAAGACATAAAAAGAGTCTTTTCATTACTGTTTTTGTCCATCATTAATTATCAATCCAATCATATTAGAAATCTAAACAGGTAAAGTTTTATTAAATATAAAATCTTATTATTAAAGTAATTCTTAAGTTATTTTATTCTTTATTAATTCAAATCAAATAACTGAAATAATACAATTTATATTATTGTTGTAATCACCAATAATACATTTTATTATATAAAATTATCATCTTAAATATCTTTCAAAAATCCACAAATTCCTCTTAAAAACTCTTTAATCATAATTTTTATTATAAAAAGTTGTTTTATATTTCAAAATATTGATTTTTGGAGTGTTTTTAACTTATAATTATTATTTAATATAATAACTGTTGCTGTTTGACTTGTTGTATTAAATAAATATTATAAGTAAGTTTTCTCTAAGGTTCTATATATTTCTTATCTAGTATGAGTTTCTTTATATGTAGTTTTATTCTATAATAATTATTTCTTCACAGTGTGTGTTTCGATTCTTTTATAAATAATATTTATATTCTCTATAAGTGGTTAATAGTCATATTTTACAGGTGTAATTGTCTCATTAAGAGCTTTACACTTCTTATTGTTATAAGTTTCAGTGACTATAACCATAATAGAATAATTATAATTGATTATAATTATTTTTTTTATTATTATTCTATTTTATAATAATAATTAAATTTATTTTTTATATATAATTATATTTAATTTTGTGGTTATAATATTTTGTTATATTATATATTTCTACTGAGGACAGTCATAGTACTCTTGATATTGCTACTATAATCAAGAGTTCCATAGACAAACCTTAAAAAAGGCTATCTTTATTGTAATCATTATTTTTGATGTGATTACTTCAATTTTACTCTTGTTTTGTTATAAATCTCTTAAAAATCTCATTTCCACCTAACATCAAGAAAATTTGTAATTTTTTTTATTTTTATTTTTAAATACAATTTAAATAAGTTGTATTTACATTATTTGGTGTAAATTCTTCCAAAATTATTATATTAGGGGGTGTCAAAGTCACCAAATCCCGCCTTAAAATAATACGGGATTTGGAACCCAAATCCCAACACTAAATCCCAGGTTTTTTATGTATAAATCCCATGGTATTTTGACCAAATCCCATGCATCTGGGATTTCAGCTTGAAACCTAACCCAAATGAGTACTCACAATTCATACCTGTACAACATGTTCTTCTGAACTCCATTTTGGACAATCTGACCGAACAGCTGATAGTCCATTTATACTTCATCATCCATATAATAATGCCTCAATCCAAAGCAAGACAAATCAAGACAGACATGAAGATCACCTCTGGCCTGCCTCATCCATCAGGTCACTTAATACGTACAGATTATTTAACAATAATTAATTGGCTTTCAGTCAAGTCCAATTTCGAGTCATGTTTTGGTACTAGCGGTTCAACAACTATTGGAAGACCTCCTTCCTCAAAGCAGCATGGGTTTCAGCTTATGGCCATTGAGGTCAACAAAAAATCACGAAATCGCCTAAACCTTAGTTCAAGCAGCATCCGAGATCGATGGCGAACATATAAAAAGAAATATATGGCAGCCAAAAAATTCGAAAACTTAACTGGGGCTGGAATAACGGAAGAAGATGAGAGTAAAGGAATAAAATCCATGAGTGAAAAGCTGGAAAGTATGTGTCCTTGCTATGCAGAAATGGATGTGCTCTTTGGCCACAAGCCCAATGTCACTCCCATTGCAAGCTATGATTCACAAGTAAAGACAGTCTCAATGGTGATGATGATGATGTTTTGCTTGATAAGGTACGCTATGGTCTCTTCCTTTTTATACCTCAGATAATTAAAGCCCATTTGCTTTTCAAAGGAGAATAATCACTTGGATTCACCTCACAATCTGGATCGTTTGCTTCATAATGAGGATAACTTGGTTCCAGTGGAAAACCTTCAAGATGATTTGGTAAGTACATTTAAGAGTCATATTTATTCACACCAATATTGATTATTCCTCCTTTGATCAAAAAAGTAAATCCATAATGCATTCAGCACAAAAGCGTAATCAAGCCATGACACCCAACTTGAATGACAAGAGTGGTTCTAGGAAAAGGTCGCTGGATATGTTTGCACCTACTTATGCAAATATACTTGAATCACGGAACAAAGGTATGACTTGCAATTATGGATACTATTAAGAATCCTACTGACAAAATTCATGCTTATTAGCCCGTGAAATAAGTGATCATGCACGTTTGGAGTGGGACAGGGAGAGGTGGAATGAAGAGAAAGTGTGCAACATGGAAAAACAACGGTTTGAAGAAGTCAAGCTACAAAAACAAATGGAGTTTGACGAGAAGCAAAATGCAAAGAAACATGAATTTGAAAAAGAAAAGTGGAATCGTGAATTGGAATTGAAGGAAAAGCAATGCCAG
The DNA here is from genome assembly GCA_023105745.1 of Austropuccinia psidii. Lineage (NCBI taxonomy): Eukaryota > Fungi > Basidiomycota > Pucciniomycetes > Pucciniales > Sphaerophragmiaceae > Austropuccinia > Austropuccinia psidii. The sequence continues at coordinate 22,318,791 of JALGQZ010000001.1, forward strand.
ATGGATCTCACTATAGCGGCATTGTCATCAAGCAGGCCAATCGGGGAGCTGGAACGCATTCTGGCATTAGTCAATAAAAAATAACTTATTACATATGTGTAATGTGATCAATTTATATATGGTGCTTGTTTAATTATTGATCTTATGTCATGAAATCTAACTCCACTTTATTACCAAAGGGAAATTTCAATTTTTATGCATAATTGACGCACCAACTTGCCATTCCAAGTGCATATGACATTTATTTGCAATTTGCGGCAGATTTGCAAATTTGGGCAAGTTTTGCATTGAGCATTTATATGAAGTCTGTTCAAAAATCAAATTCGATGACAGTTTGTTTCCTTTTTTATGAAAATGTCATTTTATGGTTTGTTGGGAAATTTTTTCATCTTTTTCTATATATTTTTTTAAATTTAATGGTTATTTTTTATTTTGAAGGGTTTCAACTTTTAAATGGGCAAAGTCCCTTGTTCAGTTGATTTTTGATTTTTAATTCTTAATTTTTAATTTGCTTTTTAAAGTTGATTTTTCCCTTTAATTTCATTGAATTTTTTTTTTTTTTTTACTGTTCACCCCTCCCAATTAAAAAAAAAAAAAACTTTTTTTAAATTTTTTTTTTTTGAATTTCAAATTTTCATTTTCATTTTTGCTTTTCACTCCTCCCTCTTAAAAAAAATCACCAAATTTTTTAAATTTGATTTGTCAATTCTCAATTATTTTTATTCTATTTTTATTTTTCACCCTTCCCTCTTAAAAAAAAACTCACTTTTTTCAAAATTCAGGTAAGTGAATTTCTCTTCTTTTTGTTCAATCACAATCCTTTTTTGCTAATTTTTTTGAAATTTTTCTGTAGGTAATGTCCTTTTGGTCTTTTAAAATATTTTAATCATTTTTTTGCACCTCCCATCACCATCATCATCCACAACTCACCCACCCATCATTATTTCTTTCTTTTTTTATAATCATCATCATACATCACTCATCATTATCCATTTCCGACTTTTTTTTTTTTGGATTATGATCTTTACTAACCATCACTCATCATTATCCATTTCCGACTTTTTTTTTTTTGGATTATGATCTTTACTAACCATCACTCATCATTATCCATTTCCGACTTTTTTTTTTGGATTATGATCTTTACTAACCATCACTCATCATTATCCATTTCCGACTTTTTTTTTTTTGGATTATGATCTTTACTAACCATCACTCATCATTATCCATTTACGACTTTTTTTTTTGGATTATGATCTTTACTAACCTTTTTTTTTCTTTTTTGTTTTAATTTTTGTTTTATTTGTTCATGTAGGGGTGGATTATTTATAAGGGTTTCTTTTGCAATGTCATTTCATTTCCCATCCCTTCCATCATCCTTAAAATTCAAAAAAAAATCTCCTCCTCCTTCTCATTCTTCCAATCAGTTTGATGATGTCATGGTTAGGACTAAACCAGACTCAGCACATCATCAGAATGATTTGGAAGATGATGAAGCTCATATTACTCCTCTTGATGTCATGGTTAGGACTAAACCAAATATAGAACATCATGAGGATAATAATACCAAATTAAATAATAAAAGAAAGCTCACCCGAAGCCAAAGACAACACATCCATGATTCAAAAGAAATAATGTCTCACCTTGGCCATTCCAAAAAAGAATTTAAAAACTTTTCCACAATTTCGATTGACAAGAAATCTTCAAATGCCTCATGGTTAAAACTTCCATCACTTAACACTCTCCCCCATCCTTATATCCTCATTAATAAAACATCCAAGCCGTTTTTGCCTGTCATCATATATGAAATAACCCCATTTGATAATTATTCTGGCCACTCTCAAATGCTGCAAAAAATCGTCATGACATTAATGTCCTTATCTCAAAATCGACAAGAAATTAAAACCAATAAGCAACTCAAAGGTGGCATTATGAAAGGTATTGGGTTTCGATCTGGTTCTGATGCTGGAAAATCTGCAGGTGTGTGATCTTTTTGTCATATTCCCTTAATAATTACTGACTGATTACAAAATTATTAGGTGTTTACTCCAGAAAACCTGGTTTAACTCCTCATCAAATTGAAACAGATAACAATCAATGGATCAAGCTTCATGAATATGACGAATTCATTTACTCAAGAATCTCCCATTTTTCAAAATTAGCAGCAAATGAAAATCAATCATTAATGGAAGCAGCCCAATTACCCAACTTCAGTCAACTCAAATGGACTTCTGCCAATCCCAAGGAAGGATTCAAATCGTTTACCAATGTCATTGTCACCCAAGATGGATTTTTCAATAAGCCACACAAAGATTTAAACGATCTCAATGCCTGGACTTATGGTATTTTTTCTTTTGTATCAAAAAAAGATTTCCTTCCACTTCCTACTATCTTCACCCCCTCTGGACATGGCTTACACTTCCCTGAATTAAAAATGGAGATCGATTTTTCAAAAAAACCTGGCATCATGGAAATACTTTGGAAGACATCAACAATGGTTCATCATACAACAAAACCACCTCCAGAAATTATCAATCATGACACAATTACTCATTTTGGATGTTCTTTTCAAATAAACCATAAATTATTTAATTTAGGTGACAAATTCTTGAAAATGACACCCACCGAAATAAATTCAAGAGTCAATGGGTACTTTGAACGAAATATGCAGGATCAAAAAAGAAGTAAAAAATGTTAATTGTAAATACTTTTATTTTATGAATAACATCTCCACTCCGTTGTATGCCATTAAATTAAGTACATAAAACATTGGTCCTGAAGAAATTTACAATTGACTATTTTTCCATGCCAAAGTGATTGGTTTAATTTTCTCACGCATATTTAGCACATCTTTCCCAATGTCATTGTTGGCCTGATTTTCCACTTGTGGTGGATCATCATCTTCATATAAATCAAACCACTCATCACCAATTTGAGCTAACATATTATGTAAAATCGTGCAAGACACAACCCAACTAACAAAATATTCAATTTCATGATTATACCTCATTTGATTTCTCATTTCCCTTAGAGAAAACCACCTCCCCTTCAAAATGCCAATTGCATGCTCGATTCTGACCCTTGATTTTGCTAGACAGTAATTGAACGAACGGTTGTCTTCATTATGTGCTACAACTCCCTTATATGCTGGAACAACCCAAGGAGAGCTTGCATATGCCGAATCTGCAAGTAAGTACTGATCCTTTTCATAAAACTCTTGAGGTGTTTGTGCTATTTTCATATGTTGATAGACATTCGAATCATGAAGTGACCCAGTACAACCAACATGCAGAGCAGTGAACTGCTTGTTGATATCGCAAACCAGTTGTATTGACATAGAATACCTTATATGTAAACCATCAGTAAGATTGAAATAAAGAATAAAGATTCAACAGCTTACCTTTTTTTGCGATCAAAATACGCTTCACCATCATTGGGAGGACGTTGTGATAATGGTATGAGACTCCCATCAATAAACCCAATGCACCCAGGGAAGCCTTCTGCTTGCATTACTTGAGACATTTCTCTGCGTTGTTCTATTGTTGGCCACACAATTACTTTGCGCTTCAACTTCATTAATATCTGAATGACTCTTTGAGTGTACAACACAATAGCCCCATGGCTAATTCCAAACAACATTCCAATCTTTCCCAAAGCGGCCCCATTTCCATTTGATCCTAGCCTTGATAATGCCACAGCCAATTGGATGGCAGGATTGCATTGTTTGTTTTGTGATGAGTTTTGAAAGATTTTATCAGCTTGAATTTGTGCAACCAATTTTTCAAATGATTCATGTGTTGTCCTACATAGCTGTCGAAACTTTTCAGATGAGAATGTCTGTAAATCATTCATTGTATACATGTAATGAGATGGATATCTTCTACGAGGATTGATGTATCTTTGTGAGGTTATCATATCTAACAAGATTATATCTTCCTGGATATCAGAATCACTATCATAGTTGAGAGCATCAATGAACTGAAGTGAGTTCAAGGTCTGAAGTAAAGGTAGCCTTTGCGATGCCTTGGGCATGGTAAATAAAGAAACGGCTGGTAGTAAATGAAATTTGAAATCAAATAACTTAATAAATGATGAGTGTATTTAGATTTTATGCAAGAGAAGGAAATTTTTATGCAATTTAACATGCCCTTACTGAGTTGTGTGTTTGAAAAATGTGCCTTTATGGGAAGCTAAAGGTGGGATTTTGGTATTTAAACACGGGATTTGGTACCAAAAAACCTGGGTTTTTGTACCTCAAAATACCTCACCTCTTTAGGTGTGGGATTTCTGAAATCCCAAAAAATTAATGTGGGATTTTGGCAAAAAAAAACTTGGGATTTTGAGTGTGGGATTTGGTAACTTTGACACCCCCTATTAAAGCATCAAAAGTAGGTTATTTTCTCATATTATAATAATTTCTCTGTATTATTACTATTGATGATTCTTCAATTAATATAAATAGTATTAATATTAATATATAACTTTAATATTTGTAATATTTTGGTTATTAATTGTTTTTTATTAATGAAAAACAATTTTTCACACCTTTATTATTTGTTTGTAACAATAATAAAGTGCTTTTTAATATATTAAGTATCAAATATTAATATATTTATTTATTATATTATTATATTTATTTAATAATAAAATTATTTTTACGCCATAATTATAATAATTCTTCATTATTATAATTATTTTTATCTTATTTATTTTATTTATAAGGACATTCAGAGTACAATAAGTAAATTATTAGTAATTTTTACTTGTTGTTTCATAGTCAAAGCTTACAATAATTATTTTATGCCATTATTATTATAATTATTATTATTACATTATTAAAATTTTATCAGGAAATTTATAGTTCAACAATTAAAATAGCTGTAATATTTTTATATTCCTTCATAGTCAAACCTTACAACAACCCTATTAAATCATGGTTTTCTGTCCAAAATAGTGGATTTTTACAGAAAAGATGTGTTAGTAGGTTTATTTTACAAGCCCTTTTTTGAAGATGCTTGTGATCCTTTAATTATATTTTATAAACCCAAATTTCCCAAAATTTATACTGAAATAACTTCTGCAATATACATAATACATAAGCTATATATATATCCAAAATTCATTATTTTTCTTATAGCAAAATGAGAATATATTTTGCTGTGAGTCAGTAGATCAATTGATTTAAAGCCAGATTTGGACTCTACACAAAAATTCACCTAGGGTAACTCCAAAGGGTGAATAAGCTTAAATCAATTCTATGAGGTGGTAATACGGAAAATAATTAAAAACCTCATCATCATTGATTACCACATAAAAGGATTGTGAAAATGTTTGTTTTTTGCATTTTCACACCACAATATTGGTATTTTTAGGAATCCCATGTTACATATACACTGATAATAGTGCTATTCATGTTGTTGGCACTTAGAATTACTGTATATTTACATAAAGTCTTGGTCCACCCATAGTGGATATCAGTCTTCAAGCCTGAATTACTATTTTTGAAGTGAAAATAGCTAAGGGGAATAAAAGACATCAAAGAGAGCCAGGGTAACCAACTTTTGAGGCCTCTTAGGTATGGAAATCTCCAAAAATTAGATTGATGACTTATAATGGCCAAAACCTTCTATTAAAGCCTTTTGGTAACATTTTTACCAAGTTAATATTCAATTTATCCATGAGAAAATACCAAATAAGCTACTATTTTGTCATGAAAAGGGGGTAAAAAGAAGCTCTTACTCCTGTAACCATTTCCATTATTAGTGATTTATGACCAAAAAGAGTTATAAAAAACCATTTGAGACTAGTATCCATGAAACTACCACTGGGGAACCAGTTATGACTGTGCTAATTTCTTGGACCTTGTAGAAAATGAGGTACAACTTCAAAATTAATTAAAAATAAAATTCTTAATTAACCCTTCTGAAAATTTCAGTAGAAATGTAAAAAAGGATAATCCAAACTAAAGTAGAAAAATAATTATGAATTTATAATTCAAATTAAAAGTTTTACTTATGGTCCATCTTTGAGGATTTCATGTGAAACACTGAATCTCCCAAAATTCACACAAAATACAAACATTAATTAATTTTACAATAACATTAATACCTTTTATAAAATAAATGCAATTTGAAATAGAAGGAGGCTCAAAGCTTAAAATATTTTGTTTCTTAACCATAAATGGGTTATTAGTCACATAAAGTGACTTAATTAAGTAATTAGGATAATATTATATGACTACAAGTAATTTGATCAATAAACCAATTAAGTTGACTTGTTTTTCATTTTTCTCCATGGAACTCCTCTGAGAGCTGTTGTAGACTTAAAAGAAACCTAATATTTCTGTTTTTTTTCAGATATCATCTAATCACTCAATTTAGTCATTAATATCAACAGTAAGTATTAGTTAAAATCCTTCTTGAGAATTTTTATTTTTCCAAATAAATAAGAAGAATCTGAAATCAGAAGATATTATTATTTATAATTGTTTGTATTTATAAAATGTGGTATTACTGTATTAAAATAAACTTTTTATTCTTTAAATTCATGAATAATCCATCAAATACCTCTACCAGATCTTTCCAAGGTATTTTTGGAGTAATAGTGATTGATTTGTTAAATTATTAGAAGTTTACCTCTAGTATTTTAGTTTTATTCAAGAATTTAAAGTATTTATTCTTATAAAAGCTAATTATTAATTAAAATAATTTTATGTTATTTTAATAAAAAGTTTTATTATTAAATCTTCTTGTAATTGATTCTAGTAGATAATTTCTTCTTACTGTTATAATTAGTAGTAGTGTATACCAAGTAAAAGAGATAATTGATCAATTATTTATTTATTTGATACTAAAATATATTTACTTATTCTATACTTTAAGAACAGTCATATTACACTTTATTCATAGTAATATTATCAAGAGATTCATAGACATGTTTTACATGCAAGGTGATATATGATATGGCTTATTGGCTTTAGTATATTTGATCAAACAATAGTTCATCTAGTGATGTTGGTTTTGACATGGGAGCTAAGTAGATTTTTTGTAGTACTATATAGTTTTTTGAAGTGAGAAGAGAGGAACCCCTGTGACATGTTACAGGGATTAATGGAGCATTATGAGCTTAAAGTAAGGGAGTTAAGAATAGTAAGATGGGATAAAGGGGGGTAAAATAAAGTTGAATTAAAATAAGAATGAAAGAAGTTTTGTGTTTTTTTGTGGATTAGTATTTTTCTGTCAGATTTCATTATAGTGGTGTGGTTTTCTTTTTTTTCTTTCTTCTCTTTACTTTATCTTTTTATTGTTCTATTTGGTTTCTTACCTTTGTGTTAGTTTGAGTCATTTTCATTATTTTCTGTACTTAGGGGATTTGGATTGGAGTTCTTTTGAAAGATATTAGCCAATAGTTAAGCTATGGTATATGAAAGAAATAGCAGACAGATTTCTCAAAGAAATATTCCAGTAATTAGTGGAGTTTTTTTCAAGTTAATTTTTTAAATCCCTAGTTAATATTAAGAATTAACTGTCCCTAATAAGTAATATGAGAACAGAAAAGAGCATCCTTTCCCTGTTTTTTCAGCTGCTGTGGCAGTGAGAAGTTGAGGAGTAACCGAAAATGAGGAGGATTTCCAATTTGGGGTGGTATCTCCTCTTTGTTTTTTTAGGTGTTGAATGGAATAGTAATATAACCTATAACCTATGTTGGTAATCTAACTGAAATGAGTATTGATTGCCCCCTGTTTTTTTCATATTTTATAGACTATTTAAAAATTTAAAATAGGTTTAGGGTTATGACTTGTGTTTTTTTTTTTTGGAAACTCAAATTATAAACTTTTATTACTAAGCTTGACGGTGGTAGTGAAATTTACTTCACTGTTACCCATTATTAATAATAGCTCCTTGGATGTTTGGCACAGGGAAGTGTTTCATTGAAGTTGAGTGAGGTACAAGAGCTTTTGAGACTGATCTTTCTGGAGCTCTCAATGTTCTTTTGTGACCTTTTTTGGCTTGAGCAAGCTTCCTGGAGCCTGTTGAGAGTTACATTTCCATCATCTTCATTGTATGTCTAAATGTTAAGAATTCAGCCACAAATTCAATCAAGAAATTTTGTAGCCTTGTTTCCAAAACTCAAGCTTCCATCTTTTTAGTAATCTCCAAGTGAAGAGACTGATTAATTTTATTTGAGCCTCAGCTTAGCTGCCACATAATATTTCCTATTGATCTCATTCTGGCTTCCAGCCCTGAGTGATAATTTCTTACTGATTTTGTCATACGCTCCTCAGTTTTGACTCATCAATCTTTCGCTTTCTTTGTTTCTTCGATTAAATTCGATCCTCGTTCGGAATATATGCGCTTACCAATCAAATCGGTCATCGTCGAGAGCTTGCTGCGCTGCACGGTTGCTGTTGACCAACTTGACCGCGCCCGCTGCGGAGGATCGACTGCGCAACGCTATAATTAGAAATTTCTCAAAAGATTCCCAGTGAAGTTTCGAAATTTTAATTTTTAATTTCTCTTTCCTCAAAATTTTGATTAGTTTTCTAAAATCGGATCCAATGGTCGTACCGAATTCGAGAAGGGCTTCTTTGCTTTCCTTTGTGAATCTAAAACGACGTCATCATTCGGCGCTAGACTCCAACTCGCTTAGGTCCATCTCGACTTCGTTCAGATTAGCCCCAACAACTAATCCGACTAATCCATCAACATCCAATGCCAATCAATTCCATTCATTCACTCGTTCCAACCTCTTGGTTTCCAATAATTCATCCTCAACTCAACCTCATCCAAACTCTAATTTGAATCATCAATCAATCTCATTCTTCGATCCCTCCATCTCGTCACCCACTATCAACTCAGCCGATTGCTCCAATCCTTTCAATTCGTCTATTGATCTGCTTTTCAATCCTATCAATCAATCCTCCCCTTCTTCAACTCAGTCTTCAACTTCTCAACCCCGTCAATCATCTAATCTAACTAACACTAGATCAAATCATTCTCAACCCTCATCCTCTTCATCCGTACTTTCTCACTCAAACGATAATGATTTACATCATCCCGATCAACTATCAAATCACCCCACTCCCTCAAATCTCTCGATCACTTCATTCGCTCCATTAAATCTCTATGGTCACACTTTAACTGCCCAGCCTCATCAAAAATTAAAACCAACAAATTCATTATCACATAAAAAAACATTTTTTGTCTTCAGAAACGGCGCTAGTGGAATCCCAAAAAATCGAATCAATACCCTAAAGCTCAAAGGTCATCACAATCATCAACAAATCAACCAAACCTACAATAATAAGAATATTGATCATCAAACAAATGAAAAGATTAAATCTAAAAATCAACTACTTCACCAAAATCAATTCAAGAGCGTTCAAGTCGGTGAAGATGCTTATTTTCTCAGAAGTGATAGCTTAGGTGTAGCTGATGGAGTAGGTGGCTGGAGCGGGAAACCGGGCGCCAACGCCGGTGTCTTCTCTAGTAAACTGATGCATCGTTAGTTTAATTGACTTATCAAACGCAACTTTTCAGTGACATCGCTAACATCCATTCACACATGAATCTCAATCTTAGATTGCTCAATTGAAATGTCCAAGCACGAAGACATTGATGACGTTCATTTCTTGTCTTATAACTCAATTGACCCTGTTCAAGTATTGCAACATGCTTTCGAAAGGTCGATTCATGAATCCAAACTTGAAGGTTTATTGGGATCCTCAACTGCTTTGATTGCTATCTTAAGGAATGATGAATTAAGAATCGCAAACATTGGTGATTGTTGTTGCTCGTCAGTCAAGTTTGATGTTGCCGTTTTTGGAACTGTGGGCTTTTATTTTTGTTAATCATGGCTATTGATTTCAAATCAGGATCATTCGTGGAAATGATTTTATTTTTCGAAGTGAGGAACAACAGCATTCATTCAACTATCCAGTTCAAATTGGAACAAATTCCAAATCAACTCCTGTTAAAGATGCTCAGAGATATAATATTAAGGTTCAAAAGGATGATGTAAGTCTTGATAATCTACTACGAATGCAAACTATAACTGATGAATTCAAATTTAGATTGTGATTTTGAGTTCGGATGGTTTGGCAGATAATTTATTTGATGAAGATATTTTAGAAGAAGTTCTTAGATTTACTACCCAAACGAAAAGCGATGAACAGGCCAAGTCAGATAAAGGAATTCAACACAAATTTCAACCTCAATTGGTATCTGAATCCCTTTGTCTCAAAGCGAAAACTGTCATTGACGATCAACAAGCCGTCACGTCCCCTTTTTCTCAAAGAGCAAATGAAGAAGGCATACATTACGTTGGCGGTAAAAATGATGATATATCTGTATTAGTTGCTGTTGTTGGCGATCAGACTGATTGAAAAAATTCAATCAGAAATTTGGTCCTTGAGGATTCTCTTCGCCTTTTTAATCATTTTCTTTTGTTAAATATACATATAAATATTGGTTTATAACCTAATGTTCGCTATTGCTAGCCAGAATCTTGATTGGGTTGTTTTTGTAATACTAATTTAAAGTGATAGAGTTGTTTTATTTTTGTTACAATCCAAGCCTAAAAAAATCGTCAAAAGCTTTTTTTGACTCAGCAATTTTTCGTCATGTTTATTATAAATGATTAGTTCGTTCATGCTTTAATTTGAAATTCCATTTCACAAATTCTTTGATCTTACTCAACATCTTCGAAAAGAACAGATCTTCCAATCATATCCCAACACCCACTCTCAAACGACTTATTAAGGTCAAAAGACGCTGGGATGATATTACATTCTGGAAAACGTTGAAACAAGTCTCAATAAAAGTAATTTCTTGGTACATTTAAGGGATTGCTAACTTAAATATGGTGTAATGACTTGGTTTCTTAAAATTCTATCTCCAATCTCATCTACCCCAAGAAAAGGGGATACATATGTATATTCCTCTGGAAAACCCTCACTATACACATTTACCTTCCTCTTATATCCCCCTCTAATGAAAAGGGAAGGCACATGTGCCTTAATGTAAGTGCTTTTTTTTCTTCAATATCCAATCTGATGCCTTTGGTGAATTTTCAAGGAGGTTATCAGTAATTCTGAAGAGCTCACACTTCAAGCTGAAGTGGAGGTACATGCACAAAAACTGAAGCAAAAGAATGATCAATAATGCAAAAGAAAATTTCAAACAAAAAAGACAAGTAAGAATTGAAAAACTCATTCACAAGCAATTCAAAAAGAATGCCATCATAAATCCACTTGCACCTAGTTTGGTAAAGGAAAATGTTTATGACAAAGGAATGAATCAGAAGGCTAATTTTTAAGGCATTAAATGTCTTATAACTCCAAATTTATAGGATTTTAAATAAAAATTTAATTTGAAAAACAAACAAAGAGAGAAAAATGACCAATATATGAATATGAAAACTACTAGAATTTATTGATGAAAAAAAAACAATAATAAATTTTTAAAACAAATTCAAAAAAAAAAGCTATTGGAATTTGTTTTCCAAAGCTTTCTTTTTTTTTTAGTTTAATTCATTAGTACTTTACTTCACAATATATCTATAACCATGTAGATGGGAATCAAGTAGAAGTAGGGTATTAAATCTTATAATTTTTTTGGAATAGGAAAGATTTATTGATTTAATTTATAAATTTTGTTACTTTCTATGACCTTGATTTTAAGTGTAAATTGATTTAAATTAATGAATGTGGATTTGAAATTCACACTAGAAGGATATTTAGTTATTCAGCTTTAATTTTGTATTTGAGCTTACCCATTCAAAAAAAAATACCTTGTTCATTTCTTTTGCTTTTATTCAGGAAAAAAACTTTATTGAGCTTTGTTCCAAAAAAATAAACCAGTGAACCTCATTGAAGAATTATCTGATGTGAGTTAAATTTATCATGAATTATTTAATTTAAATGTTGAAATAATGAAAAACATAAATTTAAAAAAAAGAAAATCTTTCTTTGAAGTCTCAAGTCAAATTTACCTCCTGAGATAACTGTATTTATTAATTATGACTTGATAAATTATGAAAATAGATTTGATGATTTTAAAATACCTATTAAATTTTTTAATGAAAACAAGTCCAAATTTTTCCCACTAAACTCAAATTTTCTAAAATCATTAAATTTTCATTTAATAAAAGCTTATATGAACTAAAAAATAATTTATAAAGGGTGTTGGTAAAAACCCATAAGGGGTGCCCTGGGCCCATTTTTAATTAAAAATGAAACACCAAAAAACCTGCCAAAAAAGGGTTTTTCCCCCACAAAACCCCTCTAACCCAATTTCATAATTTTTCTTTTGCACATCTCCCCCAAAAAAACCCAAATACCCAATAAACCACATTATCCCCCCCAAACAATTCTTTTTGAAAAGAAGCATTACCAAAGCAGCTTTGAAAAGCTTTTCACACATTTTTTTATTTTTTTCATCCAAAGACTGCATTTTACTCCCCAACAACCTGCTTCCAAGCCTCTAAAATTCCAATTTTTCAAATTCCCTCATCTATTAATCCCACATTTCAACAACTTCATTTGACTTTTACCCACTTCTTGTGATTTTTCACACCTTTTATCACTTTTTTTTCACATTTTGAAAGGTTATTTCCTCATTACAAATCCTCAAACTCGCTCTTTTTTAAAATTTATACATATTTTTCACTAAATAATTCTTCAACCCCCCACTGAAGGTTAATTTCAGACCCTTGATCTTCTTTGGCAGCATGTGCATAATGTTGCCAGGGCTCAGGGGTATGCTGTGTCCACCTTGAGGTCCAATATGACCCACAACCAAATTGAAATATGTTGTGATAGGTCTTGGACCCCAAATACCAACAAAAACTCCTCCAAAACAGTCATTTAAAGAAAGCTTGACTGTCCATTTAGACTTTATTCCAGAAAATATGCCATGAGTACCACTTAGACTCTTGAAGTGAAAAACCCTGAACACAGCCATGATTCCAGTGAAAATATTATGGCACATCCTGCTTTCAGAAAATTTAATGAGCAAGAAACATCCCAGATTGCTCAAATGTCTGAATCACTGCTGATTACAAGGCAAATTAAGGCCCAATTATGCAGCCAGAGGGAGTCTGAAAGGTGTCACAGGGGCTCTTGGACAGAAAAACAAGAGTGGCCTGGCACTCAGCAATCAGGGAACTCACTTGGAGGACTACAAAGAATAAAGAAAATAAAAATAAAGAATTTAATTTCTCTAAGAAGAATGAAAGTACAAAGATGAGATGCAATAAGGGAAATGAGAAGCCAAATAGCCAAAGAGCCAACCAAGTAAGTCCTTAATCACTGTTTCAACCTGCCAAAATGAACAATAGAATTAGTAAGGATATGACCACCAAATATCCATTGACAAGCAAAGAAAGAAAAGAGAAAAGGTGCTAAATGACTGACTTGATAATATCAGTATTCACTTAAAAAAATGATAAGATAAATAAAGATAAAATAAAATCAAAATATATTCATTAACTGGGGGAAAAACCCCTCAGGGTCAAAGGAGGCTGGTATATGTGAAAGGTTGAGAGCTTGACTCCTTCAGGCTAGCAATGGTCCTGTATTGAATACTGGAAGCTGTATTCATTTTCTGATGAAGGGTATACCTTTCCAAATTGGGAAATGAACTGTGTTAAATGATTTTCTCATGATGTATCATTGAAATACAGGTCTTGATGAGTGCAGACTTTATTGAAATGAATGTGGTTGCCAAGTTGGATTGATAGAGCATTGATACTTGACAACTTGTTTGGAACTGCCTCTTGAATACCCCTTGGGAATGAATTGACAGTATTTCCTTGGAGGGAATACTTGAAGTGAGAATAACCAATGAATTCCTGATGGCGTCATTGGTATTTGAGAAATTACACCTGCACTTGAGCCTTGATGGGTCCTCTGGATGACATGACACTTTGGTGAATTATGGAATATTGAATTACCCCTCTGATATTGACACCATTGAATTGCTGGTGAAAAAAGGTGCAGAATTATTAATAACACAATTTATGACAATTTGAGTTGCTGAAGGGTGAAAGTGGCCAAAGGTCTTTGTGAGCGAAGTCAGGAGGATGAGAGTGAAAATTGGGTTTTGGGTGACTTCAGAGGTGACAAGGTGTTTCTGGATGTCTTAGCCAAGTACAGCTTATACAGCTTTAAAACTGTATTTGCACAAAGCGTGCAAAATGGGCAAAACTGGCAATTAAGCCCTCAAAGGCCTGATATAGCCTTTTGGGCATATTTCCCATATGACATGGGAAAATGGCATAGAAGGACTGATTACAGCCAAATGGGCAAAAGTGCACAAAAATACGCAAAACTCTATTTAAATCTTAAAAAGCTAAATACAGGCTTTTGCGCTGTATTTTCCCTGTTGACTGGAAAATACCTAAAAGTGCCCAAAAGCAGAAAATGGCCTGGAAAGGCCTGATGATAGTGAAGGGGCCAGGTTGGCCCCAGGAGTGGAATGACCATAAAAGGCCAGAAAAAATGAGAGAGCCAATTTGGCCAGCAATTATGGATATGGCCAAATTGCCATATGATTGGTATGGCACTGATTTGCCATATGGAGTCCAGGAGGGTAATTGCTGCGCTTGTAACAGTCCCCCCACCTTGGAATGGTGAGCCCCTGAGCACCAACACAAGGTGAAGCCTGTGGAGGCAACTGGAAAGGATTTGAGACAGGGATTCAAGGGGAGTGATTAAAAGAAAAATGATTGGATACTGAAATTGAAAAGTTGGCATGTGACACAGGATTTTCTTGATCTCCTTTTGACATTGGCTTCAGAATTGATGTAAATTTAAAATGAATGATGTTGGTTCATGAATTGATTTGGCATAAGTAAAGAAAATTAAAAATGAAAATAAAAATGAAATTAAAGAATGAAAATGAAATTAAGAAAATAAAAAATAAAAGAGAAATGAATCTTGAGGAGGTTCCAATTTTCATCACAGAGGTTAGTAGTTGATTTAGGAATTGGCCAAGGACCTGGAAAGGAAGATTTAATGCCTGATGCTCACAGAGTGACCAAGGTGATGTTTTGACAGATTGAAGACCCCTCAGGGAAGTGCACACCAGTAGAGGAACTTACTTTTGGTAATAACCACTCCCTCCAGTGCCATAAAAAGAAAATAAATTTGCTGAAAGAATGACTTGAAAAGAAATTAATAAAAGGAATGGTCCATTTGCCCAAGTGAAAATGGCCATGAATTTTGGAATTGATGTTGAAAGCCAGGCCAAAGATCTGTATCCAAAAATTTCAGAGTGCTCACACAGTGGCCAAGGTGATACCTACAACAAGAAAGGGTAGAATACCTCTAAAGGTGCATACCAGGAGTGGAACTTACTTTTGGTAATTCCTCTCCCCACCAAGCACCATAAAAAATCATGCTCTTGAAGAATTGGGTCCTGGCTTATCAGGATATAAAGAATGAAAATCCTTGACCAGTTCAGGACAATTATTGAGGTTTTCAGTTGGTTCCCAAGTGGATCTTTCTGAGTCTTTAATGAAACCTTTCCATTCCACCAAATACAATAATTTGCCCCTCTTAAGCTTTCAGTTCAGTATTTGAGAGACTTCCCATTCCTCTTCTTCTTCAATGATGATAGGAGGAGGAGGATCTTGATTCCTATTTGGGATTGTTGATGTCTTGACTGGTTCTAAGAGTGAAATATGGAATACTGGGTGGATAGACATCCATTGAGATGGAGCTTGAGGTGGTAGGCATGAGTGCTGACTTTCTTCAAGTTTGGAAAAGGACCCAACTATCTTTCAGACAGTTTTTTGGTGGGTCTAGTTGACTTGATGTTCTTGGAAGAAAGGCATACCATCTCACCAGGATTGAAAACAGGTGGACTTGCTCTACTTTTATCTGCATACCTCTTAAACATGCTTATGGCAACTTCAAGTTCTCTCTTACATATTGCTATACTGATTGGATTTTTGTTGATAAATTTCCATCAGGAGTATCTTGAGTAATGTGAACTGAGTCAAAATGAGGATCTTTTCCATAAACAGTGAAAAATGGTGATTGTTTTTTTGAAGAGTGGTCAGAGTTATTGTAGGAAAATTAAGCAAGAGGGAGCCAGGTGTTCCAATCATCTTGATGATAACTGACATACATATTGTGGAACTCCTATTGGTGTGGGATTGGACAAGGCAGTCCTTGAGGGGGAAATCACAGGTAAACAGTTTTGAATTGCTGAAATAATCCTGTAACCAAGGGTGCTAATGGTGTTTTAGCTGCCCCTCTGAATATACTAAGCAATCTCCCTACAGAGCTCACAAATCAATATTTAAGATTGTGGCTTTACAACTAGAGAAGACTTTTAAGCAGTCTCTATCAGACCTATTCAATAATCAGACTAATGATAAAATAATAATAATTTTAAATAAATAAATTTGTAGGTGATTTCAAGATGATAAGATGATAATAGATATAGTCGTACTGAGTGGTGATTTTAAGTTGTTTTCTTTGTTGAAGATATTTTGTTTAATGGATAATAGCTCAATATGAGAAAACTTAGTAATAGTGATAAGATAATAATATTGTTTGATATTTTTAAATAAGTGTAATTGATAAATAATTTTGATAATATGTTAAATATATATTTTGTGATAATAATAATAGTGATATGGATTTTATTCTAGTGAGAAGAGTATAATACATATATTTTGTTGAGTATGAGTATTTCACTAATAGATGAATTTATAATATAGGCAGACCTACTGTTAACTACAGCTATATATAAATCACTTTTAATGTAATGTAATAATAATAATAATAATTTCTAGATTAACCTACTAGTAAGGGATGAATAGTTATTCTCCTTCTTGGTATATAACTAATTGGATTCATTCATGGGGAGAAGAGGAGAAAATGAGAGAGAGAGGCCTCCTTTTATGTTGTGAGAAGTACCCATGGGCTCTCCATGTAAAGTTTTATTCTTGCCCTTGAGATAATTTTGCTGGTGTAGATTTTTGTAACAAAAGTAAGATGAACTATCTGTTACACTGTATTAGTAATCTTGCACAGCCTTGAGAGATTAATGCTAGTGTGTAAAATTAAGAATGGTATCATATGACTGAGATATTTTCACCATTTGTTTGGCCAAAATTAAGCTTGAGATGTTTTTTGTTTGGTGGGGATTTTGATAACAGTATCAGATGACTCCTCCTTTACACTGCTTTAGTCAGCTTGCACAGCCTTGAGAAATTAATACTGGTGAGTAAAGGATGAAGATGGTGTCATGTGAATAAGCCCATGTATAATTTGTTTGTAAGATTTATTTAGTTCCAGGTGATTATGCTGTGTAATGTGGAGATATCCTTTAGAGTTTTAATTCTTGATTACTGTAATTGCTGTGTACTTTACAGTTTAGTGTATTTTCCT
Source organism: Austropuccinia psidii (assembly GCA_023105745.1). Taxonomy (NCBI): domain Eukaryota; kingdom Fungi; phylum Basidiomycota; class Pucciniomycetes; order Pucciniales; family Sphaerophragmiaceae; genus Austropuccinia; species Austropuccinia psidii. Next base: position 22,336,192 of record JALGQZ010000001.1, read on the forward strand.
TGCATGCAGCTAGTTGAATTTGAATTGAGTTGTATTTGATGATCTTGAGGCTGTGTAATGTACAGATGTCATGCATGTGGATTGCATAAACCTTCTTAAAGTGTCTGTATTGTTATTTAATTTCAGGTTTTCAGTGGATTTCCCATGTATTGAGTTGAATTGGATACTGTCATATGATCCTTGTGTCACATGAACTGTATTTTGGTTACTGTAATTCTTGGTAATATAATCTTCCTGATGGATTTAGAGTGGATATGATGTTACAATTTTACTTTTCCCATGTAATTTTGAGTTTTCTGTATGTATTAAGCCTATTGTTGATCATGTAAGCCTTATATGTAAGTTTTATTGTGTAACTCCATAAGATTGGACTCCTCTATTATTCATTTAATTATAGAAGTATATTGAATATTTCAATTTTGAATGCTAAAATCTTCCATTCCTCCCTACTGTTGATGTTATTCCTGGGTTTTTTGTGATTTTAAGCATGTCCTTTGAGTAGTGATTTCCTGAATTAGTCATTGGGATCTTGATTGTCCAACTTTTAATTTCCAAAAATTTCTTGAAGCTGGTAAAAAGGTATGGAATACCACAATATGAAGGTACTTTTTTAGTATCTGATTTACCCTCTCTGTCTGTCAATCAGTTTCTGGATGATAAGAAGTTGACAGATCTCTTGAAATCTTGAGCTGCTGAAAAACATTTGTCCAAAAAGAAGAAACAAAAAGAGAACCTCTATCACTAACAATGCTTGAAGGACGGCCATGCTTTGAGAAAATATTCTTGATGAAAAAATGAGCCAAACCCAATGAAGTTATTGAAGACATTGTTGGATTAGAAACTGCCATTTTTGAGAATCTGTCCACTATGACAAGGATTGAGTCAAAAGAATTGGACAGTGGAAATTGAGTGATGAAATCCATTGAAAGACAAATCCAAGGACCATTTGGAATTGGCAGAGGTTTGAGGTGTCCAAACTTCTTGTGGTGAATAATTTTTTTTCTTGAACACTGTTGACAGGATGATACATAATCCTTGATAAATTGAGTCATTCCAGGCCAGTGAGAATCCTGCATGACAAGTTTGAGAATATTCTCTTGGCCAGGGTGTCCATTTAGAGGAGAGTCATGCCTCCTTTGAAGTATACTGAGTTGAATTGTGGAGTCATTTGGGACCACCACCCAATCTTTGAACAAGAGAATAATCTTGAACAGATTTACCTTTACCCAAATCTTGAAGAATACTTCTATATTGAGAATCTTGCCATAATGCTTTCTGAATTGAGTCAATCAAACTTGAAAATGATTCCACCTTGACTGAAAAGACGTTTGAGGCTTGAATTTCATCTTGCTTTATTATTTTTTGATAATTCATTGGATTATTGCTGATGAAATCTTCCCCCTCTCTGGGTAAACATTGTCCCGACATGACAATGCATCTGGAAGGGTGGCCAGGTAGCCAGGGCGGTAAGTGATTGAAAAATGAAATTCAGAGAGAAACTCAGCCCAGCAGACTTGATGGCGAGTGAGAATCTTTGATGACATGAAGTATTGAAGTGAAGAACGATTGGTGCGAACTTCAAAGAAGGAAGAAAGAGAAAGGAGAAAAGCTCTACAGCGCTTGAGAGCCCAGACTATGCCAAGGAATGCCTTGTCATGAATCCCATAATTGAGCTCAGCTGGGAGAAGCCTGCGGCTATCAAATGAAATGGGATGTTTTCCTGAGTCAGAAATCTTACGCAGTACAGCACCCAAGGCATAATCTTATGCATCAGTCTCTACAATGGTGGATAGAGAAGTATCAAAGTGAGAAAGGATTGGAGCAATGGTAAATGACTCTTTGGGTTGATGAAACTGTCTAAGAGCTTTCTCATTGAGAGAAAAACAGGAATCTTTCTTGAGGAAACTTGTGAGTGAACTAATTTTCTTTCAATAATTCTTGATAAAATGGCGGTAAAAACCGGCAAAGCCAAGGAATGAATGAAGAGCCTTGAGATTTCTTGGAGGTATCCAATTGCGAATTTGCTGGAATTTTGCTTGGTCCATCTTGAGGCCTTCAGAAGAAACAACATAACCGAAGTACTCTACACTATAAACGTGAAACAGGCACTTGGAGGATTTAGGAAAGATGTTATTGGCTCTGAGTCTGGAAAGAACAGTGGACACATGAGTGAAATGTTCTTCCTCTGATTTTGAAAAGACCATAATTTCCTCCAAATAGACCACAACATAAATATCAAGAAGATCATAAAAAATATCATTGACAAGGTTTTGAAAAGAGGAAGGAGCATTGGTGAGCCCAAATGGCATAACCAGATACTCATAGCTGCCATATTTAGTTCTAAAACATGTCAAATGTTCATCACCTTCCTTGATTCTGAGCAGGGTATATGCACCACGCAAATAAATCTTGGAGAAGATAGAAGAACCATTAGACACAGTAAGAAGCTGATTACTAGGAGGAACAGGATACTTGTTCTTCCTAGTAACAGCATTGAGTTTGCGGTAATCAACACACAAACAGAGGCCACCATCTTTCTTTTTGACAAATAGGAAAGGTGCTCCTGTTGAAGAGGAGCTTGGCTCAATAAAACCTTTCTCTATATTCTCTGAAATGCAGGCACTGAGTGTATCTGACTCTTGGTTTGATAAAGAGTAGATCACCCCAACTGGAGGCAGAGACCCCTCCAGCTCAATATGATGATCACAGCCGCAGTGAGGAGGAAGTTTCTCTGCTTTCACCCTGGAGATTAAATACAAATACTGTTGATAAACAGGAGGAACAACCATAATCACGGTTTCTATTTCTTCTGGATCTTCCTCTTCATTCCACAACTCCTCCAGGGAGTCGCGATAAGATGAAGGAGGAAGGTCCATATTCCCAATGAAGAGATGAAGTGAAGATACAGAATTATCTTCTCCAACATCTTAGATCTCTTTGAAGACTTCATCTCTAGATGATAGTAATGACTGATGGGAATTAAGGGAAGGAATATGGAAAGAAGATGGAAATGATGGTGTTCTAGAATCACCAACAAGAGCTGCACATGATTTGGAAGAAGAAACATCATTACTGAAAGATTTTGAAGGATCATGATAGTCCTTATGATCAGCATTAAAGGTGATCAGCCCTTGTCTCCAATCAATAGATGGATTAAAATGATTGAGAAAGTCAAAGCCCAATCTGAGGTCTTCTCCCTTGAGAGTATCAATGACTAAAAAGTCCCATTCAAAGCTTGGGAAAGAAGGGAGCTCAACAATATATTTAGTATGGTGAGTCATAAATACAGAAGGAGACTCAGAGGAGTCAAGAATGATAAGAGGAATCTTCTCTGGAAGTTCTGACATAGTCAATGAGTACTTGTGAACAAACTGCTTTGCAATAAATGAGTTGGTAGCACCAGAATCAATGAGAATACTGTAAAACATATCAGGAGAGAAGAAAAAAAAAGAATTTAAGAGAATTTTTGACACCAGTATTCAGAATGCACAATTGTGCTCTTGATGGAAAACAGTGAAGACCATTGAACACAACATGATCTTCACTCAGGCTTTTCCCTGGCTGGGAAATTTGCCTGATGGTTGGGTAAGGTTGTTTTGAGGACTTTTGAAACATGACTCAAGACTATGCTTCCCACCACAATAGGTACATGAACCCTCCTTGATTCTTCTTTCTTTTTCAGAATTCATCAACTTTAAATCTTTATTCAATAAAGAAGAATGGGGCTTGTCCCTCTTCTGAAAATTCTTCTTCTTCTTTTGACTTGAGCTTGAAGAATTTTGAGGATGAGAAGAATTTGCCTTTGAGGCTTCTGGCTTCTTCTCTTGATGATGACTATTTTCACTTTGCCTCTCATGGTACCTGGTATCAAGCTACAAGGTAATATCCATTAAGTCTTGAAGGATGGGAGGCCAATTGCTCCAAAATCCTGAATGGCAATCCCTTCCTGAAATGATTAATAAGGGACCTTTCACCCCAATCTCCAATTCTTGAAACTAAACTTCTGAAATAGGCTATGTGTAAAGAAACATAGCCACCTTCTTTCATTCTTAGAGAATCCAACTCTGCTTCAGCTTTTCTAACTTCATTTGGGTCCCCAAATAAAGTAAATTGCTGAGATTCAGATAAGCTCCAAGAATTGAGAAGGTAATTTGAGTCTTGATTGGTGAGATTGGTAAGATAAGGCCAAATCCATTTTGCAGCCCTGCCAATGAGAAATGAAGTGGAATAGAGAACTTTCTTTCTGTCTTGAGAGAAATTTTCCAGATCATTATGAAAAATTAATTGAAAAGACTGAATGAAATTTCTAACTTTGAAGGTTTGAGTCCCATAAAAGCATTCTGGTGCCTTCACAGATGAAGTCTTGAAAGCTGGTGGTCTTGATGCTTCAGAGGATGAAGCTTCTTGAGGATTGGCCATAATATGAGTCATTTGCTGCATAATGGCCAATAAAGATGGTTCAGACTGATGAGAGACACCCTGATTAGACTGGGCTATAGTTGGTCCTTCAGTACCTTGGGATGCCCCCACAGGAGCAGGAACACCTTCATTACAATCAGACTCTTCCTCTTCCACAGCATTTTACTCCTCCTCTTCACCATCTTCCCCAGGACCTCTGAAAAAGGTCCTTGAAGTCCCTGGAAATCCGCCAACTACTCCTGAAAATGAACTTGATCTTCTTGGCCCTCTTCCTTCCTTCCTGGATGGTGCTGCTCCTTCCAAAATGGGTCCTCTGTCCATTTTTTCCCTCAGTTGAGGAAATTCTGGGGTGCCATCAAGAGGAGCCCTTGGAGTTGGAGTGAGAACAGCTTAAGTTCTGGCCTGAGCTCTTGTCTGCCTTGCAGGAGATGAGTGTTGGATGGGCATGATTTCAGGATAAAAACAAAATAAAATGAACAAGAATCAAAATTTGAAGATCAAAAATTGAGGAAATTTGAAATAAAGCTTGAAGTCAAAATTCAAAATCAATATCTTGAAGAAAAATAAATAAATCAAAATGAGATCTTCAGGTAAATCAATCAATTAAATATCAAATGAAAACTTGAAGTCAATGAATGAAATAAGTTTAAATGAAAACTTCAGGAAAATCAATCAATCAATGTGAAATTAAATCTTGAAGTCAATGAATCAATATGCCAAATCAATCAAAAACAAAATCTTGAATATAATTAATAAATCAAAATGGGTTCTTGAAGCAAAATCAATTTTTGTCAAAATTCTTGATGTGAAAAATCAGCAAAATCAATGAAATCTTCAGGTCAATCAATTTTCTTGAGGTCAATATAAATTCATGTCAAACAAATCAATCAAATAAAAATGAATTGAGTTCTGCTTTAAAAATCAAAATTCTTGAAGAATAAATCGAATATTAATCTTGATGTGAAGAATGTGTCTGAATAACTTGATGAAAAATTTGCAAATCAAATGAAAATTAAGATTACGCCTGAATTATGAATAAATTAAAATTGGTGATTTGAGATTATATTTAAAAAAGAGAAAAAAAAATAAAATCAGGTCAGCTTTCAATTTTCAGAATGAAGCTTGAATAAGAGAAAATTGGGAGGTGACAATGAATCACGAAGTTCATAAACGTTAAAGAGTCATAATTTCAATGAATGAGTGAATGAAATTATAAAGAAAGAATGAACATAATGAAAGAAATTATGAGTTAATTAATATAATGTCACAGGGGCTCTTGGACAGAAAAACAGGAGTGGCCTGGCACTCAGAAATCAGGGAACTCACTTGGAAGACTCTAAAAGAATAAAGAAAATAAAAATAAAGAATTGAATCTCTCTAAGAAGAATGCAAGTACAAAGATGAGATGCAATAAGAGAAATGAGAAGCCAAATGGCCAAAGAGCCAACCAAGTAAGTTCTTAATCACTGTTTCAACCTTCCAAAATGAACAATGGAATTAGTATGGATATGACCACCAAATATCCATTGACAGGCAAAGAAAGAAAAGAGAAAAGGTGCTAAATGACTGACTTGATAATATCAGTATTTACTTAACAAAAATGGTAAGATAAATAAAGATAAAATAAAACCAAAATATATTAGATAACTGGGGGAAAACCCCCAGGGTCAAAGGAGGCTGGTATATGTGAAAAGTTGAGAGCTTGACTCCTTCAGGCTAACAGCTTGTCTGCATTGAATCCTTGAAGCTGTATTGACAGATTGATGAAGTGTATACCTTTCCAGATTGGGAAATGAACTGTGTTGAATGATTTTCCCATGATGTATGATTGAAATACAGGTCTTGATGAATTCAGACTGTATTGAAATGAATGTGGTTGCCAAGTTGGATTGATGGAGAATTGACATTTGACAACTTTTTTGGAACTGCCCCTTGAATACACCTTGGGAATGAATTGACAGTATTCCCTTGGAGGGAATACTTGAAGTGAAAATAACCAATGAATTCCTGATGGTGTCATTGGTCTTTGAGAAATTACACCTGCACTTGAGCCTTGATGGGTCCTGTGGATGACATGACACTTTTGTGACTTATGGAATGTTGAATTACCCCTATGATATTGATACCATTGAATTGCTGGTGAAAAAAGCTGCAGAATGGTGTATAACACCATTTATGACAATTTGAGTTTCTGAAGGGTGAAAGTGGCCAAAGTTCTTTGTGAGTGAAGATTGGGTGTTGGGTAACTTCAAAGGTGACAAGGTGTTTTTGGGTGTATTGGCCAAATACAGCTTATACAGAGTTAAAACTGTATTTGCACAAAGTGCGCAAAAATGGGCAAAATGCACAAAACTGGCAATTAAGCCCCAAATGGCCTGATATGGCCTTTTTGACATATTTGCCACAATACATGGAAAAATGGCATATATAGCTGAATACAGCAAAAATGTGCAAAGTGCATAAAAATGCGCAAAAGTGTGAAAAATGTGAAAAACTGTATACAAAGCTCAAAAAGCCAAATACAGGCTTTTGGGCTGTATTCTCCCTGTTAGCTGGAAGATACCTGAAAGTGCCCAAAAGCAGAGAATCGCCTGGAAAGGCCTTATGATAGTGAAGGGGCGAGGTTGGCCCCAGGAGTGAAATGACCATAAAAGGCCAGAAAAGATGAGGGCCAATTTGGCAAGTGATTATGGATATGGACAAATTGCCATATGATTGATATGGCACTGATATGCCATATAGAGTCCAGGAGGGGAATTGCCATGGCTGTGACAGAGCTGTTGTTGACTTAAAAGAGGCCTCCTCTTGCTGTTTTTTTCAAATCATCACATTATCCAATTATACCTTTATTACCAACATGTAATTATTAGTCAAAAGCTTTCTTAAGTGTTTTATTCTTTAAGAATCAATCAGAAACACGTGAAATCATTGAAATCAACTATATATTATTGTAATATTTTTATGAATCCATTTTGATCCCTTAAATCCACAATTAGCCATCAAATTTCTCTACTTTCATCTTTAATAAGATCTTTGGAGTATTAGTGAGTAATATATCTTAGTTCTTAAAGCTTTCATCTGGTAATTGTTTTGTTGAATAATTATATTTATAATTATTCTTGCAAAAGATAATTATAAATTAAAATAATTTTATTATTTTAATAAAGAATTTTTATTATTAAATACTTCTTGTAATTGATTCTAGTAGACAATTACTTAGTGTTATAATCGCTAGTAGTGTATAACAAGTAAAAGAAATAATTAATTAATTCATTGTTTAATTGTGGTTATAATAATTTTTATCATTATATCTCATAAGAACAGTCATATTACTACTTCTTCATAGTAATATCATTAACAGTTTCATAGACACATCTTACATTTGGGGGCCTGGCTGTGTTTTTGATCCTAGTACCCTTAACTAGCATATCTTTAAGCTTTGAAATATATTAATTCAATTATTTTTTCTTTTAGCTTGAAGTTAAAATTATTTTTACTTTTGAAATTGTCTTAAAATATTTTTCATTGAGCAATTTGGTTTAATTTTATATTGTTTTTACACATGGCTTTTTCACATCCAAAATCTTATAAAATTATTCTTAGAGTTACTCTGAATAAATTTTGATTCAAAATCTGAAATTTTAATTTTGTTTCTTTAAAAAGAATAATGTTTTTAATATTGGAAATAAAAAACTTATGAAAAATCTTCAAAATATTTTAAAAGTATAAGAAATAATTTTCTTTTGTGTCTTTAATCAAATACTGTGCAGCTGGAAACAGACTCAGTAAGAGATACATTACCCTTCCAGAATCTGAAGACAGTATTGAAGTGCAAATTACTAAAAGAGGCACTTTATTTAAAACAGAACAAGCCAAAAAACCATCAAAAGGTGTGTTTTTCTGTTTTCAATTTTTATTTTTCTCTTTAATGGACGTGAAAAATGGTGCATACCAGAAATGGAAGAAGCTATTCAGTCCAACCAGATGGACCTGGACAGGGAAGAGGTAAGTCCAGAACAAGGTCTGCCAAGTCTTCCTCAAGAAAGACACATCTAGAGGATGCCAGAACTGCCCCCATTCCCCAAGGTCTGTACCAACAAACTTTGATGTGAACTCTGAGCCCGAACTAATTGAAAGTAATGTTTTGAGGGCAGAGCTACTTTCAAGTGGAAGAAATAGAAATATATCAGTCCCAATAAAGCAATTGGTTCAGAGCAGCAAAAGAAGAGTAGTGGAAAATATGCCCAAGCCTTTGGCAGGGGGCCATGAACTCCTACTTACACATCAAGAGCTTTCTGGGTCAGGAGAAGACCATAGAACTCTTAGGAGGGTGGAGCCCATTGTCTTGCAAAGACAAAGTAAAAGAGATAAAGAATTGTTTTAAGAACCAAAGTATTTTATCTGTAGACCAGAAGAAGGAGTTGGAAGTGACTCCAGCCTTGGAAGAAGGCCCAGTGGCCTCTACCAGCTCCAGAAACATCCAATGAGAAGCCCAAAGGACCTCAGAAGAAGAAGAAATGTCCCAAGAACCATTAGGGAAAGGGCAAAGGCAAAGAAAATTGGCACAGACATTACCCACAAGGGTACAGGATCCCCAAATTGGAGAATTCAGCCATGGACAGTGTCTTCAATATGGCCAGGACTCTTATGGAATTCACAGCCAAAGAGCAGGAAAGGATGAACAGGACCTTTCCACGCAAATAATAAAAGAAATACAATTTGTTAAATCTAGTATTGATGTAGAACTTGGTAAATTTGATGCAAAGTTAAATAAAATAACATAAGATATAAGTCAATTAAAAAGAAATGACAAGAATTATACTGAATGGTATAAATTGACAAATGTTCAACTTGATTCAATTACCAGTACATGTGACATAATTGAAAGTAAATGTCAAGCCCAAAATGATTAAATGGAAGATCTTTCCATTTTAAACATCAATGATCAACTTAGAATTCTAAAAGATCATGTCTTGGAAATAATTAATAATACCAATCAGTTTGCCACACATTTGGCAAAAAGTGACAGTGAAAGGCAGAAGTTAAAGAATGAAATAATTTCAAATGTGGAGCAAATTCATAAGAATTATGAACCACATATGCCAAGACATTCTACACCTTTGACTGAAGAAAAGATTTCTGTAAAAGGAATTTTGACCCCATTTTTAGGAGAAAGTCCTATCTGTGCAAAAGATATTACAAAACTGGAAGAATCGCCAGCATTCTCTGGTGAAGGAGAATACAATCATATTGAGTTCATCAGAACAATTGATATGTTTAAAGAAGATTTTCACATTCCTGATGAAGTAATAGTGGGAAAGCTACGCTATTTGTTTACCAGAACTGCATAGAAATGGTATTACAAAATGAGACTGGATCATGGTAAACATTATTGGCCTTGGTGGAAATCTGAAATAATCACCAAATGGGCCAAAAATTCTTTGAGATTAAAAATGGAAAATGCTTTTGAAAGTGCCATTCTTCAATCAGAAAAGGATAAACCACTAACTTGGTTCTTCAAACAGAAATACAGATTATCTGCCTTACACCCAGATATGTCTGACTCTATGATTAATATGAAAATGTTAAGAAAATGTGGAGGAGAAATAGAACATGCTATCAAGTGCAGATGTGGAGAGCCCTGTTCAACAGAAGACTACATAAATTCCATGGAAGATATCATTACTAGGACAAGAATTGATAAAACCTGGGTTAGAGTCCCTATGGAATCCAAAATGGTCTCTAAAAATTCCAGAGAAGATAAGAGGCCTGAAAGACCTGTCTTGAAGCTTCATAAATGTGGAAGGACCTCACGTTTAGCCAGCACTTGCAATAAAAAGACAAAGATTAATGAACCTCAGTGTACTGAAGAGAAAGAGGAATCTAACATAGATTCTGCAGTCTCTGAGGATACACCAGTAGAGGACTATCCCATTGAAAACATTACAGATTTCTTTGAGGTTGCAGAAGTCCATACTCACTTTCCACAGTACAGTGAGGCTGTCATAACCTGATCAATATCCAGGATTCCAGAATGTGTAAAACCAAACCTGCTAGAGGTAAAGGATACACTGCTGGAGCATCTTGTATCACATCAATCCTGATAAATGATACTTAAGCCAAAGTAAATTTGGGCACAGGGACATTTTGTACTTGTGTAGGAAAAGATTATCTTCACGTCATACTCCCTGGATGGAAGGAAAATCTATTACCAATAGAGGGTATACAATTTAGTAGTGCCAGTAATAATATGTACCCTTTGGGCATATTGGACACTAATCTTGTATTTCCACATCCAGCAGGAAGTGTAATAATGCAAACTGAAATAGTAGTAATGGGCAATTACACATCTCAGCACATCATTCTTGGAAATGATGACTTGAACATTTATGGTATTGACATTAATAACCAAAAAGACAAATGTTTCACAATTGGAGAAAATAAAAGAAAAAAATTTGATTTTTATAATATGCCAAAACAAATATCAATGATATCTTCTGTTAAAGACACTTATAAGGATGAATTTGTGGATAATCAACTTGTTGAAGCACAAATTAACCCATAATTATCACCCAAAATGAGGCATATTCTAATTGATGTATTATACAAATAGAAGAATGCCTTTGCTTCTGATAATGAAACATTAGGCGCTATTAAAGGGAATGAAGTTGATATTAATCTTAATATTGACAGACCATACCCTCCGGCACTTAGAAGACCAGAATATCCAGCCAGTCCCAGAGCTAGAGAAGCCTTGGAATAACATATCCAAGAGTTGATCCAACTTGGTGTACTAAGGAAAGTAGGACATAATGAAGAAGTTGAAGTGACAACACCTGTTATCATTGCTTTGCATAATGATAAATCAAGGATGGTTGGAGATTTTAAAGAATTGAATACCTAAACAGTTCCAGATAGGTATCCAATTCCTAGAATTCAAGAAACCTTGACCCGATTGTCTAAAGCCAAGTATATAACATCAATGGATGAATTAAAAGGATTTCATCAAAATGTTTTGACACCCAAAAATAGGAAGTTAATTAGAATTATCACTCACTGTGGTATTTATGGGTATCTTAGAATGTCATTTGGTATTAAAAATGCACCATCCCATTATCAAAGAGAGATGAATACCATCTTCCCCACAGAATTATCTAAAGGATGGCTCATCATTTATATTGATGATATTATCATATATTCTTACTAATGGTCTTTGAACCTTGAAAGCCTTGCAAGAGTACTTGACAAAGCTACAGGAGTGAATATGAAGATTTCACTCAAGAAATGTAACTTTGGCTTTGAATAACTTAAAGCTTTAAAACATATTGTTTCTGGTCTAAGCTTGAGTATTGACAAAAGTAAAGTGGAAGAAGTGTTACTTAAGCCAATACCCACAAATACAAAAGAAATGATGTCTTTTCTTGGCTTTGCTAGTTATTACAGGAAACACGTGAAAGACTTTGCAATTCTAGCTAAGTTACTCTATAGAATCTGTGATCAACAGACAGTATTTGAGATCACACAGGAAAGAATTGAAGCTTATGGGAAGATAAGGAAAGCTCTTACAGAAACAACTTTACTCCTCATGCCTGACTGGAATATACCTTTTAAATTTTACATTGATTCATGTGGAGATGGATTATTGGAAGCCCTACAGGAAGTCCAAATTATTGATGACAGACCTACAGAAGGACCAGTTTGTTACATCTCAAGAAAAATTAAACCAACAGAAGCCAGATATGGTTCAAGCCAGATGGATTGACTATGTTTGGTATGGGCACTTGAGAAATTAAACTATTATCTTGATGGCAGTGTTTTTGAAGTGATAACTGACTTTAATTCCATGAAATTACTTCTTAACATGAAAACTCCCAACAGACATATGTTGAGATGGCAAATAGCCATTCAAGAATATAGAGGTAACATGACTATAGTTCATAAGGAAGGAAACATTCACAGTAATGCTTATGAGCTTAGCAGGTGGGCATTAGCCAATACTCCTGATAACCCAGCTTATGTACCTTTGGAAGCAGAACCACAGATTCCAATTGAAGGAATTAACATGACTGATATTGGGACTGAATTCTTTTAAGAGATCAGAGAATCTTATAAGAAAGACAAGAATTGCAATATATTGACTTTCTTATTAGATAAAGACTTAAAGAATACATCTTTATTCAATGCACTGGATGAAGTTTGGAAGTATTCCTATTCTGAAGGAAGATTTCACTTGATTGATGGGATAATTTACTACAGAAACAAACATTCTTGTGTAATGACATTGTGTAGAAGATTGCTTATCAATACCATTCTTCATTAATGCCATTATAGCATCTACTATAGACACCTGTCAGAAGACAGAACACTTAAAAAAGTGAAGAACTGTGCATGGTGGCCATATTGGAGAAACGAAACCATTGAATATTGCCATACCTGTGATAGAAGCCAAAAATCAAACAGGAGTACAGGGACAAAATTTGGATTGATGATTCATATTAAAGAACCAAAATCCCCTTGGGAAGTTTTTCACATGGATTGGGTCACAGCACTTCCTCCAAGTGGTGACAAAAGCTATAATTCTTGTTTAGTCATTGTAGACAGATATAGCAAAACTCCCATATTCTTACCATGTCATAAAGATGACACTTCTATGGACACAGATCTTCTTCTATGGAGTAGAGTTATTTCTCATACAGGGTTATTTAAGAATATTATAAGTGACAGAAATCCCAAACTCACATCTGCACTTTGGACCAATATTCACAGATTGTTTGGGAATAAGTTATCATTATCAACAGAATATCACCCTCAAACAGATGGACTAGCAGAGAGGATGATTCAAACTTTAGGGGACATGATCAGGAGATTCTGTGATTATGGGTGAGAATTCAACGACTCAGATGGCTTGACCCATCAATGGTGCACTATAATACCTGCATTGGAACTGGCATATAAGACATCAGTCCATTGTTCTACAGGCCAAACTCCTGCTATGTTAGAAAAAGGATGGAATCCAAGACTCCCAGAAGACACTGAGGAAAGACTTGATTGAAACGCATCCTACAGCTTCCAGCTTCAAGATAATTCTTGATAAAGTGAAACATCATGCAAAACAGAGTATGAATGATGCTTTTGACTATGCAAAACAGAAGTTGTGCAAGAGTCACAAAGTACCAGACTTCAAAGTAGGGGACTTAGTTCTAGTTTCAACCTTGAATATTAATAATATCAAAGGCCCAAAGAAACTTAAAGATTCTTATGTAGGACCTTTTGTCATTATTGCCTTACATGGAACCAATGCAGTTCAAGTGGAATTGAGTGGTGAATTAGAAAATAAACACCCCACCTTTCCAGTCAGCCTGATAGAACCTTATCAGCCAGCTGACAAAGAACTGTTTCCTTTAAGGAACCAAACTCCTTTGACTGTACCCCAAGTGGAACAGAATGAAGACAAAAAGATAAAGAAAGTCATTAAATAAAGGACACTTAGGGGTAAAAATCAAAGAGAATATCTTGTCAGTTTTAGAAATCCAGTACATGAGGATGAATGGCTGGCAGAATCAAAAATACCTGACTCAGATCAACTCTTAAGAAGATCTAGACATGAAAGAAGGCCACAAGTCTGATTATGTCTATAAATGTGCTGTAAATTACTTGATCTGAGTAATGTAAAGAGGCTGGACAGTGGACATTAACCCCCTTTGGGGTCTTTTTTTTGATACCATTAAAAAATTGTAGTACAATTTTATTTCTTGGTGGGGGGAATGTGAGCCTTGAGGTATATTTTACATACCCAAATAGGCCACAATTATCTTAAAAATGAATTATGAACTATTAATAACCCCTAAGTCATGCATATATTCAAAATTCATCATTTTTGATTTCAGAAAAGATGAATAACCTTCTATTGAGTAAGCAAATCCATGGATTTAAGGCCAAATTTGCATTCTACACAAAACTTCACCCAGGGTAGCTCCATAGAGTGAATAAGCTTAAATAAACTCTTTAAAGCAGTAATATGGAAAATAATTCAATAACACATCGTAAATAACACCTAAAAGATCTGTGAAAATTTCTGTTTTTCTCAATTTCATGCTAAAATAATGGGAATGTGAGAAATCCCATGTTACATATACAGTAAGAATAGTGTTATGCATGTTTATGGGCCTTAATATCATGGTATTCTTACATACACTATTGGTAAACCCATAGTGGATATCAGTCTTTAAGCCTGAATTTCTATTTTTGACATGAAAATAGACAAGGGGGACAAAAGACATCAAAGAGAGCCAGGGTACCCACCTTCGGAGGCCTCTGAGGTGTGGAAAGCTCCAAAGCTTGAATCCATGACTGATCTTGGACAGATTAGTATACTAAGACCTTTTGGGAACTTGGTTACCAAGTCAAAACTTCATTATATCATAAGAAAATTGCAAATAAGCTGCTATTTTGATGTACCAAGGAGGTAAAGAGCAACTTAGACTCCTCTAACCATGTAAATTCTTAATTATTTTCCATGGATAAACCCCAAAAGAGTAATTAAAATCTTTTTTGCACTAGTATCCATTGATTTACCTCATAGCAACCAGCCATATCATGCAATTTGCAATTCTACGTAGAAATGAGGTAAAAACCTCAAAAATTCATTAAAAATACAATTCTTAAAGAATCTTTCTGAAAATTTCAGGAAAAATTAAGAACTGTATAATTTGCATAAGACAAAAAAGAATTATACTTCTATATGTAAAATTCAAAGTTTTACCTACAGTCCATTTTTGTTGATTCCATGTGAGACACTGAATCTTTAAAAATTTACAAAAAATACACCCTGTGATGAGATTTCAAATAACATTAATAACTTTGAGAAATTAATGATTTCCTTTAGATAAAGGAAGATTTACAGTTGTTACTCCTTTTCTGTTTAATCATAAATGGGTTGGTAGTCACGTAAAAGCTTCAATTAAGTAATTATGATAATCTTACATGACAACAGATGATGCAATCAATAATACAACCAGTTTTATTGTTTTCTCACTCACTGGCTTTTCAGTTTGCTCCATGGAACGCCTCTGTGAGCTGTTGTTGACTTAAAAGAGGCCTCCCCTTGCTGTTTTTTCCAAATCATCACATTATCCAATTATACCTTTATTACCAATGAGTAAGTATTAGTTAAGTCTTTTTCTTAAGTGTTTTATTCTTTCAGAATAAATCAGAAAGACGTAAAATCATAGAAATCAACTATATATTGTTGTAATACTGTTATGAATCCCGTTTGATCCTTTAAATACACAATTATCCGTTGAATTTCTCTACTTTCAGCTTTAATGAGTTCTTTGGAGTATTAGTGAGTGATTTATCTTAATTCTTAAAGTTTTTCTCTAGTAATTGTTTTCTTCAAGAATTATATTTATAATTTTTCTTGCAAAAGATTATCATATATTAAAACAATTTTGTTATTTTAATAAAGAAGTTTTATTATGAAATAATTTTTGTCATTGATTCTAGTAGACACTTAATGCTTACTGTTATACTCACTAGTAGTGTATAACAAGTAAAAGAAATAATTAATTGTTTAATTATTTAATTGTGGTTATAATAATTTTTATTATTATATTTAATAAGAAAATTCATAGTACTATTGATTAATAGTAATATTATCAACAGTTTTATAGACATATCTTACAAGCTTATTGAAATAATCAACAGCATCTCCAAAGAAATTATTTTCCATGTCGAGAATTTTCCTCCACACATCTGTATGCTGGATGGAAAGGTCTCCCATTATGCCATTCAGATGGCCTTTGACAATTTCAAAACAAAATTTTCCCCAAATAAAAAATGCACCAACAACTACAACAATAATCAAGGAATTCCTTGCAAGAATAAGACCCAACAGGCATTTTCCAAATGCGAAAGGCTTCTGATATCAGACTTCCATCCTCAGTGAAATTTGAATTCGCCTGTGAGTATCTTTGCACTTCAGATTCTTACTTTTTCTTATTATGTCAGCCTCTGACTCAAAACCAGAGCACAAGCATGACAGCCAGATACCATAAATAAATGGTATAGGCAAGATACCACCAAAACATGGAGCTGAGCCAAATAAGCTCAAAAGGTATCAAAAGAAAGAGGAAACGTACCCCTTTCCCAATATACAAGTCCCATCACCATAGGACAAAGAATAACAAAGTTATTCCTGCTCAAAGTTGTTGCTGAGCATAAACCTTAATTTTCACCTCTCATCTGAAACACAGAGTAAGAGACTTAACCCCATCAGATGGTTATTCACAATTAAGATCTACGTTAGGGCTATCCAATGTTAACAGCAAAACTGAGCTAGCACCAGTATCACTCAAGTTATGGACAAATTCGGACCAAATGAGGGTGAGTAAAATATTCACCTTCCATCTAACTTCTACAGTTTTAGTGTGAGATACCTAAAGTGGGGTCTTTTTGGAAAGAGCACAATCAGAGCTATCTGATGGTGCCATTCATTTCCCCATATCTCATCCAGAAAAAAAGCTATAAGGCAAACAAGCCCAATACAGCTTTTGCCTAAAACCACGCATATGTACAAACATCTTGCACATGGGATAACTTTTCCATATTGAATGATAGCCATATCCAATGAGGTACCATTGTGTAGAAAGCATACAGGTCTACACACTGAACCACTTTTGAGGTTGATATCTCAAAAACTGACAAAGCTATGGCTGTTTTAAGGTCAAAATCCCACAGTTTGGCCAATACAGCCTTACCATGGGATAATATCCCATAATGATGATTATGAGGTGTCAAAAAGACAAATAAGCTTGTTTTTAATTCAAAACCTCATAGTTCATTTAATACTGGGGCCCCATACAGGTTCTGTACAGAATTCTACACGTCATACATGTCAGAATCAGGCTGTGTGGTCCCCACATGAAAAATTTCACCCTGTATTGGTGAAAACTGCCCAGATGTGGTTTCAAAACCACATCTGAGCCCAATGAAGGCTATAAAGATCTTTTTCAAACCACAAGTATGTCCTGGAGAGTGAAAAATCTTCACTTCCTCCACGTGAAAAGGTCTAGCAACCTTTTCACCCCATTTGAGGATAAACAGAGGCCTTTTCACAGCCAGAAAAGGTTTCCTCATCCTGCTCTTGAATTCTTACACAGTACAACTGTCAAAAACAGTTATACTATTGGAAAATAATCAGGTATACTTTAAATTTAAGTATTGTAGTCTTTATTATTGTAATCCAACAGGTAAAGCTGCACCCAGGGCTTTCAACAGCGCTCACCACCACTATCCCACAATAGTAAAGCCCTCTTATTTTATTTATAAACCCTTATTATCATTAAATACCTTTATTTTAAACCTTTATCACCGTGACACTGTCATAGTTGAAGCTGTAAATAGCTTAATTACTGCTTCATCATAGACTCAGCCTGACATATTAACTGATTTTATTTGTCATATTCTTCTCAGACTGGTTATCAAGGTGATGATCAAAGTGTTTAGAAAGAAAGACATAATGAAGCAAAAAGGATATTTGAAGATACTGGGGAAGGCCTTATTCAAAGACCAATGGAAGAAGGCACCCCAATTATTCAACATTTTCAATATTGTTTTACTGGAAAAGTCCCATTTGATTAAATTAACAAGAGTCAAGAGGATGATAAATATTATTAAAACCCACTAGAGTGCAAGAATATCAGTGGAAGACCTCAAGGATCCAAGAATAAAAATAAAAATAAAAGAGAACCCTCAAGATTTGAAGTCATTGAAAGTCAACCCAAGAGATGAGGAAGACCCCCATCAAAAGTGACCAGCAGAAAACCATCAAGATCACAGTCATTTGCACCCTCTTGAATCATGGAAGTGGATTCAGCTGCAGATTTTGAATATTATGAAGATTCTGAGGCCTCATTATCAAAATCAATAAGTTCATCAGATTCACTACCCTTGGAAACTTAATTAAATGAATATGGAAAATCAGGAGTCACCCTTAGAAGGTCCAGAAGATTGGAAATGGGTAGAAAAACCTTACAAAAAAGTCCCACAAGCCTGCCACAAGCTTGAAGATATATAATGAAATTGACTTGACCTGTGAGCATTGTCAAAGCAATTATCACACAATTAATGAATGCTCAAAGCTCTTTTTTAGTTTCTGATTCTTTTGAATATATATTTATTTTTTTTATTTGAATATTTATTCATTTTTTGACAAAATGTTATCAGGTACCTGGCTCAGAAGACTTTCCCAAGCTTATATTGAAATACACCTTCAAGGCCATAAATGTCCAGGGTGATGGAAACTGTGGCTACAGAACAGTATCACACTACATTTAAAAGACTCAAGATCAATGGGCTGATGTCAGAGGGGACTTGGCTGAAGAAATTCAACAAAATAAAGACCTTTATAAAGCCACGAACACTTTGATTCACTCAGTATCCTCTTATTTGGACAGAATTGAGTGGTATGAATATGTTGGCCAGGCTTCAAAGAGAAAGTGGATGTCCATTCCTGATATTGGGGATCCAATTGGGAATAAGTATCAAACACCTGTTTTCTTTCATTCCACATCCCAATCTTTCTCTTTTTTTCCCTTGTTTCCGTCCTCCAAGTGATAATCCACTCATTTTCATCTGCTTCTTGGATAGCTGTTCTCATTTTGTTCCATTGGATATAATCATTTCTAAAGTTTATCCAGTCCCCCCAATTACTGTGAATTGGGAATTTCATGCCCAACCACAAGCTCTGCAGTGGCCAGAGAAAATTAAGAAACACAGGATGTTATATTTGTCCAATATTCCACCCCCCCTCAGGAAAAAACAACTATTTTGGAGGTTTATACAGATTGATTGATTTTTGTATATACAATTTATACCAATTACCACCCTCCTCAGTCCTATTTATTGCATAAATCCCACCACAGTATCATTTTTTTTATCAAATATGTGGCACTGTTGTACTTAAAAATAGTCATATTACAAACATGAAAAAAACCCTTTTTGCACCTTCACTTGTCCCACCAAAAAATTCCCCAAAATTATGGGCTTCTAGTTTTTCATTGTCAAGATTGAAGCCTTCATTTTTCAAAAAAAAATGAAGGAAATTAATAAGTGGGAATATTACAATAAATTTTTGAAAAATGCCATTTTGTCAAATTTGCAAATAAAATTGAATAAATTTGGGGATATTGACACCCCATTTTGGAAAAAATATGGCAAAAAAATAAAATAAAAAAACCTCAAAACTGAGCCTGAGGATTTTTTTTAAAAAAATAGGCCACTTATCTGTGTTCAACAACACCCTTTAAAAATCAATTCAAATTGAATGAAAAATTAAAATATAGAATAATAAGGAAAAAATTAGATTAAATTTTTCTTTTAGAATTTTTAAATTAATTTTAAACCATCTTAACATTACTTACTTGAAACTCAACCTATTACTGGAGCTTTAATAGTAAGCTGTTAATATTTTTTAAAGAAACTTTCTAAATTTGAAATATAAATAGATTTCTTAAAATCTTTATGGCTAATTAAAAAAATATTTCTGTGAATTAAAATACATCATGATTTTATTCAATTAATTAAAAAAAATTGTTTGATGAAAGAAAGATAATTTTAATGAAGTAAAAGATTTTTATTGTCTTAAATAAACAAATTATTCACTCTCTGTATTATATGTTTTTAGCATAATTTCTATTTTTTTAGGAAAGGAAAATCAAAAGGTGAAAAAGTAATCAATGTTTTTTTTAGAAAGGTCAACTAAAAGTGTTGACCAATTTATGCAAAAGTGTGTATTAGTTATAATTTTTGTTTTTGTTAAAGCCCAGATATAATAAATCAGTCACCCAAAAAATCCTAATAGATTTAAGAACCATAACGACAGGTCAAAGGGCATCCAGTTGATCATAAAGGAGGATAATTGAGAATCCCCCACTATTAATCAGCAAGGGGGATCCATGAAGATTCACACCATATCTTTAATAGAGTTAAAATGAAGACCTGGTCTAAATACAGGTAGAGAATCCTGTATAGAACAAAAAATAAGAATAATGAATTTATTTGTGTGATTGAAATCCATTTTATCTAAATTGGTAAGAACTAAATTTAAACTCATTACTTCAAAAGGGCCAATTCATCTTACAGACCCTGGCTCCAAAACCCAAAATTCAGGATTGCATTTCTCACATACATCAACCTCTTTTCCCCCAAATCGGAATTTTTCTCCCAGCTAATTAGTATATTGGACTTGACTAAGAATAATATTTTATTTTTACTCAGAGTAAAATGATATCAACACTTCAAAGTGAGTCTTTGCCTCCCTAATATGTTCAGTGGAGTTTTGGTGATCATATCCTAATTATTCCTTCTATTTATTATGAATATATTGTAACAGTGGTACAGAATTATTTTGTGGTTGTCTCTTTATTGTTATTATTTTCATTATTGGATATTAATTGACTTAATTCCTTTTTCATAAAGAATTTTTCCCTTTGAATTTGATCTCATATATTTTTGAGTACTCTCATATTTTCACTCTTTCAGATCTCACTTAGTAAGGGTTTTCATTGACTGAAAGAGAAATATTCAATAAAGAGTGCCCTTGAAAAAATATACAATATCAAAATTTGGAAAATAGATTATAATATTCTCTAATCCATAGCTTCTCTAATCCATAACCTGAAACAACCCATAAAAAATCAATTATTCAAAAAATTTATATTTTCTTAAAGAATTTTCCACATATTTTTAATGAAAATAAAATAATTTTAAAGAGTTTTAAATTTAAATCTAACTAATTTTAATCATTTAAATAATCAACAATGTGAGATTTGTATATTAAACTCTTAATAATATTACTATTAATCAAGAGTAATATGACTGTTCTTATTAAATATAATAAATAAATTCCTTATTAACACAAATAAATAATTGATTAATTAATTAATTATTTCACTTATTATAGAATAATACTAATCATAAAAGTGAGCAGTAATTGTCTACTAGAATCAATTACAAGAATTCATAATAATAAAACTTCATATTAATATAATATAAATTATCCTTTACAAGAATAGTTAAAAAGAGAATTCTTAAAGAAAACTATTAATAGAAAAAAACTTCACGAATTAATTAAAATCACTCACTAATACTTCAATAATATCCTGAAAATAATTGGTAGAGTGATTTGAGGGATTATTCAAATTTGTGGATTTAAAGGATCAAAATTGATTCATAGCAGAAATACAAGAATATAATAGTTAAATACTATTGTAAACTGTTTATTTATATTATTTCACATATATAAAATTTATTTGGAATATCCAAAAGACTTAAGAAGAGATTTTAACAAATACTTACTTGTTGGTACAAATGATATGATTGAATTATGAGATGATTTTGAAAAAACAGCAAGAAGAGGCCTCCTTAAAGTCAAAAAGAGTGCACAGGGGTTTGCCATGAAGAAAAATTGAAAAAACAGTGAGTGAGAGGCCACTTATCTTACTTGTATTATTGATTTCATCATCTTCTGTCATGTAAGATTATCATAATTACTAATTATCGCTTTTACATGACTACAACCCCATTTATGGTTAACAAATAAAAGAGTAAAAGCTGTTAATCTTCTTTTATTTCAAAAGAAACATCAATTTCCAAAAGTTATAAATGATATTGCAAGGTTTATTACAGATGGTATTTTCTGTGAATTTTTGAAGATTTAGTGTTTCACTTGGAATCATTAAAAATGGACTGTAAGTAAATTCTTTAATTTGAATTGTGAAATAATAATTATTTTTTGATTTTTATATGAATTAGTATTTTCTCCCTTGGTCCTTAAATTTCAACAAGTATTAATTGAAAATCATATTTTTAATAAATTTCTGAAGTTTATACTTGATTTCTATGTAGAAAAGAAAATAGCACGATAATAGCTGGTTGCAATGAGGTAAATGAATGGATAATAGTACAAAAAGGGTTTTAATTACTATTTTAAGGTTTATCTATGGAAGATCATTGGAAACTTACATGGTTACAGGAGTCATAGCTGCTCATTACCTCCTTGTCACATTAAAATCGCAGATTTTTTGGTCTTTTCTTATGATTTAATTGGACTTTAACTTGGTAAGCAAGTTCCCAAAAGGCTTCAATAGACTTATTGGGCCATTTTAAGCCATGGATCCAAGATTTAGAGATATCCGTGCCTAAGAGGCCTCAGAAGTTGGGCACCCCGGCTCTCTTTGATTTAATTTGTCACCCTTAGCTATTTTCACATCAACAATAGTAATTCAGGATTCAAAACTGATATCCACTATGGGTGTAGAAACAATGTATGTAAGAATGTTGTAATTCTAAGCTTCAGAAACATAAATTAGACTAATATTAGTGTATATTTAACATGGGATTTCTCACATTCCCATTATTTTGGTGTGAAATTGAGAAAAGAAAAAAATTCAAAAATTCTTTTATGTGGTATTAATGATGTGGTATTGAAGTATTTTCCATATTAACACCTCATAGAGTTAATTTAAGCTTATTCACTCTACAGAGCTAACATGACTGAACCGTTGTGTAGAATTCAAAGATGGCCTTAAATCCATGGATTTACTTCCTCACAAAAAAGCTATTCATCATTTTTAGAATAAAAATAGACAAATTTTGAATATATGCATGAATCATTGCTTATAAATAGTTCAGAATTTATTTTAATATTAATTGTGGCCTAATTGGGTAACTAAAGTATGACTCAAGTCTCACAAACAAAAAACAATAGATTAAAACTTTCTTATTAAACTTTCATAAAATTTAAATCCAAATTTTAAGTCATATTATGAAAGAAAATTGTATTGTTAAAAGAACGTTTTATAATTGGAGTTTAATAAAGTTGATATTATTAAATAGGTTTTATTCTTTACATAATTTCCTCAAAATTAAATCGTAAGTAAAATTTTAATTGATCAATAATGTGTATTATCACCTTTAAATCGTAAGTAAAATTTTAATTGATCAATAATGTGTATTATCACCTCAATTTTCCCAAATTTTCCAAATTAAACTCAAAATATATGTTATATTCCTCATGAAAATTTCATTTTACTCAGAATTTTTCAATTAAGTAAATATTTATCTTAAAGTCTTAAATGATATGACAAATAGCCTGGAAATTAAATAAGGCCTGACTAAGATACGTTTTTGGACTCCAAGTCCTATTTTTTATAGAAACTATTGAAAGCCAAAAAAACTAAATATAAGTTCTCTAAACAAATTACTGAAAATTTATTCTTGTATAGAAGAAAGTATTAATATGTAAAATGTTAATTTTTTCCTGATAAATTAGCTCTGATATAGTTCCTAGTATTAAATTTCTCATTAATGATCTTAAATTTAGGAATAAATAACTATCATATAGTGATTAATATTAATAGTAGGGATTTTTTTTCATATTTGGAATATTTACTATAAAAATATTAAGTTATTTAAAGAAAAACAATAATCATAAAGAAATATTAAGCAATATTTATCTCAAAATCTCAAAGTATAAATATATTTTTTTTTCATAATATTATCAGTTGTTCTTTCTATTAGGTATTCTTAAGGAAGTCAATTATATAATTCCTTTTCTATACCATGAATTAAGAAGTATAATTTCATTCAAACTAGTGCTTATAGATGAGAACTTCTTACATATTAAAGATTCAATTAAGGTCTATTTAATGAAAGGTTTTGAACTATTGATAATTGTTAAGTGGATCCTTTTTACAATTTAGTTTTTATAATTCAGAACTCAAATGAAAGAAATTTCAGATAACCTTTTTAAAAAAAACAGAGAAAGGGTTGAACTCTTGAAGAAAAATTCAAAAAGACAAAAAATACTTGTAGTTTATCTTTAACGGAAATTAATCATTTCTATTAAATTTAAAATTTGAATTCTGATTTATATAAAAAAACAGAAACTTTGTCTGTATAAGTCAAACATATTATCTATAGTAAATAAACTCAAAAACAGAGAAAATATAAATACTAAAGATTTAGGTCAAAAAAGCCTTTCAAAGACTTATGATAGTATATATAATTACAATTAAGCTTTTCATTCAAATGATTTAATATTATTAAAGATAGATTAAATTGAAAATTTCTATTTCAAAAATAATAATTAAAGGTTTTCTGAAATTATTCATCTACTATTTCAATAAAATTAATGCGTTTTTTTCAACATATTTATTATTTGAAATTTTAGTATAACTATCATTAAAGAAAGAAATAAATAAAGATAATTTATTAATTAACAAAGAATTTTATAATATATTTTATCTTTTAAATATTATTATTTTTATATCTTTGTCCTTGAAAAATTGAATATTCTTTGAAGGAAATCTCACAATCCAATTAAATAACTTCAAAAACATCAAATGAAGTCTTCTGAAAATTAAAATATCTCTTATTATGTACAAATCAGTAATTTTATTATTATTAAATACCATTCCTCATATTCTATCATACTTCATAATACTCAAATCCATTTTCAATCTATCATTAACAAAAAAATAGCATGAAACCAATAGATTATAAAGTAAACAAAAAGGCTCATGTAAAAGAAAGTGCTAGCGCCACCAATTTAAGAGATTTCTGAATAAAATATGAGGAAATATTCAATCAAAAAAAACTATTGAAATTTAACTTCAGAAGTGATAAATAATGAGCGTTCGATAAATAAATTGAAAAAAGGTGGAAAAGAATTGACATATATATATGTAATTTTCTTACAGGAGGAACATGAATAACAAATTTGGTGATAAATAAAATATTAATAATGTATGAAACTATGTGGAAACAGATTTAAAGAAATCAGAACAAAAAAACTAGAGTTTATTTTGGCTTAAAAAGATTTAAATTACGATTTAAATTACGAATTTAAAACTAATCTTCATATAATAATTAATTATTTTGGCTTAGGATCATCAATCAAAAGGGGAAAATACTTATCTCATATCAGTTAATATGTGGTATGTAGATGGTAAGCTATACTATATATATATTAACACTGATTATACTGATAACTTATTAGAACATATGTGAAAGCTTCACACACAAAAGATCTTATATCAAGTGACTGACTTAATTATTGCAAAATTTAAAAGAGTATAGAATTCATTACCTTAAAATGATATAAATTGTTAATATGTATCCAAATATGATATTTTAATAACCATCATTTTCATAATTGATGAAAAGATTCCCAGGCAGTAAATTATATCTTTTTACATCTTGTTAAGAAAAATTGAATTCCTAATTGTGATGAGAAAATATTAAATGAAACATAAATTACACCCAAAAAATAATTTAAAAAAAAGAAAAAAGAAAATCTCAAATGAATTAAAATTTTATTTTAGAATAGAAAAAGAATTCAAATTCAAATATAAAAAATTCAAAGCTTAATTCAAATTTTAGGGGAGCCAAGCTGTAAAGCCATACAGCTCAAAAAAGCATAATGGATTGAAAATATCAGATATCATGAAAAAAACAACCAATATAATCAAAATTGTATTTTTTCAATGCAAAATGTGAAACTACTGAGTAAAAGAGACCTGAGAGATTTACCAAAAAAGGAGAAAAAAAGTAACCTGTCTGTTTTAAACACAAATAATTTTTTTGATCTTATAGCTTCAACATGCAAATAATAAAATGGATTATTAAATTGACCCTAACCATATTCCAAGACAAAAATTATCATTATTGCTTTTAGATGAACTTACTCAGATTTTCAAGATTTAATTGGTGAATTATTCTATCAATTTATTCAAATCTCTCAAGTAGGAAAATTAATTATTACTAAATGAAAATAAATATTTCTTTTCAAAAAAAATACACATAAGGAAGAGAATCCCACAAAAGTTTATTGTTTAAAATTTGAAGTTTTGCATTTTTAAGCTATTTGAATAAACTACATAGATTGTTAAATTGAAATAAGGTCTTTTAAATGAGATGGAGTATAATTTAAATTTTAAATGAATTCATCTCTTCTTTGATTTTATATGTTTATGTCAATTTAATTCTCCCTGTTTGCATAAATTATTATAAAGTCCTTTCCGGTTTGGAATAAGGCTGAAAATTTGAAACTTTTTGGAAATTATGTTGGTCTTGAGATAAAATGAAATTGGAACTATGGAATATTAATTTTTTACCTTTAACTAGAATAATGTGATGTGAGTAATTAGAGAAAAATATCAATTTCTATTTTCCATTCTGACACCTCAATATTAATGTCCAAACCTGTAATCACTGAGCTTTTAAAAAAACCTTAGTATAGGTTTGGAAATTTATATTTTGGTGAAGTGATTCTACTGAAATTTATTTCTACCAATTTTATAGAACGCAGAAATTCCAATTGAAATAATTCTGATATTTAATTGATGAAATATTTTCTTATTTATTTTTTGTGCTTGAGCCTCCAAATTTAGCCAAAAATGGCCTAGTTGGTCATTTTTCCAACCAAAAGAGTATCAATATACTTATCAAGATCAAGGAGGTGCTAAAATTAATCGAAATTCCAAAATAAAATAAATGCAAAAAGTAGATTTTTGGATAAAAAACATTTAAAAGTGTTTATGTGACTGTGGTAAGACCCTAAATTATAAGGCTTGTTGATGGAAAACTAGAGATTGGTTCTAATTGGTTATTGAAATATACAAATAGCCTTGATAGGAGTAAAAAAGCACATAAAAAGAGATCTTATAAGTAAATTAAATATTCATTGAGAGATATGAAAGATAGAAGAATATTTTGGTTTGACTAATGAATCTTGGAAGAGGTTTTTAAAATGAGAATAGAAGGAAATAAAAAAGAAAGTTTAGAAATTTTTCTCAAAGTGGAGAAGACAATAGAAGTAATCCAACTAATATTAAATGATCAGTTAGAAACTTATTTATAGGTTATGTGTTCTTTATATAGACTTACTGAAGAAATATTCTTTTAATAAACAAGGATTTGGGAAATGATTGGAAACATTATTGAGGTATCTTGATAAATCTAAATTATAATAAAGATTCTTTTTGGAAATATTGTCCTAAATTAAATTCAATATATTTGGGAGACTCCAACAACCTCCATAAAATCATTCATGAGATTTTATAATAAATTATTATTTCTTAACCAGGAAAGTAGTAAAGATTATAATTATAATATTTAATCGTTGTATTCTAATATTGCTCAATAATTCTGTATATTTTTATTTTATTTCAGAAAAGAAATTCATAATTTTAAATCTGAGTTTATTTTTAATTAAAAATCAACAATATATGGTTTATATGCTGACACTTTATAATAAATTTTCAAAAAAAGGGACTTTCTAAATAAAAACCGGTAGGTGGCTTTCATGATAGTATTGGATTGATGGAAAGGTAACAATGAATCTTTATGATCAATGTATCATTAAAATAGTATATTGTTTTTAAATATCAGAATGTTATTTTTTAATTCTGCTATAATTAATATGCATTGATTATGTTTCTGATTTATTACTCAAATGATATATAAAATCTTTTGAATTCATGTTTTATGAATTTCTCCACAGGAGTTGATGAATAATAAATTGAGCATAAAAATTTTCCAAAATAATTAATTAATTAATCTGAATTTAGAGAATCTGAAGAAAGGAAATATTAATTCCTTTCTGTTTATTTTTTTCATTTGTGAAAAAATTAATAATTAATGATTAATTGAGTGAAGAATTTTTTTTAAAAATAATCCGTCCTATTATTCCTTTTTACATAGTCAGATATATACTTCTTGAGTGAGAAAATGAATCAAATATTATTTATTTCATTTTTCCTAACAAAACCTGTACTTGCTTTTAAGGTGAGAATTTAAAAAAAATTGAAAAGGTTAAATAAATTCAGATAGTTCGAAGTATACATAAGCCAATGGAGCTGAAGAAACTAAACATATAGAGATATTTAAAGAAAATAATAAAATAAACCACCATGGTAAACGTCGCTATTCCTGAACGCAGGTGTTGCAGTCGAAAAATAGATTGGACTCCTGTTTTTGGATTTTTAGATCTTGGCCCTGTACCTTGAAACAAGTTTAACAAAGAGTTTTGCTATTTTATTCAAAGAAATTACTAGAAACTGTAATACAGAAAAAACTTTATTCTTCTTTTGTCTTTTAATCTGATTAACTCAAACAAATTGTACTTGTATTTGATTATATTCAACAATTCAAAATATGATTTTTTACTTGTTTCTTAAATGTTAATTACAATCCTTATTACTGTTAGATATGAATTACAGAGCAAATTTTTGACTTTGGAAAATAATTTCTTTATTTTGAAGTCCTACATACACAAAAACCTTGTTCTCTTATGCAGCAAAATTTTTCTTAACTTCTAATATGATATTATCAATGAAATAATATTGAAAGATTTTAGCATTTAGGAAAATACTGTGGGTGAATTTCTCAACTTGAGTAAGATTTCATTTGGGTATTTTATCTTTTTGACTAAAGCTTTCCGATATTGCAAAAATCAAAACATAGTACACATCTTCTTTTGTTTCAAGTAAAAAATTTCAAAGAGCTACATAAGAGAGGAGTTTAATATTCATACTTATTCACTGTTTTGGTTTTTTTAAATAAGTATATTTTTTTAATAATCATATTTTTTGATTTATTTGTGAGGGTAGTGGTAACAAAAATGAGTTAAAATTCCAATAATATATTTTGTTGCAATTTTGATAGTTTTTATTCTTGTTTAGTTACAAAAAAATCTATCTCTTCATATACTGAATAGTTAAATAAATGTTTAGAACAAAATTGAAAACATAATCTACTTTTTTGTGTGCAAAAGAATCAAATGAATAAAAGTAAAAAGTACAATTAATAAAAGATCAAAATACAAAGGGAAAGGCACTGTTCGAAATTGTAGTTCTCAAAAATCATTAGTTTTATCACTTTTGTTCTTATTATGATTCTCTTTTTCCTTCTTAAGTTTAAAATTTCATTCTGTCATTTTTATATTTTTTTAGCTTATTTTAATTATTGTGAATTTGTTTATAATTTTTTGAATTTTTATTTTTTATTTTTTTATGTTTCTTCTTAAAATACAATAGCAGTTGCTATAAAGCCTGGAACTGAAATTTTCAAAAACACAGGAAATGGATCGACCTAGGGCTAACAGAAGCACGTGGACCTTTAGACAAGGTAAATGAATTTTGAACAAGGTAGCAAAGCTCCTTGGACCTGATTCCAAGGAGCATATAGGCCCATAGTCACTGAAATGCAGTAAATTTGAGGGGTTTACAAAAAGGTGGCTTTAGTATATATAGGAAGGAAGCTACAGTAATTCTGCACTCGTGTATTCAGTATGGTGTAGATTGAATCAAAGCTGTAAATGAGAATAAGAATAATAAAGCTCATCCTCATAATATGATGAGAAAAAAGAAAATTAATGAAAACAGTCATGATAGTGTCAAAAAAACCAGAATCCTTATGAGATTATTAGACGTATACAGTAGAAGAGATTTGCTTATATTTATTTGAGAAAAAGTATTAAAGATAAATGAAAATAAGAATAATACCAAAAGATTATTTCAAAATGGGACAAGAATAAATAATAGATCCAATGAAGAAAAGATAAATTTCCTATTTTTATGATTCTTCTTACTTCAGTCTTACATAATTCAGTTCAAAAAAGAATTTTGCTCATTATTTTGAGTCCCTTGATTACAAAAAGATTTTTTTTCAATCAATAATATTTAGTTCTCTGAGCGTTTTTGAATTATCATTCCTTAAAAAAAACTATGAAAAATATTTAGGTTAATTTTTTTTGAAAGGCGTATTGGAGAATGAAGTTTCATTATTTACCTATTATTGAATCTCTAATATTAAATTTATAGATTGGCTCAAGACGTTAAGGAAAAATGAATCAGATTCTAGCAGATATTGCAAAAGGTTTACATGAATTTGAGCCAAAAATGGGCTAAAAGAAAGATTTTTCTTTGATAATGGTAAGGGAAATATAAAAATATATTCATAACTAATTAATTTCTCTTCATTTGTTGGAAGA